>OU612008.1:7031394-8501394 GCA_914767915.1 Agriopis aurantiaria | reverse complement strand
ATCCATCCATCCATCCATCCATCCATCCATCCATCCATCCATCCATCCATCCATCCATCCATCCATCCATCCATGGTTCAACATGTGTTCATCAATTAATGAATCTTCAACATCAAATGATCTGTGGCGTAAGATGAGGTGGCTAAAAGGACACAAATCACAAAAATTTCATGTAGATGAAATAATGGCTGAGAAGTTACTACGCAATGTAACACCAGATTATGTTTGCCCTAAACCACCAGTATTTACTTCGTACAATGAACACTTAGAATCAGTTATTAGTGCCGCTGAGTTAGAAAAATCAATTAAATCCACTGATACGGCCCCGGGATACGACAGAGTATTATATTCGATGATTAAAAATTTACCCTGTAACGGAAAAACTATTCTTACCAAAATTTACAACGATATCTTATTTTTTGGATACGTACCTAGTCAGTAGCGTAATATACGTGTGATTCCGATTCCAAAACCTGGCCGCGATCCATCGTCAGCATCGGCACTCAGGCCGATCTCTCTAATTTCATGTTTTTGTAAGATATTTCATTCTATAATAAATGGCAGACTCGAATGGTATTTAGAATATAATAACTTGCTACATGAAGAAACCACTGGATTTAGAAAGTCGAGATCTACCTTTGAAAATCTAAGTAATCTTGTAACCAGAATTCAGCTTGGATTTGTTAAAAACCAAATAACTATTGGATGCTTTATTGATGTCGATAATGCCTACAATAATGTTGATATAAGTGCACTACTACATATATTGGATCAACTTGGTATAGGATCTTGACTTTGTCATTATCTTTGGTCGTTCTTAAATGAGAGATATTTAAATATTCAATTGGATAATTGGACTTTATGTAGAAGCACTAGTAGAGGAATAGCCCAAGGTGATCCTTTGGCACCTTTATTGTTTAATGCGGCGACAATTAACATATGTAAATATTTAAGAGCGGTCTATATATCGCAATACGCAGACGACTTTGTTCTGTATTCAAATTTTCAAAGTATTGAGCAGGGTTGTAACACCATGCAACTTGCGCTAGGAAGGTTTTCACGTTTAATAGCAGGATTGGGTCTAGAAGTATCACCGACTAAAAGTAAAGTATGTCTTTTTAGGAAAAGCTCGAATAGACAGCCTATAAATCTAGAAATTTATAATTTCCCGTTAGAACTTGTTGACGCAGTTAAGTATTTGGGTATGTGGTTGGATCGTTCACTGAAATGGAACAAACACATAAATGAGCTAACGACTAGAACTGCTAAGTATTTAAATATCTTTAAGGTTTTGGCTGGTTCTGGATGGGGAGTCCATCCTAAACATTTGAGGCAATTGTATATTGCTATCATAAGAAGTAGAATAGATTACGGGAGCTTTCTTTATAATAACAGTAGTAAGAAAAATTTATATCAGCTAGACAAAATTCAAAATCAGGGTTTGAGAGTAACTGGAGGTTTTATTAAGACTACCCCGATTCACGTGATGGAGAATGAGCTCTGTCTTCCTCCATTGCGTGTTCGGAGGATGTATTTAGGCGGAAAATTTTGGATGAAGTGTAAATCGGTTAAAAATAATGTGACGAGAGTATTATAAGTATATAAGTATTTTAGAATGCTTGTTTCAGTATAAAAATAGTCAACATTGGCGGGGTAGAGGAATACCAACCTTACTTGATGCGCACGAATGTTTCGGTGGGATTAACATCCGTTCCAGCCAAAAACTGGATACGTTTGCTATAAACACTTGGGTAGGAAGTATAGATCTGACGTCAGTTATAAATACCAATATAACCAACATTACCACTGCTAAACGACATTATAATCCATCAGATATTAAAAACTTGAGTGAAGAATATATGGAACAACATTATAACCAACATTATAAATTATATACAGACGGTTCTATGGATGGAGTTTTGATAGGAGCGGCATTTTTGGACTCGGAATTAGGCATAGCTATGAAGTTCAAAATTAAAGACAACATTTGCATTATGAACGCAGAACTCATAGCCATTTGTGAAGCTTTGGCATATAAAAAATCAATAAACTATGACAAGTTTGTTATATTTACCGATTTACGAAGCTCTCTTCAACATTTGGCTCGGTGTACCTCAGCAATCCGAGGCACAAAGACAGCCTACTCTGTGCTTAAACTTATTTTAGAGTTAAAACGCGATTCTAAGTCTGTAGTCTCCAGTGGATACCGTCCCATTGCAACGTTGGAGACAACGACAAAGTTGATATTTTGGCTAAGCAAGCATGTAATGAAGGAGTATTGTTTGACGTTCCTCCATACTACTCAGATTGTGTCTACCTAGTCAGGAAGCGATGTTATAACCTGTGGAGTGAATACTTCGACCAACGTTCCAAGGAGAAGGGAATCTGGTATAAAACCATTGAACCGCACCCTCCAACAAAACCTTGGATAGATAATGACGAGTTGAGTAGATGTGACATGGTTTCAGCTCTCAGGCTGCGTTCCGGACACACTACAACAACAAAAATCGCATTTTTAATGCGCAAAGTCCCATCTCCTAACTATCCCGACTGTGGAGTCGTACTTACCACGTCTTGATGGAGTGTGTGCGGAACGAGGCCTTTCGGGGAACCCTTCACATCTATCCTTGGAAGGTTGGAGAATGTAACAGTATCCCGGCTTATCCATTATCGGATAGGGCCAAGTTACTGTATCAGCTAAGTAGACTTTAAGGTATGTTATAATATTAGTTTAATTTCTCATTTAAATTTAGTACTTATTGTATAGCTTGCTTATAATAAGAATGCCATTGCCGGCAAAGACAAATTTCTAAAATAAAGATTAAAAAAAAAATAAAAAATAAAGGAACGGACTTTCCACAGTTTCTCCAGATTCTCGCCGACTTGTTCCGGTACTGCAGACTTCCCCGTCAGACACCTTCTCTCTTCATTATTTTGTTTTTCGTTATGTCAATAGAAGTAAATGCAATTCGTTCATCCTGGGACATCTTCGATGGTTCTTTAACCTCAACAAAGGTCAAACTTAAAACACTCATAAATTGGCAAATCAATCACTGTTTATTGTTGTAAACGTTTGTTTCATATGTTCTATACAATATGTATATATTTCATTTATTTTTAATTTGTATGTAGATATACTATTCACTATGTAAATGTACCTAACTACAAGTTTAACAGTCTTATTCATTTTGTTCACAACTTTTAGAATGGACACTGAACGTTCCTTATATAATATATTTTGTGGTGTTATGAGTGTCACATTCAATTAGTGAACCGAATAATAAATAATAAAAGTTGTTGTTATTTGAAAACACCAAGTGTCATGTAGCGAACAGAGATACTACAGCAAGGAGATGGAATGATGTTGATTGAGATGTGACCGTCCCGCGGGCTAGGGGCGGCTGTCGACGTGCGCCGCCGCCACGGAGCTCCCTCCGAAGCTGGAAGCGCTCGCCGCGGACACTCTGTGTCCGGGGCTCTTCTGCGAGAAGGAGGAGGACTGCGCTGCGGCGCCGGAGGCGAGCGCAGCCGCGCTGGCGCCGGGCCGGGGCTGGGCCGGCGGCGGGCCGGCCGGGTGCGGGTTGGCCGGGTCGCGGTCCCGCACGGCGCCGCTGGCCGAGTTCCCGCGCATGCCGGGCGCCGCGGCCGCCAGCGACAGCACGAGGCACGCCGCGCTCACTGTCACCTGCAACCGACGCTCGGTTCAGCTCGCAGACTCTCAGCGCGCACAGAACAGAGCCGCACGTCTCTGAGGAGGAAGGAGCCTCCTCGGTCCGACACCCGACACCCGACACCCGACACCCGACACCCGACACCCGACACCCGACACCCGACACCCGACACCCGACACCCGACACCCGACACCCGACACCCGACACCCGACACCCGACACCCGACACCCGACACCCGACACCCGACACCCGACACCCGACACCCGACACCCGACACCCGACACCCGACACCCGACACTAGGTACTAGTATAAGTTCTTTATACGATGGAGATATAATATTTTCAGACAAAAATATTTGGGAATTACAAAAATATTAAATAAATATTCGGGACATTTTAGCACACAAGTACATTTTTAAGGTTCCGTACCCAAAGGGTGCAAAACCCTATTTGTCTGTCTATCTGTCCGTCCGTCAGTCATTGTATTTTTTTGTTACAAATAAATGATGTTTGCGTCAGTTGAAATGTTCACAGAATATGTAATGTTGCGGCGGATTAACTAACAAATAATAATAATGCATATCAATGAGAGAAAATATAAATGTTACCAAACAGTAGTTCATGTTGTAAGTTGAGTGTGTGTAGGCAAGTAGAGTGCCCCGGACTGCGCGCGCGCCGCTCTTATACTCCGGCCGGAGACGAGATAACGTTATATTAGTTACTGTTCAAGTGTGTAATTATACTTGAATATTTAATAGTACGGGTTCTATTAACATGTCGTAAGTAACCAGTCAGGAACAGGTTAGTCGAGCACTAGGCGCGGCGCGCGGCGTGGCCCGCCGCCTGCAGCTGCAGGGAGCTCTCTCACCGGACCGTGTGCTCGACAGGACGCCAAGCTGTGGCTCTGGACACACATCACGTTACCACTAGGACACAGGCCTTCTCTCAGCGAGAGAGAGAGAGAGAGAGAGAGAATAGCCTCCAATGCACCATGCTAAGCATGCATGTTAATTTAACCTCCAAAAATGTGACCTCTCTAGGAAATAAAGGCCAACTTGTAGAGGTTAACATAACGGGCCGCGCTGCGTACCTAACTGTTTGTACCACCAGCTCTCCGAGCAGGTAGAGTACCGGCAACACCGCTAGTGCTGCACGACTCCAGGCGGCGGTGTCTGCTTACCATCAGGCGGGGCGCATGCTTGTTTGTAGTACAACGGGAGTGTGTACCACCAGCTCTCCGAGCAGGCAGAGCACCGGCAACACCGCTAGTGCTGCACGACTCCAGGCGGCGGTGTCTGCTTACCATCAGGCGGGGCGCATGCTTGTTTGTAGTGCAACGGGAGTGTGTACCACCAGCTCTCCGAGCAGGTAGAGTACCGGCAACACCGCTAGTGCTGCACGACTCCAGGCGGCGGTGTCTGCTTACCATCAGGCGGGGCGCATGCTTGTTTGTAGTACAACGGGAGTGTGTACCACCAGCTCTCCGAGCAGGCAGAGCACCGGCAACACCGCTAGTGCTGCACGACTCCAGGCAGCGGTGTCTGCTTACCATCAGGCGGAGCGCATGCTTGTTTGCCGCTCTTTTTGTTGTATATAAAAGTTCCGCTGGCTTCCCGCCGGGATGGTAATACTACAATAAACCCAGCAGTGGCAACACTGGTGACGCGTTCCGCTGGCTTCCCGCCGGGATGGTAATACTACAATAAACCCAGCAGTGGCAACACTGGTGACGCGTTCCGCTGTCTTCCCGCCGGGATGGTAATACTACAATAAACCCAGCAGTGGCAACACTGGTGACGCGTTCCGCTGGCTTCCCGCCGGGATGGTAATACTACAATAAACCCAGCAGTGGCAACACTGGTGACGCGTTCCGCTGGCTTCCCGCCGGGATGGTAATACTACAATAAACCCAGCAGTGGCAACACTGGTGACGCGTTCCGCTGGCTTCCTGCCGGGATGGTAATACTACAATAAACCCAGCAGTGGCAACACTGGTGACGCGAGCGAGAGCGCGGAACCAGCGATAGAGAGGCACGATCGGCCTGAGCGTTATCCGTAAACCGACTTTACAGACAACCACTTTTTGCGTTTTACGTTATTTGTAAAACAAACAGCTGAAATGTACAAATTTAATTATAATTTTACAGCTTGCGTCTAGATAACTAGCGCAAGCCATATTTTTTTAATTGTCTATAATATTGTTAAATACGCAACTCACATTTGTCTTCCGGTCCCTAAAGGGGGTTAGCGTTTCGTTTTTTATTATGTTTGTTATTTTAGAACTTCGTCTTGTAAACCGATTTGGAAAATGATTAAATAATTAATATAATAGAAAGGACATACTTTCGGATTATTCTCATAGAAATTTCAACAAAATCGGTTCAGTAGTTTGCCATTTAAATAAAAATCGTATGGAACATTCTGTTACTCGGATGACAACATGATGACGTCATCCGAGTAAATGGCGTGTCTTGTTTGTGAAGTCGGTTTGTTTATATTAATAATTTAGTATTGCTATCAACGACTGAGTACTGAGCTGTGGTCCACAGTAGGTACCTGCCATTAAAAATATCAGCTGTTTCGGTCATTTTCACTCGACATAATGTCTTCTCACTCGACATAATGTATACTAACTCGACATAATGTCTTCTCACTCGACATAATGTCTTCTCACTCGACATAATGTCTTCTCATTCGACATAATGTCTTCTCACTCGACATAATGTCTTCTCATTCGACATAATGTCTTCTCACTCGACATAATGTCTTCTCACTCGACATAATGTCTTCTCACTCGACATAATGTCTTCTCACTCGACACTCGTACCTGCCAGTCTACATCTACACCCCACACCAGGGAATGCACTCGCACCTGCCAGTCTACATCTACACCCCACACCAGGGAATGCACCTGCCAGTCTACATCTACACCCCACACCAGGGAATGCACTCGTACCTGCCAGTCTACATCTACACCCCACACCAGGGAATGCACTCGTACCTGCCAGTCTACATCTACACCCCACACCAGGGAATGCACTCGTACCTGCCAGTCTACATCTACACCCCACACCAGGGAATGCACTCGTACCTGCCAGTCTACATCTACACCCCACACCAGGGAATGCACTCGCACCTGCCAGTCTACATCTACACCCCACACCAGGGAATGCACTCGTACCTGCCAGTCTACATCTACATCTCACACCAGGGAATGCACTCGTACCTGCCAGTCTACATCTACACCCCACACCAGGGAATGCACTCGTACCTGCCAGTCTACATCTACACCCCACACCAGGGAATGCACTCGCACCTGCCAGTCTACATCTACACCCCACACCAGGGAATGCACTCGTACCTGCCAGTCTACATCTACATCTCACACCAGGGAATGCACTCGTACCTGCCAGTCTACATCTACACCCCACACCAGGGAATGCACTCGTACCTGCCAGTCTACATCTACATCTCACACCAGGGAATGCACTCGGACCTGCCAGTCTACATCTACACCCCACACCAGGGAATGCACTCGTACCTGCCAGTCTACATCTACACCCCACACCAGGGAATGCACTCGGACCTGCCAGTCTACATCTACACCCCACACCAGGGAATGCACTCGTACCTGCCAGTCTACATCTACACCCCACACCAGGGAATGCACTCGTACCTGCCAGTCTACATCTACACCCCACACCAGGGAATGCACTCGTACCTGCCAGTCTACATCTACACCCCACACCAGGGAATGCACTCGTACCTGCCAGTCTACATCTACACCCCACACCAGGGAATGCACTCGGACCTGCCAGTCTACATCTACACCCCACACCAGGGAATGCACTCGTACCTGCCAGTCTACATCTACACCCCACACCAGGGAATGCACTCGTACCTGCCAGTCTACATCTACACCCCACACCAGGGAATGCACTCGTACCTGCCAGTCTACATCTACACCCCACACCAGGGAATGCACTCGTACCTGCCAGTCTACATCTACACCCCACAACCAGGGAATGCACCTGCCAGTGTTGCTTACCTTGCCCGTGAAATGGGTTTGATGCTTGGCTATGAAACTGTAATATTCAAGACGTTCCAGCTCAAAGGTTATTCAACTCTTCGTAAAATTATCTCACATTTACGAAAAGGTCAATAACCTATGAGCTAGAACGTCTTCTTGCTTTAGTTTTTACCAAAGATAATATAATTTTACCTACTTTACCAAAGTAGTAGGTGGGTGTGAACGTATCAGGCCCAAATCAGGCTCGATGCCCTGTGTCGAATTTACCCTGCAGCCTGCAGACAACTGCCGCCGCCCTCTGGGTGTTGACTGTTTGGCCCTACGTTAGTAGGTCCTCTGACGCGGCCTAACCAATGATCAATAACACTTTCTTATCGTGGTACCTAGCAATGGCAGCCACATTATTGTGGTTCATTTGAGTTGTATATATGCATAATTATACAAGGGAGGCCTATGTACAGCAGTGGACGTCTCTGGCTGATGATGATGATGATAATTACACACCAGTGTTTAATATGTATGTCGCCTCCATAGGGACCGTCCATTAATCACGCGAGGCATGAAAGGGGGGGGTTTAGCAAAAATCACAAGGGGGAGGGGGGGTGTTGGAATTGGGAAGCCAATGAAAGGAATATTTGACGATTTAAAATACTACTCATTTATTTATCGTCATTAGCAGGAGAGGTGTGTGTGTGTGTGCGTGTGTGTGTGCTCTCTACTGAGGCGTGGAATCGACGAGACTGAAAATCTCATCTAAGTCTTCTAAACCAAATCTATACAAACAATAATATGTACGAAAGAGAAATAACTAATTATCTACAGGTTGGAGTGAAACAGATTGATTTTTGTAACACTATTCCAACACGGCCCTCAAAAATTAATCTCTTTCATAAAAGTACACTAACCAAATTTATTTACAATTAATATCACACAACACACCTTCTTCCTACTCTGTCTGAGGATACAATCATCTTGGTCCAACATTCGTTGCACAGGATTGGGGAAAATAAGATTCTTTGTAGGTAAGTACTAAGTACTTACAAGCAAGCTCAAAGTCGCACAACGAGCTATGGAGAGGGCTATGCTCGGGGTTTCACTACGAGATCGAATCAGAAATGAGGAGATCCGTAGACGAACGAAAGTCACCGACATAGCCCACCGGATTAGTAAGTTGAAATGGCAGTGGGCAGGGCACATATCACGCAGAACAGATGGCCGATGGGGCCGAAAGGTTCTGGAATGGAGACCACGGACTGGTAAGCGCAGCGTAGGACGTCCACCCACTAGATGGACAGACGACCTAAAAGAGACCGCGGGGAAACGCTGGATGCAGGCCGCTTCCAACCGGCCCTTTTGGAGATCGATGGGGGAGGCCTATGTCCAGCAGTGGATGTCCTACGGCTGAAATGATGATGATGATGATGATGACTAAATACTTACTAAAAATACACGTGATTTTGGGTGGGGGGGTTAGTCTTAAACCTCACTATGTATTACCTAGAGGGAGGGGGGGTTAAAAAATTCAAAAAAAACCCATCACGTGATTGATGGACGGCCCCTTAGGGTTACCAGGTCCCTGGTCGTAGCGGCGCGTCCGGAGTCTCGTAGCACTCGTAGCTGTCGTAGCACTTCCGTTTCTGTAGCGCTGTCGTAGCATCCACAGTTCCACACTATACTATTTATTCGAGGCCAGAGAGAGGAGGTATCTTCTAAGTCTGCGTGCTTCATCTTCGACCACATCGTCGCTTACCAACAGGCGAGTTGGCGGTCAAACGAGGACTAATTCGCGTTATAAGACCGGTGTGTACAATAAACAGTTTATTTATCTAATTAGAGAGCCTAATATTTTATTGATATTGATCATTGATGTAAGTAAATAGGGGGAAGATGCGGGACGAACTCCTTGACGTGGACCGCACAAATTGGGCTCCCGGGCACAATCGACTTCAGTCACAATCAACTGTCGTTTTGATAGCACGTGAATTACTTGTCAAAATTGTGTGAAATAAAGCAGCAAAAATGACTTCCTGCGTGTTCACAAGGTGCACCAACAGTTCGAAGACAAAAAACAAGTTTCACGGCATTACTTTTCACTCGTAAATACTTAAAAACAATTAACTTAATTTTCTTTAAATGTCACTTCCATGGTCTAGTGTAGTGTCTAATGGAGCGGTGAAGTTGACGTTTACAGTGTAGACGTCAACGTCGCCGCTGACTCGAGCCGAAACAGAGCCATATTTATTGGTACAATGTTTGGATGTCACACGTCTTCCCCCTTTTTAAAACTGTCATTGTGTTCACACAACAAATTTCATACACACAATAAAACAACTTAAAAACTAGTGCAACAGTCGGCGTGTAATGTAGGTACGTAGGTAATGGAAGTAGGTAATGTAGGTAGTTAGGTAAATGAAGTAGGTAATGTAGGTAGGTAGGTAAATGAAGTAGGTAATGTAGGTAGGTAGGTAAATGAAGTAGGTACGTAGGTAAATGAAGTAGGTAATGTAGGTACGTAGGTAAATGAAGTAGGTAATGTAGATAGGTAGGTAAATGAAGTAGGTAATGTAGGTACGTAGGTAAATGAAGTAGGTAATGTAGGTACGGCGAACTCTAAGAAACCTGGAACAACACCAATGAACTATCTAATAGTCCACATACAAAATAAACGGCAACTTCTGCAGGACGAGTTCGAGTGAACGCATCAGGCCTAATTTAGGCTTGATACTATCGCACTCGCCACCCATGCCCTCGCATGTCTCCCTTGTTACCCTGATCTGAGGCTTGAAACACGATCTTAGAACAAAATGAAACATGTTTTCATCAATTTCGATGTATTTATTTATTTGTGTTGTGCAGAATGTTGTAAGTGTTGTGCAGAATGTTGTAAGTGTTGTGCAGAATGTTGTAAGTGTTGTGCAGAATGTTGTAAGTGTTGTGCAGAATGTTGTAAGTGTTGTGCAGAATGTTGTAAGTGTTGTGCAGAATGTTGTAAGTGTTGTGCAGAATGTTGTAAGTGTTGTGCAGAATGTTGTAAGTGTTGTGCAGAATGTTGTAAGTGTTGTGCAGAATGTTGTAAGTGTTGTGCGACGAACATAATAATATTTCATTTACAATGAAAACTTTATTTATATTGTGTGCGATCAAAATATCATTAGTACAGAGTGAGGTTAAATTAAATAATCATCTAATTATAACACAAATTACATTAACACCTACATTATTCAGTAAATACTAATTTGTTATTACAATCACCGTACCGTCCCAGGGCCGTATCCAGGGGTACCCCCGCACCGCTCGCCCCCGGGTCGGGGGCGAGCGGTGCGGGGCGAGTCTGGGTAGATTAGAAAGTTTTCAACTAAGGTGATGTATTTCTTCGAACACGTTCAATTATTACCCCATTCTTGTGGAAGTATTTTAATGAGCACGCCTCCGTATGTCCGAGAAAATTAATATGCGAGTTTGCAATTTAACAGATGTTGATGAACTTACGTTCGAGTTTTCTCGAACGTAAGTTCGAGCTCTAGCTAGGTCTGGTAGTGATGGTGGAGGAGGGAGCGCCTCCCGTGCCGTCCCCCGGGGCACTCGCTGCAGGAGTCTGCACGGGACTCGGCCGGCCCGAGCTGGACTCACCCGTGGTGACGCCCGAGCCAGACTTGTCGGAGCCAGGGGTCCCCCCGCCACCTCCCTCGACAGGAGCTGACACCGCTGTGCTTGGTTCGGTATCCTTTTTGCTCGGGTTCAAGTCAGAGCTGCCTGAATCTTCTTTTTCTGCGCCCGGAGTTCCGTCTTTCCCCGCGCTGCTCCCAGTGCTGCTAGAACCATCTGTAGCTCCACTAGTGGGAGTAGAACTATCCTTAGATTCACTAGTGGGAGTAGAACTATCCTTAGATTCACTATTGGAAGTAGAACTATCTTTAGGTTCACTATTGGAAGTAGAACTATCTTTAGGTTCACTATTGGAAGTAGAACTATCTTTAGGTTCACTATTGGAAGTAGAACTATCTTTAGGTTCACCATTGGAATTAGAACTATCCTTAGATTCACCATTGGAAGTAGAACTATCTTTAGGTTCACTATTGGAAGTAGAACTATCTTTAGGTTCACTATTGGAAGTAGAACTATCCTTAGATTCACCATTGGAAGTAGAACTATCTTTAGGTTCACTATTGGAAGTAGAACTATCTTTAGGTTCACTATTGGAAGTAGAACTATCTTTAGGTTCACTATTGGAAGTAGAACTATCTTTATGTTCACTATTGGAAGTAGAACTATCTTTAGGTTCACTATTGGAAGTAGAACTATCTTTAGGTTCACCATTGGAAGTAGAACTATCCTTAGGTCCAGCCCCGGTCTCCGCGGGGGGGCTACCACTGTCGGTGTCTCTAGGTTTGGCTGCATCCCCGGTACCGGCGTTGCCTTCGTCGGAAGACCTTTTGGTGATCTTCGTGGATGGATCGCTGCTGCTGACCTGGTCACTGTGAGACGAGGCACTATCCGGACTGACAGCAGGAGTGGGAGCCGTCGAAGTGGAAGAGCTGCCAGGAGTGTCGCCGCCAGAACTTCCAGTTGTGGCAGGGTTTCCAGAGAGTCCGGGGTCAGCTTCCCCGGGTGCAGTACCTGCGGGCACGCTGGCGCCGCTTGCTGCCGCCACCAGCGTCACCACCAGGACCTGGACACACAACACACTTGTCAGCGTCACCACCAGGACCTGGACACACAACACACTCGATCCAATAGTTTATCGTAACGGACGTGCAATATTTGGTATCTAGGAACTATAATATACATAAAGGTGACATCGAATAAGTACGTCAAGCCGAAAAATAAAAAAAAAACATCATGCCTATATCATATTTTTGGTAAACAATCATTAGAAGTTATAAACATTATATCTGTGTAAACATTATATCTGTGTAAACATTATATCTGTGTAAACATTATATCTGTGTAAACATGGTTACAACAAGAGAAAACAAGTAATAGCTAATCATCATTGTTTTATAGTAAACATCTGAAGTTATAAACATTATATCTGTGTAAACATTATATCTGTGTAAACATTATATCTGTGTAAACATTATATCTGTGTAAACATTATATTTGTGTAAACATTATATCTGTGTAAACATTATATCTGTGTAAACATTATATATGTTTAAACATTATATCTGTGTAAACATGGTTACAACAAGATAAAACAAGTAATAGCTAATCATCATTGTTTTATAGTAAACATCTGAAGTTATAAACATTATATAAGTGTAAACATTATATCTGTGTAAACATTATATCTGTGTAAACATTATATCTGTGTAAACATGGTTACAACAAGAGAAAACAAGTAATAGCTAATCATCATTGTTTTATAGTAAACATCTGAAGTTATAAACATTATATCTGTATAAACATTATATCTGTGTAAACATTATATTTGTGTAAACATTATATCTGTGTAAACATTATATCTGTGTAAACATGGTTACAACAAGAGAAAACAAGTAATAGCTAATCATCATTGTTTTATAGTAAACATCTGAAGTTATAAACATTATATAAGTGTAAACATTATATCTGTGTAAACATTATATCTGTGTAAACATTATATCTGTGTAAACATGGTTACAACAAGATAAAACAAGTAATAGCTAATCATCATTGTTTTATAGTAAACATCTGAAGTTATAAACATTATATAAGTGTAAACATTATATCTGTGTAAACATTATATCTGTGTAAACATTATATCTGTGTAAACATGGTTACAACAAGATAAAACAAGTAATAGCTAATCATCATTGTTTTATAGTAAACATCTGAAGTTATAAACATTATATAAGTGTAAACATTATATCTGTGTAAACATTATATCTGTGTAAACATTATATCTGTGTAAACATGGTTACAACAAGAGAAAACAAGTAATAGCTAATCATCATTGTTTTATAGTAAACATCTGAAGTTATAAACATTATATCTGTGTAAACATTATATCTGTGTAAACATTATATCTGTGTAAACATTATATCTGTGTAAACATTATATCTGTGTAAACATTATATCTGTGTAAACATTATATCTGTGTAAACATGGTTACAACAAGAGAAAACAAGTAATAGCTAATCATCATTGTTTTATAGTAAACATCTGAAGTTATAAACATTATATCTGTGTAAACATTATATCTGTGTAAACATTATATCTGTGTAAACATTATATCTGTGTAAACATTATATCTGTGTAAACATTATATTTGTGTAAACATTATATCTGTGTAAACATTATATCTGTGTAAACATTATATATGTTTAAACATTATATCTGTGTAAACATGGTTACAACAAGATAAAACAAGTAATAGCTAATCATCATTGTTTTATAGTAAACATCTGAAGTTATAAACATTATATCTGTGTAAACATTATATCTGTGTAAACATTATATCTGTGTAAACATTATATCTGTGTAAACATTATATCTGTGTAAACATTATATTTGTGTAAACATTATATCTGTGTAAACATTATATCTGTGTAAACATTATATCTGTGTAAACATGGTTACAACAAGAGAAAACAAGTAATAGCTAATCATCATTGTTTTATAGTAAACATCTGAAGTTATAAACATTATATCTGTGTAAACATTATATCTGTGTAAACATTATATCTGTGTAAACATTATATCTGTGTAAACATTATATCTGTGTAAACATTATATATGTTTAAACATTATATCTGTGTAAACATGGTTACAACAAGATAAAACAAGTAATAGCTAATCATCATTGTTTTATAGTAAACATCTGAAGTTATAAACATTATATAAGTGTAAACATTATATCTGTGTAAACATTATATCTGTGTAAACATTATATCTGTGTAAACATGGTTACAACAAGAGAAAACAAGTAATAGCTAATCATCATTGTTTTATAGTAAACATCTGAAGTTATAAACAAGATATCTAATTATTCTTCTAGATACGATTTTGCTATGTAATCGTTTGTACATACATAAAATTCGTCTAATGTATGACAACTTTTTCTGTGAGCAATGACTGTTTTAAAAGGGGGAAGACGCGTGATATCCAAACATTGTACCCAATAAATATGGCTCTGTTTCGGCTCGAGGCAGCGCTGACGTTGACGTCTACACTGTAAACGTCAACTTCACCGCTCCATTAGACACTACACTAGTCCATAGAAGTGACATTTAAAGAAAATTAAGTTAATGTTTTTAAGTATTTACGAGTGAAAAGTAATGCAGTGAAACTTATTGTTTGTCTTCGAGATGTTGGTGCACCTTGTGAAAACGCAGGATGTAATTTTTTCTGCTTTATTTCACACAATTTTGACAAGTAATTCACGTGCTATCAAAACGACAGTTCGATTGTGACTGAAGTCGATTGTGCCCGGGAGCCCAATTTATGCGGTCCACGTCAAGGAGTTCGTCCCGCATCTTCCCCCTATTTACTTACATCAATGTCTGTGAGCCATAACTTCAGATTGTTTTTGAATTTATTTCCATCTAAAGATTTAGTCTGAAATGGTAAACAATTGTATATTTTTATAGCAGTATTAAATGTGCTTCTATGGTACATTGCATTATTAGCTTGTAAGACACGAATGTTTAATTTGTGTTTTGGACGTAGAATGTCCGATCGAGCAGATTTATTTATTTGTTTTCAAAAAATAATTTCGTACGTTAAGTGACATAACGGTAGACATAACCGTAGTAAGCATTTCTCGCTATTTATTTTGAAGATATATTGCCCAGGATCGTAAGTGCGTACCAATAATTAGAAATATTTGAGTTCAATTGCGATATATGTATTATGTACTTTCCAATTTAAGATCGAGTCAATATTTACGCCTAGAATTTTGATTCATTAACTTCATGCACTTGTATGCCCTTATACAACAGCCCCGTCAGGGTTGGGCAGTATTTGAATTACTTGTAATTAAAATACGTAATTGAAATACAAATACGTATTTGGTATTTGTATTTTAATTACTTCCTTAAAATGTAATTTGTAATTCATATTTCAAATACCTGGCGCCGAGGTATTTTGTAATTAGTATTTCAAATACTTGAGGCTTCAAAATACATTTTAACATTAAAATACATTTAACCTTCATTTAGCGATTGTGAGTGTGAGTGCGAGGCGAGGTTATAATGATGGTAAAGTAGCTATTAGAGTTGGCTACACTGCACCTGTATGTATACTGTACGCTATGACTGTACGTCAAAATTGGCAAACAAAACGCAAAAAAATTACGTCTAATTGTCAATGTCAAGCTAAGATGTCAAGTCAACGGTTTGTTTTTAGTTTTTTCACGGAATAAATAAAACTTCTGTTCTGTGTAGAATACAAATTGTATTATTAAAGTTTGTCGCGACGGATGATCCAAATTCCTCTGCATGTACGTCGTCTACGATACCGGACAACGGTGGAGTGGCGATGGAGTGAGTCCGTGCTTTTCAGCCCATGCTAGTCTAGATTACTTATTTTGTATTTTGTAATTTGTATTTCGTATTTCAATTACAAATAGCTAAAATACTGTATTTTGTATTTTATATTTTAAACACCTTATTTAAAAGTATTTTGTATTTCGTATTTTAATTACTTGCGATACAGTATTTTGTAATTTGTATTTCAATTAAAGCAAAACATGTATTTTGCCCAGCCCTAAACCCGTAGTCTCGTCTCGAAAAATGGCTGATCGAGCAGTCTTTTTATGAGTTTGACGAATTTTATAAATGTATTATATAAGTTAAGTAAATTTAATTTATATGGATTAATTTAATTACACTAATTGTAATTTTTGTTTTTAATTTATTGTGACTGACTTTTTAAGATTGTTTATTACTATTTGATTCGTGTATGTAGGTACCTATTTGTTCATAGTTAGGTAGTTAGTGTTTATTTGTTTAATTTAATGTAAAATAACATTTTATGAATAAAATATTAATATGAATTCATAATATTTAACTTTACGGTTGAGGTTTTATAATTTCTAAATTGTATGAGCTTTGTTTTCTTAATATTTTTACTGTTAAATTTAATAATTCTAGTCTTCCAGCTATTTTTCTAACGTGTAAGTTATCTCTTTTTAACCGACTTCAAAAAAGAGGAGGTTATTAATTCGTTTTTTTTTTTTTATGTTTGTTACGCGATTACTCCGCCAATTTAGAATTGTTTTTGATGATTATTTTTTTGGTTGGTAGGTCATATCTCATAGGTGGTCCCATAAAAAAATTATCGACATTGATTCAGCGCTTTTTGAAAAATCTACAAAAACATAAAATAAGTAACGAATTCAATGTACATTGTAAACATTGTACAGTGCCACCAACTTAGCTGTGAAGGTGGGCAACATTGTTTGGGAACTACAGTTATTTCTTGGTGAATTTCATACTTTGTTCTCCACTAGCGACGCTGTCAACTAAACAGCAAACATCACAGATCTACTACTGACAAACATAGAGGAACAGACTTCAAAAAACAAAGAAGTGTCTCCATGGCAACCATGCACTGTTGTTTTTCGTTAAATTTTTCATGACCATGGATACAGAGTATTTCAGTCGTAATTTTAAATAGTGTCGTGTATTTAGTATTAAATATTTTATATAGTGTTCAATAGCGTCAAACAAGCCAGTCAAGCAGAGCTAATCATGCACGGTCAAGTCAAACTCATGCACCAGTAAAGTGGTGGAGGCTTCTATGGAGTTTTGGACCCTTATTCTTCGACCAAAATAAAATGAATGGACGGGCCCAAACCATTGAAATTGCTCAGTAAAAACGAGTCAAAACCGTCGGACATATACTTCAACACCCAATTATAAAAATGTACAGTATATTTGTTACAAAAAATAGATCCCGGTTTTATTTGTGTATTTACACAATATGCGAAAACTGCTAAATGGTGTTTAATTATACAATGTATCTGTAATGACTCCAAAAATAACTGATTATAAATTGTAAATATATAAGCAGGTAATATATGTAGTTTCGTTAATTGTACTTTAATGCTCATTGCTTTGAAGTTATTTAAATATTATTTTCTACTTTTTAGTTTCAGTTTGTAAATGAAGGTATAGTCATGAAGTCGGTTCTTTTTTTTGCTAAAAATTATATTTATTCATATTTTACTGGGTTTAGTTTATTTTGTGGTATATAGACTGTAGCATCATCTACAAACATAACACATTGATGTTTCGTCACTAGAGGTATGTCATTTACGTAAACGAGAAAGAGTAGCGGGCCGAGGATACTGCTTCGAGGAACGCTAAGTGTTTTTTTTTTTAAATTTGATTACTTTTTCAATGGTTTTCGTTCTGGGGTTATAAAAATCTATACTATGATAGTTGACTGGCTTCTAATTGACAAGTAACTTTTGATTAGATCTAAAGCTTTTCCCTTATTTCTATACCGTCAAGTTTGTCAATTAGTTTGTCATGTAAAACACAGTCAAAAGCTTTTGACAGGTCCAGTAATAGAGCAGTGACTATGGATTGTTTGAATTATCGACCGGTTGAAAATTCTGTTTTATTGAGCTCTGGTAACATAATATTAAGTACATGAGTATTGTTAAAAAAACTATAAAAAGCTATACACATAATTATTATGTGTATAGTTTTTTTAAACCAAATGTCACACAAACCAAATGTCACACAAAGTAATAATATTATGATTACTTTGTGTGACATTTGTATTATCGTGTTCCTTAATTCACAGAAAAGAGAAACAGGAAAAATATATATTTTCTGTAAATAATTCGTTCTTCGTTATTGTTGATAGAGTTACTTACATTAAGGGCTCACTTGTCGACATTTACATGATTGTCGCTGACGTCAGCATGTGACTGCATGTTGACGAGACGAGGATGTCGTGTCAAATGTCGGCGATATACCTATCATACTGCACGGCGCCGTTAGCTACCAGCGCGGCGCCGTGTATACAGATCGAATTATTATACTAGGAGTTACCATGGTAAGGGTCCAGCGCGGCGCCGTGTATACAGATCAAATTATTATACTAGGAGTTACCATGGTAACGGTTTTAATATGGTTATTGAAATCGCGAGTACTTAATTTGAAATTAGTCGTTTCCAAGTGTCGCTATGACGGAAAGGAGAAACGTCATAGTGTGCTATAGGCAGGAGCGAGGAGCGAGGCTGGACACCGTAGCTGGACACCCTGGTCCGAGCAGCGGTGCAGTCACCACCTTCAGTACGTTTCCAAGTGTCGCTATAACGGAAAGGAGAAACGTCATAGTGTGCTATAGGCAGGAGCGAGGAGCGAGGCTGGACACCGTAGCTGGACACCCTGGTCCGAGCAGCGGTGCAGTCACCACCTTCAGTACGTTTCCAAGTGTCGCTATGACGGAAAGGAGAAACGTCATAGTGTGCTATAGGCAGGAGCGAGGAGCGAGGCTGGACACCGTAGCTGGACACCCTGGTCCGAGCAGCGGTGCAGTCACCACCTTCAGTACGTTTCCAAGTGTCGCTATGACGGAAAGGAGAAACGTCATAGTGTGCTATAGGCAGGAGCGAGGAGCGAGGCTGGACACCGTAGCTGGACACCCTGGTCCGAGCAGCGGTGCAGTCACCACCTTCAGTATTGTACATTGTTGCTCGTATCTGCCCCAGTGAACCTACATATAAACTATTCATAATTATTGAAGTACCTACAAGTAAAAGAATATACCTAAAAGAGTTTATGTCCATAGAGTATCCGTGCGTAACAAAGGAGTTCGCTGACACTATGACGATAGTTATAAGGAGTTACTGTAACACACAGCTTGTTCATTAAATAACATCCGTGTGTAACAACTGAAAGGAGTTCGCTGACACTATGACGATAGTTATAAAGAGTTACTGTAACACACAGCTTGTTCATTAAATAACATCCGTGTGTAACAACTGAAAGGAGTTCGCTGACACTATGACGATAGTTATAAGGAGTTACTGTAACACACAGCTTGTTCATTAAATAACATCCGTGTGTAACAACTGAAAGGAGTTCGCTGACACTATGACGATAGTTATAAGGAGTTACTGTAAAACACAGCTTGTTCATTAAATAACATCCGTGTGTAACAACTGAAAGGAGTTCGCTGACACTATGACGATAGTTATAAGGAGTTACTGTAACACACAGCTTGTTCATTAAATAACATCCGTGTGTAACAACTAAAAGGAGTTCGCTGACACTATGACGATAGTTATAAGGAGTTACTGTAACACAAAGCTTGTTCATTAAATAACATCCGTGTGTAACAACTGAAAGGAGTTCGCTGACACTATGACGATAGTTATAAGGAGTTACTGTAACACACAGCTTGTTCATTAAATAACATCCGTGTGTAACAACTGAAAGGAGTTCGCTGACACTATGACGATAGTTATAAGGAGTTACTGTAACACACAGCTTGTTCATTAAATAACATCCGTGTGTAACAACTGAAAGGAGTTCGCTGACACTATGACGATAGATATAAGGAGTTACTGTAACACACAGCTTGTTCATTAAATAACATCCATGTGTAACAACTGAAAGGAGTTCGCTGACACTATGACGATAGTTATATGGAGTTATTGTAACACACAGCTTGTTGACTAAATAACATCCGTGTGTAACAACTGAAAGGAGTTTGCTGACACTATGACGATAGTTATAAGGAGTTACTGTAACACAAAGCTTGTTCATTAAATAACATCCGTGTGTAACAACTGAAAGGAGTTACTGTAACACACAGCTTGTTCATTAAAACAATAGAATTGACGAAGATATCGCTGAGAGAACCAGAAACCAATTTATACATTAAGCTCCACTCTTGCACTACAGGACCTAGAAACGGCCCCTTGAGTTGCAGCTGCGAATCTATTGGACGGGTCGATAGGATACGTTATCTTGGGGTTGAGCTGGATGAGTCACTTACCTTCAGACATCACATCTCAAAGCTATCGGGACGGGTTCGTAAGCTCATTTACGTCATGAAGGGTTTACGCAACTCGTGTGAGCTGAAGATCCTCCGGATGGTATACACATCTCTTTGCCAATCGATACTAGCCTATTGTAACCTGACATGGGGAGGCGCAGCAGAAACTTTTATGCTGGGGCTCGAAAGAGCCCAGCGAGCCGTCTTGAAAGTCATGCTGCGTAAACCCTTTAGATTTCCTACGGTTAGTCTGTACAAGGAAGCCGAAGTTCTGACGGTAAGGCAGTTATTTATGCTGAAAGCTATAGTCGCAACGCACAAGTCACTTAAGGATTTGAGTCAGCTCTCAGAAATAACAGGTAGACGAATATTCAGAGTACCTGTAGGTGGAACCAAATCGGCATACGCAGTCCGTCATCCAAAATCTCTTCTCCCTCGCATATACAACGAAACCGTTAGAGCTCTTCCTAATATAAAAATGCAAAGGACATCTATAGTTAAGCTATCAGCTAAAAAATGGTTGCTCACTTTATCATACGATGACACTGAAAATTTTATAACTCGGATTCGCACTGCGCAGTGAGCTAGTCATATAAAAATATAAATCAACAGCCAAAACGCACGTGCGAAAACGCATCTCCCGCACACACACACACACACACACACACACACACACACACACACACACACACACACACACACACGCACTCTCACACTTGACACTACACTTTAGATATTAAATACCTACTTGAGCCATTCTTTTTAATCTAATATTATACCTATTTATTAATATAATTTGAGTTATACACTTAATAACTAGTGAAATGTAATATAATAAAGTAACCAATATAAATGTACATAATATTAATATAAGTTATAACCTAGGAAAAGTTGAAGTGAAAAATTGGATGCCTCCAAATTAAAAAACTTAACTTGGATACATCGTCCCTTGGCCACCACAATACGGGCCATGAGCCTAGTGTGGGGCCCTTGTTAAAGTCGACATCTTAAATTTTTTCTATGCTGAAACTTCTCACTTCTTAATGTTAAGTCTTATTACATTGGTCTAGTTTGTTTAAGAATTACAACTTAAGTTTGTTTTTTGTTTAAGATTCTACAGCTTTTTAGAAATAAAGATTATTTGTATTTGTATTTGTAGATATCGCAAAATCATTCGATTAAAAAATTCAGTCATAATAGATTTTTCTCACCACCTCGAGCAGCTCGACAAAGTCCAATTACATATCATGCGTACGTACTCAACGTAAAGTAAAGCATTATCTCTTAAGGGATATAAAGTTGTTTGAAACTCCCTAGGGAATAAAGTGATTTGAATTTGGAACGTCAAATTCGTGTGGAAACTCGTGGAAAACTACTAAGACCCAAAGTGCAATGTAAAGATGTTTGTTCGAAAATCAAACTGGCCACTATAAGCAAAACTCAAAATAAAAAGGTGCATTTACAAAGAATGTGAAACATTAGACGGTGTCTGGTTCTCTGGCTTGTTATTGTCTCGCAGAAGGTGTGACAAGTAAAGAATGTGAAACAATAGACGGTGTCTGGTTCTCTGGCTTGTTATTGTCTCGCAGAAGGTGTGACAAGTAAAGAATGTGAAACATTAGACGGTGTCTGGTTCTCTGGCTTGTTATTGTCTCGCAGAAGGTGTGACAAGTAAAGAATGTGAAACATTAGACGGTGTCTGGTTCTCTGGCTTGTTATTGTCTCGCAGAAGGTGTGACAAGTAAAGAATGTGAAACAATAGACGGTGTCTGGTTCTCTGGCTTGTTATTGTCTCGCAGAAGGTGTGACAAGTAAAGAATGTGAAACATTAGACGGTGTCTGGTTCTCTGGCTTGTTATTGTCTCGCAGAAGGTGTGACAAGTAAAGAATGTGAAACAATAGACGGTGTCTGGTTCTCTGGCTTGTTATTGTCTCGCTGAAGGTGTGACAAGTAAAGAATGTGAAACATTAGACGGTGTCTGGTTCTCTGGCTTGTTATTGTCTCGCAGAAGGTGTGACAAGTAAAGAATGTGAAACAATAGACGGTGTCTGGTTCTCTGGCTTGTTATTGTCTCGCTGAAGGTGTGACAAGTAAAGAATGTGAAACATTAGACGGTGTCTGGTTCTCTGGCTTGTTATTGTCTCGCAGAAGGTGTGACAAGTAGAGTATGCTCCTCTGGAATAAAGCCTATCTTCCTTTCGGGAGGTTGAACCCCTCGCTTCACTCAGGACTCTATATACTCTAGAGTCCCTCGTTACGCTCAGGGTTCAGTATGCCGCCCGCGAAGTGAGACACTGCTTTATTCCCTTAGTCCTTAGTGCATGTATAATATTGTAATTGGAACTTGTTATAGAATATGGAATATGGGACGCCATTTTATTTTTAATTTAAGTATTTTTACATGATTGTCTATTATTGTCTATTGTCAAATATTAGTTTGTGAAGTTTTGTTTTGGTAAATTCCCGGAGAAGGTGGACTCACCAGATAGAGCTGCATGTCAGGAGCGCGAGTGGGCGCGGAGGCGGAGCGCCGCGGCTATATACCGGCCTGGGGGACGCGGGCGCTGCAGGGTGTTGGCTCAGCTGGCGCCGCGCCGGCACATTCGCCACGGAGCGCGCTAATTACTTACACAAACAATATTCAAATCAGCTCAACTCGTACCCGACACATACAACCGACTCTCAGCAATATTGGAGATACACATCTGTGCTCCAGATTAAGATCTCGCACCGGCTGGAGCCCGCGACTTCGCACGCGGGCGGGGGCCCGCGGCGCTGCAGGTGTCCGACCAGGGGACCGAGGACGAGGCGCCGCCTGTGGCCTCGGAAATAATTACAAAGTTAGACTCGATCGGATGAACGATACGTGAACATACAATCATAAGACAAACAGACAGACAAACTTTATTGTGTAAGTGAAATTATATTTATTTATGTAAACTGAATACGTTAATTAAGCACAATAAAAAAATACAGAAAATTTACGTATTAATAAAACTTAAAATAACTATATTATTTAAACAAAAAATTTGAAACTAAAATACCAATGGAGGCAACAAGTGTACCTATCTCCCTTGGTGGCGGGGAAGGTCCCCAGGCTGGTGGCAGTCCCACGATGTATGCTACCTATCTCCCTTGGTGGCGGGGAAGGTCCCCAGGCTGGTGGCAGTCCCACGATGTATGCTACCTATCTCCCTTGGTGGCGGGGAAGGTCCCCAGGCTGGTGGCAGTCCCACGATGTATGCTACCTATCTCCCTTGGTGGCGGGGAAGGTCCCCAGGCTGGTGGCAGTCCCACGTTGTATGCTACCTATCTCCCTTGGTGGCGGGGAAGGTCCCCAGGCTGGTGGCAGTCCCGCGTTGTATGCTACCTATCTCCCTTGGTGGCGGGGAAGGTCCCCAGGCTGGTGGCAGTCCCACGTTGTATGCTACCTATCTCCCTTGGTGGCGGGGAAGGTCCGCAGGCTGGTGGCAGTCCCACGTTGTATGCTACCTATCTCCCTTGGTGGCGGGGAAGGTCCCCAGACTGGTGGCAGTCCCACGTTGTAGGCTAACTATCTCCCTTGGTGGCGGGGAAGGTCCCCAGCCTGGTGGCAGTCCCGCGTTGTATGCTCAATTTGTATGCGGGATTCTGGACACCCAACGCGTCCACCGCACGCCTGGCCAAGTCCTGATAAAGGTCCAAAGTGGCTCCCACAGCCTCAGAGCGAACCTGTACAGTTGTACCCCCGCGGTCAAGGTGTCATTTTGCGCCGTTTGAGGTTTGAGGCTTGAGCAGCGACAGCGTCGGCCTGAGCTGATGCTGCAGGAAGGTGAGACGGAGCCACTGTGTCTACGCATGTTGCGTCCCGCACCGACGGCTGCCCCACCTTCCAAGGTGGAGGATAGCCCCGTTGGTCCAGTTGGTAGTGACCACCTGGCTTCTGCGCTTGAGGGCGTGGGTTCGATTCTCATCTAGGATAAACATATATGTGATGAACATTTGTGTTTGTTCTATATCTGGTTGTTAATATCTATTTAAGTATGTATTTAAAACTATATATGTATGTATATCAGTCTCTGGCAGCCATATCACAAGCTTTGCTTAGTTTGGGGTCAGATGACCGTGTGTGCAAAAATGTCCCGAATATTTATGAGGGTTGTGAGATGTTAATTATAGTAGTTGGCAATACCAATGAACGGATTTGCAATAGCCACACTGTGGCAACACACTCGGCAAGAAAGATGGCGTATAATAAACTACATTGATTTATGTTACTACAATGTTTACACGAGCACTATTACCAGGTTGAGTCCCGTCGCCGCCGGCCTACATCATCATCGTAGGTACACTGGAGACTGTCAGCACACTGCGTGGGACGACGTGTTTCTGTCAACATTGCCATACACATTTGCAACCTACATGAGTGTATATACATAATGATTAATTCGTTGCTGATGTCATTTGGAATGAATCCGGCGCAGCCGGCAGCCAGGGCCGGCTCCTAGACGCACCAGGCCCGCGGACCCGGGGTCCCGGGCCCAGGACTAATGTGGCGCTTACTATCAGGTATGATCACCTCTTCGTACACTCTTGACAAAGTGAATAGATTTCATTAATTAAGTCCATTCTCCAACTTCTGTGCATAATAATACCTACTTATTATTATAATATAGTTTAATGTAATAATAATAAAACTCATGAACTGACTAACTCTGATTATTTACAACGAAGCTAAACTAACTTACAATCTGGACTGGGTGTCTTCGAATCACGAGGGAATCGGTTTCGTCTAGCCAAGCGTGCTCCACCGTAGACCGCATCACCGCTTAACACCGGGCGAGTTGGCGGTCAAACGCAAGCCTATTACTAATAAATAAATTAAATAAACTATTGCAGGACTTCGAGACTAGGACACGTCACATTTGCATCGAAATAAAGATTTAAAAACCGCAACAAAACCCTTACTGGATAATTTATAATTTTCTGAAACTTTGTATTTGAAAGAAAGAAAGAAACACAGTTTGTATTACAGGGTCATAAGAAAGGGTTATGTTAAGCCGAAAGGAGAATGTTGTAGTACTCATAATTATTATAAGCAACTTTTACTACGAGACTAACCCTGTAATTAAAGCAAAAAAAAAACAGCTGTGCCATAGCAAACGGTCATTGCCACTCCACAAAATGTACGGAACATTGATAATTATGTGAGTACCAAAATATATTTGGTAGCCGTCAAGTGATCGTACGGAATTCGTGGTTTTCATTCAGCCTTTTTTTCCAAATTAAATACCTACCTATGCTCGGACCGAGTTATGTTTACAGGTAATTTTATTTAATGAAATAACGAACGTATGTCTTTGCAAGGAAAAATATTTAATGATGAGATAAAATGTTACAATATTAGTGAAGGCAACTCGTACCTTCGAACGCAGAATACATAACAGTACATAACTCTATTGTTGAAGCTTGAAGCTGCTCATAATTCGATGTCTGTGGCTGAGCCACGTACGAGCCATGGGTGCGGGGTGCGGGGCGCGGGGCGCGGGGCGCGGGGCGCGGAGTGCGGTGAAAGGTGTGGCTTCATAACTTGACTCGTAAACAATTGAGTTACATTTATGTATACAATATTCTTATGAATTTAAGAAGAAGCGGTACTCGCAGCGACTATTTCGTTCGAGTCAACGCCGTCGAAACTGCTCGCAGCAGATCAGTCTCATCCGTCTGAAACAGAAACAGAAGACGTGTTATACTGTGTACCTGCACTGTGTACTGAGGACCGACACAGTTGACATTACACAGATGCAGATGTCACTACAACCACGGAACACTATTACTCCTAGCGGAGACTACAATAAGGCACCTAGTTCTCAACAGACTGGGACGCTTCGAATGTGAAAGAGTGACTGTTTGTCAGTTTATTTGTTCCTCTCTCGCGTATCTGCAGAGCACGACACAACCGACCGACCTGATGTTGTGCATATTTAGAGACCAGACCCAGAGACCCAGAGAGTAACTTTATCTCAGAAAATGTACATTCCCCGAGGAGTGTCCATGTGTCCATGCTAGTTGAACCACGGGGCGCAGCTAGTATCTAATAATGGTTCAATAAACAATTTTTATTTGTAAATCTTTTTCATTTTCTAAATTCAAAACTACAATTACCTGTTGTAATGTAGTACTACTAGGTACATTCGTGCAGCGGCAAGCAACGAGCACGTTTGATGTATGAACTTGTGGATTGAGAAGCCGAAGCACACATAACGTAAGTCCATCCCATCAACTGCCATTTTAAATAATAAATAATTAAGTATAATCTGTCCGTCCTGGTGCTGCACACTACCTCTTTGACAGAGTTTATCATCATCATTTCAGCCGTAGGACGTCCACTGCTGGACATAGGCCTCCCCCATCGATCTCCAAAAGGGCCGGTTGGAAGCGGCCTGCATCCAGCGTTTCCCTGCGGTCTCTTTTAGGTCGTCTGTCCATCTTGTGGGTGGACGTCCTACGCTGCGCTTACCAGTCCGTGGTCTCCATTCCAGAACCTTTCGGCCCCATCGGCCATCTGTTCTGCGTGATATGTGCCCTGCCCACTGCCATTTCAACTTACTAATCCGGTGGGCTATGTCGGTGACTTTCGTTCGTCTACGGATCTCCTCATTTCGGATTCGATCTCGTAGAGAAACCCCGAGCATAGCCCTCTCCATAGCTCGTTGTGCGACTTTGAGCTTGCTTATGAGGCCCATAGTGAGAGACCACGTTTCAGTGCCGTATGTCATCACTGGTAACACACACTGGTCGAAGACTTTCGTCTTAAGGCACTGAGGTATTTTGGACGAGAAGACGTTGCGTAGTTTACCGAACGCTGCCCAGCCGAGTTGGATTCGCCGATTGACCTCTTTCTTGAAGTTGGACCTACCTAGTTGGACTGTTTGTCCTAGGTAGACGTACGCGTCAACAGCTTCAAGAACTGAGTTCCCAACTGATACTGGGGTGGGCACAACATGGATATTTGACATAACCTTTGTCTTGTCCATGTTCATTTTAAGGCCCACCTGTTGGGAGACTCGATTGAGGCCTTCGAGCATCATGCTGAGATCTTCCACCGACTCTGCCATGACCACAATATCGTCGGCAAACCGAAGGTGAGTGATGTACTCGCCGTTGATGTTGATGCCAAGTCCTTGCCATTCCAGGAGCTTGAAGGCATCTTCCATTGTGGCAGTGAACAGTTTCGGAGAGATAACGTCTCCCTGTCTCACGCCTCTTCGCAATGGAATTGCCTTCGAACTCTGCTCCTGTACTCGGACCGACATGGTGGCGTTATTGTACAAACACTTCAACACTTCGACATACCGATAGTCAATACGGCATCGCTGGAGAGACTCGAGCACCGCCCATGTCTCGACCGAATCAAAGGCTTTCTCATAGTCCACAAACGCCAAACATAGTGGCAAGTTATATTCTTCGGTCTTCTGTATAACTTGGCGTAGCGTGTGGATGTGGTCTATGGTACTATAGCCTTTTCGGAAACCGGCTTGTTCGATAGGCTGGAAGTCATCGAACCTGCGATCGAGACGATTCGTGATGACCCTCGAAAACAGCTTATAAACATGGCTCAGAAGCGAGATGGGTCTGTAATTCTTCAGCAAGGTTTTGTCACCTTTCTTAAAGAACAGCACCACCACGCCTCTGTTCCATGCTTCTGGCGTTATACCTTCGAGTAAGACAGAATTAAAGAGCTTCTGAAGGACTCTGAGTACCGGTGTTCCACCCGCTTTCAGAAGCTCTGATGTGATTCCATCGTCCCCCGGCGCCTTGTTGTTCTTGAGCTGTTTCAGGGCCATCCTAATCTCGTACAGGCTGATGTCCGGGATATCTTCGGTATAGTGTCGGCTCAGCTTGGCTCTTGGGTCTTTGGCCGAGCTGCTCACAGGTTTAGCAACCGAAGTGTATAACTGTCCATAGAACCTTTCGATTTCCCCTAATACCTCGGCTTTGGTCGACGCTACACTACCATCTTCCCTCTTCAGCTTTGTCAGCTGGCTTTGCCCAATAGACATGTGTCTTGCAAACACTTTGGAGCCTTTGTTTTGCTCAATCGTCTCTTTAATACTGTTCGTATTAAAGGTACGTATGTCGTGCCGCAATGACTTCCAAATTTGTCTATTGAGCTGCCTATATGAGTCAGCGTCATCGGAACATTGTAGTTGTAACGAGCGTCGATCAGCCATGAGGTTACGGGTATGGTCGGATAATTTTTGAGGTCTATCTGTGCGCCGGCCAGGTCTAAAAAACTTAGAACCTACCGCATGGACAGTTTCCACTAACCTGTTATTAATCTCATCCACGGAAGCAAAATTCTCCAGGCAATCAAAGCGATTAGACAGCTCGAGTTGAAAGCTCTCGGGGTTTTGAATATGGGCATGGTTCGGTCGGAGCGTGGACTTCATTAGGCGGGACCTCTCAATTTTAACGTTAATATTCAATGTGCCTCTTACTATTCGGTGATCACTACCGGTTTTCACCCTGTGAATCACAGAGACATCATTGAATATTTGTCTCTTGGTGGTCATAATGAAGTCTATCTCATTTCTCGTAGAACCATCGGGGCTCATCCAGGTCCATTTCCTGAGTTTATGAATATACATAATTATAGGTCCGGCCGCTTAGTCGTGGAAAGGTCAGAAATACAGAGGTAGAACTCAAACAGAGAAACGCAGGGACTTGACGATATGACACGCGACAGACGACACTCTGCAGACCTGGCGTCGTACGTTCCTCTACAAGCAACGAGCCATGAGTGAGTTGATGCGCTTACGTTGCGTTGCGTAGTTATAATTGTAGTTGTTTGAATTACCTTAAGTTCTGGATTCGTCCCGATTCGCACCCGCACCAGCGGCTGCGGCCGCACCCGCACCCGCTCCCGCACCATAGCCCGCGCCTGCGCCCGCGCCCGCACCCGCACCCTGACCATAGTCCGTACCAGCAGGTTTGCTGTTACCACCAGCGGCCGCGGCCGCGCCCGCTCCCGCACCATTGCCCGTGCCTGCGCCCGAAGAGCCGTCCGTGGAGGAGTCCCCGGCGGACGCGCAGGTCACCGCCGTGACCAGCACCGCGCACAGCAACACGACCTGGACAACAATCGTACACAACTGCATCATGTTCTATAATATACTGAATGATGTAAACAACCGGTCGAAGCATCAGTTCCGTGTACTATCGGCGCACGTACCTACTCCCTCACTTCAAACTACACACTGTAATGGACACCAATCAATGTTGGGGTTTCTTTGTAACAATCATTGTTGAGAGGAACGTAATAACGTGCCGCATTTCAAAACCAATCTAACCTTAAACCTCATAGGCTACAGCGGGTCTAAAACGGCCACTTTTAATGAATCATATTAGGATCCTATTATGAATTACTTTACAAATCGTAAAATGGCCACACATTGTCAATTCATAATAGGTGTTGCATACGATTCATATTAGGCAATTCATCAGTTTGACAGTTTCGTATGGATTATCGTAAAATGGCCCACTCACACAATTGCTCAGGCGTCTATTAGCAGAATCGTTAGAAGTTACTCAAGAGCTACTTTTTACAATTCATTTTGCACATTTTTGTCATAAATAAATAAATTATGGCGGATTTAGGCCTTTATCAAAACTTTTTTGAACATGCACGTGTTTTAGACACCTTTAATTTAAATAAAGGAGGAATATCCTATCACCGATAAGTCTAAATTGCTGATAATTTTGTGATTTCACAGTATTTCGATTATATAGCCCTTGACAAGCGTTACCATATTTTTATCGATACCGATTTTTCTTTTCCGTAATTTTCTATTACTTAAACTTTTTGTATTATATACAATTGATATTTTATAATACTTTAATATTGTTTTTTTGCAGTTCTTCTGGTGATCCTCCTTCCGGGAAAAAAAATGGATTGATGCAAGGGAAATAAAGGGAAGCGAATAAGGAAATAAGGAATCTAAAGACGAGTATAATATTTAAGATAATAACAAAAAAAGTTGTGTTTTATAAATTACTCATAAAACGACCCTCGCCGCTTTCTCTTGAAGGAATTCTACCGAGTGTCCTATTGTCTTTGCTTGCACAAACGTTTACTGCCATCCTAACTGGATTGCAGATGTAGAGGGGTTGCTCTTCGTTGCATAATAACTTGCTATGATTATTTTCGCCTGTTAATTAGTTCGGCATTCATCATTCATCAACAATCCCAATGAAGATAATCCGAAGTAAGCAGACTGGTAGTGTCTCCACTCTCTCCAGTGACGGTGTTAACATTCACTTCACATTTTCATTGAGTTATTAATTATGATTAACGAGGAATAAAGCTTCTTTTTGGTTTCTTTTTCGAGTGGTATTAATTATAAAGTTATACATTAACTTAGGTAATGTTTTTGTTGATTGATAACTATAGAGTAATATATACACCGATTGATAACAAGGAACAATGTTACTCACAAGGAGGATTGATATCCACTTTGTTGCCAGGGTAAAAACTAAATTAATTTCAATATCTTTCTTGATTGTTTTAAGCCTATAAATAGCCGCACTTTTTACAATTCTACTCTTTTGGTAAAGAAAATAAGTAAAATAAACAAATTATCGAAAAAAGTACCCTCTAGATATTAAAATGAGCGAAAAATATGTGTACCGGAAAGTTACGGTTTTGTTTTTTTTTCATATGGCAATGTTAACAACTAAAATGAATCTGCAAATGAAATGAATTGAGTATGATTCACGAAATGAATTGACCATTTTACGAAAAAAAGCAGAATTGCTAATGATCTGCTAGGAATTCATTATATGAATTGTTTTTTGGTGAATTGCTCAAAGTGGCCGTTTTAGAGCCGCAGGACTGCAAGGGGGATCACATACCTATGTTAAAATATAAAATATTTAAGTAAATAATGTAGGTAGCTGATAATATTTATGTAGGTAGGTACTTCCTGTTGCAAGTCACCAACGTGTTTCAATATGTTATGGGATCAGACCCCCAAAAAAATTCAAAAAATCGTTATTTTATAGCGCACAGTGTTTTAAGGTGCCTGGGAATTACTCCATCAACGTTCCAAAACTGTATTTATGGAAATACCACAATGTTCACATTTTGACAATTGCAAGAATAAAGTTTTGAAGCTAAAAAGGGCAATCTATGGACTAAAATAGTCAGCCAGAGCTTGGTACTTAAGAGTGGAAGAATGTTTATTAACATTAGGTTATAGTAAATCTAAGTGTGTACCTTAGTGCCGGCGGCTATGCGCCTTTATGTTGGAGGTCTCGAGTAACGTAAAAACATAAATCTATATAGTTAATAGATATATTAAACTATATATACATGGACAAAAACATAAACAGCTCAAACAATAAAATAATACATAAAATCACATGTTCACTGCAACATGAAAATTTTCTGAGTGACAACTCTTGTCAATATAATTTCTGAAGACCTAAGTCATTGTATGCAATGAGATCTTAAGAAACTGAATAAAACCTATTTGTTTCTACACTTTATCGGGACTTGGCCAGGCGGTTGGTGGAGGCGTCGGGTGTCCAGAATGCTGGCTTCTATTTCGCCCAGAAATTGAGCATTATACCATTCAACGTGGCAATGCTGCCAGCATTCTGGGGACCTTTCCCTCCACTAATGGTCTTTTAGTTTAAGTTTTTAGTTTGTATTTAGTTATTTTAAGTTTTAGTTTTTAGTTATTTATTTAAGTTTCGTTAATTTTCTGTTTTTTAGTTGTGCATAATAATGTATTATCAGTGTGAACCTTATCTCTTCATAAAAAGCTTCAACAACGTAAAAGTTTTTATTGCACTTTTTGTTAATGACTTTTTTGTATTCTATAACTGTATGAATACCTAAGAACAATTAAAGAATGAACTTGGGTCAATATTTAAAATATAGATTTATATACATTAAACAGTGTTTAGCCGGTGTATATATTACTCTATGGTGTCCAGGTATGAATCACAGATCTTGTATTACTGTTGACATGCTGTTTACCAACAACTATTTGTGAACATTATTTTAAAAAGATTTAACATGTCTGATTGTTCGGATGTCGGAAACTGATTTGAAGTTAGAAAAGGATGTAAACAGTGACTTTAGTGAGGAATATCCTTATCAGCAATAGAATGGATGCCTAATGTACCTATCAGTTCTAACTCGGCCTGATTTATCTTACAGTGTAAGTTATTTAAGTCATTGGAAACACTTAAAACGCTTGTTAAGATATTTGCAGAAAACTAAAAGTTTTGGTTTAGTATATAAGAAAACTCTATTTGATGAACTCCTTCTTTCATAAGCGACCATCCAGAAAGTGGACCTGGATGAGCCCAGATGTTTCGACCAAAAATGAGATCGACTTCATCATGACGACCAAGAAGCGAATATTCAATGATGTCTCCGTGATCAGCAAGGTGAAAACCGGTAGCGATCACCGTATTGTCAGAGGCACATTGAATATCAACATCAAGCTGGAGAGGTCGCGTCTGGTGAAGTCCACGCTCCGTCCTGGTCATGCCCAAATCCAAAACCCCAATGACTTCCAACTCGAACTGCATAATCGCTTCCAGGGCCTTCCCGAAAGCGGAACTGTGGACGAATTAAACAATGGACTGGTGGAAACTGTCCAAGCAGTGGGGTCCAAGTTCTTTAAGACCCCACCCCGAAAAAGACCTCAGAAGCTCTCAGACGAAACCATTAAGTTAATGAAGGACCGGACTGAGATGAGACTGCAATCTTCAGCTGATATGTCGGAAAATGGCAAACTTAATAGACGAATCTCGAAATCAGTGCGACACGATCTGCGTTCCTATATAATCTATATATCCTATATAACACAAGATGTATTAGGGACGCAATTGAGCGAAACCAGGGCTCGAAAGTGTTCGCGAAGAATGCATCTATTGGGAAGAGCCAAATGACGAAGCTGAAGATCGAGGATGGCAGTATCATTTCGTCAAAGCCGGAGATTCTGAGAGAGCTCGAGAGGTTTTACGGACAGTTGTACACCTCGACACGACAGCTTATTGTCAGTTCAGCTCAGGACAAGAGAGCGAAACTGACCCGACACTACACTGAAGACATCCCAGACATCAGCTTGTACGAGATTAGAATGGCTCTGAAACAGCTTTAGAACAACAAGGCGCCGGGTGATGACGGAATAACGACAGAACTACTGAGAGCGGGTGGAAAACCGGTACTTTTAGTCCTCCAGAAGTTATTTAATTCCATCATTTTCGAAGGTACTACGCCTGAAGCATGGCACAGGAGTGTGGTGGTGCTCTTCTTCAAAAAAGGTACCTTATTGAAGAATTATAGACCCATCTCACTCCTGAGCCATGTGTACAAGCTGTTCTCCAGAGTTATTACGAACCGTCTCGAAAGCAGGTTTGATGACTTCCAGACCCCCGAACAAGCCGGTTTCCGTAAAGGCTGGAGCACCGTAGACCACATTCACACGCTCCGCCAGATTATACAGAAGACTGAGGAGTATAATCGGCCATTATGCCTAGCATTTGTGGACTACGAAAAACCCTTCGATTCAATACAGACCTGGGCAGTATTGCAGTCCCTCCAGCGATGTCATATCGACTATAGGTATATCGAAGTGGTGAAGTGTCTGTATAGAAACGCCACTATGTCGATCCGATTACAGGACGAGAGCACGGAACCAATCCAACTGCAGAAAGGCGTGAGACAGGGAGATGTTATCTCTCCGAAACTGTTCACGAACGCATTGGAGGACGTTTTCAAGCTCTTGGACTGGAACGGATTCGGCATCAACGTCAATGGCGAATACATCACTCACCTTCGTTTTGCCGATGATATAGTCATCATGGCAGAGTCGCTGGAGGATCTCAATACGATGCTCAGCGACCCCAGTAGCCTTTCCCAACAGGTGGGTCTTAAAATGAATATGGACAAGACAAAAATTATGTCCAATGTCCATGTTGAACCCGTGCCGGTAGTCGTTGGGAACGATACTCTCGAAGTTGTTGACCATTACACCTATCTTGGACAGATTGTTCAGTTAGGTAAGTCCAACTTAGGCAAAGAGGTCGCCCGAAGAATCCAACTCGGATGGGCAGCGTTCGGGAAATTGCGTGACATCTTCTCGTCTAAGATACCACAGTGCCTCAAGACGAGGGTCTTTGACCAGTGTGTGTTGCCAGTGATGACATATGGTACTGAGACGTGGTCCTTGACTGTTGGCCTTTTGGAAAAGCTCAGAGTCACACAGCGGGCAATGGAGAGAGCTATGCTCGGAGTTTCTTTGCGCGATAAGATCCGAAACGTGGGTATTCGCCAAAGAACCAGAGTCACCGACATAGCTGTTAAAATTTGCAAGTTGAAGTGGCAATGGGCAGGCCACATCGCTCGAAGAACCGATAACCGATGGGGAAGAAAGGTTCTGGAGTGGAGACCACAAACCGGAAGACGCAGCGTAGGGAGGCCTCCCACTAGATGGACCGACGACATTGTGAGAGTCGCGGGTATCCATTGGATGCAAAAGGCGGGCTGTCGTTCAGTGTGGAGGTTAAAGGGGGAGGCCTATGTTCAGCAGTGGACGTCTTCCGGCTGATGATGATGATGATGATATAAGAAAAATAATTGTGAGTTACATGGCTATTGGCTTTGTAGATTCAGATTGGGCTTCATGTTTCCTAGATAGACGCTCATATACAATAGACAATAGACAAATTTTTATTTATGAAAGAAAAAAAATACATTTTTTGAGAATTAATATAAATAAATACACACATTACAAATTGTTTTCCTCCACAAACCGGTTCCAAGTCAGCGTAATGCTGGTTACGAACAACCAGCGCTGGAGTCGCCGGTGACATCGCCCATGGCCAACACCCAACAGTACACGAGAAATATTATAGCAACAACAACAACAACACATAACAAACTAACATTTAAATAAACTTAGCAGTAATGTGAACAAACCATAAATAAATACATAATACTAATAAGGTGATTCGACTAAAACAATGTTGTTAACAAACTAATACGAGTAAACTAGGCAACACTATCTCAATAAAAACATTATGAAACTAATTAAAAGAAGAAATTTTGACATTTACTCGGACATGAAATAAAAATAACAAAGGTAAGTCCCCATAACAAGATTCCCTACATAGCACTGGTGTCTGTTATTAAAAGTTCTTCGCCTTTTTTGATGCTCAAAAATAAATCTTCTAAGCTTAAGCTTAAATGAATGTAAACTATAAATGTTATCTTATGCCCAATATTGTGTATATACCTAGGTACTATAATTTAAATAATAAGTAGCTAGCTTAGTATTTTTAAGTATTAAATTTAGTGGCTTTTGATTCAATGAAATAAATAAACTTGAAAACTTGAAACTATGCAGGTTCCTTATTGGCGGCGGAATGTTGTTCCAACACTTGGTGGCAGCGTATCTGAAACTTCCTCTGAACGCGGCGGAGCTGTGCCGCTCCGTCACCAGCTGAGTCGAGCACCGCCGTCACTCGAGGGACTTTCGACTCGCTCTCCACGACAAGTTATCGTAGTGATAAGTCGGTTCTCTGTGTTTTATTACTCCGAACAAAAGACATGCCAAATGAAGCGTACGGCGATGATATACGGGGTTTAGCTTCATCATGTCTGGTTGTGTAGTATCGCATGAGTCAAAGAAACAAACAACTATAGCGTTGTCAAGCACTGAAGCCCAGTACATGACCTTAACAGAAGCCTATAAGGAAGCCATTTATTTGAGAAATTTGTTAAATGAATTAGTTCATTATGACAAACATACACCAATCTGTTTGTATAGTGATAGCCAAAGCCCGCTCAAATTGGCAGTAGGTCTAATGTTTCCTAAACAAACTAAACACATTAATGTTCGTTATCATTTCGTAAGAGAATGTGTAGCAGAAAATAAAGTGAAACTAGAATATGTATCTACTTGTAATATGCCAGCAGATCTGTTAACCAAAAGCCTTTGTTATGCAAAACATGGCAAGTTCTTAAATTTGAGGGGTATTCATAATATCTTGTATATTATTTAACTAGGCGAGTGTATTAAAATATAAATGTAAGTAAATACCTAATGTAGGTAGCTGATAATATTTATGTGGGTAGGTACTGGAAGTACCTAAATAAACTAAATTAAACTCTCAATTATATAATTTGTTTCAGATTTTTCTTTAAAAAAATCATTAACTTTATAATCATCATCATCATCATTCATCATTTCAGCCGTAGGACGTCCACTGCTGGACATAGGCCTCCCCCATCGATCTCCAAAAGGGCCGGTTGGAAGCGGCCTGCATCCAGCGTTTCCCTGCGGTCTCTTTTAGGTCGTCTGTCCATCTTGTGGGTGGACGTCCTACGCTGCGCTTACCAGTCCGTGGTCTCCATTCCAGAACCTTTCGGCCCCATCGGCCATCTGTTCTGCGTGATATGTGCCCTGCCCACTGCCATTTCAACTTACTAATCCGGTGGGCTATGTCGGTGACTTTCGTTCGTCTACGGATCTCCTCATTTCGGATTCGATCTCGTAGAGAAACCCCGAGCATAGCCCTCTCCATAGCTCGTTGTGCGACTTTGAGCTTGCTTATGAGGCCCATAGTGAGAGACCACGTTTCAGTGCCGTATGTCATCACTGGTAACACACACTGGTCGAAGACTTTCGTCTTAAGGCACTGAGGTATTTTGGACGAGAAGACGTTGCGTAGTTTACCGAACGCTGCCCAGCCGAGTTGGATTCGCCGATTGACCTCTTTCTTGAAGTTGGACCTACCTAGTTCGACGGTTTGTCCTAGGTAGACGTACGCGTCAACAGCTTCAAGAACTGAGTTCCCAACTGATACTGGGGCGGGCACAACATGGATATTTGACATAACCTTTGTCTTGTCCATGTTCATTTTAAGGCCCACCTGTTGGGAGACTCGATTGAGGCCTTCGAGCATCATGCTGAGATCTTCCATCGATTCTGCCATGACCACAATATCGTCGGCAAACCGAAGGTGAGTGATGTACTCGCCGTTGATGTTGATGCCGAGTCCTTGCCATTCCAGGAGCTTGAAAGCATCTTCCATTGTGGCAGTGAACAGTTTCGGAGAGATAACGTCTCCCTGTCTCACGCCTCTTCGCAATGGAATTGCCTTCGAACTCTGCTCCTGTACTCGGACCGACATGGTGGCGTTATTGTACAAACACTTCAACACTTCGACATACCGATAGTCAATACGGCATCGCTGGAGAGACTCTAGCACCGCCCATGTCTCGACCGAATCAAAGGCTTTCTCATAGTCCACAAACGCTAAACATAGTGGCAAGTTATATTCTTCGGTCTTCTGTATAACTTGGCGTAGCGTGTGGATGTGGTCTATGGTACTATAGCCTTTTCGGAAACCGGCTTGTTCGATAGGCTGGAAGTCATCGAACCTGCGATCGAGACGATTCGTGATGACCCTCGAAAAAAACTTTATAATAACACTTGTCAATTAAAAATTTAAACAATTTACATATCATAGCATTATAATGCAATTCCTTAAAACTATCTGGTAATCCTACTAATATTATAAACACGAAAGTTTGTATCTTTGTATGTATAGATGCATGGATGTATGAATGTTTGTTCCTCTTTCACGCTGCAACGGAACAACGGATCGACCTGATTTTTAGGTATAGTTCAAGAGCCAGAGAGTGGCCAGGCTATTGACTATTGACTTGTGACTATTTTCATCATCATCATCGCCATTTTTCATCACTACGCGGGTGAAACCGCGGAGTGCAGCTAATTTATTATAAATGGTGATAGCCAAGCGATGTGGGTAGTCAAGCTACTTACTGACTACCCTATATAAATATACTACAAGTATATATTAACAAGCAGGAATCAGGACAGGTCCTTCCCTAGTCTCTCAACATTCCTGATTACATTATATGCCCAGACGCATAGAATGGATATCTGCAATGAAGCCAGCATCAAATGACCCTGAGAAAGATACAGGAACCGGAGAGCAGTCGATAGAAAACTATCACTGCCACCGTCAGGCGGCTGACACCCTTATAGTATTTCACCTGAGAAGGACAAGTCCTGCGCTAACGTCCCGCCACCGCCCCGCAAGCCCCGCAAGGCAGTAATAGTGTTCCGTGCGCAAGGCATTCACGGTGCATGGACATTGGACGTGGGCCAAGGTTCCCATCACGAATGTTATATATAATGAATATATTAGGAGATCAAACCGTACGTAAGAATCTAAAATTTGCATGATGTGACGATGTGACAAGTCTGAGATTGAATTACACGTCATGATTAACAATAAAGAAACAAGGAATACTTACAAAACAGAGCTTCATGTTGAGGTTCAGTGGAGAGGAGAGTGATGCCAGTACGAGGGCGGAGGTGACTTATATAGCGGACCGAGGAATAGTTAATGAGCTCCAGGCCGCGTGAGCATTGTGCGCCGAGACGCGAGCCGCGGTGAAGACATTCGACACGCAGCTTGTCTGAATACACGTGCGGCCACAGAAGACATAATAGACACAAAAGGTTCACTCCGCGAAGAAATTTAATTAAATAAGAACTCTATCTACGAGGCATTATTGCCTCCTAGATAGAAAGAGGTATTCATTTATACGTTTACTGGCTGATGATGATGATGATGATTCTGTGGTAATATCAAGAAGACAACCCTAACGTTACACGTGCCGCGTCAGGAGAGATAAAGTAGCAATTCAACTCGTACAGCGCCGGATACCGCTCGCTATATTCAACTCGTACAGTGCCAGATACCGCTCACTATATTCAACTCGTACAGCGCCGGATACCGCTCGCTATATTCAACTCGTACAGCGCCAGATACCGCTCGCTATATTCAACTCGTACAGCACCAGATACCGCTCGCTATATTCAACTCGTACAGCGCCAGATACCGCTCGCTATATTCAACTCGTACAGCGCCGGATACCGCTCGCTATATTCAACTCGTACAGCGCCAGATACCGCTCACTATATTCAACTCGTACAGCGCCGGATACCGCTCGCTATATTCAACTCGTACAGCGCCAGATACCGCTCGCTATATTCAACTCGTACAGCGCCAGATACCGCTCGCTATATTCAACTCGCATAGCGCCAGATACCGCTCACTATATTCAACTCGTACAGCGCCGGATACCGCTCGCTATATTCAACTCGTACAAAGCCAGATACCGCTCGCTATATTCAACTCGTACAGCGCCGGATACCGCTCGCTATATTCAACTCGTACAGCGCCAGATACCGCTCACTATATTCAACTCGTACAGCGCCGGATACCGCTCGCTATATTCAACTCGTACAGCGCCGGATACCGCTCGCTATATTCAACTCGTACAGCGCCAGATACCGCTCGCTATATTCAACTCGCACAGCGCCAGATACCGCTCACTATATTCAACTCGTACAGCGCCGGATACCGCTCGCTATATTCAACTCGTACAAAGCCAGATACCGCTCGCTATATTCAACTCGTACAGCGCCGGATACCGCTCGCTATATTCAACTCGTACAGCGCCAGATACCGCTCACTATATTCAACTCGTACAGCGCCGGATACCGCTCGCTATATTCAACTCGTACAGCGCCGGATACCGCTCGCTATATTCAACTCGTACAGCGCCAGATACCGCTCGCTATATTCAACTCGCACAGCGCCAGATACCGCTCACTATATTCAACTCGTACAGCGCCGGATACCGCTCGCTATATTCAACTCGTACAGCGCCGGATACCGCTCCCTGTATTCAACTCGTACAGCGCCGGATACCGCTCGCTATATTCACCTAGAAGGCCGCCCTCTTTCTATCACGGATGTTAGGAATATATTTTATTCTACAAAATAAAAGTCCACAATCAGGTTCCAGCAATATATTTCAAATAAAGAATCATTTCAACACATTATCACAATACTTTGACCGTTTTACAGGTTTTATTTAAACTACAAATTACAATTGCTTAACATAATTATTTTTAGAGAACATAGATTAGAACTTTTTTTCCGCCTTGGCGGGTAGGTGTGAAAGCACATGTTTCAATTTGCTCTCAGTAATATTTGCTATTTTAATTATAAAAAGGAGCTTACCAGACTAAATTCATGTCTATCCTAGTAGTTTAGTGTACATACTTCCTCTGCCATCAACACTCTCCTATAGAAGCACTCAAGGACCACTAGCATCCCGTCACTTATATCACTGACATAACCTCTACAAGATGAACACACAACAATCCTTCTTGGAGATGATGGATGCCCTTAACAAGCGTATGGAGCTGTTCGAGGGTGAGCTGCAGAAGTCGCCACGTCCGGTTAACACCGTTGCCAGTTTAGCAGCCGATTTTGCAGCTTTCAAAACATTCACGGTGCAAATACTGCGTGAGTTCCAGTCACAGTTGGGGCTTCTGGCACAGGATGTGGACAACCTGGAAATGAACAGCCGCCGCAAGATACTGCTTCTACATGGCATGCCAGAAGAGGACCAAGAAAACACAGCGGAGCTTGTTGTTCGCACAGTAACATCCCACTTTAAGTTAACAACTTTCACAGTGCCTTCTATCAGTAGATGTCAGCGAATGGGTCGAACCAGAAGTGACAGACCTAGGCCCATCTTGGTGAAGCTTAAGGATCTTGATGTACGGAGTAAGTTGTGGGCTTCAAAATCCTCTTTAAAGGGTACTAACATTACTCTCTCGGAGTTCCTCACTAAGTCAAGGCACCAAGCATTCATGGAGGCTAGAGAGCGTTTTGGTGTTAAGAGCTGCTGGACTAGGGATGGGTTTATCCACATTCTCGATCCTGATGGAAAGCGACACCGCATCACAGGACTCGACGAATTGAAGAGGATTGCGCCCGGAAATGCTCTGAAGTCACCGTCGCCGCCGCTGTCGTCGCCGCCGCCGGCTACTGCACCTACGAAGCCAGTGGTAATAGGCACCACGGCTAGACCGAAGCGTAGGTAGTTGTAAGTTTTCTCTGTGCACTGTGTCTTGTGTGTTATATTCTTGTGCAGTAATTACTTGTTTACCCCCTTTATTTTTTTGGCAGTAATCTCGCATTGCAGGTATTATGTTCAAACTTTCTGTGAGTCACTAAGTCAATGTTTCATTTACATGTTTCTTTTATAATTTGAAGGCATTTAGTCAAATTAACTTATAATTTTTAAGTTATGTACCCTGCCTGTATTTTTGTTTTTGATTTTGATTTTTTGGCAATGACATTGACAGTTATGTCTTTCAGACGTCAAACCTTAAGTTTTTTTTTTTTTTTTTCTTTATCTTACATTTTAGCTTCTTTAGGTATTGTTCTGATTCCATAACTTTTTCTTTTTTCGTTCACCAAATAAGTAATAGGTTATTTTTTGTTCGTTTTTTTTTCGGGGTATGTATGTATTAGTTTTAATTATTTAATTCTCAAAGATTTATACTTGTTAATTCTGTTGCAATAGAATCAGTGTTACATTAAAGCTATCTCTTACAAGCTGGCAGATGAGTATGTTTAAGGAAGTACGTATACAGTAGGTAGTAGTTAGTTTTTATTCCATAAATACCTATATACATATTTTTATATATATATTTGTTGTCTTTATTGTTTAGTCACATTTATTGCAACTTAAGTTCATAAAGTTGCTTTTTATTTAGTTCTTTATTTTTATAACTTACCATATTATTATAATCATATATAAGTACTCTTTATCTATTGTATAGCAAATAATAGGCAATGTATGACTTAGCGAGCGACAGTGATGACTCCAGCAGTGATATTTTCCTCTCTTTGTCTTCTAACTCTTCCAGCAGCAACAATGACACGACCACGATTATCACATGTCTGGTGTCAGTCTGGAGCGCGTCACAGAAATCCGAGACCTGGGAGTGACCTTAGATGTAGAACTAACATTTAATCAGCATATTATGGACATTTGTAAAAGAGCGTTCAAATCTCTCGGTTTCGTCATGCGGCAAACCGCTAGATTTCAGGACAGGAGCGCTATAATTACTCTGTTTTATTCGTTTGTTCGTAGTAAGCTCGAATACAATGCTATAGTTTGGGACCCGCATGAAAAGAACTATACGCTTATGTTGGAGAGAGTACAAAGGAAATTTGCTCGCTACCTGTACAAAAAATTATACGGATATTATCCTTTTTTGTATCCGTCTCTGTTCGTCGTTGGTATGGTGGGCATCAATACGCTAGAACTAAGGCGTAAGTGCTCGCTGTTGATGCACTACTATCAGCTACTCAATGGGCACATCGATAACTCTCGAGCACTGGCTCGCTGCTCGCTGGCTGTGCCAGACCGCGTGCGGCACTCGCGCGCGTGCTGCGTGCGGAAACTGTTCCAGACCCCGCGCGTGCGCACCGACACTGCTCTGTATGCTCCTACGACTCGCGCCATCAATCTGCTCAACGATCTGATTGATCAGAATCCAGATGTAGACATTTTCTGTGCAAAATTTACGCTTATAATGAGTGCTTGTATAAATTTTTTAGGTTAGTGTTTTCTTTTGTTATCTGTTAGAATAATTTGTTTGTAAGTAATATAAATTAATATTAAGATAATGTTGGCTTGCTGTGCGCGTTGGCTTCGCTGTAAGCACAGCAAGCATTTGAACTTAAATAAAATAAATAAATAAAATAAAATAAATGATAGTTTTGTTAGCATACCTTCTCTCTCCGATACTCTTGATGCACATTTTTCTGGTGTACCGAAAAACTTTAATGTGGTTCACATCAATGCACAAAGTATCCCTTGCCATATTAATGATATGCAGGCATCATTTCTTAATGGGAACATTCATGCCATAGTCGTTTCAGAGACATGGCTGAAAACGAGTCTGCCCTCCGTTTCATATGCTTTACCGGGGTTTCGTCTAATACGCAATGACCGTACTGGTAGTCGCGGTGGCGGGGTGGCTATTTATCTTAGATCGCACATTCCTTTCTCTGTAATAAGCACCTCGATGCAACCTCCTCCCTCTGATGCAGGTGAACATTTGTTTATAGAGATTATTTTGTCCCATACTAAGATTCTACTTGGTGCTTATTATTGCCATTCTCTGCTCGTTAATTACTTTTCGTCATTTGAAAAACTCTTAGAAGATCTCATTCCTCTCTACAAGCATTCTATTATTATGGGCGATTTTAATACTTGTCTTATTAAACATGATCACCGTACGTCTTCTCTTCAAGCTATTACTAATTCTTGCAATTTGCATATACTCCCTCTCAGTGCCACGCATCACTTTCCTAACTGCACCCCTTCACTTCTCGATTTAATTATAGTTTCTTCCCCTCAGCATGTAGTCAAGCATGGACAATGTCCTGCTGGCTTTTCATATCATGATTTAATATTCCTGTCCTATAAAGTTCGTCCCCCCAAAGTCAAGCCAAAAATCATTCTTCAGCGCAATTTTAGCAGTATGGACAAAGAAGCATTTAATTCTGATGTTCGAAACATCGATTGGGCACCGGTACTTGATGCTGAAGCTGTTGACGATCAAGTTTCTATGTTTAATTTAATTCTGATGCAGTTGTATGACAAGCATGCCCCCCTGCGGCCCATCAAGATTAAACACCTTCCAGCTCCTTGGCTTACTAGTGATATTAAGCTGTTGATGCACAAAAGAGACGTGGCCAAATACAAATATAAGCGCCGTCCCAGTGACAAATCAAAATCGGCTTACGTCAATGCCCGAAATCGCTGCAATACGGCTTGCAGGGATGCTTTGCGTAGACATGTTCATCAATCTGTAGATAATGACGATCCGGCTCAAGTTTGGAAATTTCTGCGATCTATTGGAATTGGTAAATCACGACAAGATAGTATTCCCCACGATCTGAATATTGATCTACTTAACCGTTATTTCTCTTCTTCATCTAATATTGACATCATATCCAAAAATAATACCCTTCTATCTCTTTCAAACCCACCTGCATTCGAATTTTCTCCATTTGATTTCAATCCTCTATCCGCTGGTGATGTTAAAAAGAGTGTACTGTCAATTGTATCCAAAGCGGTAGGCAGTGATGGTATTAGTCGCAACATGATAGTTCCTATCCTTGATTTTATTCTTCCTGTGCTCTGTATTATTTTCAATAATTCTATTTCCTCTGGAATATTTCCATCTGCTTGGAAAGATGCTCAGATTATACCTCTACCTAAAAAACCTAATCCTAAATCGTTCTCTGAATATCGTCCTATTTCCATTCTCCCTTTCTTATCAAAAGTTCTTGAGCGTCTTGTCCACAATCAATTTAGCAGATACCTCTCCTGTAACAGCCTACTCAACCCTTATCAATCCGGTTTTCGCCCTGGTCACAGCACTGTTAGCGCACTAGTAAAAATTACAGATGACATTCGTTTATCTATGGAAAATCGTAATCTTACTGTACTAACTTTGTTAGATTTTAGTAACGCATTTAATACAGTTGATCATGACGTTCTCTTAGCATTATTACGCTCTTCTAACGTATCTCCTTCGGCGGTGGGTTGGTTTAATAACTATCTCTGTGGACGCAGGCAACGAGTTCGCCTTGATGAGACTTTTTCCCCGTGGTGTCCTACGTCAGAAGGTGTCCCGCAGGGTGGGGTTTTATCCCCACCTCTATTTTCTTTTTTCATCAACTCAATTTCTCAGAACCTTTCTTCATCGTACCACCTATATGCCGATGATCTACAAATTTACTCTCATGCACCCCTAGACAACCTGCCTGAAGCAATTGGTGTTATAAACACAGACTTGTCTCGCATTCTGGAATGGAGTAAGGCTTTTGGCTTAAAAGTTAATCCGACTAAGACGCAAGTTATCATCGTAGGAAGTTCTCGTCTTATTTCGAGAATAGATTGGTCAACTCTTCCTCAAGTCATGTTTGATGGTATTGCAATACCTTTTAGCGATACAGTTAAAAACTTGGGCATTACTATAGACCGTTGTTTGGGCTGGGCTCCTCAGCTTCAAGCTACCAGCAAGAAACTTTATGCTGCGGCTGGTGCGTTGAGGAGGTTACGTAACTTTCTCCCTACGACTACTAAAATTGCGCTGGTGCAATCCTTACTGCTTCCAATCCTTGATTATGCCGATGTTTCTTACCTAGATCTTACTGAAGAACAATTTAACAAGCTTGAGCGCCATCAAAATTTTTGTATAAGGTTTGTATTCGGCTTACGTAAGTATGACCGTATTTCTCAATTCCGCGCTAAACTCAAATGGCTCCCTGTTCGTCTTCGCCGAAATGCGCACATCCTGGCACTTCTCTTCAATACATTATATAATCCCTTCACCCCTTGCTATCTCAAAGAACGTTTCAAATTTTTCCACGACCCTGCTTCTTCTCGTTCTCTGAGACAGTCAACTCTTCTCTCTCTTGTTACTCCCAAACATAAAAGTACTTTCTATGAAGATGCGTTCTCCGTGAAAGCCATACGGTTGTGGAATTCCCTTCCGGTCTCCATTAGACAATCCCAATCTATCAACATTTTCAAGGCTAGAGTGAAAGACTTTTACCTTTCCCAAGTCTAAAACTGTTCGTTACTGTTGGAAGAGAGTTTTTGGTCATACCTGTTGCTCCGAATTCGTGTTGGCCGTTATTTGCTCTTTCATTGTGTGTGTTCCTGGCTGCCCTTGCATTGTGTGCTCATAGTGCGAAGGTACTCCAGGGACTTAGGGTATAGTATGTTCTTACTTGTCGCGTCTGTATTATGTGTGTTTATATATATATATTTATATATATATATTATACTATGTATCATTTAGTAGTATTTATTTAATGGTATCATTAAAAGTGTTTTAGCATCCCCCGTCGATTCTGTTACGTAAATTCTTTCCATCCAATGGTTGCCTGGAAGAGATCGCTTTTAGCGATAAGGCCGCCACTTGTGGCACTAGCTCGTAAGCGTTTTCTATCGTGTTGTAATTTTTATTTCTGGTGTACACAATAAAGAGTTTCTATCTATCTATCTATCTATCAAAACACCTTACATCACCTTAAAATCCGATATCCAACGAAACACACTAATAACTTGTTTGCAACAACTCGCTCAATCTTACAGACCGTCCGTGTGGACGACGCGCGAAAGAGAATGAGGGCCTACCATAAGGTGTATAAGTAATGTTATTTTGATATTACTTTCCAATTTCGTACCATAGACTTTAAAATACATTATCATTATGTTATTACAACGGCTAGGAAGTTTTGATGACGTCATTCTATTTCGTTCGCTCATATTTATGAATTTTAATAATAATAATTTATTTATTTCCAAGTAACATAGACTCATACAAATCAAAAAAATAATATCAATAGAAAAAATAGAAAAAATTAATAATAGTAGCTAGTCACATTACACTAATAATAATTATTACCAATTGAAAGAAGACAATTTTTCCTGGGCCCACCAAATTTTTCTTTCTTAGGCCCACCTAATTTAGCATATATTGATGGGACCAGCACTATAAAATTTGTCGTATTTTTTGTACCATTCGGACGAAAGATAAGGGAAAAATGAAACCGGAATAATAATATCAAGAATAAAATGTGTTGTTTTGATTTTAGCCACAATTCATTCATTTCCCTTATAGTCACTTGACCGGAACGTTTTTAATACGAAAAAGGATGCATGCTCAGGAATTTATATACAAAAATAAATAGACCATATTTTACAACAGTGGCCATAGTAATCGGCTTTTAAGTAAAAATAATTATACAATAGTCGCTAATGGTATTATAGACGCTTATAATTAGCGGCTTGAATATGTTTTAATCCTAGTTTTAAATATTTACTAATATTGATTTACCGAAACCGTAATACTATGGTTTCGTAAAATTATAGAGGAATGGAACGTAAATCCGCCATCTTGACGTTTGTTGGTTTGAAATTGACAGCAGTTATGACTTATTTCAAGTTACTTCATACTAGTGATGTCTCATACTTTAGTTTTTCTGACTCGAATTACTTAAGTAACTCGTGCTATTGACTCGAGTTGCAACTGGAGTCAACTTGAATCGGTGGTAGTGGGTTCTGGTGATGTGTCTCGTCAGTATTTGTATGAGTTGACACTGGAATGATTACTAACTCGATGCAAGTGTCAACGCGAATAGGTCCTGCTAGTTGGTACTACTCCGTTGATTGAACGTGGACCGAGGAACATGTGACACGCACTGCTTTCGTTTTTTTATTGGTTTGAACATCGCTCGGGTCAAATAACCCACTCAAATCGCTCGTACATAGCTAAGCGCAGTCACATCGCTAAGCGCATCCAGCTGGCCTGGCACCGACACGGAGCAGTTTATTGAGTTGAGTTGACTCGATCTCAGTCTTGCACCAGTGTCAGGCGCAGTAACAAACTGTTGACAGATTTGATTCGAATTGCACAAAACTGGTCTCGTCAACTCGTTCATGATAATATGTGAATAGTGATATAACTCGCACCACACATCACTATTCATACTTTCCGTTTGTTTCAAATCGCGTGATCGTCTGATAGTGCTCTCAATTTTTTCCGTATCATTATGAAACTACAATAAATCAACATGTACAATGTACAGCGTCTACTCCAGAAAATTGTTGTCAATACTGTGCAGTAAGATTTCAACGCGTAGACAATTGTGCGAAGACATAATTACTGTCCGAGACAACTGAAGATTTTCCCAAAGATCTTACCTATTTGATTTGTGCCGTTTGTGTGTGTGTGGATTTCTTGCGAGGTGAGTTTTTATTTAAGTAGGTATTAGCTGATGCCCGCGATTTCGTACGCGTAGGACTCGGCCTTCGGCTTCGACAATATTTCTTTCCCTGAAGGTTACAAACATTTTAAAAAGTCAAATCGGTTCAGACGTTCACAAATTATGCCGTTACTTAAGAACACCATTTGATTTTTATTTATTACTAGCTGCGCCCTGCGGTTTCACCCGCGTAGATGACACACTCCTTATGACATCAGCTATCTGCCAGTGAAACTCCCGTCAAAATCTGTCCAGCCTTTTTTTAGGGAACATACATACACACATCGCCTCTAAAAAGATGAAGGAGGTATAGATAACAATGCATTTAAACGTCTCAAACCATGTTGGTATCCGTACTTGTGTTGCTTATAATATTACTAACTTTATTATCCCTGTTTGTTTTAACTTACCTGCTTTTATTTACAGCTAAATCAACTAGCAGTTTGCAGATACTGCTACTATTAATTTTGCAAGAAAATATCCATACTCCTGATGCAATAAGAAGATTTGGGTACCTATAGAAATATTTACATTCCATGTGGATGTTCCATTTTAAGAACACACCAAACACAGCGTTCTTGTTCTGCAGAAAGGAATATTGATTTTGCAGTTTTCAAATAATCAGGTAATTTCAAAAATTCTTAGTGAAATCATTGAAAATAAAGATATTAAGTATATCTAGTATATCTAGTATTAAGTAGTATTTTTGTTTAGTATATCTTTTTTCTAGTTTGCTATTTAGTACCTAGGTACTCCTGTATAGAGTGCAATAAATAAACGTTTATATACTAACCATCCCTTTTTGTGCAGATAGAACGCTCAGAACAAGTCTGTATGGCTTGGTGGCTGAAAGTTTCCAGCACTGTGAGCAGGCAGAGGCTACGAGATGGTAACAGAGCTGTGGCAATTCGTCTTATGGATATTGAAGACAGCAAGAATATCCCACAACCAACCTCTATGCCTACTCTTACTGTGCCCGGTATTTTCAGGGCAGCAGCAGCACTTACTATGTATAATTATAAGCGTGCTGCTTCTACTTTCCGTATTAGGGTCTAACGTAGGAACATTTCCGTATGTCCTAAGTAATGTTCTCTGGTGTTTTTACAATACCTACGATACGCGAAATTGCATCATGTGCTAGATAATGTATAGCTTTGCTGTCACTTTTCGAAGGTTTAAAGAATCTATTTCTGAGTGGGTTACCTATTTAATTATTATTATGATAATAATATTTTGTTACCTACAATGTCTTTTTTTAAATTCCGCCTAGCCATACAATATCGCAAGTAATCATTACTCGTGCTGATAATGATTATCAGCACAATTGCTAGAAAAAGTGCTGATGCAAAAATGCGAAAGTAACTCTGTCTCCTTATGCTTTCACTGCTAAACTGATTTTGATGAAATTGAATATGTACATAGTTTTAATCTTGATAATGACTAGGCTACTTTATATCCCGGAAACCTAGGTACATAGTTTTCATGGGATGATCACTTATTTTTGTGACAAACCAAATCGCGCAGGCAATCGCTAGTATTAGGTAGTAAATCACTAGAACCTAAGTAATAAAGTAACTTATATATAATTGTTCATTGTGAGGTTTTAGGTTATTGTGAGATTCATTAACTGATTTCTCAATACTCCGGTTAGATCGGATATAGCTAATATTACCACTGAATCTAGAGATTATGAGGAACAAATCGACATGAGTTTCATTACTATATGCTATAATTTGTGGGTGGCCTATTTTTCAAACAAAAGAAATTGTCTCCTTTAAATAATTAAACTAAAAATGTCAACATCATGTTAATGATCTGTGGTCATTGCTTGCGTTTTTTTTTGTTTTTTTTTGGGTTTTGGTCTGGCTACAAAGGCCTTTGGACCATGTCTTTATTTTGAATCACGGCACTTTATATCATTGCTTGGTTCATTGCCGCAGTGATGCCAATTTAGGGTATTTTACCCTAGATTTAGAGTAAAAATTATGTCGCAGGGTAATTTTTTGGGTCTAGAATTGCTTAGGGTCTTTAAAGGTAATCTTGAGGGTATTTTTTTTCTTACAAACAACTCTTGTAACTTTGAAAACTGATTAATTATGGCTACAGATATATTAGTATTGTACTATAATATAATTGCGTGTGTAAATCAGAACGCACGTTCGATAAAAATTCAACCATTGAATATGAAAGAACTCGTTTTATTAATTATCTAAAACTAAAACTTTAGCCTCATGGTATTTTTATATAAATAGTTATGATTTAAGGGTAAAATTAATCAGGCGTTGGGGTAAAATTAAAATCTTGCTTGGCATCACTGCATTGCCGTTAGATTGTTTGGAGTTTTAGCGCCAACGCGAAAAAAACATGTCGGCTCGTTGGATTATTTTCCTAAACTTGTGTATTTTCGAGTGTTAATGTGTACTAAATGGTGAATTATTATTCATTAAGTGCTCGTAAACATGCTCGAGTGTGGGCAAGTGATATAACGAGGTAAAACGTGTCTTTTCGTGTTGTTTCTAAAACTCCATAGGAGCCTCTTGTAAAGTCTCCACCACTTTACAGGGACATGAGTTTGACTTGACCGTGACTTACTTAGCTTGACTCTGACTGTGACTATGACTTGTTTGACGCTATTAAGACAAAGTAAACTGTTTAATATTACGAGTAAAGGACATTGACATGGCTCCTATGGAGTTTTGGAAACTACACGAAAAGACACGTTTCACCTCGTTATATCACTTTCCCACACTCGAGCACGTTTACGAGCACTTAATGAATAATAATTCACCATTTAATACACATTAACACTCGAAAATACACAAGTTTAGGAAAATAATAGCACAATCCGACATGTTTTTTCACCGTTGGCGCCAAAAATCCTCAATGACAGTGACAACAAAGACCATGTTCCTATTTACATCTTCAGTGTTACGATACTCAAGACGGCACGGAATCTTTTGTCGCATGGGCACCAATGCTGTGATTCAGAACGCTTAGATGTTTAATTTACGAACACAATGTAGACAGTTTTTTTCCTCCGTGATGATTTTGGCGTCGCACTCTTGTGCATTTGCCAGTGTCAAGTAATAGGGATATTGACAAAATTTTACAAAGGCCTTAAAATTAAAGAATATGGTCCATATTTACTAGAAAATATTTTTTTATCTTCATTAGTGTACGTAGTAAATAATTATAAGCTGTTTTTATTTCAAATTTTAAATGATGCACCAAAAGGCGCCAAAACGACGATCGCCATTTTGTGATGTCAATAATCAGTACTATGACAGAACAAAAGTCATTTTTTATTTTATTTTATTCGCCCCTCGGGCAGGCTAAAGCCTTCAAGGCCATACCGCTTATGAACGAAAGTCAAGTACTGGTTTACGTTTAAGAGATACGTCTGGGTGCGACTTCGCCATTCATAACGTCATCATCCGTGTGAAGAACAACCGTAACACAACTTGGCTGTTCCCAACATTTGAGTGTACCTTACCTCAGTTTTAGGTAAACCGTCGAAATCGATGGTTAAAACACTGAAGTGTATTTGTCTTAATTTTCACACTGATGTTACTACTGGCAAGGTACAATTTAGATAGCCCGTTGGTCCAGTTGGTAGTGAACCTGCCTTCTGAGCTTGGGGGCGTGGGTTCGATTCCCACCTAGGACTAACATTTATGTGATGAATATTTGTGTTTGTTCTATATCTGGTTGTTAATATCTATTTAAGTATATATTAAAAACTATATTATGTACGTATATCAGTATCTGGCAGCCATATCACAAGCATAGCTTAGTTTGGGGTCAGATGACCGTGTGTGCAAAAATGTCCCGAATATATATATATATATATAAAAAAGAATATATATATATATATAATCTGATTGCGCTCGGACGTATCTCCTGAACGATATAAATAACAATATAATTCGTGTAATGGACGACTGTGTAACAATTTCATGTGCACTTATTAACCTCCAAGACAGTCTTATAAAAAAAATAGGAATTTACAAATAAAAATAATTAATAGCAATACATATTTGTTTTATTTATTTCGTGCTTTCATACAATAAAGGTTAAATATTATTAATCCAAAAGGATGTTAGATCCTAGATAGTATTTTTGACATAGGCTTGATCATAATAATCAATTACTAATGTGTGAAAAACTCCATTATTTTCAACGTTCCAGTTAGCTACACAAAAGTAATTTAAAAAAAAAATTGATACAAACATTTGTAGTAGTATTTGAGTCAGACATCTCTCGCTAATGGTATTATCTTCTTTTATATAATAAAAAAATTAAAAAACTGTAGATTGTCATTTTATTTCTATTACTAAGTATGGTTTTATCACAAATTCCATCTGGAGTTGCAGCAATGTAGGGATAATGTCGTGATATTATCAACCCACTCTGTTCTATTTTCTTGCCTAGTTGCTTAGAGACACATTTTTTTACTTCTAAAGCACGTCCCCTTTTCATAGCTTTTGTCTCTGGTGTCCTAGCTCCCATAATAGTCGCTACTAATGTTCCATCCACAGTTTTGCATCTGCTGACACTATACGCAATAGAACCAGTTATTCTCCAATACCTCATTTCAAGCCACAAATTACTTTCATGTTGACCTCGTGTATCTTCTTCAAGTTTGTCTATATTTGACTGGGTAAATACATGCAATATTTCATTTAAAAAAGTATTGCAATCACGGTCACTGTATTTATTAATTAAATAATGTAATGACAGTTTTTGCAAATCTGGAACCTGAAAATTTGATTGATGTTTTAGTATTAGGCAAGAATTAATATGTCTATTTCCAGCTTCTTGTACAAATTCCGTAAATAACAAATTTCCTGATGTGTTCTGTGAGCGAGTAGGTACTGCTTTTGAAAGTTCTTTGCTAGTTATACATTTTAAAGTAGTCCCTACTTGGGCCAATGTAGATTTCTTCAAATAACACTCTACAGAAGTACTTGATGGTTCTTCACTTCTTCGGTGAACCCACATCAGGAATGCAACAGCATGCTTACATCCACCCTGGGATCTAGCACATCGTGACACTGTACACTGACTACTTTACCCTCCTTCTCATCCACTGTCATAGTTGCTGCATAGGATTTTGACCGTACTCGATGTTCTGGACAAACTTTGCATTTACCTAAGTGTACACACATTCGAGTCTCGTTGCAACTGTACATATCCAATCGCATGATCGCCGTAAGACTGTCTTGATGATCTGCAAAAAACAAATATTTAGTACACATTAGGCATATAGAGGTCATACATGCAAGTAAATACCCATTATAACCTGAAATATGATGCAAATATCTTACTGGAAACTAAAACTAAAAACACATTGCCAATGCACAGTTGAGGTTTTAATTCTTGTCTAAACAAATACTTACGCAGTTGTCTTGATATTTCGAAATTCAGCTGCATTAAAATCTGAGTTTGATGCGAAAAAGCTTGCTACCATTACGGCATCGATATTGGGCAAATTTGCACTATCAGCTTACGCGTACCCTGCTTCCATGGTTGCAAATGAAGTAAATACTTAGTAGATAGAAAGAAATAGGTCTTCGTTCAAATAATTTCAAGATTATGAAGTATTTCAACTATAGTAAACTGCAAAGAGTAAAATGTTTCTGTTTACTTTGTTTTGTTTTGGTTGTGCTGTCATAACCATATTGACGTCACGCACTGTGATTGGATTTTCAAGTCACGTGACACATAGATTAAAAATCGTGATTTTAAAATCTAAATAATTAAATGTAGGAGCTATTATTATTATTAAAAAAATATTTAAAAAATCTCTTTAAACTAAACCTTTCAATATAGCTAGGTTTCATATTTTATTTCCACCAGTGTCAAATACCCTATTATGATTGATATTAAGTTTGATAAACATTAAATGTAGTCAAACAAATCAATCAGAGTCAAGCAAAGTAAGTCACGGTCAAGTCAAAGTCATGCCCTAGTAAAGTGGTGGAGACTTTACAAGAGGCTTTTATGGAGCTTTAGAAACAACACGAAAATATACGTTTTAGCGCCTAATATCACTTTCTCAGACTTAAGCACGTCCACGAACACTTATTAAATAATAATATATCAACAATACCCTTTAGCACTTAAAAGTGATTGTTTTATTAATTAATATAGCGTATCTATAAATAATAATTTAAAAATGAAATTTATTTATTTGATTATTCATAATGACTGCGTGTATCGGAACGCGATTCGAAACTTTAGTAAAACGATAATGTAGCGCTGTCGTTTTGTTTTATCTTACGTACCATAATCAAAAAATGTATTATGATTATATTATTGTAAATGAATGTAAGTAAAAAGAACGGTAACGGCTTAGTAGAGCAAGACAGCGCTATAGATTTGTGTTGCCGTTTCTACTTTCTTGGACTTGTCTGAACGCGTAGAAGTAGCTATAGGTACGAGTATACGTACTTAATTATTTTATCGCACTGTGTTTTGAATATTTTTCAGAATAATTTCCCAGTGAGAAAATTTTGGCGTTGCACGTCTAGTGCGTTTGACTGTGTTGAGTATTGAAATTATATCAAGTTCTATTAAATATCGTCAATTAAGTCAGAGTCAAGTAAAAAAGTCACGGTCAAGTTCGAGAAAGTGTCACGTTTGATTGTCGGAGGCCTAGAAGCTCTAACACTAGGGTTGGCAACTCAGCCTGTACTATTGTGTGCCTACTACAATATTATTCTAGTGATATATCTATTTATTCATCGGAGTCCTTCCGGTGGCCTAAGATTCTGACACTAGGGTTGGATAATACAACCAATATTTTCATGCCTCGTACATATTTTGGTGACTGGAACACACATTTGTTGGAGGCCTTCAGGAGGCCTAATAGTTCTCACACTAGGATTGACAATTCAGCCTTTACTATGTTATCTACTATATATACTAGCGATATAACTACATATTCGTCGGAGGCCTTCGAGTGGCCTAAAGTCCTAACACTAAGGTTACCAATACAGCCAGTTGTTTAATGCTCCTACATATTTTGGTGACTAAAACAGATTTTTGGCGGAGGCCTTCGGGAGGCCTAATGATTCTGACGCTAGGGTTGCCAATTCAGCCTATATTATCTTGCTTACTACATATATTTTAGTGAATGACACGTATTTGTCGGAGGCCTCCCAGCGGCCTAAAACTGACATTTGGGTCTACCGCTTAGTCTTTATAAACTTGGTTTATGATTTAAGTATTTGTCAGAGGCCTTCGGGAGGCATAAAGCAGTTTTAATTTCAATGCGATAGTAAAAAAGTTGGTCCTGACTAACTTTTTTATTATCGCTAGAATGGAGCCTCATAGACGCAAAAATAATGTTATTCGCGTTGTTAAAACCAACTATGGTACGGGTTTAATTTAAAACTTTTGTATTACGGAATAATGAACGGAATCTAACGAACTATGATCGGGTGTGTGAGTGAGAGCTCTGTATTATCGTAGAGCGTCGTCTCGTGCTTTCATAATAAAGCGGAAACGTTTTGACGGCTATGGTACGGTCAAAAGTAAAAATGTTTTGCGCTCGGAACGCTATGTTCACGCAGCATTGTTATTTTGTGTAACGCTTATGGTAAGAGCCCCGACTTTTTTTTTTATGAGTGACTTTTACTGTTGGCCTTTTGGCCTCTACAGCTTGACCGGACTAGTTAGCGAACGCAGAGTGCGTTCGGCATAACTCGACGTCGGAGACGTAATATTTATACCTTTTGCGTCGGATTGCCATGAAGTGGGGTAACATCCCCACTTCTCAAATGGACGGGTCGGGTGTTGCCATTAAAATAGTGAAATAAAAACTGAAGTCACTAATAACTTTAAGGAATATCTATCACGTAGCTCTATCTCTCCTGACGCGGCACGTGTAACGTTAGGGTTGTCTTCTTGATATTAACACAGAATCATCATCATCATCAGCCAGTAAACGTCCACTGCTGAACACATGCCTCCCTCTTCGAGAGGGGTGTTACACAGAATACTTATTAATATTTACTTACCAGCTGTGTAGCCTATATAGTACCTACGTATTACTTATATTCTCCTTTAATTGGAATGACATAATTATAATCATAGAGACCTCATTTGGGACAAAGATCTTATGGAAAACTAATTAGTCATTGATTTGGGACCGTAATTTGCAGATTCTGTTGAAAATAACACCGGTCTACAACATTTTTGCGCACGGGTTATACATACCAAATTTTTTTTTCCTTTTATACCTAGAAATAAGAAAAATAACAAAAAATTGTTCTGAATTTGTTTTTGTGTGAAAAACGGAAAATTAAAATAAATGAAAATACATAAAAAATGGACATAGAGATGATTTATTAAAAGATACCAAACATCCATTTATGATTCATTCTTACAATAGAAATTTTAAAATAAAGTCCAAACGTTTTAAAATCAACAGTTTTACTTTTCCTTTCATGTTCAGTAGAAGTTTCTCTTATTAACCCCCAAATATAGTCCCCCATCATGCTTTCGGTATACTGGCCTTGGTAACGTCTCTCAAATTCCATTATATCTTGATGGAAGCGTTCCCCTTGCTCTTCCGAATAAGCTCCCATATTAATTTTAAATTTATCCAAATGAGAATGTAACATGTGCATCTTTAGAGACATTCTACATCCGATGATGGAAAAATTTGTAATGTCAGTGATCAGCTCGTCATAATTTTCAGCTCTATGGTTTCCAAGAAAACCATGAACTACTGCCTTAAAACTGTTCCAGGCTTTTTTCTCCTCATTGCTAAGTAAGTCCGGGAAATTATCACAATCCATGTTTTTTTTTATTTGAGGGTTCCAGCTTTAATTTATGCCTCGAAAGCTTTGAAAAAAAACTCTTCAAATATTTATAGTTTTAGGATCGACAAGTTCCTCCCATTTAATATTGCATTTTCCCACTTCATACACAGTACGTACAGGCCAATGTTTTTGAAAATCAAATGAAAACCAAAAATGCTATAACCATATGACCGTGGCAAAATAGCACGACCTCACGACTTCATCCAGTACCTTTTAGCAACTCGTCTCAGTGCAAAGCACGCGCTCCCCACTCTGCCGCAAAGTTTGTTGATATGGGTTTCCCATGTCGGGTTTCGATCGATCTCAAATCAAACTTCTACTTGCTACTTGTACTACGCATCGTCTGCAAGCGTCTTTAGTAACCCATACTCTCCGCATGCTCAAGTACAAAATCTTTATTTGCCTATTTATAATATTATACAACTTATATTAACTTATTCAAAAATCTACTCGTAGCTGTCAAGTGATCAAAATTCGTGTGTTTCATTTAGCTTTTTACAGTATTATTGCAGAGCAAATAAATGTTTGGACCGAGTTTAGAGGTAATTATGTAATCAAATAACGAGCGTACAACTTTGCAAGGAAAATATTTAATGATGAGATAAAATGTTACAATATTAGTGAAGGCAACTCGTACCTTCGAACGCAGAATACATAACAGTACATAACTCTATTGTTGAAGCTTGAAGCTGCTCATAATGCGATGTCTGTGGCTGAGCCACGTACGAGCCAGGGGTGCTGGGTGCGGGGCGCGGGGCGCGGGGTGCGGGGCGCGGTGGAAGGTTTGCCTTCATAACTTGACTCGTAAACAATTGAGTTACATTTATATATACAATATTCTTATGAATTTACGAAGAAGCGGTACTCGCAGCGACAGTTATACGCTCGAGTAAACGCCGCCGAAACCGCTCGCAGTAGATCCGTCTGAAACAGAAACAGAAGACGTGTTATACTGTGTACCTGCACTGTGTACTGAGGACCGACACAGTTGATATTACACAGATATACAGATGTCACTACAACAAGGCACCTAGTTCTCAACAGCCTGGGACGTTTCGAATGTGAACGTTATGGTTGGTATTCCGAAAACCCGAACGAAGCGCTTTGATTCCACTTTTATTATGCGAACTGCTAGTCTGTGGAATGCGTTCCCGAATATCCCGATAGTTACAATCTGGGTGTCTTCAAATCACAAGTGAATCGGTTTCTTCTAGGCAAGCGTGCTTCATTGTAGACCGCATCATCGCTTAACATCAGACGAGTTGGGGGTCAAGCGCAAGCCTATTATTTATTAAAAAATAATGTTTGTTCCTCTCTCGCGTATCTGCAGAGGACGACACAACCGACCGACCTGATGTTGTGCATATTTGGAGGGCCGGAGAGTAACTTTATCTCAGAAAATTTACATTGAATGTCCATGCGGGTGGAACCGCGGGGCGCAGCTAGTATCTGACAATGGTTTTAAATTCAAAGCTACAATTACCTGTTGTAATGTAGGTACTACTACTAGGTTCATTCGTGCAGCGGTGAGCAACGAGCACGTTTGATGTATGAACTTGTGGATAATGAAGCCGAGGCACACATAACGTAAGTCCATCCCATCAACCGCCATTTTCCAGTGTGTACCTATAATAAATAATTATCATCTGTTCGTCCTGATGATGCACACTACCGCTTTGCCAAGTTTGTGAATAAGTATATCCGACCGCTTGAGAAACACCAGCAAATAGTCAGAAACGGAAAGGTAGAACCCAGACAGAGAGACGCAGGGACTGGGCGCATTGTCTCACGAGCTACGGCACGACACGCGGCAGACCTGGCGTCGTACGTTCCTCCACGTCGTACGAGCCGCCCCGCAAGGCAGGGGGCAGGCGACAGGCGCGGCAGTGAGGAAGTCAGGTGCATATAATACTGTTTCTACATCCGCCATATATTATCGTCAGAGCAAAAAAGCTAAAAATTTATTCGCAAAACATACATCGTGCGGCTCGGTGTCGTGTGGCTCGGTGTCGTGTGGCTCGGTGTCGTGTGGCTTGGAATTGCGCTTACTTACTACGTATTTATTCAGTTTTAGTTTTTTAAATTACCTTAAGCGCTGGATCCATCCTCGGTCTATGAGTCGCTCCCCTTGCCACCCGCGCCCGCGCCGCCGCCAATATCAGGGGACCCACTGGCGCCAGCACTGCCGTCGCCACCAGAAGACCCACCAGCACCAGCACTGCCGCCGCTACCAGAGGATCCGCCGGCACTGCCGCCGCTACCAGAGGATCCGCCGGCACTGCCGCCGCTACCAGAGGATCCGCCCGCACTGCCACCGCTACCAGAGGATCCGCCCGCACTGCCACCGCTACCAGAGGATCCGCCCGCAGCATCGCCCGCACTGCCACCGCTATCAGCATCCGCTCCCGCACCCGCGGCTGCGCCTCCGCCCGAAGAGTCGTCTGAGGAGGAGTCCCCGGCGGGCGCGCAGCTCACCGCTGCGACCAGCACCGCGCACAACAACACGACCTGAACAACAATCGTACACAACTGCATCATGTTCTATATACTACTGAATGATGTAAACAACCGGTCGAGGCATCAGCTCCGTCCGTGTACTATCGGCGCACGTACCTACTGCCTGACTTCAAACTACACCATGCAATGAACACCAATCAATGTCGGGGTTTCACCACTCATTGTTGAGAGGAACGTAATAACGTGCCACATTTCAAAACCAATCTAACCTTATAGTCTGCAGGCTGCAGGCTGCAGGTTGCAGGGGATCACATAGACATATGCCTACACCCGACAAATGTCACCCCCTTTTTAAGGATAGTTAGAACAATCTTCTCAACATTTCTCGTGATTATATCTATTAATAGATTATACCCGCAATAAAGCTTGCAACAAATCACCCTGAGGAAGTTGCAGCAATCGGTGAGGGCAGGCAACAGAAAACGATACCACCGTGAGGCGGCTGACTGCCAACTGCCAGGCGGACACGCTCCTAGTAAGTCCTGTGCTGACGCCCGAGGAACAGGAGCAAGGAATTTACGGTGCATGGACGTGGGTCGAGGTTCCCATCACAAATCTTATATATATTATAATGAATAGATGGGTGAGATCAAACCGTGTGTAAGAATCTAAAAGTTGCATGATGTGACAAGTCTGAGATTGAATTACACGTCATGATTAACAATAAAGAAACAAGGAATACTTACAAAACAGAGCTTCATGTTGAGGTTCAGTGGAGAGGAGAGTGATGCCAGTACGAGGGCGGAGGTGGCTTATATAGTGGACCGTGGAATAGTTAATGATCTCCAGGCGGCGTGAGCATTGTGCGCCGGAGATGAAGACATTCGACACGCAGCTTGTCTGAATACGCGTACGGCTGTGCGTGGCCGATTACTATATTATGGAAAAACACAAATAAAATTAGCCGAAATCAGCGAATAATATCTCAGACGTGACAAACTACGAGCGAGGATCATACTGTTGGTGGTAAACAGTAATACTCTGAGTGTAATGATTTCTATTAAGTAGAAGGTGAACCCCCGCGGACGTACAGGCCTCGATGTGGGTCGGCACACGTCTGAAAGACGTGGCGGAGCACCCCTCAGTCTTCTGTCCGCTGTGAGCACCCTAGGGCAGGGCTCCGGCAACCGGCCACCAGTATGGCCAGCTCAAGTGTGGTGCAGGTGATCCTCCGCGGGCGGAAACCTTCCAGTTCAAAGACGTGGTAGACGAGCCGTACTCCTGTCTTCAATCTTCTCCGAGCCTGTTTCCTTCTACTCCTTGCCAGTGGTGGTGTCGATGTGCACTAGCAGCACCCTGCGGCTACACCCGCTATCCCACTAGAACCCTTTCATTTTTTTTTGGCTTATTAAGTAGCGTATTATTATTATTTGTTTATTCATTTTTTTTTTCATTTAGCACGGTTAATCACCAATCACACTAAAGAGACACAGTTATGAAAAATTATAACCTACAAAATTAACAAATTAAAATGTCATAACAAAATATAATTACATTAGGTATATTATGTCAATCCAGGTAATGAGCCAACACCAAATTTCATTTAAATTTGTTCAGCCGTTACGGAGTGGAGTGCGGAGAAACATACACACTTACGCAAAAACTTTTGCTTTTATGATATTTATTTAGGTATTCATTGGAATACTTGCCGTGGACGTAGATGGCTGGTTCCGAACGATGACGAGGTGGCTATCGCCAGGGACGAGCTGCTGCACGGCAGCAGCACGGTGCCCGCCGCCTGCTGGACGGCAGCGGCACGGTGCCCGCCGGCGCCGCTGGTCCCGCTGCTTGCGACGTAGCGTCTGGCTAGCAATGTGACCGTCTGCGGCGCCCGAATGATAATGATACTCATAACTCCTATGTCAGCTTGTCAGTGAGAACTGGACACATTTTGGAAGAACCGGGTGTGATTATACATCTGATAGAATAACGAGAGAACCCGCGAGGCAACACTATCGTTCAACTCGTGAAGCTTACAATGTTTGGCCACGCTCAGTGACGTCGGTGCATTGTTCGTAGATTTTCAGCCAATATTCTCGGCGACTCCTCTTCAGTTATTGACATCATAAAGCGGTGATATACAGGATGATGGTGTTGCAGGGTTGTTGCTATAAGGATACAGTTTCAATTTATTTAACAAAACACATGCAGAAAAATGTGCTGTTACCAAATGATCCGCCCCGGCTTCGCACGGGTGTAGATTATAGCCTATGTCACCCAGGGATAGTGTAGCTTCCCAACAGTGAAAGAATTTTTCAAATCGGTTCTGTAATTTCAGAGCCTTTTCAATGCAAGCAAACAAACAAACAATCAAATCTTTCCTCTTTATAATATTAGTATAGACGTGCAAATATGTATTTCATCGACGAGGCCTCCGCCAGGAGGCGTTCCGTGGATGAGGCATGAGAAGTCGGATCGCGGTTACCTTGTATAACTAACCAAAAAGTCTGCGGAATTCGTAGCGTGCGCCGATGGCGTATCTATAGAGGTCATAGTCTCTATAGATACGCCATCACCCATTACTATCACCCTGTATAATTATGTATACAGGTAGTCCAACCAACTTGTCTAAACAGTTGTGTGGGGGAGCCACAATAGTATTTTCTAAACAAAATGATCGCAACTCGTAGATGTACCCAGTTCAGTTCGTCCACCGGCGACTCTGCCCAGCTACTCCGCCGCGGCCTTGGAACTGGAACGAATCATGATTTTGCTAAATAATTCCTAAATGAAGTATAATGGATATTTGTTCCGAACAAGTAAGTGGCCACTTACCTACGTACCTACCTACCTACACGGCAGCCTCGGCACGTGCAGCCGCTGTCTCCGCGGCGTATAGTCCAGGAAAATTAAGGGTTTCACCTCGGAATGAGAGATAGTCAGCTATAAACTTGTATAAAACTTTATTTTGACACCCCTAAACTTGTCTCAAAACCTACTTATCTCGTATATCATATATATATATATCTCGTTTCGTAAGCGTTTTATGTTGTTTGTTTATTTATAAATACTGTAGAAGATTAAATTCTCTACTACTTTTGTCCAATTTTTTTTTTTATACCGATCTTGAACCATTTTCGATATAAAGGGCAGAGCACGCGCAGGTTTAACAATTTAGAGTATCATTCGAGGTCAATCTGTAGGTAGGTATATAGTCCCGATTAAAAACATGCCGTATAAAGTTTGTAGCTGACTACTATCTCTCATTCCGAGATTGTTGCCCTTATTTGATTGATTTTCCTGGACTATATACCTACCTAATGGTCGACAACATCAAACACATACAGACGTACATATTCGCCGATAAATTGTCAACATTATATGATGTAGTGTATGTATGTATACACTCCTCACTGTGAGGAGATTACTATTTGTTACTTTGATTATAATATCTATTATATTATTGTAATTTTTTGTGCTAATGTATGGACTCGGTATGCTGTCCTCGGCTACGCATCGCCCCTCCTCCACAAATGTTTCTGTTGCCGGCCGCTGCTGCAGTAATTGAATTACATACCTACATACATTTACTTACCAACTGAAAACAATTTAAATAGTACGAAAACACACACACACACATACCGTAGTCTGTAAGTAGGCAATGATTACTTACTGTTATCTTAATTACCTCTGTTTGTACCTAGGTAGGTACCTATACAGGGTTACGCATATACCCTGTACTAAGCCGAGAGGAGGTCACTGTACTCATCATTATGAGCAACTTTTACTATGGGACCAACACTAAAATCGCGAAAAAAATTCGCTGTTCCATAGAAAACGGTCAATCGACAAAATGACTGACTTGACTTGGTCACAATCTGGGTATCTTCAAATCACGAGTGAATTGGTTTCTTCCTAGGCAAGCGTGCTCAAATTCAAGCCTATTATTTATAAAATATATATACTTAGGTATACCTATATATGGAACAACTGATATTATTTCCCCGATTTCAGGGTTGGTCCCATAGTAAAAGGTTGTTCATAATGATGAGTACCTAGGTACTCCATTCGGCTTAGTACATTCTATATGCGTAACCCTGCATAGGTTAGGTATCGTAGGTTGTCGGTGAAGCCACCGACGCAAGATGTTAGCGTCAGATACTTACCGCTTCAAATATCTATATACCTACCTACCTATCTATTTACATGTAAAGTACATGGAAACGACTAACGACTCAATTATTCGTTAAATTAATGGAATACTATTTAAACTTACACCAAAATAACATTTTAAGGTTATTTTTCTTCAGAATAATAGTTATATGTAGTAGGTAGTTGGCTAATAAAAGTACAGACTGAAAAAAGCACCAACTTGAAAAAAACCCGCACACGACTCTGTAATTTATATGAAATGCAAGCACGACTGTAACACGAGTCAACATCTATAATTATCAAGTGACATTCTTCCAGGTATGGTTCCGATGCTAATATTTTTAAATATGCCGCGTTTTGCAGTCTCTATTTACATTTGTCTGACTGTACTAGGTACTTTGTACTATTAGGTACATACATACTTATACCACAGAAGACATAATAGACACTTATATACTACTTAACTGCACACCAAAACGGGCACATTACCTATACCTACTTATAACAAGAACAATACCTATGTCTGTGGCAGCTGGTAGAAATACCTCCAGCGGGCTAACTCTTGAATCCAGTTCCAATCTCAATCAAATTCTAATCCCAATCAGTTTCAATCCCAATAAACAGTTATTTGGCACTCTTGAACAAAATCGAGATTGAAATTGAAATCGGGTACTCGATCGACTTATCATTGTGACTCAAAGAAGAACAACACTATGTAGGTGTGGCCATACATAACGCAACAAAAGATATAATTTGAAATTACCTTGCAATGTCCTTATTATTCCAACATTTTTAACTAATTATTATTATTTTCCATATATCTATCATGTGTTATGATTTTTTGTCAATAAAGTTAATGAAAAGCGTTAGTAAAATACAGAAGATGAGGCGGTATGGTCTTAATGGCTTCAGCCTGCTCAGCTATGGGCAAAAACAAAAAAAAACCTCTCAATTTTTCATTCAAAGATTCAAACTTTGTTGTGGTTTCATTTCAAAATATATAAATATTTTATTTGCACAGTTTATTCAAACGTAATTTTGGCCTAACTTTACATAGTATAAAATAAAGTCGCTTTCCGCGTCTGCTGTGTCTGTGTAATAGCTAACTCCTCCTAAACCACGCAACGGATTTTGATGCGGTTTTCACCATCAGCATCAGCTAGATAATTTTTCATGGAAGCTTTATGTAATAATATACAATATACGATACAATAAAACTTAAACCAGTGTCAAGCTAGTAAATTATAGAAGGCCAAGATCAAGGTAAGTTTGTAACTTTTCCATATTCTAAGAATCCCAGCAAATGTTTAATAAATGTTTCATTTTTATTATCAGGTACTAATGAGTAAGCCAACCTACCAACAGCTGGAGGCTCTTGCTGATTTCCTAACGGAAGATCGTGATATCGGCATCAAATGAAAGGGTTTGCTGAGAAGAATACAAAAAAGCTTGTTTAAAAAGTTTTTGCTTATTTATGAATGTAAAATAAACATTTTGATTGTAATAAAAGCTTTTTATTGTATTAACACAAACTAAAATAGCTACATATTATACAAATTAGATTGAATTAAGGCCCAGTATCAGTTGGGAACTCAGTTCTTGAAGCTGTTGACGCGTACGTCTACCTAGGACAAACAGTCGAACTAGGTAGGTCCAGATAGATAGCCGATGGGGCCGAAAGGTTCTGGAATGGAGACCACGGACCGGGAAACGCAGCGTAGGACGTCCACTCACAAGATGGACAAACGACCTAAAAGAGACCGCAGGGAAATGCTGGATGCAAGCCGCTTCCAACTGGCCCTTTTGGAGATCGATGGAGAAGGCCTATGTCCAGCAGTGGACGTCCTATGGATGAAATGATGATGAATGATGAAGACGCCGTGCTATCCATAGTTCTTGGACCAGGCGAGCACCTCCCCTCTTCAGCTCAGCAGAGGCAGACTAGCGCTACTATAGCGCGCCATTCTTCTCATGTTTCGCCTTTGCCTTAGGTCTACTATATGAGCATTGTCCAAAATACGAAACTTGAGCGCCAAACGTGCCATTTTTTCTTTGTTATTCACTGGTAACAACAAACTCGAACGCAAAAAAGTCAGCTTTTGAAAACTGTGTAGTTTCTACCGCAAACTCTATTCCAATTCAATCTGTCGACGTCAAAATCGCGTCAAGAGTACCGAAAAAGAGGGTAGCGTCGAGTTGAGTCGATTTTATTTAGTTCCATAAAATTCCACCATTATCGGTTCCAATCGTGCGCTAGTTTAGAATTCAAGAGTACCAAATGGCATGTTTTCAATCCCAATCCCAAATTACGATTGAAATCGAGTGTCGAGGGTAAGCCCACAGTTCAAGTAAACCGGCAACGCTTGAATCGAACAAATTGACGTTGAAATTCGACTCACGTTTTAAGGGGTTTTTAAATATATTTTGCCCAAGCAACTGATTTTTGACACTGCTCAGCTGTCAGAGCTGACAACTGCGTGGACCGATTATAGACAAAATAATAATTATAGAAGTCGCAGCCTGAGTGTATCCACTGCATTATAAATAGGCTAGTCGTTTTGTATTACGGCGACTCAACGTTTAGCCGCAATGATACCAAGTAGGTATACCTACATGTAGGTATGTAGTTGGTATTTTCGCTCAATGGGCGGCCATTAGTGCATACCACTTCGTCATACTTATTTTACCAACAAGGCTAGTGAAATGGTGGACACTTTTTGAGTTAAATTTTTACAATAGGTAGTAACACCTATTGTTTTAGTTTTATATACGCGCTAAGTAATTAATAAACCATAGTCACAAATCACCTCCCTACCAATGTGTGGCGACATCTATCAACACAAGTAAAAAGTTATTCTAACAGGACAAATAGAATTATATTTATGAATACAATAATACCCCACTTTACGCGAGGGATACGTTTTCGCGTACATCGAGGTTTATGTAAACATACTCAAAATTAAATACCAAAAAATACGAATCATTCATCTTAATCAATCACTTTAATTGTAAGAATAGTTTATGCGAGCTGTACGTGCCATCGTGGGGCTGTCGCGATGCACATCCGTGAGACCTTACTTTAGAAAGCTCGGAATACTCACGTTACCTGCCATTCTGATATTCCAGGTGGCAGTGTATGTGAGAACTAACCTTCACCTCTATCATAAGCTCAGCGACACGCACTCTTGCAATATACGTAACGCTGATAGGCTTGTTGGTATCAGGCACTCCCTCACAAAGTCCGGCAAGTCGACGCACGTTATGGGGCCGATTGTGTACAACCGGTTTCAAAAACGGTGATAGATGCGCTCAATCTCAGCTGTTTTAAATTTAAATTAAGACGCTGGCTTATCGATCAAGCGTTTTATGATTTTAATGAGCTGGTAAACACTGACGGTAAAAAAATCTAATGTATATCATATTTTTTTATTGTTATTTCGTTAGATAATTTTATTTCTATTTTGATTCTATTTTCAATGTTGTATATTATCTGTATAAATTTCTTATATAATAATATTACAATTGCCTGATCTGTAAACATATGCTTATTAATAAATTACTTTGACTTTGACTATGCAATACATACTATTAATTATTTTTCTATACATTATGTTTATACGCACTCTTTCGCGTAATGCGAGGCATTTGAGCGCGAGATTTGAAATTCGCGTTACAGTGAAACCGCTCATAACGGGGTCGCGTAAAGCGGGGTAGTATTATTGTATAACTATCCCCAACCCAAATCTAGCACTGATATTACTCAGTTGAGAACTCTTTTTGGTGTTGAGTGAGGTACAGGTAGCCACCAGTGTCAGAAATCGAAACTAAAAACTGTCCTAACGGAGATATAGATGACCCGTCAAAATACATTACAGCTAACGTGTTCCAGGCGCACTGAGGAATGCGAAGCGCGAATTTAATGCAGTGCATCGATAAATATAACCGGCCAAGTGCGATTCGGGCTCGCGCACTGATGGTTCCGTACCACCACAAAATACAATAAGGTTGTCCAAGTAACCGAATTACCACTTATTATAACGCCTTCCAATCGCCGGAGTAATTTGCTACAGGCGCTCGAGTATGATGACTTGGTATTGAACAGAAATTTGTCACCGACTCGCACTTGGCCATTATTTATTATCTGTTGTTATACTTCAGAGTGTGTACTATAATCGTGCCAAGTTTGACGCTTGCACATATTATCGTTTTTACATTAGAGCTCATACAAAAATGCGTTTAAAAATACGTTTGTTGTATGGGGTGGGATTCCCTTTCGTTTTGTTTTTATAATAACGTGACATATTCTGTGAAAATGACAACTATCTATGACGGTTCGATAGATATAGCCGTTAATAGGTAGGACGTACGGACAGACAGACAGACAACGTAAGCTTAGTAATAAGGTCCCGTTTTAACCCTTTGGGTACGGAAACCTAAAAACAATAAATGACTTCTGATTCTGGTAAGGAGTTCGCAGCAGTAGTTGCGCTGCAGGAAGCAGACGGGAGCTGTTTCGCTTCCACCTCAGCTTTCTAACCTACTTGTCTCATTATGGTCTGCAAACATAGTAGGCTTGCTGAACACAATTAGATGCGCATTAACTATTTCAGAGGTTCTATACAATGTTACCTAAATGAAAGTGATCGCTCTGAATAAACCAGCTAATTAGACATTATTATTCTAAGATAGGTTCTATTTAGAATAATGTGAGGACAGATAGTGCAACATACCTACCTCCCTACACACCTACCCACCGCTCCTGTTGTATAAATAGTCAAGTGTTCAGAGCTCGTCAGTAGAACTGCGAGGTACTGCAACAAACCAACATGAACACTATATTCGTAAGTACTTATTCATCCATTTTATTGCTATTTTTAGGGTTCCATACCCAAATGGTGTAAATGGGACCCTATTTCTAAGCCTACGTTGTCTGTCTGTTCATCCTACCTTGTAACGTGTAACTTTAGTAGCTAACAAGTTATGTGGTGGTACGGAACCCTCAGAGCGCGAGCCTGACTCGCACTTTACCGGTTTTTTCTACTTCATCGTCATCATCATTTCAGCCATAGGACGTCCACTGCTGGACATAGGCCTCCCCCATCGATCTCCAGAAGGGCCGGTTGGAAGCGGCCTGCATCCAGCATTTCCTGCGGTTTTTCTACATATAATTATCAATATGATACTCGTATTTTAACTGGCAACTTGAAAACAGTAGCGAGACATTATACCTATTTATTTGTTTGCTTTGCTGTCTTCGACCAGTGTGTGTTACCTTACCAGAGATGACATACGGCACTGAAATGTGGTCTCTCACTATAGGCCTCATAAGCAAGCTCAAAGTCGCACAACGAGCTATGGAGAGGGCTATGCTCGGGGTTTCTCTACGAGATCGAATCAGAAATGAGGAGATCCGTAGACGAACGAAAGTCACCGACATATCCCACCGGATTAGCAAGTTGAAGTGGCAATGGGCAGGGCACATATCACGCAGAACAGATGGCCGATGGGGCCGAAAGGTACTGGAATTGAGACCACGGACCGGTAAGCGCAGCGTAGGACGTCCACCCACAAGGTGGACAGACGAACTAAAAGAGACAGCAGGGAAACGCTGGATGCAGGCCGCTTCCAACCGGCCCTTTTGGAGATCGATGGGAAAGGCCTATATCCAGCAGTGGAGTCTTACGGCTGAAATGATGATGATGATTTGTTTGCTTGATGAAGCGCTCCCAGCAGACGGCGGAGCATGCAGCCAACCAGTTACTTGTGGAGCTGGTCCCCGAGCGCGAGCGCGCGTGAAGGACTCTCGTAGAGTACACGTGCTTGTATCTACATGTGTTATAACTAATGTGATGTTGTTTGTTCGTCAGCTGGTATGCGTGTGTGTGTGCGCGCTGGCGGTGTGCGTGCAAGGCAGCCCCGGAGCCGGGTACGGCGCGCGCCCGGCGCCGGGGGCCGGCGGGGGCAGCGGGGCGGCGGCGGGCGCGGCTGCAGTCGCGGGGGCTACAGTCAGTAAGACGACGGAGACGAAGGAGACGGTGAAGGTGGCGGCGTCCTCCGCGGCAGCCGCGGCCGGGGGCTCCGGCGCGGGCGGCACCAGGCTCCGGCGCGGGCTCGCGGGACGCTGATACCTGCCTGCTCTCTCTACATTCATACCTACATGATCATTATAATTAAATGTGGTAATTCATTAAAAATGGTTTTTCTTTTCGTGCAGATCAATGATCAGTTCGGTTCAGTAAGTTCTAGAATATAACATGAGTCTAGGCGCTCTGGGAGTTGTCCCGCAATGACGTCACTGTCCAGTTGCCACTTTATTGAACAAACAAAGATACTGGGTTTTTTTTTTTTATAATCTACTAGGTATATAAACTATATAAAATACAAAAAGCATTTCAATTGTCATTTGGTTTGTCCGCTCAAGCAAGTTGAGCACGAATTGAATATATTAAACACAATTTTATCAAAACCACATTGATGTATTGGATTCCCACAGGTAATATACGGATATTGGGGAGTTAATGGGATAATTTCACGCTACTGTTAACACAGAAAATCATAGTCCGCCATTGTTTCGTGTATCGTCATCTCTCTCGAACTTGTTGTAAATTACTTATTCTACTCTTGCTTATGCACGTGTACGTGTATCCATGACATTGATGACATCATTGCGGGACGCCCACGTGACATTTTTGTCGGAGCGCTATACCTGGCGGAGTATATTATTATACCATGGAATAGAACAATAGTACCTACTTATATGTATACGAGTAAATTCAAATCGAAGAAAAATCCTATCCTACACGCTAGTATAGGTATGAACGTTAGTAAATATTGTATAGTATGAAAGGTTCATCATCATCATCAGCCAGAAGACGTCCCCTGCTGAACATAGGCCTCCCCCTTTAACCTCCACACTGAACGACGGCCTGCCTTTTGCATCCACTGGATGCCAGCGACTCTCACGATGTCGTCCGTCCATCTAGTGGGAGGCCTCCCTACGCTGCGTCTTCCGGTTCGTGGTCTCCACTCAAGAACCTTTCTTCCCCATCGGTTATCGGTTCTTCGAGCGATGTGGCCTGCCCATTGCCACTTCAACTTGCAAATTTTAACAGCTATGTCGGTGACTCTGGTTCTTTGGCGAATATCCACGTTGATTCTATCGCGCAAAGAAACTCCGAGCATAGCTCTCTCCATTGCCCGCTGTGTAGACTCTGAGTGAGTTTTACCAAAAGGCCAACAGTTAAGGACCACGTCTCAGTACCATATGTCATCACTGGCAACACACACTGGTCAAAGACCTTCGTCTTGAGGCACTGTGGTATCTTGGACGAGAAGATGTCACGCAATTTCCCGAACGCTGCCCATCCGAGTTGGATTCTTCGGGCGACCTCTTTGCCTAAGTTGGACTTACCTAACTGAACAATCTGTCCAAAGGAATCTGTCTGTATGAAAGGTTGCCTGGAAGAAATCGCTTTAGGCGATAATGCAGCCCATTATATTGCCGTATATTTATTTTATAGGATTTATTTAAATTTTTGGTGTGTATTAAAGAGATATTATATTGCATGAAGGTTAAGAAATTTTCCTCTTCACCGTGACGCCGGGTGACACCGGGGGGTTAGACAAGTCACTGTTAGCGTTAACGTTATACAATTTTATCTTTCTGTAAGCGTTAACGCTAACAGTGACAGTGACTCTTGTCCAACCCCCCGGTGTGACGGTTAGGAGGAACATTTCCGACAGATTACATGTCGTCAGAAAGTTACCATCAGCCTCGGTCCTGTGCTACTCCAGTCCAGGTTTCATCAGCATGTTTTTATGAAACTGGAAACCACAGAGCCCACTGTGTCGTAGCTGCATGAAGGAGAACGAAACTGTAGGGCATGTGCTGTGGCATTGTGAAGCCATAGAAGAAACATGAGGGTTGCATGAGGCAACATTGCCTTCTTCATCCACATCACCACAACAGCCAGACTGCTTTTCATCATTATGCTTCCATCTACTCCACTGGAGCGTGTGTGCCAGCGCCCCAGAGCCTCACTCCGATACTTCAAGGAGTTGGGCTGGCTCGGGTAGGTGCTGGTAGCGGGAAATGCACAATGCACCCCAAGCGGGGCGTCAGTGCAGGACTTGTCGCCCCCATCTCGAATATGAGAACCTGCGATGGTGACAATGTCGTCAGCAGCCGACTACCAGCACTCTCACCCCGGCCACCACTCCGTCACAACCTCAACTTGTCATCATTCCGATAAGCATCGCGAAACTTGGTACGAAGGTAGAGATGCCGCGAATAATCGTATAATACCCTGTGGCGAATAGTAGAATTATTGGCCATTATTAAAAGTGAACTGTTCCAGTATGTTAGCGTGTGGAACCGCAGGGTGGTGCTAGTGAAGTATTTGTCCCGTTGGTTGCAGAGACAGGTATAATACCAGGAAGGTGGGCGGGTATGAATGAAACATCAGCTCAGTGTACAGTGGGTGTGTATGCAGCACGTGATCACGCCAGGTAGCTGTACGTGTCCTTCTCTCCCTCGGTGCGCTCCAGGTACTCCTTCTCTATCAGGATGTCGATACATTTCTGGAACAACACACTTGCTTGTTACTGCGGTACGAGGGCCATCATCATCATCAGCCTACCATGTCCCCCCTGCTGGGAGTCGGGCCTTCTCTCAAAGGGAGAGGATAGGCCCTAATCCTCCATGCTGGCCCAGTGCATGTCATGTCTGGAACTGTTGAGGTTCTTGGACATACCGGTTCCCTCGCGATGTTTTCCTTCACCGTTGACCGTTAAGTTTCGATACAAAGCTGAACCAGTTTGAGTTGCATATTGGAGGTTGTACGTCATGACACGTTTCCCGTGGAGGTCGGCAGCGTACGTACACGGAGCGAGCAGTTAACGAGTTGATGGTACGTACCTTGATGACGGGCACCCGCGGCTTGAACCTGGAGGAGAGCTGGTTGAGCACCTCCACCACCAGGTGCTGGTGTTTCAGGGTCTTGCGAGTCTTCATTATCCGCACTATCGCCGCCTGCAACACACACACGTCACTGTCAGGGGGAGCGGGGAGCGGGGAGCGGGGAGCGGGGAGGGGCCAGCTAGTTATGGCTTCCACAGACTTTACTTCACATCACATTATCAGCCAGTAAACGTCCCCTGCTGAATAAAAGCGTTTCTTTTAAGGAGGGGTGTGGCAACACCTGGCCAAATATGGGAAGAACAGTTTAGTCAGAGATGTAAAGCCGTGCTGGACCTCGAGCTGGTTCGTGCCGGCTGGCGGGCACATGCACAATATACCACAAACGGGATGCCAGTGCAAGTCTTATCACCCCCAATTTGAATTAGGGGTGTTGCCATGATCCCCACGCTTGGCAGGCGGCTTGTGGATCCCAGTACGTTCACCGTCTACTAATAGGACGCCGCTGCCCATCCTCCGGTGGTTCTGGTCGCAGTTTTAGGACATACCCGGGTCAAACTAATGCCGATACCCAGGTCCCTGGTAGACTAAACTTATCATCGCCTAACATCAGGCGAGTTGGCGTGCAAACGCAAGCCTATTACCATAAGGCCTATGGTAAAACTTGGATCAGCAGCAGCGCAGGGCGGGAGCAGCGCTGGATCTTGCATATAGCAGCGCCCTGCGTCGCTGCTGGTGAGTGACATGCACGCGCACAGATGAGCAGGTTCCGTGTGCTGTGCAGCGCGTGTGCCCGCGCCGTGCTTGTTGGCGGAGTGAGAGAAGACGCGCACCTGTATGAGCATCTTCCTGTCCTCTTCTATGTGCTTGTGTGTGGCCTCCTGCTCCACCTTCAGCTCCGTCTTCAGAGGGATGTTGATATTCACTCGCAGCTTCTTGCTGCGAAGTTACAATCAATTATTATCTATATTTTAATCAACTAACTAACAGGCATGTGTCCTAATGTTTAGTTTATTACAAATAACACGATTAGCGATTAATATAACTGAAAAAGTTATTTAAATTGGCTGATTCGAGTGTTCAAAGTTTTAGGTGGGGTACTCTGTCCCTTTCTCGCAAAGCGTGTGTTAGTTTAACATTTGTATGGCGCGCCTGAGCCGTGACGTCACGGCTCAGTATAGTGCGCTCTCTGTCTAGCATGAAATCAAAATGCTTATATCTTATTTATTTTTGAACTAATTTTAATTTTGTTTTTGTTGATGGGCTCTATTTATGATCAGCTTTTTTATGAGGTAATAAAAAATATTAGTCATCATGCCTATTATTTGACTTGTTAAATCAAACCAACATTAACCCAAACTCGAGGGGTTTACTAATAGCCATTGAAGAGTTCCTCTATCCACCTCCCGGATGCATCATTAGATCAGTTCGATGTGAATACATTAATTACAATATTAAAATATAAACTGATATGTATGTTCGTACTAACTTCTTATATCCTAGGTAGAGTTCAACGAGCGAGGCGTCGGTCAGCTCTGATTCATCATCAGAACACACCAGGAGCTTCGCCTTCAGCAGGATCTGGAGCACCTGGGGACCATTACATCAATATATAACTATCCGGTTATAATGATTTAGTTTATCCAGATATAAAAACCTCGGTTATCCAGATATAACAATCTCGGCTATCCAGGTATAACAATCTCGGTTATCCAGATATAACAACCTCGGTTATCCAGATATAACAATCTCAGCTATCCAGATACAACAATCTCGGTTATCCAGATATAACAACCTCGGTTATCCAGATATAACAATCTCGGCTATCCAGATACAACAATCTCGGTTATCCAGATATAACAATCTCGGTTAACCAGATATAACAATCTCGGTTATTCAGATTTAATAACCTCGGTTGTCCAGATATATCGAGCTGGTTATCCGCTTTGGTTATCCAGATATAACAAACCTAGTTAATTGGTTATAACGACATCCTGTCATCCAAAAACAACAAACTGTTAAGTATAAGAAATATTAGGTTATAAGTCACAATAGAACATTTAAACATAAGTTCAAATCGCGAAAGAAATGTCAATAGGCATGTGTCCTAATGTTAAATTTATTACAAATAACCGGCTTAGCGATGAATATAACTAAATACATCACACATACTGACAAAATAATTTGAATTGGCTGATAAATCTCTGAGATATGAACGTTTTAAGTTTTAGGTGGGGATAGAGAGGGGATGTTCTATCCCTTTCTCGCAAAGCGTGTGTTAGTATAGCATTTGTATGGCGCTCCTGAGCCGTGACGTCACGGCTCAGTATAGTGCGGTCTCTGTCTAGCATGAAATTAAAATGTTTATATCTTATTTATTTTTGAACTAATTTTAATTTTGTTTTTGTTGATGTGCTCTATTTATGATCAGCTTTTTTATGAGGTAATAAAAAAATATTTGCCATCATGCCTATTGTCATTAATTTAATTTATCTAAATTTCACATAAATATAATTTTATTTGGCCATCACCAAGAAAGGTTATTAGTTGTTCCGGTCGACCACAGCTCAGGATTACTTGTAGCAGTTTCTAAACTTAATAGAAGATATTGTAAAGCAGACATTTAGTAGATTTCTTTGGGTTGTCTGGATCTGGTTTTCTTTTCTATGGCGATTATTTATTTTATTTATTTATTAAGGAACAGTAAACAGCCATATTATAAAATGTACAATAATGTGGATAGATTAATAAACTTAATAATAATACAGCCAACAGCACTATTCACATAGTGTAGATTAGTGGGTATTCTGGTTCTGGAGTGTTTTTGGGAGCACCCCAGAGTTTTTTCTGGTAATTTTCCGAGATCGTCACAGAGGTTTCTTGGTGGCAGAGTATTCCGAGATCGATACAGAGTTTTTTGATACATTGCGAGCATTCCCCCACCTAGCTACGGCAACGTACCTGTATGAGGAAGTCTCCCTTGATCCCGGTGTGTTGTTCCAGCTGGCGCACCGTCCAGGCCGTGTTGTCGTTGTACTGCAGCAGCACGGCCATCTGGAACGTGCTCGCTTGTAACGTGTATCTGGAATTACAACCACACCACGTCAGACGACACTACACTACAATGACGTCAGAGAGCACTACAATGTATAATAACACTCATTATCATTTCAGCCGTAGGACGTCTACTGCTGGACATAGGCCTCCCCCATCGATTTCCAAAAGGGCCAGTTGGAAGCGCCTTGCATCCAGCGTTTCCCTGCGCTCTCTTTTAGGTCGTCTGTCCACCTTGTCATTTATATACACTGTCCACAGTAAGCTCCTCGAAAGCAGTTGGCTGTGCGAATGGTGAATGGAAGAAACATATGGCATTAGAGGAAATACTCTAGACCTTATAAAATCATACTTAAGTAATAGAAAACATTACACTGAGATTACAGAAATAAAATCGGCTCGACGGCATACGCACTATTTAAATTGTCATTAGTTATTAATCAAGAAGCTCTAATTACTGCATATTATGGCATGGCAGTATCTATTCTACGATACGGCATTATTTTCTGGGGGAACTCTACTGACACAAGGATTGCTTTCAAAGCCCAAAAGAGGTGCGTCAGGGCAATGTTTCATCTTCATAAGACTGATAGCTGTAAACCGTTCTTTTTAAAACACAAGATTCTGACATTACCATCTCTATACATATTAGAAATAGCTACTTTTGTAAAATTAAATCCACATCTCTTTGGTAGTTGGACTGATGCTGGTATTCGAACTCGCACACAGGCCGAGATGAAGCTCTGCCCACGTACGGCCAAAACTGCACTCATGCAAAAAAGTGTATTCTGTATGGCTCCTTTAATATATACTAAAATTCCTAAAATCATCAGAGAATTAAATGTTGGAATGTTTAAAAATAAACTAAAAACTTTATTAGCACAAAAAAGCTACTATGAAATTTCAGAATTCCTTAATGATAAAAATGTTTTGATATGTAATGTAGACATAAACAAATAAAATAATAATAATAATAGCTTAGATAGGTAGTAATAAACATCTAATTAAGGTATAAAATACAACTAAACCAAAATATGATTCTAACAATATTCTAACATAGACATAATTTTGTTTATTTTTTTCCTTTTTAACTTTAACAAAAACTAATAAAAATATTAGTAAAAAACTAACATTTGTACGCTGTAACAGGCAAGGACATGAGATACGTCTCCATTCTTACGACCATGTATGCTACTTTATATGTATGTGTACCTACCATGTTCTGACAAATAAATAATTTGAATTTGAATTTGAAACTACCACATAATTGTTCTCACCGGGTTTTCATATAATATCATGTTCTTGGGATGTTTCTACAAAAAAAATATGTGGTATCAAAGGATATTTTTGAGTAAACGGGATCTGATTAAAATAACATACGAATAAGGCAAAAACCTTCCATAGAAAGAATTCAGATAATATTATTTTCTGGCTTATAAGTTGGGTAGCTGTTATTTCCCATATTAATTTTCCAGGCTCAAGGCCAAAGTTTTAACCATATCATGTTCAGTGAAATTGAAATTTCTGACCAACTCAGGCCAAAAGTTTGTTTGGTAGACATATCCTGATCACAGAACACCAATTCCTGACCTACTCAGGCCAGAAGTTCCGTCAGTTGGTATAGTATCCTGGTCACGGCACCAACTTCTAGCCTCCACCGTTTTTAGTAATCGTGTATACAGTTATCGTCAAGAGGGAAAATGGTGAGTGTTAGTAAGTTATTGCGGGTGTTGCAGAGACCTGGGACCTTACGCCAAGCTGTTTTAAGCAATCCAGTTTAGGTGATGAAAAAAGTTGGGCAAACACAAACCACATCTGGCCGCGTTAAGGTTCACGTATGCGTGATTTTCCGAACTGCGCTGTTTTAACATTAGTTTGAGACCGCGTAAGGAGTTGGCGTAAGGACCCTGTTCTTGTAGCAGTTAGTGGAGGTTGGTGGTTGGTTGGTTGGTGGTGGTTGTAAGTACCTGTTCTTGAAGCAGTTGGTGAGGAGCTCTCCCTTGCTCATGTTGTAGAGCCAGTTCAGCTTGCGGCCCGAGTGCTGCGACGAGTAGAAACTGGTGAACCGATGCACCGACCGCTCCAGCTGCCAACGTTACAACCACACCTTACTGACCACTACTGTTACTGTACGCTCAACTAACTGAATCCAGGGCACCGATCCACTCATTATTCTTAACAGGTTTAGTTTAACATTTGGGTCGTCAATTATGATACGTACTGCCCAGGAATGTAACTCCCTGCCGTCCTTGTTTCCTGGAAACTACAGTCTAGCCATCTTCAAGGCTAGAGTCAATAGATTTCTTCTAGATTAACGTGTTCCATCCTCGGCCGCACGTCGCTTACCATCAGGTGGGTTGGTGACCAAACGTAGAACTATCCATATAATTTACAAATAGTCCTAGTACTCCGTGACAGAGTTGACTGTTTGGAGTACAAAATGCATGATTTGTTATGAGAGTGTGAGAGATGGGAACTGACCTCCGTCGGCAGCTGGAAGGAGGACGACTGCTGGAAGGGCCACGAGCCGGACGACAACACCTGCCACACAGACATACTTTCATATAACAACAACTACATTCTAAGCTTTTATTTTTAATTTGAACATAAATGTTTTAAATGTTTATCGGGACTTATCGTGCATTATTTAGGTAAATATTGGTATAATAAACAAACCGCAATGAAGACATATTTGATACTCATACCATGATGGTAGATAAGAAAAGTGTCCGCCATCGTGGGGTGTCCGCCATATTGAATTTTGTGTGACGTAATTTGATTTCTCGTATTCTTCTCAACAAGCCCTTTACTCAACAATACTCATATCATAGGAGAGCATCAAAAGTAACTGGTCCGCCATATTGGATTTAAAATGACGTCACATAGCTAACTATACATTAACATCGATTCTGCCGTACTCTAAACTTAACTAAATTTGACAGCTCTAAAATTGTTGCCATCCTTCTCACATATTAAAATTAAAAGAGAGGGAGATAATTTTAGTCCTGTCAGATTTGTTTAGTTTAGTGAGTGGTATGACAGAATCGACGCCATTGTCATCTAAACTAAACGTGTATGCAACATTTCAGGTCACTCGGTTGAGGATAACTGTTTTAAAACTACTAACTACTACTGCCAGTAGTTATTTTAACTACTATTATAAACCTGGTTGCGCTGACATGACTTCGTTTCATATAATATATCAATTAGTTATTACTAACTGTTAAGCAATTATTTATTTTATTACATCTCTGTCTTGAGATCTGTATTGTAAATATCTTTCGATTACATAAGTTTGTTTTTCGAATGGTGTAAAATAAAATTTAAAAAAATCTATAAAAAGATCTTCATCATCATCGTCTGGTAAACTAAAAACTAATAAAAAACATCAAATGCGTTGAGGAGATCGCTCCGCCCGCGCCTGCGCCCGCGCACGCGCACGCGCACGGTACAACACCGGTCCGCCAACACTCACCTGTATGCTGAAGTCGATGTGCAGCGGCTGCTCGGAGCTGCTGCTCATGTGCTTGCGGAAGTTCTCGTTCAGATCCTTCGACACGCCGATATCCTGCACGCACACACACACACGCTGTGTTAACAAGTGCTGTAGTGTTACATACTGGGGATATGTTACAATGGTACCACAGAAAAGAGAAATAAATAGAACGGAAATGAGAAGGAAAATCTGTTACCAGGCATTATGACAGAACCTTGATTGAACATTCTTATTTATGTCAACGCGTCGAACTCCGCATCCAAAGAACTCGGATTTTACCTTTTTGGGTTAGGTCTCAAAGTTCTTTGTCCGCATCACAGTTGCTAACTGATTTCGAATGACTGACGTTTCGTTTATATGGGTGCAACTGGCTACAACAAATTTCTTACAAACATGCCTTGACAGCCGTTCTAATTTAAACATTCGCACAATAAAAGTGGAATCAAAGCGCTTCGTATGGATTTTTAGAATATCGGAATAATCGGTGTCGCCTTTTCGCGCCCACTCTGGCAGTATTCCGCAATGGAAACGTCTCCGTGGCGGGAATGGAGCCCGGCACGCGTGGCTTGTGAGACAGACGAGCTGCCCCGGGCAGCGGTACTCACTTGGAACATCCTCTGCAGCTTGCTGGTGTACTCGAACCCGCACGCTTGCTTCAGTTTTGAGATCATGGAGGCCTGCAGACAACACTTGCATTAGTAGCCGGTGGAGGTGCAGGGACCAGCGACCGCAGCGACGGTCTTCTTACATACATTCATCGAGATACAATACATATTTATACATATATACATACATATTTATACATATATACATACATATTTATACATATATACATACATATTTATACATATATACATACATATTTATACATATATACAGTACATATTTATACATATATACATACATATTTATACATATATACAGTACATATTTATACATATATACATACATATTTATACATATATACATACATATTTATACATATATACATACATATTTATACGTATATACATACATATTTATACATATATACAGTACATATTTATACATATATACATACATATTTATACATATATACATACATATTTATACATATATACATACATATTTATACATATATACATACATATTTATACATATATACATACATATTTATACATATATACAGTACATATTTATACATATATACATACATATTTATACATATATACATACATATTTATACATATATATATACATACATATTTATACATATATATATACATACATATTTATACATATATACAGTACATATTTATACATATATACATACATATTTATACATATATACATACATATTTATACATATATACATACATATTTATACATATATATATACATACATATTTATACATACATATTTATACATATATACAGTACATATTTATACATACATATTTATACATATATACATACATATTTATGTAAACAAATTACTCCATATAATATTAAAACAAAATTAAAATCCTACTATTTAACAATCTGATGTAATTGCCTCGCTCGCTGCCAGTTGTGTACTTACTTAGATATTAAAACATTATTATATAGTAAATCGGCGTAGACTAAAACTCCATAATTATGGCATTACTAATAAACCTTAGTGGTTTTTAAATGCTGTTATATCCTATTTGTATACTTTTCTTTTTTAAATAATAAATAAATGAAAAAAAAAAAAAAACGTCACAATCGTGCCAAAAAATGTCTGAACCTAAACTCGGCGCACGCTACGAATTGCGCAGACCTTTTTGGTTAGTTACAAGGTAACCGCGACCCGAGTACAACGCCGCGCGACGCCCGAGCTACGATGGCATATGTGTTGGCGGGTATGAAGAGGAAGGTTACCTCCGCGTCGTCGCTGGCGGACATGTGCTGCACGAGCCGCTTGGCGAGCATCTTGCTGTAGAACTTCTGGAACACGTCCTTGTCCTCGATGTACTTGAACACCACCATCTGCAGGGAAGCGGTACCATTGCGTTACACACGTTACACACGGGACCCTCGTTCTTTATGTCACATGACATTCCTTGCCATAATCGAAACGTGATAACATGAAAATGTAATTAAACAATTATACATCGGAAGACGTATCTCACGTCCTTGCCTGTCACAGCGTACAAATGTTAGTTTTTTATAAATATTTTTATTAGTATTTGTTAAAGTTAAAAAGGAAAAAAATAAACAAAATTATGTCTATGTTAGAATATTGTTAGAATCATATTTTGGTTTAGTTGTATTTTATACCTTAATTAGATGTTTATTACTACCTATGTAAGCTATTATTATTATTATTTTATTTGTTTATGTCTACATTACATATCAAAACATTTTTATCATTAAGGAATTCTGAAATTTCATAGTAGCTTTTTTGTGCTAATAAAGTTTTTAGTTTATTTTTAAACATTCCAACATTTAATTCTCTGATGATTTTAGGAATTTTAGTATATATTAAAGGAGCCATACAGAATATACTTTTTGCATGAGTGCAGTTTTGGCCGTACGTGGGCAGAGCTTCATCTCGGCCTGTGTGCGAGTTCGAATACCAGCATCAGTCCAACTACCAAAGAGATGTGGATTTAATTTTACAAAAGTAGCTATTTCTAATATGTATAGAGATGGTAATGTCAGAATCTTGTGTTTTAAAAAGAACGGTTTACAGCTATCAGTCTTATGAAGATGAAACATTGCCCTGACGCACCTCTTTTGGGCTTTGAAAGCAATCCTTGTGTCAGTAGAGTTCCCCCAGAAAATAATGCCGTATCGTAGAATAGATACTGCCATGCCATAATATGCAGTAATTAGAGCTTCTTGATTAATAACTAATGACAATTTAAATAGTGCGTATGCCGTCGAGCCCATTCTTTTAGTTAATGTATCTATGTGTGCTTTCCAATTAAGTTTACTATCGATGGTCAATCCAATAAATTTAGTTGAGTCCACTTCCTGTATGACTCTACCATTATATTGCAAAACTATTTTATCACGTACTGTACGCTGCCGAAAGTGGATGATGTTCGTTTTGTCTAAATTTATTTTTAAGTTATTGTCATCTAGCCATTGAATGATTGATTTTAAACTATTATTTATTTCCGATTCGTAAGTGATTTTATTTTTACAATTAATAGTAACTGTGCTGTCGTCTGCGAAGAGAGTCGTAGGGTGGTCTAGTGCTTTAGGCAAGTCATTGATATATCCTATAAATAGAAGAGGGCCACAAAATGATGCCACGTCGGTCGCGGGGGGCAGCCTGTGATTGGAGACTCGACGCCTAGAATCAAGTCATTCATTGAATTCGCGCCCTGGATTGATTCCGCTCAAAATAGTTTAGGTTGACATGTTAGAACCTTTGCCTCGTGCGGGGTAAAGGATGAGCAGTCAAGTGGTTATATTGTCATTGCTAGAACCCCATTCGCAATCAATGGTTGGCGGCCCGCACTGTTTGATTTAACTTTTCTTCAGCATGAAGCCCATTATGTTCCGATTCGGGTAACAGCAAAAATATTGTTTACCATTTGGATGAAATTAACGGTAAATCAAATAATCATAAATCTTCCTAAAATTTACCTCTCTTTCATTTATTGCATATAAATGATAGAGAGGTAAATACTATGCCACAGTATGAACCTGTCCGTAAGTACGTTACATTCTAGTAAGTACAACGTGTGACTGACCACTTGGTTGAGCGTGTCCTCCAGTTCCGCCTCCTCGGGGTTCTTGCTGGACTTCTTGAGCAGCAGGTCGCAGTACTTGGCGAGCAGCTCGGGGCTGCGGGACGAGGAGTTGGCGGCGCGCGTCACCGCGTTACCTGCCGACCGAGCGCGCTGTCAGTACGTGAACAAGCTGCAGCCAGCGCGTGCGGTGGAGCCCTAGTGTCAGTTACAGGGACTCACTGTTGATAAACCTGCCGCAAGCTTTGTCCAGAGCCGCCACGAAGCCAGAGTCGTTGTTGAACGCGACCAACACGAGTGCGTTGTACTTCTTGTGAACTTCAAGAATCGTCGATACGTATACTTTTGGATCCTGGAAATTTAAAACAATCTTATTTAAACTATTACAATAAACATTTATCCTACTTAGCTAATTAAACAAATCAAGGCGACTCGTTTCAATCACCGATATACACTACTTAGGCCAAGCATCGATTCGTTTTAAGAGCTGTAATAACATTGTATTTTTGTTGCAGTGCGTTGCACTACAGCGCTGTGCAGGTATACGTACCGTGTGCGCCTGCAGGCCGCACTTGTCGATGTGCGCGAGCCCCTGCGCGTGTATGTGCGCCTCCAGCAGCCGCCGCAGCTCGCCCAGCCCGTCGGGGATGCGCGCCACCAGCACGTACATGCGCCCCAGGTCCGTGTTCTTGTCGCCGTCCAGCAGTTTCTGCAACACGACCGCTCCTGGTCACTGCCTACACTACACTGACACAGTCGCACGCCCCAGGCAGACACAGTACCTGGAACTCGTGGTGGAATATCTCGAGATGTTTCTCGATGAGCACTCGGTCGCAGGTCTTGGCGAGCCTCTCCATGGTGGTCTCGTGCAGGTACACCTGCACGCGCCGCTGCTCCTCCTGCAGCCTCTGCTCCGCCTGCAAACAAATACAACACTGTTCACATCTATTCTACTAATATCCACAGAGACGCACGTTTTGTTTTCACCAGTCCAGGTACAATCCAGGACTGTGACTGAGATAATCTCAAACACACAAGAATACAATACCCGGGTATATCCTAAAACTGCGACCAGAACCACTGGAGGATGGGCAGCAGGGTCATGTTAGTACACGGTGAACGTACTGCGATCTCCAAGCCGCCTGCCAGGCGTGGGGGTTATAGCAATACAGGTCTCTACGAGGGAGGCCTTCGTTCAGCAGTGGACGTTTACGGGCTGATGATGTGACACAAGAATAGGGTCCCTGTAGATACCTATTTATAAAGACAGCCTGGAAGCATTCTTTTGTGGACTATGACAAAGCCTTTGACTCAGTCGAAATTTGGGTTGTTCTGGAGTCTCTGCACCGCTGCCAAGTGGACTGTCGGTATATACATCGAGGTCTGAGATGTATTCACGACTCCGTAACTACGAGCGCCCAACTACAGAACCACGAGTTAAAGCACACCCATTACGCAGGGGAGTGAGACAAGGGGTTGTAATATCCCCGAAACTGTTCACAACTGAACGGTGCCGAGAAGTGGACACTCATGACCAAGGTGGTCCACAAGTTCAAAATCACTCTGCGAGCTATGGAGAAAGCTATGCTCAGTTTCTATAAGGGACAGAATTCGAAACGAAGTGATCGGGTAGAACCCTGAACCTGCTCTGTGAGCAAAGAAGCCGACAGAGTTCCATATTCCTTAATCATCATCAGCCAGAAGACGTCCACTGCTGAACATAGGCCTCCCCCTTTAACCTCCACACTGAACGACAGCCTGCCTTTTACATCCACTGGATGCCAACGACTCCTTCCTATTCACGATATTCCTTATTATGATAATAAGTGGGTGATGATGAGAGTGATGTCCCCACCTTGATCATGTACTCGGTGACCGGGTTGTTCCTGAGGAAGTCCGTGCTCTCGCGCGTGTAGAACCGCTCCGTGTCGTCCAGGAACACGGCCTCGAACGTGTCCTTGTAGACGGCGAGGTTCTGTCCGCGCGCGCTCGGCTCCTCCTCGTTCAGCCCGAGCGCCACGTAGCAGTTGATCACCTGGAGACAAACTATTACGTATCATTTCATATCTGGGTATGTCTGCTTCATCAGCCCCGGGGGGGTTAGACAACACCCACTTGCTATAAGCGTTCACGCCTGCGGAAAGATGAAATTGTATGAAAATTACATTGACAATGACATTAGCTTGAGAGATGTTATCTCAAGCTAATGTAATTTTCATACAATTTCATCTTTCCGTAGGTGTTATCGCTAACAGCAAGTGGGTGTTGTCTAACCCGCCAGGTTTGGTTCTCAGTCGTGCATTGTGCTTGTTTAGTTTCGTGGGAAGCTGAAGCCAGCAGGAAGGAGGGCGGGTCCACTCACCCCGGACACGAGCCTCGTGTTGATGGTCTCCCCGTTCCTCTCGCGCTCGATGAGTTTGAGCACCGCGTTGGTGACCTGCTTGTTGAGCCGCTGGAACAGGTTGTCGCGCCACGTCACCAGCGCCAGCTGGTAGATCTCGTATATACCCTGCGGACACGCATCACTGTTTATTGTCCGCGACGGAACGGGAAACGTGTGTGCGTTTAGGGTTAGAAGTTCTTTGTTTGTGTGTGCAAAAAACAAATGTTCCCATTTATCTCAAAAACGGTTTGACCCATTTTAAAATCGTCACTGCTTTATGATTGATATTCCGAAAACCCGTACGAAGCGCTTTGATTCCACATTTATTGTGCGAACTGCTAGTCTGTGGAATGCGCTGCCTGAACAGGTGTTACCCGATAGTTACTATTTCTTTATCTAGGTAATTCCTTTTAATGTGTTAATCTAATTCCTTTCCGTGCACGGTTGTCTGGAAGAGATCGCTTTTTTTTTTTTTTTTTTTTCGCTTTTTTCGCTTTAGCCTGTTAAAAGCCTAGATAATATTTTTATTGTAATGTTAATGTTATCCTTGTTTTGTGGTATTTTAATAATGAGTCATTGTATTGTATTGTATTGTTACAATCTGAGTGTCTTCAAATCACGGGTGAATCGGTTTCTTCTAGACAAGCGTGCTCTATAGTAGACCGCATCATCACTTAACATCAGGTGAGTTAGTGGTCAAAAGAAAACATATTACTTTAAAAAAAATACAAATAAAAAATAAAAAAAATATTGACTTGATCGAGTGTTCTTAGCTATTCAAGAAAACATGTACAGTAGTTTGAACATTATCAGCTCTTTTATTAAAAATTTGTAATCGGGAAACGGAGCGTACCTTGCGTCCCTCCTCGCACTCGCGCTTGACCCAGTGCCGGTTGAGGTAGGAGCAGACTCCGTTCAGCACGCGGGAGGAGAACTGGTACTCCTCCCACTGCACGGTGTAGAACGCGAGCACGTCCTCCCCCATCAGGTCAGCGCCGTTCTATAAACACAACGTTTCATACTTATTTGAGTTATTACAAGACACAAGTACTAAACATGCAACCTTTCCATCAATGAAGCAGTTGCTCAACCAGCTGGCTCCGGTTGATTGAACATGGTTGATATCCCGAAAACCCTTACGAAGCGCTTTGATTCCATTTTTATTGTGCGAACTGCTAGTCTGTGGAATGAGCTGCCTGAATGGGTGTTCCCCGATAGTTACAATCTGGGTGTTTTCAAATCACGAATGAATATGTTTCTTCTAGGCAAGCGTGCTCCGCCGTAGACCGCATCATCGCTTTACATCAAGCGAGTTGGCAGGCAAACACAAGCCTCTTTATAAAAAATAAATAAAAGTAGTATACCTGGAGCAGGTTGATGAGGTAGATCCTGAGGAACTCCTTCAGTCGTTTGTAGAGTTCCAGCCCCACCAGCTGCGCGCCGCCCTGCACCTGCCCGCTCTGCAACGTGACAACCTCACTGTACCCACCACACCACACAGACACCGCGACACTGGGCCCTACTGCCGCTACTTGGTACATCTTCTTTCCATCGGGAGAGTTGGTGACCAAACATAGACCAACCATATCAGGGACCACTCACTAATGTTAATTCCTGCTGTATGTATGGGACGACAGTGGATTTATAATGAATAGGCTGATAAACCGTGGTAGTCCATTTGGGAGACCGCTAGACTTGAAAGCGTGAGGTCGCGGGTTCAAACGCCGGGCCCGTACCAATGAGCTCTTTGGAGTTTATGTACGGATTTTCATACCACTGGCTTTTCGGTGAAGGAAAACATCGTGAGGAAACCTGCATACGTACGGAGAAGGAATTCAATGGCGTATGTGAATCCACCAACCCGAACTGGGCCAGCGTGGTGGATATGGCCCAATCACCCTTTCGGGGGTAGGCTAAAAGTCCAGCAGTGGACTGTTAAAAGGCAGATTATGAGGCTGATAATGAGTATATGGATCATCATTACCAACCTGTCATTTCCCACTGCTGGGCCACAGGCCTTCTCTCAGAGAAGATGGGCATCAATCCACCATGCTGGCCCAGTGCATGTTGGTGAATGTCATGTGTCTTTGAATTTTTGAGTTTCTTGGACATACTGGTTTCCTCACGATGTTTTCCTTCGATACTGAGCGATTGCAACAAAACTGCATATAATTTATTTAAGCACTAAATAAGTGATGCAGGGCCGAGGATCGAACCGGGTGCCGTCAGATTATATAGTGCACATGCTACCGCTACATTTACCAATCACTTATTTAGTACTTAAATAAATTATGCGCAGTTTCACTGCCATCGCTCGACAACGGCGACGAAACACTTTGTGAGGAAACTGGTCTCCAAGAACCTCAAAAGTTTAAGACACGATGTTCACACCACGCACTGGATTAGCGTGGTGGGTTAGACCCCCCCCCCCTCTCTCTCTCTATTAGAGAAGGGATGATGAGAGTGCCTGGGACTCGGGGTCCACTTCTAAAAGAACCACGGACCTCTAGTGGTCTGCGGGAGAGATCTGACGCGCTGTCCTCAGCCACGCGGACACTTATGCCCATTGCGGACCATCCGAAGTACAAGTAGCAAGTACCTACTACGCACCGTCTGCAACGTGCTTAGTGGAAGTGCTTAGTAGCACTTCACGCTGGTCCTTGCGCAAGTGAAGCTTCTGAACAGAAATTTGTCACCGACTCGCACTTGGCCATCATTTATTATTATACTTTAGAGTGTGTACTATAATCATGCCAAGTTTGACGCTTGTACGTAGTTTCTCCACCCAGCTTGCGCGACGCCCACTGCGCATCGTTCATCTCGTTCGAACACTCGTGCGAGTACGTACTCGCACGCGAGTTGGGCGCGTCACCACGCGAGTAGCTATTTACGTTTGAACGCCTACTTGTACTTGCTACTTGTAGTTGCAAGCTACTTCGCATGGTCTGCAACGGGCTGTACCGCCATCAAGCGAGTTGGTGGCCAAACCTATCTATGCCAATGCAAACACCCAAGGTGTGCAGACCTGTTTCTTGGTGCCGTAACTGGTCTTGGTGGTGACGCGGCCGGTGCTGGCGGCGCTCTGGTGGTGCACGGACGTGCAGTAGTTGTACACATGTCTGCACTCGGTGTTTAAGGAAAATGTTATACAAATATCCCGTTACTACTACAGATAGCCCGTTGCACCAGTTGGTAGTGAATCTGCCTTCTGAGCTTGAGGGCGTGGGTTCGATTCCCAACTAGGACAAACATTCATGTGATGAACATTTGTGTTTGTTCTATATATCTTAAAACTATATATGTATGTATATCAGTCTCTGGCAGCCATTTGCTGCTTTTCTTTGTTTGCTTTGCTTGGTTTGGGGTAAGATGACCGTGTGTGCAAAAATATCTTCAATAATATTATTATTACATAATTGATACATTTTTACCAAAAATAACGATCGACTTCAAGGAAAGCATCGCGGCCGATCGCATCCGCGCGCGTCTGACGCGCATGTCTACGTGCGCGGCTGATGCGACAATACTTGCACCTATTACAATGTATGACGATTAGTGCCGCTTCCGAGGTGAGCGACAGATGCGACAGACGCGCGCGGCCGACTGACGTCACTATACATTTACATAATATGCGAGTAGTGTTGCATCAGACGCGCGCGGCTGCGTCGACGTGTATGGAAGGATGTTATGAGTAATTCTCGCGGGTGAAACCGCTGGGCGCAGCTAGTGACATGTAAGTGTAGAACAACACGTGTATCTGTACGAGTGTGCAGTATATATATATATATAGCATAGTAAAGGATACGTGTAGAGGTCCATGTATCTCTTCTTGGGCATGTGCTGCCGCTTGTACACCTGGTCGATGCCGTCCTGCAGGTCGCCCCATATCTGCAAACAAACGCACACACTCAAAAACAGAATAGTTCTACGTTTGGCCACCAACCCTCCTGATGGTAAGCGAGGTTGCGGCCGAGGATGGAACACGTTGATCTAGAAGAAATCTATTCACTCTAGCCTTGAAGATGCGTAGATAGTAGTTGTCAGGAAACAAGGACGGCAGGAGTTACATTCCCGGGCAGTATCATAAATGATGACCATTTACTTGAAGCACAATAACTTGGCAGAGGAGAAGGCTGTCCATACCGTTCGTTACAATTTACGTTTTCCAACTACAATCACAATGTAATTTTGTAATCACAAAAATATTTTTTCAGCGTTTTAATTTTAAGTGAAGCAACTCAAATTAAACACGAATTTAATATATTAAACGTATTATTTATTAAATTTTTTAAAACCAGACAAGTACGAGTAGGATTCGCACTCTGAGGATTCCATTGGACGTAAAAAACAGCAAAAAAGTTTTGATATTGAAAGACAAACTTAACTTTGTAGTGGACAATAATGTTCTTCAATACATACCAACTACAAAAGGTAAGTTTGTAATAACAAAAACATATTTTTTGTGATGTTACCTACTTGAAATTAACAACGTTTGGATTTTTTTTTTCTTTAATATGTGCTGTGAGACCTTGCTTCTTGCCAAATTTCAATATTATAGATCAACGGGAAGTACGCTACTGGTTTTGATTCCCTTACACTTGACAGACATACAGACAGACGGACAACAGAGTGAGAGTCCTATAAGGGTTCTTTTTTCCATTTGAGGTACGGAACCCTAAAAACATAACATAACCTACTTTCCCGCAATAGTCGACCTAACAACCTAACAAATAAATCAAACTTGATCCATCTTTTAAATAAACATTCTATAGAAATGATAAACCTACAAATAACACTTAAAATGCGAATTTTAATCATACAAACATTGGCATTCAGCCAAATAAAATATATAATTTGTTAATAGGAAAAAGAGCTCTATCTCGTCACGTATAGAGCGGGTGTTGCGGTGACGACGCGCGGGAGAAAGTTACCAATCGATAAGGTTATGACGGTCATTTCTGACACTGGTATTAACGACTACCGACCGTACCACGGTTTTATGCAACAATTTCCTGCCATTTTCCGGGATAAAAATAGATGCCTGATGCACACTAAGTACCTACTTCCTTGCCAAATTTAATCAAAATCAGTCTAGCTGCTAAGTCATCAAAACACTTTTTTCTATACTAATATTATAAAGAGGAAAGATTTGTATGTATGTTTGTAACGAATTGGATCAAAAACTGCTGAACCGATTTGAAAAATTCTTTCACTGTTGGGAAGCTACACTATCCCCGGGTGACATAGGCTATAATCTATACCCGTGCGAAGCCGGGGCGGACCGCTAGTTATATATACACGCGTAGCACGGCGTATAATGGGTTACGCGGAAAGGGTGTACTAAGCCGAAAGGGGGCATATAAGTACTCATCATTATGAACAACTTTTACTATGCGAGCGACTTTTAAATCGCGATAAAAAATCAGCTTTCCATACATTTTGTGGAGTGTCAATGAACATTTTCTATGAAACAGCTGATATGTTTCAGGGTTGGTGCCGTAGTATAAGGTGAGATGTGATGACTTGGCAAGGAAGTACTTAGTGTGCACCAGGCATCTGTTTTATTCCGAAAAATGGCAGGAAATTGTTGCATAAAACCGCGGTACGTATGTACTCCTTAATATGACCCTTTTCGGCTTAATACACTCTTTCTGCGTAACCTAGTAGAATGAAACACTACAATTTTACATGCAGACGTTTCTGTGTGACGGATTTGGGTGAAATTTGGTGTTGGAGTTACTTAGGTATATGCTTATATCCTGGATTAACACATTTATCCCGAGACAATATGTTCCAGCAGGTTGGCGAGTAAACACGCGGGGCGCTGCTAGTGACAATCAAATACAAACAAATTGTAAGTAGGTATGTTATTCATTTGATTGTGTAACCAAGTTTGGGTAGGTATATATATCTAACTTACAATTTGATACTGTTTGTATATATTAATTTGTGGTAGGTCAACGACCAAAACATTATCAAATAACAAACAAACCTACAGTTTTACTGAGCATATCTAGTTTGGAGCGTATGCGTAACGCGTGACGTCACCGTCACGCTGCCACAGTTTATTCAATAACTACTGTGACGCCACTCCACCCATAGTAGCTAGCGTATATTCTGTGGTCTAACTGTTCGTCATGCTACCACAGATTGCGAAACAGTCACCACTCCACCTCCGTAGAGCAGTTGTTGAGTACTATGGTTTATTCTATGAATACACAGCATAATAGTACGCAGTAGTAACTAGCGTCGAACCTGTGGGCTAACTGTTGTTTTACAAAACCTATGTAGGTGAAATGATAGATAACACGATACGTTCCCCCTACGATACGTTCTTCCTCACACATCCGATTCACAATCTACAAATGTTCATCTCCAGCAGATTCTCGACGTATCTCTGCTCGAGGAACTTCAACTTCGCTATGTTCCACTCTGGGAACTTCTGAAGGAACCTCTGTCGCATCGTTATGCTTTCAATGTTTTCTTCTTCAGTCCGTGAAAGTATCTCCCCTGACAGCTCTTCTTTGGTTCCAGATATATCTGATTTTCGAAAAATAGCACATCTCTAGCTTTAAAATGTTCGTTAGTAGCGGAGTCTAACAGTCGATATGCATCATCAAAAAAACCTGTGTGAATCAGTTCTCTGCTGTTTGGATCCCATTTCTTTCTCTTTAGGAATGTGCATACAGGCTTTGCCTCGTGAAGAGGCGACACGTGTCGACAAGGTGCACTGAGGCAACGGGTTCATTGTTTATTTAATTTACATTACAATCAAATAATATTAATGGTCATTGCATATTAGATTTAAAAATTTTAATTATTTTATTTAAAATTAATATCATTAGTACAAATTGTTATGACGAATTTTTTGTTACAGATTTAATTAATTTTCGTTTCAGGTTAGGTTAATTTTTCTTTTTTATGTAATTAATATTTATTTCAGGGTAGGTTTAAATTAGTATCACAAATATAGAGAAACATAGTTTATCCCAAAATCCTTATTGTACTCGGAACGACGTAGAAGCGGAATTACACCAGAGACTCGTCATACCTATGTACCTACAAATTACAGGGTTTGCACCCATCACATTCTTCTTCTCTTCTTTCTTCTTATTCCCTGTGTCTCAGTGTCTTATTTCCTGTGGTGAACTATTATTCAAATATACTGCGTGACGCGTGACGCGTGATGGACAGCTTCCGTCCAAACACGCTTAGTCAAACCAGAATCTTGTAAGCATGCTTCTAGCTAGCTCACAGATTGTGTGATTAGCTCGTTCCGCAAACACATTTTCTTCTGGAGTATATTCAACGGATAGCAACTCCAAAAAAGGAGGAGGTTCTCAATTCAGTTGTTTTTTTGTTGTTTAATATTTGATACCTAAAAACCGATTAAGAAATATTTTTATAATAGAAGGGATATAGGTACTATCAGATTAGTCTCATAGAAGTTTCATCAAAATCTGTTCAGCAGATTGTCTTTTATATCAAAATAACTGGATAATTCTGTTACTTGGATGACAATATTATGTCATCCAATCCAAGGAAACGAAATTACGTATTTAAAAAAAATTGTGAATTTGTTTTTTTTAATTGATAATTTATTATTACAATGTTTTTGTTTTTAAACTTTTCATATATCTTATTTAGTGTTGCAGTATTGTCGTAGAGGCCACCAGAACGTGTAGCGGCATTGTCTGCACCGACTGTGTCTGTGATCTAGGTCAAAGACTACGCAGGTAGGCGGTGGAAGCCTCTACAACTCGCAACTAACCACAATGTAATTTGTACTCTACAACTTATGCAATAAATGCGAGAGTAACTATAATGCACAACTAGAATAGTCATTTGGTTAGATAACTGTTGCTGGGCTAGTTTGTTTTTTAGCTTTGTTTTTGCCAAATTGTACAACATACAGGCATAGTGGAATATATATAGTTCCACAGAATAAGGACTAGTAGCACAGAAGTAGTGCTAATTTAGCATAAACGAATTAAACATGTTACATTCTTTACTCATATGCCAAAATTGTTGTTGCCAGAAAGAAACAGATATATTTTTGACAGGACAACAGGCATGTGTCCTAATGTTTAATTTACTACAAATAACTGGCTTAGCGATGAATATTACAAATATACTAAATATATTACACATACTGAAAAAAATAATTTATTTGGCTGACAAATCTCTGAGATATGAGCATTTAAAGTTTTAGGTGGGGTTAGAGAGGGGATACTCTGTCCCTTTTCTCGCAAAGCGGAGTGCATCAGATGTGCATGATCTAATTCCCCCCTGCCCATGTTTCCTTTAGACAGCCTTCCATTAGACAGCCAGCCGGCACGAAAAGGTGTCTCAGTTTCGTGGTTGATATCCCGAAAACCCATTCGAAGTGCTTTGTATTTACTTTTATTGTGCATACTGCTAGTCTGTGGAATGCGCTGCCTGAATGGGTATTCCCCGATACTTACGATCTGGGTGTCTTCAAATCACGAGTGAATCGGTTTCTTCTAGGCAAGCATGCTCCAACGTAGACCGCATCATCGCTAAACATCAGGCGAGGTAGCGATTATTCAATTTAACAAAGGTGCCTTATTAGGCCCTTTAGTCCTGCAGGCTCTTTGTAGTGGTAGGGCTCTTTGTAGTGGTAGGGCTCTTTGTAGTGGTAGGGCTCTTTGTAGTGGTAGGGCTCTTTTGCAGTCTGCCCATGCTGGTTATTCAACCGAAGAGCAGTGTCCAGTGAAATGACTGGATATCTCAGGGTACCGAACGCAGTGCAGCCGCGCAGGGTTCTGAACTGCTACGTTCTAGGTGACACTTAACTTTTATGGCGCTTACCAGGTGAGCAGGAGCGACTTGCTAGTCTAGTCACTCAATTGCAAAAAAAATGGGCTGAATGGACTACCAATGATGATGATGATGATGATTAGGTAAGTATACTCATCATCATCAGCCATTAAACATCCACTGCTGAACACAGAGAGAGTGACTTGGATCGCAGTACGTTCACCGTGTACTAATAGGACACTGCTGCCCATCCACCAGTGGTTCTGGTCGCAGTTTTAGGACACACCCGGGTCAATAAACTATAGATCAAGTAATTTATAATTATTGAGTAAATATACTCACTTGATCAAAATCCTTCTGTCTGAGCGGCATCTGAGGCCGCGAGCTCGAACTGGCACTCATCTTCCTCTTCAGTACCTCAGCACATAAACATCCGTGAACACAAACAACTCTCCAAACACAAACAACTTCTTGAACACAAACAACTTTTCAAACTTTCGAGTAAACATAAACAACTTTAGCGAACACAGTAAAAAAAACACTAAACACACTCTACAGAGATCACAGTGAATATATCTGCTAGCTGCTTTTTATGTACATAATTTATTTATATATTTTTTATTTAAACACATTTGCTAAACGGCAAGCTGGTGGACAGCGTTTGTCAAATCTGGAAAGAAGAAAAAGTTTATATTATAATTTTGTCAGAAACTAGTTTTCCTGTTCCCAGATGTTTCACAACTGCACTTTACACATTCTCGGCCTTACTTATAAATGTTACTAAAAAGTTAAACAATGCTTAAAATTACTGTCAACTTCTCATTGACGGAAACTGTCACAGGTGAAAACAAGACAGAGCATATTTAAGCTATGCTTAACTTAAATAACGTTTATAAGTAAGGCCGTCTATGTACAAGTATACCAATGCTGACTTATGCCTAAAATGAAGGACTAAGAACTTTGTTCACTTTTGCTGACAAGAGAGTCCTCCCTCGTCAACAAAAGTAAGGGGGTTAGTAATTATTAATACATTTAAAAAAACAAAATAATTTTATTTTCTGTTATCATCAACACAATAACCAACCAATATATTATATGATAAGTATATAAAATCATCAACAAAAAAGGAAAATAAAATTAGCAACCGACTTTACAGAATGTTTAATGATTGAGTTTCATCCTCAAATTGTTCAATATTTTCTATCGCAGATCAAATCAGAAAAAAGGAAACAAAAATCAAGGGTTTTTTTTTGGAGTTTATTTATTTTTTTACTTATGACTTGTAGCCGAGCTAAACTGATCGTCAAACTTGTCATCCTGATGAGATATTAACTGGTAAATTTAGCTTCCACAGATTAAAAGCAGCAGTAATGACAACACAGCTTATATGGGCCTGCACGTTTTGCAATACAAGGAACTGTGCTTATAAGCCACTATATAGATACCAAATATTATCTATACTAATATTATAAAGAGGGAAGATTTGATTGTTTGTTTGTTTGCATTGAATAGGCTCCGAAACTACTGAACTGATTTGAAAAATTCTTTCACTGTTGGGAAGCTACACTATACCCGGGTGACATAGGCTATAATCTAGACCCGTGCGAAGCTGGGGCGGACCGCTAGTTTGTATTATAAAACAAGCAGCAAGCCATGCCATGCCATGGGTCAAGGACCAATTGTCTTTCCACCGTTTTTATCCACTTGTAGATGCGACAACTAGCTAGAATATGGCCACATTTGTCTTTTTCTAATTGGATAAAAACGATGAGTCTGTTTGTCTACGGCCCCTGCTAGGCCTGCAGGCTATGCTTAAGCTGTCATACATTTGTTTACTGGAAGGATTCACTCATTGCCATCTTATTTTACTGGAAAGCTACTCAGTTACCTAGATACCTAACTTTTGTGAATACCTATCCAATAATGAGGACCCTACCTAAAGTTATCACACTAGAAGTACCAACATAGTTATGAGGACAACAATCGAGTTTAGCTGCTTGTTACAGCCAAACAGTGAAATGATCAGTCGAGTGGAAACTGTGCCATATTAACATAATCGTAACGCTTTACCACCAAAAATAAAAAGTGGCTGTCACTAACAACCATGACTACCTAACTTTCTTGTGCAAAAAACACGTATAAAATAGCGAGAAATAGTTTAGTGTGTATGACGATTACAAAGCTGACGCGAAAAAAGTAAAAGTGCTATGCATCTGACAAAGGAATCGAGATTTTGCAACCCAAACAAGGGCAGACGAAAACATGTTTTTTTTCCCCCGTAACATCGATAAAAACGGAACGTACCTCGAAAGTTTCCGTGGAATATAACATGGCACTGTTTCTGAACACTAAATAATCATAAAATAAACGATTTAAATGAAATAAATTGCTAAATTACGACTGATTTCTTTTCCTTGACAATGCTCAAGTAGGTAGGTACGTCTATCCAACGTCTATCTACCTGACATGACAATCGACTGCTGTGATGTGAACTAAATTGACAGGCAGGTAATAAAGCCCTACCAAATTAAATTTTATGAAAACTGCCTTAAAATATTTAAACAAACGAGAGCAATACGCTTTGGTAGGCCTATACTTACGTAGCACTCTTTTTCACGCTGTCATCGACCACATTTCACTAGAAATTAGTACTATACAATATTAAGTTGATTTTTGTACACACATGTGGATAAAAAAGTTCACAATTTATTCAAAACTAAATAAAATAGGCGTTTTCCTAGTCAAACAATGCATTTATGCACTTCCTAAGAAAAGAAACAACAAGGAAGAAGACAGACAAACAAATGCTTTTCTGACACTTCCGCTAGATGGCGATTTGCGAGGCGAGGCCAGATTTGACAGACAACTTTGACATAATATTTCGATGCGTTCATATTTTATTATAATTTTTATTTTATTTTATTTATTTATTTTATTTCCAACTTAGGATAAAATAGAGATCCGCAGTCGTTGACCTATGGCTTTACCCTGGGTGCGATTTTCGTCTCCGGAGATTATTACCGGTTTTTATATTTATATCTCCGCATATAAAGTTCCGATAGCAAAAAAATGTACAGCTTAGCAAAAATGAGTAGAAATTAATGGGGGCGTCACTATCGCAAATATTTCTAAATACTAGCAACCCAGGGCCCTGATTCCGTAACTTTAACACATAAACTAAGTATAGTACGTTCATGCTGTAACACGCACGTAACGCGGCGCGTCTAAAATTTTGAACTTCATATAGAATAAAGGCCAACATGGTAGAGAACCGTACACGGTAATACGGCGTGCGCGCTCTCAAATATTTTAAATATTAATTTTTCTCTATTTTCTACAATTAATCTTACGCTTTTCCAAAAAACTGCGACCACTAAAGTATTTGAATGATTGTTAGGAAAACACAGATTTTTTAAATAAAAATATTTTCTATATAATTCGAATGAAGTTGATTCAATCCATTGAAGGGAACGTAAAAACGGGTGTTTTTTTTAGGAAAGTTAACGATTTTTTTCTATTGAGACAAATTTCTTTGATCGTGTATCGGTGAACACATCTGAATAAAATATTTCAAGAACATTTAATAAACATAAAGAAATAATGACAATTAATCGATTTTAAACGTAGAGGGAGAAAGATTTTAAAGGACTACTTTTGAATATTCGTTATGACGAATCGTCAAATTTGAAGCATAATTTTCGTCATAACGCGCCGCGTTACGTGCGTGTTTGAAGTTATGGAAACAGAGCCCTGTAGTACATCTGAGGAAGATGATTGGATAAAATTCTTCCACTGCATTGTCAGAAGAAAATCAAAAGTTTTTGTTTCAAGACTTCTAAGCCAAGCTGTACCTAAATGTTTAATTTTCAATTATTTAAATTGAATAAATCAACAATAATCAATAACAAAACCAAGACAATATAATGCAATAAATAAAGCCACTAAATACAATGAAATATATTTCTACTCGCCAGACACTTTTCTTTTTACTTGGTGGAATTTTGAACGAACAGTGTTCTTTATTCATAACAATGATTGAATGGGAATGGGATATTCGACAGCTTTACTGGGGGTTTAGACAAGAGCCACTTTCTGTTAGCGTTCACGCCTGCGGAAAGATGAAATTGTATGAAAATGACATTAGCTTGAGATAATTTCACTCTAGCTCGTGTCATTGTCAATGACCCACTGATCGTTCATCAAAGATCTTGTATAAACCTTTAGAATAACACTGTCAGTATTACCGTAAATTAGAAATTGTGCATTGTTGTTGCAAAAAAATACGAAGATTTTATAGAATGATTTAAAAAACCAGCCAAGTGCGAGTCGGGCTCGTGCACTTAGGGTTCCGCCACCACCACAAAATTCAATAACGAAATTACCAGTTACAACTTGGTAATAAACAGAAATTTGTCACCGACCCGCACTTGGCAATTATTTATTATTTGTTGTTTTATTATATTTTAGAGAGTGTACTATAATCATACCAAGTTTGACGCTTGTACGTATTATCGTTTTTATATTAGAGCTAATACTAAAATACGTTTGTTGTATCGACCCCTCTTTCGTTTTTACATAATGACTTTTTTGTTATTTGTTAATTAATCCGCAGTAATATTACACATTCTGTGAAAACTTTAAGACAGGCAGAGAGACGGACAGACGGACAGACTCCAAAGTTTTTTTTTCGAAGATTGTCATTGTCATTATTTTCTCTGCCTGACTGCCGTAAGTGCAATAAATCTCAATGCGTGAGTGACGCATAAGTTTGAGTGATGGCTGAGGCTGAGTTTTGGCGCTAACGTGGATAAATACATGTTGGCTCGTTGTATTATTTTCTTAAACTTGTGTTTAATTGAGTGTTCATGTGTATTAATGGTGGATTATTATTTATTAAGTGCTCGTGAAGGCGCTCGAGTGTGAAGAAGTGATTTAGCGAGGTGAAACATGTCTTTTCGTGTTGTTTCCAAAACTCCCTAGAAACTTTTTGTAAAGCCTCCACCACTTTACTGAAGTATGAGTTTGACTTGACCATGACTTACTTTGCTTGACTCTGACTGTAACTATGACTTGTTTGACGCTTTTAATACTATGAAGACATGATTTATATTACGACTGAAGGACTTTGTATCAATAATCATGAAACAAAAAAATATGATGAGCTGACGGCTGACGGACGGAACCGACGGTGACGGGAGTCGGGAGGTGCAAAGGTGCAAGACTGATTTTAGTTTATTTATTTTTATTTCTGTTACAAAATATTATTTTATTACACAAAACTGTCTCAGTGCTCTGCATAATCTTTAGCAAAACGGTGTAATCGATTGAACAAGCATGTGCTACGTGATAATCACTGGGCGCAGTCTGGCGTGGCTTCTCTTGAGTCTGATAGCATTTCTGTTCATTCTGGTCGGGGTTATGACACCGAAGTGGTTACTGGGGCAACCTAGGATCATTAATGAAAACAATGTGACTAGTTTTTACGTTCCTAGCGTCGGGATTTACAACAGGTAAGAGAATCTTTTTACTTATGTCTTACTTGAAGCACTGAGTGTTACCATACCAATCTGTAAGTTAGCATCACTTCATTATGCCTTATTTGTTTCATATGCTAACCATGTCACGTACAGGTCATAATTTAATGGAGCTTTACATGTTTGCTGAAGGACTCTACCGACACTTAACTCTTTAAAAACCGTTTTCTTGGAATTCATAACACAATATCTCTTTTTTGGGGTTTGGTGGCTTACCTAGGCGCTCTTGATAAATCAACGAAAATAAGCTATGGTTCTCAAGCCGTATATACTAACTGACCAAAGAGTCTGTGAGCATGTTGACCGCCACATACTGACTTAAGAGATTGAGCTCATGTTGACAGCCTGATACTGACTGTCCGAAGACACTGCGTCTGCAAAGCACCCAGAAGATTGAGATTGTCTGTTTCAGAATAAATGCATCCCTAATTTATCAGACGGAAGTTCAAACACCTGCTACCAATGCACTATTTGTACATGAGACTTTCCCTGTGTCCTCACACGCTACGTGTTCTCTTGCTGCGGCGCCGACACAAGGTTGCACCGGCAAGTTTGATGACACTACGTCATATCATATCACGATGTGACGCCGTCGCGTGTGCACGTGTCTAGCCCTCGCTTCCTCCGTTCACCCTACTCGCGCCCATGTCTATTATCTTTAAAAGTCCTCCACCAGATAGTATGAAAGTAACCTATGTACGATATAAATGATTAAGTGCAGTTTGGGTATAATAAGGTTAATATTATTGATTGTAAACCGAGTGTAATACGTTGTCTCCTGGTTGCAGATGTATCCGCATGTCTGACGACCCGTACAACTGTGCATCGTTCTCCTTCTACGGGCTGGCCACGGACCCCGCCATCTACCCCGGCCCGTGGAAGGCTGCCATGTTCTTCCTCTCCCTCTGTAAGATACTCTTTAATTCATTGAAAGTAGCATTACTGAATAACATCATTTAATATCCTGTAATATCCAATGTCTTATTAAGGTCAGTAAATATTTGCATTGTCGAGTGAGATTTTGAACTATTGGAAGTTCTGAGCATATTTCAATTTCTGAACTATTACGAGCAAGCGTAACTTTAGCCACCAGGCCATGGAGCGTCTTTCCTTTCTGTTTTATTTTTGTTTTCCCTTTCTTTTCTTTCATTTTTAAGTTCCCGTACCTAAAGGGTTTAAACGGGACCCTATTACTAAGGCCTACGCTGTCCATCTGTCTGTCCTACCTTTTAACGGCTGTATCTTTCGAACTGTAATAGATAGCCAGTTGAAGTTTTCACAGAATATGTAACATTACTGCGGATTAACTAACAAATAATAATAAAGTCAAAAACAAAAACATAAGGTACAACACCATCATATTTTTATACGTATTTTTGTATTAACTATAATGTAAAAACGGTAACACGTACAAGCGTTAAACTTCGCATGATTATAGTACACACTTTAAAATAAAACAACTAGTAGTAAATACTGGCCAAGTGCGAGTCGGGCTCGCGCATTGAGTCTTCCGTACCACCACATACATTGTCAACTACTAAATACAAAAAGTAGTGCAAAAAGACATCATGCCCAGGCGGTCACCAATCACGATTGGTTTTATTTCTTTGTAGTTGCATGAAAAGGTGGCATCCTGACAATGGTCACACCTCTTAACTACCACTGAGCCAGGCCGGCCAGCACAGTGTATATACAGCATGTGATATGGCGTGCCGCAGGTGGCGCGGTCCAGCTGGCCACGGTGGCGTGCGGGGTGGCGGCGTGCTGCCTGCACTCCGTCTGCAAGAAGAGCGTCATCTCCCTCGCCGGCGCCACGCAGGCTCTGGCCGGTACGCTACCATGTGCCACTGCTTCATGCAAGGGCGGATCCAGCTTTGGTGCCAGGGGGGGAGGGGGGGTCACATAGTCGTGGTCAAGTCACAACAAGTTATAGTTTAATTTGTCGTCCACCTAGGTCCTGGACCCAGGAGGGGGGGGGGGGGGTCTTGACCCCTCCCCCCCCTGGATCCGCCCTTGGCTTCATGGCCACAGTTATATGAGTGTCTACAAAATGTATAGTAGCATACGTAGTGATACAGAGAGTTGTTCCAGTGTTAACCGTAGCAAAAGATTTAAGGTGAGAGGGGCGCAGGTGGCGCCCTCATTGTGGATAGGCATCACAGGTATACTGTAACATGGATGAATGAGGGTTCCACTCCCATAGTCGCTCGGGAATAGACCACATACACACCCTCCGCCAGATTATACAGAAGACTGAGGAGTATAATCGGCCATTATGCCTGGCGTTTGTGGACTATGAGAAAGCCTTTGATTCCATCGAGACCTGGGCAGTATTACAGTCCCTCCAGCGTTGTCATATCGACTATAGGTATATCGAAGTGTTGAAGTGTTTGTATAGAAACGCCACCATGTCGATCCGATTACAGGACGAGAGCACGGAACCAATCCAGAAAGGCGTGAGACAGGGAGATGTTATCAGTCAGTATGTTATCAGTGTCAGATGACCGTGTGTGCAAAAATGTTCCGAAATATTTATACATTTTTCATTAAAGAAAAAATAATTAATTGTTTAATTTAATTATGTTTCCACGTTATTGGTCGAGTCCACAGTCGAGTCATTACACCCGTCACTCAAACTAATATAATGAAATTATAGAGAGGTTTAATAGTATACCATTGGTACATTGCAGGTGTGTTCGGGGTGGTAGGGCTGGTGCTGTACCCGTGGGGCTGGGGCTCCGGACGCGTGCGGCGCCTCTGCGGGCCTGACTCGGAGCCCTATCTGCCCGGGGACTGCTCTATCGGTGAGACGCACACATGTTTACCGCACACACAGCACTTAACGCTATTATATTTTTTAATCTGCCATTCCATACAAAAAATCTCCCTCATCCGACAAAATGTATGAAACAGCAGATTTTGCCGTGAATTTTAATAAGTCTTAGAACAAAAGTTGTGAGTCTTGATGCACCAAAATCGCCCTTAAATTTGCGTTAGTTACCTTTGACCTGTATAACATTAAGTGTTAAGGTTGACAGAAAAAAAATATTAACCGAAAATAAACAATTGCTGATGCTGATGATGTGGTCGGCAGGCTGGGCGCTGTTCGTGGCCAGCACGGGCGTGGCGCTGGTGTTCGTGGCGAGCGCGCTCTCCAAGCAGGCGGACCGCGCCGCCGGCAGCGACAAGGTGCAGTTCCACATGGACGAGGGGAACCACCTCATCTGCATAGCTTAACTGGTACCTGGCTCACGGCACGACTGTGTAACGCGCGCTCGGGTAAACTCGGCTCGAGTCGACTGAGGGAGCGAGACAGATATACTCAACCTTGGTCACTTCTGTCGTGTGTTCTTAAGCACAAACCGTTTTTTTTTTAATTCTCATTTAGTGATTTTTCTTCAAAAATGTTGAAAATGTGTAAAAAGTATAACTGTGCCCAGTAAACTCAGCCACAGCCTAGTAAAGTAGCAAGTAGAAGTTGTAAGTAACTACTACGCATCGTCTGCAACGTTTTGCTTAGTGCAAGTGGCAGTGGTTGTTCTTAGTAGTACTTCCACTGCCACTTCCTCACAACTTGTACTTGCTACTTGTACTCCGCATCATCTGCAAGCGCCCGTAAGTCACGCCACAGACATGCACAGTAGGTGAACTCGCGGGTCTACCTGGATATATGTCTGGTAAGGAGGTATACATGTGTTAGTTTATATATATTTTGTACTCGCAAGGCTTTTGCCGCCATCTCACCTAGTGCCGCTAGCTTCATCTATATTTATAATCAATATTTATATTGGAATGTAAACAGAAATTGTATTTTAAATTACTTTTAGGATGTCGATAACGTTGTACTATCACCCTCTCACCGGTAAGATGTCCGCGCCGCGCGGGGGCGGGGCCAGGGGGGGGGGGGGGCGGTGGTGGCTTTGGTGGCACTGTAGATCCATCGATGGCCGCTGTCATGTTTTTTTACCCATTACTGAGCAGACTACTGCCATTAAGGCCATACCTCGTATTCCGTATTTTAATGACATAATTATGCCCCAGTAAAGTAGTTAAGACTTTACTGGGGCATAGGAATCGACATGAAAGTTCACGTTTTGTCTCATTATATCACTCAACACTCGAGCACATACACGAACACTTGATCATTAATAATCCACTCGAACACATGTTTAAGAAAATAATAAAATGAGGCGACATGTTTATTGCACGTTGGCGCCAAAACTGCTGTCAAAATAAACAACCCACAGATTATAAAACACAAGTTTATGTCACAAACTAGTCTAGTAGTTATCTGGGGTCACAAATAAGTGATAGATATTTTGTAATACTCATATATACAAATATTTTGTATCGGAAATGTTTATTAGAATTTATACGCTCGTTATTAAATGGATAAATAATAACTATTGTAATATTAAGTAAACCTTCCTCACTAACAAACGTTAGTTAAACAATGATTGTAATGGGAGGTTATTCGAAAGGCTTTAAAAATTGTTTATAACAATACGATAGATGGCGTGATGAGACATGGATCTCAAGGTTCAAAACCACAGACGAAGAAAGGTCAATAAAACTTGTTTATTCTCATAGAAAGACAACATCTATCTGTCTGTCTGACTCTGTCTATTTCACTGTCTGTTGTTTTTGTGTTATTTTATTTCCTAGTTTAGTAAAGTATTTTGAGAATCTCGTCAGTGCCATCTATCGACGGTTGAACAAACTAAAGCAGTGTTTTATGTTCCTCCAGTTGTCAGGAAACCTCCCACTCTGGTATAAGTGTTCTGTGCACTGCAGTCTCGCTCTCGCGCCTGACAAGTTCTATCCGCGCATTGACAGCTTTAAGTATTGATCAACTCGAGATGTTTCTAAGTAAAGTCGTAAATGTATGTTTTATGAAAATGTAAGTAAATATATAAGTATTATAGTTTTATGCATTACAATAAAACATAAATGTTAAAAATACAATTTGACAAGGATCTGAACTATTGTTACAACTAAGTACTACATTTTTTTTTTGTAGTTTTGATGTGACTCAAATTTTTATGTGTGACTCGATTTGATGGATATATTCCTATCGGGTCACACTGTTACTTCTTGCAATCAGGGTGACACTGTAACCCGAGGGTGACTCGTTGGGAACACAACGAGTCGATGGGAAGCAGGGGCGGATCCAGGATTTCATTTTTGGGGGGGGGGGGGGGGGGGGCATTCAGACAAGTTGCACCTGAATCAAAACGAAAAGTTGAGTCGAATGTATGGAGTCGTTAGGTGTTTTGGGGGGGCCATGGCCCCCCCCACGACCCTCCCTGGATCCGCCAATGATGGGAAGGTAATATTTCAACTAGTGACATTTTAAAAATTGTAGTCATAAGTAATGGAGATACAATATCTATAGTCACAAACGTGCAAAAAAATTACCGGACCAAAACTCGGCGCACGCTACGAATCGCGCCGACTTTTTGGTTCGTTGTAAGGCAACCGCGCTCCAAATACAACGCCGCGCGATGCCAGAGCTACAGTGACACAGCTGACAAGTGACATTGAACACTATGCAAGCGACATAACATCTAAATTGGAGTAAATGTGGCAACGCGAACTATATAATTGATGTCTAGGTATGTACAACAAAGCTCGGACACTTTTTGATTGTTTTCACTTGGAGATTGTGACTCTGTAGTTATTGTATCTCGACGAGTCCAACACACCATAATGTTAATTCTTATAGTAAGATAAATGCCCAGTAATGATGATTAAATAGTATTTATCAATGTATATTGACTAGTGGCATAATAATGTGGCTTCATTGTAGGTTTGTCGCCGGCACGGGACCGGTCGGAATAACTTGCTCAATTGTGCCTTTCCCAGTCCTACCGACTAGTCTTACCAGTTACACCACTGGGAATTCTCTTCTCGATGGACTTACCGATAGTTTACTACGCTGGTATTATAAGAAAAAAATCTTTGAAGTTTTCTTTAAAAAGTTGGTGGGAGCTTTTCCATCGATGATTTAGCTAGATTATTCCGGACGGTCACTTGCTTTAAGTCAACCCTATATTAACTAGCTACCCGTCCCGGCTTCTCATGCTTCAATCTATTTATTTACTTTAAAACCTACCCAATAAGATTCTTTTTTAATTGCAAAAGACTGCTGAAACTTGTGTTGTCTAAATTCTAAATTGTTCAGTATTATTTAGTTAAGAGTTAGTATGTTCGCGGTTTCCTGTGCTCACTCCACCGGACCCTGTATGCGACTTTTTAAAATAATTAAATGTATGGGGTGAATAGAGACGGGAGGTTGCAGGCATTTGGTACATTTTTATTTATTATTCCGACTGAAGGACATGTGTCCATGGTCAAAAAAATAGTATTAAAACTTTATTGATACGGTAACTGATATAGAGCTCATAATTACACATAACTATACGTTTAGTAGGTCTGGAAATAGTATTATAAAAATATATTTATGGCGTCAACGCTGGCTGTAAGTTTTCCACGGTCGTTAGTACGACGCCACTTTTGACTATTCAGTCGGCGCTGGCACTTACTATCGTCTCTATTCACCCCATTTTTCACCTGTATGTAGAAATAATTAGTTAAGATGTTATTTTACACAAATGTATTTATAATTGTATACATCTGCATTTTAAAATATACAATTTTGACTGAATAATTAGTTTTTCTTTCAACGTAGTAATGTTATCATTAGTCACTACAAAACCGATCACAAACGACGTATTTTTTGCTTAGAACCAAAACAGTGCAGAAATGTTATATGTAATCTCATTGTTGCACAGTTTTTAATTTCTGTGCCGCGCTGTGAATGTTGTCTAACCCCCCCGTGCTGCACGGTGCTATGCCTGTGCCGCGCTGTGAATGTTGTCTAACCCCCCCGGGCTGCACGGTGCTATGCCTGTGCCGCGCTGTGAATGTTGTCTAACCCCCCCGGGCTGCACGGTGCTATGCCTGTGCCGCGCTGTGAATGTTGTCTAACCCCCCCGGGCTGCTCGGTGCTATGCCTGTGCCGCGCTGTGAATGTTGTCTAACCCCCCCGGGCTGCACGGTGCTATGCCTGTGCCGCGCTGTGAATGTTGTCTAACCCCCCCGGGCTGCTCGGTGCTATGCCTGTGCCGCGCTGTGAATGTTGTCTAACCCCCCCGGGCTGCTCGGTGCTATGCCTGTGCCGCGCTGTGAATGTTGTCTAACCCCCCCGGGCTGCACGGTGCTATATTATGCCTGTGCCGCGCTGTGAATGTTGTCTAACCCCCCCGGGCTGCTCGGTGCTATGCCTGTGCCGCGCTGTGAATGTTGTCTAACCCCCCCGGGCTGCACGGTGCTATGCCTGTGCCGCGCTGTGAATGTTGTCTAACCCCCCCGGGCTGCACGGTGCTATATTATGCCTGTGCCGCGCTGTGAATGTTGTCTAACCCCCCCGGGCTGCTCGGTGCTATGCCTGTGCCGCGCTGTGAATGTTGTCTAACCCCCCCGGGCTGCACGGTGCTATGCCTGTGCCGCGCTGTGAATGTTGTCTAACCCCCCCGGGCTGCACGGTGCTATGCCTGTGCCGCGCTGTGAATGTTGTCTAACCCCCCCGGGCTGCACGGTGCTATGCCTGTGCCGCGCTGTGAATGTTGTCTAACCCCCCGTGCTGCACGGTGCTATGCCTGTGCCGCGCTGTGAATGTTGTCTAACCCCCCGTGCTGCTCGGTGCTATGCCTGTGCCGCGCTGTGAATGTTGTCTTTTATTTCAACTCGTAGAGGGGGATGGAAAGTAGAGTATATGACGCGTTCGCAAAGTTATTCTGCCTCGGACGACGTAACTAGGTACTTGGAATCCTTCCCTCCGCTCAGGATTGTACGTTAGAATCCCGAACTAGAATCCTTCGTTACGTTCTGGATTTAAAATAGATCCCCCTCAAAATATAATTTTTCTCTGTTGTCATACAATTAATATACTATAAGGTGGAACGTTTCACCTATGGCGGAAAATTCTATTTTCAAACAGTTTTTGTCCTTGTAGTGTGTTGTTTTGTTGTTGTTTGTGCCGGGTATTTATTGTAAATGATCACATTTACATCGCAGAGACCGCAGAGAAACGCTGGATGCAGGCCGCTTCCAACCGGCCCCTTTCGGAGATCGATGGGGGAGGCCTATGTCCAGCAGTGGACGTCCTATGGCTGAAATGATGATGATGATCACATTGTTTGCGAAAATCGATTATTATTCTTTACATTATTATGTAAAGTTCTGTATCTGAACACCTTATAATTATACACACTCGAACAGTCTGTTGCTTGTACTCTTTAAAATAAGTAATAATCAAGGCTAGAGTCTAGAGTGAAGAGATTTCTTCTAGATCAACGTGTTCCATCCTCGGCCACACCTTCGCTTACCATCAGGCGAGTTGGTGGCTAAACGTAGATCTATGTGAAAAAATATATACCGTAGGTACCTTATAATATAGGTAGGAGAATCTCGGCAATTCAGGTACGAGTAATTACAATAAGTACATAGGTAAGGTACTAATTGTAATTACTCGTAGACAGCCCCTCCCCCTAGTTTGAAAATAAGTAGTTTTTTATATAATATGCTTGCGTTTGACTGCCGACTCGCCTGATGTTAAGCGATGATGCGGTCTACGGTGGAGCACGCTTGCCTAGAAGAAACCGATTCACTCGTGATTTGAAGACACCCAGATTGTAACTATCGGGAAACACCCATTCAGGCAGCGCATTCCACAGACTAGCAGTTCGCATAATAAAAGTGGAATCAAAGCGCTTTGTTCGGGTTTTCGGAATACCAACCATAAAGCGGTCTCGATTTTTTGTGCCCGCTCTGGCAGTCCGATAGAAAAATGTGCAGGAGGGAATTAGATCTTGGAGATCCGATGCACACTCTCCGAAATGTATCCGACCGTAAAAGGCCGATAGACTAGCAACTTTACGTCGATGCTCAAGACTAAGGAGCTTAGTCTGAACCAGGGATTCGTTGCCGATGACCCTCTTGGCACGCTTCTTTATAGACTCCAATGCCCCAAGCTGGTAGCTGATCCATCCCAAAGATGAGAGCAGTACTCCATGCACGACCGAACTTGTGCTTGGTACAGTGACAGCAACTGTTCCGACGTGAAGTACCGTCGCACCTTCGATAGGACACCCAGCTTTTTGGCAGCCAAGGTAACACTGGATGTAAAGTACCTACTGCCGACCGAGCTCAGTGGCGTGCATTGGGAGAGGCCTATGTCCAGCAGTAGACAGTTAAAGGCTGATGATGATGATGATGAGTTACGGTGATGTCTGACTAGACTGGGGAAACTACCGCTACCCATTATTGTAGGGAGACCACTTGTCGCATAATCTTCACCAATATAATTGTACCATAGCTCACTTGATGATGGTGCGGTCGAAGATGGTAAACACGCATTGAGAACTGGCTCTCAAGTGATGCTGCCGAACGCATTGTTGGGATTCGAACGCGACAACCGCTGAGTTATCATCGCTAGGTTGACTATAAAACATCGCAGACTATATAAAGCATAAAAATAAATAAATATTAGGTAGGTACTTACCTATCTCCTTTGTTGTCTCAGAAATGCCGAAGCGATTACAACAAATGATTAAACATTTAAAATCAGATTTATTACAATTCCGATTCAAAATCCTTCCAAAATATCCTTCAATCAATCAAACTTAAGAATTCATAACAATTTTCAAATCTTTACCTGTCTTCGAAATAAAAACGCCGAGTAGTATTTTGTCAGAAAACTTTATTTGTAAGCGGCTTAGGTTCAAAATATAACAGCAGACATTGTGATGTACATTTGGATACGTTGGTATAAATCAATCAAGGAAATGTGAAATGATTACAGTGAACAGACAGATCCGTACCGACCAACTTTACAGTAGAGTTGGTCAAACGATGGAACAAAAACTTTTCTTCTGATTTTGTTTGTAAAACCCGATGCTGGCTCCCCTAGTCGAGTCTTTAAATAAGATGGTCGTAGTTTACCCCGAGGCTTTTGGTTCGATACTTGGGAATCTATCAAATGTACCTTTTACTCTCTGGATTTTCAAATTGGTGTATTTCTTTAGGAATGTTGAAGTTAGATGATGATGATGATGATGATCACCTAATAGGACAGACTAATAGCTCCGGCCCGCAAGCACGTCCATTTTCCGGGATTACCTACAAATATATATGTTAAATCAGAGTATAGATACAGAGCTACCTCCATACCAAATTTCATCCAAATCTGTTCAGCCGTCTCAGAGTTCAGTGGGAACAAACAAACACACACACATAACCTTTGGCATCTTACTATACCTATAACAAAATCATTATCTATTATTAGTTATTATTTTCGGATCATCCAATGCGGAGGTTACAGGGGGAGGCCTATGTTCAGCAGTGGACGTCTTCTGGCTGATGATGATGATGTTTTCGGATCGGTGAGATTATTATATAGGTAGAGGCAGTAGGAGGGCCGGAAAGAGAGATAAATAATAAATAATTAAATATTCAAGACATTTTTGCACACACGGTCATCTGACCCCAAACTAAGCAAAGCTTGTGATGTAGCTACCAGAGACTGATATACATACATATATCGTTTTAAATACATACTTAAATAGATATTAACACCCAGATATAGAACAAACACAAAAGTTCATCACATGATTGTTTGTCCTAGGCGGGAATCGAACCTACGTTCCCAAGCGCAGAAGGCAGGTTCACTACCAACTGGACCAACGGGCTATCTATAATAGGTACCTACTTATTTTTACTTAGTAGGTACTACTTACCATTCATATAGGTAACTCGATGTTTAATGAGACAAGATAATTATATCTGGTTGTAAATATATATTTAAGTATGTATTTAAAACTATATATGTATGTATACATAGATAAACGATGTATATCAGTCTCTGGCAGCTTTGCTTAGTTTGGGGTCAGATGACCGTGTGTGTGTGTAAAGATGTCCCGAGTATTATACCTATGTACAACAAATACAGTATATAATTATATCTATATACGTGTGCATATATGATGTACATACGTACCTGTTTGCCAGTTCTGTTGTAGGGCGTTATTTCATCGTTATTTATTACAATAACCTCACAAACTCGCTACAGAACAAAATACGATAAATCTTGTACATCACGAAGGCTGCACTTTTCATTTTGGCGTGCGCGTGCGCTCGCGTGTCGGCCAATCGCGTGCGTTCCCGCCCGCGGCCGACACGATTCCATATTTGAAATCTTATATCCTAATGGTCGTGTTCGTTTTTGAATTGTTTGTGTGTCTATGTATGAGGGAAGATGACGTCATCGACAAATAATGTACAGGGAGGTATATAGATGTAAATGTACTTTTCTCAAACATGTTTGGATTGTGGTATATTCGTGAACACCTTCGCTATATTTGAGAAAAGTAATTTTTAAGTCTTGGCATCAATTTACTCGCAGATATAAATACGAAAAGTAGGCCAAGTGTTTTTTTTTTTATAAAACCATAGACGAACCTTCTACTTCGTCTATGATAAAACGAAACTTAGCCATAACATTTGATAAATGATAAAACTGTTCATTTTCAGTTGCTGATTGTGCAGAAACTATAAAGTAATCTCGCCTGTGTTTTGTACATTTTTATAATGTCCAATAAATTAATTTGTATTTGTGTATCAAAAATTGATAATAAATTTATCGAGAATAATTTTATTTCTACACACTTTTTATGTATCGTGTTCAACGATCTATACTTAGTATGTAGTATGTACCTACCTACTGGTAGGTATATAGTCTCTCTACGGCGGGTTTGTATCCACGGATCCCGGTATCGGTTTGAATTAGTGAGAGAGTGACATAGGATTGAAGGTTCTTGAAAGAATATTGACGTGGGTAAGACCGCGACCCCAAAATAAACAGGCAAAATAAATAGACGGAGCAATTCTCCTGAACAAGTTATGATACAAAATAGACTGCTGCTTATCTGAAATGTTTCTGGATAACATTTTCTTTTAGGCAATCGTGCTCCATCGTAGACCGCATCATCGCTTAACATCAGGCGAGTTGGCAGTCAAACGCAAACATATTACAAACAAAAATAACATACCTATCTTTACATATTAATATATCTTACTGACATAATTATCTTGAAAGGAATTTGGGACTGAGCAGTTTTCCACCGAGAGCTAGAAATGATTTCCATGCTTACGGACAACAAATACCTAAATAAAGAAATAAATCCTAGATAACTTTGTCAACCAAACTATACTTTATCACACTGCAAAGTTTCAGCGACAGGAATGGTTGTGGGGGTGTAGGTAAGTAAGTACAAACACATTTTTTGATGTAGTTAGCTTTTTTTGCTATAGGTGGCAAAGAAGCAGACGGGCTGCCTGATGGTAAGCGATCACCGTCGTCTATGGATACCTGTAACACCAGGGGCATCATAGACACGTTGCCGACCCTTAAACACTCTATTAATGTATTTTTTGCCACAAATAAATGATGTCTATGCGTCGAAATAATAACGAATTTCTATTAGTTATTATATTTCTATGTGTCTACGTCTATTAACAGTCTATTGTCTATGTCCTTTCCCTTCCTCGTCACTTTTGTAGTTTGTAAGTAGGTATTTTGTAGTTATAATAAAGGTATATATATCGTCCAGTGATGTAGTTACATAGGTAGACCTATACCCACCGTCCGTCCGTCTGTATAATTGCAGCCCGATTGGTTGATTACAGGGGTTCGATTCCTGGCCGTTCCCACGGCCGCGAGTGGGCGTAGGGGGACTACTAGTGTAGGGTGCAACACGGATTTCACTTGGTACGACCAGTGTTGCAAGTTCTTAAAATTATATTTTACTTGCATGTTTGATATGTTTATTGTTGCTCAAATGTTCGTCCGGAACCGATCAGCGAAGTTAACTAGCAACCTTTGACTCGGTTTAGTGTTTGGTTTCCTACCGTCCAATAAAGGAACAAATTCAAATTCAAATTATTTATTGGGAATAAAAACGGACAAATTCCACAAACATTTATCTCACATACTGTTAAGCTTAAATATATTTCCTGGTAAAAATAGGAATAATATTATAAAAAACTAATATAATAAATACAACAAATTGCTGTAAAAATATGTCAACACAATAGCTACTAAGTAATATAATTTCGTTTGTAATTCGTGTTTCTTCAGTTAAAATATTTATTGTGACATTTCAGAACGATACACAATAACATAACATTATCACACTTTCATATTCCCACTGCTGGGACTGGCCTTCTCTCTGAGAGAGGGTGGGTCTCAAGTTCTCAACCCACCATGCTGGCCCAGTGCATGCTGGTGAATGTTTTGTCTTTCAACTTTTGAGGTTTTTGTACATACCGGTTTCCTCTCGATGTTTTCCTTCACGGTGGTTCAGCGATGGCATCCAAACTGTACATAATTTTTATTTAGGTACTAAACTAGTGATAGGTGCAGGCCGAGGATCGACTCGTGCCGTCAAATTGTAAAGCGCACATGCTACCGCTCGGCCACCGACGCCCTTTAAGATTTCAGAACAATAAATATGTGCTATTGTAGGTCTAGTTATTTATCCAACATCATCATCATCGACAGCCTTCTTTATCCCATACATCCACCTGCCTTCGTCCTCTGCTAACAGATTTCAGGGCCCTTATGGCTATTCATATTCATTTATTTGGTAAATATTATTACATGTAAAAAAATTATCAAAGTTTTTTTTATAAAAGAATAATAATTAAAAAAAATATGGTATCTATACTAACAATTGTATTAATATTGTATTACTTATTCTATATTATATATTCTATATTATTAATTGTATTAAAAATATTGTACGCTATAAATTATATTATATTTTGAATTCAAGGAACTCCTTGAAACTGTAGAACGTCTGATCGAGGAGCCAGTGTTAAAGCGCACCAGGTTGGGAGCGGCAATGACGTCACTTGGCAGTTTGTTGTAAACCGTCGGTCCCATGACATGAGTGAGCTTGTCAGACTTAGCCAGAGTCCTAGGGACTGCCCTGCACGTCGAGTACGGTCGCCATACGCCGTGTACATATGTCAATTTTTCCTGACATACAACGCCACTTGTAGTACGACAATGCAGGGCAGCGTAAGGATTCCTAATTTTTTAAACTGTGGTTTGGCAGTTTGGTCACTCCTAATGCCTACTATACCTACGCTACCTAACTACTTTCTGTTTAAGTGATTCAAAAAGTTACGCGACCGCAAACCTTACGGCACGTGATTTACTCTACCTCTAGCCCTGGCGCCGGGGCAATAGAATACGGCACCGGTACGCCCTGGCTGTAGTAAGAGGCTACTAAAAGGGGACCTCCGGGCTCGGGATGGTCAAAGTTGGGGCTCTGACCATCCACATAAGCGTGCCCAGGGAGAGAACGACAATTCTGTTTTTATCATCATTGTTGATGGTCACCCTACAGAATAAAGCACGCGCCAAAAATATAGGTTACGAGACTGAAGGTGCGCAAATATATCTGCCTTTTTCAAAGGGAAAGGGCTTAGTTTCAATGATGTATGGTTTTAACTTTCCCGAAAATACTTGATTTAGAGGGAGACTTTTTGTACTATCTCGAATTAAAAAAAAAAGTTAATAAATGATAGATAGAATTAAAATGCATGTAAATTGTACAATTTGTACATCGCGGCCTGTAGAGTTGCATGGGAGCCACAATATTATTTTTCTAACAAAATTCCCAGCAATTAGTAGAACATTTTATCTCAGAGAAGTTGTTCGGTAACCGACTGAAACGAAATGAGAGCCGGCGCTCATTTTGTTATCTTCAAAAATGCGCTTCTACTGGGCCTGTCCATTAATTTTATTTTGGTCGAAGGTTTGAAGCACAACAATGTCGAAATTGTTGAATGGTGGCCGTGGGTGAATTTATTGTCATGGTTGAAGCAGTGGAACCGATGTATACCGACGGAGACATCCCACACTGGCAGTTGTACCGATGTATACCGACGGAGACATCCCACACTGGCAGTTGTACCTCTGGACTGAAATATCACAATAAAAAAAAATCCTTTTGCTTTTTTCCCACTAAGTATTTCATTGTAATTTTGGTACAGTTTTCATACATATGTATCTGTTCTTACGTAAAATTGCATGGATGTAGTTTTATAGAAATTGGGTTGACAAAGTCATTTTTTTTTACTAGGGTAGAGACGCGTTAAATATTAGATCAGAAAAACAAGGGAGACATGGTAAGGTGGTTGGTGGTGGCGGGTGCAAACGCATCAGGTTTAAATCAGGCTTGATGCCTGTAGACTTTTAGACGACCTTTTAGCTCTTTTCTTGCATAAGGACTATTAGTTTCTTAGTTAAAAATTAGTAAGCGAGACGTACTTACAGTTTTTGCATTCAGTGGTTTAGCGGTACTTACTTACTTATAGGAAAAAATAATGAAACAGAGACATTTGAAATCGAACGATAAAAAGTGTACTAAGGCATATCTCCCTTGTTTTTCTGATCTGAAGGTTATATCGTAGTCATAAACTACATAACTAATAAATAAATAACCTACTAAAAATAACTAACTAACCTACCTACTTTATGTACCTATCAGCTCTACTAAAGAGTACAGCGGAGAGTGTGCAACGGAACTTCACGAACTTGTTCCCCATCACCTTTTCATTACCGGACGTCCAGACGAACGGCAAGGCGACACCCTTACTTGCTCGAAATACCATTTATTCGCACCGAGCGTTTTGACTCCTCTTTCTTAATTAGAACAGCAAAACAATGGAACGCCTTGCCCCTGTCTGTGTTTCCGCAGCATTACAATCTTGGAGTGTTCAAGTCTGGGGTTAATAGGTTATTACTGGGCAAACGTGCTCCATCTTCGACTGCATCATCGCTTTCCATCAGGCGAGATCGCGGACAAAAGTTAACCTAGTCAGTTGTAAAAAAAAAAAAAACTATCATACCTACTAGTGAGTATTCGCCCCCCTCGGTCCTGGAACCTATATGTATACTATCATACCTACTAGTGAGTATTCGCCCCCCTCGGTCCTGGAACCTATATGTATACTATCATACCTACTAGTGAGTATTCGCCCCCCTCGGTCCTGGAACCTATATGTATACTATCATACCTACTAGTGAGTATTCGCCCCCCTCGGTCCTGGAACCTATATGTATACTATCATACCTACTAGTGAGTATTCGCCCCCCCTCGGTCCTGGAACCTATATGTATACTATCATACCTACTAGTGAGTATTCGCCCCCCTCGGTCCTGGAACCTATATGTATACTATCATACCTACTAGTGAGTATTCGCCCCCCTCGGTCCTGGAACCTATATGTATACTATAATACCTACTAGTGAGTATTCGCCCCCCTCGGTCCTGGAACCTATATGTATACTATCATACCTACTAGTGAGTATTCGCCCCCCCTCGGTCCTGGAACCTATATGTATACTATCATACCTACTAGTGAGTATTCGCCCCCCCCTCGGTCCTGGAACCTATATGTATACTATCATACCTACTAGTGAGTATTCGCCCCCCTCAGTCCTGGAACCTATGTATTACCACTTACTTACCCAGTCTGTGAAAAATCCAACAAATTGCTACGTTACGTACACAAAGTAGGCATTTAACTAGTTACTGGAGGGAGGGGAGGGGAGGAGGGGAGGGGCTTCTGCGATACTTACTCTATGAATATTGTATACTCTAATGAACGGCCGAAGGAAGGATTTCAAGAAGCTAGTTTCCATTTCTAATTTACAAGCTGCACCGCGCTGGTTTGCCTGCAATTTCCTAGTTTCCCTTGTTATTTTCCTGGAAAACTTCACTATGTCTTGTCTTCGAGGCGCACATTGTGTACAAAAAACGGAGGAGGTGCTACGGTCGTGTCTTTGTTTCTATTTATAACCCACGACGCAAAAAGAAAGAAGTTTAATGTGTGTTTATCTGTCGCATCGTATAACTTCTAAACGGCTGAACCGAATTTGTTTTAATTTTGTTTTGTTTGAAAGGAGACTTGATCGAAATTATTATTAGCTACGATTCAAGAAAATGTTCACGGTTTGAAATTTTGTTGCTCTGCGTTTTTTTTTCCGTTTTATTGATGCGGTTGTCTGATTGTGATGTGTTATCAACAGTGTATCAGTCGAACTGTTTTTGTAATGTTAGTTTTAGTTTGTATTTTGTTTTGTTAATTTGAGTGAAACCGCGCACAAAACTAGTTATAAATAATTACATAGATTATAACAAAAGCAGAAAGAAGCGCGTTCAGTGAAAGCTCCCGAGCTGCAGAGTATAGCCTGTTATTAAATATTACGTTATTAATAACTGGAATTAACTATTAACTACCTTATAATAATACAATAGAAACGTGTTTGTTAATAGTGCTTTATCAAAACCAGGCTTCATTCTCATGGAAGTTTAGTTTGATTTAGAAAGTTTGCTTGCTTCGTGACATCTCAGAAGTCGCGGTTATTGCTGACCCGACAGACGTAGTTCTGTCTTAGAACTGTCAACGCGCAAATTAAAATCGCCGTTACGTTTTCTGATATTTTCAAATTTTCTGCATTTTTTTTTAAAATTTTATTTCCGTAAGCAACTTCTACAAAATATTAGAAATCTTTAGAAAAAAAGATGAATGAAATCGGTAAAGTAGTTCTCAAGTTATGGCGTGACCAAGGTAAATAGGGATTAATTTTTATATATACTCTTATAGATTAACGAATTTTATTGCGTGTATTTTACATTATTTTAATTCCTGGTGCGTTACCATAATCTCAAAAACATTCTTAATTATAATAACCTTACATTGAATTTTGTCTTGCTCTCTCATTAGCCGACAGAGCGAGACAAAGCTCAATGTAAGGTTATTATAAGAATGTTTTTGAGACTAACCCACCTGATGGAACGACTTGCAGTGTCACACTATAGACAAGATGACAGATGTCTCAAATGTTATGCAATTGGTGACAAGTACCTACATCAATGATTTTCAAGTTTTCTATGTCCGCGGTAGTGACGTGTCCAGAGTCTTGCAGTTCTGCGTCAGGCTCAAGATTTTTCTACTTAGGTTACTTGTTAAACATTCTCTCTAGGTATTACACTTTTTGTGTTGCATAGATATCGTTTTTTTAGATGGGCATGTGCCTATATTAACTAAACAAAATACAAGCTAACACTACAAAAACAGTTAGACTGCACATAGACCGTCGAAGATCTATAAAAAATCCAAATACTCGCGTCCACTACCAGTTGGCAGCGTACCCAGCATGTTGGCGGCATTACCACGCTGAATGGCAATGTTTTATATTCAGCCAGGAACACGCCAGCATTTCGGTCGCGCTGAAAGATTTTTGAAAATGAGGTGAGCTCCCGTCTTCGCGGGCCCAATGTCTCGTCCCCAAACGCCTCAAATATATAACCACTGCCGAGGAAAATATATAGTTGGAGATATAAAGCACAGAAAAGAGAAGTAAATAGAACGGAAATGAAAAGGAAAATCTGTTACCAGGCATCATGAATGAACCTTGATTGAACATTCTTATTTAGATCAACGCGTCGAACTCTGCATCTCAGTTGCTAACTGATTTCGAATGACTGACGTTTCGTTTATAATATGTGTGCAACTGGCTACAACACATTTCTTGCAACAATGCCTTAACAGCCTTATCTAATTTATACAAAAAAAAACTGCATAAAACCATCCTAATTTCATCCCAGAAAAATTAACGGTTCCTGTGTACACGGGTGAAACCGAGAGCCGCAGCTAGTAACGTTACACATGCATGTAAGTTTGTACCCGTGTCACCTCGAGATGTGTTACCTCACCACCGCGGACGTCTTAGCGAAGGGTTAAGACGGGTGAAGGTTTGACGTTGATCACCGAGGGTTAAACCTTTTGTTTCGATGAATCAAACTAAAAAAGAAACATTAAGAGTTAATAGGCGAGTCGAGCCAAATCTTCAGACCCTCCAATTTTGAAATAAAGAAAGATCTAAAATGGTTACAGATACAAAATGGCGGTTTTGTCGAAATGCAGATAATTGGATATAATTGAGGCCGGAGGGTGCGATTACGGGAATCGAACCTGCACCGCTCCGGACACGAGGTGATTCTGATTTATGTTGGTCAAGTGATAGAATGATTGTCTACGTCGGATTGTTTGGTGATAAAGTAGGTATTCTAAATGTACTTTTCGTAAATGAATTGATTATTTGAGAAAACTCACGTGTTCTTAAACCCTAAGTTTACAGGAGGCACAAAAATATTATGTACCTACGTAGTAAAAAAAATATTGCATAACATTATTCACATATACTTAGCTGTTAGGTATTATGTTTAGAGTCTTCAACCAAAATAAAATTAATGGACGGGCCCAGTAGAAGCCCATTTTTGAAGATTACAAAATGAGCGCCGGCGCTCACTTCGTTTCAGTCAGTCTCTAGTCGTAGGAAGTGCGAACGAGTCTATTGTTACATGATAAAGAAACATCTGACAAAATTATGCATTCATATGCTTTCCCGAAGTGTAAATTATACACAAATAAAACCGGGATCTATTTTTTGTAACAAATATACTATATATACATTGTTATATTATTAGGTGTTGTAGTATATGTCCGACGGTTTTGACTCGTTTTTACTGAGCAAGTTCAATGGTTGGTGTGGTGGTGTGGAGGTTAAAGGGGGAGGCCTATGTTCAGCAGATGGACGTCTTCCGGCTGATGATGCAGTTTAATGGTTAGGGCCCGTCCATTCATTTTATGTTGGTCGAAGTTTTTTTCTTGTAGGTAACTCAATTTTGCCAAAATTGTGACTTGTGGTTTCTCAAATAATCGGATCAAATTACTAGCAAGAAGTGCCTTTATTAACTAAACCTAAACTACCTACTTGGTATATTATACAAAAACAGTTGCACTGCCCACAGACCGTTGGTCTAAAGACAGTCCAATTGAGACAAACAAGCGACGGGCCACCTGATGGTAAGTAGTCACCGTCGCCTATGGACACCTACAATACCCGGGGCATTGGCGGTGCGTTGCCTACCTTTGAGGACTCTGTTCACTCTTCGCTTGAAGCAATTGAGGTTATATTTTGGAGGAAAAACCGAAGGTGGTAAGCCATTCCACAACTTACAGGTGTCTGTTAGAAATTGCCAGGTTGTAATAGTTTTGAATTTTATTAGTACTTTATACTATTTAATTGAAACTTAGTTTTAAGTAACATTGTTTGGTATAGTTACTTCAGAAAAATTGTACTATGTATTTTTGAATACCTTTACATAGATAGGTATTAACGAAATAAAAAAAATTCAAAAGAATGTGTTGTTGACAGGTGACATTGCTGGATCCTCAACGTTTTCATAACACACGCATACCTACTCTTGTATAATAACTCCCTACTTTTACTCTTGTGGAACGACGATATTACGAAATATTAAAATATATATTAATATCAGTCAGAGCATAAATATAAAAGACTGATTTTTGGCGATATCTACTTGAGATATATATTTGAGAAAACAAATTTTCTTCGTTTAATACAGCTACTCGGCAATGGGTGGCGCCACCTGTAACATAAAACAAGTTTTTGTTTATTAATTTATAAATCGTTCATCATTTTCATGTGCAATTAAATTGATTCCTAATAATGTCATTTTCGTTTGCGTTCTTTGAAATAACCGCATGTCAAAAAAAAACAATGCGCAGGAAAAGCTTCACCAGTCAGAATATAATTAATGTTGGATGGGTGACCAAGGTCCGAGACGTCGGAATTAAAGTGGAGCTGGGCAGGACACGTTGCTAGGCGCAGTGATGACAGGTGGAGTAAGGTCTTAACAGAGTGGTGGCCGAGGCAAGGTAAGCGGAGCGTTGGTAGTCTAGCTGCAAGATGGGTCGACGATATTGTCACTATCGCGGGACGAACCTTAGCACAGGACCGAGGCAGATGGCAGCAAGAGAGAAGCCTACACCCAGCAGTGGGATAAGGAAGGCTGCGGACGATGATGATGATGACGGGTGCCATGAGAGGCTCACATCCGCGACCTCATTCTCAGATAACTAATGTATGTATTACCTGCATTCCGTCAGGTACCGGACGTTTTTCCGGGATAAAAGTCACTCTCCAGCCCTTCAACTATCTCTATACAAAAAATGACTTCGATCCGTTGCTCTGTTGCTGCGTGAAAGACAAACAAACAGTCACACTTTCATGTTTATAATATTAGTAGATTATTGGCGGACGTAGCTGTGGTTGCGTGGTGTGGTTGATGGCGGGATGGGAACAAATACATCAGAAGACGATATCTTTCCTGGGGCCTTACGGACAACTGCTATTGCGGCACCAAACTAACGTTAAATCCGCTCAGATGGAAAATCACGCGACCGCAAACAGTATCTGGGCGCGTTAAGGTTCACGTTCGCGTGATTTTCGAACTGAGCGGATTTAACGTTAGTTTGGTGCCGCAATAGCAGTTGTCCGTAAGGGCCTGTTATAACCCTTAGACATCCAGATTGTAACCATCGGGGAACGCACATTCTGCAGGCAGCGCATTCCACAGACTAGCAGTTCGCATAATACATGTGGAATCAAAGCGCTTCGCACGGGTTTTCACAATATCAACCATAAAGAGGGGTCGGTTTTTCGTGCCCGCTCTGGCAGCCCGATAGAAATACGTGCAGGAGGGAATTAGATCTTGCAGATCTGATGCACACTCTCCGAAATGTATCCGATAAAAAAAAAATATAGACTAGCAACTTTGAGCTGATGCTCAAGACTAAGGAGCTTAGTCTGAACTAGGGATTCGTTGATAGATAGATAGACTAACTCGTACTAAGACATATTTGTTAGGTATTTCACAAATAAAAGCAGAGGTAAAGAGGTGAGGTCCTCCCCCCGCCCCCTCCCCCTGGCTCGCGTGCTGCGGTGCGTTGCGTGAGAGTCCGCCATTACCTGCATTACCGAGCTACGTTTTATTTGTTCTTACTTTCCTTCATCCGCACTTTGTCTTTGTTTTTGAAACGTGAGTGAGAAACTTTAGTAGGTAGGTACTAAGTTAGGACCTGGTAGGTACACTAGTAGGTACTTTATAACAACTGTGAGTACCCGTCCCACTTTATCGCGCATGTAGTCACAATTCCATTTTGCAAAAGTAAGCCACGTCGGTCGCGGGGGTATCTAATGACGGCTTGTGTTTGGAGACTCAAAAATCATTAATTCAATTCGCACCTAGGATTGGCCCGCTCGAAAAATATTATGTTGAAAAGTTGCTGAAAAGTGTAGCTTTTCATTGCGCGGGGTGAGTAAAGGATGAGCCACAGAAAAGAAACACTTTCTGTGGGATGAGCAGACAAGTGACTTTTAATTGTTTCTCACTAACTCGCGCGTCCATGAAGTTTTATTTAATTATACTAATTTTATTGTTGCCTGTGATTTCGTTACGCGTTGACTTTCATACAAATTATCAACTCCTATTTGCCTCTCTTAGCTCGAGCCTTTCGCAAAACGCTTTCAAGATTTCTTCCAATATCCATTCCTATACACCCCATTAAATAAAATTTGCAAACTTCAGCTTCGTAGGTCAAATCTACGTGTGGCCAGCAACTCGCCTGATGGTAAGCGACGTTGCGGCCGAGGATGGAACACGTTGATTTAGAAGCAATCTATTCATATCTACTCTAGCCTTGAAGATGCCTAGATTGTAGTTCTCAGGAAACAAGGAGGACGGCAGGAGAATTATTGTCATATAACATTGTTATTACTGCTCAGATCACACAAACAAGAGAGATATTATGCCTATACAATAAATTATTATCCGTGTGCATAAATGTCTCCATTTTTTCACCGTTTATCTATGATACCGCTAAACCGCTAAAACTACCGAAGTACGGCATAGATATATAGATAGAAAATATATTTATTGTGTACACCAGAAATTAAAATTACAAACAGATAGAAAACATTTACGAGCTAGTACCATAAGAGGCGGCCTTATCGCTAAAAGCCTACCTACATACCTACCTACTAATTTTTTACGCACACTAACAAACTTGTAGCGACATACCTATCAACTAACTAATAATCCACATGCAAAAAGGGGCGGCAAGGTCGTCTGCTAAGTAACTTTGACTAAAGATATATGAACATTGATTTAAGCCGGATGCATTATGCCACGCCACCTTACCACATCTCCCTCGTTTGTCTGTTCTGATTATAATTGTATGTATGAGAATAGATCAATTTTACATAATGAAGCTGGTATCAGATGTGCCGTGATGAGGCCGGGTACCGAGTACCGCCGGCTGTACACCAGGCGGGTGCACTGTGCTGTGTTGCCATCGGAAAATAACAATCGAGGAAACCGGCATCAATTAAAATATTAACTGGGAAAACTATGGAGACGCATATCACATGTAACTGTGGAGACGCATATCACATGTAACTGTGGAGACGCATATCACATGTAACTGTGGAGACGCATATCACATGTAACTGTGGAGACGCATATCACATGTAACTGTGGAGACGCATATCACATGTAACTGTGGAGACGCATATCACATGTAACTGTGGAGACGCATATCACATGTAACTATGGAGACGCATATCACATGTAACTGTGGAGACGCATATCACATGTAACTGTGGAGACGCATATCACATGTAACTGTGGAGACGCATATCACATGTAACTGTGGAGACGCATATCACATGTAACTGTGGAGACGCATATCACATGTAACTGTGGAGACGCATATCACATGTAACTGTGGAGACGCATATCACATGTAACTTTGGAGACGCATATCACATGTAACTGTGGAGACGCATATCACATGTAACTGTGGAGACGCATATCACATGTAACTGTGGAGACGCATATCACATGTAACTGTGGAGACGCATATCACATGTTACTGTGGAGACGCATATCACATGTAACTGTGGAGACGCATATCACATGTAACTGTGGAGACGCATATCACATGTAACTGTGGAGACGCATATCACATGTAACTGTGGAGACGCATATCACATGTAACTATGGAGACGCATATCACATGTAACTGTGGAGACGCATATCACATGTAACTGTGGAGACGCATATCACATGTAACTGTGGAGACGCATATCACATGTAACTGTGGAGACGCATATCACATGTAACTGTGGAGACGCATATCACATGTAACTGTGGAGACGCATATCACATGTAACTGTGGAGACGCATATCACATGTAACTGTGGAGACGCATATCACATGTAACTGTGGAGACGCATATCACATGTAACTGTGGAGACGCATATCACATGTAACTGTGGAGACGCATATCACATGTACCTGAACTTCATCAGCCAGAACACTTTTTAAACCCTTTTATTTTTTATAACTTCTTATAACTCCTTTTGTTTTATAACTTCTTATAACTCCTTTTGTTTTATAACTTCTTATAACTCCTTTTGTTTTATAACTTCTTATAACTCCTTTTGTTTTATAACTTCTTATAACTCCTTTTGTTTTATAACTTCTTATAACTCCTTTTGTTTTATAACTTCTTAGTTAATCCGCCGTAACTTTTCATATTCTGTGAAAACTTCAACTGGCTATTTATTACGGTTCGAAAGATACAGCCGTTTAAAAGTAGAACAGACGGACCTACAGACAGACATTGTAAGCTTAGTAATAGGGTCCCGTTTACAGTCCCCGAAAAAATTATTATAAATTAAATAATAAGTGAGGCGTAGCAATATTAGATGTATTAAGACTGGGGTCGACATGAACGCAGTCTCCACCCCTCCCTGTCCGCGGTCCATCACCGATCAGTTAGGCTGACGTCGGACGCCAATAAATTTAGTTTTTTCCCAATAAATGTAACGTGTTATTACGGAATAATAACGTGCGGTATGCACTCGTAATTAAGTTTTGGTATCTATTGATCTAGTGTTAGGATTCCTTGAAGGATGAGTAACGGATATACTTACCTATAGGTAAGGGCGCGTTCATTTGACTCGAACTCTGGAAAACGAAGGAACGCTAGAAAACTGCAAGTAAAATTGCTAGATGTAAGTTACATCTATATAGCAATTTTACTTGCGATTTTCCAATGTAACTGACTGATCTAACTGACCAATAACTTAAGCTTCCGAAGCCATTACTTTGTTGTCTACTTTTTAACCGACTTCAAAAAGGAGGAGGTTATAAATTCGACTGTATGTTTTTTTAAATTTATTGGTTTAACTCGTAATATGTCTATGATCTTTTGTTTCATTCGTACATTTAAAAAAAAAACTTTCTTTTTCTTTTCAACTGCCCTAAAAAATTATCACGCTGAGCCGAATGGCAATGCATAGACGTCGAGACAGAAACACGCCAGCATTTTGGTCATACGTCGCATTAACCAGGCGCTCTGAAAGATTTTTGAAAATGAGGTGAGCTCCCGGTCCCCAAGGGCCCAATGTCTCGAAGTAACCACTGCCGAGGTTAGCATATTTGCGCTGCTTGCATAACATCATCAAGATGGCACTTGATGATATTACAATGTAGTAAAAGTCACGACTCTGCACTAGCTAAAATTCACAAATGCTTAGCATTAAGTCCTCCAATTGTACATATCTACTTAATTTGTATTGTTGTGTGCAATAAAGTATTAAATAAATAAAATAAAATCAGTGAGCGAATAGCCCTAACCGAATTTTCCATAGATAGGCCATATCCTCAGCAGTGGAAACAAACGCGAGCTGAAAACGATGTTCGGTCATACATTGGTTTATCTAGGTACGTACCTACTTATTATTCTTGTGATTATTCTTATGATCAACTAATAAAAATTATGCAAATTAAATCCCAAGAACATAATGAATAAAAATAAGAACATAAAGTACTTAGTAACCTCTCCGCGAGACTCGCACCTACCTAGTATAACATGAAATGTTCGTGTGGGACGTTCCCAGAAGATATGAATATTGATGGATTGCTCTGACTCTGACTCCGAGTTCAACATCATAATGTCAATAAACCAAATGTCAGGGATCTTCGTGAATATGCACCTACAACGTTAGCGTAGTTTATATAGTTAAGGTATGCGGTACCTAGGTATAGGTATACTAGTCGACTCAAAATTGACCAGATGATTGATTTTAAAAGATCTATAATTTTTTCGTCTTAGATAAAGTAGTACAAACCAACAGCACAATCAAACATCCCACACTGAATACGAGTAAGTGTGTATCAAGGACGTGTATATTAGAGATCCTTGATGTGTATACAATTGCAATCAAGACGAAATGAATTGTTTTTGGTCATAGGTTACGTTAGTGACCACTGTCGTCCCGTAGTAGGTACTCTACTTTGCTCTTTGTTGGATTATTAACTAACATAACCACCAGGTAGTACTTCCCCCTTAAACTGTGCAGACTTCCATATCATCAATGCCACAGAACACAATACCAGGGGTATTAGGGAGGCAGCGATAAACCCTGGAATCTGTGTATAAATAATACTTACTCCATTGAGAGGGAGGCGTAGTTTTAGGGCGTTCCTACCTACTTCTATTTCCTTTCCTTTTCCTACCTTTCTTTTCTTTCTATTCAAAGAAATGATATCTTATCTTGTACGTACCTATATAATACGTTACATCCCTCGCTGGCCTACATTGAAACCATCGCAACCTCTATCGATCCGACAAAGTAACCTCAATTTCTCCCAAAAGATTTTCGGAGGAAAAAAATAGTAAACAAAAAAAATATCTGAATCTAAAACCAGAGCGGAGAAGATATTTTTTTAATAAAAAATGCTTGGTTCGGAGTATGGCCGCGGGCTGTCGGCAGTTGGAAAGGAGGGGCAGCAAAACAGGCTAGCACTAAAAATCTGAAGAAAAAAAATTAGTATTTATACATGTATTTCTTCTAAGGGTAAACTTTAAACTGCTCACTGGCATACTTATATTACTTTTTGAATCACTTAAACAGAAAGCAGGTAGCTGTAAAGGTCCTGGGGCCTTACGGACAACAGCTAATTGCGGCACCTAATCCGCTCAGTTGGAAAATCACGCGACCGTAAACCGTATCTGGGCGCGAAAAGGTACACGTTCGCGTGATTTTCCAACTGAGCGGATTAGGTGCCGCAATTAGCTGTTGTCCGTAAGGCCCCTGTTAGCAGAGGACCGAGGCGTCTTGATGATTGCAGCGTACAGCTGTAAGAATTGTCAATGATCCCAAGCTCAGCGAACATCTAGAGCCGCTCAGCATGCGCAGAGACGTTGGGTCTCTCTGTATGTTTCATCGCATTTACAGCGGGGAGTGTTCTGAAGAACTGTTTCATCTGATGCCGACACAGTTTTTTCATCGTACTAGCCGCCACCACCTACCTGGAAGTTCATCCACATATCATAGATCAGTGGAAATCGGAACACTGTGCGATTCACATGATCTTTCTTGCCTCACACCTGCAAAATGTGCTACGTTTCACACTGAATAACTTCACTTGTAATCTGGTACTGTGGTGCGCAACTCAGTGATTATTTTGCGACCAGTACAGTCATACTTATTGAACGGTATTTTTGTAAGTCACGATTATAATAATTTTGAAAATTTATAATTCCACAGGAGAAGGAGCTACCGTTTCTACATAAATAATATGTTTTAGCAACTCTTTAAAACATATCTTGAATAATAAACTGGCAATACTTACTTACAGCTGATGCATCAATAAATAAAGGACAAGTATTGCATACTTGTTATCATCATCATCACCTTAAATTACGAGGCATAAAGAGTTTTAACTTGTAATATTTCAGGGTGATGGGTGATACATTGCCGCGCTGGGATGTGAACTGTTGACGTATACGTGTACTGGACAAACGGTTGTTTTCCAACTAGAGTTTCAGGAAAACTCAGAACTAGAGGAAATACACGACACACTAAGCAAGTGACTTAACTGTTGGCCTTTTGGAAAAACTCACAGCGTCAGCCTTGGAGTCACGCAGCGGGCAATGGAGAGAGCTATGCTTGGGGTTTCTTTACGCGATAGAATCTGGAACGTGGATATTCGCCAAAGAACCAGAGTTCCGCGTTTGACCACCTACTCGCCTGTTGGTAAGCGACTATGTAATCGAAGATGAAGCACGCAGACTTAGAATATCACTTTGGCCTTTAAACGGTCCAGATTATATTCTCAGGAAACAAGGAAGCTGGATAAACTATATATAAAATAGCTTGCATTTATATACATAGATAGATTATATTAATATAAAAAAGCAAGTGATTTTTTGCGCCGTTTGAATCTGTTCTCGTTTTTGTGCCCGTTTCAAAAATTCTTCCTTCCAGATTCCAGACGAAAATGAAGGTCGTTGATTTATTACCTTAAATCAAAACTGATCACGAATGAAACAATAAATCCTCCACATCGGCTTTTCTAATTCGTCGGCCAAAAACTAAAAAATATTCACAGAGGAGTTACTTGCGCCGGCGCAGATGAGAACAGACTCGACAATTTCAAATATGAAAATAATAATATAGATGTGAAAGTGTGTTTGTTGGTTCGTTTCTTGTTCTTCTTTCATGCAGCAATAGAGAAATACCTATAGGTATAGGTAAATAATATCAAAATACCTTGAAAGAGAAAGAATATATATTATTGGGACATTTTTTTGTTTTTTTTATATAATACATATTCAGTTCTAGCTGTAGTGCGACAAAGTATGCAGTCATCATCATCAGCCAGAAGACGTCCACTGCTGAACATAGGCCTCCCCTTTAACCTCCACACTGAACGGACGGCCTGCCTGCATCCACTGGATGCCAGTGACTCTCACAATGTCGTCGGTCGATCCAAAAATTAATAATAGGCAGTGCCCAGCGATGATGCTGCGAATTTCTTCGCAGCCACTGCTCGAAATGGACCGGAACACACCGGACCGCTGTTCCGGTTCGTGAAATCACCGTTCCGTTCCTTAAAGGAACCCGGCGACACCTCACTCGTCAAAATCGGTCAAGCCGTTTAGGCTACAGGAGGTACTACAGGAACACAGAAACATGCTTACATATACAACCCAAAAAGATTACTCTCCTTCTTGGACAGTCGGTTAAAAGTTCGCAAGGTTTGAAGGGAAATGCGTTCCAGTTCTATAAGTCCAACTCGACCACTGTTCGCAGCTATGTCAACGTTTTATTCCATCTGTCTGCAACGTGTCCTGCCCAGCTCATTTGAGTAGAATCTCCAAGTCGGTTCACATCCCGTCCACCGCAGCCATATAGATAGGCGCGCGATAAACCCCAATAATTACAGGTTGCAGCGTACATTTATCGAATTAATCTATCGAGGTGCTGCGAGACCTGCACAGTGCGCAGTTTCGGCTTCCGATGCTTTCTGTTTTTTGTGGAGCCGCCTGGAGGCGCTTGCGTCATGTCGCGAGCTTCGATTACCTTTACATATTATTAGGCTAGTGTAAAGTATATATATATATAAATACATATTTTATGCCATAGGTGGCAAACAAGCAGACGTGGTGCCTGATGGTAAGCAGTCCCCGTCGCCTGTGGAAAGTATATTTCAGTTGTAATAGCGCCCGCAGTTTAATCCGGTATACCATGGAAACATGTTTTTCCCGTGATTAAAACTATTTAATATTAAAATGATGTATTAAAAATTGCAAATACAGTTCACATAATTTACTATTTCAAATAATTATATTATAATTAATTAAAAATAATAATATAAAAAGCGATGTATGTATGTATGTTTCCATGGACTCCAAAACAACTGGACCGATTTTAACGGGACGTTCACTGGCAGACAGCTGATGACTATGAGGAGTTATCGACGCGGGTGACACCGCGGTGCGCAGCTAGCTTATTAATGTGAATAATGGTGTAGGTATTGATAACCTTGCAGAGGAAAATAAGAACAAACATCGTGTCCGCGATCGTATCTCGGGTGATGACTGCATGTCAATCAAGGAGCCCAGTGACCGCTGTACGGCGGGACGGACCGCGCCGCGGGCGGACACATACCTTATAGCATGATAAGTAGGTGTTCTAACATGACGGATTGAAGCTAGGCTTTGACCTTTATTCAATCGATACAATAAAACGACAATAAATAATTGTTTATTTGTGGAGCTCGCGCACTAAGGGTTTTGTACCACCACAAAATTCAATAACGAAATTATCAGTTATAACTTGGTATTGAACAGAAACTTGTCACCGACTCGCACTTGGCCATTATTTATTATTTGTTGTTATACTTTAGAGTGTGAACTATAACCATGCCAAGTTTAATGCTTGTAAGTATTATCGTTTTTACATTAGAGCTAATACAATAATACGTAAATAAATACGTTTTGACTTTTTGACTTTTTTATTATTTGTTAGTCAATCCGCCGTAACATTACATAATTATTCTGTGCATATTTCAACTGGCTATCTATTACGGTTCGAAAGATAACGCCGTTAACAGGTAGGACAGACAAACATCGTAGGCTTAGTAATAGGATCCCGTATTTATAAAATAATTTTAGTACTGGTGCAGCAACCTATAGGTGAGTCTTCATCTCTGCCACTTATGAACGAAATCGGGTCGATCTTCGAACAAATTTTATTCCCCTTGCTTAATTAGGTACGTGTCGTGTAGATCTATAACTTTGTCTTAAACTCAGTAAAATCACTTTTTGCAATAAAATCAGGCTACCGAAATGATCCTGCGTTGAAATAAAAAGATCTTGGTTCAATAGGAATAAAAACATAATTAAGTTTATAGCTTCATAGCTACTTATAAACAATGCTACAATACTTAGGACGGTGGATATAAATGTTTAGGTGGATATAAATAGCGCATTTGCGTTGCAGTTAGTTGTTCCCGAAAATTGAGGTAGCGAGGGACCGTGTCCACTGGCAACACACGTCACGATATTAGCATTCAGGATCTGGGAGTGACATTTGATCGTACCCTGAATTTCCATGATCACATCTCTGATCTCGCCAAAGAGGCCTATCGTCGTCTGGGCTTCGTATTACGAAATGCCAAAGATTTTGAAAATCCGTTAGTTATTAGAACATTGTACAACTCGTTAGTCAGAAGCAAGCTGGAGTCGAGCGCATGTGTCTGGAACCCGCACCACGTCACCTACGTGCGGATGCTTGAAAAAGTTCAAAAGGCTTTCTTAAGATCGCTGTATAAGAAGCTTCACGGTTATTACCCGTTCATGTACCCAACTAAGTTCTTGCTCGGCCAGCTCGGCTACAACTCACTAGAAGTGAGAAGGATGTCGGATCAGCTTGCTACTTGCTGCAAGGTGCTCAGAGGATCGGTTGACTCCTTGCATCTGCACAATTTATTGTGCACTTTGTTTGTGCCAGATAAACCCGGGTTTCCGGCTAATAGGCGTGGAAAATTGCCCAAGTTTTTTCATGTGGATCACAGCCGCACCGTGGCACGCTCCATGTCTCCGCTGATTCGCGTCCGCCGCCACTTCAATGCACTCCTTTCCACCAACACTGATTGTGATATTATTTGTGACAATTGGAAAACGGTAACCAAAGTGTTTTTGACTTATTGTGAAAACTTAACTGATCAATGGTACGGGCAAACAAGCCGATGACTATGATGACAATTTGTATGACATACTAATTTTGTGTTGACATATTTTTACAGCAATTTGTTGTATTTATTATATTAGTTTTTAAAAAATAAATAAATATCTACAACGCAAAGCGGTGTAATTTGAACTACAACGCCCGCACATTCGTAATGTCTATTTTGATGCACTAAAGACAGAAAAACACACTTATTTGAGTAGTCCGACATCTCCAGCAATGCCAAAGGAACCGGTCGTATGGACAAGCGCCGCCCGCGGCATATTCGTACTCAATGTATAATTAGAAACCTTTTCGAGGAACGGGCCTTTATTATCTCGGCTACCGTGATTAGATGCTACACGCGATACCCGGGGAAATTACATGGTCTAACACTGGCGCGGACGTGCCGGGACCAGCCGGGACCAGCCTGGACCTGGATACATCTCACATACTGAACGCAAATATTATGCAGGCAATAATATTTTCAGAGTGAAAGAGACTTGTCTCTCCGGCAACCGGTCTGTTAGCTTTCCACGACTAAACACCTGAACAACGGGTCCTTACGGCCAACTGATAACGCGGTCTGAAACTAACGTTAAATCGCCCAGATACGGTTTGCGGTCGCGTGATTTTCCAACTGAGCGGATTTAACGTTAGTTTGATACCGCATTAGCAGTTGGCCGTAAGGCCCTGAACTGCTGACGATCCATTTGTTGGTGTATTCAGTAAGACATTGTATTTAAGTTCGCATGACCTTCCGCTTCCCTAGAGCTTTTGCTTATTCCACCTCGGTGAACTCTTGCACTCAATTAAATTTACGGCCTTAAAACCTGTTTACAAAGTATTGTACGAAGATTGACGTGCATTAAATAGGTATCGTATTACATAAAAAATATCATCATCAGCCAGAAGACGTCCACTGCTGAACATAGACCTTTAACCTCCGCACTGAACGACAGCCTGCCCGTCACTGGGTGCCCGCGTCCTTGGTTTATACAAATGTGGAATTTCAAAATTGTAATTTTTATGGAATTTGCTTAGAATAACTACTCAGAGAAGGTAGGTTTCCAAACAACGCCTTCTCAAAACGTAAGCTACAAATTCGCTTTGTAGCTTACGTTTCGATTGGTATTTTAAACGATTTAAGCAAGAAAATTAATGGATTACCTGTGGAATGTCACACCATAACTCTTATGCTGCTTTTGTGATTTGTTGTGGTACGATTTCACCGCGCAAATTGTCATAGTAAATTTTTTATATTTTTTGTGGTGTCACCATTTGAATGGCTTAAATTTTGCGAATGTACTTGGTTTCTTTGTGTAGTTATTCTAAGGGAATTCGATAATTATTTACTTACCTAGATATTGGTACTTCGCCCACTGCACCGAATCAGCGGTTTAATTACAGTTAAACGGTCAAATTTAACAAAACTATGCCATTCTCAACTATTTATCGCCAATTGGATGAAGGATTTAATGGATCTGTCCGAATGTAAATGCCAGTGGTGAAAGAAATAAACGTTTAATGAAATACTGTAGTAAGAGCAATGGTGATAGAGCGGTAGCATGTGCGCTTTACAATCTGACGGCACCCAGTTCGATGCTCGGCCCTGCACCAATCACTTATTTATTAATATCCAAATAATTAATTATGTGCGTTCGATACCATCGCTTAAAAACGTTGAAGGAAAACATCGTGAGGAAACCGATAGACAAAGATATAATAACATTCTCCTACGTGCACTGGGCCAGCATGGTGGATTAGGGCCATCCTCTCTCGACCAGAGTCCCAGGGACTATGATAAGCTGATATGATGATGATATAGTGTGACAAAGTGATCATTATTTTACCTTTTTGCCAGAATTTCGGGTTGTTTTCAAGAGTGACGTACGATTCGCCGAAACACCTTTCAACGATACAACCGTACTCAGAAAGCGCGGTTCGCCGAAAAATCAAACGGTTTGCAAATGTCAGGTTTGTCAATTGATAAAACATTATCCACGTACTTGATGCTTTACTGATATACCCACAGATCTACTACCTATAGATTTTCAATGAGCGTGGCTAGCTCAGTGCCTCTCGCTTCAACAAGGTGTGTTGCCACATTAAAATGATTTGCTATAAGTTAGGGTAATTTACCTACTATGATGGGTAGTGAATCTTCAATGAGTACTTTGGAAACAATACTACCTTTTAAATATTTATATTTTATACACTATCTGCTGCAACCCACGGAGCTACCTGCAATTTTCTGGGAAGAAAAGTACGTTGTCTGTCCTCATGACACACCCTATCGTCCTGACAAAATTTGACTTAGCCCATGATCTAAGAAAACAAGGTCTAGCAATCTGGGAGTGGTCCCGCAATGACGTCACTGTCCAGTTGCCACTTTATTCAATCAGCTGTTACGTGGTGTATCGTCATCTCTCTCGAACCTGTTGTAAATTGACATCATGACATCATTGCGGGACGCCCACGTAAACATTTTTTCTCGAATTGCTATACCTGGCGGAGTATATTATTATACCATGACTTAGCCGTTTCCTCGTAAAAAAACAGACAGAAAGTTACAAACTTACTTGCGTTTTTATTATAATTATTTGTTAGGATTAGAATATAGTACTAGAAAAAGGGTTGTAAAGTAACCATAGCATGATTTTTTTTGATTAATTAAAAATAATAAAAAAGTCAAAGAGTTAAAACGGAAGGGCAAAGGAAGGGCCCCCATGCAACAAACGTTAAACGTATTTTTGTATTTGTTCTAGTGTAAAAACGGTAATCCGTACAAGCGTCAAATTTAGCGGATTATAGTGAACATAAGTAAAACAACAAATAATAAACACTGGCCAAGTGCGAGTCAGTGACAAATTTCTGTTTACCACTAAGCTAAGCAACGTCGGGCGCGGTCGGTACTTGGATGGGTGACAGCCTGGGCGTGATGTTGTCTTTTTGCACAACTTTTTGTATTTTGTGATTGTAAAGAACTCTCAGCGCGCGAGCCCGACTCGCGCTTGGTCAGTTTAGTTTTTTCATGAATGGAATTATGTATAACATTCCAAATGATTAGATAAATAGACTCTTTAATGTTTACAGTACAAATTTCACGAACAGCGCGTAGCTTTTTGAATCGGTTCGCCGAAATCGCCTTTTGCATTTCCAGCTTCATAACTGTGGCCTCATTAATATATATTTAATATTAACATTCACCATATTCATATGGGCATAAAAGGGTCGGTATTTTGCACTTCTTGCAATGTGCCCGCTTTTTTCAGCAATGTGACAGGATCAGTTGGAAACCTGCAGAACGAATAATTTATGTTAGTTGCGGTGGGTAATTTCTTTCATAAACTGGCAACATACATAATTTATTTTCTAAGTGAATAATTTGATAAAATTCATAGAATTAGACCACAAATCGACCTAAAAACTGACTAATTATGAATAAAATATTTGCGAATTGATATCCTGAATTTATTTAGGTGATCGTCACAAGCTTTATATGTTTACTTACGTGTGAAATGATATTTCATCGTATTTTCGCTCACTGCGCTTCTTGCAGCCCAAAATGCTACAACCAACCATTGTAAAATATCTTTTACAATTATTTCTCAGAGGAAACACGCATTTATCACATTTAATCACCAAAAAAAGGCAATAAATATAATTCAGACCCGTTTTGTTTGTCACTGATTATTACAGATTTTGACACTTGAGGTACCAAAAACAGGTCACGCCGATAAGGACAACAAAATCTATTTATGTCCTTTTCGTACTTGTGCTGAGCCATATCAAGTTGTCTCTTTCACTAAAATATATTGCCGATCTGGTTGTGTATATCTGTGGATATACCTTATAGCAAACAACGATACCGCACCGAAACATGGGGGAATGACAGCCCTGACACTATTGCATAGCAGTTACGTTTCTGAAACGTTAAGATATTTAGTAAAGAATTAATAATGATGGTGTTTAACGTGATGTCACCATCGCACATCCCCCACGTGGTGCACCCTCGCGTGAAGGTGTGGCCGTCGGACGCCATTTTGGGGCGTCTGTCTGGTGTTTATCAAGTTATGTTCATAGTTTTTGGGGAAATTGTAAATGGAAACTAAATGAAATTAAAAAAACAAGGTGGAAAGCTATAGTGCTAAAGAACACGAAGGTGTCAAAAAGGCCAAAAATGCTTAGTGTCGTTTGTTTCCGCAGAAATGTTGTCCGAGCGAAGTCTCAGATTCTAATTACTATGAGAACCTCGAAATAACTTTTACCGTTGTTCCTATAATATAACTGTTCCATAGAAAACGGTAACTGACATTCAACAACTGTATGGAACACCAGATATATCATTTACTCAAGTTAGCCTCTTGGTGTTGGCCTCGGCTCCACTAATGCCTCTTAAATGTGCGGGATAGACTAGAAAGATTTAAGAAAAAAAATAAGCAACCATTGACGAACTATATTATCTAGAGATTTATAAATATTTTAGAGCTAGTTGACCTGGGTCAAAGTCGTTCTTGCGTTTTATTATTAGTAAAAAACTATAGAATTGTTAAGTTACGTTTACACCAAACAATTACAAATTAACAAAATCAACAAATCAAAAGAAAATGGTGAGCTTTTCCTTTTCATGTTTGATGTCTTACAAGAAAAGCTCCCCATTGCCGCCGCCATTGTTGCTCCAGTACTGCTACTCAGCAGCAGATGGCGCCGCTTGTACCCCACTTTCACTACACCGCACTCTCCTCAAATTGATTTTAATTGTGTTAAACTGCATTTAAATTGACTAACTGGCGTAATGGAGACGCTGTCATACTTTTTGCCGTCGAAAGAATCTGAAACGCGATGGAATTAATGTATATTGAGTCATTAATGTTGAACTAAGTATAAGTAGGTTTGCGGTAAAGAGTTAACATGTGAATTATGGAGCAATTTCGCTGTTGAGGTTTTGTCAGATAACGCGTCGGTTTCATGCTGCTTTGTACAGTCGGTTAACACGTTCGTACAGTGTAGCTGTTGGCCGTAGCTTGTCTATATCTTATGAAGGTAAGCTGCGACAGATGGATTAGGGTAAGTAAGTAAGTAGGTAATCGTCGTCCCATTTCATTCTTTTTTCAGCAATAAATGCCTATATATACGATCCCTATAGGTATCTTTAAAAAAAACAATTAAGGATCAACTAACAGTAGGTATACAACAAAATTAAAAACTAAAGATGTGACAGAAAAATTTAATATATAATAAATGAACATGACGCAGGGAAGAAACCTTAGTGAACTTAATTTACGTCATAACATATCATAATTACTAACTAGTACTTAACAAATATGTGAGTTTAAAAATTATATTCTGTAGGTGACCACTAAACTTGATAGACAACTAATAAGTCTTGCATTATAACAACAGCCCGTTGCCAGTTGAAAGACCAGGAGTAGTGCTGAGGCAAACATAACCTAGGCGTCATGAAAAAGTCAGGTTGATACATTATAAAGCCAGGGTGATACATCATGAGGAATGCTTGCCACCACCACCCTAAACCTCCAACACTGAGCTATCTTTACAACCGTTTGCTCGTTCGAACTTAAACATTGTGCCAACTTGGCAAAACGATAGAAAGTCTATTGTAGGCTCAGAAAAAACAAATGGAAGTGTTCACTTCAGTTTTTGGCAGACTTGTGTCAGTAGGCACTAGCTCTACTAGCTATGATCAAATGTTAGGCTCAAGAAGTGTTATGTAGGTATTAGCAAAGATTATAGTATTAGGGACAAACGCCCGGTGGACGCGACTGGCGACGGGATGTTGGCGCTTACTTTGGCGTTACTTGACAAAAACGAAGCATTGCCATTCATTGTGGTATTTTGACTTTTTTCCGTCCTCCATGTAAGAGGCCTATAGATTAGATTTTTGATATTTTTAATTTTACCTAGTTTTAAATTGTAACTGTAGTTCTTTTTTTCCAAACTAGTTGCGCCCAAACGTTCCAAACTAGTCATCTGTCCATCTTGTGGGTGGACGTCCTACGCTGCGCTTACCGGTCCGTGGTCTCCATTCCAGAACCTTTCCGCTCCATCGGCCATCTGTTCTGCGTGATATGTGCCCTGCCCACTGCCGCTTCAGCTTGCTAATCCGGTGGGCTATGTCGGTAACTTTCTTTCGTCTACGGATCTCCTCATTCCTGATTCGATCTCGTAGAGAAATTAATCAATTTATCTTCTTAGAATTAAATTAAATATGTATAGAAACACTAGCACCATTAAATCTCAGTTTAAGAGAAAACTAACTATTGCGGTTACCATCACTCAAACGACCAGATAACATGACATCCCGTGACGCACTCCCGTACTTTTTAAATCCATAATGTAAAAAGTTAAGCCTGACACTATTTAAATGAAAAAAACTATTCACACGCGAGATCCCAGCATACGTAATTAATTAAAATCAGATCTAGCCAGTAGACTCGCCAACTCTTCAATTGACATCCTCTAGTTCCCAGCGAGCTGGTGTTTTTGCGCTGGACATCAAAGGGTCGCGCGGCGGCGACGCGCTTTGATCTCATAGAGCAGGCTATAGAAGGGCCACTTTTGACTTAAGTACCTACAGTTGGTGCGGTCAAAGAAAAGCGAAATGGAAAAATTTGGGTATGCTTTGGACTTGACCGTGACTTACTTTGCTTAGCTGTGACTTGACAGACCATATTTAACACTAAAACTTGAGAAAATTATTAAAAATACCTACATCTACACTGGCATAATTATATCTACACAAAACGTGAAAACTGCAGGAAGAAAATTATTCAACTAGATTTTTGAACGAATAATTTGGAACTGTGAAACAAATCAACCATCGAGTAGTAGTGCTCTCACACTACTACTCGATAGTTAGTGGTGGTTGTAGTTGTGGGCTGGAGAATTCTGCACAAACAAGGGACTCGCCAAATATTGAATTCTATAGTTGATTCGACTGAAGGACGAAATATAAAAACCGTTGCATAATAACTCATTGTTCGCTTAAGAACAATAAAAAGCAGGATTTTTATATTATGCTTAAATTTTGGGAAGTTTTTATAAATTGAACGTCGTGTTTAGTATTATCAGAGATAAACATATACATGTATTATATAATAGAAAAGTGACAGTGTCTTAAGGTTACGTTCCGTGTGTAGTGTGTAGTTGACGCGATGGCAGCAGTGTTGCCATCTACGGAGGGGACAAAATGTCTCTCGCAAAGTGTGTTCGGCGCGAACACCCGTGAATTTCAGAGGTTTTCCGATATAAAAACAATCCTATGTACGTCATCGCGCATGTAGAGCAAGGTACATAATAAAACACATAAATAGTTTTTTTATAAAACCTTCAAAATAACAAATGGTTCTTCAAACGGCTGAACAATTTTTTTAAATAACGAATTAACAGAAGTCACTTTATAATTTAAAAAAAACAAGTCTAAATCGGTTCAGCCGCAGAGCTACGATGTTACAGTCAGACACACGGTAAATATATAACACCCCTCTCTTTGCGTCGGGAGTTAAAAACTTGAAAACTAGCACATATCTACTTACTTCCTTAGTGTCTTATCTATGCAATCGGAGACAGTAGGCAAAAATACCAAGTCTCATCTGTCCGTACATACTCTATGCCCGCTCCAAACTATGCAAGGTTCGATGCGCGCGAGCAGTTTTTCTCGCCCCTCTCGCTCGCACCTCCCCTCTCTTTCTAACCAAAAGCACCGCTGGAACTACGCTTTATTCTGCGTCACAGGTTTTTGCTCTCCACGAAGGCTGTGCGGAGTTTCACGTATTACGTGTCCGGTTACTGCGGCCAACTCATCTGCAGGGCTGAGTGGGGAGCCACTATCGATATTTTTAGGTAAACTGATAGAATCTCGTAGATTTTTTTAGTTTCGTCGTTAGATCAACTGGAGCTGTAAGTTAGTCGGTAAGACAGATGGCATTGGCGCCTTTAGAAAATAATTGTTGGTATATTAGTGTATTCGTAATGCTTGCTTGTAGTATGGGCCAAGTGGCTGGCCCTAGAGTTTAACTAACTGCTGACTGAAAGATGTCCACATTTAGTTGTCACACACAAAAAGTCGAGTTCTGAAAGCCAAATACTCTCAAAACAAAATAATTTTAGTATTTGCTAGAATATTACCTAAGTTACTCTATATCCAACTACTACATCCAACTAGCTACAATAGGTATATAGTTTTAATATATAATTTTTAATGTACTTAGCTCGGTTTATAATTTATCTTTAAGATAAATAGAGTCTATATTTATATATTTTGACGAGTGAGCGTTTTCTGTGATTTCAGATTTGGCTCCATAGTAAGAGTTGTTCATAATGATGGGTAGGTATATACCCACATACCTACCCTTCAGTATTACAATATCTTTTTGTTACACGTTATAAAAAACAAAACATATAAAAATTAAAAGTTGGTCATCGCAGGACGCTCGGCTGATGTGAAACAAGACGGCATAGTAGAGCGTCATATCGTTTGCCGTCACGACACACGAGACGGTTTTACTGCCAAGGCGCAATTGCAATTACATCATGACATGTAATTAGTATTACGAATAAAAAGTATTTCCGCTTTTATATACTTCCACGTAAAAAAAGGAATAGAAAAGAAAACTTCCCCTTTTTTGAAGTCAGTTAATAACTATGAAGTGTTCCATCAATGTCCACATCGCTCTAATCAAATCCAATTGTCAGATTAGGGGTGAGCCGCGACCGGGGTGAGTCGCGACCGGGGTGAGAGACCCTTACCCTCTGACGTCAGCGTGACGTCAGAGGGAGGGGTTTGCAGGTAATGGAACTAATACCTAATCTGTGGTAAGGGTGGGAGGGCAGACGATGTGGTTTTCTGTATTTGTTATACATATTTGGGTATTTTAGGTGTGTGTGAGAGGGCTATATTATATAACGGGTTACGCATAGACTGTACTAAGCCGAAAGAAGGTAAATAGGAACAAATATGGTACCAAATCTGAAATCTCGAAAAAAAAAAAACAGCTTTTCTATAGAAAACGGCCATGACACTCTACAAAATGTATGGAGCAGCTAATTTTTTTTTTGCGTTTTCAGGATTTTTCCCACGTAGTAAAAGTTGTTTATATAATGATGAGTACAATGACCTCCTTTCGACTTACAGTACAGGGTATATACGTATAATTATGCTTCAATACTCAATAGTTTATTGCAGACATATTATGTACATGGAGTTCTTAAATAAACATGTTTAAATATATAATACATAAATGACCCTACTATGTGTATGTTAGTCGGAACGGAACGATCTATGTACATTTCGTCAAAATCATCATTGAAAAATTCTTCTAAGTTGTAATAACATTTGGATTCTAAAATAACTTTTAAGTTATTTGTAAAAGTTACTTATTTTTCGATATCTTTTAATTCATTTGGCAATTTATTAAATATTTCAACGGTCATTGTTTTAGGGCCAGAGCTGTGTATTTCTTCGAATCACGAGTGAATCGGTTTCTTCTAGGCAAGCGTGCTCCAACGTCGACCGCATCATCGCTTAACATCAGGCGAGGCGGTGTTCAAACGCAAGCAATTATATATTTGAAGAAAAAAAGAATTTAAATGCATCACGCGTATCATTTTCAGGGGAAAATTCAGGAAAGCTGAAAAAGCACCCGCGACTCATCTATATAGCTAACCTACTAAATAATAATTATTTATTAATAAAAAAACAGACTTCTAAATAAATACGTAATTTCGTTTACTTGGATGACATATATTTTCCAATTATTTTGATTTAAATACAAAACCACTGAACTGATTTTGATGAAATTTCTATGGGTCCAATCAGAAGTAGTAATCAATCCTACTTATATACAAATTACAAATAAAATAAACCTAACAGATAAAAATAATATAAAATGGTGGTATTAGGTAACTAACAAACATTAAAAAAATACAACTGTCTTGAATACCTCCTCCTTTTTTAATCAACTTTAAAAAGGAAGTAAAGTCCTTTTCATGAAAGAAGTCCCACGGCAAACAGCGGAACTAAATTTCGATGTTGTAGTTGTCAGGTGTTGTTACTGTGTTTGGACGCTAGTGAGATTTTTATTAATTTTCCATCGTTAAAGAGTCGTGTACGATGCCAAAAGTTGTTAAAGTTCTACTCGAGAAATGATACTGATAGTGATTGATACGCGATGACAGCGCCGCGTCTGGGGGACTTCTTTCGTGAAACGGACTCTAATTGTTTTCATTTATGTTTATTACCTCAGAATTCCGTCATTATTTAACCGATTTGGAAAATTCTCAAAATTAAAGTCTAGTAAAAAATTAAAAATAAAATGTAGTAGTTTGGTTTTTAAATCAAAATAATGGAAAAAATATGCCATCCAAGTAAACGAAATGGCATACTCGTATTTACTAATTTTGAAGTTGGTTTTCTAAACTGATAAATATTGTAGTAGATTAAAAATTAAATCAACATGATCTCTGCATTGAAAATAAACCCTCATTCACACAATCCGTGACGACCCCTCGCATCTCTATTCCCACTAGATCTATTCCATCTCACTTGATGGGAACGTATTGCGTCACTGAACGAACTAAACAATGAATGAACGAGCGAGTGAACTAATGAATGATGATTCTATTACGGTTTAGCGCGGATTACTCCGGATCGTGGGGGAGTGATTTTATTATGATTATTTAATTCGATTGGATGGATAAGAATGAGTTGCGGTGTGTCGTGTGAATAGAGCTTTATTTTGTTTGGGGTCAGTGTTTTTAACCCTTATAACGATAGTGTGAGAATGAGATTTTGTCTGATTGGCGACCTTGTCGTATAGTCGCGCCAGCCCTAGGGGTTGAGATTTAGGCCGCCTGAAGATCTCCGACCTTTTCTTTTGTCAGTGAGACTTTTTATTTATCGGAACTTATCTTAGACAGTGTTGTGTGTCGTAGTGACAACCCTGCGATTTTTCAAGATCAAGTGAGGGTAGGAGAACAAAACACCCGCTCTTCTCGCCGGACTCACCCGCAGTGTTCAGTCGGCTCGTGACCACGGCCATTATAACATGGTCTAAACGTCGAGCGAAAGGTACTTATTTTTACCTAAATTAAATAATACGTGATAAGTCCCGATAAACATTAAAAACATGACATTTGTTTAAATCGCGAAAGTTTTAATGTTACTTAAAATCTACGTCTGACCACCACAGCCTGATGGTAAGCGATGGTGTGGCCAAGGATGGAGCATGTTGATCGATACCGCAGTGGTGTGCGTTCTGGTCAAAAAAATAAAGCTTTACTTTAATTAATTAATTAAAAATTAATTAAAATTAAATTACCTAACCGATGAACCGAAAACTATGTTTTACTTCAACGTTGCTGAGCGATGGCATCGAAACTACACATAGGTACTTTAAATTAATTAGAAATTAAAGTAATTTTAATTAATTAGAAATTAAAGTAATTTTAATTAATTAGAAATTAAAGTAATTTTAATTAATTAGTGTATTTTTGCAGTGCATGAGCCCTACGGACAACTGCTATTGCGGCACCTAACTCAGTTGGAAAATCAAGCGAACGTGAACCTTAACGCGCCCAGATAAAGTTTGCGGTCGCGTGATTTTCCATCTGAGCGGATTTAACGTTAGTTTGGTGCCGCAATAGCAGTTGTCCGTAAGGCCCTAGGGCTGAGGATCGAACCGGGTGCCGTCAGATTGTAAACCTCACGTACTACCACTCAGTCACCATCGCTCTAATTGAACGTAATGATGCCTATTATGTACTTCGTTTCACAACTATCAGGTAGATGTACTTACTAATATAATTCAGTTCTATCAGTATCCTAAAAATTATCCGTCATAAATATAATTTTCACTCAATTTTCGATTCAATAATTCATAAATTCAAGTCAATCCACGGAAGGTTCCTCAATGTATCATCCAAAGTACTTTAAAATACAATAATAACTAACTGAATCTACTTAATTGTCTCGAGTTATATATAATTATTCCTTTTCAATACATTTTTAACAAACCATGTAATTGTATAATTAGCTACATTGTGGACGGCCCTTACTGAAACGGTAACGTAACCTAATTGGCTAGTTTAAATTTTAGAATTCATTTTAGACGCGCCTGATTGGTGTCGCGTGGCAGGGCTATTTCACAATGTACGATCATTCTGGATACTTGAGTAGGTAATTATTTGTATCAATGACACAAAATACCAAAAAATGTACAAGTTGAACGACTTTACATTTCTTATTCAACGAAATGGAACAGCTGATTTTTTTCTGCTACCTATATAGGGGTAAGTCACGTAGTAAAAGTACTTCGTAATAATGAGTATACCGACCTCCTTTCAGACAAGTACCACCATTGCCTGCATTAGGTTGCCTGGAAAAAATCGCTTTAGGCGATAAGGCCGCCCATTATACTGCCGTATATATATTTTTTTATATTAGTTCGTTTCATTTTTATTTTCGGTGTGTAATAAAGAAATATTATATTGTATTATATGTAAAAGAGTTTATTCTTGCAATTTATTACTACACGTGTAACTTGCGATAACAAATGACTCACGACATAAAAAAGAAAGAAATTGGTAAAGGAATAATACGTGATAAGTCCCGATAAACATTTAAACATCATCATCGTCATCATCAGCCAGAAGACGCCCACTGCTGAACATAGGCCCCCTTTAACCTCCACACTGAACGACAGCCTGCTATCTGCAGCCACTGGATGCCAGCGACTCTCACAATGTCGTCGGTCCATCTAGTGGGAGGCCTACCTACGCTGCGTCTTCCGGTTCGTGGTCTCCACTCAAGAACCTTTCTTCCCCATCGGTTATCGGTTCTTCGAGCGATGTGGCCTGCCCATTGCCACTTCAACTTGCAATCTTTGTCGAATATCCACGTTTCGGATTCTATCGCGCAAAGCAACTCCGAGCATAGCTCTCTCCACTGCCCGCTGTGTGACTCTGAGCTTTTCCAAAAGAGGATAAATCGCGCTAGTTTAAAAGTTACTTTGGCTCGCGGAAGTCAATAGTTTTTCAAGTGTACTTCTATTTAGGTATTTCTATTTCATCACTTCATTCCCAATTATAATAAATAAGTAAGTTTTAATGTAAGTACTAATGTTTGTTGCCAGTTCAACTACAACATGGGGTTCTTCAAAAAACGAGTTGATCGAGTCCTAAAGGGTCGGCAACGTATTTGTGACGCCTCTGGTGTTACAAGTACCCATAGGCGACGGTGGCTGCTTACCATCAGGCGGCCAGAATGCTTGTTTGCCACCTACAGCTTAAAAAAAAACTTCAACTGAAGGGGTTTGGATGACATTTTGTGTGAAATAAAGAGAAAGATAAATAGTTAATGACACACAGATGAAGATAATTGTATTTGTTCTATATCTGGTTGTTAATATCTATTTAAGTATGTATTTAAAACTATATATGTATGTATATCAGTCTCTGGCAGCCATAACACAAGCTTTGGTTAGTTTGGGGTCAGATGACCGTGTGTGCAAAAATGTTCCGAAATATTTATTTATTTATAGTTTATACTCTAACAAATGAGTTACTTTTTCCCCAAAAATTAACTTGTTCCTGTGGAATCGTAGACGAAAGTCACGCTGAAGCTGTTATACAACTATAAATATACTTTTTTATTTTACTATACTGCTGACTGGTGATATAGTGGAAATATTCGAGGAGGTCATTGTACTTATCATTATGGACGACTTTTACTACGAGACCAACTCTGAAATCGCGTAAAAAATATCAACTGTTCCATAGAAAAGATCATACTTCTCGTCAAAATGTATGGAACAGCTTATGTGACGTCCATGGCCTTAGTAGATTAACCTATTTCATGAGCAAAAAAAAAAAAGATTGCAAAAGCATTGTGGAGATGCTGGGATTTGAACCCAGGACTTTCAGCATGCGAAGCTCTACCACTGAGTTACATCCCCGGTATAAGGAGCGGCGAAAATTGGAATTGCTAATTAAGGTAGTATATTTTTACTTTTTAACTGATTTCAGTGAAACTAACGTTTGCTATTTTTAACCGACTTCAAAAAGGAGAAGTTTATCAATTCGACTGTATGTTTTTTTTTACTATCATTAATAAAAGCCAAGATTGAAATCACACATTTCCTATAATAAAATTTTAGGTACCCACTTGTTTCCTTTTATGTACCGACGACGCAAAACAAAACGCAATTGTTGGTGATTTTGCATTGCAGCTAACTAGGTATGTTGATGTATTTATTATAACATGCAAACGATGATCAGATAAGAGATTATTTCAGTCGTGTTATTAATACGCTCGAGATGCCGCGATCACTGTATACTTACTAATGTAAGTAGTAATTTATTAATATTCAAATTAATACATTAATACATTCGAACATTAAATATTTTTTAGGGTTCCGTACCCAAAGGGGTGAAAGTGAGCAAACTACAACTAAATGCTCCAAGCCAACCTCACCTGCACGTGGTCATCCTGCTAGATAACGAACGAGGCTCTGGCAAACCGACAGATGGCGGTATATCCATCCCAACACACGTAGCCAAAATGACACAGGCCGATGTCGGGCAGCAGTGACATCGGTGCAATGAGCTACGTTCTGCGATTGCCAACCCGCCTGCCCAGCGTGGCAATTACGGGCAACTCCTCCTAATATGAACAGTACAACCAAAAAAAGGCCCCTAGTTCCCGGCCGCCCGGCTATTCCTGGCCAAGGTGGCGGTCATGGTAACGGCCGGGCAGGGGGTGCTAAGAATCCCCGGGCTACGGCAGGCCACCCAACAACCAAACTGACCCTGGCAACATACAATGGACAAACGATAAGGCAAGACGATAACTTGGCGCAGGTTGAAACTGAATTAGGGAAGATAAGGTGGCACATTCTGGGGTTATGCGAAGTTCGAAGACAGGGGGAGGACACCATCACCCTGGAATCAGGCCATATTATGTACTATCGCGAAGGAGACCAACTATCTCAAGGTGGCGTAGGATTCCTTGTCAATAAGGTCCTCGTTAACAACGTTGTGGAAATATCCAGTGTGTCGAACAGAGTAGCTTACTTAATACTGAAACTCACCAACCGCTACAGTATGAAGGTGATTCAAGTGTATGCTCCTTCGTCATCGCATTCGAATGACGAAGTGGAAGAGACATACGAGGATATCTGCAAAGCTCTCCACAATACCACAAAAGCGCACTACAACGTTGTTATGGGGGACTTTAATGCCAAAGTGGGAGTACAGGCTTGCGGTGAAACTCAAATAGGTCGATATGGGTATGGAAGCAGGAATGAAAGGGGGCAAATGCTAGTAAACTTTTTGGAACAAGAGGGACTGTTCTTGATGAATTCATTTTTCAAGAAGCAGCCCCAAAGGAAGTGGACATGGCGAGCCCCCAACGGTAGGACTAAAAATGAGATCGACTTCATCACGACGGATAAAAAGCATATATTCAGAGACGTCTCCGTGATCAACAGATTCAAAACTGGCAGCGATCACCGACTTGTCCGAGGCACTCTGAGTATCGATTTTAAGCTTGAACGATTCCGTCTGATGAAGTCCACACTCCGACCGAATTTGCTCCAAGCCATTACTGGATCGGACTTTTTCCAACAACAACTGGAAAATCAATTCACCGCTTTGGAAACCACAGAAACTACGGAAGACGTAGACGAGGCAATCCAAAACTTGGTAGGAATCTTGCAAGATGAAGGAGCAAAGTTTTGCCAGTTACAACGTACGGGCAGAAAGTCCAAGCTCTCTGCAGAGACTCTCCGGCTTATGGACGAACGACGGGAAAATTTCCAAGCTACGCCGTCAGAACAGCGCCATCTCAACCATAAGATCAGCAAGCTGGTGCGACGCGACCTCCGATGCTTTAATACGCTACGTATCAGAGAAGCAATCGAGCAAAATCGGGGGTCGAAAGTGTTCGCCCAGACGTTGAGAAGGAGCCATCTGACGAAGCTTACAGCATCAGATGGAAACACCGTTGTGTCCAAACCGGAGATACTCGCGGAGATCGAGGAATTCTATAGCCGATTGTACAACACGCAAGCTTTACAACCCGACCCCTGCGAAGAAGATTCCCGAGCTACGCTTACGCGACACTTCACCGACGACCTGCCAGAAGTCAGTCTAAACGAGATCGGGATTGCCCTCAGACAGTTGAAGAATGGAAAAGCCCCCGGAGAGGACGGAATCACTTCGGAGCTCTTGAAGGCAGGTGGTTTACCTGTACTTCGAGAGCTTCAGCGGATATTTAATGTCGTCATAGACACGGGGAGAACTCCAAAGGCATGGCACAAGAGCATAGTAGTCTTATTTTATAAGAAAGGAGATAAAACTCTCCTCAATAACTACCGTCCCATCTCGCTCTTGAGCCATGTCTACAAGCTGTTTTCGAGGGTAATCACGAATCGTCTCGCGAGAAGGCTTGACGAATTTCAGCCCCTGGAACAGGCTGGGTTTCGAGCAGGATTTGGGACTGTAGACCACATTCACACAGTTAGGCAGATTATACAGAAGACGGAGGAGTATAATCGGCCCCTGTGTCTAGCATTTGTGGACTACGAGAAAGCGTTTGACTCTGTTGAAACCTGGGCTGTTCTAGAGTCTTTGCAGCGTTGTCAAGTAGACTGGCGTTATATCGAAGTGCTGAGAGGCCTTTATAGCGACGCGACGATGGCCGTCCAGGTACAGGACCGGCAGACTAAACATATCCCATTGCTCAGGGGAGTGAGACAGGGGGATGTTATATCCCCGAAACTGTTCACTAATGCCCTGGAAGATATGTTTAGGACACTGGACTGGAAAGGGAAAGGCATAAACGTTAACGGCGAGCACCTCTCTCACCTACGATTTGCCGATGATATTGTCATCATGGCGGAGTCGCTGCAAGACTTACAAGAAATGCTGACCAGCTTAGCTGATGCTTCTCGACAAATAGGTCTCGGGATGAACTTGGACAAAACTAAGATCATGCTTAACACACATATTACCCCGGGACCTATCAATGTTGACCACATACCTCTCGAAATTGTCCAAGAATACGCCTACCTGGGGCAGATTTTGCAATTAGGCGGGGCGAATTTCGAGAAGGAAGTCGATAAAAGAATTCGGCTGGGCTGGGCAGCGTTTGGCAAACTTCGTCATGTCTTTTCGTCATCCATTCCACAATGCCTGAAGACTAAAGTCTTCGATCAGTGCGTCCTACCTGTACTAACATACGGAGCCGAAACGTGGACACTGACAGTGAAGCTGGTCCATCGATTTAAAGTCGCTCAGCGAGCTATGGAGCGAGCTATGCTTGGCGTTTCTTTGAGAGATAGAATCAGAAATGAGATTATCCGACAAAGAACTAAAGTAACCGACATAGCTCAAAGAATTAGCAAGCTGAAGTGGCAATGGGCTGGCCACATCTGTAGAAGAACTGACAACCGCTGGGGTAGACGGGTTCTAGAGTGGAGACCACGTATCGGCAAACGTAGAGTAGGACGCCCTGCAGCCAGGTGGAGTGACGACCTGCGAAAGGCGGCTGGTGGCAAGTGGATGCGAAAAGCAGAAGATCGTGCCTTGTGGCGTTCTTTAGGAGAGGCCTACGTCCAGCAGTGGACGAACATTAAATAGGCTGATGATGATGATGATGATGACCCAAAGGGTAAAAACGGGATCCTATTACTAAGCCTACGATGTCTGCCTGTCTGTCCGTCTGTCCGGCTCTATCTTTCGAATCGTAATAGATACCCAGTTTAAATTTTCACAGAATCTGTAAAGTTACGGCGGATTAACAAACAAATAAAAAGTCAAAACCAGGCATAGGCCATATTTCAGAGGTGGTCCCGTAAAAATTTTACAAAATCGGTTCAGTAGTATGGTTTTTAAATCAAAATAACTGGAAAGATGTCACGATAATTTTAATTGATAATAAAATTATTTATATTTGCGTACATTTTCTTGTCTTGTAAAGTATAGGTAGGCACAGGTAGGTATCACCAGCTGGTCTGTATCGGATCATAAGTAATTTTCAGTTGGTCTTTTGCGGTTTATATTAAATCATTATTCCCACCCCGAAGTTCATGCCATCCCTTGGTCATTAAAAAACATTTTTTCTGTAATTTTGGCCCGAAATACTTCTTGACATGTTGACGCCGAGCGGGCGCGTATCAAACCGCTATACAGTGAGCCAGCAGTAAGGGAGAAACAACACTGGCAAGGACTTTGGCAGGTACACATTTCTTTTAAGTAGCGCCCGACGCAAAAAGGCATTGGTGGATCCAGGGGCATGGGCCCCATGCCCCCCCCCCCCCCCAAAACAACTAGCAATTCCATACATTCAACTCAATTTTTCGATTTGATTCATTCGAACCTCCTTGGCAGCAACAAATCGCCTTCTAATACGTTGCTAATATTATTATGTATGAACTGTATGGAAGCAAATAAATTATTTAATTGATTGAATAGTCATTTGTATAAACTCGGAGCCACCGCCACGGACAGTCCACTGTGTCGCTGCATGAAGGAGAACGAAACTGTAGAGCATGTGCTGTGGCATTGTGAAGCCACACAAGAAACTAGACTCCCTACCGGGTTGCATGAGGCAGCTTGCTTTCTTCATCCACGTCACAACAGCTAGACTGCTTATCGTCGTATTTATTCACACTTCCACGTACCTACGGCACTGGAGCGTGTGTGCCAGCGCCCCAGAGCCTCACTCCGATATGTCAAGGAGCTAGGTTGGCTCGGGTAGATGCTCCTATGGGAAATGCACAATACACCCCAAGTGAGACGTCATTGCAAAAAAACGTTGAAATATTTTTGCCATGTTTCTCACACATTTTTCACTATCTGTAAGTACGGCAAACATAAAAAAAAATTCACGCATACTAAGAGACTCGTATCTACACCAATAAACTATGTAATAGTCCACATACTAAAAAGGGCAGCAGGGCAGCAGGGCAGCAGGGCAGTCTGCAGGGCAATAAAGGCACCGATCCTAATTTAGGCCAGCACCAGGCATGGCACACTCCGCAATTTAGGTATAAGGCTACAAGTAACGGGCCTGATGCGCGATACACAGAGATAACGCGACAAAGGTTACGCGATACACAGAGAGGCAAATAGGTTATAGCTGTAGGTAACTAGGTAGTTGGCGCTCGCACGTCCTGAATTGCACTTTATTGTGTAGTAGCAAGAGTCGCTACTTATTTAAATGATTTTGCGGAGTGCATATTCTGTACTTGTACCAATGTCTTCTGTGGTGAAGCATCCATACTGCTTAAACGAACCCGACCACAGTTTACCTACCAGTGCCTCCGTAACCAAAACTCCAAAATTATACAGCCTTCCCTACAGCCGCAAACATACGGACTATAATTTGGAACTATAATAATTCGTACTTTTTGTTTGTTTGTCTGTAATTATGTATGGTCTTTGGTCGTCCAAGGTTTTTTGTTTTTTTTTTGTGATTTCGAGGACGGTTGTTAGCGGTTGTCCTTTTGCCATTTGTTTTTTTTGTTATTACCTACTTAGACGAAGTCGTGTGATCTTTAGATATAAATATTTTATTTAAGGATCATCTCATGAGGAAACGATTTAAACAAAATCGGGACATTTTTGCACACACGGTCATCTGACTCCAAGCTAAGCAAAGCTTGTGATATGGTTGCCAGTAACTGATATACATACATTATGATATAGAACAAACACAAATGTTAATCACATGAATGTTTGTCCTAGGTGGGAATTGAACCTACGCCCCCAAGCGCAGAAGGCAGGTTCATTACCAACTGGGCCACCGGGGCAACTGTAACTATGGTTGCAGTTGTAAGTGGCCAACTGGCTACCAAATCTGTCGGCAAGCATCTATCGATATGTTGTAGCGGCGCCACTTGAGAGCCAGACCTCGGGTGTGCCCTGGAGCCCTAACGGTTGGTTGAACTGATTGATTATTTGGAGAGAATCTAACCGATCTTCTAACAGATCCTGGGGGTACCGAGCTAGTTGTGTCCGATCTCTGCCTATACCGCGTATCTGTCAGTCATGTTGACTAACTGGTTGAATTGTTAAGTAGGTCAAACTTATAAGTTTAACCATGTCATACGTACTTACGTGCTAAAATATTGTGAGATGTGAAATTACTTTTACTTGATTATTATGATATAAATTGTAGATATACAAGGATATGTACTATAAACTCTACATAGTGACATACACAAAATACAGTAGACTTGAGAACCTCCTTTATGAAGTAGGTGTAAACCCCAGGTGGCGTGCAGCGCTCACTGAACTGTACAGACAGACCGACCAAACTATACACGGCTGTTGTTATTTAGTACATGGAAGGTTGTATGGTGGGGGCGGAGTATTTGTATTACATACGTACCTGTATTGTGAGGGGTACAGTACATACCTACCAGTAACATGACATCGTGCTCACTTATACTTGCTCTAAGCTTCAGTAGCTCTGACAACTGCATTGGAGTAGTAAAAAACCTGAACTTTTTTGAAATATTTCACTGGAGTATATCGGCTATATAAATGTACTAGCTGTTGCCCGCGACTTCGTACGCGTAGTTTTTCATATAAACTTTCAACCCCATTTTGTCATCCTTAATTCGGCCCTTTCGTAAAATTCTTTCTTAGCGGACTTCTACATCCCATAAGGATCTACCTGCCAAATTTCAGCTTCGTGAATTTCAGTGAGTGAGTAGATGAATTTCGTTTTCATATATATAGATTGGAACGCAGCGTGCTGGGTATCAAAAGAATGGACAGAGTCCGCAACAGCGCGCTGCGCTCCATAACAGGTGTGGTCGACGTTGGCCAAAAAGCTGCCAGACTAAAATGGGATTGGGCAGAACATGTGGCGCGTATGCATCCCGACCGATGGGCCAGGATCGTCACGCAGTGGATGCCCGAGGGACGGCGCAGTCAAGGCAGGCCCAAGCAACGCTGGTGTGACGATCTTGACTCATTCCGGAGAGGTTGGCAAGAGGTGGCGGAGGACCGAGATTTGTGGAAGGAAATGGGGGAGACCTTTGCCCAGAAGTGGGACAGCATAGGTTAAAAAAAAATATATATATATAGATTATATAAACTGGAGACCACTGGAGGATGGACAATAGCATCCTATTAGTACACGGTGAGCCTACTGCAATCCTGAGACCGCCTGCCAAGCGTGGGGATTATGGCAACACCTCTCTCTTAAGAGGGAGGTCTTTGATCAGCAGTGGACGTTTAGATATTGATTGTTCTCTTTTTATAATAAAATTGTTCACACCATATAATTTGATACAGAGGACAAAAAACTCTTAAAAACTAGTGTAACAACTTACATAAGTATCTCAAAATTCAGCTCAATCGGTTGAGGATACCTGGTCTAACATTCAGTTCTAAGATTTGTCCCACACATACATACATACTATAACAAGGCAAGTTATAGTATGTATGTAGGTAGCCCGTCTGCTTGTTTGCCACCTATGGCATTAAAAAAAAACCTTGTAAAAAATCTATCAAAAATTCAAGCCCAAAAAAGTCCAAGTTTATCAAAAAGTAGTCAACAATATACTGAACAGGAGAGAACACCTCACGCATCAAAATCTGTCGAGCCGTATAAGCTACAGAAGGTAATAAATATAGAAACATACATGCGCCCGAAAAACAACCCTCCTTGGGCAGCTGGGTAAACAATGATATAAAGCTCCCGATTTGGAATCAGTATAAAAAGTGTGCCCAAGCTTTCTATATTATTAAAACCGTGAGTGTGCAACGAAGTGGGTTCTGTAGGTATTGTTTCCTCAGCTCTATCGTAGTATCTGGAGTCCCCTTAATGCAGCTAAAAGCTTTCCTTCCTCCGCGCTCCGCGAGCCGCGGAAAATCAATGGGGACTCTTACACCATACGACTTTTTGTGATTGTGATCACAGATTTTCGTTTTTTAATGCCATAGGTGACAAACGAGCGGGCGGGCCGACTGATAGTAAGCAATCACCGTCGCCTATGTATACCTGTAACGCCAGAGGCATTACAAATACGTTGCCGACCCTTAAGGACTCTATTAACTCGCCTTTTGAAGAACCCCATGGTTCTCGCTTGGTTGGTTTTGTAGTTGGCTTCACGGACACGATAAGCTGTATAACTCCCAGAACAGATGGTCGATGGGGCTGAAAGGTTCTCGAATGAAGACCACGGGCCAGTAAGTGCAGCGTAGGACGTCCACAAGATGGACAGACGACCCAAAATATAATGCAGGGAAACGCTGGATGCAAGCCGCTTCCGATCGGCCCTTTTATGAAGATCGATGAGGGAGGCCTATATATGTCTAGCAGTGGACGTCCTATGGCTGAAATAATGATGATGAATAATAAAACATGCGTTGGGGAGCATAGTGAATAGTCGGTAGGTATACGGCAAAGTTTTTACTGTTTAAAATGTATCCTTCTAATATTATAAACGCGAAAGTTTGTATGTATGGATGTTTGTTCCTCTTTCACGCTGCAACGCAACAACGGACTGACCTGATTTGCATGGGTATAGTTCAAGAGCCAGAGAGTGACATTTCTTCTCATCATCATCACCACCATTTTTCATCACTACGCGGGTGAAACCGTGGGGCGCAGCTAGTTATTAATAAAATGGTATTCATTCAACAAAATACAGACTCATATTGTTTATAGATGACCCAAGGCCTCTTGTGGCTCACGTGGAAGTCGTTAAATTGACTCCGGGCCCAAGTGAAGGAGAAGAAGGGAAAAAGAAGTCGTTAGAAGGAAGGAAAATGCGCAGCGTGTTAGCGAGGTATCGGTGCGTTCCTCCCTTTGATTGGACCTGGCTGTACCCCAGTAGGTACAGCTGGGTATCTCTAGTAGATCCCTCCCCAGTGTTAACGAACATATGCCATTTTGAAGCCTTAGAAGGGTTTTTCATCCAGTTACTGTCTCCACTTTACCGCGATTTTAGAATTGAACATTAAAATTGAAAAGTCGGTTATTGTAAAAGCATTTTGTGCTAGAAATATATTGTGCGAGTGAGACAGGCTGAGTGCTGGATGCAGAGCGCTGGAGAGCTGTAAATTGGAACTCTATACTTATTGGAGCTTTTATATTATTTATGAGATACATTTATCGTTAGTGTTCAACTAAATATTATTGTTACATGCTTTTATTATTAAGCTTGCCCTGTTAGTATGTATGTATGTATGTATGTTTGTGTGGAATAAATCCTGAAATTGAATTTTAGAACAACTCCTTACGCGGTTTCGAATTAGCGCTAGATGTAATGTGTAGTGTAAACGTTATAGTAAGTGTAATTATTATTTCGTTAGTTTTATTTAGTTTTTCGTTGGTTTCATATAGTTTTCCGTTAGTATTACCTATATAGTTTTTCGTTAGTTTTATAAAGTTTTTCTTTAGTTTTATTAGTTTTATTCTCTAGTATATAATCTTTGGTTTTATGCATAAAAATTGCACGCCAAAATGAGTAAACTGTTGATACACTACTCTAGTTTTTGTACAGTTTTTGCAATAAATATATTCTGATTCTGAACCTTAACGCGCCCAGATACGGTTTGCTGTCGCGCAACATTTTTGATCACCTAAACTGAATCGCTTATAACAGCTAGCCGTAAGGCCCCAGTTATCCTCAACCGATTGAGCTGAAATGTTGCATACACGTTTAGTTTGGATGACAATGTATGGTAAATGACGTCATTTTAAATCCAATATGGTGGACTCCCAAAGACGGCAGAGATAATAAAAACCGTTATGCAAAAATTATTGTTGTTTTTAATAGTATTAAAAAATTATAATATCACTTAAGACCAATGTCACTTCATATCTCCCATAGTTGACTGATCTGACGTCCCGTGTACAGTGCACATCTTAATTTACGTTTAAATCAGTGAACAGTTCGACAAGTGCGTGTTTATTTCGAGGACGCAACAATTGCATCGCTCTCGAATGTAACGAGCACTCGAATATCTGCGGGCGTCGAGCACCCTCCACGCGCGGCGGTGCGCCTCGCCGGAGGGGCTCGCGCGGGGTCCGGGGGAGGCACGTCCAAATAATCACACACGTTAAACATAGAACCCCTCTCTGTTTTCGTCCGGGGTAAAAAATCAAAGACCATTAAATTATCACATAAGTTGCAAAAAAGTTAATAATGATAGAGCAATGACAATAATCTTTATATTTGGCAGATAGATAACTTTTTAATGTTAACACCAGGAATGACATCTCATCATCATCCAATAAACGTTCACTGCTGAAAGGTCTTTCTCTTAGAGAAAGCATGGGGATTAAGGCAACACCCCTCGTGTTGCCATAATCCACTACCCACAAACTCAGTTCACCTGTTGTAGTGTAGAGTCGTAGGATTAAGGGCGCGTGTGTGCTAATTTATTGAATAAAACACCCCTCTTTTTGCGTCGGGAGTTAAAAAGTATAATGGATGCTTGCTATTTGTATAAATTATAAATAAATAGAGTCTGTGCAAAAAGAAAAGCGTCGTAAGCGTTGAAGTCGCAAGTGTGCTATAATTTGCTGTTTTTATTTCACCGTTTTGCCTCAACTGTTCTCTTTTTGCTCAGACTCTTACAAACAAACAGAAGAACATTTTTGTAATATGTTTGTTTTTTAGCCCCCGACGCAAACTGAGGGGTGTTATAAGTTTAAAGTGTGTATCTGTGTGTTTATCTGTAGGATCGTAGCTCTCAAACAGCTGAACTGATTTTGGTTTAGTTTGTTTTTGTTTGAAAGGTTACTTGAGAGTGTTCTTGGCTATGATTCAAGACAATGTTCAGCCTTTTAAAGATTATCAGCTCTTTTATAGGGAGCTTTCAAAAACTTCAATTGATACTTGTTATCGCATTGGTTGGACAAAAATGGCGTCAATTCTTCGTCACCATTAAACTAATGTAACAGAACTAAAACGATCTGCGTCTCTTTTAATTATCTGACTTCTCCTTGTGCTTCTCTCGCTCTTCTTCTCTTCTGCTTTTTTTTAATTCTGTTTATTTTCTTCTTGTTCTTAATTCGGTCTGTTATTTTTTTGTGTACACATACTACTCGCATATATCTGGACCAATTTACGTGATTCTTTTTTATTATGTAGAGAAAATTTTCGTGGTGGTTGCACAAAAATTTCAATAACTTTGGCTTAGTAGTTTTTCTCGTGATAACGTCTTATAAATCGATGAACGCCGGCTGCACGCACGAAACATTGTCACGTTCCGCCTGATCCACGCGTGCGAGCGAGAGCGCGGAACAAGCGATAGAGAGGCACGATCGGCCTAAGCGTTATCACGTACAATAGGGTACTTGACTGTATTAAAAATATCATGCCAATTGACGCCATCCATAAACATGACATAATGATAAAGCATATTTCATTGATTTTTTGATAAAAATATGCTTATTTTTTGTAAAAAACGCGATTAAAATAACTGTATTTTCGACATTTGATCACGTGATCGAAAACGGTCTGTAACTGGCTTCATCCCTAGTGACGTCACACAAATCTAAACAAACAGATTTTGTATTGATATTTGCGAATTTAATGTTGTAAAGCTATTTTGAGAGCGATTTATCCAGAAATTATCACCAAAAACAGTCCGGAGGTTAAATGTTAGAAGAATGGAGAAACATTTTGTGCAAGCAGACAGCAGTAACTTAACCAAAATTAATGTATTTATGGTTGCATATTTCTTCAATAATAATCTACGTCATTGTTTCTACGCTGCAGAACTCAAAACGTAAAAACTACAATGTAAGTATTAATTTTTAATTGTTCTCCAAGCAAAACATTCAATCAAGTTGTACAAAAAGTATGTTGTAGTAGGTGGATATCACTATTTTGTTAGGTTATGTCTTTACAATGTTTAAAAAGAAAGTAACAGTACATAAAATAGTAATGCAATAAAAACACAAATTGTAATAGAAATATATAGACTCAAATATGTACCTCAAAATGATCTTCGCTCAAAACAAAACACTTGAAACACTTGAATTAGCTCCAATACTTTTGGGTTCTCTACGAGCTACTTAGTTCCAACCACTTTTTGCGAGTTTTGGGGTCCATTGGAACAGAAACGAATAGTTTTTCCGGTGTTTTATGGAAGTATTTGTACATTGTGGCACTACATAACATTTATAAACCATTACTTCTATTAGAAAATTAGTGATTATCAAACTTTTGCTGCCTGGCTGCAGCTGTTTTGTTTTGTGTGACGTCAATCGTCGCTCGACCGGAGCTATGACGTAGGTCTGCGTTTTGGCGCGATATTTTTTTATTCAAACTTTAACATCGATTTATATCGCAAATACGACTGATATCCAGAAAATATAAATGCAGTATACATTAAATTATATCAGGCAATAATGTGCAATAGTTTCCCAAAAGTTGTCAAATACCCTATTATCGTCCGTAAACAGACTTTACAGACAACCCCTTTTTAACCAGCTCCTGTAATTCGAATAATTTTGTTCGAGCGAATAGTAAGTGAAAGTGAAAAGGATGGTTACTATTTAAAGCGTTCTATGTTTAGTTTAGTTTAGTTTAGAAAACAGAGAGGAACCAAAACCTAACTCTTTATTATGTTATTTTTATGTTATCCTTGTTTTGTCGTATTTTAATAAAGAGTTTTGTATTGTATTGTATTGTATTATATTAAACTTCGCAATTTCCGGGAAATTTTGACGTTTAAATTATAACTCATTGACTTCAAACCAAAGAACCAGAGTCACCGACATAGCTGTTAAAATTTGCAAGTTGAAGTGGCAATGTGCAGGCCACATCGCTCGGAGAACCGATAACCGATGGGGAAGAAAGGTTCTGGAGTGGAGACCACGAAGCGGAAGACGCAGCGTAGGTACGCCTCCCACTAGATGGACCGACGACATTGTGAGAGTCGCGGGTATCCAGTGGATGCAGATGGCAGGCTGTCGTGCAGCGTATATAGAGATTAAAGGGGGACCTATGTTCAGCGGTAGACGTCTTCTGGCTGATGATGATGATGAATTCAAACCACAGCATACTACTTCTAACGTTGAACAGATCTAGTTCATAAAACTAAATAAGTCCTTCGTCCAATAATACAAGGGGTGTAGGGGTCTGAACTGAACCCTTGTAGGCTGCCTTTTGTCTCGCGGTATCCGTTGTTCCATTGTTTTAGTATTGTTGTACTGTTGCAATGATAGTAGGGTGTGGTCAGTCTTACAAGGGAAGCGATTTCAACTTTAAGAGCTGTATTACAAATACACTCATTTAATTTACAACGAACACAATAAACAGAATTCAGTCCCGAGTAGTATTGGTGGTGGCAGTCATCGTCGTCTGTAAATATTTAAATATATTATATCAAATCTGTATGGACCGATGCTGCAGTGCAAATACCGGTCTTTATCGATCCTTTGCCCGCGTAAACTGCACTCAAGTGTATTTTGTATGGCTCCTGTACCTAATATATACTAAAATCCCTAAAATATCAGAGAATTAAGTATTGGAATGTTTAAATATAAACTCAAACTTCAGATTTATAGTAAATTTAAAGAAATTAAATAAACTCATTATAGCCATTCATCATTTTGAAATGGAAGATATTCGTACTTACTGCCTCAAAATTTGTATCCCGGAATGCGTACATGGCCACAACAGACCTCAAAGAGGCCTATTTTTTAATACCAAATTAATAATAACACAGAAAATATTTAAGATTTAAACTGGATCAGCTATATGAATTTAACTGCCTTCTCTACGGTCTTAGTTCAGCTCCATATATCTTTACCAAGCTATTAAAGCCACTTTTGGCTTTACTACGAGACCAAGGTCATACTATCGTAGTATACTTAGATGACATAATAAATATTATGTACCTATAGGTATAGATTATGAAACTTGTGCAAACACAGTAAGCACAGTAATGACAAATTTACAAAACAAAAAAGTTACTGTGAAATTTTAAAATTTCTTAGTGATAATAATGTTCTGTTATGTATAATGTAGACTAAATAATTAACATAAATCGAGACTAGCAACAAAAAAAAAACAAACAACGAATATAGGGTAGTTGTAACGGACATTTTTTCTCTCTCTACCTATACTACCTATATTTGTGTGACGAACATTTGTGTTTGTTCTATATCTGGTTGTTAATATCTATTTAAGTATGTATTTAAAAATATATATGTATGTATATCAGTCTCTGGCAGCCATATCACAAGCTTTGCTTAGTTTGGGGTCAGATGACCGTGTGTGCAAAAATGTCCCGAATATATATATATATATATATATATATATATATATACCATGTTCTGACAAATAAATGATTCGATTTGATTTGATCAAAAACGCTACGCACCCGCTTCTCGCTACGTGTTTAACCAGAGCCTTATTGTCGTAGTGACCCCGCACTTAATTACGCCAACTGTCGTCGCAAATATCAATGGGCATGTGGTTAATGAACACAAGTCGATACTACGAGGGAAGGACCTCTTTTGTTTCATTTTTATATTCTTAAATCGACTTCAACAAAAAAGGTTTTATTCGACTGCATTTCTTGTAGACTCTGGCTCTGGGTAAAAGAGACTGAAAAAGCTCAGCAAAGTAAAAAATATCAGTATTGGAACCGCAAAAATTGGTATGAAATGTCTGGAATAATCTCACTTGATACTTGTAAGTCATTAATTGTTATTGTAACAGTCAGAACACAGTCATGTTTGCATTTCATAATATAAATTTTGGGGTTACAACGCGGATTTTTAAAAAGTGGGCGCGTTTTCGGTCTCTACTTTCGTTAGCCACACTCTATGTTTACGTGATATCTTTGAAACTGTGAACACATTTTGATGATAGGTAATTTTTCATTGAATACACTTCAATTATATTTATATTCTCATCTTAGAATAACTACTCAGAGAAGGTAGGTTTCCAAACAACGCCTTCTCAAAACTTAAGCTACAAATTCGCTTTGTAGCTTACGTTTCTATTAGTATTTTAAACGATTTAAGCAAGAAAATTAATGGATTACCTGTGGAATGTCACACCATAACTCTTATGCTGCTTTTCTGATTTGTTGTGGTACGATTTCACCGCGCAAATTATCATAGTAAAATTTTTCTATTTTTTTTGGAGCCATATATGACTCCAATTGAATGGCTTAAATTTCGCGAATGTACTTGGTTTCTATTGTGTAGTTATTCTAAGATTCTCATTTATTTTTATATTCTCATTTAGTAGCTATTATACGTAATAGGTGCAACCTTTCTAAACCATCTTTAGACGATGTTTCCCGTTCTCGAAGAGAGCCAGGCGCCAGTGTAAACGATAAACAAGAACATAAAAATAGCAATCCTATAAGCAATTCAATTCCTCGATTCAAACAATCTTTGGCATGGCAGTATATCTATTCTACGATACGGGATTATTTTCTGGGGGAACTCTACTGACAAAAGGATTGCTTTCAAAGCCCAAAAGAGGTGCGTCAGGGCAATGTTTCATCTTCATAAGACTGATAGCTGTAAACCGTTCTTTTTAAAACACAAGATTCTGACATTACCATCTCTATACATATTAGAAATAGCTACTTTTGTAAAATTAAATCCACATCTCTTTGGTATAGTTGGACTGATGCTGGTATTCGAACTCGCACACAGGCTGAGATGAAGCTCTGCCCACGTACGGCCAAAACTGCACTCATGCAAAAAAGTGTATTCTGTATGGCTCCTTTAATATATACTAAAATTCCTAAAATCATCAGAGAATTAAATGTTGGAATGTTTAAAAATAAACTAAAAACTTTATTAGCACAAAAAAGCTACTATGAAATTTCAGAATTCCTTAATGATAAAAATGTTTTGATATGTAATGTAGACATAAACAAATAAAATAATAATAATAATAGCTTAGATAGGTAGTAATAAACATCTAATTAAGGTATAAAATACAACTAAACCAAAATATGATTCTAACAATATTCTAACATAGACATAATTTTGTTTATTTTTTTCCTTTTTAACTTTAACAAAAACTAATAAAAATATTAATAAAAAACTAACATTTGTACGCTGTGACAGGCAAGGACATGAGATACGTCTCCATTCTTACGATCATGTGTGCTACTTTATATGTATGTGTACCTACCATGTTCTGACAAATAAATAATTTGAATTTGAATTTGAATTTGGATGGGTGACCGCACACGGATGTAATGATTGTCAAAACCGAGGACTATCCTTCGACCGACATTATTTTGGTCGAAGGGGTTATCGCACGGCTGTGTATATCTGTGTCGCACGGTTATCGTTTTTCGGATGACAAATAATATATACCCAACCTTCTTGGTAAAAATATCTCCATGCTGAGTTTATATAAGTGGACTACGTAGGTAAGATTCTAACTAATATTATATTATCGAAAGTAACTATGTCTGTTTGATTGTTCGCTTTTCACTAAACTAAACTAAACTACTAAGCTGATCTTAACAAAATTTGGCAGGATGATAGTGTAAGTACCTAAATTTTACAAAATACTGGCACTTCGACCAGTGTGTGTTGTCGATAGTATACCATCGTATACCACATCGTCGTATACGGCACTGAAACGTGGTATCTCACTATGGGCCTCATAAGCAAGCTCAAAGTCGCACAACAAGCTATGGAGAGGGCTATGCTCAGGGTTTCTCTACGAGATCGAATCAGAAATGAGGAGATCCGTAGACGAACGAAGGTTACCAACATAGCCACCGGATTAGCAAGTTGAAGTGGTAGTGGGCAGGGCACATATCACGCAGAACAGATGGCCGATGGGGCCGAAAGGTTCTTGCAATGGAGACCACGGACCGGTAAGCGCAGCTTAGGACGTCCACCCACAAGATGGACAGACGACCTAAAAGAGACCGCAGGGAAACGCTGGATGCAGGCCGCTTCCAACCGGCCCTTTTGGAGATCGATGGAGAGGCCTATGTCCAGCAGTGGACGTCCTACGGGTGAAAGGAGGATAATGTATTTTTTCTCCCCTGAAAATGCGGAATAACTAGGTAATCGCTGGTATAACCGCGGGATTCAGCTAGTATTCAATAAATATTTGGCTGCTTAAGTGCTGGGTACACAATATAGTACTTACTTACCTACCTAAATACTAATATTAGGTTAGGTGCCCTATTAGTCTACATACTTAATAAGTACTTACCTTTCCCTGCTCTCAAGTAAATAAATCAAAATGCCACATTCACACCACATAAACAAAAGACGCCATATTAAACCTCCATTTACAATCTCAACTGTCAAACATAACCTATAAATAAAAAAATCCCGCCATGTCGCCATGAAAAATTATCACAAACACTACTTTATCTAGACCTCTGTAATTAACAAACAACTTCGAAACGAAAGCTCAACTTATCCAAGCCAAACATTCAGTAATGTAATTTGAAATCGAAACGCTTAGGTCTGTTCCTATCTCTTTCTTTCTACTGTTATATTGTTAAGTGTAAATGAGATAGACATAATGGGGTCGCATTGCATATCATTATGAGTCCGCGAGAAGTGAACGATAGAGTATAATTCGTCTCTTTCTATAATACGATAATTTGGTGTAAATGACAGAGATGGTTGATGTAATACGATCTGTTACGAGTGAAGGCTGTGCCAAAGAAAAGCAATAAGTTAAAAATATTACATTTGTGATGTGTATTAATAAGTAGTTTTAATCATTTATTAGTCAAATCGAGCGGTGGGTATGAAGAAATGTGCATACATGAAGTTTTTTCTTGTAAAAATGCTTTATAATCGTAATGAAGTTCCAATGGTTTTAAGTATCTTTTAAGTTGATTAAGACGTTAAGGTTTGATTAATTATTTGCTTTGTTTCTAAGGCTATTGTTTTAATTTTTCCACTTGATTAAGTTTTTATTCTAAATTATTTTATGACAACCAACTTTTTATATTTAAGAACATTTTCTCTCTAGTTGTTTTTCCAAATTTTCTGGCTCTCCTTAGTTTCTGGAATAAAAGTAGCTTCACAAAATTATCTCTACATTGTCAAGCCAACATGTTCGTCAGAAGAAAATGGCGGGAATATTGAAAATTCTTTAATAACAACACTGACGACACTTGGTTTGTTCGTTTGTATATTTGACACTATCTGCGCCTCGCGGTTTCACCCGTGGATATTCCAAGACAGTACCTACATTTTTCCGGGATAAAAGTATCCTAAGTCATTCTTCGGCCCTTCAACTAAGTAGATGGTAATGCCTTCAGCGTGGTAATGCCGCCAGCATGTTGGGTACGCTGCCGACTGGTAGTGGGCTTGAGCATTTGGATTGTCTGTAGACCTTCATCGGTCTATGGGCAGTCTAACTGTATTTGTAGTGTTAGTATTAGATTGTATTTTGTTTAGTTAATAGCACTGGCACTATAAAAAAAAACTAAGTAAGAAACTATTAGGTGTCTTGCAAAACATTTAAAATAAGCAATAAATAAATTAATTAATAATATTTTTTATTAAATAATATTATATATATTTTTACATTTTTGCATACGGTCATCTGACCCCAAACTAAGCAAAGCTTGTGATATGGCTGCCAGAGAATGATATACATACATACACAGTTAAATATATACTTAAATAGATATTAACAACCAGATATAGAACAAACACAAATGTTCATCACATGAATGTTTGTCCTAGGTGGGAATTGAACCCACGCCCCCTAGCTCAGAAGGTAGGTTCACAACCAACTGGACCAACGGGCTATCTAAATTCGGGTATCGAGCAATGATTATAACAGATTAGGTTATTGATCGTTTATAGTTTATACATATAAGATAGTTACTATTTTGTTTCAATGTGAAATATTACTCCAAAAACGATATAGACAATTTTATTTTTATTATTAATTTTTAAACTTTCGCGATTTGAACACATGTATCTTTACCTAAATTAAATAATACTTGATAAGTCCCATTAACATTTAATTTTATTGTTTTTATTTCGGCGGCCATATTGAATATAATACAATATTGGGTACTTGGTAGTAAAAATAGACGAAAGTTTCAGCAAAATCGGTTGGGAGGGACTGGTCCTACTTTAGCAAACATGGCGAGTTAAATACAATCTTAGGAAATATTAATTTTTTACTTATGTACTAATAATTCATTTAAGTTCGTAATATTAACAAAAACTCATAAAATGTACGTTCTCTACCGCAGTAGGTAAATCATTAAGCCACCCCTCGCGTTGCCATGGCGACCGACGGGGCGTAGATACGAAAATGAAGGGGAGGGGGGCTTTTAGGGGCTTTCTGGGACTGATATTCTTGAGGAAAAGTACCTACCATAAATAATTATAATAAGTAAAAAGTACTCAGTAAATTAATCATATTAGGTGAAAAGTGAAGTGTTTTGGCGCCAACGTGAAAAAATATGTTGCCTCAATGTAGGTATTATTTTCCCACAGAAAAGAGAAAGGAAATAAAATATAAAAAAATCCCCACTAGAAGATACTCATGCGTGTGACGTAGTTTTAGTTCAATTCACATCGCTTTTGTTGTTTCAACTAAACTAACTTAAACTAAATTAGTCAGCTCTATCGTTAACTTTTTTATTGCGAACTAGCTGACCTGACAGACGTTGTCCTGTCTTAGAACTGTCAAACACGCGAAGTCAAAATTGAAAATCTTATTTTTTTACACCTTGGGTTACATTATTGGAGTTTAGGTAAGGATCCTTATTTTTTTTGAAAATATAATATAGCCTATGTTACCCGGGGATAGTGTAGCTTCCCAACAGTGAAAGAGTTTTTCAAATCAGTTCAGTAGTTTCGGTGTCTATTCAATGCAAACAAACAAACAATCAAATCTTTCTTCTTTATAATATTAGTATAGATAAGTCCTCGTTTAAACTCCAACTCTCCTACCAACAAACTTCTCACGATCGACGGTATTTTTGTCCTTTTTAGTCTATGTTCCAGGCATCTTGAGGCTGCCTGGAAAAAAACAATTTTAACCATAAGTCCAACTGTTGCTGCACTAGTTTTTAAGCCTCCTTATCCTATACGTATATACTCTATGTGGGAGCGGAAAGGTTGTCGAATGGAGACCACGGACCGGTAAGCGCAGCGTAGGACGTCTATACTCACTAGATGAACAGCCGACCTTTTGGACCTTTTGGAGATCGATGGGGGAGGCCTATGTCCAGCAGTGGACATCCTACGGCTGCAATGATGAACAATAAAGAGTTTATCTAGCCAAATATATTTCGTACGCTCGTTTTCATTTAAATTACCAAACTTCGTTGAAAGATGTAAACGTCAAGTCGACAAGTATCAAGGTCTATGTTTTGTCGGTCAATTTATACAAATAAATATTAGATCTATGACATATTAGCTGCGCCCCGCGGTTTCACCAGCGTAGTGCTAAAAAACGGCGATGATGATGATGAAAAGTATCTCTATGTCTCTATCTAGGTCTCTGGCTCTTGAACTATACCCATGCAAAAAATCAGGTCGATCCGTTGTTCCGTTGCAGCGTGAAAGAGGTACAAACATCCATACATACATGCAAATTACAAACTTTTGCGTTTATAATATTATATTAGTAGGATTAATAGGGTCTAGTTTTCATCAACAATTTTCTCGTAACATTTCCATAAAAAAAACTATCTCAAATTAACAACAATATAGCCGTAACAAGCGTTTCCACTAGTTTGAACGACAAAATTGTCTTGAAAGCTACAAAAGGACCAATTTACTTATTGTAGTCGCGTCAAATTGCGCGCGAAAAGAGGGTAGTAGGAAAATTGCAAAATCAAATTGTATTGTATGCGGTCAGTCGACCGTGAGACGCTGCGGGGTGAAGACGTGTAAGGGGTGAATTTTGGGTATTTTGTGTCTTTTGATGGATAAAAGATGGGTTGATTGAAAGGTTTTATCTATTCTGTGCAAATAGGCTAATTTGTAACTTTAGTAAGAAGGGGTGATACAAAATCTAGAGGTCAATTACATCACAGTTGTGACGCTTTAATGTGAATGTTTAGAGGGTAAGGTCAAGGTCCGGTCCTAGAAAAAAAACATTATGTAAGTCTTCGCAGAGATAGTTTAAAATTTTGGAGGCCAGCAGAATAACGATCTATCAGCTAAGCCACGGTGGCTCAGCAAATAGAGCGATCGGGACGTATACCCGATGGTGCAGGTTCGAATCATAGCAGTCGTCAAATTTTTGAATCGTCTATAATAATTAAACAGTTAGTTAGTCTTAAAATGTAAAAATAAAAAAAAAACAAAATCAAAATATATTTATTGCAGTTTGTTGGTAAACCTAGTAGTAGAACAACACTTTAACTATAAAAATTACTTTCAAACTACCTCCATACAAAAATTCCATTCAAATCCGTTTAGCAGTTACGGCTTTGAGCGTGGACTGCAGACAAACATACACACAGACACACTTACACAAACTTCTTATTTATATAATACTAGCGGTCTGCCCCAGCTTCGCACGGGTATAGATTATAGCCTATGTCACCAGGGGATAGTGTAGCTTCCCAACAGTGAAATAATTTTTCAAATCGGTTCAGTAGTTTCGGAGCCTATTCAATGCAAACAAACAAACAAATCTTTCCTCTTTATAATACTAGTATAGTTTAGTAAATTATAAATTATATTTTAAGACTCACGGCAAGCTACAATACCTACAGGGCTACGCGGAATAGCCCTGGCGCCGGGGCAATAGAATACGGCACCGGTAACCCCTGCCTGTAGTAAGAGACTACTAAAAGGGGACCTCCGGGCTCGGGATGGTCAAAGTTGAAGCTCTGACCATCCACATAAGCGTGCCCAGGGAGAGAAAGACAACGTTGTGTGACCAACGTTGTCGTGGGTGGAGGGGCTGAGACAACACGGTTGTCTCGGGAGGAGCCGTAGCGCAGTGTCTCGGGCTTCGGTGCGTTCCTCTGGAGATGCCGGAGCTCTCTTGTCAAGCACTAAGACTGGTCATCGGGGAGGTTTTAGTGGGTATAATCCCACATAACCTGGATGCACCCCAATGCAGCAGGGTATCTTTGGAAGATTTCCCACTCGAAAAAAAAGGGGTACGCAGAAAGGGCTTAACTAAACCGAAAGGGGTTCATAGTACCCATCATTACGAAAAAAAAATCTATGGGACAGACCCTAAAATCGTGAAAAAAACAAACATCCAAACATCCAAACAAACAACAAACAACAAACATTTTGTCGTGTGAATGAGTTTTCTATGGATGTTATTGATATCTACTCGAGGAACTGCTGATATTTTTTTCGCGTATGCTGAGTTGCTCCCACAGTGGAAGTTGTTCTGATGGGTATATGAAACCCTTTTGGCTTAGTACACCCTTTCCGCGTAACCCAGTTCATTTTCTTTCCGAGAGAGCGTACAGGTAGAGTTTTAGCGTGTACATGAAACAAGATGTCGGCTCGTTGTAATATTTCCCTAAACTTGTGTATTTTCGAGTGTTAAAGCGTAATAATGGTGGATTATTATTTATTAAGTATTCGTGGACGTGCTCGAGTGTGGGTGAGTGATATAACGCGATGGAGCATGGTATTTTCGTGTTGTTTTCAATGCTCCATAGAAGCCTCTTGTAAAGTCTCCACCACATTACTGGGGCATGACTTTGACTTGCCCGTGACTTACTTTGCTTGATTCTGACTGTGAATGACTTGTTTGACTACATGTCATCAAACTTGAAAATAATTTAATACTGGCAAATAGCTAGCCCGTTGGTCTAGTTGGTAGTGAACCTGCCTTCTGCGCTTGGGGTCGTGGGTTCGATTCCCACCTAGGGCAAACATTCATGTGATGAACATTTGTGTTTGTTCTATATCTGGGTGTTAATAATATCTATTTAAGTATGTATTTAAAACTATATATGTATGTATATCAGTCTCTGGCAGCCATATCACAAGCTTTGCTTAGTTTGCGGTCAGATAACCGTGTATGCAAAAAAAACTTTTAATCCACCGGAGTGCGACGCCAAACTCCTCACAGAGGAAAGAATAAAAGCATAGGTATCTGTACCTACATCAATTCGTGGGAAAATTGAAAACCAAAGCGCACTAACTATCAGAGATGAAAAGGATAATGTGTTGAAGGAAAAGAGCCGCCGACTCCATGAAGTATGCCCCGAACATGCAGACAAACAAAAAACATGTTACAACCGAAACATTATCATAATCTAAATTATACGAAATAATTCGGACCTCAAACTCTATGATCTATTTATAATGACAGCCGCCAGCCGCCATTACCTTCAAATTTCAAATTCAAATTTTCGAAAAAGGAACGTCTTTCGATGCGCAGGCGCCGCACGTTCGGCTGCGGTTATAAAAAAATATAGTCATTTCTGTTTCCGGCTTAGTAAATATTCCGAGATATAAACACGGGGGTGGTTTTTGGTCCCTCATTCTTCCTGTCATGTTTGAAAATAATTATTGTTATGTATCAAATCGATTTGTATTGTGTACTTTCGTTGTGTCGTTTTACGCTTGCGGTATCATCATCATCATCAGCCAGAAGACGTCCACTGCTGAACATAGGCCTACCCCTGTAACCTCCACATTGAACGATAGCTGCCATCTGCATCCACTGGATACCCGCGACTCTCACAATGTCGTCGGTCCATCTAGTGGGCTACCTATGCTGTGTCTTCCGGTTCGTGGTCTCCACTCCAGTACCTTTCTTCCCCATCGGTTATCGGTTTTCGAGCGATGTGGCCTGCCCATTGCCACTTCAACTTGCAAATCTTAGCTTGCGTAGGTATTATCGACAGACTTAAAAAAAAGTTTTTATTTCGACTTTACAAGGTTTTATTTAATATGAACGTATGTGTGGGACAGAAGCCGGCTTGTGACAGAAACTATTTATTTTATTGTGTTTAACTCATAATGTTTTTGTATCTTTTGTTTCTGTCATAAATAAATATTTTTCTTTCTTTCTTTCTTTCTTTCTTTCTTTCAAATCTTACAACTGAATTGAAAACCAGCTATCCCCAACCGATTGAGCTGAAATGTTGCATATTACACGTTTGGTTGGGTGACAATGGCATCGATTCTGTCACACCACTCACTAAACTAAACCAATCTGACAGGACTAAAATTATCTGCCTCTCTTTTCATTTTAATAATGTGAGAGGAGGATGGCAACAATTTTAGAGCTGTCAAATTTAGTTTAGTTTAATGGTACAACAGAATTGACACCAATGTATGTTATGCATGGTTTGCTAAATGACGTCATTTTAAATGCAATATGGTGGACTCCCAAATATGGTGGACCAGTTTCTTTATGCACGCCTTTGATATGGGTATAAAATGAAAGGGTTTGCCGAAAAAAAAACGAAAAAAAAAACACACTACTTAAATTAAATATGGCGAACGCTCTAAGATTTTTCCAAGATGGAGGACAAAATTTTATTATTTACCATCATGATACCCATATCAAACGAAATTTTACTGCAAAATATACCTAATGGGAAAGCGTGTGGCGTCACTTATATCACTGAAATATTTCTAAATCCAGACTTTTTGGTCTGTCTTTTTGCTACAGTAGCATTTTGTTAGGCGTTTTGCGAATTCGTCCTTATGGTACAACACCTATTTCTTTACCATTTATCTTATTCGTATCATTGGAATCAGTCTATAAGTCTACCTATATCAATCTACAAGATATGTTTTATGTAGCGTCCGAAATACATCCGCGTTCTTAGCTTGAAACAACATATACATGCAGAGATATGTCATATCTTATCATATGCATGCAGAGATATGTCATATCTTATCATATACATGCAGATATATGTCATATCTTATTATATACATGCGCAGAGATATGTCATATCTTATCATATACCTGACCAACAAAAACTCTCATAATCTTGGGCTAACAATTCAACGTTATACTTAATCTCTTTTGTCTAGACTCGTCTAATTTACATAATTATATGAAAATTATTTTGAGGCGCCATTTAAATTCACCTAACAATAACATTAGAATTCTTAAAATATGTAATTTTATATTCATGTGTGCTAAGAAAATATTAATTTCATTGGGAACTGGCTGCGTCCGTGAGTTTACAAGGATATTCCAGCGTTTTCTGGGACATAGAGTCAGCAATCCGCGTGTCTTTCTTTCCCTTATTTATTCTTTGCTAAAGAGCATAGACAAATATAGGTCTGCAAACAGCCAATTTTTCTATTGAACTGCCAGAGTGGGCACAAAAAGGTGACACCGTTTCATGATTGATAGTCCGCAAACCCGTACGAAGCATTTGATTCCACTTTAATTGTGCGAAGTCTGTAGAATTCGCTGCCTGAATGGGTGTTCCCCAATGTTTACAATCTGGGTGTCTTCAAATCACGAGTGAATCGGTTTCTTCTAGGCAAGCGTGCTCCATCGAAAAGTCAAGGGCAAGAAATAAAAAAAAGTTCATATGAAAACAATTGAACTGACAGCGTGTACCAGCACATCTATACGTGGACAGTAATTCATTATGATAAGTTCAGCCATTTAATTGTAAAAAAGGTCATAGACAGAGAAGGAAGTATAGTATAGCAGTATAGTAGTGTGAAATTTAACTAACTTTATTACAATCAAGGTATAAATTTCAACAACATTCAACACCTACCTATATACACTAAACACCAAACTTAAAAAACTAAACTAATTGAAGATCGTTTATCCATAGACAACGAAGGCCTATCGGCCAAACAACGTGCCAAAATGTTGACCACGTTATCTCGCTGGATTACGAGGGTAATTAAAATTAAACACTTACCATTTTAAAATCATTGAAGTTTTAAATCCAGATATGTATTGCTTGGGTAATTTCCATCTTTGCTCGTTTCGTATATATGTCTGGGGTAGGCCATCAAAGTGGTCATAAACTGTCGCACTACGAATTTTTGGCTTAACTAAAATTAGCTTATCCAACACATCTGAGGAATACTTTAAAACTTTTTGTGATTTATTCTCAATTGTGGTTGAATACATAATCCGTTCTGAGACATAAAATATTTGATAGCTGGCAAAAACTTTCACTTGCGTCATGTTTCGCGCCAATTATTTATTGTTCATCAAGAACATTTCGATTTAATGTTTTTTCATTATTTTACTTGAGTTTTTTTACGTTTTTAACCTAGGTTTTTTTACACTTGATAATTTAAACAAATGCTACCATTTAATCACAGATATAGATCTGTGCATTTAATGGAAAAAAAATGCTGTCACTTGTCAACTGCGTTCACTTATCACATTTTCGCAGCAAATTTTTGGGGTTATCTCAGTTAAAAAATTTAAGGCATTCCTTGTATAAATCACCGCGTTTGCTTATATGCACAAACCGCGCTAAGCCGCAAAATATTTTACAGCTGTCAAAACTGCCACAATTCACATTTTCGCGGCAATTTTTCCACCATAGCGTTCTAGTTTTCACATTTCTTTTTTTGAACTAAACTAAAACAAAAAGTAACACATCTGCTTTCCGCCAGGACTGAGTTAGTAATGATATGACACTCCTATCCAATGGAAGTGCGGTTTTGAAGCAATTACATCAATTTGTGTAGAGCCAATGATGGGGTCAATACAAATTGTTTTTGTAATTCGACCAGCGTACGGAGACCCCTGGGCTAAATTGTATGCAAAAATTGTTGGTTGCATGGCGTGATATGTTCCTGACAGCGATAGTGGCTTGACTCATCATCATCACCATCAGTCCACCGCTAGATGCCTTTACCAAGGCACGCTACTCAGTCCAATCTTCAGCTTTTCGATTCTAGCTAACTGTCAGCTGTTGCGTATCATCATCATCATTTCAGCCGTAGGACGTCCACTGCTGGACATAAGCCTCCTCCATCGATCTCCAAAAGGGCCGGTTGGAAGATGCATCCAGCGTTTCCCTGCGGTCTCTTTTAGGTCGTCTGTCCATCTTGTGGGTGGACGTCCTACGCTGCGCTTAAGCACCTTTCTGCCCCATCAGCCATCTGTTTTGCGTGCTATGTGCCCTGCCCACTGCCACTTCAACTTGCTAATCCGGCGGGCTATGCGGTAACCTTCGTTCGTCTACGGATCTCCTCATTTCTGATTCGATCTCGTAGAGAAACCCCGAGCATAGCCCTCTCCATAACTCGTTGTGTGACTTTGAGCTTGCTTGCTTGACTGTTGCGTATAGCACCGAAAATGTCTTTAGTTTAAAAAAAAACATAAAAACGTTTATTACTAACATTGAAACTTTACTTTGAAACAAGCCCACGAGGGTTTTGGTTTTTGGTTTTGGTTTAGTCAGAATTTCAGTTTTAATTTTTCGCTTGTAGAACTCTTTTTCTGTGCACACTCATTACACACAAACCAACAAGCCGGCTTTTTGTTGTTGTTGACGGAACCCAAGCTTGGTATAATAATTTAATTCCAAAGATAAGATAATTAAATCTTTGTTGTAATCACTAAAGTCTGCTTTTTGGAAAGTCCCAAAAAGTTGGATTCTATAAAAAAAACGTTCTTTAGGCGCTTACAGAGAATATGAATGTAAGAAAAGAAAACTATCTAATAAGTATGAGATTCTGGTAATTTGAAAGACACACTTGACAGGCGTGGGGATCATGGCAACACCCCTCTCTAAGAAGGAAGCCTTTGTTCAGCAGTGGCCGTTTACTGGCTGATGATGATGACTCAAAGTTGAACTATAGGCTAAGAATAACTGAACGATCTAAACTACAGGGCTGTACGGAAAGGGTGTGCTAAACTGAAAGGGGTTCGTTATACTCATCATTATGAACAACTTTAACTTTTTTTATACCAACGCAGGACGCTGCTGCCCATCCTCCAGTGGTTCTGGTCGCAGTTTTAGGACACACCCGGGGCCATGAAACTGGGAACATGGTAGGCTGATATTACCGTGTACATGATATGACGTCACAGACTGAAACGATGACGTCACACCTCCAAATCGATCCCCGGATCGAACCAGCGGCCCTCATTATGGATCCAGCGCCGTCGCCGGGAACCTGTAGTTTGTGTGAGATTGTTTTAGCCCGGGACAGATGGGTATCGGCCAGATTATACTCTAATACGCCATTACAAGTTCCGACTGACCATTGAATTAACATAATGATGAGGTGGCATAGAGTAGGGAGTGTGCAGAGACTTTCATAATCAGGGTTTTTTTAATGCCATAGGTGGCAAACAAGCAGACGGGCTGCCTAATGGTAAGCAGTCACCGTCGTCTATGGATACATGTAACACCAGAGGCATCACTAATACATTGCCGAATCTTAAGAATTCTATTAACTGCCTTTTGAAGAACCCCATGTTGTAGCTTCTCGGAAACACCGCGGAAGGTAGCTCACCACGTGATATACTTTAGGATTTTTTATATATAGAATAGATCTACGTTTGGCCACCAACTTGCCTGGGTAAGCGACGATGTGGTCGAAGATGAAGCACGCCGACATTCTAACCCTGGCCTTGAAAATGCCCAGATTAAATCTCTCAGGAAACACGGAAGCAGGTTGTTCCAAACTTTGGCCGTACGGATTAGAAACGTAGAATCGGAACGTTTGGTACGTATCCAAGGATAATCCACAATGATCAAACAATCCTGTAGAATATTATTGGAAGTAAGTTGACTTGATCGAGAGTTTTCGTAGCTATGATTCATGAAAATCTGTTCAGCCGATTAAAGATTATCAGCTCTTTAGGCGGAGGCTAAAAAAGGCAGTTTATACACCTACTTGTGTTTAGTTAAAAAGGCACTAACCTTGCCAGTTAATACATAATATATTTATATAACAATAGTACTTTCTCATTAGCAGTCTGCTTGACTTTTTAATAAAGTAACTTCTGTGTTTTAAGTTTATTTTGTGATTATCTATCACAAATTCTGTATTATGTACACCAGAAATAAAAATTATAAACAGATAGAATACACTTACGAGCTAGTGCCACAAGTGGCGGCCTTATCGCTAAAAGCGTTCTCTTCCAGGCAAACATTGTATGGAAAGAATTTATGTAACAGAAAAGTAACAGTGATATATATCGCAAAAGATTATTTACAGGATATTTACCGTGGTAAGGTGGTGGAATGAGCTCCCGTAAATATCCAGACTCCTAAATATCCCGTAAATAATCATATAAGTAACTTTAGTGAACAACCGTGATAGTTTAATTGGAATAATGTAATTTGAAATAAGTTATGTTATGAAGTTATTATTATACTATTTGATTGATATAATTTATTATTTGATTAGTTTGACATGTAAAATAACATTTTATTAATAAATTAATATGAATATAAGTGTATTATTATCCCACCGCTGTCACCATGTTGTAAATAAAACACTGGTTCGACCAAGACTCATTGTTTATTGAGTACCCTCCACCATACATGAAAATATAGGTAATAACATCAACACAACAATTAGTATTAAGATTTTAAATGTAAAGTTTGATAAGCCTTTCCTGTAATACCTAAGTCTTTTACCACAAATATATAAATAATACTTAGGTACTTATATTATTATGTGTTCAATTCCGCACACCATCCGGTTGGAACATGGCGAACGTCACCATATTATCGTAACACACTGTCACAACTGTTGAAATTGTAACACACCATGTTCCGTGAAATAAATAGTTTATATTTGAAAACTATATCGTATAAGGTCTCTACATCTGCACTACTCTACAAAATTAGGTTCTTACTCATGTCAAATAAAACCGAAACACATACATACATACATACATACAACACATACTTACATATAATTATATTTCCCAACATAATACATGGTCGGGTTCTGAATTATGAATATTAAAAAAGATGCAGCATTTATGGTCGTAACAATATTTTAATAATAATTATATTTAGGATAGGTACCTACTCACTCATATCATCACGTTTCAGTTTATTTTTAGGTTAGAAAATTAATGCAGATTTTAGAGATGTGCTAGAGATACGATGAATCGGTAATTTTTGCAAGTAACAAAAGCGTAGTGCACTCGCATGGGTGACTGAAAGTGGCATTTATGACTGAGCGTTAATGTACTTCAGGATATAGATTTTTATGCCATACGTGGAGGCAAACAAACTTACCGGCTGCCTGATGGTAAGGGACCACCGTCATCTCTGGATAACAACAATTATAACGCTAAACAGATTTTCAGATTGCTTAAATAAATAAAAAAATAAAAAAAATACGGGACATTTTTTCACACACGGTCATCTGACCCCAAACTAAGCAAAGCTTGTGATATGGCTGCCAGAGACTGACATACATACATATTATATAGTTTTAAATACATACTACTTAAATATATATTAACTCTCAGCCGTAGGACGTCCACTGCTAGACATAGACCTCCCCCATCGATCTCCAAAAGAGCCGGTTGGAAGCGGTCTGCATCCAGCGTTTCCCTGCGGGCACTTTTTGGTCGTTTGTCCATCTTGTGAGTGGACGTCTTACGCTGCATTTACCAGTCCGTGGTCTCCATTCGAAAGTTCAATACATATAAGAAAAGTAAATTTATCATAATAATAAGTCATATTATACATACACATTACCATTAGTCGAAATAACAATGGGTGTTACCCGATAGTTACAATTTGGGTGTCTTCAAATCACGAGTGAATCGGTTTCTTCTAGGCAAGCGTGCTCCTTCATAGACCGCATCATCGTCGCAGGGTACAAACCGTCTGCATGTCATAATGCCCTTAATCAATGTAATTCAGTGTGTAATAAGAAATCGTTAAAACGGTAGATCTCATTTTGTAGGTATAAATCTGTTTAAAAATCAGTTTTTCAATGCTTACAGGAATCACAAGTAGTATACATAGGTACCTGAATGACTGCGGGTAAATCCACGTGTAGCAACTAGTAAATAAGTGGAAAGAAAATGAGTGTCATTACAGTGATGAGTACATCGGTTGTACTGAGTACTTACCTACCTGTGTACAGGGTGTTCGGTCACACGACGGACATGTCCGGGGCAATAAGATATCAGTATGAACAACTACAACGGAACAAAACTTGAAATAGTGAAAAAAACGCAGTAACATTTAAAAAAACATTCACATTTACTGCAATTTTCTTTCTTTATAACGCACTAGCGGTCCGCCCCGGCTCCGCACGGGTAAAGTTATATAGCCTTTTAAAATAACCCATATTAATTTATGATAATGTAGAATCAAATGGTGAAAGAATTTTTAAAATCGGTCCAGTACTTTTTGAGCCAATTCGTTACAAACATACAGACAAATGTTTCCTCTTTATAATGTTAGTATAGATTAGACTTATAGCTATGAATGAAAATATTCGAGCTGAAGTATATATAGCTTTGCTATATCTATGTTATGACTGTCCATCGAGACTGATCGCGTATTATTTACCTATAGGTACCTAAATATTTATCTGTTTTCGTACCTATTTTAACCTAAAATAATGCGTGATAAGTCCTGTTTAAAACATGTATTCAAATCACGAAAGTTTAACAGTTATTTTTAGCTTAGTGTATAGATGATCATAATTATTAGCATCTGAAAATTTGATTTCAATCAACTGCTTACACCCGTTATATAAGGAACACCAAACTTGTGCATAATTTCACGCTTTTAGAGCAAGCGCTGTATATGTATAGCCTGTGCGATATTCGGGACATTTTTGCACACACGGTCATCTGACCCCAAACTAAGCAAAGCTTGTGATATGGCTGCCAGAGACTGATATACATACATATATAGTTTTAAATACATACTTAAATAGATACTAACACTCAGATATAGCACAAACACAAATGTTCATCACATGAATGTTTGTCCTAGGTGGGAATCGAACCCACAAGCGCAAATGGCAATACAGCCAATATACGTGATTTCAGAGTTTTAGGCGCCAACGCTGAAAAAACATGTCGACTCGTTGGATTACTTTCCCAAACTTGTGTATTTTCGAGTGTTAATGTGTACTAAATGGTGAATTATTATTCATTGAGTGCTCGTAAACGTGCTCGAGTGTGGGCAATTGATATAACGAGGTGAAACGTGTCTTTTCGTGTTGTTTCCAAAACTCCACAGGAGCCTCTTGTAAAGTCTCCACCACTTTACAGGGGCATGAGTTCGACTTGACCGTGACTTACTTAGCTTGACTCTGACTGTGACTATGACTTGTTTGACGCTAAAAAGACAAAATGAACTGTTTAATATTACGAGTAAAGGACATTGAATCCACGCTCATGAAGATTTTAACAAAAAAAAAAAACGTGATTTCTGTTTCATCGATTCCGCATTTCAGTAGCGAACACAAATATCTTAATTTGTTAAAAATTCAGATTTCAAACCTTCTTGGTGTACTTTATTTTAATTAGTTTTGCGCGCGCCATTTTCTTTTCACGTCATATTGTTAAAACCTTAGGTTAAATACTAGAAACTTAAAAACAAGTAAAAAACTTAAAATGAGTGATTCTAGCGACGAGGAAGTTTATTTGACGCCAACAGAATTGACTGAAACTGTTAATAATTGTAACGCAAATGTTTTTTTTTTGCATTTAGTACTTTCTTCGCTGAGGTGGGTGCGAAGATTTTTCATCTCGTGCTCTTTTGATTCCCTCACTAACGCTCAAAATCACTCGCTTTGAATAAGTACATTTTTGTATTTCACACAAAAATTCGAATCCTTCGCTTGCTCGGTCATCAAAATAGAGCACGCGGTTAAAAAGCAACTTTGCACTCTTGTATAACAAATAACTATTGTTTCACATTATTTCAAAATTAACGAAAAAACTCATCAGCCGTTACATTAAAAATAAAAACTCTCCCGACAAAGTATTATTAATATATAAATTTTTTCGCGAATTTTGATAATTCGTATCTACGAAACAACTTTTCATCTGAAAAGTTGTTTCTTCTGATATAAGTGTTGAAGTACACGGGAATGCTTTTTGTAAATACAGAATAAATCTACGTTTGGCTACCAACTCGCCTGATGGTAAGCGACGATGTGGCCGAGGATGGAACACGTTAATCTAGAAGAGATCTATTCACTCTAGCCTTGAAGATGCCTAGATTGTAGTTCTCATAGTGCTAACAGACGCTCGAACGCGGCTGACGGACCGCCGTCCAACCAACGGGAGAGAAAGAGTGAGAATATCATATTTCCCTCTCTGTCTCTCCCATTGGTCAGACGGAGGTTGAGATCAGCCGCGTTCGAGCGTCTGTTAGCACTATCAGGAGACAAGGAGGACGGCCGGAGTTCCATTCCTGGGAAGTACGTATCATAAATGACGACTCAATTCGTTGTGTACGAATCTCTGGAATTTCCACGAGCAAGGAGTGGTAACTAACTGAATGGTACCTTGCATGCTAATGCTAATTAACAGTTACTCTGTATATTATGTATGATAGTATGATCAAGGCAAAGTAATGCATGTTAATGATTCGATTTATATTTAAAAACTTCGGTCTACTAAATAAAATATTTTCATCATTCCAAATATGCACCCAAAATTTAAGAACCGTCAAAAGTATTCAAACCCAAATCGATGGAAACAGCGCCATCTACCGTCGAGTAGCATCATCAACACAAGCGCCATTTCACGCCGCGGCGATTTTCCGAACCACACCCGCCATACATCAAAATGGCCTTAGCGTAATTGCTCCAACAATTTGCCTTAAATTAAATAGATTTATTGATGTAAACGACTTATTAAGCATTATTATACAATATTTGTGCTGTTGCTATGTATTTAGCGTTAAATACTTACTGTTCGCGCGGGTAACTGGTTCTGCTAGTTTAGTTTAATTTGTTTGCAGACTTGAGCCGACGGTTTGGATTTCGAGAGACGTTTTTGAAAGAGAACTTAAATAAAAAGGGATAGATACATAGAAAAGACAATTTTTTATTTATAATGTAGGTTTTCTTTATATTATTATTTAGGAATAGGCTTGCGCTTGACCGCCAACTTGCCTGATAATATTATAAATAGTAAATGCCTACTTAAATAACTTCAATTGTAATTATTTAGCTATTTATAATTATAATATCTGCTTAACAGAGGCGTCATTTGAATTGATCCCGTAATGAGTTAAAAGTTTTATACGTTTATTTGCCTTTTTAAATCCAGCATTGGTTTCTCACTGAAAGTAATGGATAGGCTTATGCAGTATGCACCTGCCGTCGGTTTTTTTTTTCAGAAGTTTTGGGATTTATACTTAGAGAAGCATATTAGTTGGTGGACTGTATCATCGCTTAACTTAGGGAACAGAATAAATAATAAGTAGTACGACCTCAGACCAGACAAATACGCGAGATATGGTAAGTGTGTCTGAGAGTACAACTTGGGTAAGATTTTTTAGGCTAAGTAAATCATTACCAAATTAACTTAAAACTCAATTTTAGTCTACGTACTTGTGACCATCGGTCTTTTTCTAAAACACGGTTTAATTTTAGGATTGGGATTAGAACAAGGTAAAGCTTGGATGTGAGTGCCAAAAAACACGTATTGTGGTAGATAGCCCGTTGGCCCAGTTGGTAGTGAACCTACCTTCTGACTCGGGGGCGTGCGTTCGATTCTCACCTAGGTCAAACATTTATGTGATGAACATTTGTTTTTGTTCTATATCTAGTTGTTAAAATCTATTTAAGTATGTATTTAAAACTATATATGTATGTATATCAGTCTCTGGCAGCCATATCACAAGCTTTGCTTAGTTTGGGGTCAGATGACCGTGTGTACAAAAATGTCCCGAATATTTATTGCACACACTAACATATTCTTACTAGTTCTATAAACGCACACTTCTATATTGAGCGGCACACAACTGCAAACGAGATGATCAAAATATAATCAAATGGACGACCGAGGGGGCAGGAGAAACTGTAGGTATAACACTCCCATTTATTTTGTCTAAGCCACGTACAAAATGATCCAGGAACTTTCGAGTAAATTTTTGAAATGTTTGTTTCAAAATATTTTCGTATCTAATCATGTTTATAGTTAGTTATCTGCACATGTTGCGGAGTTATCTTGTGGCCATCTTGATATAACCGACGCGTCCTTTTTGTTATATTTGGCGCAAAACAAGTTGTTACTGACGGAATGTACACGAAATAAAATGTCGCGCGACAGCCAACTGACGCAGGGGTGCAACAAGGATTACACGTTCGAATAATATCATGATGAACAAAGTTAACTAATGATTTCTGGAAATTAGATAAAGACAGCGACTATAGAAAGCGCAGCGACCATTATAATATAAGGTAAGGTATAATATCATCTCAGAGAACCGATACAAATACAAATACAAATACAAATATTTATTAATAACACCTATGTTACATGTCAATAAACTAACCGACCGACTAACCGATAACCGATGAGGAAGAAAGGTTCTTGAGTGGAGACCACGAACCGGAAGACGCAGCGTAGGTAGGCCTCCTACTAGATGGACCGACGACATTGTGAGAGTCGCGGGCATCCAGTGGATGCAGATAGCAGGCTGTCGTTCAGTGTGGAGGTTAAAGGGGAAGGTCTAAGTTCAGCAGTGGACGTCTTCTGGCTGATGATGATGATGATATCGGGTAAACGTACCTGCTTATAGTCTTACGTTCATAAACCTAACGAAAGTGAATAGAATTCATGGTTCACTGTTCGTATTCATTCCGTTTAACACCGTCGCTTACCATCAGGCGAGTTGATGGCAAAACGTAGAACTATTCTATATAAAAAAAGCGCTTTTTATAGTGTTACTAGCGGTCCGCCCCAGCTTCGCACGGGTATAGATTATAGCCTATGTCACCCGGGGATAGTGCAGCTTCCCAACAGTGAAAGAATTTTTCAAATCGGTTCAGTAGTTTTTGAGCCAATTCGTTACAAACATACTTACATACAAATCTTTCCTCTTTATTTATATTAGTAATAATTAGTAAAATTACTAATATTAGTATAGATTACAGCTGTCCGAGAAAATAAATACTTGGAGCGAGTTCAGTTCCCTATATATCAATTATTTCAGTACGGAATGTGTATAGAAATAATGCTTACGGTTGTAGAAGCATGGGATAAGTACCTGAGTCCGCTCCTGTACACATACTGTGGGACTCGCCATTTGACACACGCCATTTCACGGAACGGGACAGCTATTTCAATGCATTTTTAGGGTTCCTTACCTCTAACTAGAAATCCTAAATGAGTAGTCACACTTAATTATAATAAAACATCCATTATTCTGCAGATAAATAATTAATTACCATATTTATTGGCCATTTACTATATATATTGATGTATAAAGTTATCCATTGTTTTATATAAAGTACTACTGACGGGAATACTATTATTTGAAGTTATTTAATTCACGAAAAAAGAGTCCTGAGACTACTAGTGTAATTATTATTCGTTAGTTTTATATAATTTTATACAAAATATTGCACGCCCGTACTGGGTAAACTGTTGATACTCTGTAACGGTTCTAAAAATATCTTCCGTTCATGGCAAATGGCACATACGCTAGCAGCCAAACTTAACGAATAAAAAAGTCACCACGTTGACATAAAGATCGTTGACAGAATGAAAGTGACTGACGTAATGTCAGATCGCTTTCACTTTTAAACGAAACAAATATCAACCCTCATTTAATAACAAAATAATATTAAAAACTTGGGTAATACGTAGCTTCTAGAAGCTATAGGTTATAAAAAGGCCTCCGGCCATAAATTCTGTCTATTGGTGCCGCTACGTTTCCAAGTGGAAGTCGCAAATTTCTCTCTGAACCTCTCTCTCTCTCTGAAAGTGGGCAGGCGCTTCAAAGAAAGATTCTATGAGAGTATAAGTTAAAATTTAATCAAGAAAAAGGTGAAGTTACATGCGAGTTAGACTGAGGGTCGTGAGCTCGGAAGGTGGTGAGAAAATATGTTGGTCTCTTGTTAGGAGACTTAGCTTTAAGAGCGTAGGCGCCGATCGCCGCGTGGCTCGACGCGGCTCGTGGCGCGTAGGAAGCTCAGCTGGGCAGCGTGACTCGGAGACAGCTCCGTGTGCGGCTGGCGAGGATCAGCGTGCGGCAGCGAGATTTTGTAGTACTCGGAGGGCAGCCGGTGTATGGTCAGCGTGGCGGCAGCGAGAGTCAGTAGTACTCGGAGGGCAGCCGGTGTATGGTCAGCGTGGAGCACGGGCAAGGTTGCGGTGCCGGGAGAAAAACCCTGGAATGCGTTAAAGGCTACGCATCAGGAGTGGCACAATAAGAGCCGCTCGGTCCAGCCGCGTGAGTTCCACGAAGGTAGTGGCAGATCGGGACAGGCGCCCATAAGTCTCACGGCGTGGTACCGGCGTTGCAAACATAATTTTGATCGGAAGGATCCAAGATACAGAATAATGCTTGAAGAGCTAATAACACAAGACAAAGAAAGAATGTGGTACAGAAAATTACTAAGAAATATATTTTACACTTTTAAAACACAAAACCTAAACACTTCAACAAAAAAACTCACCCGATTATCTGCAATTCGGGGCTCGAAATTAGATTAGGTTCAGAGAGAAATTTGCGACTTCCACTTGGAAACGTAGCGGCACCAATAGACAGAATTTATGGCCGGAGGCCTTTTTATAACCTATAGCTTCTAGAAGCTACGTATTACCCAAGTTTTTAATATTATTTTGTTATTAAATGAGGGTTGATATTTGTTTCGTTTAAAAGTAAAAGCGATCTGACATTACGTCAGTCACTTTCATTCTGTCAACGATCTTTATGTCAACGTGGTGACTTTTTTATTCGTTAAGTTTGGCTGCTAGCGTATGTGCCATTTGCCATGAACGGAAGATATTTTTAGAACCGTTACAACTCTAGTTATTATGAACATCTTTTGTACTTACACAGTTCTTGCAATATAGTTATTTATGATCCAAGTGCGGAAAGTTGGTTATGGTATTGATAGAAAGCAAGTTCGAATGGTTCAAACCACTCGTTGCGTTAGCGAGTGTTTATGATTACTAGTATTTAAGTATTTAACTCTTGACTTTTATTTATTTCGTTCGAAAGTAATTTCGCATGATATTTTCGTGCCAAATATAGTTTAAACGATTCAAAAATCGAGCCATAGTACTTACTTCAGTAGGCTTAGTCCCAGATTTGATAGTTTTCGAAAACTTTTTTCGTTTACGTATTGCTCCATACATTGCTGGGCTGAAAGGTATTCGAAAACTTTTTTTGTATTAGAGTGAAGCAATCTATACCGCCGATTACTACCGATTTTAGTTCCTCCGCGTTTCCGCTGGAGGAGCTTTACTAAAATGTATGGAACAAACCGTAAACGATTTTTTTTTTCGAAAGCTATCAGTTCTGGGACTAAGCCTACAGATATGAAATCTCTACAATGTCCATGTTGTAGTTCAGTTTGACGTGTTATATCCGCTTGTCAATAAATTTATTGTAAATTATACGGGACCTTGTGGTGATGTAGTCCAACACGCCTGGCTGCCTTTTTCTGCACCTTGCAAATTTTGCAGGAAAACTTTGAAAACTGTTGTTGTATGCCGACTTGTCGAATATAAAAACATTTAGTAAACTTGTCACAAACATAACGAACTTAGGATACATTTTAATTTTTTGTTACGAAAATATTACTCTTTAACACGACATAATAATACCTTATGTGAGCATTGTAGGTACATTATAGGTACATTGTAGGTACATTATAGGTACATTGTAGGTACATTATAGGTACATTGTAGGTACATTATAGGTACATTGTAGGTACATTATAGGTACATTGTAGGTACTTTGTAGGTACATTGTAGGTACATTGTAGGTACTTTGTATGTACATTGTAGGTACATTATAGGTACATTGTAGGTACATTAAAACGTAGTAATTCAAGAGTTGATAAAAGTTTGTATAGTCGTGTTGATTATTTTGTACAAAAAAAAATATAACTGCATACCTACCTACCTACCTAGGTGTCTTACCTACCTTAAATTTTTATTTTAATATTGTAGGTAAACTTACAGCCTTATATTATACAGGGTTACGCATATAGACTGTACTACGCCGAAAGGAGGTCATTGTACTCATCATTATGAACAACTTTTACTACGGGACCAACCCTGAAAACGCGAAAAAAAAACAGCTGTTACATAGAAAACGATCATTGATACGCGACAAAATGTATGGAACAGCTGATTTTCCCCCTGCGATTTCAATGTGGGACGTGGGTTGGTCCCTTAGTAAACGTTGTTTATAACGATGAGTAGGTAAGTACAATGACCTCCATTCGGCTTAGTAGTCTATATGAGTAATCTTGTACCTATACGTAAAAATTGATGGAGAATTGACTGGGCCAGTAGAACAGTTTTACACAGTTACGTTATCATCATCATAATCAGCCTATATCAATCAAAATCGGTTCAGCCGTCTGGGAGCTACGATGCCACAGTCAGACATATACCTATTATAGATGCACAAATTATAATTATAACATTCCTCTTTTTGCGTCGAAATAATAAACGAATGTTTGCTATGACGATGAATGATGGTCATCATTTCAGCCATAGGACGTCCACTGCTGGACATAGGCCATAGGACATAGGACGTCCTACGCTGCGCTTACCGGTCCGTAGTCTCCATTCCAGAAACTTTCGGCTATCCACTGCCACTTGAACTTGCTAATCCGGTGGGCTATGTCGGTGACTTTCGTTCGTCTACGGATCTCCTTATTTCTGATTCGAATACTTGAAAATAATGGAAATGATTCTACTATTCGCCAAGAGATGGCGCCACTCGTCTCTAATTCTATTATCAGCAGTCGTACCGGTGTGCATGTTTGACCGTTGTATTGCTTTTTCCCAGTGTAAGGCACTTGTCTCACTGTCGGCGATGAGCTACAAGCTAGGAACTAGATACGAGTTGGCGAGTAGCGGGAAGCAAGTGTGTGTCCTATACCTACTTGTCTCGGGACATAAAGCAAGTGAGCGAGTGCGGCGGGCGATTATACTGGCTCCCGTGAAGAATGAAGATTCTTCAACTCCGCCAATGTCCCGTAGATAGACTCTGTGAAAATGACATTAGGTTAAGATAACATCTCTCAAGCTAATGTCATTGTCAATGTCATTTTCATACAATTTCATCTTTCCGCAGGCGTGAACGCTAACAGTATGTGGCTCTTGTCTAGACCCCCAGCGCGGCTGATTGTACATCATCATCATCATCATCATCATCGTTTCAGCCGTAAGTTGTCCACTGCTGGGGCCTTAGGGCCAACTTCCGCGGTATCAAACTAACGTTAAAACCGCGCTGTTCGGAAAATCACGCGAACGTGAACCTTAACGCATCCAGATACGGTTTCAGTCGTGCAACATTTAGTCATCACCTAAACTGGATTGCTTTATACAGCTAGCCGTAAGGGTGTAAGGCCGTAAGGACTGTTCAAACGCATAGTCTGTCGTCAATGTAATTAAAAACTTGATAGCATTTTCTTATAATAAGGTTCCTTCGATTTAGTATTTATCACAGAAAAGTTTTATTTCATTTTATTAGAACGCGGCTGTCAAGGCATTTTTGTAAGAAATGTGTTGTAGCCAGTTGCACGCATATAAACGAAACGTCAGTCATTCGAAATCAGCAACTGTGATGCGGAGTTCGACGCGTTGATCTAAATAAGAATGTTCAATCAAGGTTCACCAGGCATTATGAGTGAAACTTGGAACTGGATTTCTCTTTTCTATGGTATTTATCTATCATTTGTTTTAGCCCCCGACGCAAACAGTCATGTTATAACTGTAACGTGAGTATCTGTGGCATCGTACTTAGCTCCCAAACGGTGATTTTGCTGATTTAGATTTAGTTAATTAGTTTGTTTTCGTTTGAGTAATTATCAAGAATGTTTTTAGCTATGATTCAAGAAAATCAGCTGGGGTTTAAAATCATACTATGTAATAATAATTATAAATGCGAAAAGTTTGTTGGTTTGTTTGTTCCTCTTTCACGCAGCAACAGAGCAACGAATCGACCTGATTTTTGCATCGATATAGTTCAAGGGCCGGAGAGTGAGATAGGTTATTTTTCATCATCATCATCACGATTTTACATCACTACGCGGGTAAAACCGCGGGGCGCAGCTAGTAAATATTAAAGTAATTAAATATAATAGAGTGGTTCCATTTTATACTTACACGAAAAAAATACAGTCGAATGAGAACCTTCCTTTTGTAGTCGGTTTAACTAAAAGGCCTGGGTCCTTACGGACAACAGCTATTGCGGCACCAAACTAACGTTAGATCCGCTCAGTTGGAAAATCACGCGAACGTGAACCGTATCTGGGCGCGTTAAGGTTCACGTTCGCGTGATTTTCCAACTGAGCGGATCTAACGTAAGTTTGGTGCCGCAATAGCTGTTGTCCGTAAGGCCCCCCTGCACGCGCGTTTTGAGCGTTTGTAGGTATTTATTTGGTACCTACGTTTCGCTGTGCGTACGAAAACTAACTTTATTACGACATACTGAGAGTCTATATTTATTTGTTCGTGACAATGAGACCTCTGCACTTGTGATACTCATTCTATGGCCACATGTCCAAACATTCTGACCGCCGAAATCCCACACGACACTTGTCTAAATCATCTCAATTGGTAGTAATTGAATCTTCCTTTCGAACCGAGTGTACTTCTATCCTAAACCACAGCACACAATCGAAAACCAACCTTAAACACTTCCGCACAAATTTTAAAACAGTTCAAAAACATCATTCAAAGTTACGACGTTTCGAAACTGAACTCACGACAAATTAGTCAAGGAATTTTTGTGTTTGTTGCTTAGGAAATAAGGTTTGTATTCCCGTGAGTGGTTCCGTCGTCCTGAGAGACAGGAAAAGGGGTGCGTTGTAACGTTGGATCTGATTAAACGTAAGATGGCGCAGATTGCGTCGTAGTAGCTAGGTGCTGAGATTGTTCAGAGCTGATCACAGATAGACCTCCGTGGCGGCCAGCTGAGCTGTACCTGAGTAACTACTGGTAGGTATAGAACGATAAAGAGGTAAATAGAACAGACAAAATTTAAGAGCGGTTTTTCATATTAAGATAAAGTAACAAATAAAATAAAATAAATAAAAATAAACGCCCAAGTGCGAGTCGGGCTGAGGGTCCCGTACCACCACAAAATTCAATAACGAAATTACCAGTTATAACTTGGTAATGAACATAAACTTGTCATCGACTCGCACTTGGCCGTTATTTATTATTTGTTGTTTTACTAAGTGTGTAACTACTATAATCATGCCAAGTTTGACGCTTGTACGTATTACCGTTTTTACATTAGAGCTCATACAAAAGTTCGTTAAAAAAATACGTTTGTTGTATGGCCTTATGTATCCTCTTTTATATATCCCTATAATAATATATCCTCGTTTAGTTTTTACTTTTTGTTTTTTTATTATTTGTTAGTTAATCCGCCGTAACATTACATATTCTGTGGAAATTTCATTTGGCTATCTATTACGGTTCGAAAAATAGGTTAAGAGGTAGAACAGACAGACAGACGGACAAACAGACAGACATTGTAGGCTTAGTAATAGGGTACCGTTTTTACCCGTTGGGTACGGAACCCTTAAAACGACTTCAAGACTATATAGATAAGTTATATCAACCCCACGATGAGAAATGTTTATCAGAAATGACACGGTTGCGTAATCTTTCCAACAACTGGTACGTAGTTTTCATTATTAAGTCCCCTCCTTACATCTTCTTTGTTCTTGGCTGATGTTTTTGTGATGACAGTTAAATCCAAAGACGTTTTATACCCTAAAAGACTTCCATGGTTAAATCAGAGATTGAGTCTTGATCAAACCTTTTGCTAAAGGGAACCACAAACCAAAGTCTGAAGCCTGACCTACCAATAAAAAAGAATCATCAAAATCAATTCATAATTGGCGGGTAACCGCAACGGTAAAGTAACTGGGTAAAAAACATAAAAAAATACAGTCAAATTGAGAACTTGCTCCTTTTTTGAAGTCTGTTAACAATGCATCGTTAAGTTTTAGGTAGGAATCTGGATTTTTAGAAATACAACAAGTAAATGAAGCAGTAATTGTCAAGACGAATATAAAACAAGTAAAACTTTACATTAAACATGTTTATTTTTTGTCAGTAATATTACGAAATTTATTTTCAAACTTTCCCTCCTAGAGTTTTACGGAAAACTACTTTCGTAAATTGGAGGTAAAAAGTTATAGTGGAGTTAACCAAAATTTGAAACCGTTATTTTCAATAAATAATACTGATCTGTTTATGAAAGGTATTCAATTTTCTATAGAACTTTCTATTTGATAGAATCAGAAAGCAAAAAAAAGATTTCGTTGCTTTTTTCGTCAAAAAGTGTGTGAGTGCTCTTAAGACCATGTCAGAGGCATCAGGTTTTTATAATTTAAAAACTGTGACACCAGGGCTGGCTACTCAGCGTGCACAACAAGCAGACCACCGAGTAGCAGTATAATTCAATACAATAAAATATTGCTAACAGATGTGGTAAATCTCCTCTCAAGTTGTTTTAAGTGCCTAGTTTCAACTTAGTAAGTAGGTACCTATACTTTTAACAAGAACTAACTTTGAAAACCAAAACAACTCCTATGTGTTACGTTATAAGAGCGAAATTCAATTGAAAAAAAGTTCCCAAATAATTCAGTAAAATTGCAGCTAAAATACACTTTCTGGTAATATACATAGATGTGATTTTTGTATGAAGTAATCTTATAGTAGAGTTGAGAGCACTTTTGTATTGAATTGTGTTGTATGAAGTAGTATGGGAGACGTAAATAGTTAATAAATACTGTATTGTCCGAGTTAAGGACGCGATTTAGTATCGGCTGATGCAATTGAAAAGTCGGACGCTGGTGAGAATTCAATGAGACTTTAGATTAGAGATAGTATCGGTGGCGTGATTTAAATGTCATGTGTACTTGTACAATTAAAGTAAGATAAAAACATTAAACAGTTTATTTTAATGTCTATGATATAAATGGTAAACGCCAAAAAACCAGAGTCACCGACATAAAATTAGCAAGTTGAAATAGCAATGGGCAGGCCACATCGCTCGAACAACCGATAACCGATGGGGACGAAAGGTTCTGGAGTGGAGACCACGAATCGGAAGACGCAGCGTAGGTAGGCCTCCCACTAGATGGACCGACGACATTGTGAGAGTCGCGGGCATCCAGTGGATGCAGATGGCAGGCTGTCATTCAGTGTGGAGGTTAAAGGGGGAGGTCTATGTTCAGCAGTGGACGTCTTCTGGCTGATGATGATGATGATGTATGTTGTAAATTTAAACACCAAAATAGTGATTAAATGCTTTTTATTCACTGTTTTCAGTGAATAAAATAAGCTTTTTAGAGGGGAAATGGTATACAACATATTTTTCATTACTCATACTCGGAAAGTAGGTCTGAAGTTGCCTGAGGAGCGGGTTGAAAGTAATACATTACAGCCCTAACGTCTTCTGGCTGATGATGATGATGATGATGAAAATCCTTTTATGATCGATATCTACGACACCCAAAAAACCTGCCAAATACCAGCGTCATAGATCAAGTGGTTTTCGTCATTTCATGTTCACCTTCTATTACAAAAGCTGTTCCATAAAAAAACGGTCAGACACTCGACAAAATGTATGGAACAGCTGATTTATTTCACGTTTTCAGGGTTGGTCCCATAGTAAAAGTTGTTCATAATGATGAGTACAGTGATCTTCTTCCGGCTTAGTACAGTGTATATGCGTAACCCTGTATTGAACGGCTGCAGAAGGACAGTTTCGCGAATAATATTATTTGCAGAACATTAGCTTCACTGCTACGTGAAGTGTTCTATGAAATGGGATTCATTGTGCTTTTGTAGAGCTCAGTAGCGTCGCGACACACGGGGGGAACTCACCATCTAATATTATTAATATGAAAAATACTAGCAGAACAATGTTTTGTGTTTTAGGATATTTTACCTTATTTTAACATTGGCTTGCTTTACCACGTTTTCTATGTTTTAGAATGTTTTTTTAATGTATTTTACATTGTTTTAGCTTATTTTTGTATGTTTCACCTTGTTGTCGCATCGCCATGGGTTTTTATGCCATTCTGCATATTGCTATACCTATCGATGTTAAACTGTCTCAGTAAACATTCCCTGGTATCACTTGTTTATTATGAAATAACATCGTTAAACCATGTCAAAAGACTGGTGGTAGAACCACATGCCAGGACCAGCTACTGAGCCTTATAACAATAATATCATACCAGCATCATAACAATAATATAAATGCGAAAGTTTGAAAGTTTGAAGTTTGAAAGTTTGTTTGTTTGACGTGATAACGTCTTATAAAACGATGAACGCCGGCTGCACGCACGAAACATTGTCACGTTCCGCCCGAGCCACACGTGCAAGCGAGAGCGCGGAACAAGCGATAGAGAGGCACGATCGGCCTAAGCATTATCACGCAAAATTATTGTGCGTAAACCGATTTTTTTTTTCTCTTTCACGCATTAACAGAGCAACAGATCGACGAGTATACGTCTAGAGATAATTGGAAGGCCGGAGAATGAAATAAGGATTATTTTTATTTAGCAATAAGAATCATATGTCACGTTGTGTAATATGGGTATGGGTTTCATACGGTTCTTGTCTGAATGTCCACGCGAGTGTACCCGCAGAGCGTAGCTATAATTATTATATTATAGTTTTATTGTAGTCCTGGACCTTTGAGAAGCATTGGTAGGGCCGAAGCCAACACCAAGAGGCCTTGTTGAGTACCAAATACAATCATGAAGTGTGCATAAAATAGAATATAAAACTATTGAACAATATAGGATAAAAAATCTGGGATATCGAAGTACACAACTTGTGGATAATAATAATAATAATAATAATAATAATAATAATAAGCCCCCTAAAGGCCAACCACACGTCCTGATCGACCATCTGATCACGTGGGGGGCGGACAACGCAATGAGAAATTACTGGTGCGGCTAACGTGGCTCTGGAACGTAGAGTAGGAGAGGAGTATGCTAGAATAGGAATGAGTAGGTCAGAGAAATAGTAAGTAGTAAGTATGTAAGTAAGAACAGGCGTAAGAAAGCATATGTGTACAAATGTAAATAAAAAAAAAAAAAAAAAAAAAAAAAAAAAAAAAAAAAAAAAAAAAAAAAAAAAAAAAAAAAAACAGCTGCCCTAAGGCTCTTAGAAGTGAACTTCTTAGTGAGGTTTAGGTAGATCAACTGATATCAGTGCGGGATATCAGTTTTTGGGTGGTGGCGGAAGAGTATCGTAGATACCAACGGTGGCGCCCGTGGACTCAGTTAGGTAGTCTACTGCACACTCTCACGTTTGGACTAGCGTGATGAGTTAATGTTTGTCCAACAAAAAATATATGACAATGAAACCAACAAACAATCCCCAAGTGCCCGGCGGCTCTACGAGGAATGGCAATGATGGTAAGCAGGTACCTTGTGGGGCCAGGGGAGAGAAGAATCTCCGGGTGAGGGTCTTCCATCAAACGACTAATGCTATGCAAATGGATCTCGAGAACGCCACTGAATTGGATAACTTAGATGTAAGCTCCACACCTAACATACTCGTGCCAAACCGAAGCAGGAGATATAATTTAAGGTCAGTAACAAGAAATAATCAAACAGACACCCTTAGTAAACATATGCAGGAACAATCTTTATCACCATCATCTACACAAAGTTTATTCACCTCTCCTTCTTCATCACCACAGCCTTTCCAAATTGAACCATACAGCTACAGATCAAGCTCTGTAGCTGATTCGATAGGGTCAGAGGGTGTTGTGCAGGAGGCATTCGCCTTAGACCCTGCACCCATCACTGACACTAAACGTGCGCGAAAGAAATGGACAAATGAAATGAATGAGTCTATCATGCGCACATACTTAATAATCACTGTTAACGACACTAAGAGGAGAGGATACTTAGACCAACTACATGAACAGTTCAGTCAACAATTCCCACAAATGGACGTTTCTAAGCAAAGAGTAGGTGATCAACGCAGAGCTATAGTTAGAAATAAACTTATACCAGATGACCGGTTAAACGAAATTAAGCAAGACGTAATAAAAGAACTCCAAAACAAAAACACGACAAACCAGGTTGATAATGTATTAAGCCAGATAAACTCACAAGGTCAAACACAGCAAACATCAACATTGCAGATTAGGATGAAATGGACCAACGAAATAAATGAAGAAATTATGAAATCATACTACAGAATCACTCAAGTAGAGCAAAACAAAACGGCATATAGAAAACAACTACACACCAGCATAATTAACAAATTTCCCCACCTGATCCATGTTTCAGAGCAGCGAATAGCTGATCAACGGAGAGTCATCATCCACAATAAGCTAATAGCGACACAAAGATTGCATGAAATAAGGCAAGAAATACAACTTGAACTGCACATAACGCAGACCCAACTTCTAACCGACGAAATAAACATAGATACTCAAACCAGTACAGAAAATCAAAGTGGGGAAGTAATAATAAGTGACAGTATAGCTAATTTACAATATGATAACAATGAAAATATAAACCAAGAACAGACTTCACAAAACTCAGATGCACAATTAGACATAAAAATCAATGACGTTTTTGATAAGACATATGAAAAATACAAACACACTAACCCAACAGCAAGACCATACATACCCAGACAAAAAACGTCTAAAAAACTAGCTTATATAGTTAAATACCTCAATAATGAAATACTACCAGCTCACTTAGACATAAATAATGAGTTCATCACAAATCAAACCATTATATACTGTGCAGCTTACACGGCAGCAGTATGTAACGGCTGCAAAATTAGAGACGTAGCTATTCCAGTGCAGGAACGAAGAAAAAACATACCAGCATGGCAAAAACGGTTACTCAATAAAATCGATAATCTCAGAAAAGACATAGGACGGATAACACAATACATAGCGGGAGTTAGAAACAGAAGACTTACACAATACATAGAATATATTAAACACAAATATAAGACACACTCACGATATGAAGAACCCAACTTAACCAACAGTCAATTCTTAGATAGCCTGAAACAAAGACTTAGTGCCACATCTAGCCGTCTTCGTAGGTACACTAAATGCACACTTAGGATACAACAAAATGCACAATTTGACAGAAATGAGAAACAATTTTATAGACACATAACAGCACAAACACAAGGTAGTCCCAGAACTGATGCAAATCAATCTGTCCCAACACCTGAAAACATGCATTCTTTCTGGTCTCAGATCTGGGGAAATGAAACACGCCACAACGAGAACTCTGAATGGATACATGCAGAATCTCAGCAAGTACATTGCGATCAAATGCAGTATGAGTGTATCCCGGTGGATTTATTCATTGACGTCATCAAAAATACACATAATTGGAAAGCACCCGGCACAGACAATATTCATAACTATTGGTATAAAAAATTCACTACTGCATACCCCATTCTGCACACTCACATAAATCAATTCATAGAATCACCAAATACAATGCCACACTATATAACACAAGGTATAACCCATATGGTACCTAAAGACAATGACCTCACAAACCCAGCAAAATACCGTCCGATAACATGCTTACAAACTATTTACAAAATCATAACATCTTGTATTTCTCGCCTCATTAACAAACATTTGACAAACAATAACATACTTGCAGAAGAACAAAAAGGCTGCCGAAAATTTAGCCAAGGTTGCAAAGAACAGTTGATTATAGACTCAGTTGCGATGAAACAGGCCCTCAAAAACAAAACAGACCTCCACACCATGTACGTTGATTACCGTAAGGCATATGATTCAGTACCCCATAGCTGGCTAATTTACATACTTCACCACTACAAGATCCATCCCTCAATAGTAAAGTTTTTAGAAAACTCTATGCAACACTGGAGAACAAAGCTCTCCATAAGAAATATGACAGAAACCGTAGAAACCGATGAAATCTCAATAAGATGCGGAATATTTCAAGGAGATGCTTTTAGTCCACTATGGTTTTGTCTAGCCCTAAACCCTCTCTCCCGACTACTTAATGATTCTGATGCAGGACTTCACATAAATCATGACAACAATACACATACCATTACACATCTAATGTATATGGATGATATAAAACTGTATAGTAATAATACCCAATCACTCCATCAACTAGCAGACATCACACAAACATTCTCCAATGACATTAACATGCAGTTTGGAATAGATAAATGTAAAACTTTCTCAATGCAAAATCAGTCAGTCATATTGCAACCGTATATACTTAGTACAGGTGAAATTGTGGAACCGATGGATGAAAACAGTTTCTATAAATACTTAGGACTCCAACAAGCACACCAGATATCCCATAATCACACAAAAAACGAAGTAACACGCAAATTTAGACACAGACTTAATTCTATATTGAAGTCACAATTAAACGGGCGAAACATAGTAAAAGCAATTAACACGTATGCTATACCGGTACTCACATACACATTTGGAGTTATTAATTGGTCACAAACAGATCTTGTAAAGCTGCAACGTACAATAAATACAACAATGACAACTCACCGCAAACACCATCCACGGTCATGTATACAAAGATTAACACTACCAAGATCTGAGGGAGGAAGAAGTATTATTGATATAACAAACCTACACAATAAACAAATATCAACACTCCGAAAATTCTTTCATGATCGTGCTGAGACATCCACCCTACATCAAGCAATAACCCGGAATGATAAAAGATTCACACCTTTAAACCTCTCAAACAATAACCCACAACGCAACGAGACTATCACTAACGCTAAAGACAAAACAGATACATGGAGGCAAAAGTCTCTACACGGAAGACATTACCAGGATCTGCAACAGCCACATGTCGACAAAACAGCGTCGAACGCATGGCTGCAGCGAGGTGACCTCTTCCCTGAGACTGAAGCTATTATGCTGGCCATCCAAGATCAAGTTATTGACACACGTAACTACCAAAAACATATTATACGCACACCCAACATTACTGACACCTGTAGACGATGTTGCAGTAGCGCTGAAACCATCCAACACATTACTGGAGCATGCAAAGCAATAGTCCAAACAGACTACAAGCATCGTCATGATCAGGTGGCAGCCATCATACACCAATACCTAGCACACAAATACAAACTAATAGATGAAAAAGTTCCATATTACAAATACACACCGCAACCTGTACTAGAAAATATCTACTACAGACTTTACTGGGATCGAACCATTATAACAGACAAGACAGTACACTTCAATAGACCGGACATTACAGTATTAGACAAAAATAACAAGACTGCTTATCTGATAGACATCGCCGTCTGCAACACACACAATCTACAAACAACACACACTGAAAAAATTGCAAAATACACGGACTTATCAATAGAGATCAAAACACAATGGCAAATCAATAGCACCAGAACAATCCCAATAGTACTATCAACCACGGGTGTAATACCCACATCTTTGCACACTAGCTTAGAAACGCTCAACATCCCAGACACAGTTTACAAACTGCTTCAAAAGGCAGTTATACTGAACACATGCAGGATAGTAAGAAAATTTTTAGCTTTAGAATAGCACTTGGCCTCGGCCCGTGCCAATTGCACCTCCATCGTAGGAGAGAAACGAAACACGTTTATCAAAAATAATAATAATAATAAATCTTTATTTACTATAATGCACATTACATATTAAAGTAGCAGCGGCCCCTGCACTAAGCGGGAGCTTGTATCGCAGGAACCAACAACAAGTTAACAACTTAGGTTTCATGGGCTGACAACCATTGTCTATTAATCAGATACTAAATAAATCAAAGCAGTCTATACAATACTAATTTAGTAGGATTATAATCTAAGTAGAATTATGAAAGAGAAAATAAATAAATTTGTTACGTAAATGGAAGTTACCTAGGACACAACACTTGGTTTGTGAAAAGAGTGTTGTGTGCGTATGTGTGTGTAAGAGAGCGAGTGTGGATGTGTATGTGCGGTGTGTATGTGTGTGTGTGTGTTGATGTGTGTGCGTGAGTGCGTGAACGTACTGTATGAGCATGTGCATGTGCTTGTGCTATTTAACAAGTAAGTGAATTTGGTAAGATGTTTTCTGTTTGTGTGTAGTCAAGACCGAGAAGCCATTTTTCTACAATTATTTTGACTTCTTTGGTTGAGCTACTTATCAATTGTCGCAAGTTTCTACAGACGGAATTGTAGAGGTAGGCCAATAAATATTGGGGAAGGCGTTGTGCGAAAGTAGTGCGAACCTGTGGTACCTTAATTTTTGCTACTCTCCTTTTCAGTAGGACATTGTAGTCAGGACTGACCAGTACAGTTTTGTGCATTGCGGTTACAGATCTCAGTATATAGAGTTGGCGAACACGTAAGACACCACATTCCTTGTATAAGCTATTTGTAGGGAAACGAAAGGGCTTTTTTAGCATAACCTTCAGTACGGCCCGTTGAGCTCGTTCGAGTGCGATAATTTTTGTCTTTGCAGCGCCTCCCCAGATCTTGATGCAGTACAAAAGTAGCGACTGACAAAGACTTTTGTATACCAAGATCAGTGTTTCTCTATCCGCTGAATGTCTCAACGATTTCATTATGCAAATAGTTTTTCTTATACGCCCTGACAATGCCGATATGTGTGGTCCGAACCCAAGTGTTTGGTCAAACAGCACACCTAAATATTTAACTTTATCGATTCGCTCAATTGTTTGGCAGTTGCATTGACGGTTCGAGTCAGTAGCAAGATCAGAAGGCGACGTTATCAAACAGTTACGGTAGTGAAGTTTAAGAGGGGCAAGGTTACGGGGTGCGGAGGCTTGCGTTTTGTAAAAGGAAATAAATTTTGTCTTTTTTACGTTAAGCGTCAAAAGGTTTCTGTCAAGCCAATCTGCAACCAGTCCAAGGCCATTTTCAGAAGTTTTGAAAACATCTTTCCAATTTTTGCCCTGGAACAGGATTACAGTATCGTCTGCGTAGCATATAACCTCAGCATTTTCGAGGGGAACGTCTGTTAAATCACTTAAATATAACAAAAATAAAGAGGGCCCCAGCACGCTACCCTGAGGGACACCAAAGTCTATTGGGAGCGTATCACTGAGAAATTGAGAGACCTTGATGCACTGCAGTCTGTCTGTAAGGTAACTGTGAAACCAGTTGTAGGCTACGCCTCTAATACCTAACGTTTGCATTTTTCGAAGTAGGATTGGGATTGACACTGAATCAAACGCCTTGGCCAAGTCGAGGAAAACACCTATACAGTGTCGACCCTGATCCAAGGCTGATGATACAGTGTCAGTCAGGTGCAGCATTGCATCTTCTGTTGATTTACCATGCCGAAAACCGTATTGCTGGGCCGGAATTATATGATGTTTATCAAGGAATTTTATTAATCTTTTGTTTACAAGTTTCTCAAGAATCTTAGAAAATATAGATAGAAGTGAGATGGGTCGGTAGTTACTAGGTACCTTCTTATCTCCGTCCTTATGAATAAGTGTAACAACAGCGGATTTCCAGCATTCAGGGAAGATTCCAGTTGATAAACTTAGGTTAAAAATGTGAGTCAAAGGTTGAATTATTAGGTGTTTTATTGATTTTATGAGTGATGACGAGCATCCGTCTAGTCCTGGTGCACTATTTGGCTTCAGATTATTAATTATCTCTCCGACTTCTACGTGATCAGTAGGAGATAGAAACATGGTGTCGACAATCGGTCTTGAAGATGTGTATTCCGCAGCAAGAGATGCTTGAGTAGAAGAAAGTTTGTCCAGAATTTTAACGGCCAAGTCGTTACCAACCTTAGTAAAGTACTGATTGCACTTGTTTAAAGACGCCACAGGGTTTTGGTCAATTTTACATAGTTCTGTCGGATTGTTGTGTTGACTATTCAGATGGCAGATGTCCTTAATTTTTTGCCACATCATTTTAGGATTGTCTTTGTTTTCGCTGAGTACTCGTTTTTCGTATTGTGATTTTAATTTGTTTTGTAGTTTATTTAGAAAATTCCGATATCTGCGATAAGTCTTGTTAATTATTTCATTGGAAGGATTTCGTCTTGCTTCCAAGTGGAGACGATCTCTATTTTTCTGACATCTAATTAGGCCAGGTGTAATCCATGGATGGAGCACGAATTTGGACCGACTGAAACGGATGATATTAGTGTTTTTCTTAATTGAGCTATCTAATATGGTAAGAAAAGTCGTGCAAGCCTCGTTTACGTCTGAAGATGACAACACCATAGACCAATCTACTGAACCCAATTCAGTCACAACGGCATTTATATCAGTTTTGTTGCGTGATCTGCTCCTGGGTGGCTGTTTGACTTTAGAGGCTATTCCGAGCATACAAATATAATGGTCGGTTATGCTAGATTTGCAGACAACTCCAATAGCTAAAGATGATTTGTCCACAAAGAAATGATCAAGACATGCTGAAGATGCAGCACGCGTATGTTCTGTAATGGCAGGTAGGAGTTGGTGGCTAGATAGAATGCACAGATAGTTAAAGCAGTCTTTGGAAAGTGGCTCAGAGCATAAATCTAAGTTCAAGTCACCGGTCAAAATAATTTTTTTATTGTTTAATTCACCAAGCAGGTTATCGAGTGACTCAAGGAATGGCTCAATATCACGAAAAGAAGGCGATCGGTATATACCTAATACAATTATTTCGCCGTTTAAGTTAATTTCAAGGCAATTACAATCAGCACACACAGGCTCGCACACTGATGCATCCCATTTATCATTGATGTAAGCAACTACACCTCCGTTTTTATTGATGAACTTTTTAGTATGAAAAGACTTGTATCCTGGGATCTGCTTGATAATACAGTTTTCCGATAGCCAGCACTCACTGAAAATGATAACGTCTACGTCTAGATTTAAACGCTTGTAAGTAACCAGAAATGAGTCAAAATTTTTAGATATGCTTCTAACGTTAAAGGAGAGACACTTAAAGTTATATTCTGACGTCAGCAGTTCTGCGCACAAGTCTAAATCGTCGAGCGAAACACAGTTAATAGCTAAGGTATTATCTACATCTTCCGCTAATTCATTCATTGTGATAAATAACATTTACCAGTTGAATTGTAAATGAGAACGGTGTTTGCTCGACGACATGCATGTGAAAGAGTGATAGATGGAAGGTGTATGTGTACAAGTGTGAGTGTGGTTTGTGTAGTGCGTGTACGAGGTTAGTGTGGGTAATTTTTGCTGTGTATAATGAATGAACACAGATAAAGTTAATATTTTGCATTGTGACTCTACATTTATAGTCTATATAGGAAACTTGCGGGTTAGTAAACTTCATTTTAGCTATTATTTTCAACATTCTTGTTGGCTGAGCAGTCACCGTCGAGTCGGTCCAGATCATGTGTTGATAAAATTCGGATGGCAGGTTTACCGTCAGACCTGCGAATGAATATAGTACCATTTTGGATCCAACAGTAGCGGTGACAGTGATAGATAATAAATAAATAAATAAACAGAACAGAACAATAAATACAACAAACAGAACATAAAAATAAATAGAACAGATCTATAGGACGAGAAGCGTTACCTGCTTTGCCCTGTCTCATTTCATTATATATTTAGGCAGATGACTTGCCACCCACTAAATGGGCCCCCCATATTGGCACCGGAGAGGCAACATTGGCGTGGGTGGCTAAGGGTGTCGAGAGGTATGCTGCACTTTCACTAAGAGCTACTCGTGGCGTTATGCCTTTTAAAACTTCCATCCTGGAGCTTAGGTTCTTGCGGTTTCCACCCCCAGACGGCCTGAGGGGCCAGGGGTCTCATTTAGCCCCATGGAATCGGGGTACTCGGTGTCGTGTGTTTATTATAGTTATTATTATAGTTGTACTAATCCCCCCGTGTGTCGCAGCCGCGTGCGCAGTGTGCAGGTAGCGCGGTACAGTTACCGTCACAATGTGTTCAGTGGCGTGTGTAGCATTGTATACTCTCTAATGCGAAGCTACAAGGCTGGTACTGGCGAGCAGAACACTTATTTCACAATTACAACAAAAATATCTATATCTATCTTTACTAATATAAAGAGGAAAGATTTGATTGACAAAAATATTATTCAAGTCACGATTAAGTTTATTTGATACAATTCCAGGGAATTGAGAGAAATGAATAATATAACGTAGACTAATGAGGATACAAATTAGTTAATATTTCTCATATAAAATAATGAAAAGTATACTAAAAAAAAGACTAACCTAAAATCCCGGTAGTATTAGTATAAAAAAGGTAAAAAAGGAAAAGTAGCTGGAATGCAGAATGACAATGGATTGAATGAAAATGTTTGGTTGTTGGTCAAAGTAGGCGCCAGTAGCATTCCGGTCACCATGGAGGCATCCACGAAGCGTTTAGCCAAGTCCTTATACAATACAGTACTACAGCCAACCTCCACGGTCCCAAACTGTTGACCACAAACGTTTCAAGCACCATTATTATACATCCTGTCTAAATACCCAATGTTGGTATTTCTAAAGTGTATCTAAATTGATATAAGTAAACTCAGCATCCTTTTTGGTAAACAGTTGTCCTAATGTGTCATTTATTACAAATAACAGACTTAGCGATGGATATAATTAAATATATTACACATGTCATACTGAAAAAATAATTTACGTTGGCAGATTTTTTTGGAGATTATAAGCATTTAAAGTTTTTCGTGGGGCTACAGAGCGGATGCTCTGTCCCTTTCTCGCAAAGCATGAGTTAGCATAGCATTTGTATGGCGCGCGCAATTGACGTCATAACGTGCTATAGTGCGCTCTCTGTCTAACATGAAATTAATGTACTTTTAATTTATTTGTGAACAAATTTTAATTTTGTTTTTATTGATAGGCTCTATTTATGATCAGCTTTTTTATGAAGTAATAATTAAAATAATAGTAAAAAACAGGACACCTGCCCATTGTGTTCAAGACCAAACAGTCTTGTATGTTTGCTATGTAAATCAATGCCTAAAGTTAAAAGATGAGAGCACCGTTGTGTGCGCGAGTGTACGCACTATTCTTGAACTATTGGTCAAACAGATTATGACAGATTTTGAAATATAAATAATAACATGTTTGTGGAGCTATTGTGCGTGTGGGAGTGCGGATTAACCCCTTTGTGTCGCTTCTGTACCTACTGCTGGATATGGCGGGCATTATGGTTTCGAAAGAATCGATGCAAATAACAAAAAAAAAAAACTGTTATCTAAACTCTTCTATAAAAGGTTATGCATATAGACTGTACTAAGCCGAAACGGGGTCATTGTTTTCAACATTATGACTCACTTTTACTACGGGACCAACCCTAAAATCGCTAAATAGAAATCAAGTGTCAATTTCCATTTTCTATGATATTTTTAACGCGATTTCAGAGTTAGTTCTATAGTAAAAGTTGTCCATAATGATGAGTACAATGACGTCCTTTCGGCGTAGTACAGTCTATATGCGTAACCCTGTATATTAAACTAAATTCTGTATACTAAACTATAATCCTATTTAATAAAGTCCCTCTATAAAATAAAGCCAAGATCACTTCGCGCCAAAAAACACTGAAATAATCATTAGGATAGATTAAAATACAATAAGATGTAAACACCTCGGCGGTGTCCCAGTGGGGCTCAGTGGGGCACGGTGGGGCACCGGTGGGGACCGGTGGGGACCGGTGAGATATAAAGGCCGTAATAAAACATTATTGCAGTGGCATTATAGAGTCGTGTGGGCAAAAAGAACAGCGTTTGTTCTTTTTTGGGAATGGAAGTCGTAAGATGTAGCGGAAGTGGATACATGCTATGTGGGCAAGATAATAGCTAATGTGATGCAAAGGTGTCAGAATCAATGCAATGACGGTTACGAACAAATAAATATTCGGGACATTTTTGCACACACGGTTATCTGACCCCAAACTAAACAAAGCTTGTGATATGGCTGCCAGAGACTGATATACATACATAATTTATATAGTTTTAAATACAAACTAGGAATTTATTCAATAAAAATTACAAGTAAAATAAAAACTATCCTGAATTAAAAATTTATGACAAAAACTAATCTAAAACTAAAATTAATCTAAAACTAAAACTAAGCTAACAATCCGCAGCGTTCCCAAAATGCTGGGAACATTTGGGAACACTGTAATTTTTATTGAATAAATTCCTAGTTTTTAAATACATACTTAAATAGATATTAATACCCAGGTATAGAACAAACACAAATGTTCATCACATGAATGTTAATTTGTCCTAGGTGGGAATCGAACCCACGCCCCCAAGCGTAGAAGGCAGGTTCACTACCAACTAGACCAACAGGGCTAACAGAGGAAGGCAAGTTTAGTGACCTAGCTAACATTTCAATCACAATCTATGATTCCGAAACTCCCCGACTGAAAGCACAACAGACAAAACTCTGCGTTTTTTGTTCAGAGTTCTGCATTCTGTATTCAGAGTTCTGCGTTCAAAGTTCCGTGTTAAAAATTCTGCGTCAAAGTTCTGCATCTAGAGTTCTGCGTGCTAGAGCTTTTCATTCAGAGTTTTGTGTTCACAATTCTGCGTACAAAGTTCAGAGTTCGAGCTCTGTGCTAAGTGTCTGTGCTGTCAAAGTTCTGCGTTCATTTTAATATATGCGATGCCTCGACGTCCCACCATGCACGCAAAATAGCGGCTGGACTGTTACAATATCTCAATATCTAAAGAAATGTGAACTCCGAACTCTAGGCCGCTCACTGTCAATAACACGTCAACGTCACTGTCAACGTTTTATCAATAAAGCCGCCAGTAGTAACACTAGTTCTAAATTAACCTATTTATATTATGATTTCTAGTGTGAGTGGTGATCGCTCTGCTCATACCTTGTCCCAGGCCATAAAGGCGCGTTCACACGTGTCTCCCGCTGCGTACATTAGCATTGTCGATAAGCCGGCGCCCCGCTGTCTCATTGTGGCCGCGGCCTAATCGCAACAATGCTGAGTGTGCTCCCGGTCTTCTCAATATGGAGGGTCCCGTCTGGATTTCACGAAGTAGATAATCTCTATGTAACAACTTCGTTTTGATGTTAATATGTCAATGTGTAAGCAACTTTGTCCATCTCTCTATTTTCTGTTTTTTACTTTACGACAAGGAAGATGAGCATATTCTGGTAGGTATATAAAATGCATATCTGCGGGAAACTTGAAAATTCATATTGTTGTATATTAGCTTTGCTATAACATTTTAGCCTTCTAAATTTTCGCATATTTTTAAATAAAAAGTATTTGATGTATGGCGTTATGTGATGCTCCGTTTAATTTTGTCAATTTTAGCATAAATCAGTCAGCCGTTTAGTTAATAAACAGACAGGAATACAGAGGACACAGAAGGACTGGGGACAAGGGAGACAAAAGAACTGGAGAGACAGAAAAACAGAGGAACAAGGAAGACAAAAGAACAGGCTAGACAGAGGGATAAAGAGACAGAGAAACAGGGTAGACATGGAGACATAGAAACAGCGGGTAGGCAGGGAAAACAAAATAATAAGGTAGACAGAGGGACAAGGTAGACAAAGTTACAGGAAGACAAAGGAAGAAGGAGACAAAGTTACAAGGAGACATAAGACAAGAGAAAAAACAGAGGGGCAGGGAAGACAGAAGCATAAGGTAGACTGACGGACAGGGTAGACATAGGTACAGGGAGACAGAAAAACAGGGTAGACATAGGGACAGGGAAAACAGAAGAACAAGGCAGAGAAAAAGGAAATGATAGGCACAGGGTAGAAAGTGGGACAGAAAGAGAGACAGTGGTGGCTGGCAGGGAAACTGAACATCGTCCTGTTGTGAGATGGGTCGAAGATATTTCCATAGCGAAGCTGGATCTGATTAGCTCAAGAGGCATATTAAGAAAGGTTCTTCTTCTGAAGGTGCCAGCTCCTACCGGAGATCGGCTATCAAAATGGCTATTTGAATTTTCGACACATGTCTAAATAGGAAACAGGTTGTACCTCGTCCGGAGATTTTCGAGTCATGGCCTCGTGTTGTTCTGGGCGGTCGCTTCCCTTGGATTGTCCCCTGAATAATAAGCTGCGTAAATAAAAAGGGCTAATCCAACTAATTCTGCTGTTCAGACTTCATCATTATCATCATCATCATTTCAGCCATAGAACGTCCACTGCTGGACATAGGCCTCCCCCATCGATCTCCAAAAGGGCCGGTTGGAAGCGGCCTGCATCCAGCGTTTCCCTGCGGTCTCTTTTAGGTTGTCTGTCCATCTTGTATGAACGTCCTACGCTGCGCTTACCGGTCCGTGGTCTCAAATTCGAGAACTTCAGACTTCGAAAGAACTAAAAAAAAAGTTGTTCCGCTATGTATGTCACAGGAAACATCAGTGAAGGGAAACATCGTGAGGAAACCGATAATGTCCAAGATCCTCAAAAGTTCCAAGATAAATTCACCAACACGAACTGAAAGAAGGCCTGGGTCCCAGCAGTGGGCACATAATAAATCTGATAATAATGATAATGACACAGGATTCGTCCACCTCGTACTAATAAAAACAATGACAATATAACCACTTGACTGCTTATCTTTTACCCCGCATAAGCCAAAGGTTCTAACATGTCAACCTAAACTATTTCGAGCGGGACCAATCCAAGGCTCGAATTCAATGAATGACTTTTGATTCTCCAATCACAAGCGTCGAGGCGCATCGAGTCACCAATCACAAGCTGCCCCCCGCGACCGACGTGGCATCATTTTGTAAAAGGGAATTTTGTCTACATGCGCGATCATGTGGTTATTATTAACTTTGACTAAAATGAGGATGAGATTTTACCTTGTGCTTTTTTAATAATGCACAGATCCCCAAAATCCGTTTCGAAATCAAACCAAGAAACCTCCTTCCGTCGTCGATTCGCTCCCGTGTTGATTTTAATTTACTTTTGATGGATCTTCTCATATAATATTATGAGTACTTTTGTTGTATCGATTTTTTTTATCTGGCACCCGTCGGGGCTTTCCGAAAGCTGTAGCCACAAAATAAATCATGTAGTTTGTATGGCGGTGATTCAGTCAACTTTTTAAACGACTTCAAAAATAGAGGAGGTTCTCAATTCGACTGTATGTTTATTTGTATGTTTGTTACGCGATTACTCCGCTAATTATGACTGAATTTTGGTGATGATTTTGGTGGTCGCGTATAAATAAGTTATATCGAAATTGACACAGCGCTGTTTGAAAAAAAAACATAAATAAAAATAAAATACTAAAAATATTGTACGTTTTTATTTGTCCGTTTCGTTTTCGTTTCCTTTCAGCATTTTTGAAGAAATGTTCATGAAGGGAACTTTCAATCTCTGTTTCTGTGATTTTTAAAAAATTTGTTTTAGTTTTAACATATATTCTCTTAGGTATAATCTTGAAGTAGGTTTTTTTCCCTAAAAATTAACTCTAAATTAAATTGGGGTTTTAAAACGACTACAAGGAAACAACGTATCTACTAATATTATAAATGCGAAAATGACTTTGTCGTTTGTTTGTTCTTCGCAATGATAGAGCAATGAATCAACGTAATTTTTGATAAATATATTTGGAGGGCGGAATACTGACTATCACATTTTTTTCCCGAAAAAATGTACGTCTCTGAGGTAATGACTACGCAAACCGCAGCCGCAACTTGTATTTGTAATGTATGGTACGTATAGTAGTATTTTAAATAGCGCGATAGAATCCAGAACGTGGATATAAAACAAAGAACCAGAGTCACCGACATAGCTGTTAAAACTAGCAAGTTGAAGTGGTATAATAAGCAGGCCACATCGCTCGAAGAACCGATAACCGATGGGGAAGAAAGGTTCTTGAGTGGAGACCACGAACCGAAAGACGCAGCGTAGGTAGACCTCCCACTAGATGGACCGACGACATTGTGAGAGTCGCGGGCATCCAGTGGATGCAGATGGCAGGCTGTCGTTCAGTGTTCAGGGGAGGCCTATGTTCAGCTGGACGTCTTCTGGCTGATGATGATGATGATGAACCTTAAATAGTCCGAGGTATGAACCAAACATAAAAGTAAGGAAAGCTCACCTCAATACCGCAAGCCTCTGCAAGTATCGCAGGCGAGCTCCCTGGCCCGGCTGTACCACTTTTTATGCGGCTCGCGTTTGAGGTTCAAGCGAAACGTGCCGACAAGGACGCTTTTTGTACTCCTACAATCATTCCGTACGTTTCGAATCAGAACAAACCTCGGTATAGAGGAAAGAAGCACAGAAACTCAACTGATCTAAACTTATATTAATAGGCTTGACCAGCGCCGGCCCTAGGGCAGCGAGAGGAGCGGCTTTAGGCGTCAGAAAGCAAAGGACGGCAAAATGCTAAAAGAAAAAAAAATATGACGCGGGGCGGCACACTTGCATTGTTTGTAACCAGCATAAAAATTTGACGTGGAAATAGTTTACATTCTGGATCAGCACATGGGCTAGTTTTTATTCTGGAAAATTATCGATTGATGTACGATCGTTTTCAGAAATGAATCGCACCGAAAGACTATCTCTTTCTACCCTGATCAAAGGCTAGGGGTCAGCGCTGGGCTTGACTTCCACTTCGTGCATGCACTGCGTCGGAGCACGCTTGCCTAGACGAAGCATATTCACTCGTGATTTGAATATCAACCATGAAATGGTGTCACATTTTCGTGCCCGCCCTGGCCATCGTAAAATGTGCAGGAGGGTTTAGGTCATGCAGATCCGATGCACCCTCTCCGAAACTCTTCTTGTTCTTGTTATATATAAAAAAGCGATGTGTGTATGTACACATGTATGTACACATGTAGGTAGGTGTGTATATATTCCCTATGAATTCTAAAACGGCTGGACTGATTTTGACGGGAGTTACACTGGCAGATAGCTGATTATATAAGGAGTAAAACACGCGGCGCAGCTTGCATATGAAAAAAAAAGAATAGGGCATTGATACTGATGAACTCTAAACTAAACAAAACTAAATTTGACAGCTCTAAAATTGTTGCCATCCTTCTCTCACGCATTGAAATGAAAAGAGAGGCAGATAATTTTAGTCCTGTCAGATTGATTTAGTTTAGTGAGTGGTGTGACAGAATAGACGCCACTAGCAACTTTGCGCCGATGTTCAAGACAAAGAAGCTAAGTCTAAACTAAGCATGCGTTGCTGATGAGAGTGACGTCTTTGCCACGTTTTGAAGTTGTCCATCCGTTTTTTGTATAATCTGTGTACTTTTGTAAATATTTATTCGTTTCTTCTTATAATTATCCCTTTTGTATTTGCGTGACTCCGGTAGTCGGATGGAAATTATCTTTTTGCTGATGTGGCACGGGGATTAGGTCTCTTCAGGCGTTAGCTCGCTTTTTTGGAGACCTAATTGAAAAGTGACGTGTTTTTGGAAACGATATCCTGTCGGTAATCTCTAATAACTCGGTGGGGGCTCTCGGAGCTTAAATCGTCAGATAACTCTAACGCTCACGCCAGAAATGACGTATAAACGACAAAAACAACTCGTTCTTTATAGTATAGAAAAAAAAGCATTTAAGACCCTCTTTTCCACACTTTTAGCAATTTTGGTCACATCTATTTCCTCGGTTAGTTTAAAGTTATAAACATGGTGTCATATCAAAATTATATGTTTTATCTAGGAAAAAGTAAAGGCTAAATAGGAAAGTCGTTCGATAGAACAAATATATGAAACTAACACTGATTTACGTGTTTTGGATTCATTCAAATACTTATTTACCAAGCTTATGTGACTTGTTCAAACAATTCAATTTTAATTTCAAAATATGTTCATTGGATCCTGGTAAAGGTTAAGGCACTTGCAGACGATGAGTAGTACAAGTAGCAAGTACAAGTTGTAAGTAGCTCCTACGCATCGTCTGCATCGTTTTGCTAAGTGTAAGTGGCAGTGTACTAAGCAAAAGGTTTCAAAACGTATAATCAATAAAAAAAAACATTAGAATTACCTATACCACTGTCCAGACAGCTATGGAGTGGCTTTCAAGAGTTCTTGAGATGGTCTCTTTACCAAAAAACCTTACCTATTGTTAATATAATATTATAATTATGGATGTATATTATAATAATATTGATGGTAGCAAGAAGTATGGATATCAACAAGATGTAATGCAGTCGGCTGTTTAATATTAATTTGTATCGTTCATCTGACAACCAATTAAAATTATCAGCAACTTTTCTTCCTAATTAACTGTTTTAAATTGTCAACTGTATTTTTTATACTTTTTCAAGTAGAATGTATTCAAGTAATTATACTAATTGACAGCTGGGATAAATTCGATGTATTATTTATAATATTTTACGATAACTTGTTTATATAACGGGTGGTGAAGTGACCCGGAATATAGGTCTAAGAATACAGTGTAATTCTTGGTAAAGTACCAGACAACAATGTTGCTGGTGTGCCGTCCACAGGCGGCTGTGACCTCATACAATGTTGTTGGTGTGCCGTCCACAGGCGGCTGTGACCTCTTACAATGTTGCTGGTGTGCCGTCCACAGGCGGCTGTGACTTCTTACAATGTTGCTGGTGTGCCGTCCACAGGCGGCTGTAACCTCTTACAATGTTGTGACTTACCAGCCTGTATGCCACCATTTTGGTAATGGATAAAATATAGTATACCTATTATACAATTAGTGAATAAAGTACGGATTTAAAGCGAGGGCCATATAGATGAATCACGAGCAAGTGAAGGATTCTAACGACAGTCCGACCAGCCAATTGCTGTCAAAATTATGACAACATAAAATTAGTAGATAATATGTGATAAAATTGTCAAGCGCTTGACATGCTCTTACCAGAAAAACAATTATATTTCTTTGAAATACGGTCTGTCTCATTTACCTTCCTGTCGCACGCCTTGAGTACAAAAACGGGAGTAGCTAGGCGGGCGGGCCCACGTAAAACAATTTTTTGTAAAAAAACAACTTTTGTTTGGCATAAAATACGCGCATTATAATCCAGTAGTAGTTAGCAGTAGTGGTACTATGTGAATCAAATACAAAAATGTATTATTATGGCGTTCACGCACTGCATTCACAACTCACAACTTACACACAAGACCTAAGCAAAACAAAAAACTGTCTCTGTGGCCCGCCAAACTTTTCATGTCGCCAAAATGACTTCTATGGTTTTATTTCATTAGCCTACTTCACAAAATTAAGGGCATGCCTTTTACTGCCAAAGAATATCAAATTGGCAATAAAAAAAAAATACTTTTTTTTATTAGTTTAGAAATGTCCTAAGAAATCTTTTTTTTTTTAATAGTTTAACATTTTAAGTTGTTTTTGTGACAGTGAATTGTAAATAACTTCTAACTGACAAGACTAAAACTCAACTTAGTTTTTTTTTTGTTCATAGGTAATTAATAAATAAAACAAAATAAATAGTTTTGGCGAACTTTGGCGGGTAAAAGTAGCATGAGTAATGTTAGGCATCGAGTTAAGGCCTTAACATGAAAATCCTAGACGCACTCTGCAGCTGGTCAAAAAAGTCACACTATGAATTCAAATGAAAGATAAATTTTATCTAATAGCGTCCAAATATTTTATACTACTTGTAGACCCGACCTCCGGGCCATCATGTCCAAGACCTTTGACCATTCTAAAAACGAGAAGCAAATTGTGGAATATTTCGATTTGAAAACTGCAACGTCGAATTATAACAACAACATCGCCCTTGTACCATTAACATCCACAGTACTCCATACATACAAGTCCTCGGCCCATACACACAAAATGTCAGTAATTACTTGAAACTCTACACCCTGGAATTATGAAATCAAAATGCTCGATAACCTCTCACAGTGTGAGCACGTGGCAGTCATTTGATAGGTACTTTCAATTCTAGTTTAAGTTCCCTTGAAACTAATTATTTATTATTGTTGACTTTTTCAACCACTTTTTAAGGAAATTCAGGACTTTTAGGATCTACGCTATGTACATTTAGTATCAGAGGTAAGATAAAACTTTGGAGCTGTGTGTTTGAACGCGCTAATCCCTGAAATACTGGCCCGATTTCAATCATTAATAGATAGCTACACTATCCTTGAGTGACATAAGCTATGTTTATAATGTTAAAGTTATTGGTAAAATATGTCAGAGAAAAAATAAGGAACCTTTATCGGCGTGCGCTGACTAAATGTTTTGAGATAAGTAAATACAATGTACAACTAAAACATAGTTCCATAGTAAATAAACAAAAAAATAATAATACAGTTACTACATACATACATACACTTTTATAATCAAACCACAGTAGCGGTGTAATGAACGAGCAAAGTTGATGCAAATTGTAAAGTGCTTTTCATGAAAGAAGTCCCACGGCAAACAGCGGAACTAAATTTCCATGTTGTAGTTGTCAGGTGTTGTTACTGTGTTTGGACGCTAGTGAGATTTTTATTAATTTTCCATCGTTAAAGAGTCGTGTACGATGCCAAAAGTTGTTAAAGTTCTACTCGAGAAATGATACTGATAGTGATTGATACGCGATGACAGCGCCGCGTCTGCGGGACTTCAAACATGAAACGGACTCTAGTACTTTCTACATGTTATAATTATAAAAAATGCAAAATAAACTTTTTCTATCTCTCTGCCCGTCTGTATGTTTTGGATTTTTGTTACGACAGCTGATCCGTTATTGATGAAATTTCGTAAGGAAACAGTGTACGAAAAACATTAGATTATTTAATATTTGATTTGATATTAGGTAGGTATATAAAAAAAACTAGAAACTTGTAACGTCTCCGGTAAACCTCGTATGGTGCTAATAAAATTCAAAATTCACACAAAATTAAAAACATTATTATAAAGCTCATGCACACTACCTCTATTCGTATACAAACACGATCTGTAAGGGTAACGCTACACCGCTCTTCCGCACTTTTGTTAGGTGGGTGTGGTCAGACCCTTAGCAAAAAACACAATAGCTTGATATGGAACCTCTATGGATTAGTGAGTTGTTTGGGTGCGACGGGGGCTTCATAAATAAGTATTATTGAGTGACGAAACGAGCACGTAGTTTGCCCTTGATGGTTAGCGCCACGTCTGGCCATTATCTTTAGCAGAGCCACCTAGAAATTTGCATTTCAAAATTAAACTCGTGGCCGTACGTAGATATAACACCAATTCATCATCATCATCAGCCAGAAGTTGTCAACTGCAGAACATAGGCCTCCCCCTCAGACCGCTACACTGAACGAAAGCCTGCCATCTGCATCCACTATAGATGCCCGCGACTCTCATGATGTCGTCGGTCCATCTAGTGGGAGGCCTACCTACGCTGCGTCTTCCGGCTCGTGGTTTCCACTCAGGAATCTTCCTTCCCCATCGGTTATCGGTTCTTCGAGTGATGTGGCCTGCCCATTGCCACTTGAACATGCAAATCTGAGCAGCTATGTCGGTGACTCTGGTTCGTCGACAAATATCCTAGTTACAGATTTTATCGCGCAAAAAAACTCTGAGCATTAGCTCTCTCCATTGCCCGCTGTGTGACTGCGTTTTTCCAAAAGACCAGCAGTCCAAAAGGAGCTCGTCTAAACGCTAGTAAATTATGAACGTATAGCATAGAGATAAAATAATTGACTTCTCCGCGGTCTTTCGGACGCTGCTATGCCTTGACTATACTAAGAGGAACTAAGAAAGCTCCCCATTCCTGCTAACCACATCTTCGTGAATGGATCTATCTGTAAACAGCCATCCAATCAAAGTTGTGAGGCCATTTGACATTTCATATTATCAAATGATTGTTTAATTCAGATTACCCGCGCACGCCGGAGGGGAAGAGTACAAAATTGCTGTAATTTTGTAATAATCTTCACAGCGGGCGCGACACCCTGTACCTACGGCACGCGGCGCCAAATTAGCACTCTTTGAACACCCTTTGTTATGTGGATTTGATTGTTTAATTTGAGGATTTAGGCGACTTGTTCAGAACTAGCTGCGTCTCGCAGTTTCGCTCAGAATTGATCATATTTCCGGCACAAAAAGTAACTCAGCCATGGTGTCCAAGTGGCAGCATGTACACCTCACAAGCTGACGGCACTCGGTTTGATTCTCGGCCCTGCACCAATCACTTATTTACTAACTTACATAAATATGTGCAGTTTTCGATGACGTGATGTCATCAAAAACGACATAGAAAAACATCGTGAGGAAACCGATAGGACCAAGAAACTTAAACAGTTTAATGACACGACATTCCCCAACATGCACTGGGCCAGCATGGTGGATTAGGGCCCATCCTCTCTCTGAGAGAAGGCCTATGTCCCAGCAGTGGGAACATGAAAGGCTGATATTTTTGAGTTACTTTTTATCCCGGAATACTAAGTTATACGTCTCAACCATTCGTGTTATCCCATGCGAGCTGAGTGCAAGCGGGATGAGGGAATTGCGATTGTGAGTTAACTTTTTTTTATTGGAAGTAAGACTTGCGCTTCCTATAATAGAGCACGCTTGCCTAGAAGAACCGATTCACTCGCAACTTGAAGACACCCAGATTGTGTTAACTATATATCGGACACCCATTCAGGCAGCGCATTCCACATTTCTAGCAGTTCTCACAATAACAGTAAAATCAAAGCGCTTCGTAGAGGTTTTCGGAATATCAACCACGAAGCGATGTCACCTTTTCGTGCCCACTGCGGCAGTCCGATAGAAAAATACCTCCCACTAGATGGACCGACGACATCGTGAGAGTCGCGGGCATCCAGTAGATGCAAAAGGCAGGCTGTCGTTTAGTGTGGAGGTTAAAGGGGGAGGCCTATGTTCAGCAGTGGACGTCTTCTGGCTGACGATGATGAAATGAGAAGGCATTGGAATTGAGCTGGCAAGTATATTAATGAGTTTTGTGCTGAAAACACGGTTTATAGAGCTGCAAGTATCATGTCGTATCTGTGAATACACTGAGGTACTGCCTACAGGAGCTGCGAAGGTATGGAGGAGCTGGGTTCTATTTAATTTAACACACTTTTATCAGCTTCGTTTGTAACTAAACTTGGTCCAAACATTTATTTGCTCTGACAGATGCAATAAGATTGTAAAACCACTAGAATGTTGTGCACACATCGCATTTAACATCACAAATGTACCTATTTATTTTTAGCAAAAGCGTGTATGACCAGTTTGGTAAAACTACAATAAAAATAAAAAGTTTAAATCCGAATAAAAACATAGAATTCAGATCATTATTGCTAGGTTTTTGCACGTAAGACTGTATGTGTAGCAGGTAACATATATATACTTCACTGAAATGATTAATGTTTTATCCCGCTTTTTACAATGTTGATGTCAGAATAAATAAATGCTTGGACTAAGTTTATTAATGTAATCACTTCATCAAAACTAGCGTGATTGCCTTTTACTTTATTAATGTAAACACATTTTGGAAGTCGATTTTACTCTGTGACGACGTTCTAATGATTCAAATTCAAATTCAAATTCAAATTATTTATTGAGAATAAAAACGGACAAATTCCACTAACATTTATCTCACATACTGTTAAAACTAAAATAGATTTCCTAGTAAAAATAGGAATAATATTATAAAATTACTAATATAATAAATACAACAAATTACTGTAAAAATATGTCAACATAAAATTAGTATGTCATACAAATTGTCATTATAGTCATCGGCCTTTTTGCCCCTGTCCCATTGATCAGTTAAATTTTCACAATAAGTTAAAAACACTTTCGTTACTGTTTTCCAATTGTCACAAATAATATCACAATCATGATGGAGCCGAGAGGTGGATGGTAGAGCTTTTCAATAGCTACTAGTAAATCTCTCGAGTTTGGACTTCTTTGGTATGTTTAATGAATCGCAGCGTGTTTTAAAAGTTTTTAAACTCATAAATTTTTCAGTTAAAAGAGATCTCGGTCGTTGCCTGAAAACTAATTTGTTTATGGCTGATCAGTTCAAACTGCTAATTGAGCTATGCTACGAGCAGTCCTGTATTAGTTGTTATAATAGGGTATTTGACTACTTTTGGGAAACTATTGCACATTATTGCCTGATATAATTTAATGTATACTGCATTTATATTTTCTGGATATCAGTCGTATTTGCGATATAAATCGATGTTAAAGTTTGAATAAAAAAATATCGCGCCAAAACGCAGACCTGCGTCATAGCTCCGGTCGAGCGACGATTGACGTCACACAAAACAAAACAGCTGCAGCCAGGCAGCAAAAGTTTGATAATCACTAATTTTCTAATAGAAGTAATGGTTTATAAATGTTGTGTAGTGCCACAATGTACAAATACTTCCATAAAACACCGGAAAAACTATTCGTTTCTGTTCCAATGGACCCAAAAACTCGCAAAAAGTGGTTGGAACTAAGTAGCTCGTAGAGAACCCAAAAGTATTGGAGCTAATTCAAGTGTTTCTATGTGCGAAGATCATTTTGAGGTACATATTTGAGTCTATATATTTCTATTACAATTTGTGTTTTTATTGCATTACTATTTTATGTACTGTTACTTTCTTTTTAAACATTGTAAAGACATAACCTAACAAAATAGTGATATCCACCTACTACAACATACTTTTTGTACAACTCGATTGAATGTTTTGCTTGGAGAACAATTAAAAATTAATACTTACATTGTAGTTTTTACGTTTTGAGTTCTGCAGCGTAGAAACAATGACGTAGATTATTATTGAAGACATATGCAACCATAATTACATTAATTTTGGGTAAGTTACTGCTGTCTGCTTGCACAAAATGTTTCTCCATTCTTCTCACATTTAACCTCCGGACTGTTTTTGGTGATAATTTCTGGATAAATCGCTCTCAAAATAGCTTTACAACATTAAATTCGCAAATATCAATACAAAATCTGTTTGTTTAGATTTGTGTGACGTCACTAGGGATGAAGCCAATTACAGACCGTTTTCGATCACGTGATCAAATGTCGAAAATACAGTTATTTTATTCGCGTTTTTTACAAAAAATAAGCATATTTTTATAAAAAAATCAATGAAATATGCTTTTTCAGTATGTCATGTTTATGGATGATGTCAATTGGCATAATATTTTCAATACAGTCAAACACCCTATTGATGTGTACTCTGATCAAACTGCCACCTCCATATTTTGTCCCTCTCTGGTACAAACCCGGCACGCTTTGAGTTCGCCGCGGTCATCCGCAGTATTTCAGCTTTTTTCCGACAACAAAATGTTTTGTTCCTCCGAGCGCGGTGGGATGGCGGTGGGACGTGGTGGGACGTGGTGGGACAAGTATGCCAGTTTTTGTACTCTACACGAAGGTACGCGCGGCCTGATGGAGAATTTCTGCCATTGTGACGTAGCGCTGACACGGGGTGGAGTTAGCTTGTGCCACTTCACTGTTCGGAATGAGTTATTGTTTTATTTAATTTTCACAATCCAGCGAGGCAATGCTGCCAGCATTAAGGAATTAAAATTGATTAAATAAGGAACAAGTATACACTTGTGAAATTTTAATATTAATAATTAATGATAGACATAATAATTATTTAACTTTTTTAATTTTTTGTTTGTTATATGTAACTTTTTATATACCATTTTCAATATAATTATATTATTAATTGACTTGTAAATTTAAATTTACTAATAAATTACTTTGACTTTGACTTTGACTTTGCATTCTGGGGACCCTGCCGCATGGTGGCGTATTGTTCAACTAGGTTCAACTTTCTCTTATACATTATATTTATATATGTAATAGTTCTTATCGTATATAGATAGATAAGTTAGTACATGTGTTGTTCTTAACTACTCATCATCATCATCAGCCGGAAGACGTCCACTGCTGAACATAAGCCTCCCCCTTTAACCTCCACACTGAACGACAGCCTGCCTTTTGCATCCACTGGATGCCCGCGACTCTTACAATGTCGTCGGTCCATCTAGTGGGAGGCCTACCTACGCTGCGTCTTCCGGTTCGTGGTCTCCACTCCAGAACCTTTCGTCCCCATCGGTTATCGGTTCTTCGAACGATGTGGCCTGCCCATTGCCACTTCAACTTGCAAATTTTAACAGCTATGTCGGTGACTCTGGTTCTTAGGTGAATATCCACGTTCCGAATTCTATCGCGCAAAGAAACTCCGAGCATAGCTTTATCCATCTAAATGAATCTGACGTCTCTATTATTAGTAACACCTCACTGGCGTAGTGTTTATTATTACCTGAAAAAAATAATGCACGATAAGTGCCGATAAACATATTGTGTTCAAATTATTCATTTGTTATAAATTATTATTTATTATTTATAAAAATAAAATAAAAAAGAATTAATTATACAGGGATAATATTTAAAAACGATTGAAGAAAAGTTTTGGAACGTTACTATAACTAAAGTTATATGATTATTGACGTGATATTTACCGTGGTAAGGTTGTGGAATGAGCTCCCGATATTTCGGCGCAGTTACATGCACCATGTTCACGGGAAGACTCCAGTCTAACTATAAACTTACACTATAACTTTAGTGAACAACCGTGATAGTTTAAAACAGCGTGTTACTATAAATTTCCACGTTTTTTATAAGTAAGCGCGGATAACTCCGCGTTTGACCACCAACTCGCCTGTTGGTAAGCGACGATGTGGTCGAAGATGAAGCACGCCGACTTAAATACCTATTCACTCTGGCCTTGAAAAGACTCAGATTATATCTTTGAGGAAACAAGGAAGCGGGCAGGTTGGCGGACATGTTCTTTAAATAAGTTATTTATTGAACTGTTTGATCTGATGCCGGCGTCACGGTTATATCATAGTGCTAGCCGCCACCGCCTGGAAGCTCATCCACACATCATACATACATACATACATACATACATACATACATACATACAGTGTATTACATCATAACATATCAGTTCCTTCTTACTTCACACCTGCAACATGTGGAATGAGCTACCTTCCACGGTGTTTCCGTGAAGCTACGCAGCATGCGGGGTTCTTCAAAAGGCGAGCTAATCGGCACCGTATTTGTGATGCCCCTGGAGTTGCAGGTATTCATCGGCGACGGTGATCGCTTACCATCAGGCGGCCCGTCTGTTTGTTTGCCAACTATGGCATAAAAATACTATATCTACTATAATCGACCGAACAGAATTATTGGCAAAGGTAAATATAATTATATAGATAGCTAGACAGACCTGTATAAGACTCTAACAACTATTATACTATTACGGCTGATGGGGCCGAAATGTCCTGGAATGGAGACCACGGACCGGTAAGCGCAGCGTAGAATGTCCGCCCACAAGATGGACAGACGACCTAAAAGAGACCGCAGGGAAACGCTGGATGCAGGCCGCTTCCAACCGGGCCTTTTGGAGATCGATGGGGGAGGCCTATGTCCAGCAGTGGACGTCCTACGGCTGAAATAATGATGACGGTTATATCTTATTCAAAATACACAACATTCTGGGTATCTTCAAATCACGAGTAAATAAGTTTCTTCAAGGGAAGCGTGCTCCACCGTAGACCGCAACATCGCTTTACATCAGGCGAGGCGGTGGTCAAACGAAAGCCTATTATAATAAAAAATTATACCGTAAATAAAAATTATAAACTGAAAAAAAAGCAATTAAACTGTAAATATTCAAACGGCTAAACAGATGTTTTTGAATACTATTCAAACAAAAAAAAATTAGGTAAGTACAAATTGGTTCAGCCGTTTGGGAGTTACGATGCCAGACATACAGATACACACCCTCTTTTTGCGTCGGGGGCTAAAATTTATCTCAGTAATAACAAATAGTCCAAAAAGTCCGTCCATTTCCACCGCACCTACGAGAATACCAGATGTCTAGCTAAAAAAAAACAACACCTTTTTAAAAAGGTCTTTTGTATCAAAAGTGTATTATGCGAGACCCTCGACAAAAGAGTGTTTTATTATTTTTCAAAAGGGTTCCGTGGGCGGTAGCTTCCGTTTCCATTCAGGCGTTTGGGGTTGCCATTTTTAATTCTTGTACCGTTTTTACGTTAAAATATGACACTATGCACGGCATATGGCATTTTTTTATTTGTGACCAAGGAAGTGAAGCCAGAATATTTTTTTGATTCTTAAAAAATATATAATTGGCATTTCTTGGTTCTTTTAATCGGGATTTTAGATTTACCAGTTTTTTTTACATTCGTTCGTTATTTTATTTTACATAAGCTCAGTTCTATTTTATAATACAATAAATCAAAGTTTCTATATATGTATTATCATAATCACACGTTGCTGGACATATGCCTTTGCGAAGTCTCGATTCCAGTAACTGCTAATTTGCGTTGTAACTTTATCCGCGACGACGACATGAAAATTTAATTTAAAAAAGGACTTTGTCCATATTTTTCATGACCAGAAAAACTCCGTGCTGTCTGCGTGAAATTGGCAATTTCTTCGAAGGTTCGTAATGCTCTCGTTTTGAACAGTTACTATTTTTACTGTAGATTCACAGAGTGTGATCACGGGTCGCGAGGGGGAAACCTCTTCATGGTGTATGCATTCCTGGTACTTGGTTTTGGTGAAAAACTATTCTTGATTTTTGTCTTTTTTAGTTGCCTCGTCAAAATAATATTACTATGGAGCAAGCCAGCGCGCTTCGTGCGCGCTTGTGAAGAGAATCTACTATCCAAAGGTTTTTCATATTATACTACGATCTAATCGGAAGACGCGTTTGATTCGTTTGACGGGTTTCAGTTTTGTAACTATGGTTAGGTTACCGTGTTATTTGTTAGCATGTTTACGTTTACGGCATGTTATTGGCTTGGTACAATACAGAAATAGAGCTCTGTTGGTCTATTCCTTTGACGTAACGAGACATTTTAATGCAGACTAACTCCGTGTATAGCTTTGCATCCATGCCCTTAGCTGCATCAGCTATTGGTATTCTGATATGTGCAAACATACATAGCATCATTGCCATTGCTTATACCAACGTCCGCGACGTTGGGTTCCTCTCTAATATATACCTACACTCGATCAAAATCAGCTACAATGTAACTCCACCAACTTATCTTCAAAGTTATCTGGAAGAGCCACTGTCGTATTTCTTGCACAAAACTGTCTGCCATCCTATCGAAAAATTAGTTTATTGATTTGGCCACACCTTGCAAATAAGTTGGTGGCTGCACCAGACAAAAACGGAAGTATGCCTTTGTAGTGACCGCAGGCAAAAAGGCAGGCCAACTATGAGGCCATCTGCCTCGACGTTTCAATAAAGCCTGGTAATTGGCCCACGATGCCCATATAATTATACTTAGCGTCGTTTTTCACAGGTCTGTTGCAGGACTATGGCGGCTCAAGTTATTGTTGCTAAGGACGGGAAAAAGTATCGATAGATTTCGATATCGTAGATGCCAAAATAAATAAATTTATTGAAAATATAATGACGTCAAACGTAACCTTCTATTATAAGAACGTTGTTTTTAAAACATATTTATACCAAAAACATCTGGTTGAAACTTTATTAAAATACCAGGCAAAAATTAATATAACCATAAAAAATTTATTAAAAAAACCCAGGAAATCTAAGTATTTCTATTGTTTTTTATTGTTAACGCTTGAAGTACCAGTTTTTTTTTTTAAATAGGAAACATCGTCTATAAAAGTCAGCGACAGTATTTTCCCATCACTATTTTATGACCTTTATTCAATTATAAAACAGCTAAAATTATGTAATAGCTGTTATAGTTTCAATTGTTCAAGAATGTTTGCTGATAGCTCAAGAAAACTCGGTTTTTTTAATTATTAAGTTATGAACCAACAGTGAACATTGTTATTTTAATATTATCAGCACTTACCATGCCCATTGTGCATTATTTTATGAGCCTATTATAGCTTTAACGTTTATTTTAATCGTATATTTTTATTAATAATATTCCTATAGCAGGTATACTCTAGTGTCATTACTCTAGCTACCCTGTTTTTTGTAGTTTTATACCAGAGTAAAAATTTAAAAAACACTGTTATACAATTTAATTATTATCAGGTATATAATAATCTGATAATTTATATTAAAAATGATATCCAACGGGAAAATATTATTCTAACTGGAAATACTGAATTATTACTCAACACAGTTTTTGTCTGTTCATATATTATATAACATTACTCTACATTTTTTATTATATCATGAATATTGTTATCAACATAAAAATGTTGATTTACCATTGAACTTAGCTTTTCAACCACTGTTATCTTTAAACTCGTGTCTAAAAGTATCGATACTTCAGCGAGAAACAATAATCTTACTGTCACATCACTAAACCAATCCAATCAATTAAAAACCGCCAAAACGGCGTTATGGCCTCAAAAGTCAAAGAATATTTACGGTGATGGCTTAAATAAGCTATCTTTGGAGCTATAAGGTGATATAAGGATAACGATGGCTTTAATAAAAACCTATCACCAGGACTAGAGTAATATAAAAGGGATAAAGCAGCGATAATTTCTTGATGCCCATCAATCAGTCAGTCAGTCAGGCTGGATAGTGCGGGCATATAGAATAGGTAATATCTCTACTAACTTTGCTATTTTCTGTGTATTTCCATATTTCTCTACTTTTCTTTTCTCTTTTTCCAACATTTTCCAAAGTTATTACGTGCCAAAGTTATAGGTACTGTAAGGAAAATTTTATGTAAGTGAAGAATAAAGAATTTTCTTGAATTTTTCTTCACGAATTTTTGAAGGAAAGAAGAATTCTCTAAAACGTAAATTACAAAAAAAAACGAGTTATTTTAAAATTATTGTTTTTTTAAATACACAATGACACAAGTGAATATCATGTAATTAAGACAGACTAACCGACAACAAAAAATTCGTCCACCATGATAAGGTAGAATATTTGTGACACAGATTTTTACACTAAGATAATATTCATACAAATAAACAAATATTGATTTGAATAGATTTTGGATATTCGTAAAAAACAAACGGATGAAAAGCAAAATATCGTAAAAAAGGCTTCAAGCGACCATAATTATGAGTTATCTGTGAGATTGAGGCTTCAAGCGACATTATTTGAGATATCTGTGAGATTGACGCTTCAAGCGACATTATTTGAGATATCTGTGAGATTGAGGTTTCATGCGACATTATTTGAGATATCTGTGAGATTGAGGTTTCATGCGACATTATTTGAGATATCTGTGAGATTGACGCTTCAAGCGACATTATTTGAGATATCTGTGAGATTGACGCTTCAAGCGACATTATTTGAGATATCTGTGAGATTGAGGCTTCAAGCGACATTATTTGAGATATCTGTGAGATTGAGGCTTCAAGCGACATTATTTGAGATATCTGTGAGATTGACGCTTCAAGCGACATTATTTGAGATATCTGTGAGATTGAGGCTTCAAGCGACATTATTTGAGATATCTGGTAACTTTTTTACATTTGTATTTGCTTCGTTTGAGCTAAGTTTTGTGTCTTTTTGGCGCTTTAAACCTTGAAATTACGTAAATTGTTCCAGTTTTTATTACTATACACAGTACAGTGTGTGGCATAACATGGGGATTAGCAATTTTCGATAGGAATGGATTTTAATCATTTCCAACTAAAAACAAAAGACAGAGAAATAAAAACAAAGGTTACGATATTTTTATCTTTTTATTTGACAAAGAAATTAATTCATTTTTTCTTATTCCGCTTTCCTTATAATACATTGTAGTTATAAAGTAATTATTCTATCTAGCTATATTTATATGTATAGTTTTATTTCTCTATATATTACAAATTATATTTACAAAATTGTAATGATTTTTCTTCCCGTAAAGACCCATACATTATAATTGGTATTTTATATATTATAGTCTATTCATATAAAATGTATTTTATTTTATTTAAAATGCTTTAAACTATATGTAATAGCGTAAAACATCAAACAAATATTTTACGTTTTTACAATATCAGGATTTTTTTTGCAAATAATTTGACAAAACCTTTTAATTTTTTATATGAATATGCTATAATAGGTATTCCATAAAAATATATAATAAGTTGCAATAGTAATAAAAATACTTTAGCTAAAACATCGCATTCAGAACACATATTTTAAACAAAAAATAAATATATTAAGCTTCCATGAAAAAAGAAAAATAAAAATACATAACTATATCAAAACAATTATTTTACTTATTTATCACATCACACTGGTATGTGTTCACGTATTATTTTTCGGTTTGTTTATAATTAAAAATATCTAAATAAATAAAAATTACCAATTAAAGCTTAATTTATGAATACAATTTCATTTAAATTATAGCTACCAATTAGTTGATGAAAAGGAATAATATTGTTTTGTATAGGCAAAACAACGTGTAAGTAGTTTAAAAATTACTAACCAAAATTAAATTGCATTTGGTCATCTGTTTTTCTGTCAACAAAATGTACGAATTACACTTTTTATTTAATACAATATTATGTAACTAATAAATAAAAACTGTGTTTTTTCACTATTGCAGTACCTACAACAAAATAATAGTACAACTTTTAGTTACAGGATTTAAATATAAGTAAAACTTTTGCAATCACAATAAACATTCGAAAACGGGAATAACCTAGATTTTTTTGAAGTACAGTTTTGTGTTATTTGTAAGAAAAAAACATATTGATCAGCAAACATTTTACAATATGAATTATTGTGTATGTTTGATTTGATTTCGACTCAACCTTTTCAACAATTATTTATCATCATCATCATCATCAGTCAGAAGACGTCCACTGCTGAACATAGGCCTCCCTCTTTAACCTCCACACTGAACGATAGCCTGCCTTTTGCATCCACTGGATGCCCGCGACTCTCACAATGTCGTCACTCCATCTAGTGGGAGGCCTACCTACGCTGCGTCTTCCGGTTCGTGGTCTCCACTCCAGAACCTTTCTCAGATGAATAATTATTCATCGAGATACAATACCTATAGTCACAAACGTACAATAAAAATGTCCGAACCAAAACTCGGCGCACGCTAAGCATTGCGTCGACTTTTTGGTTAGTTGTAAAGCAACCGCGATCCGAAAACAACACCGCGCGATGCCAGTACTACGATGACATAGCGGACAAGCGATGTTGAACACTATGCAAGCGACACAACGTCTAAATTGAAGTAAATGTGGCATGCGAACTATATAATTGATGTCTAGGTATATACAACGACGCTCGGACGACTTTACGATTTTTGACTGTTTTCACTTGATATTGTGATATAGTCACAATCTCTAAGTGAAGGTAAGGTATCGTATCTCGATGCCATTATTCCTTGTTTTTTGTGTTTAGATAACTGAAGGTTAGGTTACAAACTGGTAAACATAGACACAAATCCCTGGAACTGATTCAAAGTGCATATCTGGTCTTACATCTTGGTCTTTGCGAGGTTTGCCGGATGTCACGTAATTTTCTACCAATCAGACACCAGATTGCAACTGACGTTATCTTCTCTGATTGGTCAGACTTCGCAACCTGTGCGCTAGGAAAGCGCAGTTCATAGATTATGCAATCCACAAGAACTTCAAAATACCCACAACTTTAATTTACTGTTGGTATGTTTTTGCATAACAACAGGAAAATCTTATTAAATTGCATTATCTAATCGAGGCTCATTATAACTTAACTTTTTGGATCAAAGAATTTATTCAAAACTATTTACTTAAAACTATCTATCTATAATTCATTTATTTTAGTAGTATTTCCCCAGTTTGCAATAATCCGAAACTACACTAGCAGACAACTTAGCGCGCTAAGCGGGAGACCCTAGGAAGTTGCCTAGCCATTCGGCCAGACAGAACGTTTCGTTCTAAAACACTTGGCCAACACCGACGTGACGTCTTTCCATTCACTTCTAGATCATATTAAATCTCTATGACCAAGGAAGGATCCATAATTATACCGTTCTTGGTCCAAGTAACCAGGCAACTTGCTAGGAACTAAGCGCCAAGGGAGCCACTGGTCAGCAATTTCGGCCTTAGAAATGTGCTATATTTTGAAAAGTAAATTCTTTGACCCCACAATTTTCCTATATTAAACATTTACAAGAACCGATATGAACAACATAATAACCTATTTATAATCAATTAATTATAAAAAATTTACAACTTTTTTTATAATTATTATCTATTAAATAATTTCCCTTAAAATTAGAGTTGGTTGTGCCGATACATTGTAACATTATTTATAAAAAAGTTTAGGCGCCACCTTTGTTTTGCGCCATCTTGGTTTGTTCCGCCATTTTTAGTGATTCACAGTTACTTTAATATTTTAGGTTCTATCCCATGGCTGTTAGACTGCTGGCCACACCCTGGAGAAGAAAAAACTTTATGAACAAGAATACAGGAACAAAATGTGTGACTGAAGGTAGAGCTTTGGTCAAGTTGGTGTCATGTGGAGGCATGATTTGGGCAAAACTACTTTTTAAATTAAAATGATATTTTCAAGTTATTTTACAACACAATTGACTTTATTTAAGAAGCTACTTGACATAGGATTTAAAAAAAACATGCTACGTTATTATGTAGCACGAACGAAAGCAAAGAGAGCTCGTGGACCAACTCACTGGACTGGCCTCTGTACCAAAGCCATGCTTTTAGGATCAGGTTTATTTCTAGGTTTATTGGCCAGTCTGACCAATGAGGAAACTATGGTACTATGGTACCTACTAAATTTGAACTTGGAAAGTTAAGTATCCACGGACAGGCAAGACATGCAATGCGCAGAGAGGTTGGGTCTCTGTATCTTTTATCGCATTTACAACGGGGGAGTGTTCTGAAGAACTGTTTGATCTGATGCCGGCGTCACGGTTTTATTCGTACTAGCCGCCACCGCCTGGAAGTTCATCCACACATCATACATCAGTGGAAATCGTACAATGTTCGATTCACGCAATCCTTCTTTCCTCACACCTGCAACATGTGGAATGAGCTACCTTCCGCGGTGTTCCGAGAAGCTACAATATGGGGTCCTTCAAAAGGTGAGTTAATAGATTTCTAAAGAATCGGAAACGTATTTGTGATGCCTCTAGTGTTACAAGTATCCGTAAGCGACGGTGACTTCTTACTATCAGGTAACCCACCTGCTTGTTTGACACTATGGTATTTAAAAAACGGTGTTTTCAAAGGATGGCGCGGTAGCCACGGAAAGGCAAAACTGTGGTTATGAAAGAATATCCACGGGCTGGTGAGAGGAGCATTGTACCCAAAACGCAACCAGCCGTCAGAACAGATCTGAAGCTGCAACATGCGGTGGATCTAGAAGGACAGCAAGCATAGTACACGTGAGGTGTACGATGCAATCATGGCCCTTCTGGAAACAGAGGCCGAGTAAGCAGCAGTGGGTACTCACGTGAGCAGGCCCGGGTTGGCGTCGGTCTGGTACCAGGAGTACTGCGGCACGTAGGGCGGGTGCTGCGGCGTGCCCTGGTGGTGCAGCGGGTGCGCGTGCGCGTGCGCACCCTTCATCTCCCATGGCCCGCCTGGCGCGCCCTGCCGGACAAGACAAACAAATCACAATACATTATCAGTGTCGCAGCTGTTTTCGAACCGTGCGCGCGCGCGTGACGATGGAAAGAGGCCTGACGGTATGACACTTGTGCCCTGGAGGTTGGGGCGGCCCCTTGTATGGGACGCAACTTGTGTCAATACTTCGGCGCCGTCACATCTTCCTGAGACACGAGGTAGGGCTGGTGCGGCTGCCATTTTGGCAGAGCAGCACAAGCGACGCAAATATGCTAACCTCGGCAGTGGTTACATATTGGAGCCATTGGGCCCTTGGGGAGCTCACCTCATTTTCAAAAGTCTTTCAGAGCGCCTGGTTAATACAACGCATGACCAAAATGCTGATGTGCTTCATAACATTTGGATTGTAATAAGCATTTGGACTGTCTTTAGACCTTCAACGGTCTATGGGCAGTCTAACTGTTTTTGTAGTGTTAGTTTTAGCTTGTAGTTTGTTTAGTTAATAAACGCACTTGCCCTAATTTATTACATTACAATATCTTCTTATCACTACGAATATTTTATCTGTAAAGGTGGAAAATTTCGCCATGACACCCATTTATTGAACTTTCCGTGAAGTTGGTTTTTTGACCGAACGAAGCGAAGTCTCAGATTCTAATGGCTAATGCGACAAGTCGGCGTTTCTATGCATGTTTTATTCGCCGATAGCTTGCGTCTCGTTGATCCGAACTTCATGAAACTTTGTAGGCAAGTAGTTATTTCCAATAAAATTGTAAAGATCGTGTAAGGACAAAATTGATCGAGAAGTTCCAAAGATTGATGGGTCGCAAGGTCACAGTTCGGGGTGAACTACTAGTTTAATATTAGTTATGTATTAAGAGCGCAGCACCGCTGGGTACAGCGCAAGTGTTAAAACTAATCATATAATGTTAAGGGCGCGCCGCCCCGCCCTGCGACGCGCCCTACATACCTGATCATACTTATTTGAATACAGTTTTATAATTTTGTAACACGCAACAAGCCAAGGAAAGTATTTTTTATTATTATTTCATGATTACGTGACTACTCACAAGCCGCTACAAGGCTTATTCGTGGCTACAAGGATACGCGGGAAGGGTGTACTAAGTCGAAAAGGGTCCATAATACCCATCATTTCGAACAACTTTTACTATGGGACCAACATTGAAAATCGAAATATATATTAGCTGTTCCATATAATATTTGTCAATGACCGTTTTATATAGAACAGCTGATATATTTTTCGCGATTTCAGGGTTGGTCTAGTAGTAAAAGTTGTTCGTAATAACAACTTTTACTACTAGACCAACCCTGACGTAATGATGGGTATTATGAATTCTTTTCGGCTTAGTACGTCTTTTCCGCGTAACCCTGTATACTATACAGGGTTGTTGGTAATTCGCTTACATCTTGCAGGCAGCTTGTTTACATCAGACTAAACAATATTTATTATATCCATCAACAGCAAATACCTTCACATTTCATCATCAATTTAACACCAAGTGGGATGGCGGGCAAACCCAAACCTATTTATCAATAAAAAAAACTATAGTCATTATTTAAATATTTTTGGTTTTGTATGGAAGAAAAAAAAAAGACGAATTATTAATTGTCATGGAAAAAAATTGCTAAGTACACTCGAAAAAAAATCCTGACTTTCCTGCTGAATCTTGGTCTTCCAAAAACCGAATCCTTCCAAAATAAGGCGAGTTAATAGAGTCCTTAAGGGTTGGCAACATATTTGTGATGCCTCTGGTGTTACAAGTATCCATAGGCGACGGTGACTGCTTACCATCAGGCAGCCCGTCTGCTTGTGTGCCCTATGGCATAAAAAAAGAACCTTTCCTTACTAAACCGAGAAAGGAAAAGGTCATATTTTGGTAGGCAAGACAGCAGAAAACTCAGGTGTTTTTCAGTGTACGATGTAGAATTAAAAACTGCCTGCGAGAGGTCTGTGCTGAATTAAAAATAACCCTGTATATAAAAGTATAAATACGAAATACCGAATACGTCTGATTCATTGACGACGACTCGAAACTGACCTACGAAGTTATGTGGCACAGATATCAGCTAAGGGAAAACATACGACAGGGACGAATCTCAAGGTGCCACAAGAGGGTCGAAACCACAGTTTTTTTTTTGTTTAAATTAGAACGGCTGTCAAGGCATTTTTGTAAGAAATGTGTTGTAGCCAGTTGCACCCATATAAACGAAACGTCAGTCAATTGAAATCAGTTAGCAACTGTGATGCGGAGGTCGACGCGTTGATCTAAATAAGAATGTTCAATCAAAGTTCACACATAACGCCTGGTAACAGATTTTCCTTCTCATTTCCGTTCTATTTACTTCTCTTTTCTGTGGTTGAAACAGCTGTTAAACTTTGCACTAATATTTGTTCAATGCTTTACAAATGTACACGTTGGTTATTCCTCTCCCTTACCTTGAACATCCAAGGCATGGCGCGCCTCATGTTGGCGGCTCCATCATTGTCTTCCTGGTGGACATAGCCCTCCTACGGCGAGAAAATAGAACCTTCCCTCATCAGAATACAAAGGATTTCAGCAATAAAGCGACTAAACAGTTAAACTAACATACTTTTTGAGTACTTTATCAGCTCGTGTCCCTACCGTAACCTCACTACTATGTATTGGATTAAACTAAACAATGAACCGGTTTTTAACTCCATGGGAGTTTGTTTACTGACCGGTAGCATAGATAACAAATATTGTTAGGAAAAGCATACTCGGTCTGACTTTTGTTTAGAAATGACAACTGCAGTACATTCAGTGGACGAAGTACGATAATTAGAAAGTTTTTTTTTTATATTTGACGTTTTGGTGATTGAACATTATGTTTTTATGTTTTTCCACACTTTAAGATAAGCTCGTCTTCCTCCCCCCTCGGGAGGATCGGGAGAGAGAGAGGGGAGGGGGTGTAAACCCAGATGGTACAGGTTCAAATTATTGTCCTAGAATCCAGTAGTTATCAACATTTTTGAATAATTGTCTATAACATTGAAATACGATTCGATTATAATATAAAATACGTATTTTACTCAGAAAAATGTTGCAAGGTTTTTAACGGCTATTTTATAGTTGACAGACCAAGCGTTTTAATTTAATTACATACCGAAAAGAAGGAAAAAGTCGATCAAAAGAATCATTATATTATATAATATTTCTGTATTACCCGACGAAAATAGAAATGCAAATGTTTTCATGCAGCTTTTTACAATGTTACTAACAGTTGTCAAAACTCAAAAGACCTTGGACCGAGTACAGAATGATTCCAGTCTTGGAAAAAAGAATTCGCAAGTCCGTTTTGCTTTATTATATTAATATATGTATTTGCGGTGGACTGACGACATCAAAAGCACTGTCGGGAACGAGTGGACGCGACTAACGAGAGACCGGGGAGAGTGGCGTGAACAAAGGGAGGTCTATACCCAGCAGTGGGTCACTCAGGGCTGATGATGATGATGATATGTATTTTCGTTCTTTTTAGGAAAATTCCAGACAAAAAAGTTTTGCAAGCAAGTTAGTTAAAATACGCACTCGAGTTCAATACCAACGCCTCAAAATTGCTGTCGCGTTTTATCGACTATTTTGTAATCGAAAAAAAAGTATCGCCTCGATTGTGGCATCAAATAATTTTCAAACCCACCCTTGAGCTACCATCTTAGACTTCACCGTTATCTAACAAATGAGCTGTAACCAAAGATAATATAACCACTTGATCGCGCATGTAGTCAAAATTTCCTTTTGCAAAATGATGCCACGTCGGTCGCGGGGGGCAGCTTGTGATTGGAAAATCAAAAGTCATTCATTCAATTCTCGCCTAGGATTGGCCCCGCTCGAAATAGTTTAGGTTGACATGTTAGAACCTTTGGCTTATGCGGGGTAAAGGATGAGCAGTCAAGTGGTTATATTGTCATTGGCTGTAACCATGTGTTCAAAGATGGTGAACACGATTTGGGTCCTTACGGCTTTGAAAGATTCTATTTAGGTAATGCAAAAAGTTGCGCGACCATAAACCTTATCTCGGCGCATTGAGGTTCACGTTCGCGTGATTTTCAGTGCTGTTTCGAACCTGCGTTACGAGGTAGCCGTGGCCCCCTGGAGAGAGGACTGGCTCAAGTTAAACTGTTCGAACAAACGTTATTGTGACCAGGCACTGTGAAGCATGGGTAAGGAACTCGAGTGGCGCAGTGGTTGCGAGATACTCACGTATCCGAGCCGTGGGTCCCAGGACTGGTGGTGCGGCTTCACGTCGCACGAGCTGCCGTCCGGCGACCGACCCGCTGACGGCTGTCGACAAAAAAAGAAGTAAATAACGTTTCACAAAGAAGTAAATAATATGGAACAAATTCAAAGATGATTAAAACATCTGCTCCGCTGAGAATGAAACCCAGGTAGGTCCTCCAGTGCAGAAGGTAGACGACATTATGGCATTGGTGGACTTACAGTATAGATGCCATCATGAAAATATCATTTTCCTTGACCTTTCCATTAAAGGCAAACCTAGCTAGCTGCGGTTATGTCATACATCAGCCAGAATACGTCCATTGCTGAAGATAACCCCTCTCCCTAGACCTCCACTCCGAACGACAGCCTGCCATCTGCATCCACTGGATGCCCGCGACTCTCACGATGTCGTCGGTCCATCTAGTGGGAGCCCTACCTACGCTGCGTCTTCCGGTTCGTGGTCTCCACTCAAGAACCTTTCTTCCCCATCGGTTATCGGTTCTTCGAGCGATGTGGCCCCATTTCAACTTGCAAATTTTAATAGTTATGTCGGTGACTCTGGTTCTTTTGGCGAATATCCACGTTTCGGATTCTATCACGCAAAAAAACATGTGGTAGGTCATGTGGCAAAGTCAAATTGAGGTCCTATTGCAAGTTGCACAGTAAAGTAGTTGTATGAGATCTTACATATCCGACCTTGACATCCCAGCCCTGGTGCGGCGGCTGCTTCACGTCCCAGGGGGTCGCGGTGGGGGACAGCCCGGGGGACAGCTCGGAGACAGGCGTCGAGCTGGGCGTGGGCGAGTGCGCGGCCGCGGGGCCTCCGCCCTGGTACGCGGAGGGAGAGTGCTGCGAGCCGCTCGAGCTGCCGCCGCCTCCACCTGGGGACAACATGCGTAAAGTTATAAACTTTAGATCTACATATCTTCGTACGTCTGATGATGGAGCTGGGAGATGCATTGTGGAACTATTTGTATGGTGCTCGTTAAATCTAAATAAATAAAACCATACTCGAGGGTTAACTAGTAGCCATTGAAGAGTTCCACAATCCACCACCTGGTTCCATCATCAGATCAGTTCGATGGTACAACATTATTGTATTGTTATCCGGAATTTCAAAGTTTCAAATTGATACATCAATTAATCGACTTCCAAGATTTGTTTACGTAGTAAGTTAGTTACAAGTGAAGCTAATAAAAGCGTGTTTTTATGCCAAAGATGGCAAACAAGCAAGTGGGCTGCCTGATGGTAAGCAGTCACTGCCGCCTATGGATACTTGTAACACCAGAGGCATCACAACTACCTTGCCGACCCTTTAAGAATAAATTAAATCGCATTTTGAAGAACCCCATGTTGTAGCTTCTCGAAAACACGGAAGGTAGCTCATTCCATATTATGCAGGTGTGAGGCAAAAAAGATCGCACAGTGTGCGATTTTCACAGATCAATGATGTGTGGATGAACTTTCAGGCGGTGGCGGCTAGTACGATAATAAATCCGTGACGCCGGCATCAGATTGAACAGTTCTTCAGAACACTCAGTTGTTACACTAGTTTTAAGAGTTTTTTATCCTCTGTATCAAATTTTATGGTGTGAACAATAAAGAGTTAATCAATTAATCAATCACTCCCCGCTGTAAATGCGAATAAGGTACAGAGACCTAACGTCTTTACGCATGTTGAGCGTCTCGAGGTGTTCAGTGAGCGTGAGTCGAAATCATTATTGATACGACAATTAAGTAATCGACTTCCAAAATGTGTTTACATAGTCAGTAAGTTACAAGTGCAGCTAATAAAGTGTGGTAATATGTGAACACTGTAACAGCATCCTCACCGTGTAGGAGTTGGTTGTTGTTGGGCGGACTGCCGGGCGGGAGGCCCAGGCTGGGCGGCGGAGCACCCACCTGGGCGGCCTTCATCATCTTCTTGTATTTGCTGCGTCGGTTCTGGAACCAGATCTTCACCTGGGGACGAGAGAACACACGAGGTATTAGTCGAGTTTCCGGGACAACAGTTTCTCTTGGGAGTAGCTGAAGAGCGTTGCGCAAGAACCAACGCGAAGTGCTACTAATCACTGCCACTTGCATTAAGCAAAAAGTGTGTAGCTCCTTGCAGACGATGCGTAGTAGGCACTTGCTACTTGAACTTCGCATAGTCTGCATCGGGTATTAGTATGACCGGGTATATGTTCTCAAACTGCGACCGGAACCACTGGAGGATGGGCAGCAGCGTCCTATTAAGACACGCTGAACGTACTGCAATCCCCAAGCCACCTGCCGAGCGTAGGGATTATGGCAACACTCCTCTCTAAGAGGGAGGTCTTTGTTCAGCAGTGGACGTCTTCAGGCTGATAATGATGATGATGATGATTGAAAGTGTCGTAAAAACACATGTTTTCAGAAAACAATAAAATATAGCGACATGACTTATTCGTGTATTTTTTTATTTATTTACATTACATTAGCACGGCTCAAAGCCAATTACACACATTGAAGATTACATATTAATAAAGATAAATAAAGAATACAATTTAAAAACAAAATTAAAGTGCTTTGCGTAGGCAAGCCAAAAATATAAAATAAATGTTTGTATTTCGTCCTCTGACATCATAAAAGCTTGTACTGTGAACCTTCATCGAACTAATCCACTTTCCGAAACCTATCCCACAGTCCCACCCAGCAGACAATACTGTCTGTACTATCTATGTAGAGTAATCTATCTGTAGTCACATAACGCAGGGGTAGCGTGAACAGGGGCGGAGCCGGGAGCTACCGTTAGTGTACCGTTACTAGAGACGGAATGTGTCGATAAGTTTGTTGTCGATAAAATTAATATCTTTATCGAAACAGAATGTTTATTAATATCCCGCTATTAATATTGCAATACCTAAATAGGGTCATATCTATTACTTTATTGAGATACATTAATTAAGAACTTCATTTACTTACTACCGACGTATGTCTGCAATAAAATATTAAGTATTTAATAATTTCGCTACAATAGAGCTTAATAAAATAGTAAAAAAAAAATGTTTTAAATAAAAAAATAATTAAATTCAATAATTAAATAATATTTATTCTCTTATTTACACTTAAAAAGGCACTTACTTATTTTTAACTTTCATGAAACTCAAAAGATAAAGTCTACGTTTAATTAAATGTAACTGTATCGATTTAGAAAGTTTTTGTTGGTAGAATTAACTAAAAATGTAGCCATCCTGTACTAATAATGTTTGAAAAGACTTCAGTGATCATTTTTGCGGTTTCCAAGCTATTAATAACGCTTAAATCAAATCAGGTACAAGTAAATAAAAAAGGCTTAATTAGGTACAATTTAGTTATGTCAACTAAAACTTTCAAACTTTGCGTTAATATCACACTTTAGAACATCTAATCCTATAATGCGTTTCAAATAATAAAAATTTGATTATGTATAGATATGATGTATTTTTTATGAATTTTAACTACACGCGATACACGATGTTTATAGTAGCTGGGTACAAAATAAGGCTGACAGCTAACGCCATTTAAAGCATTTTGAGCCATATTTATCTCCAACAAAGTTTGATTTAAAAGAATTATTTTTATTTTTATTCTAAGGTTATTTTGGGAAAACCCCAAATGATGGGGAATATCGAATTAAAAACGATCAAACTTTGTTAATGACAGATATAGCTTCAAATACTGTCGACGACTTAAGCTGTTACCCCCTTACCGTTTTGCACCCAGCCATTAAATAATAATAGGCTGCAGTTAGAGTGTATCCTATATAAATGTAAGTACAAAGCAAAATACTTAGATAATGAATCAGATCTACACGTGGCGAAGACCTAAGTTAGTAAGTGAGTAATTTTATAAAACAGTGGCTTATAGCGAGTTATTATTACACATGTTAATACACCCGCGGTATGCGAGTCGATCTCGCATGACGAGTGACGTTTATAGGCGGAGAGATGGTGCTCTAAGTGGAGCAAGTTCGTTCGTTCGTATTGCCATTGTATCAGAGCTTTTACGTTACAGCTACTGATGAAAAATAACAATGGTCATCTGTAGCTGCAGTTTGGACAAAAAAAATCTTAAATAAATATTACTTTTCCTATACTAAGCTAATAGAATATTTTTTGAACAGGAAACAGGCGTCCATGTATACCTGCAATACTAGCTGTGATGTCGATGCTCTGCCAGCACGAAGAGGTGATTGCAGACATGCTTTTAATAGAGTGCATTATAATTATCTTCTCACCAAACTAAATACACGGAGCCCAACTTTAGTTCAATTATTAACGAAAATCGTTCAGCTGGCAAATAACGAGACAAAAAACATTATCACAACATATTGTTTACAAATTACAGACAAAAACTGCCTTCAATTTTTATTATGTTAACACATTTGCATTTATAATATTAATTAAGTAATAATAATATTATAATAATTATAATTAATTAAGTAATAATTGTGTAATAATTACCGTTGTATATATTTCCTATATTGGTGCAAAAAAATTCATTGATAAAAGCACATACCTATAGAGATAAGATAAAAAAAAAAGTTAAATGTTGCATTACCCAAAGTGGCCGGAACCTCTCTCACTATAACCGATAAGTGATCAATTTATATCGTCAATTCGCGTAATCAACGTGAACCGGTCCTGTGACATTATGTTCATAAAAACTCGCATACAGTTTATTATTAGTTTATTTGCGCCTGCGGACGAGTGCTGTGAGTTATGACTCGTTTCTTGGCATGTCCCCAAAAGGTGTATCGTTATACATAAGAATAGCTGTGCCCTACATTTTTAACCCCCGACGCAAACAGAGGGGTGTTATAATTTATTATTTACGTGAATATATGTGTCTGTCTATGGCATCATAACTCCCAAAAGGCTAAATCGATTAGATTTCAGATTTTATTGTCTGAAAAGTGACTTGATCGAGTTTTTTTTTTAAATTCAAGTAATTCTTTGCAGCAGTTTGAAGATAATCAGCTTTTACAACGGGTGTTTATAAAAAATACAATTTAAACTTGTTTTATGCTTGACAAGCTAGGAGTTTGACCACAGCTCACCTGCTGTCAAGTGACTGTGTGGGCAAAAACGGAAACTAGGAACTAGGTACTTGGAAACAAGGCTTAATTTTTACGTGTGTGAAAACTCTACTAAATATAGATATCGACAATTATCATCAAAACGGATGACCCCATCCCTATTATTTCACCCCTACTGATTAGCCGGTTCGTAGTTCACGTGTTAACTTAACCTCGAGTCAAAACCCTCAACTCTTATTTCTAATGCAATAAGAACCAATATTAATCGAAATATCACATCTATCGACCCTTATGTCAACAATTGAACGCTGCAAATACAACCTTGTTTCCATTCAATACGATTGAAAGTTCAATTGATATTGACTTGAATTGTGCTGAAATTTATTGGAACGTTTTGATGTATGGTGAAAATTGTTGGCAATCGAAAATGAAATGACATTGGTTTTGAAAATGTAGAAATTAGTTTAGTTTCTAGGTAAATGTCGATGCTACAAGCGTTATTGATTTAGTTTTTGACTAAATATAGATGCTATAAGCGTTATTGATTTAGTTTTTGACTAAATATAGTTGCTATAAGCGTTATTGATTTAGTTTTTGGGTGAAAATAGATGCTATAAGCGTTATTGATTTAGTTTTTGACTAAATATAGATGCTATAAGCGTTATTGATTTAGTTTTTGGGTGAAAATAGATGCTATAAGCGTTATTGATTTAGTTTTTGACTAAATATAGTTGCTATAAGCGTTATTGATTTAGTTTTTGGGTGAAAATAGATGCTATAAGCGTTATTGATTTAGTTTTTGACTAAATATAGTTGCTATAAGCGTTATTGATTTAGTTTTTGGGTGAAAATAGATGCTATAAGCGTTATTGATTTAGTTTTTGACTAAATATAGTTGCTATAAGCGTTATTGATTTAGTTTTTGGGTGAAAATAGATGCTATAAGCGTTATTGATTTAGTTTTTGACTAAATATAGTTGCTATAAGCGTTATTGATTTAGTTTTTGGGTGAATATAGATGCTACAAGCGTTAATGATTTAGGGTAAATATAGATGATAAAAGCATGCTTCTTTGATTTTTGGGGAATGATGATAAATACTATAAGCGGTGTTAATTTTGGGTAAATAAATAAACTACAAGCATTTACATAATTTTATATATTATACACACACACACATACACCCAAAAAACAGCCAAATTGAAACCTTTTGTGAATTCGGTTGAAAATGTAGATGACCGATTGAATTTTGCGTAGATACAAATGAATAAAAAAATACGTTTTGTAATTTTAAACGTTTATGTTACCCATGAATATGGAACAAGTCATACATATTTCGAATTCACAACCGAAGTACAAATAAACAAAAACATTATGAAAATCATCGAACCATACAGACCCCACCATTGTATAGCAACACAACAATTCTATTTGTAACGTCAAAACTCATCGCTGTCCCAAACTATTACATAAATACAATACGGTATGACGAAAAAATCATTGCTTGAATGTCGCTCGGCATCTGGGGTGCTGTCGTGCTTCGGGAGACTTGTTAACCGGTCGGTTCTGATTTGCCCTAAGAAAGACAGGACAAGTAAAGTTTGTCCAGGTTTTTGTTTAACATTAATGATGAGGGCTATGAGGAAGTTTTTTATCGGATACATTTCGGAGTGTGCATCGGATCTGCATGATCTAATTCCCTCCTGCACATTTTCTATCGGACTGCCAGAGCGGGCACGACAAATTGTCACCGCTTTATGGTTGATATTTCGAGAACCCATACGAAGTGATTTGATTCCACATTTAGTGCGCGAACAGCTAGTCTGCGGAATGCGCTGCCTGAATGGGTGTTCCCAGATGGTTACAATCTGGGTGTCTTCAAATCACTAGTGAATCGGTTTCTTCTAGGCAAGCGTGCTCTACCGTAGACCGCATCATCGCTTAACATCAGGCGAGTTGGCGGTCAAACGCAAGCCTATTGTTAATAATAAACAAATAAAAAACGCGAGCCTTAAAAAGCATTACTCATTGAAATGTGGCATTTAGTGCAAAATTCAAGAAAAATGTGACCTGACTTTATTTATATATCAATGTGGATACATATAGGAAAACAGATAAACTAATTTAAACATTGCAACCAAATTCTTTTAACGGATTCTGGGATCGCGCACAAAAAGAGAAAAAAGAAAAAAGTACGCATGGCTACGAATGGTACGAATGGCTTCATTTTTATTGCCCATTTTTTCTAAATTAAATATCTAGCAGTATGCAGAAGAGAAATTGTTATAACAAATACTTAGCCCTGCTGTGGTGACCACAATACTTGCGAACCTGCGTGACTAACGAAATTATTTTAAAATGCATTCAACATACGTACGGCTTGCGGTCCAACCACGCCACATGTCGCCGACATCTTGCATGTTCCATTTCAAAACTGTGGTGACAAACATGATACAAAACTTGCTGACAATCAAAATGCTCGCCTCACTACCAGTTGGCAACGTACCCAGCATACTGGCGGTATTACCACGCTTATGTTTTGAGCCAGAAATACACCAGCATTTTGGTCACAAGTTAATGGTGCGACGGTACTTCACGTTGGAACAGTTGCTGTCACTGTACCAAGCACAAGTTCGATCGTGCATGGAGTACTGCTCTCACCTTTGGGATGGATCAGCTAAGTACCAGCTTGAGGCATTGGATTCTATAGAGAAACATGCCAAGAAGTTCATCAGCAATGAATCCTTTGTCCAGACTAAAGCTTCTTAGTCTTGAGCATCGACGTAAAGTTGCTAGTCTATCGGTTTTTTATCGGATACATTTCGGTGAGTGTGCATCGGATCTGCACGATCTAATTCCCTCCTGCACATTATTCTATCGGACTGCCAGAGCGGGCACGAAAAATCTTCACCGCTTTATGGTTGATATTCTGCAAACCCGTACGAAGCGCTTTGATTCCACATTTATTGTGGGAACTGCTAGTCTGTGGAATGCGCTGCCTGAATGGGTGTTCCCCGATGGTTACAATCTGGGTGTCTTCAAATCACGAGTGAATCGGTTCCTTCTAGGCAAGCGTATCATCGCTTAACATTAGGCGAGATGGTGGACAAAAGCAAGCCTATTATTTATTAAAAAGAGGTTTAAATGTCAGACCGTGCACCGTGCACGTTCGAGCACCGTGCCTCACTGCACTAGAACTATTTTATCTCGTAAATAAATCCACTCGCAACATTGTGCAAGCAGTATATCAACCATTTCGCCCGTCTATTCTCATCAAGCAAAAAGAGCCACGATCTTATAAAAATCGCGTTCAATTCCCACAGTTTCGTCAGAGTACAGCGGTATGCGATGTGAGCCTACTGCAGGACTGTAGGCTGTATAGGACGCTGGACGGCGGTATCCAGTCAGTCGGCGGCCACAAAGAAATGTCCGACATAGGCCGCATAGCACTGAGAAACTCGGTGCCCTCGCGTATACAACTATTCCGCCACTTCCATGGACGGCCGTATGCTGTAAATAGCAATTCCCTCGATAGAAACGATGGGATCATGTTTTTTAGATATCTAAGTAAATTAAATATAGTAAAAAAATAAAACGTACCTACGTGGGATAATGCGAATGTATTTTTCGTTTTTTTTTATAGAGTAACAATCGTAATGAATCGAATTAATCGATATATCGAATCGAGTTATAAGTGTTCCACAGTTTTTACTACTACTTTACTATTTAAATGTTATATAGACCAAACAACAGTACAGATTTAATGATTTTAACCCCTTCTTTGTTTGATTTATTTTTCAACTCTTATCAATTTACGGCGTATTTTTGTTGAATAGCTATTACATAACGATGCTATTACATAGATGTAAATACTATGAAACATATATAAAAAACACAACAAATCCATTTTACTATGTTTTTAGATGCAAAACACTTGCGTAGGCTGTTAAACATAAAATAAACTTGGTGTCATTTGCTCCGCCGCTAGCCTCTACACTCAATTATAAAAATCCTTCAAAAACGTATAAAATACATAATATAACAAAAATCAAGAGTTTTTTTTTATGTGGCAATAACTTAGGTAAAGATTTCTAAGCAAGCTTAGCTGAATAAAACCCTTTCCACTTTGCGACATAAAATAAAACCAACATCTGTCAAAATCTCACACCTCTCCTCATAAGTATTTATAAAATCTCAAGATTATCTTAATCATTGCTCATAAAACCAACAAATAAAAGAAAATAAAAGCTTAATCCCATTCGAGTCAAATTAAGAATCAAAAAGTATCAATCACGTTACAAACGACTCAATTTGTGAATGGATAAAAGAAAATATTAATAATGAATTAAAATGATATTAATATTAATGCGGTGTTCGCTCTCGCATGAAGCGGCGCGTTCCAAAAAAGACAGTAGCTCGAACAAACTGCAGAAAAGATAGAGAATGCGTGGAGTAGATACATTTATAATTATTTTTGTGCGTGAAATGCGGATTTTCTCGGGACATGTTTAAAAATTACTAGGTTTTGTTAGGTTTAAGGTTTTAAAAAAAACATCCTTGTGAAACATTTATAATAAATTTACCATACGTTATAATCATATTGTGCACGTGCAGTCTAAAGTATAGTTTTTCGTTTCGAACTCATAATGTACATTATGTTTACATTTTTTTTTTAAAATTCATTTTAATGTGGAGGGACGTTGTTTATATAATTAAGACTGGAGCTAACGGAACAGGGTTACTGGTTAGCATCATCATAAGGGCGGCTTCAGCACATAACAATACAAAATAAACAACTTTTGTTCTACGACTTATGAAAATTCGCGGGGGAAAAGTCAGCAGTTTTATTTGTTTATTATAAATAGGCTTGCAATTGGCCGTCAACTTGCCCGATTCTAACTGGTGATGCAGTCTACGATGGAGCACGCCTGCCCATAAGAAAACGATTCGATCATCTATTTTGTCGGGAGTAAAAGTTTCTTTTTTTTTGTACGAAATAGATGATTTTTTACGCGAATTTTGTCACCAAACGTACGTACCGTTCGTCCGTTACGTTTCGTCTTCTAACAAAAGTTGTTTGTTTTCATGAACTGAGGCTGCTAATTGATTACCAGTGACCCTGTATAAGAACTTTATATTAAGTTACAGTACTCGCGAATTATACCCTTGTACATCTTTAATACCAATTTATATTTTATGCTACGAAGTATTTTTATCGATATGTCGATCTTTGATGAAAAATATTGTCGTCGATATATCGATACAGCTCCAGGCATCTCTACGTCAGCCGGCGGGCGCGGCAATACGTCACATGTCAAGAGAGCTGACGCCGCAAGGACTTGGCCTGCGTCCTGCGGCCAGACCAGCGTAGCTTGCTACCTTCAACTTATATACGAAACGGGATCTTTTTGCCAGTAATTAAATTTTGATTTTACCTTTAGTTCATGGTAAACGACTCAAAGTTGACCCGGTATTGACCTATTGCAGACCATACGAAGTAGCTTGCAAGTACAAGTTGCAATTACAAGTAGGCGTTCAAACGTAAATAGCCACTCGCGTGGTGACACGCACAACTCGCGTGCGAGTACGTACTCGCACGAGTGTTCGAACGAGACGAACGATGCGCAGTGGGCGTCACGCGAGTAGCGCAGGGAAACGAAGCTTCATTTGCATTTCATTTGCAAGGACCAGTGCGAGTGCTACTAAGCAATTCCACTGCCACTTGCACTAAGCAAAAAGTGCGTAGGTCGTTGTAGACGATGCGTAGTAGGCACTCTCTACTTGTACTTGCTACTTGTACTTCGTACAGTCTGCAACGAGTATTAGTTTGACCCGGGTATGTCTTAAAACTGTGACCAAAACCCCCGGAGGACGGGCAGCAGCATCCCATTAGTACACGGTGAATGTACTGCGATCTCCAAGCCGACTGCCAAGCGTGGGGATTATGGCAACACCCCTCAAAGAGGGAGGACTTTGTTCATCAGTGGACGTTTAAAGGCTGATGATGATGACTCAAAGTTGAACTATAGTGTAAGATAACTGAACGATCTAAACTACAGGGTTATACGGAAAGGGTATGCTAAGCCGAAAGGGGTTTGTTATACTCATCATTATGAACAACTAACTTTTTTTGTACCTCTTTTTTTTTAAATCTTTACCATAGAAAATATGAAGGTAAGAGAAGAGGACATAAACCGGCCAAGTGCGAGTCGGACTAGTGCACTGAGGGTTTCGTACCCCTGCAAAATACAAAATGTAGTGCAAAAACATCACGCCCAAGCGGTCACCCATCCAAGTACCGACCGCACCTGACGTAGCTTAACATGGTGGTTAACAGAAATTTGTCACTGACTCGCACTTGGCCATTATTAATTTATTTGACGTTATACTTTAGTTTAGAGTGTGTACTGTCAAGTTTGACGCTTGTACGTATTACCGTTTTTACATTAGAGCTAATAAAAAATACGATATAAAACACACCACACACACACACACACCATTTTAGTTTTTAGTTTTCGACTTTATGATTATTTTCTTAGTTAATCCGCCGAAACATTAAATATTCAATATTTCTTTAAATTCGGCTTAGTAATAGGGTCCCGTTTACACCCTTTGACTACGGCACCCTAAAAAGCCATTGGGCTTTTTATCCCGAAGAAAAACACGGTTTCGTTAGGCTATCAGCTGTTTTTATTTGTTAGTTTTTTTCATAACCATGTATGCAGAGTCCTTCAGTCGTAATGTTAATCAAGTATAGCATGAAACAAGTAATAGTAATTTTTTTTTGTTAAAATTTTCATGAGCTTGGATTAAATCTCCTTTACTCGTAATATTAAACAGTTTACTTTGTCTTATTAGCGTCAAACAAGTCATAGTCACAGTCAGAGTCAAGCTAAGTAAGTCACGGTCAAGTCGAACTCATGCCCCTGTAAAGTGGTGGAGACTTTACAAGAGGCTTTTATGAAGTTTTGGAAGCAACACGAAAAGACACGTTTCACCTCGTTATATCACTTGCCCACACTCGAGCACGTTTACGAGCACTTAATGAATAATAATTCACCATTTAGTACACATTCACTCCAAAATACACAAGTTTAGGAAAATAATCCAACGAGCCGACATGTTTTTTCCGCGTTGGCGCCAAAACTCTCAGTCATAATCAAGCTGTGGAGTGTTGCTAGTCGTACCTAAAATAGAAAACATTTATCTAAGAAATATACATGTCGAAGCCTGGGCTCCATTATTATCTTCAGAATGCGTGACGCCGGGTGTACCGACATCGCTATTGTTTTCAGCCATGTTTTTGTGCCACTATCGGAGCCTCGTATAAACACTAGCTCGCCTTGAGCAGCCCGATCACTATTTATAGTTATTTCATGTAGCTCCGTTGAGACGTCCGCACGCCACGAGCGCCGGCGATGAACTGAGCCTTGAGCAGCCCGATCGCTATTTATAGTTACTTGGTGTAGCTCTGTTGAGACGTCCGCACGCCACGAGCGCCGGCCACAGAGTCAGCCCGGTGCGGCTCGGCTGCCTGTATTTATACTGAAACCGAGTCGCATCGAGCAGCGCTCATGTTTACTTCGAATACCTGTTATTTGTGTTTAATAGATAAATCTAGCATGGTAAATTGTTTAAACGTTTCTAATTGTTTTTCTAACCACAATAAAAAAACGTATTGAATCAAAACACTTTTATATTTTACTTTCATAAAAATCATCCTTAACTTAATTCAATCTATTACATAATTGATAGCTTAGTTTTTAAATAGAGTGTTGTAACGTCCCTGCGCCGACACGGCCATTCTGATAGGCGGTGCGTGCTCTGCACCAGCCTGGCTTGTTCATTGTCTGGAAATGAAAATGCAATGTTTTTAAATACGTAGTGTTGACCAACCCGTATTTAATAGGTGTGTTTAAAGATTTGGAATGTTCTCGAAGTGCACGGGTGTCTCGGGGTCTCGTTGTGTTTATTTAGGCAGTAGAATTCTTATACAGATTCTGCCGATATTGTATAATAACACATTATACTTCAGAAGCAGAACTCTTTATTTAACAATATAATATTCCGGTAGGTTACTCAAACTACAAATGCTGATTCCTCAACTCCCAATTACACAACTCAAGGCTTGCGCTCCGCTTCGATGCCAGCTTGATGCGACCGTTCGCGACCACCGTTGCCAACCGAATTCCATTATCTCTTTTATTGGTAATTCAAAAAGGCGGTTGACGTTTTAAAGCAACGTCAACCGTTTCATAGACAATATTTTGTTCAAAAAATCGAGAAAATCGATTCAACTCGATTCGAAACCTAACACTCGACCATCCTGACCTCGTGCATGTCCTCATGCACGCAATCAGAACCCTCGCGCTTAACCTAACACTCGGTCGTCGAAGGCATCAGCAGGCATCGAAACTAGATTCAATATCCGTTAAGAATTATTTACACTAAGATCTTAGAAAACATAATTGATAATTATACTACAGTTTAACAAACGAATAAATTAATTTTAAAGTATGCTACAAATAATACAATTAAATGGGAGTGAAGAAGAAGAAAAAAATTACAATTTGCGAGCCCTTACTTCTAAATTAAATCGTACAATTCTGCTAAAACTACGATCTATCGTCCTAAGTGTCTATATTTACATAATTATCTAGGCACTTAAGTCCAATGGTGCTTATGAACCCTTCCTTCTCAAAAACACCATATTGGTGTCTGCGAACCCTTCCTTCTCACAAACATCATATTAGTATTTGCGAACCCTTCCTTCTCACAAACATTATATTAGTATTTGTGAACCCTTCCTTCTCACAAATACCATATTGGTGTCCGCGAACCCTGCCTTCTCACGAACACTAATCACATAAATCTATCGGTGTCTGTGAACCCTTTCTTCTCACGTACACCGTACATTATGACTATCTAGTCTAATGGTGTTTGTGAACCCTTCCTTCTCACAAACACCATATTGGTATCTGCGAACCCTTCCTTCTCACAGACACCATATTGGTTATACATTATCTAGGTATTCTATCATAATTTCAAGTTAAAATACTTGCAGTTTCAAACCAATCACAGAATCCTCAATTTAGTTATTAATTTAAGTTTTTCGAATCTGCGTTTCCATCATAATTCAGTGAACCTGTCATAAAACATTACATTGGTATGAATTATTCTATAATAATTATCATTATGTCAAATTAAAATACTTGCAGTTGGAAACCAATTTCTTAAAGACAATATCACATACATGTCATTATCATATGAATTTTAATTTTGCGAATCTGCCTTCCCATCGAAATTAAGTTAACCTGTCATAAAACATTACGTTGTTATGAATTATTATCCATTCTCTTATAATAAAATAAACGTTTTCCAATTAGATTAACATAGGTATATAGGTAGGTACATTAGATGATTTATAATTCAGTCATAATTATCATCATTTCGAAATAACATACTCGCAGTTGCAAACCCTACTTCTTGCAAAAGTTACTATACCTCCATTTCTATTACAATTTATATCATGGACAGTTTTATAAATTTCCGTGAGCAAAATGTCAAATCCAATTTCCTACGATCAAAAAAAAATTACAAATATGCCACAATGACGCTCTAATTGCGGCAATGCTCAATAATAATCTGGCCCGACTCAATAGTCAATACGGGGCCAGATCGGACCTACAGTCACGCGATAGTTGCACAAACCGTAACAATGACCAAGTGCTCCTCAAGTAAAAATTGCAAGAATAACATAACATACATACAACAACAACAACAACATATACTATATATAAGATGGCATCGGTGAGTAAATACTCCATTCACACTAACATTACTGTTCATCATCCAAACAGTTACAAAAACTCCTATAAGTCACATATATTGTATCATCATAATTATATTATTTTGATTACGCCGCATTCCATTCCACACACCAAGACTATCGCTATTGCACCTCAAACATAACACAAGTAGTCCATTTCTTTCCCACTTGCGATTCTGACATCGCCGTCTCGCTACATTCATCATTCATCAACGGCGGTTGACGAGTTTTGATTATTTTGTACAAATCGAACTTACGGTAGAAAACTGAGCTGTAAATGTCTAAATATACGGTTGGTTTTGGTAAAATAGTTTTGTTGCTATGTAAATTGCTTCGACCAAAATAAAATAAAGTAAATTTTATATGAAATCGCTGACATTTTCTGAACATAATTTTTTTACGCGTTTTCTCTCTATGTATTTCTATATTTATTCGAAGCAAATTTCAGTAAATTTGATTTAATTTTTAAATTTTCTGTTGTAAAAATCTGTTCGTTTAATTTCAGTAACATTTTACTAACACTCCTTACAATGCAGATCGCAGCCGTTTGAGCTTACGAATAGTTTATTTTGACGTTTGACATCTACTTACAATATCCGGGTGTTTGTCTCATGTTTTGTTTTGTGCCTAACTAACATTGTTTTGGTTGAGAAAAATGCAAAATAATATATATATAGCATAGAAGGCGTCCAGCGTGATTTTACGAGATCATTATGGTATTCTCCAGCCAGGGCGTTTCCCACAGAAGTCCCTATGAAAGTCGTCTATGTTATTTTAAAACGAAAACATTGTCTTTCTCGAAAACCTTGCGAGACAGGCGAAAGATCCGCGATCTAACGTTTCTCCATAAAGTGATCTATGCTTTCACTGACTATCTTTCTATCTTCATCTACCCAGATATTCATCCATCTATTCCCATCTATTTTAAAAGAAATATCTACACAGTAATTTTTAAACTTTAGCGATATCAACACATGTTTAAAATGTTTATTTAATTATATAGTTTTAGTGTCTAATCACTTTTATGGCGAATGTAGTATACGCCTGTAAAACGTGTTCATATCAGAACTATGCATGTCTAAAAAAATATATTAATTTTTAAATGTGTAATATGTTGGCGTATCTCTCTCAATAAAATAGCCATAGACAATTTACGTAAAAGTTTCGTTCACGTAAATGCGTTTATATACCTTAATCAGTAAAAAAGAATACTGACGTATCATTTACGAGTCGTAATCTTGCTAATGAGTTATCGAAAAAAAAGGTAAATTATTGATAGAACCGACCCCCAATCAAATCGCCAAATCTTCTTTTCAAGCTATTAACAACCCAACCAAAAATCAACTTTGTCAAGTTGCGTACCCATCCATTTTCGCTCTTTGACCTTGAACGACGGCCTGTACTGGGGACGTGGTCCGCTGACCCCGTCGCTCGCTGTCGCCACGTTGGCCACGTCGCTTGCTGTCGGCACGCTGACTACGCCGCTCGCTGTCAGCACGCTAGCCACGTCACTCGATGTCGGCACGCTGTCGACACGCTGACCACGTTTCTCACTGTCTTCGATAACCTCCACTGTCACACCACACTGAAATACAGATATTGTCTCCGGCAGATTACATTCAAAATAAACAGTCAAGAAGGAAACAACTGTTCCGTAATTAGCTGATAACTTTCATTATGTCCAATGTTATATTTTAAGCCTAAGATATGCGATTCGAATCCAATCCGCCAATTCGCACTGACCCAGCGTTGTGTCCCAATCATCCTTTCGGGGGTATGCTAAAAGTCCAGCAATGGACTGTTAAAAGGCTGATTATGATATGCAATTTGACCAATATTTTAGATTTTATCATTAATTCGACGACTAATAACTCGCTTTACATCCACCGGAACACATATCTGCTCAATTAACCAGTCATTACATTAATTTGTAAAAGTTGATCTGACAGCTATGCCTTTATTATCTTACAATATCACTATACTTTCCGTGGCAAACATTGCAATACTGGAAATAAAATGTCGAAACCAAATCCCACTTGTAAAGGCTTAGATAAATGAACTGTGCCTATGCAAATGATGCAATACTGCAAGTGTGACAGAACACACAAAGGTTTACTAAATCCTCATCTACCTGAGCGACTTTTAGCAATTTGTGTATTCATGATTATTTTGAAGAATCTACATCAAAGCACTGACTTAGATTCTGCTCCAAATGAAGAGTAATAATTTTAAAATGTTAATATATGCACAAATACTTTCGGTTCATTTATTTTCCAGTCTACCCACAAACACGAAACAAAAATTATTTCCTATACTACAGACACACCCGTGTCTAGAGGAATGAATAGTTGTGCGAAATACTATGAATTTGCCAATAGCCCGAATAGGTGTGTATAGGTGTACTCACTTGTTAAGATTTGTTTATAAGTAGGTACGTACTTGTAAACTATTACTTCTAAACAAACAACAAATCCCCAAGAGTTCGTCATGCCAACACAAAAATATCACTAAAACTAAAAACATAGACCTACTTAGGTTTGTTTCATTTTGTGGCTGATAATGACGATGATTCGGTGTAAATATTAAGAAGACAACCCTAACGTTACACGTGCCGCGTCAGGAGAGATAGAGCTACGTAATAGAAAGAGGGCGGCCTTCTAGGCGAATATAACAAGCGGTATCCAGCGCTGTACGAGTTGAATTACAACTTTTTTTTTTTTTTTTTTACCTCGTAGAGAGAGTCCTTATTTATTTAAGCCTCTTCGCGGAGAAAAACCTTCTGTGTGCTATTATGTGTTCTTTGACTAGGGTTCTAAACATTGGACACTCGCATAACTAACGCTACCAAATTAGACAATCTTAACTGGTATTATACTTTGACTTCCAGTTTTATTACAACTACCCGCAACCTTCCAGTGCTTTTTTTATTTTTTTTTGCTACAGACTAGGCCTTAGATACAAAATGAACTGACGAAACTAACACTTCTACTCAACGCAATAGGTCTAGTGAAAAAAACTATTAAATCTTAAAGGATGGTCTATCCCTTTCCCGCATGATGAGTGTCAGTATGGAGTTTGTATGGCGTGCTTACATGTGACGTCATTCGTAAGTAAAGTGAGTTTTCTGTCTAACCAGAATTTAAAATGTTTATCTCTTGCTTAATTTCGAACACATGTCAATTTTGTTTTCTGTGTTACATAAGAAATAATCAGTCTACTAACATATTGTTCTAATCTACCTGCAGATATGACAGTTTTTCTGCGGAATCCGTATGAAATCATAAAATTCTTCATTTACACGTTTTAAGGACGTATAACGCCATTTATTATAGCATTCGATATGATCTTTATACTTTATGAAAATATAATGCGACGCGTTATTTTTAGTAAAGTTTGTCAACGATAAGTATATCTCACCAGCATAATGAAAAGCAGAAATAAACACACCTGGATATTAGGCTGAGGCTCCTTGGTGGCGTCCGCGGCTGCAGGCTCTCGACAGGACCTCGCGCAGCTGCTACACGCCACACAGACACGTGCCCCATGCTTTTGCTCGCATGGATACGGCAGTTCGAACTTCGACCGGCCCTGATTTCGTCGGTGCGGCGTCAACAGCCGCCGTTGTGCCAGGGATTCATCGTCATAGGACATAACACCGTATCTCGAAACAAGATTTTTTTTTAAATTAAAAACGTTTTATTCACTCGGCTTACTACTTAACCCAAAATGTGAAGTATAATGAAAACAGCGCATCCTAGCTTAAAAATAGATGCAGTTTGTTCCCCCATAGACGCCCAGAGACCCTTCCGATACCACAGTATAATATGCCACACCAACTTCACATATTTTTTTTTTGCGACTTCAAACCTAATCACATCAAATAAAATACTAATCTCTTAACATGTGGACATAGTTTTATGAAGCATGATCTTTGTCTAATTAGCACAGTTGGGCATTTAAGTGGGCATATCCCACTTCTGAAATAAAATAACACATTATACTTCAGAAGCAGAACTCTTTATTTAACAATATAATATTCCGGTAGGTTACTCAAACTACAAATGCTGATTCCTCAACTCCCAATTACACAACTCAAGGCTTGCGCTCCGCTTCGATGCCAGCTTGATGCGACCGTTCGCGACCACCGTTGCCAACCGAATTCCATTATCTCTTTTATTGGTAATTCAAAAAGGCGGTTGACGTTTTAAAGCAACGTCAACCGTTTCATAGACAATATTTTGTTCAAAAAATCGAGAAAATCGATTCAACTCGATTCGAAACCTAACAATTGATTTCAAAAGAAATACTTCATCCTTGCCTCTTTTTCAATCTCCAAGCAAGCATGTACTTAAGAGTGTTTTGGGGGATCTCGTGTCATTACGAAGTGTCTCGGAGCATCTCGGAGTGGTTCGGAGCGTCTCGTGGTATCACGAAGTGTCTCGGAGCGTCTCGGAGTGTCTCGAAGCGTCTCGGAGTGTCTTGAAGCGTCTCGGAGTGTCTCGGAGTGTCTCGGAGCGTCTCGGAAGGTCTCGGAGAGTCTCAAAGTGTCTCGTAGGATCTCGGAGGCTCACCTAGTAAAGTGGTGTACAAAATTCTCACCTATTAATCTGATGGTGTGTCTCCATCGGTTTGTTTCTTATGCGAGCCAGCTGCTGAAGTGGACGGTATGGGGTCTGTTGGAGTTATGGCAGCGTATTGATTAGTTGGTTCATTTTCGTCTTGATTGGCTGATGGTCCATCCGCCGACACGGTTATTTGGTCCCTTGGGTGCGGCGCACGGCGAAGCTGGTCATGAGCAACTTTACGAGGTCGACCCGCACCGACAACTTTTTTTACTAGATAGCGATCGTTTTCTAGTATTTTGCAAATTTCGTATGGTGCGCTAAATTTGAGGTCCAACGAGGTTTGGTTACGTGGGTTGTTCTTTATTAGGACATAGTCTCCTCGTTGAAAGCTGTGGATTTTGGCTTTCCGCACATTGAAACGTTGTCGGTCGTATTCAGAACTGTCAGTCATTCTCCGTTGAACATGTCGCGTAAGTGCTTCCATGTCAATGGTTTGAGTGTCAATGTCCACCAAATTTAACAGTTCCGGAGGAACGCAATGTTTTCGTTGAGTGATGAGCGTAAGTGGAGCAACCCCAGTGACGCGGTGACTTGTGCAATTCATTGCTAATTGAAGTTCGTCCAGGGTTGTATGCCATAGTTCTATATCATAGTTTTTGATGATGACCAAGGCGTTTTTAAGGGTCGCCATGGCTCGTTCAACCTGTCCGTTCGCTCGGCTGATTCCTGGTGCAATAGTGTGTATATTTATTCCAAATTGATCGCAATAAATTTTGAATTCCCCCAGGAACTCTCTTCCTCCATCGACTACAATTTGGACGGGTGTTCCAAAAATATGCACAGTGCGTTTAAGTGCAGCGAGTGTACTATGCGGGTTTTTGTTAGTTGCATGGTACAACAGCAAGTATTTTGTAAATGCGTCAATTGTGACAATGACGTATTGTTGGTCATTTTGAGTTCCCAGTTTTCCAGTTATATCCATATGAATAACCTGGAACGCAGCTGTGGGTTTTTCAATTGGATGAAGTTGTACTTGTACTGCTCCTGAAGTTCCTTTTGATGTTCGGCACATGACGCAGTTGTCCACGAATCTTCTAACAGAAGAACAAATTTTGTCAAACCAGTATGTTTCTTTTATCTTTTGTAGTGTTTTTTCCCATCCTGGATGTTTGAGTGCGGTGTGAAAGGAGTTGATAATGCTCCATTGAAAAGATTTGGGTACCACTGTACAAAGTCTTTGTCCAAACACTGGGTCTTCGACAGTTTTCTTCAAAATGTCATCTTCCAAAACATAACCCTCCACCAAGTTATCATTTTTCAGGGTATCCATCAGGAGTCGTAATTCTTCATCTCGTCGCTGTTCGACCTTAAGCCAGTCAAGTTCTCTAGTCATGGTGTTGACTATTAAATCACTCGGGTTCCTGCTGAAGAAGTCAGCATGTTGAAGGCGTTCTCCTTTGCGGTATTCCACCTCAAATTCATAGTTCTGTAGAAACGCCCACCAGCGATGGATTCTTGGCAGAAGATCCTTCTTATGTTTTGATGCTTTTAATGCATTGCAGTCAGTTACCACTGTAAATTTGCGGCCATACAAATACTGGCGGAAGTGTTTTATAGCCCGTACTACCGCAAGAGTTTCTAGTTCGTATGAGTGGTATCGGCTTTCAGCGTCGGTTGTTCTCATACTCATAAAAGCTACCGCGTGTTGTCGTCCGTTGATTACTTGAACCAGCACTGAACCGAAGCCAAGACTGCTTGCATCGGTATACAGTAATATAGGTGCTTCTTCTTGGAATAGAGTAAGCACTGGAGCTGACGTCAAGCTTTGAATTATTTTATTTCGTGATTCTTCATGTCTCTCGTTCCATTCCCATCTGACTCCTTGTTTAGTCAGTTCGTATAATGGCACCATTATACGAGAAAAATCAGGAATATATTTCCTGAAGTATCCTGCCAATCCATTAAACTGTCTCACTTGTTTGACCGTTTTTGGGACTGGTGCTCTAACTAGAGCTTCTACTTTCTTTGGACTAGGTCGCACTTCTCCGTCGGAAACCACGTTGCCCAGATATTCAATGGATCGTTTGAAGAAACTGCATTTGTCAGCATTGATGGAGAAACCAGCTTCTTGTAAGGCTGCTAGGATGCACTCAATCTTTGACAGCCCTTCATCAAAGTCTGAGCATTTACTTAATACGTCATCAACATATACCTGTGCAGCTGTTCCAAGTAGTGGAAATAGCGCTCTGTTGATGCATCGTTGATAAACGGAGCAAGCGTTACTCAAACCGAATGGCATGGTCAGATATTCGTATAAACCATCCGGTGTAACGAAAGCAGTCTTTTCAATGGATGATTCACCAATTGGTATTTGGTGAAACCCTGCCGCCATATCAAGACTTGTAAAATAGCGACCATCCGCTAGTTGATCAATTTGGTCAGCTATTATTGGAAGCGGATAGTGATCACGCACAGTGTTCGCATTGAGTTCTCTGAAATCCACGCAGAGTCGGTCGTCTCCGTTCTTCTTCTTTACTAGTATTATAGGGCTTGAGTAAGGCGAGCTGCTTTCACGTATAATGTTGTTCTCAAGCAATTCTGTGATAATGGCGCGAACTTTCTCTTTTTCAACTGGACTAAGGCGATAAGGTCTTCGTTCCACGTACTTATCAGGGTTCTTCAGCCTGATTTCTAGTTTGCCGGTGTTAACTCGAATTTTAGGAAAACCACGAATGAATAAATGCTCAAACTTATTCAGCAGTTGACGCAGCCGCTCAATATCGTCATCATTGCTAAGGTCACAGTTCAGAGACTCGAACAATGGGTTATTCGTAGATACGTGATTAATGCCTTTTTGCCGAATCAGCTTGGTTCCCTCCGATCTAATAAATATAGTGAGGTTTGTACCGTTGATAAGATTCATGCCAACTAAAATGTCTGTCGACATTTCACAGTCCTGCAGAACATAAAATTGTAGTTCAACACTAATACTGTCTATAGTGCAAACTGTATCAATTCTGGTCATTGACAGCACAGGAAAATGTCCAATACCCCTTAGGTAAGTAATATCTGATATCCTTCGGCCAGGTATTGATGCTGCTACTGATTCACGCATGATAGAACATTCTGCACCACTGTCAAAAACTGCTTTTAGTGTTCTGGTACCAATCTGCACGTCAATTGGAGCGAGTGTTGTCCCTGCAACGCAGTTCACATTTGACGTTAATGCAATTTGTTTCTTGTAGCACACATTCTCAGTGTGACCTGGTTTTGCACAAAATGTACACACAGAACCATTTGAAGGTTTGGCACCTCTAGTACCGAGTACTGGCCTGGATTGTGACCCAGACGTACTAGGCTCGGGCTTGATACTTGAACTCTTGTCGTGTGGTTCAAATTTGGGTTTTGAGTGCTTGAACCTGCAATCTTCGGTGAGATGGTTCGATTTTTTGCATATGGCACATCTGGCCGTTTCTCTTGCATTGTTAGAATATCGCGGCTTCTTGTTAAATGACGTCCCGCCTGATTCAGGATGAGTACGTTTCTTCCGAATCGTTGATGCCACTGAAATTAGCTCAGGGACGGTAGCTGCCTTAGCGTTCAACAATTCAATGCGTAATCGGTCATCATTGACACAACCGATTACTGCTTCAACCGCGTGACTGTTGTCTAAAGAGTCTTTCGTAACTCTTTTCCAAAGCACCCAAGCACGTGATAGAAACTCGGCAATAGTATGTCTTGACGAGTCATAGACGTGCTCTCTAAATTTAAGAATATCACGCGAGTATCTGTTCTCCGGTTCAAACGTGGTGACGAGAGTCTCACGCAATTCCGCCCAAGAAGATGTGGACACCATCCAGTCATCGACCCACATTCGTGCTCGGCCCTTCAAAAGTCCACACACTTTCATTCGCACATCGAAGTCAGTGAGCTTGTACGTTGACTTAGCAGTGTCTATATGATGGCACCATTCGCGTACACCCACGTTAGTGTCCGGGTCAAACGAGGGTAGGTAGACATCTTTGATATGTACTCGGGGTTCGACGAGTGGCGCATGCAAACGCTCAGTCATTTTGCTCATCATTTCCATTACTTGCATGTAAAATGGGGGTGGAATAGCGCCCATTCCTGGAGTGGGTAGTGTGCTATACGTCGTATTATCCGAATCAATTGGCTGATCAGGAGATAACTGAGCAGACAAAGCAGTATGTAGAGTTGGTACTTGCGGCCGATCAGGCGTTGAGTATATCGCATGACCTTGCGTCATACCGCTTGCAAAATTAGGTTGGTCAGGATGCGTCTGAGACCAAGAGGCGTGTGGGATTGGATTGTGGTCCAATCCCACTTCTGATGTCGAAGCCTGGGCTCCATTATTATCTTCAGAATGCGTGACGCCGGGTGTACCGACATCGCTATTGTTTTCAGCCATGTTTTTGTGCCACTATCGGAGCCTCGTATAAACACTAGCTCGCCTTGAGCAGCCCGATCACTATTTATAGTTATTTCATGTAGCTCCGTTGAGACGTCCGCACGCCACGAGCGCCGGCGATGAACTGAGCCTTGAGCAGCCCGATCGCTATTTATAGTTACTTGGTGTAGCTCTGTTGAGACGTCCGCACGCCACGAGCGCCGGCCACAGAGTCAGCCCGGTGCGGCTCGGCTGCCTGTATTTATACTGAAACCGAGTCGCATCGAGCAGCGCTCATGTTTACTTCGAATACCTGTTATTTGTGTTTAATAGATAAATCTAGCATGGTAAATTGTTTAAACGTTTCTAATTGTTTTTCTAACCACAATAAAAAAACGTATTGAATCAAAACACTTTTATATTTTACTTTCATAAAAATCATCCTTAACTTAATTCAATCTATTACATAATTGATAGCTTAGTTTTTAAATAGAGTGTTGTAACGTCCCTGCGCCGACATACATAATATTGAAATAATTATGTAAAGTGCAGTCACGAATGTATCGTAATGTATTCATTGATGATTATTATGATAACTTAATAATGAACAATACACAATTACACAATGACATGCTAGCTCGTCGGAATGGTACGAGTAGATACTGTATTTCATTACTTACGACCTTACTGTATTTCAGTAACTTAAACAACATGCCAACACAAAAAATAAGGTAGGTTTGCGTACGTGCGTACTCAGAGAAGGTAGGTTTCCAAACAACGCCTTCTCAAAACATAAGCTACAAATTCACTTTGTAGCTTACGTTTCGATTGGTATTTTAAACGATTTAATCAAGAAAATTAATGGATTACCTGTGTAATGTCACACCATAACTCTTATGATGCTTTTCTGATTTGTTGTGGTACGATTTCACCGCGCAAATTGTCATAGTAAATTTTTTATATATTTTTTTGGAGCCATATATGACACCATTTGAATGGTTTAAATTTTGCGAATGTACTTGGTTTCTTTGTGTAGTTATTCTAAGAACCTAACTATTAATCTATTAATCCGCTACCAGTGGGAATTGTTCCCGATGTGCTGGCCCCATTACATGCTTGCACTGAAGGATGGAAAACGTGTGATTTTGTATAACTAACAAGAACCCGGTCTCTCCCAATACTCAATAGTTTATTGCACATTATGAAATTCACATACAGATGTTAACAAGTAGCAAGTTTGAGCTAGGTATCACATAATGACCTTGATTGGGTACAGCAAAGACTTTCTACTAGCTTTACCTACTCTGTGGGATATGGCAACAAAATGCGGAAAGACTCTTCCAGTCTGATTGTTTATTTTGTTAATTTGTTTATTTATTAAGTATAATTATTATAGTAAGTAAGTAGGTACAATAATATTTTTTAACGCGACCTTTTTTGTCCGCGTTTGATCACCAGCTCGCCTGTTGGTAAGCGACGATGTGGTCGAAGATGAAGCACGCAGACTTAGATATATATTCATTCTGGCCTTGAAAAGAAACAAGGAAGCAGCTTGTTCCAATCCTTGGCCGTACGGATTAGAAACGTAGTATTGAAACGTTTGGTACGTATCCAAGGATAATCCACAATAAATATTTATAATTGTAATTATTGTAATTTAATTATAATTGAATTATTTTTATCCTTTACATTAACTAATTATTTGACTGTGTAACATATGTACTTTTATATTGAACTTTAATTGAAATCGTTGAATGAGAATTGGTTGTACTTTTTAATTCATTTAATGCAAATAAGCAGTGCAAGTACCGTTCTTTATCGATCGTCAAATTCGCTAAAATGCCATAGAATCGATCACAGTGAGTACTGAAAAAATGGCATATTATCGAATTTGACGACCTCAACTGTCAATTTGACGATCGATAAAAGAACGGTACTTGCACCCCTGACTTGTAACTTTGGGTGTTATCAATAAAATCTGTATTCTGTATTCTGTACAATGTATGGGTGGTAGTGGGCCGTTTTTCTACTACTCTTGTCTTAATTTCAACATGCAAAAAAGCACCTTTTTCTGATCTTTGTAACCAGGGAAAAAGCAGAAAACTTAGGTGATTTGTTTTTATTTTGTCTCTAGCACGGGCCGTGGGCAAATTGTATTTCCACAGTTTTAATCCCACGAGAAAGAGACTTATCCATATTGAAGCTTTGTCACGTCCACGCGCGGATAAAAACGGTGTAAAGACAATTTGTCCACGGCCCGTAGACCTGCAGTTTTAATTCGTATAATTTACTATAATTATAATTTACTTAGATTTGAATGATATACACGATCGCCACTCCGAGTGACTGAACTGTCCGTATCTTTACTTCGCTGATCTGTCGAGGGCATGCTTGTTGACGAGTCCGTCGCAGAACCAGTCCGACATTGTTCGTGGTACAAAAGTCGCACGACAAAAAGCCGCGACTTTTTGTCTGTGTAGGTGAGAGCTCGTCTGTCTCCTCCGAAATGTCTTTATAATTCGCCGACAAGGCTCCACGCGCAGTACAACACTTGGCGCAGTACATCAACTTCCTCGATTTTAATCTAAACGCGTAACCGCGTACTAGTTAGTTCATTGGTATCAGATTTCGCTACAAGTTTCTTAGTATGCGTGAAAAATTAATAACTAAGTGAGCCATACTTATAGTCGATTCAGCTTCCTCGAAGGATAAAAAAGAAATGGTAGATACACACTACGGTTTATATTGTATGTGCACCACCGACCGTTTTTCAACTTCTTTAGTCCTGTCCATCCAAAAGTTGCCTGGAAGAAATCGCTTTAGGCGATAAGGCCGCCCATTATACTGCCGCATATTTGTTTTTTATGTTAGTTTTTTTCATTTGTATTTCGGTGTGTAATAAAGATGTATTGTATTGTACGGTCCGAACGAGTCCATTCATTTAGAGCACTTGAGCGATTCACACCGTAGTGCGAACCAATTGCGGTGTGAATAGCATTATTACTCATACTTTCTTAATCATTAAAAATTGGCCTACAATCAGAGAAAAGGCACACAAAAAACATTTGAATTGAGAATCTCTTCATTGTTGTGAGCCCATTTAGCCGCGGGTGTCTACAAAGTATTGGACGCGATAGATTGGACACTGTTTTCCATTGTCTTCGTGGCGAGATGTTGGTGCTTGGTGCTACTTTTTGCACATCGGCAGGCAGGAATCGCTCCGTCCGTCAGTTCGGTTCCCTTCCCTTGTTCATATTTTAGGTAACTACACGTTTGAAGTTACTAAAACTAAATAGCTGGAATGAACCGGAATGATCTGGATTACCCATATTTTTGGCATACGTAGAAATTACAGTTATAACAAGGGAGAATAATACATAATAAAAAAATATGGTTCGTGTTCAAAATGTTGCCGTGTTTCTCCCACTTTTTAGGGTTCCGTACCCAAAGGGTAAAAACGAGACCCTATTACTAAGCCTACGATTTCTGTCTGTTTATAATGGACCACCTCTGAAGTATGACCTACCAAACAAACATTATAATTATCAAAATCAATTCATAATTAGCGGAGAAACCACGTAACAAACATACAAAAAAAAAAAACAACATATACAGTTGAATTGATAACCTCCTCTTTTTTGAAGTCAGTTAATAACGACATTGTGAGCGCATCATGTACCAATAAACAAAAAAAACAAAAAAAAAACTGCCTGAATTGAGAGCCTGTCTCTTTTTCGAAGTCCGTTAAAAATATCGAACAGATAATCCAAACATATGCCAAAATCAACCCTCAAACAAATACAATGAAGATTTGATTAACCCTCCCAGAGTAACTAATAACAAGGGTTGTCCCAAATCATAATGCGCCCTAATTGTAATCGGCGAGATGGGCCGCAATTTGGCAACCCTGCTGTGAGGGTCTTAACTCATTTGTGCGACCAACTTATCTGTAAAGTTGAATGAGGGAGCCACTGTAGTATTTCCAAACAAACCTGACAGCCACCCCTTAAAATGAATTTAGTTCTCCATTGAGCTGACTCTAGAGATAATTTGGTCGTGCCGAGCTAATTTGATAATATTATCGACATATGGGACAGAGGGATCAGATTTTGGTATTTGGAGGGCACAGGTTGAAATATTAATTATTTGCTTAGCTACGGTAATATTATAAAAAAGTAAAGTTTGTGATTGTGTGTTTGTATGAAGTAATCTCAGGAACTGCTAAACCGATTCTGAAAATGTTTTCACTGATAGAAAGATACACTATTTTGCAGTGACATGGCAGCGATAAAAAGCAAAGAAAAGCGGCTTACTAACAGTGAGCCGCTTGTTGGAGGTTTTACTCATATTTACTTGAAATTAATAATAAAACTGACACTATAAAACTAAATTATCAAAAGCTGGTAGGTTAATTTGCCAATAAACACATCAAAACAATTGCCCGTCTGATGGCAAAACGCCCTAACTCCAACAATACATTATTAGAGTCTCCAGTTTCAAAATAACGAACCGAACCCGACCCTTGACAGACGATGCTTGTTAATACGTGAATTACAATACTAACTGAATTGTGTGTTTATTTGGATACATATTAGAATTGTAATAGTTTTACTATTTCAGAAATAATTTTTGCTGTTTCAAAGGGAAAAAAAATCATATCGTTGTTTGTATTTAATGTTTTCTAAATGACTTAATTTTGTTACTAAGAATATATAACCGTTTTGTTTTTTTTTGTTTCAAATTATATTCGTTCTATAATTATTGTTATTCTATTTTCACAGAGGAATTGCTGATATCGTAATTTGGGGTTTTTTAGCCCGTCGAAGTTGTTGAAAGATATTATTATGTCTACAATCTTCCATGACATTTCAAGACGAATCTACCGACAGAACAGACAAATCATTGCACAAAGAAAAATACTAAAACTTTTAAGCAGTCTTGCAATAAAGAAATAGCAATTTAGGCTTTATTCAAGACGAATAAGGTTTCAAACCGAAAAAAACATTGAGAAACGTGAGAAAAAACGGTTGCGTCGTTTTTTCCATGACATTGTTTCTAAGACACGCAACGTCGCAATTGCGGTTTTTCTCTTGAGCCGGAAGTCCACATAATTATATACGTATTAGTCATTTTTCGGTCGTCCGTCTGTCTAAACGTGAGAATGTACCGAAAATGTCACAGTTTTTTAAAATATGTTGTGTTTTTGAACATAAGACGTTTGTTTTCTTTGTCGCCGTGTGAGAAGGTTTTTTGTTGGAATTTTTATAACTCTTTGTTCGTGAAAATGAGATGACAAGATTTGTGTGATTGCAATTATTGTGCAATTTGTCTTAATTTTGTCGCTGTTTAGTGTGACAAATTCTGTAGATATTATTATAAAACACTTTAATAACTTGTAAATATGTATTTAAAAAAAATATGTTACCTACTTAGTGCATTTTGAATGTTTTATGAAGTTTCAATATCTAGAAAATATACTTTCGTTTATTATTACATAAATAAATAAAAAAAATATGCTTGGAGTAGCCACTGAATAACTAGGTAAATGTATTTTCTATAGTAAAATTAAAAAGAAATGCTTATAACAAAATATTCAGTATGTTTTATCGCTATAAAGCAATTATTTTTAATGGCTACATTTAATCTCTAATAAATGTCAAACAAACCAACCATGTATCAAAACTGTTTAATAACTCAGAGTTGTCACGTCATCTAAGGAATTTTTAATTTCCCTGACTTCATCTTGTGACAGGCTAGGCGTTTGACCAGAGCTCGCTTGCATAACAAAGTACAAATTAACATACACATACAAATAGTTTTCTCAGTTGCATTTATATGTTTTGTTCAGCTCTCTGTGGGTGAATAAACAAGGTCTTGTCAAGTGCATGTAGAGGAAAAATTATCGTCAATCTACCGCGAGCTGGCTCCGGTGGACGGCTCAAGGATAACTCAAGTCAAGATTGATTACAGTATGCATTGTCTCTCACGGTCATACCTACCTAGTGCTCAGTCTGCATACTCCGTGGTACACTCGGGTAGACATATAAGGTAAATACTCGGTTACGCGGAAACGGTGTAGGTACTAAGCCGAAAGGGGTTTCATTACTCATTATTATGAACCCAACTTTTACTATAAGACCAATAAAGATATCTCGAAAAAATATCAACTGTTCCATATATTTTGTCGAGTCTCAATGACCATTGATGGAACAACAGATATTTTTTTGCAATTTCAGAGATGCTTCCATAGTAAAAGTTATTCATAATCATGGTTACTATGTACCCCTTTCGGCTTAGTACACCCTTTCGGCTTAGTACACCCTTTCTGCGTAACCATGTATATACTTTTACATAACTATACGTACAAAAGCACAATTTTACAAAAAATAAACCACGAGTGAAGTTCAATGAACGGGATCCATCCCCTTATTTTCCACCTTTAAAAGTAGAATATTTCTTAAAATTCAAATGGAACAATTCTCGACACGATAGTATATTTAATTAAAAATAATAATTACAATCATTTCACAATTAGGAAAAGTATCATATTCACACAAATAGTCGAATAAAAAACCTTTTTTAAAGTTTTGTGAGGAATTGTATCAAAACACTTAATTTTCTTATTTCCTATGAAATCCAATATGAAATTACCAAATTCGTAACTTACATCACTATACTCATACCGCGTCGAAAAGTTCAACATGGAAAAAAATATCCCCACATCATATAACCTGTAAAACTATATTATATTTCCACAACATTACATTTTTATTTTCATTTAACTATTAAAATTAATTTATAATAAAACAATTAAAATTTCCTCTGTCATTCACTAGATGGCACTCCACGATCGATTAAAAGATACAAAACATGACCAACGAACGTTGGCCTCTCATCAATTAACACTACTAAAGACAATGACCGTGTCGAAAGCTCAGCTCAAACTGGGCACTTGCTCAGGCCATTTACGATGATTCATAGTGCCAAGACACAGAATGTAATAGTAGTTAGTGCGTAACCCAAGGTCGCGAAAAACGTTGTAAGATAGAACCTCTTCGTTTGTTATAAGCGCCTGGTACTTTTGTATGATTGATGACCGTAGATAAGGCAGAAGAAAATGTCTGTATGGATATTTGTATGGTTGTGTTACCGTGTTTTATTGTCTGTGAAGATTAAATGGTGATTTTTCATGTAAATATGACAGTTTAGAATATTTTTAGAGATAAATAAGTGGTGATAAAATTTATTAATCAGCAAAAGTCATATTTTGTTGCGTTTTGCGATAGAGTTCGCAAAATAAGCGGATGCGAGCTCAAAAGTATCAAAATTAGTTATTCCATTCGCTGCTTGTATGTCATACTACTAAATAATACTATTAAGAAAATGAGAATAATTAACGTTGGCAAATGCAGAAAACTAACTATAACTAATCATTAACTAACTATCGGCAAAATAGCTTTATCGTTCGTGCGTGTGGAACCTATAATAGGTTACGTAAATATAGTCTAGGTATGGATATATTTGTTTCTAGTATTTCATCCATAAGGAAGTGGTTAAGTGACAACTTTTTCAATAATTATGTGTGAAAATTTTGGTACTATTTTGTCTTAAATATTATTAAATGTATTTCTTATCTTGTTAAGTGCACATCTTAGTTTGTCTTAGTTTATTTAGAGTCTATTGCTTTTTTCTTTGTTCTAGTAATATTATACATCAATTTTTTTTATTCACATGTTTTAGCGTTCATATAATGTACTCTGTTTTTATAAGTAGAAACTTCTAAATGGCCTCTTTGTCTCTAGCTAATTATTAACTCTGTTAATTAAGACCGTTAGTTTCTCTAAGATAATAAAAATAAAAATAAAATAAATAATAATAAAACCTGTGACGTTAAAATCTTCTAAGGAGAAAAAAAAAATTGGAGTACGTAACTTAAATATGCTTTCATACTTTCCTACGCAATTGATTTAAATTAAACTTAATTCTAATTCATGTGACTACGCGAAAAGCTATTTAAAATTTTAGCTATAGTCTAAGTGCTTTATTAGCTTTATTAAAATAAATCATCAAACTAAACTAAAACAGATCTGTTAATTAATTATCCGCGTCTTTTTTAATTAGTAGGTATCGTTTGCTGTCAAAATTTTAGCTGTAATGGAACGACAGAAGAATAGACATCAAAATAATTAGGTATATCTACAGATAAAAAATAAAGCTTTCACACCACCTGCGCGACAATGTCCAATTACATATCATGCAACCTCAACGTAAAGTAAAGCATTATCTCTTAAGGGATATAAAGTTGTATGAAACTCCCTAGGGTTGAATTTGGAACGACAAATTCGCTTGGAAACTCGTGGAAAACTAAGAAAAAAAATACCCATATGGTATTGTAAAGAGGTTTGTTCGAAAATCGAACTGGGGCCTTACGGACAACTGCTATTACAGGAACCTAATCCGCTCAGTTGCATGGAAAATCACGCGACCGCAAACCGTATCTGGGCACGATAAGGTTTGCGGTCGCGTGATTTTCCAACTGAAAATCACGCCAAGGGCCTTACGGACAACTGCTATTACAGAATAGCAGTTGTCCGTAAGGCCCTTGGCCACCATAAACAGAACTCAAAAAAAGGTGTGTTTACAAAGAATGTGAAAAATAGACGGTGTTTGGTGCTGTGACTTTCAGTGAAACCTGGCTTTTTATTGTCTCGCAATAGCTGAGAAAAATTAAAAATGCTCCTCTGGAATAAAGCCTGCTTTCGTCTTGGGCAGCTTGAACCCTCAGGACTCTAGAGTCCCTCAATGCGCTCAGGATTCAAAATGCCGCCCGCGACGTAACACACTGCTTTATTCCTTTAGTGCATAATCTACTATTAATTGTAATGTCTGATAATCACGAAAACGTAAGAAATTATCAGTCAAGCTATAGTTCTAAAAACAAGCTTCGAGACGAATGTAAAACATAAGCAGTAAGTGTTGTTGCGGTGTTTGCTGTCACGTAGCGGCCGAGCTCGAGATCTGTCATTATTTCGATAACACCGTCGGACGAGGCGGGACGTGCGATAGTGATGGGGCACGCGGCTCACGACATATCGATAGCCGACGATAAATAACTACGGAGTGAGCTCCCCGTCAGTTTACTATTCATTAATTAGATATTATTTACTAGCTCGCAGTTTTCTCCTGTGAACGTTTCCGCAGTAAAAGTTCTAAAGTATCATCTGGTCCTTGACCTATATTATTTAAAAAAAAATACATCGAACCGTAACTCTGTTGCTGCGTGAAAGAAAAACAAACAAACACATTGCAGTTACGCATTTTTTATATCAGTACCTATATAGATAGATAGATAGAAACTCTTTATTGTGTACACAAGAAATAAAAATTATAACACGATAGAGAATAGTAAAGTAAGTAAATACAGTCAGTGTAAATAGTATGAAATATGACAAACCCAATGATATGAAAAAGTTAAAGCCCAGCATCGACACCGATACCCATCTCGTTCAACACATAAATGTCATCGCCATACGTATATACAATAAAAATAAATGTATGTATATCCGTCATGTTAGTAAACATATAATTAGTTGGTAGGTCGATGCATATCGGAGCCTGTTTAGTGTAAGTGTGTGCGTGCGAGACGTCTGTGTGTGTGACTAGTTTATCAACCGCATGAGTGGTTGCTGGGTTGCTAGGTAGGACATTTACCCAGGGATAGTGGGATTGTTTTCCGACATGGCTAGCAAAAATCATCATCATCATTTTAGCCGTAGGACGTCCACTGCTGGACATAGGCCTCCCCCATCGATCTCCAAAAGAGCCGGTTGGAAGCGGCCTGTATCCAGCGTTTCCCCGCGATCTCTTTTAGGTTGTCTGTCCATCTTGTGGGTGGACGTCCTACGCTGCGCTTACCGGTCCATTGTCTCCATTCGAGAACCTTTCGGCCCCATAGGTTATCTGTTCTGCATGCTATGTGCCCTGCCCACTGCCACTTCAACTTGTTTATCTAGTGGGCTATGTTAGCAGCAAAAATAGCAGAAATATTCGCTGGTAAAATTTCCTCGTAAGTAAAAGTAACTAAATTGTAAGTTTTAGTTCTTAAATTACACGAGTAAGTTTTGTTTTGGCTAACTAAACCGTTACCGTTAAACACATTTCAAATTGCAGTAACGGAATGAACGAAAAATTATAGAGAAAGCGTCTAAAGCTGGTTTTACCCATGTTTTTAGGTTTGCACGAAAACGTCATTTTGGGAAGCTATTGAACTACATTCTGGCAACCCCAAACGACTGCAACGAGTTTCGACCACACAGAGCATGCAGATTTAATTAATTAATTTATTGTCTCGATTATCGATTATGTTGTAAAATCGATTGTTTTATTGATGTTGAATGGTGATACGAGAATTTGTATCCTTTATGCAAATGGTGTTGAGAAGTTTACTGAGGATTTCTTAAGTCTTTTTTGTCAATAAATATTTAGGCAGCGTTTTGTTCGTAAAATATAAATATAACATTCGAGAACGAACGGTTGAAATGATGATGATGATGACCAAAATGATAAAATACAAAAAAAAAACCTCTTTCACGCAGCAACAGTACACTGTTCAACGTATTTTTTTATAGAGTTAGTTGCAGGACCGAATAATTTTTTATTTTAGAAAAATGTATGGTTTCTGAGTGGTTTTTCACGCTGGTGAAACCGTGGGGAGCAGCTAATATACGAAATAACGAAACGATGATATAATAAAATTAGGTATTTAAAAAACTATCGATAATTTTGTTCAGATTTAGGTCCACCGAGACTATTAATTTACGTTATTTCTAAATTTCATTGTGCCTTTTGTAAAGCAATTTTTCAATTAAATACAACACTTTTAACTTGCCTAAAATAGTTACTATCCTATACTTAAATATCAAAATAAAAAGATAAGCTTTTATATCAAATAATTTTAATTAGTTTACATTGAAATTAAACACAATAGCGCGTGTTTTTTATTATTTGAATTCCAGACGTTTCGAACACCTTGCAGTGTCTGTCTACATTGGGTGGGTGCAGACGTTAGGAATTAAAATTATGTAAAATTCTCGCTATAAAATTAATTAAAAGAGTTTAATTTTTATTAGTAATAATCGCAAGAACCTAAGAAATAATTAGTTACTTTAATAATAGTCCATCAAGATCGTTACAAATATTTTTCTAACAATTAACAATAAAAATTAACACAGTTATTTCAATTAGTTATCCAAACAATTTAATAGTAGGTTATGTGATAATTCAATGTTAGTGTTGTACTGACAAACTATAAAACATTTTACGTATTTTAATTGGCGTTACTGTTAAGATTGGCATCTGTATTTAGCCACAATGCGCCTAATTGTGTTAAATTGTCAGATTTTTTAAATAAAACGCGCGAAATTTAGCATATAGCCAACTTACCATATAATGAGGCAGTTAGCGTTTTGTTTAGCTATTTAGAAACGATTAGTTTTCATTTATCTGTGGTCATTGTTTCATTCATTATCATTCACTAGTTCTGAATTGTTTTTTTTTTGTCACCCGGCTTCAGGCTTTGCATTTTAGAGAGTTCAATATTTTTCACATCGTGATCGACAATGTCCAAGTATGTCATGCAAACGAAATAGTTATTTATGATCCAAGTGCGGTAAGTTGGTTATTACAAACGAGTAGACGAGTCGAGGGCTTACCATAGTCACGAGTTTGTAATAACCAATCCGCACGTGTGCCATACAACGTTTTACAACACATTTGCGAGAAAAAAGGCTACAAATGAAACAATTTTTATGGAAATGGAAAAAATACCGTAAAGTACACGCACGGTGCTATACATCTGAGCGTGCGGACAAATTCATTACCGCACGCTCCGTTGTATGATCCGTAATGTTTAACTTTCGAATGATGTATACAGGCTTCGTAAGTGCACTTTTTGAGCAAATGTGTTGTAAATTGTATAAATTGTTACCATAGCGACCTGCATTAAAAAAAAGTTATTCAAAAGTCGAACTGGCCATCGTGATTAGAAGACAATAAAGAAAAAAAAGGCGCAAATACTGCACATTGCTGTAGTGTTAAACAACAACCGTCTTACCACAAAAGATTTAAGAACGCTTTAGACAAGTGTTTAGCATATTTTTCGCAGTGAAACAACTGCTAAACACCTGTCTAAAGCGTTCTTAAATCTTTTGTGGTAAGACGGCAAATATTCATTTATTGATTCTAAAATACAAATTTTGAAATCTCATGTGACGAAAGTGATTTTACTCCTGATTCCATTAAATCTGAAGCCGTATAGGCATTGTTAGCAATTTGCTCCCAGAAAATAGCCAAAGAAGACCATACATAAAAGCCTACAACGAATACTGCTCTCTCGAAAAAACCCTTGATTTCTTTAGTACGCTCGGGATTCAATATGACGCCCGTGACTTAAAACACTACTTTGTTCCCTCGGTGAATAATTTACTATTATCCTGCACTAAACGTGTACAAGTTAGGTACTAGTTCAATTTAGTGCTGTACCCTTAGTACAAGTTTTGATAGTATTAGATAATTTTTTTCGTTTACGTATTGTTCCATACATTTTAGTAAAGCGCCTCTATCGGAAACGTGGAGGAACTAAAATCGGTAGTAATCGGCGGTATAGATTGCTTCACTCTAATACGAAAAAAGTTTTCGAATACTATCAAAACTTGTACTAAGCTGTGCTCTTTTATTGTTGAATAGATTGTATAACAAGGCTGATTTTATTTAAATTTGAACAAAATGTTCCACCGCTAAGGCACAGAAGACATAATGCTAAGGATCGAAAATTACGAGATGAGTGACGACCGACCAGGTGCCTTACGGACAACAGCTATTTCAGGCACCTAATCCACTCAGTTGACAAATCACGGACCGCAAACCGTATCTGGGCGCGATAAGGTTTGCGGTCGCGTGATTTTCCAACTGAGCGGATTAGGTGCCTGTAATAGCTGTTGTCCGTAAGGCCCCTGGCGATGATAGCAGAGAAAACACTATTTTGAGTGTTACTTGCACTGATCAAGCACACTTTGTAACCTTCAGAGGCAAAGTATAATTATCTCTTCTCTATCTCTACATAGTATAAATTAAAGTCGCTTTCCGCGTCTGTCTGTCTGTCTGTCTGTCTGTCTGTATGGCCGCTAACTCCTCCTAAACCACGCAACGGATTTTGACGCGGTTTTCACCATCGGTTAGATACATTTTCACGGAAGGTTTATATATATAACTAGCGATCCGCCCCGGCTTCGCACGTTAATTACACCCGTGCGAAGCCGGGCGGGCGGGCCGCTAGTCTATACTAATTATAAAGAGGAAATATTTGTTTGTTTGTTTGTTTGCATTGAATAGGCTCCGAAACTACTAAACCGATTTGAAAAATTCTTTCACTGTTGGGAAGCTACACTATCCCCGGGTGACATAGGCTATAATCTATACCCGTGCGAAACCGGGGCGGACTGCTTGTATACTATATACTAAAAAACATATCACTTACACCTTCGACTAAAATAAAATAATGGACGGGCTATAACCATTGAACTTGCTCAGTAAAAACGAGTTAAAACCGTCGGAAATATACTTCAACACCTAATTATAATCATGTACAGTACATTTGTTACAAATAATAGATAGCGGGTTTTTGTTGTATATTGATACTTCGGGAAAGCACACGAAGCCATAATTTTGTCAGACGTTTCGTTATCATGTAACAAAAGTCGCGTGTTGCACTTCCTACGGCTAGAGACCGACTGAAACGAAGTGAGCGCCGGAGCTCATTTTGCTCATTTTTTTCTCATAAAAAATGCGCTACTTCTGGGCCCGTCCATTAATTTTATTTTGGTCGAAGACTTACACTATAAATAAGAAAACCAGAATGCATAAAATCCACCATTCGCAGGTTTTATTAAAAACTCCGAACCAACGAGTAAGATTCCTCATACGTCCTTATACGGCGATCATAAAACGTTGGAGGCTACGGAAATCCACGGAATACCACACATTCCCGCTTTTTGTGACACTTGAAATGGTTTAAATAACTTACTATATCAACGGCTATTATATTGAATATTTAAGAAAGTTTAGGTACTGGTATAACATGGAGACCACGGACCGGTAAGCGCAGCGTAGGACGTCCACCCACAAGATGGACAAACGACCTAAAAGAGACCGCAGGGAAACGCTGGATGCAGGCCGCTTCCAACCGGCCCTTTTGGCGATCGATGGGGGAGGCCTATGTCCAGTTGTGCACGTCCTACGACTGAAATAATGATGATGATGATGACAGATATAAGAAAGAGCCAATAAATCCAATTTAATGGTCACGCCATAACCATAAAGATATTAATAATAACCAACCAAAATTATTACAATATAATGATCAAAAACCAAAATCAACCATAAAGCGGTGTCGATTTTTGTGCCCGCTCTGGCAGTCCGATAGAAAAATGTGCAAGAGAATTAGATCATGCAGATCCGATGCACACTCTCCGAAATGTATCCGATAAAAAACTGATAGACTAGCAACTTTTCGCCGATGCTCAAGACTAAGGAGCTTAGTCTGAACCAGGGATTCGTTGCCGATGAGCCTCTTGGCACGCTTCTCGATAGACTCTAACGCCCCAAGCTGATACTTAGCTGCTCCATCCCGTTTGCCACCTGCGGCATAAAAAAAAATTACTTCAAATTGCAGAGACGGCCTGGTTTGGACGTCAGACGTTTAAAAACCTAGCTTGGTTTAAATAAGTTAAAAATTAATAATTTAAATAAGTAAAGCCGTGATTATTTCTGGATTTTAGTGTCCTCATGATGTAAAATTATGATATTATTTATTCTTCCTATCAAACGGCTGAACTGATCACAGTGAGTCTAGAAAATAGTTTGGTTCACATGGAATGTTTGTCATCTGAGAAAAGTGTGGAAAAACTGCGGAATGCTGCTTCTTTAAAGATGAGCGAACAAATGGCTTTTACTAAACATTTTTCAAATATGATAATATTTTTCATAATCGTTTGAATTATCTTTATCACAGTTTTCTTTATCATCTTGTTTTTCGTGATCGTTACAAATAGTTGCGTAATTTCGACGTCGTTTCACAACGACTCCGTGGCGCAACGGTAGCGCGTCTGACTCCAGATCAGAAGGTTGCGTGTTCAAATCACGTCGGGGTCACACTGTTGTTTTGATTGTTTTTGCATTCATTTTTCTATTTTGAGTTGAGAGCCTGGCCCTAGTTTTTTTTTAAATAAACAATACATATAATAATTATCATTGTCACATACATTTTGGATCTTGTAATACGGTTCTAGTCAACTTTACTTCGAATATTTCTGAACAAAATAAGTACCTACGGTTTATCAAAATATTTAAGACTACCAACGCAGTTATGTATACAGGGTTACGCAACTTACGCATAGTTCTATAGAAAACGGTCATTGATACTCGACAAAATGTATGGAACAGCTGATATTTTTTTCGCGATTTCAGGGTTGGTCCCGTAGTAAAAGTTGTTCATAATGATGAGTACAGTGACCTCCTTTCGGCTTTGTGCAGGGTATATGCGTAACCCTGTATATTAAAAATTAATTCCAAGAACCACGACGTAATGACAAGCCGTGGCTCCACCAGAACAAGTGTGCATTGCAAAATATGTAATTTTATATGACCTCCGAATGTTACGTACAAAAAATATTGCAATTTAAAAATAGAATTTATATTTTTTATGCGAGCAATTGTAACGTTCGAGTAAAGTTACAATCAACTTGAAACGAGTTGAAACTGTTTGTTAGAATTCTTTGTATTTTTAATTACTTTTGTATTTTGATGGTTTCACGAATGCATGTTTTTAACCTCTTACTCTTACTTGTGTATCTGTGTGACTGTCAGTGGTATTGTAGCTCAGAAACGGCCGAACCAATAATGATTTTTTTGTTTGAAAGGTAAATGCTATGTTTCAAGAAAATTTGTTCAGTCGTTGAAAATTATCAGCTCTTTTATCGCAGTTTAAAAATGAATTTATTCTTGTTGTGTATGTATATAGATAGATCTACGTTTGACCACCTTTGATTAACAACAAATCTCTTCACTTCTAGCTTTAAACATGTCTGAATGGGAGGATTTTCGAAAGGCAATTAATTAGTTCATAAAAATGCGATAGATGGCGTTGACGAGACATGGGACTGGAGATTTTTTAAAACCACAGACGATGAAAGTTTAATAAAAAAACTTTATTATTCTCATAGACAGACAATATCTACCTGTCTGTCTGACACTGTCTGTCGTGCTTGTTTGTGTTATTTTGTTCCGTATAGTATTTTGTGGAACAAATAAACTAATAAGCCGAGCTAATAATCGATGGCTGATGGGGCCGAAAGGTTCTCGAATGGAGACCACGGACCGGTAAGCGCAGCGTAGGACGTCCACCCACAAGATGGACAGACGACCTAAAAGAGACGGCAGGGAAACGCTAAATGCAGGCCGCTTCCAACTGGACCTTTGGGGGATCGATGGTGGAGGCCTATGTCCAGCAATGGACGTTTTTATGACTGAAATGTTGATGATGACGAAACTAATAAGACTCATGTTTTGTCAGCGCCATCTATCGATAGTTGAAAACCTAAGTTCCTCCAGCTATCAAAAAACCTCCCATTGTTGTTGTCAAGAAACAAGGAGGCAAAAGGAGTTCCATCTTATCTGAATGCAACGCTGCAGCGCTGAAGAGGCCAGTAAGTTTAGTGTACAGATGGGTAGATAGCGAGTGACCTCCGAATGTTGGTATCGGCGCCCTCCGACGGACGCGGTTCCGCGCGTTGCTTCTATAATTGATGTGCATAAACACGGACGGCAAATACAGGGTGTTACACATTCTTATTTTTTAAACAGGCAAGAATAACTGCTGCCTAAAGACACCTAAAACTCTAGTGATGTTGTCGATGCCAGCACGGAGAGATGTTTGTATACAGGGGGACTAGACAAGAGCACAACATACAATTTCATCTTTCCGCATGCGTGAACGCTGACAGTGTGTGGCTCTTGTCTAGACCCCCTATGGGTACTGGTAATCAGTTAGCAATCTCTAAAGGGCGGTTTTCTTAAATTTTTACAGTTTTTTCACAAATATTAATAATAATGAAACTTTATTGCCGACACTAAATCCATAGATTCATATCACTACAGTAAATTGCAAGAATAAATAAAATAAAATATGAATGTATTAAAAAAATATTTAAAATACCTTATTCTTAATTTTTCTTTGTAGACCGCACCCGAGTTGGCGGTAAAACGCAAGCCTGTTATTGAATAATAATAAAAAATAAATAACTAATTTTTTTATGAAAAATCCTACTTCAACACTACAGGGGTAGTATTAGTTTCATTTGAAGGTGAAACACTCGCCTGTATTAATTGCATTTGCTCAAGAAAACGACATCTTAATAAACGAACACCCCACTCCGTTAATTAAAACATTCATAAATTTTAGAAAGCAACCAAGTAGTAACTATTAATCAATCATAGACTTCACGAGCATCCTATATGTGAACGCACACAAACACACGCCCGTACGTACATCCCCGCACATGCAGAGAAATCAACAGTGCGTAAATATATTTTGTACCGACAAAACTGTTATTTTAAAATAATAATTGATGTCCATTCCATATTGTGGATTGTCAATGGTGTTTTTTTTCTTTTGTGGCCAGTTGTTACGTTTCTATAATAATGGGGAGGTAATAGGATGTTTATTAATTTCTGCTTTTGTGACAATTTTTCAAGGTCTGGTTAGCTCTTTTGAAAGACATTAAGTAATTCGTGTTTTCTAGTGGGTAATAACCTAGTTATCTCTTAGCATTCAGGGTTATTTTTATTGGAGTGCGCAAATTTTTCATACGTCAAGCTTCATGTTCACTATCATGGTTAAATTTTTCCTGTGGGCATATTATTTATCTTTTAATAATATATACTTGTTATTTGAATTATTTGTGATGACATTTTCAACGGGTTTTATCGCATTTATTGTATTAAGTTATCCGACCTTTGATTTTGTATATCTTATAATTGCGTAAACTTAAGAAATCAATGGGTATTTGAAATTATCCATAACACAATCACATAGGTATATTTTCCAGGAAATAATGTCATCATCATCATCAGCCAGAAGACGTCCACTGCTGAACATAAGCCTACATTTAACCTCCACACTGAACGACAGCCTCCCATCTGCATCTACTGGATGCCAGCGACTCTCACAATGTCGTCGGTCCATGTAGTGGGAGGCCTCCCTACGCTGGTAAAACCGCGGGCCGCAGCTAGTATTAAATAATAGGATGCGCATTTTTTTATTGTTGACAGGCTTTTGAGCACAGCTTGCTCGATGTGATGTGAGGTGATGTGATGTGATGTTAGAATGTGGTAGAACATTATTATATTTCAAGTTTCAATAAACACGCTAAAAGAATCCCTCAGCTGCAACTTGACTTCATTAATATAATTACAATACGATTTCGACGAATCTTGCGATTACGAGAGCAGATGCGACATTCTGGAGCCCGACATTATGTCTTTAACATAACTACTCACTACAAAACATACAGTTACCGCGCAAGGGTTATCATTTGACCGGCGTAGTTTGGTTTTTGGGCTTATTATAATAGGCTTGTTTTTACCCCCGCCTCGCCTGATGTTCAGCGATGATGCAGTCTACGATGGAGCACGCTTGCCTAGAAGAAACCGATTCACTCGTGATTTGAAGACACCCAGATTGTAACCATCAGGGAACACCCATTCAGGCAGCGCATTCCACAGACTAGCAGTTAAAAATGGAAAGTGTTTGCGCTGTAAACAACAAAGCAGTATCTGCGTTTTAAGACATTCTCGTTATCTCGCATTTTCTGGATAAAAATAAAAGCCACATGTAACACAAAAAATACTTTTATATCGTGAAACAGATTTTGTAGCCAGGTTCCCTAGTAAAAAAATCGTAACTAAGATTGCGGTTACGATTTCGTAAGCTCGATAACGTACTTTTGGTAAAGTATGGTATTGAACTAAACAAATTATATTTTACACTTATAGCTCCTCACTAGGATTCCTTGTGTCGCGGTTGCCATACATTCCATACAACAAACTCACAACTGACACACACACAAAGACACATTCAAATTCATCATTCTAGAGGCTGTCCGACCGAGAATCAAACCTGGGACCCTTTTCGTATGAGACTGTTAGAAACTGTCATTCCAAATTTGTGAAAAAAGGCCTTTTTAGGGTTCCGGACCTCAAAAGGAAAAAACGGAACCCTTATAGGATCACTTCGTTGTCCGTCTGTCTGTCTGTCTGTCTGTCTGTCCGTTTGTCTTTCCGTCTGTCTGTCTGTCCGTCTGTCAAGACCCGAAAAAACGGAACCCTTATAGGATCACTTCGTTGTCCGTCTGTCTGTCCATCTGTCTGTCTGTCAAGACCCTTTTTCTCAAGAACGCGTAAAGGTATCAAGTTGAAATTTATAAAAATATTTGGATCTACAGTTTCCTTCGCCTGTAAAAAAATAAAAGTTGTAAGTCAACGCAATCAAAAGATATGAACGTTTATGTTGCATATTTTGCGATTTCACAGGGAAATCAAAACCTATAGGGTACTTCCCGTTGACCTAGAATCATGAAATTTGGCAAGAGGCAAGTTCACATAGCACATATATAGGAATAAATCCGAAAATTATAAATTTGAAGTTATATCATTGAAAAATAATTATTTTGCCATTACAAACTTACATTTTGTTGTTGTAATGTATGGAAGAACCTTATTTTCAACTACAAACTTAAGTTTGTCTTTCAATATTTCAACTTCAGTTATTTTTGTTATTTTTTTTGGAATCGCGCTTTGAGGGTTCCATGAGTTCCATCCAATGGAACCCTCAGAGCACGAGTCCTACTCGTACTTGTCCGCTTTTTTAACTTTGTGATAATCGTTACCTTAACTACGCGCTGTCATAACGCGTATAAGTAATAGAAAGCAATAAAAATATTGCGTATAAAATATACATTAAATGTTTACTATTTGACCTTTAGAGCTTAATCCCCATTTATAAAGTCACTCACGATCTATAAACACAAGTTTAAACATAAAATTATTTATAAAGTAATTTAATTTTTGAATTATAATGTGTCACTAAACAATGCATATTTATCAAATGGTCATCACCATCATCAGCCAGAAGACGTCCACACTGAACGACAGCCTGTCTTTTGCATCCACTGAATGCCCGCGACTCTCACAACGTCGTCGGTCCATCTAGTGGTCGGTCTATTAAATGGTAAGTAACATTAATGTTATTTGTACGTAAATAAACATTTTGATCCATGTCTCATCGTATCTAATAACGATTACTTACCACTTCATAGCAACCTACAGTAAGGTTGCTGTGAATTCATTTGTTGTTGAAATAAAGTTAGTTATACAACGATGACCATACCATGGTAATAAATACATAATAATAATAATAATAATATATAACTTTATTATACACCGAAATAAAAAAATACAAAAATAGGTAACTTATAAATAATACAAAAACCGGCAGTATAATAGGCGGCCTTATCGCCTTAAGCGATTTCTTCCAGGCAACCTTTGGATGGACATAGCTGAGACAGGAGTAGGGTCGGCGGTGTAGACAATACATTAATATACATACATACAAATAAATACATGGAGTAATAAAACCTTTAAAAACGTATGAAATTCAGAAGCTATAATTTAGTTGTTTATATAATATATCTATACTTATTTTAGACTTTTTTAAATAAAAAAAATATTTTTTAATAAAATTGTTTCTCTTATTGACTTTTGTCATAGCAAAGTTATTGTCAATCAATTTCCAACAGGTGAGTTGGTGATTAAACCTGGACTTATCAGCATTTTTTTTAAGCTGTACTTTCCTACTGTTGGGAAAGGAAAGGTCTCCGCCATTTCCTTATTTTTTAATCTGCGATAAAAAAATACAATAATTAAACATTATACTTTGTACTAGACTTTGTCATCACAACAACTAATATAAGACAAGAGTTTAAGTACACTCATAAAAAATAACAAGTATTCTATTCCAATTATAAATAAGTGGGACATTAGTACTAAATATTATTAATCAGACATTTATACGGTTATATATTATTATTCAATATAAATTAAGTAGTGTTTTTAAATTATTTTCAGGCCTAATTACATCGAGACATGCCCAATGACACATTTTCTTAATCGCCTTTGTAAGAAATCGTAAAAACCTTACAAGCTGTCAAAAGTCATAAGCCGATTATGATCTAAAGTCAAGGAAGGTGTGATCCTGACAAATACAAAATATACACAAAGAAAAAAATTAAACTTCCTAATGCGGGGTCGCGTGGCACGGTGGCTCCGTCCTCAATGGCGAAGTCATTAAAACGCCATAAATAAAGGACCCTGTTGGACTCCCGATCGACATCTGTTGCGAGCATCGACGCAAGTAAAAATAAATACTCGATACGGGGTTCGAACATTTAGAACTGGCCAAAAATTACGAAAAAAAGCTTTTTGAATTTCGAATTCCGTACAATTTCTTGATTGACCTTTGTTAAAAGCGCAAAAGTTTTGACTCTTGACCGTTCAACAAATAACTGGAATGTTAATTACTATTAATTTTTTGGGGAAAAACATAAAGATACCGTTTTCTACGTATATACCAATGTTAAAACATAATTGTAACAATAAACAATTATACGAATGGTTAAAACCTCATTGCTAGTCTGGTATTTATTGAATAGTCGTTTAAATTCAACAAAAGCTGTTTACTCCAGCCGCGTCGACTGTTTTTACACTATTCTTGTTATTTTACAGCATTTAAACATGCATAAAAATGCTCGAGTCCCCATAAACCGCAGCTATCGAGGTATTGTCGCAATAAAAGTAATAAGTACGTGGGCAACATCTCAAAGAGTCCTCTAATACGTTCCTAACTCATCCCGCTGTGTTGATTGGTATTTATAAATACGCAAGGTGTGAAACAACACTCGACTCTCAATGGACGAATTATTTAGTTCGTTGTCGAAAAAAGTGCGAGTTATAAAAGATGTTGCTTTTTTTCGCATCGCCGTCATTTGTTGACAGTGAAAATGTAATTACAGAACATTTGCATAAATTAAGTTTTACCCATAACTTGTTCTTTTTCTGTTTAAGGCCCTCTTTTCCGACTTTTAGCAATTTTGGTCATTTTAGTTTAAGTGTGCGCCTACTTCCATGATTAGCTTGAAATTATAAAAATGTGTCATTTTGAAATTGAATGTTTTATCTAAGAAACCGTAATGACGAGCACCATTAAAGATATTACGCTCGATAGAAGAAGAAAAAATGAAAGTAACACTGATATGCGCTTTTCTTCCTGTTTTTTTGGATTCATTCAAATACCTATTTATTAAATTATGTCTACGATATCTTAATATACAGATTTCATAATTATGGAGGTACATATTACATTACAGCTATAATTTTCTGTAGCACATCTGTAGTAACAAGCATTGCTCAAAGTGGGAAAAAGTCACCTTAATTACAGAACATTTGCATAAGTGAAATTTTACGCTTAACTTGCTGTTCTTTTTCTGTGTTTAAAGTACCCTTAGGTAGGTACATATTACTACTTGTGGTGTTGCCGGTCTCAACTGATCACCAGTCAATTAACAAGAGATTAGGAAACCTTCCGTCCGTCTTTGTGCGTTTATCTACCTAGTTATAAATACATATACAGTAATGAAAAATTTACTTGGTTGGCTTCTGGCTGTTATGTTTTCTGTAATAAATATACAGTCGTCATGTCTTGTCAGAGGCCTTCAGATAGCTTGAAACTAGGGCTGGCTAGTCAGCCTACACGACAAGCAAGCAATTTGCTGTAGTTTTCCCACTATTACGCTATGGTGCCATAGTTAATAGTCAAGATGGCGTCGTCACGGGCGACTCACACGGTAATGGCGGTTTTATCTCAAGTGTGGCATCTGCCTTAGGTGCATCCGAGGTGAACTTGGCCTTACTGTGGAAATTGTTTATTATTTCTATTGTTTTTTATGAATAAAGGTTTGTTTGATTGCCACCTATATATAGGCTGAGCATAGCGTCTAAACCTAGAGTCAAACTAAGTCTTGGTTATTATCTAGTTTAAAGATTGCTTTGTGAAGTCGCTGCTGGGAAGTGTAACGCAATAAAATGACACAAAGTTTATTTTGGCTAAAACAATCCTATTGACTTTTTTTCTTCTGAATAAGTTTGACAAGTTAACTAACATCGTAAACACATTAAATTAATTATTGTGTTTTTAAGAATAAATCAAGTGCTTGACACCCTTGTAGTTTTCATAACCTAACTATGCAATTTACTGTGCAAAACACTACTATCCCATCGATCATTTTGCGAACAAAGTTTGTTAATTAAAATGGAAGCTCAAACGAAGTAGCATCAATTAGCGGTCTCATTTCGATTGTCCTAATAGCTCTGTCCCTTTGTCAGTCACTATGAAATTACAATAGCATTGAAAAAAACGTGTTGACCTGGTATCTTATCGATAAAAACCAACCTTTATTCCTCCTTTATCTCACCGCCAAGTGTCAACTTGTTAACATACCTGAAAAAATAACAAAAAAGGTTACAACATCATCTGACAGAACAACAAAAGCGTTTGGCGCCAAAAGGGCCACTGGCCGCCATAAATTGTAGCCCAATAAAAAAGCAATTTAAAAAACATTCGAATTTGAAAAGAAGTCCAAATCGTTGATCTAACGTCCAGTTTAACAAGACACTTCAGACGGGGGAAATTGGGCTATGTTTATTCGAAATGAGGGAGAAACGGAGGGTCTGAGTAAACTTGACACTTGTTGGCGGGACCACGGAGCGTGACGTCATCGTTCGGTAACCACGCTCTGAAGCACAAATGTTATAACTTCACTATCGTGAGATAATCGATATAGTTTTTTTTATTTCGCACATAAAACTTTTTATTTTTAATGCATGTCTGAGGTTTATTAATCAAATTAGGAAACTTTGAGGTCAATTTACCGCTATTCTGCTATTTTAATCACACAGTCATACAGAACTGCCACACAAGTTTAAAATTGTACATATACGAGTACACGTTGTTATGCGTAAAATCTATTCTATATTTTTTCTTTCGCTTTCACGTGTGGCACTTGCCGTCTCGGCAAGTAGCTAATAGATCATTATTTTTATAGCATTAAATTGTTCATGTCGTATAATTCGAATTAAAATATGTTTTTTATCTTTACTTTACCAACTTTACTTTACTAGTTTGAAAAAAAAAATATTTTTCATGTTTAATATCTCAGAACTTCTTCATTTATAAACCAATTTGGAATACGTATTCTTGATAATTATTAAAAAATATTATTATGTACTGTCAGGTTGATCCCATTAAAATTTCATAAAAATCAGTTTAATAATTTAGGTTTGAAATCAAAATAGCTGGAAAAAATATTACATCCAAGTAAACGAAATTGCGTATTTACTTACTAATTTTGTAGTCGGTTAAAAAAATATATAATTACCCTTTCTAATGTTGTGTTAGGATATTTGACTACACACAAACTAATACGAATAAAATAACAAAAAATTAAATACAAAACAACAGTTACAAAATCTCTCGCGCATCACGCGAACGTTGAAAACTAACGTTTTGACATTTCCGGTTCCTAAAAACTTGACAGACGGACGAAAAATACACATTCTTAATTTACCTCAAACATCCACACACGTGAAACTTATTATCGTACCAGTAAAGTATAGTTTTGAATGAGATTTTATGTAGAAGCAGAAAAGTTAAATTTGTGAGTTACGCAGTTTCATCATAAAGGCGCCGTCGTATTTTGATTTGGGTTCAGTTATTTCACCTACAAAAAGTATTAAAATACCTCTTTTGTCAGTTCGTATTAACCATAGGTAAGTAATATTGTTGCAAAGATAAATAAAACTAATATTATAAATGCAAAAGTTTGTTTGTATGTTTGTTACTCCTTCACGCAGAAACGGCGGGACGGATTTTGATGAAATTCGTAATATAGATAGCTTATGTCCTAGACACATAGGCTACTTTTCATCATTATCATCACTGTTTTTCATCACCACGCGGGTACAACCGCGGGGCGCAGCTAGTTAATAATAAACAAAATAGTTTTGTAGTCAATTATTTAAAATTTCTTTAAATTTACAAATTCTGTGGACTGTTTTACTCACAGAAAAGAGAAGTAAATAGAACGGAAATGAGAAGGAAAATCTGTTACCAGGCATTATGACAGAACCTTGGTTGAACATTCTTATTTATGTCAACGCGTCGAACTCCACATCAAAAGAACTTGGACCTTGAACTTTCGGGTTAGGTCTCAAATTTCTTTGTCCGCATCACAGTTGCTAACTGATTTCGAATGACTGACGTTTCGTTTATATGGGTGCAACTGGCTACAACAAATTTCTAAGAAAAATGCCTTGACAGCCGCTCTAATTAAAAAAAAAAAATATTTTCTGTTGTTTTACTTGATATCAACAGGTTTTTAATGAGGCTTAGTTTTACCGTCCTCCCATCTTAAACTACTACGAAGGTGTTAGAGGAGATGAAGTTTGACACCAATAATAAAATTACATACATGTGACAATATAAATAGCTATAGTAGAAATAAGCTGTTACAATTAATCAAAAAAACCTTTTGACCGCACGTCACCTGAATGATTAATGATTATTTAATTATTTTACTTTATGGTTTTCACAAGAAAACATAATAAAACAAAAAAAACTTTAATCAAGTTCAACGAAATTAAAATTGCAAAAAGTCGCATACCGACCTATATCTGTCAAGCGACTCGACCGAGACAACCTTTCACTGCCAGCTGGCCGTACTAACTAATGTATAAACTGTGACCACGAAAAGGAAATAAAGCCGTGACCCTTCGATATTGAAATTAATCGAGAATTCATTAAAAAACTTGATCTTTTGATACTTAGTTTCTTACTATCTTGTGTACAATACAGTGATACCACGGAACTGAGAAATAATATGAATAGTGACATTTAAAACACTGTTATAAACTATCACGGTTGTTCACTAAAGTTATATAATTATCAGCGGCCGAATTGGACTTATTCACGAACCGGAATGCATTTCCCTTCAAACCTTGTTTACTTTTAACCGGCTGTCCGAGATGTTTCTGGGTTCCTGTAGTACCTCCTGTAGTACCTCCTGTAACCTAAACGACTTGACCGATTTGGACGAGTGAGGTGTCGTTGGATTCTTTTACGAAACGGAACGGTGATTTCACGAACCGGTCCATTTCGAGTACTGATTTACGTGATATTTACCGTGGTAAGGTTGTGGAATAAGCTCCCGATATTTCGGCGCAGTTACATGCACCGTGTTCATGGGAATAAAAAAAATACAATCATATATCGCGTAAATAATCACATAACTTAATTGACAGTTAGTTTTTTTTAAATTCTTACCTTCGAAATAAGATTTAATTTAACCAACTTACCTCTAATTTCACAATCGATTAGAAACTGCAATTATTGTTCCCGGATAACAATACAATGATTTGGTAAAATCTGAAGAACTGATCTGATGATGGAGTGGGTAGCAGAACTCCAATAGATTACTCCATTGAAGTTCCACTTCTGGAGTTTGAAAACCCTTCGACATGAGTGGTCTAATTGAGCTACACACCACTATTAATTGGTCTCTGGTCAGTAACCAATTTAAATAATTCCATGACCCTTCCGAATTCAAAATTCAAATTCGCTCATTTCGAAGTCCCACAAGGAAATGAATACAACAAAATTGCCAACTTATCTGTAAAGTTAAATGAGGGAGCCACCGTCGTAGATTTCAAACAAAACTGCTAGATGTCCGTAAACTTGTTTAGTTCCACCTTTTGACCATTTCTACAAATAATTTGGTCGGGTCCTTAATATCTATTCTATGGTTTCGTTCATTCATTTCATTCGTTCCGTCATAGAAGAATGATTGATAGAAACATTGACGTCTTTTTTGTTGTTTTTTTTTGTTATTTCGTCATTAGTAGTTAATTACATGTGAACTTATTCATTTGAAGCCTCAGCGCCATGGAGATGGAAGACATGCTACTGTGGATGTGGTACTTTTAATATATTTTCCTTGCTAACTGTGCTTTTCGGTTTTTTTGCGTTTGTCTATATGTTCCACATTTTCCGGTATAAAAGAAGTGTCCGTCAATAAAGTGCACACTACTTCCATGCTAAGTCAAATCAAGATCGGTTCTGGCGTTAAGTTGTGAAGGTAATAAACAGATAGAAGAGAACCTCAGTCTGACAAATGAACAGACGCACAGATTACAGAGTTACACGATTGTATTAGCTTCAGTTATTTTTTAACTATCGATTTTCTTATATAGTTACAATCTGAGTGTGTTAAATCACGAGTGAATCGGTTTCTTCTCGGCAAACGGCAACATCAGGCAAACAAGACTTGTTTGCAAGACAATGTCACAAAATAAACGTTTCTGTATTTTAAAAAAATCGATAATTATTAGTAAACTCAGTTTGGGTTAGCAGGGTTTTGTTTTAAAGAGTCACATGTGAGTTTTTGATATTGTAATAATAATTTATGTGGTAACAAATGCTGCCAATGACACCTTTCGTACCTGTGATACCACATCCAAAACTTAACCTGCTCGATTCCATACACCAATCTAGCAGGTGGTAACACAAAATGATGATTTATGGCAACACCAAAACAAATCGATCATACTAATTGGTACGATTCGATAGCAATATAATCGATTGCACAATCGGACGCGTACTACTATAACGGACATTATGATGGTAATGTGTTATTTATAACTATGATACTTTTCTCAAACGTGCTTGAATATTCATTCATTATGTTGTATTTTTGGGAATGTACTTGCTAAGTTCGAAAAGCTCCTACCTATACAAAACTTGGCAGCAAATAAACATTGATAGACTCATGTTAGATTAGATTAGATTCTTTAATGCTTCCATACTATACAAGGTGGTAAAAACATGAAATTAACTAAGTACATAGTTTCATATGGACCCTGTCGGGCACAGCACAGTAGGAGCGAGGAGGATGGTTATATTATCACAACTTTAATCTCATTATAAATATTTATTAGGTCTTAGTTGGACTAAGACCTAATAAATATTCTTGACCGGTAAGCGCAGCGTAGGACGTCCACCCATAAGATGGACAGACGACCTAAAAGAGACCGCAGGGAAACGCTGGATGCAGGCCGCTTCCAACCGGCCCTTTTGGAGATCGATAGAGGAGGCCTATGCCCAGCAGTGGACGTCCTATGACTGAAATGATGAGGTCTTAGTTACATTTTTATCTAGTCGTTTATTTAATCGTAATTTCAATGTCAACTTCAATTCGTTCTATGTCAATATATCATTGATCAATATGTATATATGAGCCTCGACTTTGCCAAGTTTAACTTCAGGAAAATAGGGAAAACTGCATTCTTAGACCAACTAAAAGAATACGCAAATGTCGTGGTCAGGTCGTATATGAAAAAAAAAAAACGCCGTCAGCAGACCGTGAGATCTATAGGAGGTGCTCTACATACAAGAACTTCGTTCTTGAACGAATGAATGAAGGAACATTCCCAATAAACCGCGAGACATAACGTTATTGGTGGTATAAAAGCCCTGACACAATTACTTTGTACTTTTTTTTTTACGTAGGTAACTAAGTCAATGCGAGAAGCCACTCGCCTGATGGTACGCGTCATGTTTGCCCATAACAATGCTACCCAGAATTAAAAACTTCGAGGCGCAGCAATTTACTGCGATCCTCACGGATGTAATTTTTTTTGATGCCATTTTTGGCAAACAAGCAGACGTGTTCCCTGATGGTAAGTAGTCACCGTCGACTATGGATATTTGTAACTCCAAAGGCATCACAGCTACGTTGCCGACCCTAACTCGCATTTTGAAAAACCCCGTGTTGTATTATCTCGGAACACCGCGGAAGGTAGCTCATTCCACATGTTGCAGGTGTGAGGAAAGAAGGATCGTGTGAATCGCACAGTGTGCGATATCCACTGATCTATGATGTGTGGATGAGCCTTCAGGCGGTGGCGGCTAGTACGATGGTAAAACCGCGACGCCGGCATCAGATCAAACAGTTCTTTAGAATTTCTATTACGTCCAGCAATTTCACTGGACACTGCCCTTCAATCCAAACTACTGCTTGGCTGTTGAATAACTGCAAAAGTGTTGTATTTCCCCAGGAGGAGACTGCAGAAGCGACCTACCACTTTTTATGAGCAGAGGGTGACCGTGACTGCAGCAATATCTGCACTTGACCGATTTTGCGTTACAAAAGTACTTGATACCAACATGCTAGAAGCAACCGTCTTGGGCAAGCATCCGGTGGACCAATAGAACCAATATAGTTACCAAATTATCTAGACCTCTAGTGAAATAGACGACTAGCTGTAACCCGTGGTTTAACGCAGAAATTCAAAAAATTTTGGAACAACAAGTATTCTATATCATTTATCTGTTTTAGACGTATCTGTGTGCGTTAAATCTCGACGATTCGTCGATACATCTTGATGTGAAACGCATACAAACATACACACTTTCACGGTATAAATTGAAGTTGGAAAACAAAACGTGTGTTTTCTTTCCCCTGCGAGCGGTTCCTTCTAAATAAGCTGATAAAGAACTATCTCATGTTATCATTTGAACACTGCAAGTCGTTTATGGAATATTATTGCGGGAACTTCTTGCGAAACTCCACCTAATATTGGTCAGGATAGGAGATCTTCATAGACTGGTCGAGGCAATGTATCAACCGAACTAACCAGACCTATGGTACAAAGTTAAACTGCTCAAAACCAAGGTCTATGTAAAATGGTCGGTTAACAAACGTCACTTGAGCACATTATGCTGTTAATCGGGACTTCCTACTTAAAACCCGCGCGCTACTGGCCGCTGAGATTTGTTCCAATTTTAAATTCGAACTTTTGATTTTGGAACACGTGATTGTCTAATTTGAAAGCGTGTAGAGAATGCACAGATAAAACAAATGCTAGATTTTTTTCTTTAAGAGGATTTTGGCGTCGCACGCTTTATGCGTTTTCTATAGTGGTGTAGAAATATTTTCAAGTTTTACACTATATCGTCAAATATGTCATAGTCAGAGTCAAGCAAAGTAAGTCACGGTCACGTCTCAGTCATGCTCCAGTATAGTGGTGGTAGTTTTGCTGGATGCTTCTATTATGGAGTTTAATAAAATAAAAAAAGATGTGACATGTCATGTTTTTGACGTTGGCGCCACTATAATGACATGTACTTTATAAAGTTGAGTGCAAATGGATTTTCAAGGAGTTTTGGCGCCAACGCGGAAAAAACATGTCGGCTCGTTGGATTATTTTCCTAAACTTGTGTATTTTCGAGTGTTAATGTGTACTAAATGGTGAATTATTATTCATTAAGTGCTCGTAAACGTGCTCGAGTGTGGGCAAGTGATATAACGAGGTGAAACGTGTCTTTTCGTGTTGTTTCCAAAACTCCATAGGAGCCTCTTGTAAAGTCTCCACCACTTTACAGGGGCATGAGCTCGACTTGACCGTGACTTACTTAGCTTGACTTTGACTGTGACTATGACTTGTTTGACGCTATTAAGACAAAGTAAACTGTTTAATATTACGAGTATTCTAAAACTAAACTCATACGACTTGTATATGGCAACTGCATCAATCATGCGGAGCCAAAAGCCCCAACTCGGGGAAGAAGAAAAAAAAAAATATGGATTTTCAAGTTTGCAGTTAATAGAATACCACTCTGTATAGTTATATTTAGCTATAAAAACAGTTTCCAACTTTTAGTATCTAACTTTATAGCAAAATTTAATGCGCAAACCGTGTACAAATCTAATTTGCATAAAAAATTGTGTAGTAACCGCCTTAGACTCCAACCACCTTATCTGTGGTGATGGCCAAATGAGAGAACTAAGAAAATCCAACGGGTAGCTGTCAGTTTCGTGCGAAAATGCGATAGTGACGCCCTCACTCTACTTCATAGATAAGTGGGTCGTGTTGTAACTATTTGAGCCCGCACACAGCTGATTAAAAAGCAATAACGCTATATATAAGTAATAATGTTACAGACACACGGACAAAAACAACATTACCGTGATGGGTTCACACGGATACGACTGTAAAGGCTTTCGCACACCATATTGACTCAACAACGACTCTATGCACAGACGTTCGAGGTGTGGTGGGTGAGAAAAGTTACAATGGGATATGTTATTGGCTCGGAAACACAGTGAAGTTCAGAGTTTATGGGTTGACACTATGTTCGACAATCTTATGGAAACTAAACTTATTTGTATTACCTTGGGACCAAAACTTTGTGCTAATGTGAGGAAAGAAAAATATTTATTGTATTTTTTTTAAGGACGGGTTTTACTAGTAATTGAGTCGGTGTGCGAGAGCCATTACTCTACTTTTACTACCTCCAAGCAAAAAGTTGCGACTGCGTTTTTGCCAAGTACTCGTATGTCACTTTTTCCTTGACATTTTAATTTTGTAGTATGGAAAGTAGGTGTAAAGTTGAAATAAAGTTATAAATATATTAATGAAGTATGTAAATTGTTTACTATAATGTATTTTGTACGGTACGTGTGACATATGAAATGTCACTGATGTGGAGAAATCAAAGGTTTGAGATATTATTTTGAAATTTTAGAATTTTGATCAAACAGGAACAAAATGACTTCTGTTCAGCCGTTTGAAGATATCAACTCTTATATCAAGGGTTTAAAAAAACACAGTTTATTCTTATTTTTCCATCGAGATAAAATACATATAGAGTCACTAGCTGCGCCCCGCAGTTTCACCCGCGTAGTGAACAAAAATGGTGATGATGATGAAAAGTATGACTGACTCTCTGACTCTTGAACTATACCCATGCAAAAAATCAGGTCGATCCGTTGTTCCGTTGCAGTGTGAAAGAGGAACAAACATCCATACATCTATACATCCATACATACAAACTTTCGCGTTTATAATATTAGTAGGATAATCGTGCCAAAAAAAAAACCGAACCATAACTCGGCGCACGCCACGAATCGCGCAGACTTTGTGGTCAGTTACTAGGTAACCGCAACCCGAGTACAACGCCGCGCGATGCCAGAGCTACGATGACATAGCGGTTAACTAACGTCGAACACTATGCATGCGACATAACGTCTAAACTGGAGAAAAAGTGGCATTGTGAAGTATACAATTGATACAATGTATGTACAATGACGCTCAGACGTTTTTGACTGGTTTCACTGAGAGATTGTGACTCTATAGGACTTGTATCTCGATGTATGTTTCTCATAAAGTTCGCCAGAAAGTAAACCGTGAATTTTATTTGACTAAAAAAAACAAATACATGCCAATGTCTTTGTAGCATGTTTAAAAAAAACACTAAGTGGTAGATAATGCGTTAATATTATGAATATCTAATAAGTAATGACATAAAACAACTCTAATGAGTTAATGCATAAGTAACTCTAGAAAAAACAAGAATAATCAAGAAAAAAAATGCTAAAGAACATGACATATGCACTTGACCAATAAAGAAGACCTATGGCATCTTTGTTTCAAAGCTAGCTTTACCTTGTGGTTCTGCCTGATACATTACAGTATTCCATAATGTTAATAGATTAAAAAGTATACAACTTGTTAATATCGGATACAATCTATCTTCCCATCAAATTTTACCTAAACCCGTTAAGCCTTTACGGAGTAAAGTGGTAACAAATACATACGTATCACACTGTACACTTGCATTATTGCGAAAAATTAACTCTATTTATTTGATATATCTTGAACTATCACGACTAAACGGCTGTTCCAATTTTAATAAAATTTGGCAGGAAAATAGTGTACATCATAAGGATGGACATAGTATACTTTTATTATGTAAAAACAGAAATGAAACCAAGTACAGCTAGTTTTTATTAATGGGTTGTTCGTATTAATGAGGTGTCTCAATATACTGGTCAAGTGCTTGTCTGGTTGTCTCACGTACTCGTTGGTTATATAGTGGGTTCATGTCCATTGAGTCATTACCTATTTGTTTTGTGTCACGTATTTTTTTATAGCATGTATTAATATTTAATTTTTTATAAGTGACCGTCGATGGTCGATGGGGCCGAAAGGTTCTGGAATGGAGACCACGGACCGGTAAGCGCAGCGTAGGACGTCCACCCACAAGATGGACAGACGACCTAAAAGAGACCGCAGGGAAACGCTGGATGCAGGCCGCTTCCAACTGACCCTTTTGGAGATCGATGGGGGAGGCCTATGTCCAGCAGTGGACGTCCTACGGCTGAAATGATGATGAATGATGAAGTGACCGTCACCTGTCGTCGCGATCAAAATAATGGAACAGTTTTTTGACAGACGTAGGTATTTAGGGTTCCTTAGCAAAACGGAACACTTATGTGAATTTTTTATCACAGTGAACTCTGATGCTACGTGATTGTCAACTCAATGGTACAATGTTTCAATAATATTAACATATTTTATTGTGTATAGCTGTAAAGTTGTTCAGGATAACATTTTTTTTGTTAAGTTTAAGTAATTATTGGTAATTTAGCACAAGTTGTTGTATAAATTGTTCTTTACTGTTACCCCCCCCCCCCCCCCTCCCCCCTCGCGGTTTTCACTTGCGTAAATATTCTCTTAGGAAAGGTACATTTATCCGTGATAAAAAAAAATTGTCAAGTAAGTAGAATTTAGTAGCTAATGCAAAAAAATATATATCAAAACTTTTCATGATGAAAGTATTGGCATAATCTTTAATACTGTAAGGCCATCAGAAAAATAAATGGAAGTGACCCTTTTTTCGGCAACGTATTTGTGATGCTTCTGGTGTTACAAGTATCCATAGGCGACGGTGACTGCTTACCATCAGGCAGCCCGTCTGCTTATTTGCCACCTATGGCATAAACCTACTGTTTCCCCTTTAGCACTTATATCTCCCCCCGCCCCCTTGGTCGTCCATTTGATGACATTTTGATCATCTGGTTGCAGTTGTGTGACGCTCAATATTGAAGTGTGCGTTTGTAGAGCTAGTAAGAATATGTCAGTGTGTGTGTAATACGTGTTTAATTCACCCCTTTAGTTTTTGGCAGACATTTTGCAATAAGTACTAGCTCGAGCTTAAGGCTAATCCAACTATATATGATCAAAGATAAGGCCTATTGTACAAAAAATTTGTATAAAAGAAAAATATACGTATTATATTGGCTACGGAACTCTACCATAAAGCGTGCCACGCACTTGACTTTTTCCAGCATATTACTTTTTTATTGTAAAAATAAACGTAAATATCACATTACCGTCTCGTTGTGTAATGGGAACATTTTCTCACTAGGGCACGTGCATATGCGGGTTTACGACTACTATTCACATATTTTCCTATTAAAGCGCTCTATATACATTTTTATGTACATATTTGTATAAAAAATGCATACCAATAGCTTACTGCTAGATATAGTGTAGCTGGTAACTATAAAGCTTGATTCACATTCAAAAATCGGAAACTGGATAAAACAAGGCTCATTTGGGCCAAAGTGTATGCGTGTTGCACTTGCAGGATGTAGTGCTATGTTATTGCAAACCATAGAATAACTTTTATTGTTTCAAACTGGTACATGAGTTGTTAAAAATACATCACTGAGTATCACAGTTCTACCCTCTTCGGGCGTACAATATGACAACTACATACTTTTTAAGATAGATAGCAACTCATTTTTGCGCACGCCATAAACGAAAAAACTATCTCTTCCAGACAACTACTCATCATCATCATCATCATCATTTCAGCCGTAGGACGTCCACTGCTGGACATAGGCCTCCCCCATCGATCTCCAAAAGGGCCGCATGGAAGGTGGAAGGTCGTCTGTCCATCTTGTGGGTGGACGTCCTACGCTGCGCTTACCGGTCCGTGGTCTCCATTCCAGAACCTTTCGGCCCCATCGGCCATCTGTTCTGCGTGATATGTGCCCTGTCCACTGCTATTTCAACTTGCTAATCTGGTGGGCTATGTCGGTGACTTTCGTTCGTCTACGGATGTCCTCATTTCGGATACGATCTCGTAGAGAAGCCCCGAGCACAGCCCTCTCCATAGCTCGTTGAGGCAACTACTGGTTAGAAATAATTCACAAACCAGAAAATATACATAAAATTAAATAAAAACTAAATGTTCGACAGGGCAACAAATAAATTATTTATAACTTGTCATACGTTTTTGTTTTTATTTATAGCTTTTTAGTGGGATTCTTTGTGTCGAGAATTCCATGGAACACAAACAAACCATGACCCAGAAAAGAAATTTAATCTTTTCTAATTAATTAATTGTCTAAATTCTAAATAATTGCTTGTTTGGGATTCGAAACCAGAGCCTCCGGCACTGATGACAGCCGTGATACTAAGCCTCTTTCCAGTTGTCCGGTTGTTCAGGCCCGGACGGGCCCAGCGCAATGTGAACTAGCCTTTATCTATTGTATTCCAATTTCTTATTATAGCAGATGCAATTTTTTTTTCTAGTTTTTTAAATCACAAGCACTCAAAACGTGACATGAAATAACTAAATAAAGTTTCCTGTTATAATAACGAAGATTAATTACACAATGAAATTGTTACAAGCGGTATACTTTTTTTGTTTTCTTGCCTTTTTTGGATTTAAAAGTATTTAATATTTATCCTTATGATGTGCACTATTCATTTGCCAAATTTTATCATGATCGGTCCAGCCGTTTGGTCAACAAACAGGTTGCGGTACACATTGGTAACCTTAGCTGCATCACGCGGTTTTACTCGTGATTTATTATATTCTTCGTTTTCCTATATTTTTCGGCATAAAAAAAGAATTATAAAAAAGAATAGTAAAAGTAGTAAAGTTAAAAGTATTAAGTCAAAGTCAAAGTCAAAGTCAAAGTCAAAGTCAAAGTCAAAGTCAAAGTCAAAGTCAAAGTCAAAGTTTTTATTTGCTTGCCAATGGGTATAAAAGGTCTTAAAATATTACACGTACATCCATTAACAGCCCCAAGGGCAAGGGCGTGCAACATTGCATTAATTTACAAATTATGTCAAAGAACTTACACCAATAATTAATTAAACACCATTTAAACACTATAAATCCATCAACAAGCCAAATCATAGGCATAAAACCGAATTAGGTATGTTTATGTTTCTATGACGTGCACTATTCTCTTGCTTCATCAAACTTCATCAAGATCGATCCAGCCGTTTCGTTGTAAGTAGGTACGTAAACAAACTGACAGAGTTAATGGGTTTATAATTTATTAGCATGATCACGTCTCCGTGCGACCTTTATAATTAACCTGATTATAATGTAGCCCTTAGTCGTATAGTAATAAGGATGGTTTTATCGTCAAAACAGTGAAAGATCAACTATATTTATAGTTAGGTGTCACGGTAAAGGTTGCTCGCTTGAAGGAAAAGATTCTTTAGAATTATTTTTGCATAAAATTGAGTAAATATTACGTAATATTTATACTTTTATATAGAGAGGTTAATTTTATGATTGGACGTGTCAGCTGTGGCAGCGTATTTGGGAGACCGCTAGACTTGAAAGCGTGAGGTCGCGGGTTCAAACCCCTGGCCCGTACCAATGAGCTCTTTGGAGTTTATGTACGGATTTTCATACCACTGGCTTTTCGGTGAAAGAAAACATCGTGAGGAAACCTGCATATACGTACGGAGAAGGAATTCAATGGCGTATGTGAATCCACCAGCCCGCACTGGGCCAGATATGGATATGGCCCAATCATCCTTCTGGGGGTGGGCTGAAAGTCCAGCAGTGGACTGTTAAAAGGCTGATGATGATGTCACTAAGTATAAAAAAGTTAATATCTGGAAATATTGGACGAATTCTGAAAATCATTTCTCTTAGAAAGCCTAATTACCCAATTGGCATGGAATACAGAGCTATACATATACAGAGCAGAGTCACACAGCGGGCAGTGGAGAGAGCTATGCTCGGAGTTGCTTTGTACGATAGCATCCGGAACGTGGATATTCGCCAAAGAACCAGAGTCACCGACAACATAGCTGTTAAAATTTGCAAGTTGAAGTGGCAATGGGCAGGCCACATCGCTCGAAGAACCGATAACCGATGGGGAAGAAAGGTTCTGGAGTGGAGACCACGAACCGGAAGACGCAGCGTAGGGAGGCCTCCCACTAGATGGACCGACGACATTGTGAGAGTCGCGGGCATCCAGTGGATGCAAAAGACAGGCTGTCGTTCAGCAGCCTATGTTCGCCTATGTTCAGCAGTGGACGTCTTTCGGCTGATGATGATGACAGAGCTATAAGAAAAGGGTAACGCAGGACCGCAGGAAAACGCTGGATGCGGGCCGCTTCCAACCGGCCCTTTTGGAGATCGATGGGGGAGGCCTATATACAGCAGTGGACGTCCTACGGCTGAAATGATGATGATATCTCGATTGTTTACTTATCTGTGGTATACTTTCTCGTTTTGAAGCCACTGTTACACAATTTCAAAATGTGTATCTGAGCAGTCGATACCAATCTGTACAACATACGGAAGCTGTAGAGTTAACGCGTTCTCAGAAATCAATGATTTTATTATTTTTATTATTACACAAAAATTGTCGTATCCGTATCATTGACATTTTAGGGTTTTACCCGACTGCGGGGAATACTTCTGTTGTATGTTTGTTTCATAGGGTAAGAGTAAGGGGGAAAATTGTCGAAATAGGGATTTTCATACCCTTCAGTGGACTGAACCATTGAAGGAATAAATAAATAAAAATAAAATAAATATTCGGGACATTTTTTCACACACGGTCATCTGACCCCAAACTAAGCAAAGCTTGTGATATGGCTGCCAGAGACTGATATACATACATATATAGTTTTTAAATACATACTTAAATAGATATTAACAACCAGATATAGAACAAACACAAATGTTCATCACACAAATGTTTGTTCTACGTGGGAATCGAACCCACGCCCCCAAGCTCAGAAGGCAGGTTCACTACCAACTGGACCAACGGGCTATCCAAAGAATGGTGGGAATGGTGGTAGGCCGTCCCGTGCAGACGTTAGAATAAAATTATTTAAAAAAACAGGTCGTTTTTGCACACACGGTCATCTGACCCCAAACTAAGCAAAGCTTGTGATATGGCTGCCAGAGACTGATATAAATACATAGTTTTAAATATAGATATTAACACCCATATATAGAACAAACACAAATGTTCATCACACAAATGTTTGTCTTACGTGGGAATCGAACCCACACCCCCAAGCTCAGACGGTAGGTTCACTACCAACTGGACCAACGAGCTATCATAATACACTGGCTGACTGAGGGTTCCGTACCACCACATAACTTGTTAGCTACTAAAGTATAAAAAATAGTGCAAAAAGACAACATCCCATCACCCATCCAAGTACCAACCACGTGACCTTGCTTAACCAACGTGATTGTACGACAACCGGTGGTGAGTAGTAATTTGTCATCGACTCGCACTTGGCCATTACTAATTATTTGTTGTTATACTTTAGAGTGTGTACTATAATCATGCCAAGTAAGCCAATACATAAACTCGTTTGTTGTTTGGTTCGTTTTTACCTTATTACTTTTTTTGACATTTCACTCAATAATCTAAATGATGAAATGAAATAATAAGAAATGTCTATGACATCTTAATATACAGATGTCATATTTATGGAATGTAAAGGTACATTTTTCATTGTTAACTTTTCGAAAGATGAGAAAAAGAAGCGAATTGCACTACTGTTTATAAACGCAATGGTTTTGATTCACTAAATGCGACTTTAATACAATATATTAAGTTTTATGATCATCTGTACCCTTAGTACAAGTTTTGATAGTTTTCGAAAACTTTTTTCGTTTACGTATTGTTCCATACATTGCTGGGCTGAAAGGTATTAGAAAACTTTTTTCGTATTAGAGTGTAGCAATCTATACCGCCGATTACTACCAATTTTAGTTCCTCCGCGTTTCCGCTGGAGGCGCTTTACTACAATGTATGGAACAATACGTAAACGAAAAAAGTTTTCGAATACTATCAAAACTTGTACTAAGGGTACTGTAGTAACGAGCGTTGTATAAATAAATTCTACAGTCAGGTAATCTGTTTCTATAATATTAAACTAAGATATCCGTATGATTAACGTTCGTTTAGTTTTTATTTAACTGCGCCACAGAATATTTACTAGTATGTAGTGTAGAGGCATACCGTGTATCGGTGCGTCAGACGCGGTGTAAAAAATTTGCGGTTTTCCCGAATCATGGATTCGGTGAACGAATATAAGTACTGTTAGTTTATAGATTATAATTTTGTATAAATATTACTTTACTTTATTATTTACTAGCGACCCGCCCGCGCGGCTTCGCACGGGTGTAATTTACGTGCGAAGCCGGGGCGGGTCGCTGGTTATATATATATATAAACCTTCCGTGAAAATTTATCTAACTGATGGTGAAAACCGCATCAAAATCCGTTGCGTGGATTAGGAGTTAGCGGCCATACAGACAGACAGACAGACAGACGCGGAAAGCGACTTTAATTTATACTATGTAGAGAAGAGAAGAGATTTCTGTAAGTAAATCAGGAATGGAATGACGTCACAGGGTGGCTTCGTAAAATGACGTTATAGGATGACGTCATATCCATTAGAAATGATAAACAATGTTGACTGCATCCCTTTAACTATGTATTATTATAAGTATAGGTATGATTAACATAGGAACTTGTTACACTATCACGGAATACAAATGTTTTTTATCCCGGAAAATAGTCCGACTGTAAAATATCAAGTAAATCCGCGGGCGCAAGCATAACATTTGCATAAGAGGGAACGTGTCGTGAGAGAAAGTGGTACATTTCGCCATGTAGGGTAAGGAACCTGATGTCGACACTGACTTTTAATTGACATTGATAAAAACGTTGGCAAATGAGCTAAAGGTAAAATACACAGCGACAGATTAGATACTTGCAGATTACAAACTCTGCAAACGGCGGAAATCATCACTCACAGAGCATTACCAGAATAGAACCCGCAAGCACGTCAAACTGTATGCAATGACGCATGTTTGTGCCTCCAATGACGTCATGACAACAGGGTATTTGACTGTTTTTACGAAACCATCTCAAAATGTCTTTACTAGTAAAGCAATCTTGTTATATAATCCTCATACATTTCAGTAAGTATTTATATGAAAAAAAGACAATCAAAACGCAAATGATACTACCGCGTAAAGAATCCCCATCACAGATTTTTTTTTTCGTTTAAATTAGAACGGCTGTCAAAGCATTTTTTAAGAAATTTGTTGTAGCCAGTTGCACCCATATAAACTAAACGTAAGTCATTCGAAATCAGCAACTGTGATGCGGAGTTCAACGCGTTGATCTACAAACAAGGTTCAATCAAGGTTCACTCATGATGCCTGGTAACAGATCCTCCTTTTCATTTCCGTTCTATTTACTTCTCTTTTCTGTGCTCTCCGTACATCCATCTCCATACATAAAGCATCGCATACTGCGTATGTAGTATGGGATAAATGACTCGCCGTCCTCCCCGGACTACGAACGTGGTTAGCGTAAAACGACAAGGAAGCGATGCATGAATGTATGGCGAGCGATACTATCGTTTTCTATCGGTGCTAACATAATACTAGGTCAATGACCGTTTTTCTCTGTGCCTTTGGAATAAATTATAACAATTTACGCTTTAATCTCTCTGTAATATTCTGTTAGAGAACTTTTGGAATTTCTGTTGTACAATTACCGCAAAACGTTTTATTTGCTGTTTTTTATTGCGTAGATTATGACGTTCGCGGTACTTTTTAACTGTTGGATTTTTGTGTTTAGGGAGTGATACGTTGAACATTGTGCAATACTTTTATCGGTGTTACTTAGGAAGGCCTTGAAGTGCGGACTTAAAAAAACTTACATAAATGTATTATTATGTCTTCAAATCACGCGTGAGTTGATTTCTTCTAGGCAAGCGTGCTCCGTCGTAGACCGCATCATCGTTTAACATCAGGCGAGGTGGTGGTCAAACGCAAGCCTATTAAAAAACAACTGTACTAGGATATACGGAACGGTGATACTAAGTCGAAAGGCATTCATTGTAATCACTATTACAAACAACTTTTACTATGGGCCAACATTAATATCGCGAAAAAAAAAAACAGCTGTTACATTTTGTCGCGTGTTCCGACCGTTTTCTATGAAACAGACTTTGACGAATAACCTAGAAAATCTTTGGAAACAGACAATATTTTTTCGCGATTACTGGTTTGGTTCCATAGTAAAAGTTGTAAATAATTATGAGTACAATGACCTCCTTTCGGCTTAGCATAGCCTTTCATTAAAACCCTGTATGCTGGCTTTAAAAAAATACTGGAATTGGATTGGAAAATATTGAAATTTCTTAAGTTAAGGGCCTTTTCATCTGCCTACTTCTACAATAAAGTCGAACATTCGGTCGAGTCGGAATTCACATGTTTTGTATGTGTGTTGAACACACATACAAAACATGTGAATTTGTAACACTACAAGGATACTAAAGTAAAATTAATAATTTCATACGTTAGTCCATAAAGATAAGAAAAAAATATAAAATTCTGTGAGATGGTGTGAAGCAAAATAATTATCTGCTTTTTTGATCAGTTCGTACTGCCACAGATAACAAATATTTTTATCGTACTGCCACAGATAACATATTTACAATGTTACGTAATGATTTTGTTTTTATTCAAGTTCTTGTTTTTTATTCAAGTTTTGAGTTACACGTGTATTTGTTTGCTTGACTTTGATTAATTATGATATTATGTAAATCAATACGTCGTATTTGAAAAGAAAATTTGGTACGAAAAAGGGAACCGAATGATCAATGCTAGCATTAAATAAATATTGATAATTATGGCATAAAAAACGTATGAACACGGTAATGTGACTTTTTAATGCCATAGGTGGCAAACAAGCAGACGGGCTGCCTGATGGTAAGCAGTCACCGTAGCCTATAGATACTTGTAACACCAAATGCATCATAAATATGTTGCCGATTCTTTAGGACTCAATTAACTCGCGTTTTGATGAACTCCATGTTGTAGCTTCTCGGAAACACCGCGGAAGGTAGCTCATTCCACATTTTGGAGGTGAGAATCGCACAGTGTGCGACTTCCACTGATGTATGATGTGTGGATGAGCCTTCAGGCGGTGGCGGCTAGTGCGATGGTAAAACCGTGACGCCGGCATCAGATCAAACAGTTCTTCAGAACACTCCTCGTTGTGAATTTTACGAATATGACGTTTTTTTTTTGTTTTTTTTTTAAATTATTTAACGAATTATGTTTAGTATTAATCCATGCCAATTAACATTTAAATTATAATAATTATCAATACATATACAACGTGTATGTCTATCATATATTCGTACATACTTCCATAACATCATCATCATAAGCCAGAAGACGTCCACTGCTGAACAAAGGCCTCCCCCTTTAGCCTCCACACTGAACGACAGCCTGCCTTTTGCATCCACTGGATGCCCGCGACTCTCACAATGTCGTAGGTCCATCTAGTGGGAGGCCTAGCTACTGCGTCTTCCGGTTCGTGGTCTCCACTCAAGAACCTTTCTTCCTCATCGGTTATCGGTTCTCCGAGCGATGTGGCCTGCCCATTGCCACTTCAACTTGCAAACTTTAACAGCTATGTCGGTGACTCTGGTTCTTTGGCGAATATACACGTTCCGGATTCTATCGTATAAAGAAACTCCGAGCATAGCCACTTCCATAACTACTTACACAGTATGATACAATTAAGTATCATAAAGTATTTAAAAAAAACCAACCGTCTAGACATCACAAAGAAACAGAAATGTTAAACAAAACTGTAAACAAACACGTTTAAATCCAGTTACATACAGTCAAGTTATCTTTAACTAGCAAACGAAATTAATCGAAATAGAGTAATTAATAAAATTTCGCTCAACAAATAAAAAACCCATCGGGCACGGTTGGCGGGCCGTTGCGTTGCCGGTAAAAACTGACGATTCCGCTGATATGAGCCGCGATAAACGAGCCAGGCGCGAGCACAGCTCGCCTTGAGAGGGTTCTGTAATATTAGCACAGAAAATATTTGACATCTGTCAGTCTTGGCAAGGTAAGTCTAAGTTAATCGTAAAATTGCCTTCTTTTGTCAAATAAATATGTATTTTAACTGAAAAACGTTAAGCAATTGTGCAGTTCTCACTATAAAAAAAAATGTTACAACTGAATTGTTTTTTTTAAGTGTCAAATGTACAATTAAGTGAACATACAACTCTTAGAGCAATAAATGCTTAAGTCGAGTTTAGGAGTATTTATGGGGACAAAACATTAATATCTTGTAATAATTTTTATTTATACAAGTTTCTGAGACCGATAGTCGAGATATGCACGAACAGACAGAATAGAAAATAATTTCAATGTTATGTGGTGATGACCTTCACAAAAGTGTTCCCAAACTAATCAGAGGGTTCCATTTTCTCTGCTATAACCCACGGGGCCCTAAAAAGAATTGCCAACGGTACTGGTTATACAACAGCGACGAAATATTAATTTGTAAGAGTTGTTAAGGTCGTGGCTGTATAACGGAACGTTTTGTTTTGGCTTTTCCTTCTGACAGCTCGACTTGAACTTCATCTAGATATAGTGACGGCCAGGACTGACGACTTTACGTCGTACTAACCGGACGTCGATATACTCAGTTTAACTCAGCGGAGGGCGCCCTGGACTTCGGGTCATCCATACTTGCATACAAACGTGAGGGTGTGTTAATGTCGTTATAGGCGATTGGTCTCTATAAGAGGTCGTTATGAATGAGTTCTGCTTTTTTAGGATTCACGTTTTTATAACAGTTTTTCTTCCCGTGAACATGGTGCATGTAACTGCGCCGAAATATCGGGAGCTCATTCCACAACCTTACCACGGTAAATATCACGTAAATAATCATATAACTTTAGTTTTTTTTTATGAACTACCAGTTTATACTGATAATATTGGCAATAAATTATTTTCAATATATTGTCATGGACAATACATTGTCGATATATATATATATATTTTATTTGTTTTAACTACATATATTATCTTCTCAAATTTCTGCTGGAATTTGTGCGTGCTTGACTCTGTAAAGGTTAAACGATTTGAATTAAATTTGGTATAGAGATACGTAGCCTACTTTATATTCCGGAAAAATAACTGTTCATGGAGGTTAGTAGATAAAACCGCTGGACGTTTTTTAACAGATTAAACATATACGTGTTTAAAAAAGTAATCAACAAACAGTCAAGGTCACGAGAATAAATTAAAAAACAATGTTTTCTCTTACCTTCGGAGAGATAATGAAAGTTTTATTTTTCCTCTCGAATGAAGAGGTTTTAATAAATATGCTGACCACACCCTACAACGCACGGAGCTTGGACCGTTGTTACACCGAACTGAACACACTGTTACAAGTAACTTTGTATCATTTTTTTTTTTTTTTTTTTTTTATTTTAAGTATGTGTTTAAAACTATTTTGTATATATATATATGTATATACAAAATAACTATGTTTTATGTCAGTCTCTGGAAGCCATATCACAAGCTTTGCTTAGTTTGGAGTCAGATGACCGTGTGTGCAAAAATGTCCCGAATATTTATTTATTTTATGTCAGGTTGAAAACATATTTTAGATCTCATATATTATCAGTTTTTAATGATCTTGTATATTAATATCACTTATTTAATTCCAAATATTAAAAAAGGTTGTACAAAGCAAGAAAATATGAAATTAAATCATAATCCTACCAAAACTTACAAATACATTTTTTTTTGTGAAATTTTTGAATTTTATATTAGCAGTGTATGTAATACTAACTTACGAGTTAACAAAACTCAACATTCAATAGTTACCTACTTATTACAAAAGTTTATTTAAAACTTTTTCTTTTTATATTTCACTGAAGTATATAGGGCATCTGCCAGTCTTACATTCAGAAACCTAGCAAAAGTTAATTATTAATACATATATTTATTAATATAATATATTTTATATTAATATAGAATATTAATACATATATATTTATATTAATAATCTATATTTATTTGATATTTTTATTCAATTTACAAAAATGTTTATTTTAGTTTGTTAGTGATCAGAATTTACATTCAGCTTTTTACAATGTTACTGTATCTCATGACAGAGCAAATAAATACTTGGACGTGTTCAGTAGTTCTCATCGGTGTGACTGCGTCCCTGTATGGGTGTGAATGTGTCTGTAATATGTTCATGAGATGCGAAAATTAATAAATAATAAGATGTCCCGCCTTCCAGCGATGTACGCCGAGACAGTACTGGTGGACGCCAGTATGGATGGAGCAGGGCTCCGAGATCCATGGGGGAGGCCTATGTTCAGCAGTGGACGTCATATGGCTGAAATGACGATGATGATGGTGATGATGATGATGATGATGGCTCCAAGGCACCAAGATATACTTTACACAGGATGCCTGAATCTCACAGCACTGGGACCTTACGGCTAATTCTGTTTAGGTGATGAGAAAAGTTGCACGACATAAACCGTATCTCGGCGCGTTAAGATTCACGTTTGCGGGATTTTCTGCACTGCGCAGTTTTAGCATCGTTTCGAGGCCTTAAAAACCTAGGACTCCAATCTTACATAGATGGTTGCTTTAAGGAGGTATATAACGCGGGTGAAACTGCGGGGCACAGCTAGTACTTTATAATAATGAGGTCAATTAAACCAGGCTTTCATGAATTATTCATAATAAATGATTTAATAACTCATTATTTTGCACCAAACTGGTTCACGATTAACTTTCATACAAAAGATTTCAACGCGTTCTTTGGGAATTTTCATTTTGGTCATATTGGTTACCCCTAGTGTCATATTTAGCCACTTTAAGGCCAGCAACCTTTGATGTAACTTAACATAATGCACTACAATAAAGTGCCATCCAAAATACGGTAGCGCTCGATGCAATTACCGCTTCTATTCTATTTGGGGTTTTTGATATTAATTAAACTTGCTGAGCGTTAAGTGATTGGTAGAAAGGTGGACCAGCATGGTGGATTAAGGTCCGACCTTTCTTTTTCTCTCTGAGAGAAGGCCCGTGTCTTAGCAGTGGAAAAATGATAGGCTGAAATGATGATGATGATTTTGAGGAAAGTAAACTTGGAAAATAGTGAGTAAAAGCCACAAAAATATAGTAAATAATAAAATGTATGATATAATTATCAATTAAAAACGGACTTCAAAATTAGCAAATATACAATTTTGTATATTTGGATGAAATTTTTACCAGTTATATTGATTTAAAAGCCAAACTACTATACCGATTATGACACTTCTAAGGAACAAATCTAAAAGTATATCATTTCAATAAAAAAAAAACTCCAAATAGGTTCATAAAAATTAAAAAAGAATTGCAAACCCCCTTCTTTTTTGAAGTCGGTATATATAATTAAAGGACTAATATTTCGCAATAAACAAGGATACTCTACAGCTCGGAGTACCAGGCTCTCATGAACTGATAGGAGTTAACTTTACGCTCAGAAATCAAGAAAATAACGACCAATTCGCGCAACACACACTTATTTTAACAAACTAAAACTCTGTGTTAATAATAAAACAAACAAATTATTGCAGTTAAGTAGAGGAGCCACTGTCAAAGAAAACAAAGGACATTTTTAGTTTCGCTATTTGGCCACTTCAATACATAAGTTTGTGCATTCGACATAGTTTCGTTGTTGGAAAACGCAAAAGTAAACGTAGTTTGCCTTGAAGCCTGCGCCGGTGTTTCCATCTCTCTCGCGCTTTAGATATCTTAGTATCTGCGTCTCGTTCTCGCTGTTACGCAAAATACAAGGTTTTAAAAGAATGCCGCTTCATGATATGATGGATTTTATAATTTTAATGTTATTACAAAGTAATTTCTGTTATTTGAAATGGAAGTTATCCTAGTTTTAATTATTAAAGTCTAATAGTTTTGATATAGGGCATTAACTTATAAAAACTTAATTTTAATTAGAATAATATTAAAATGTAATACTTAGGTACGTTTAGTTTTTATTTTAAAGTTACTTATAAAATTAAGGGAGAGCTTTTCACAATTTTTAAAGACAAACACTTCTTTAAACTATCACAGTTGTTCACTACAGTTATATGATTATTAACGGGACATTTACCGTGATAAGTTTTTGGAAGGAGCTCCCAAAAGACAAGACAATGAAATTAAATCTGAGTTGAATAGTTTTTAATAATGATTAAAGTTTTAAAAAACGCTGTGACTCGTTAGAACAAATCAAAAGAACCCAAACTCGAGGGGATTCAGTTTTGTCATTGAAGAGCTCCACTATTCACCTCCTGGCTCCATCATTAGATCAACAGACTATAATTATGGTATATTATTGCACTGTCATCCGAATTACATAAATATACTTGCAAAGATACAATAATTACAAGTATCACAAAACCAACTTCAAAGCGTTTTAAATATCTATACAATACAATACAATACAATACAACTTTATTACACACCGAAAATACAAATGAAACTTAAAGTAACATAAAAACAAAAAAATGGCAGTATAATGGGCGGCCTTATCGCCTAAAGCGATTTCTTCCAGGCAACCAGGCAGGCAGGCAGGTTTTATAATCAATGTAATACAGTTATATGATTATTAACGGGATATTTACCGTGGTAAGGTTTTGGAATGAGCTCCCGATATTTCGGTGCAGTTACATGCACCATATTCACGGGAACACTGTAGACGTGATAGTTTAAAACAGTGTTTTATAATCAATGTAATACAGTTATATGATTATTAACGGGATATTTACCGTGGTAAGGTTGTGGAATGAGCTCCCGATATTTCGGTGCAGTTACATGCACCATGTTCACGGGAAGACTGTACACGTGATAGTTTAAAACAGTGTTTTATCAATGCTATAATCAAAATAACTTAATAAAAAGCTTCATTAGCTGACTTAAGAATACCAAACGCAAAAGAAACCCTGGAAATATTGGCTTAGCAACGTTTAGTAATGATTATTAATATAATGTAAAAAATATAACTTAGATACATAATTGTAAAACGATTTGTACCTAACAATAAATAAATAATAAAACTGTTTGTAGCGTGGGAAACCGCGATAATAAAATTTATATAAATTTACATTTTATTACAATAATAGGAGATAAACAACTCGCAAATCCGGCTCAAAGTATTTTATTATAATATTATTATTTATTTTAAAAAAGATTAATTGTGTAGAAAACGCTAGTTGTTCCCGCATTATTCATCTATACTAATATTATAAAGAGGAAAGATTTGATTATTTGTTTGTTTGCATTTAATAGGCTCCGAAACTACTGAACCGATTTGAAAAATTCTTTCACTGTTGGGAAGCTACACTATCCCCGGGTGACATAGGCTTAATATATTTAAAAAAAAATAGGGATCCTTACTAAAACTCCAATATACATTGTTGTAAAAGGAGTAAAAACATAAGATTTACAATTTTGACTTTGCGTATTTGACAGTTCGTAGATCGGACGTCTCTTAGAAATGTCAAACACGCAAAATCAACATTGAAAATCTTATTTTTTTACACCTTGGGTTACATTATTAGAGTTTTAGTAAGGATCTCTATATTTATTGAAAATATAATATAGCCTATGTTACCCGGGGATAGCGTAGCTTCCCAACAGTGAAAGAATTTTTCAAATCAGTTCAGTAGTTTCGGAGCCTATTCAATGCAAACAAACAAACAAACAATCAAATCTTTCCTCTTTATAATATTATTATTATTAGGATAGATAAAAAAGTATCAAACTGCCACAGTACACACTTCACACACACACACACACAGTTCACTGCAAAGTGTTCGTACCGTCAGAAATTAAAATAATGTAAAATACACGCGTTAAGTGTTTAATACAGTTATATGATTATTAACCGTATATTTAACGTGATAAGGTAGTGGGTGGAACTCCCGATATTTCGGCGCAGTTACATGCACCATGTTCACGGGAAGACTACGGAAATATCCCGTTAATAATCATATAACTGTATTAATAACTGTAGTGAACAACCGTGATAGTTTAAAATACTTTCTTTAGTTTCAATGTTTAATAATCGCGACATCTTCAGGGCTAGAGTGAATATATTTGTGCTAGATCAACGTGTTCCATCCTCGGCCACCATCATTGCTTACCATCAGGCGAGTTGATGGCAAACGTAGATCTATTCAATAAAATAAAATAACAACCTAACAATTTTATAATATGGTTACTTAGTTTAGTAAGTTTATCTTGTAGATCAGGGGGCTTAGTCCCGGATTTGATAGTTTTCGTAAACTATCAAATCTGGGACTAAGCCCCCTGAGTGAAAAAAGTTAAGTAAAAGTTAGTTACATAATTATTTGTTTTGCTGGAGTCTCCTGTGGACTCGGCCGGGCTGATTGTGATGATGACAGAGCTACTTTAACTTAATAATATTTATTATTAATTCTATGCAAAATCAATTTCATAGTTTATACCTTCGAGGGAACTTGTTTATTAACAGACGCGTGTAAATGACAGGAAGCGTGTACACACACTGGCGCGTGTAGTGGTGCACCCACACTGATGTAAGAGATAAGTCACTGTTGACTGGTAGAGTCAGAAGAAAAGTTGAATCAGTACTACCACCTAGGACAAACATTCATGTGATGAACATTTGTGTTTTTTCTATATGTGAGTGTTAAAATAATATATTTAAGTATGTATTTAATAATGTGTTTGTATGTATATCAGTCTCTGACAGCCATAGTACAAGCTTTGTTTAGTTTGGGGTCAGGTGACAGTGTGTGCAAAAATGATCCGATTTTTTTGTCCCGAATTAGGCTAGTATGGTCGAAAATGGTAGCACATTTAGCATTGATTGGAAATTGGCTCTCAAGTGAGATTGCTCAACATAAATTATTAGTATATTAGTTTAGTTTAATTTTTAAGTGCTAGTACAATTTTAAGTTGTTTTTATTATTGATTGAATAATAATGAAAAAGTGTGTTTGTTAGTTAGATCTTTTTTACGTCGCAACAAAGCAACCAGTTGAGGTGATTTTGTGGATAAAAATTGTTGGAAGGGCGGGGAGTTACATAGGATTTTTTTTTCCAAAAATGCAAAGTTTCTGGAGAAATGTCCACGCGCGGAACCCCATGGTTTCACAGTTTGTATAAAATACAATAAAATTACAGTAAAATTATTTTCTGCATTAGTGCTTACTAAAAAAATAGACAAATAGCTCAAATTTTTAAGTACTTTCAAATTGAGTTTTTTCAACTTTTATTTTATACTTGTTTTGCTATCCCTACATAGTGTATTTCCCTCTTAATGAAATGCATCTAGATTCAAGTTAACTATAAGATAACTTGCGCTGAGTCAGAGATAAAACTAAAACATTGCTGTTCCACCTCCCGCCGTAATAAATCTGTTAAACTTACCTAATAAACAATATGGAAATAAGTATCGGTCAATGTCAACAGGAAGCGCGATCATTGAAATAAATTTAAAAAAAACTATACAGGAGATGAACAGGAGATATGAAAAGGAGAGACTATGGTGCATGTAACTGCGCCCAAATATCGGGAGCTCATTCCACAACCTTACCACGGTTAATATCACGTTAATAATCATATAACTTTAGTATATTTTACACCTAATGTCTGCAACCTCACGAAACCAGTGGATACCAGAGCCTGGTGGAGAAAAGAACATTTTTACAAACAACAGTTATTTGTTAATTTTCGCCGTGTTTTGACTCGCACGCATCGAGGCGTGACATTTTTTGCTTTTGCCGACATTTCCGTTCTTAATGATATGAGTTACGGACACACGAGGTCAGGGTCTGGAGATGTGTCCGGAGATACGACGTGTTTGACGTCATGTTGATGAGAAACTTGCATTTGAATGGTTATTTAATTTTCGATTTCTAGTTTTCCGGTAGTTCTTTCGGTAGAGAGTTTTTACAGATGTCGCTAGTAAAGCATTTTTTACCTTTAATTAGCGTGCGGTCAGGTGACCGTGTGTGCAAAAATTTCCCGGATATTTTTTATTTATTTTAAAAGTTTTTGTTTTTGTATTTGTAGTGTAAGTATCAGATGTCATAGCTAAGACATTTGACACTTTACAAATACATTACATTACATTAATGCTAAATGTTTTAATGGTAAAATTCTCGATTAAGCGAAAAAAGTGTGTCTATTCTAGTGCCATTTTAACTATACCGATTCCTAATAACAGTGATCTAACGACATGTCTTCAGAATTAACTTCTCGTATGCGCATTTTAATGCATAATACGCACACAGTTAAACATAAGCTGCTTTCAAATTTGAACGTTATACCGTTGTGATACAATTGCTTATGACAATGTAAAGATATTTCGCTCTAAATGTCAGTAAGTCAGATGTCAGATAAAATTCCGAGTTTTTTTCTTATTTCGAAATGTATGACAGACAAGATTGTGTACTTAGTTTGGTGGAATATTTTACAAGCTTTTGATTATCTTTAAATTAAAGTATTTTGTGGCAAAAATATTTGAAATTGTTTTTTTTTTATAATACAGAAGCAGGGTAAGACAGGCAGCGGGACAGGCAACTTAAAAGAGACCGCAGGGAAGCGCTCGCTGCATGCCGCTTCCAACCGGCCCTTTTGGAGATTGATGGGGGAGTATGTCCAGCAATGGACGTCCTATGGCTGAAATGATGATGATGATGAGAAGCAGGGTAATGTTTTTTTGGTGTTTGCATGTTTGTCTGTTTGTATGTTATCTCCTGCAGACTATGGCTTGACAGATTTTGAACTTTGACAATGTACATGATTTTGAAGTGCATGTCGTTAGATTTGGTTAGATTCGTAGAAAAACAAGTGGAACTGTGAAGGGGTCGTGACCCGACTGCCACAGTTATGCAGAGCTACGCATAATTCATGCCAGTTGAGCTGTTGGCTTTTTGGAAAAAAGCTATGCTCAGAGTTTCTTTGGGCGATAGAATCCGGAACGTGCATATTCGCCAAAGAACCAGAGTCACCGACATAGCTGTTAAAGCAAAAAAAAGCAAGTTAAAGTGGCAATGGGCAGGCCACATCGCTCGAAGAACCGATAACCGATGGGGAAGAAAGGTTCTTGAGTGGAGACCACGAACCGGAAGACGCAGCGTAGGTAGGCCCACTAGATGGACCGATGACAAGTGAGAGTCGCGGGCATCCAGTGGATGCAGATGGCAGGCTGTCGTTCAGTATGGAGTTCCAAGGAGGAGGCCTACTTTCAGCAGTGGACGTCTTCTAATGATGCTGATGATGATATTGAGCTCTTTCTCTTGTTTTCATCTACTTTCGTGGTCTTGATGTTCAGAGTATCATAGACAAAGGTTTTCGGTTCAGCGCTAAGCTACAGGGTTACGCAGAAAGGATGTACTAAGCCGAAAGGAGCTCGATATACTCATCATTATGAACAACTTTTACTATGGGAACAATCTAGCAAACGCAAAAAAAAATCTGTTCTGTACATTTTGTCGAATGATTGATTTTTATATGGAACAGTTGTTTTTTTTTTTTGCAATTTTAGGGTTGGTTCCATAGTAAAAGTTCTTCATAATGGCTGTTTTTATGGACCTTTTTCAGCTTAGTGCACTTTCCGCGTAACTCTGTAGACGGTGTACTTAACTAAGTACTACAACATCCATGTCTTTGTAAATCTATGTCTATATCGATGTCTATGTCTTTCTTTGTTTGTGTTTTTTGTCTTTGTGTTGTTTGTTGTCTATGTCTTTGTTGTTTGTATTGTCTGTGTCTTTGTTGTTGTTTGTGTCTTTATTGTGTGTTGTTGTCTTTGTTTCTTTGTGTTTTGTTTGTTTGTCTTCTATAGAAGATGTAGTTTCCTTGCCATACATTGACACTTTAGACGTTTAGAAGCGTAACATGCGTCTTCGTGGATTGAAACATTTAATAATACTTTCTAATGCACCTAACTGTACTTTATAGCAATTTACAAGATTAATCTCCACGTTGTTAAAATTCATACATTTCGTTATCTTTCAATCAAAATTTATAACTAACTTGATTAATGTACTGTTTATATTAAAATAATTTATCAGATAGAATACTGGTTTACAAAAACATTGTTTATTTACATGTTTATTGGAAACATTGACGAGACTGAACAAGGTTTCTTGTGACTGCTTTTTTCAAAGAATGTTAACCTTTATGCGTATTTTTATTAAGATGTATATTGTTTGGAAGGTTTTATAAATTTTAAACACATACAAATGGCAATGATTAAAGTTTTTGTTAAGTCCTATTTTAGTTTATTGTTAGAGTTGGATCCGTTGGATCCGTTTTGTCGATTGCGGTTATTTTGCAAGCTTTTATTTAACTTGCAATGTATGTATGTATGTATGTATGTTTGTTCAGGTGGAATCTTGGAACTCAATTTTGAAGCAGATATTTTTAACAAATTGATTTGAAATATTGTATACACGTTTAGTTTATTGACAATGTTATATGCTAAAGCTAAAAGCTTGTTTTTAGGGTTCCGTACCTCAAAAGGAAAAAACGGAACCCTTATAGGATCACTTCGTTGTCCGTCTGTCTGTCTGTCCGTCTGTCAAGACCCTTTTTCTCAAGAATGCGTAAAGGTAGCAAGTTGAAATTTATACTAAATACTGGGGTTTACGGTTTCTTTCGGCTGTAAAAAAATAAAAGTTGTAAGTCAAAGCAATCAAAAGATATGAACGTTTATGTCGTATATTTTGCGATTTCACAGGGGAATCAAAACCTATAGGGTACTTCCCGTTGACCTAGAATCATGAAATTTGGCAAGAGGCATGGTCTCATAGTACATATATAGGAATAAATCCGAAAGTTATAAATTTGAAGTTATTTCATTTAAAAATAATTATTTTGCTATTACAAACTTACATTTTGTAGTTCGAATGTATGGAAGAACCTTATTGTCAACTACAAACTTAAGTTTGTCTTTCAATATTTTAACTTCAGTTAGTTTTTTTATTGGTCTCGCGCTCTGAGGGTTCCGTCTAACGGAACCCTCAGAGCACGAGTCCTACTCGTACTTGTCCGGTTTTTTTTTACTATTAACGTATTTCCACAATCTGTGCGTATTTCTATTGATAGGATTTTGGCATCGCACATCTTATGCATATGCCAATGTCAAGTATTGAAATATTTTTCATGTTTTATTAGATAATACGAAATAAATCATAGTCACAGTCAGAGTCACGCAAAGAAAGTCACGGTCAAGTCCCGTTATACCCTAGTAAAGTGGTGGAGACTTTACGAGAGGCTTCAACGTTTTTTGTAAACCACACGAATATTACACTTCTGTCCTCGTTCTACAATCACCCACACTCGAGCACGTCCACGATAATCCACCATTATTACACATTAACACTCGAAAATACTCAAGCTTAGGAAAATAATACACAACATAACATACATAATATAATAATGTTTTTACACGTTGGCGCCAAAATTCCTTGTCATTCATTGCTTTTTGATTTATAATTTTAAGTATTTTTAGTGTATGCTAATAGCTGGGCCATGCCACAGCCCCCAGGAGACGAGAACTGAGTTTTAGTAAAACTGTTGGTTGCCTTGGCATGGGAAGGTTTTTGTTTGGTTGTTCCATCGCCTAGTAAACCGCTCAGTGAAACCTAGTACAGCCATACGTTGGGAAATCATTTTAGGATATTTTTGTTTCTTAGCCCTTTTAGTGACAGTCGCAAAAAATTACGATAGAACTACATAATAGGAAATCAAGATAAGTGAGAAAATGTTAAAAGGAAGAACAATTGTAGCATGAATTAAAAAAAATACACGTATCTAACTAACCCTTACTAATACTATAAGAGCGAAAGTAGCTCTGTCTGTGTGTTTGTTCGCTTTTCACAAATAGAATCGAGGACATCCTCCTTTTTTGAAGTCAGTTAAAAATAAACCTGTATATCATCATCATTTCAGCCACTGCTGGACATAGGCCTCCCCCATCGATCTCCAAAAGGGCCGGTTGGAAGCGCCCTGCATCCAGCGTTTCCTTGCGGTCTCTTTTAGATCGTCTGTCCATCTTGTAGGTGGATGTCCTACGCTGCGCTTACCGCTATACCTTTTACCGGTAGCGTGTATATACAGAAACGTTTTTGTTTGTGTGTATATTGAGCTACTCTATAGAAAACGACAAAATGGCTCCGAAAAAATTCGACAGCGCCGTAGCATGAGTTCTCTGAATGTCTCGTCACAGCGCGGCCAGTGTGGCCACCCTACTCCCCTGACATTACCATACAATAGGCAGCCGCGTCCTTCACTCACTTATCTGTTTATCATTCCTAGTTTGTGGGAACACAGATTATGCACAGACAGAGAGATAACTATTACAAAACGGCGGAAATCACAAGACGTATACCGATCATACGGGGTGAATAAAAATGACAAGGTAAATGGAAAATAAATATTTTTTTATTGTACGACTTCCAAACTTACGAATTAAAAAATGTGTCAAATTCTTGCAATTTAATTTCTTTTTAAGCCGGAGACTTCTACCGGAGGTCGGTTAACAAAGCAGTTCGATTTATCGACACAATTGCTCGATATACAGATGTTGATATAATTTTCAAGATACTGTACGACAAAAACTTTGTAAGTTTCGTATTTATTTACGCTGTCATTTATAATTATTTAAAAACCCATATTAGACCACTAGCTGTTTTATCGCCCATACTTTCGAGATTTATAACAATAGCGAATGGCAAATCTTACATAGTCTTGCCCTTGTCTCGCCATAGTTGGTGGAAAACAACTTTAAAAAAGTAATTAAAGACTTAAATTATTGCATATATAAAATAGTTTTTATATGCAATAATTATGCGTAGATATCATTTTACTATGGAGTACTATGGTACATTGAACTGCAGCGGCATGCTCAGTAGTAGGCAAATACATGAGGAAGTTATGTTGAAAGTACTTATTTACCATTAAGAAATGAAATGATTTTTATTTTCAAAATTACAAGTACATCACAATAAAGACTAAAAACTAATTACAACATAAAGAAGTGACTTGCGGAACTTGACAATGTCGTGCAGCACCTACACTAACAATTAACTTGTGTCGTAGGTGACTGCTTTTCCTTCAGTGGATCTCGCTGTTCAATTTGTGTGACATCGAAATGGTGAGTATATTAATTGATATTTTATTATTATGTTTATAAGTTTATATTTTAACATTATGATTTCAAAATATGAAAAATTCAAAATTTTAATTATAAGTAAAATTGAAAATTTTTGTGTTAAAAGTTAGTATATTAATTAGTTTGTGTTATTATAATTATCATGCTTGGCGTAAAATACTTCACTCTCATAGCTCCACACTTACACTCCCTATGTCGGAGTGACACGGAACAAACACACAAACAAGCAACTCACATACATTTAAATTCACCTTTCAAACATCTGTCCGGCCGAAAATCGAACAGAACCATTTCCAGTTCTCCTTACCGTTTCTTGGAAGTTGTCCATCTGTCTTCCATAATCCGTAGTGGTAATGAATCAAACAGCAATTTCTTGTTTAGTTAAATTGTTACGTCTTAGATTTTTAACAGTTTGTTTTACAAAACTTAATTATAGAATTAATAAATCGTAATGAACATATTTTTCTATTTGAAGTTCACCTTGAGATATTAGCTGATGCTGTAATTTCACTAGGAATATTGTTCTTTAATACTTCCAGGTTGAAAGTCTTTTTGTTTTATAAGAAATTATAATATATGAACCACTACACACCGCACTAGCTCCGTGCTGGCTGCCGGCGTATTTGGTGCGTGGTACAGACTTGCACTTGATCGTCATTTCACCTGATGTGAAACAATGATTACCTACCGGATTAGCAAGTTGAAGTGGCAGTGGGCAGGGCATATATCACTCAGAACAGGTGGCCGATGGGGCCGAAAGGTTCTTGAATGGAGACCACGGACCGGTAAGCGTAGCGTAGGACGTCCACCCACAAGATGGACAGACGACCTAAAAGAGACCGCAGGGAAACGCTGGATGCAGGCCGCTTCAAACCGGCCCTTTTGGAGATCGATGGGGGAGGCCTATGTCCAGCAGTGGACGTCCTACGACTGAAATGATGATGATGAATGGTCTACAATGGAGCATATTTACTTAAAAGAGACCGATTAACTCGTGATTTGAAGACACCCACTACAAGTCACTCTTTTAAACTATCACGGTTGTTCACTAAAGTTATATGATTATTTACGGGATATTTACCGTGGTTTGGTTGTGGAATGAGCTCCCGATCCCGTCTTCCCGTGAACATGGTGCACGTAACTGCGCTGAAATATCGGGAGCTCATTCCACAACCTTACCACGGTAAATATCACGTTAATAATCATATAACCCACTATAGGTGTTTGATGATGCCGACCGAAGGCAAGGCAAGTTATAATTTTTTTTTAACTTTTCTATTAGCCTATTGTCACATGGGTAAGTAGACAGTGCGTTAAATAGAGACGGGTCCAGTTATGTTTGACGACGTGTTGGTTGACTGGTGTCCAGTTTACTGGCGGCAGATGTAGAGTACCTGGGATACCTAAACCTGCAGCGAGTTTATTCATGTTATTAGTAACGGGATATTACTAGGCTATCGTTGGCTAAAGATCTATGAGGGTTGCACTTGGATCTTTACAAAACTTGATAATGTTTTAAGAATGGAAATCGCTGCCGTCTTTGTTTCCTGAGAACTACAAACTAGACATTTCAAGGCTAGAGTGAATAGATTTCTTATAGATCAACGTCGCTTACCATCAGGTGAGTAAATAAATAAAAGAGTCAACAAAAAATATTCTACTGGTACTTGCCTTAACTAAACACGAATATTTAGTATTTATTTGCTGTTAGTTAAATTAAACAAAAAAAAAACAAAAAAACATCCTTTATTTTTTAACACTGTTATAATCTATCACGGGTTTTCACTTCAGTTATATACCTACGTACTTACAAAATAGTAATTTTTCCCGAAATATCGGGAGCTCCATCTACAACCTTATCACGGTAAATATCACGTTGATAATCATATAACTGGAGTGAATACAAATATATATAAAAAAATACATATACACTATACGCTATATATATATACTATACGCAGTGATACAGTGAGTGTGTTTTGTCGGGACTTAGGTTCGAGTTCGAGTTTCAGTGATAACCGTAGCAAAAGACTAAGAAAGAGGGTAGATCGTTATGTCTGCACCTAACTTTTTAACTGTTCTCCAACCACCCGCATTCTTCAGTCTTCCCGTGAACATGGTGCATGTAACTGCGCCGAAATATCAGGAGCTCATTCCACAACCTTACCACGGTAAATATCCCGTAAATAATCATATAACTTTATATGAAAAAACTTTTATTATCTTAATGCCTCTTAACTAGTAAGCTTTTTACCAGTAAAAGCTTTTCAGAATCATTTCAGTAGTTCCATAAGGACGAAAATACAAATTCATAAACAACCTGTTGATAATATTAGTGTAAATCAAATTTAAATATTCAAATATGAATTTCTAGAAACAAATAAATATTGTTGGTTGCTCATAAATGTTTTTTTTGTTTCTGCACATTTTTATGACATTGCATTGATTGACGTCAAAGAATGTCCATATAAAACCTTGATTTTAAGGCTAAACGTGATCAAACCATAAACCTCATGACTTTTAGAATACCTAACATTAACAATACAAAGATTTCGATATATCTGTGGCCATAAAAACATCTGTCAAATATTTTAAGCAATTATCTGTAATTAAAACACAATAAAATGTTATACGACGCGGTACAGTATTGAGGTTAATCAACGAAAAAATTGTAAAAATAATAGTTTGAATTTTTTTGATGAAACTTTAATGTTACTTGCATTTTTAGCCACTTTTTCGTAATTTTCATATACAACAAGGTTACGCAGAAAGGGTATGCTAAGCCGAAAGGAGTTATACTCATCATTATTAACAACTTTTACTATTATGGGCAGTCTAACTGTATTTGTAGTTTTAGTTTTAGCGTGTATTTTGTTTAGTTAATAAAGGCACTTTACTATTATATGGGACCAATTTCGATGGAATCGAAACTTAATTTCGAAAGTGGCCGAAGCGTTTTTTTATTCGCGATTTCGGGATTGGTTCCGTAGTAAAAGTTGTTCATAAAGATGGGTATTAGGAACCTCTTTCGGCTTTGTACACCCTGTTCACGTAACCCAGTGTTTATGGATTAAAGTTATATGATTATTTACGGGATACCATGGTAAATATCTCGTAAATAATCATATAACTTAGTGAATAACCGTGATAGTTCAAAACAGTGTTTTTGGACTGTCTGATTTCTACATTTGAAATATTTATACGCTTTTATATTTATAAATCACCTAAATTAAAAATCCAATCGTGAGCTTTATTGATAAAATGTTATTTCCAAAAATAATTAAGCCACATTTAATGAATCAAAGAAAAACGAACATTATTTGCAATTCAATGATTTAGTGTTTCAAAAAATATAAATTAATAGGCGTATAGATTTTCTGCTGAAAATGTTCTGCATATGTTACAAGCTGTTTCGGTATAGCAATATTGGAAAATTTTCTGAAAAAGGTCAAAAATAAAACTACTGGTTAACAACAAAAAAACCCAGAAAATATTGAGAAACTAGTCCCTTCTACATTTACATTACATTTTTCTGCTAACAGTCAGTTTTATTTTATTTTTGACCTTTTTTAGAAAGTTCAAATAAGTTAGCAGATAGCCCGATGTGGCTGCCATCTGATGGTGCCAGTACGTAGCCTTCTTCATGGGAAGTACTCTTTCTCCTCTCATTTTGTGACAATATATCCGAATATATTATATTAGAATTTAATAGAATATTAGAACAGATTTATTTGTCAGATTTTGAAAAATCCGTTTTTAAACCAGATTTTTCAATAAATCTGACTCAAAAACTATCTCCAGATGAATTTCAAACGGTAAATTATTTGATCACGAGCGGCCTCGAATCAAAATAACAATTTGTTCAAGTAAACAAGTTTCGACACCAATCAGAGTTTCCACGGAGCTGAGACGAATTGATACAAATTTGATGTCTGGCTCTTCCTTAAGAATCTCGGCGGTTTAGAGGTCAGTCTGATGTTTAGGCGCTGTTTCCACGAACAGGTTATTGATCATTTAACAGCAAGCAAGAAAAAGTAGTTACGAACATAATATGAAAAAAAACAAAACATACAGTCGAATTGATAACCTCCTCCTTTTTGAAGTCGGTTAAAACTAGACTTGCGTTTGACCGCCAGCTCGCCTGATGTTAAGCGATGATGCGGTCTACGTTGGAGCACGCTTGCCTAGAAGAAACTGATTCACTCGCGTCTTGAAGACACCCAGATTGTAACATTATCAAATATGTGTTCAAATCGCGACAGTTTAAAAATTACTATTATCTACTCCTCTGCTAGGTTGTAACTATTGGGAAACATTTATGGATTTAATTTCAGATGCGGTTAAAAAAACGATGTCAGAAGCGGGGAATGTACTTTAAATATTCTGCAGGTTGCTTCTGAAGTATTTAAAATGGCGACTTTTAAAAGAAAATTAGGATGTCAGTTTTTGGATCACAAGCGAAGGGAAATTTGTAATAGAGACAATATTTTTAAACAACTCAATAGTAATCCGCATTTGGACAGATATTTGTTTAACACTGTTTTAAACTACCACGGTTGTTCACTAAAGTTATATGATAAATAACATATAGGTACATATATGTTATATGTTTGTTTGTAATATCGGGAGCTCATTCCACAACCTTACCACGTAAATAATCATATAACTTTAAATATTTGTTTTTCACTAAAAACAATAATTTATATCATCATCACCATAGTCAGTTTTATACTAGCTGCTGGATACTGCTGGACATATGTCTCTTCCAAGGCAGCCCGAACTTCGGTATTTCTTTTCCAGCGACTGTTTTAATTATAGAATTTTATTTGCAACTAGGTAATTAACTATTTCACAAAAAAAAAAACTTTGTGCCAAACAGTCCAATAAGTAAATAGATTAATCAGTCATTCGAAAAAAAAAAACAATTCAAAACACTCGCGGTTGTCCACTCGAGTTATGTAAATATTAACAGGATATTTACCGTGATAAAGTTGTGGAGTCTGCCCGTAAACATGATGCATGTAACTGCGCCGAAATATAGGGAGCTCCATCCAAAACTTTATCGTTAATAATCACATAACTGTAAAATCCATTGATTGTATAATAAACGTCAAATTAAAATAAAGACAAATAAAAGAGACAGGCAGGGATAACACCAAAAAATATAATATATTTTCAAAGTTATATCTAACAAGATAATAAATTAGTTCTTGATTTACAATATAAAAAATATATCAATATATTAATTATCAAATTGATTGATACAAATCCGTCGGTAGCATGCGGAGCGCGCCGTCTCCGAGACATCCTGCCAGACCCGTTTTAGTGACTCATTTGACTTACTTTAATCATTTTAATACTAATAAACTTTATCAGCCTTGAACCTCTGCGTCATATCCCTTGGGAATATAATCACTCTAACATTATAAATATGGGGAAGAAAGGTTCTTGAGTGGAGACCACGAACCGGAAGACGCAGCGTAGGCACTGTGAGAGTCGCAGGCATCCAGTGGATGCAGATGATAGCAGATGGCAGGCTGTCGTTCAGTGTGGAGTTCTAAAGGGGAGTCCTATGTTCAGCAGTGGATGTCTTCTGGCTGATGATGCATTATTATAAATTCGAACTCCGTTTGTTTATTATCCTTCTAGAAGAGTTTTTCTACGAAACTCCGAAAATTGGAAATCTGAATCACGTTACTCCGAAGGTATTTTATTTCGAAATACAGCACTCCGAAATCACGAATACATGGTCAACCCAAGAAATTGACAAGGAAGTAGATTCTTAGTTTACGATATTATCCCCAAAATCCGAGAAAACTGGAGATCTCGGGTAATTAAGTGAATGTCCTGTCACTGTGACATCTGTCATAAAAAATATACATCCTAACTTCATCCTAATGCATTTTTTCGATATCCTATTAGATTTTTTCTTTATTTGTGGTATGGAGTAGTATCCCATCTTAAGAAGCGTGGTTCAACCGGTTGTACCACCCGGTGACAATAACCACACAGCACAATTAGTTTCTTGAGTTATTTATAAAAATCATACTTCAGTTCTCCCTAAACTAAAATTACCTAATAGACTAAATTAAGTCTTATTCATTCGGCGTCTCGTAGGGCAGCGTTTTATGACCCAAGTTATACCACCTTCATTAAAAACTTTATTCAAAACTTTCATAGGAAGAGCTAAACTGTTTTAATTACTTGTAATTAAGCTAAGTTTCAATGGGAATGATTAAAACTTTGTCAACGCAATTGGTTTTGTAGATAATTAGTTCTGTAAGTTGATTTGTATTTGTGCATGTTTTATGCATACAATCTGTCGGCAAGTTTACTTACTTACAGTTTTTTCTTAAAAAATATATCACTACTTAAAAAAAACTTTAAATGTAAGGCACAAGGAGAGTATCTCACAAATTTGCGATGAAAAAGTTATCGATAAAATTATAATAATCTAAATTAGTGATGCGACACCATAACATAAGCTGCTTATCGATAAAAACAATACATTCATTCATTATCAGCCTATATGTTTCCATTGCTGGAACACAATCCTTCTTTCAGCATGAGAGAGATAGAGAGAGAGAGAGAGGATCTTATCCACCATGCTGTTTCAGTGCATGTTGGTGAATATCATTTATGTCTTTCCTTCATCGCTATTGAGTGATGCCATCGAAACTGCAATGATTAATTTAAGTAGGTACTAGTAAGTGATTGGTGCAGGGCCGAGGATTGAACCGGGTGCCGTCAGATTGTGAAGCGCACATTTTACTTCTCAGCCACCATTCGATATTAGTAATTTCTAGTGCAGTATTTAAACGTGTTCGTTTTTGTATAGTTTTTTTACCTTTTACAACTGTCTTTTTATTGCTAATGGAATAGTGCGGCTACGAGTTGCATTAAAATAGTTGTTAACAGTTGTCGAAGAACTGATAACCGATGGGGAAGAAAGGTTCTTGAGTGGAGACCACGAACCGGAAGACGCAGCGTAGGGAGGCCTCCCACTAGATGGACAGACGACACCGTGAGAGACGCGGGCATCCAGTGGATGCAGATGGCAGGCTGTCGTTCAGTGTGGACGTCTTCTGGCTGATGATGATGATGAGTTGTTAATAATGCTTATCGATAAGACCGTCCATTGCGGTATTTTCTCTATAGTTTTAGACATAACTTTCTGTTTTATTATTTTAATGAAATATATCTGACCATTTACGTGCAGCCTTCTAAATGCAAATGTGCTCCGTGAGCGCCGTCAACAACTTTCCATTTCTGTCGCATTTCCCGCGCAACGCGCACTGCAACCAACAAAAAAACCAGGCAAGTGCGAGTCAGGGTCGCGCAATGCGGGTTCTGTACAACCACATCCTTATATAATTATTAACTTAAACAAAAAGAAGTGCAAAAAGACATCACACCCATTCGGTCACCCATCCCAATAAAAAGGTTGGTATTATACTGGGGTATAATACCAACCTTTTTATCTATACTAATATTATAAAGAGGAAAGATTTGTTTGTTTGTTTGTTTGCATTGAATAGGCTCCGAAACTACTGAACCGATTTGAAAAATTCCTTCACTGTTGGGAAGCTACACTATCCCCGGTTAACATAGGCTATATTATTTTTTTTTTTTAAATAGGGATTCTTACTAAAACTCCAATAATATAACCCAAGGTGTAAAAAAATAAGATTTACAATTTTGACTTTGTGTGTTTGACAGTTCTAAGACAGGACAACGTCTGTCAGGTCAGCTAGTTATATATAAAAACCTTCCGTAAAAAATTATCTAACTGATGGTGAAAACCGCATCAAAATCCCTTACGTGGCTTAGAAAGAGTTAGCGGATATACAGACAGACGCGTAAAGTGACTTTATAATATAACTAGCTGACCTGACAGACGTTGTCCCGTCTTAGAAATGTCAAAAACGCAAAGTCAAAATTTTAAATTTAATTTTTCACACCTTGGGTTACATTATTGGAGTTCTAGTGAGGATCCCTAGTTTTTTTTGAAAATATAGTATAGCCTATGTTACCCGGGGATAGTGTAGCTTCCCAACAGTAAAAAAAATTTCCAAATCGGTTCAGTAGTTTCGGAGCCTATTCAATGCAAACAAACAAACAAACAAACAATCAAATCTTTCCTCTTTATAATATTAGTATAGATATGTAGAGAATAGACTTGTGTTTGACCGCCACCTAGCCTGATATCGCATAACATAACAACATACACAAAGAAGTTACAGTGGAATATACACAAATTGAATGCCCACGAACTTGGGCAATCCTAACTCTATTCTGATTAAACTCTCTCTAGTTATAGATATAGTCCTGAAGCAATACAGCACCGACCGTCACGCGGTGTCAAGTAAAAAGCCAACAAATCACATTTCGATGTAACAGAACGAATGATGATGGATGATGTTGGCGGCGCTTTAATTCTCACTCGCGGCTGTGACGAATGTCGAGCGTACTTCGTAACTACGCCTACGAGCGAGGGTGACCAGTGGTAAGGATTGGTAATATATGGTAGCTTTTTCATCAACATCATTTAAAAAAAAGTGCCACCATCAGTGACGCATATGTGTGTGAGACCGGGTCGTTCAAAAAAGTAGTACTTTTTATTCCGCGGTCAAATTTTGCTGCGATTTCGAGTAGCTGCCTTATTTTACGTCCCCCACCGTTGGTTAACCCTGCGATTGCGAAGCAGGCGCAAGTTTTGGAGTTTGGTGCGAACCCGGTGCGTGAGATAGGGCGTCACCGAACTTGTAAGTCAAATTCGCGTCACCGATGGCGGGTTAAGGGTCGGCAACGTATTTGTGATGGTGTTACAAGTATCCATAGGCGACGGGGACTGCTTACCATCAGGCTGCTCGTCTGCTTGTTTGCCCAGAATGGTATTAAAAAAAAATATGAAAAAAAGTGTGTATTTAATAGTGTTAACACACGTTGGATTTGGTTGACCTCAACCGCCGTCTGACCAACGGGAGAGAAAGAGAGGGAAATATGATATTCTCACTCTTTCTCTCCCGTTGGTTGGACGGCGGTCCGTCAACCAAATCCATACGTGTGTTAACACTATAAAACCAGACGAACCAGAAACTTCATCAAGATTGACTATAACTCTCTCGCTCCCTTAGCGACTCGAGCCGACTTTACCCGAACGAGCGTGACGGTCACGCGAGTTAAGCGCTTTCCCTCATCCCAAAAATTGCCCAACGTGCCTAAAGTTGTCACTTCAAATATATTTGTTTTTGTTTAATTGTTTGTTGTTTATTTGTAACACACAAAAAGAGAATATCTCAAATTGGCGATGAAAAGGTTATCGATAAAGTTATGATAATCAAAAATTAGTGATGCGACACCATGGGAGAAGTTGCTTATCGATAAAAATAACTCATCCCTATCATACTTCCTCTGCTAATACACAGGCCTTCTCCCAGAGAAGATGGGCCCTAATCCACCACACTGGCTCAGTGCCTTTGGTGAATGTCAAGTCTTTGAATTTTAGAGGTTCTGGGACATACCTACTGGTTCCTCACGATGTTTTCCTTAGCCGTTGTTGATTTAATTAAATTAATTATTTGATTAATTTTTAATTTTAATTAATAGAAGTACTAAATATGTCACTGATCTAGGGCCGAGGATCGAACCGGGTGCCGTCAGATTGTAAGGCGCACATGCTACCGCTCGGCCACCATCGCTCCCCGGGGATCGAACCGGGTGCCGTCAGATTGTAAGGCGCACATGCTACCGCTCGGCCACCATCGCTCCCCGGGGATCGAACCGGGTGCCGTCAGATTGTAAGGCGCACATGCTACCGCTCGGCCACCATCGCTCTCCGAGGATCGAACCGGGTGCCGTCAGATTGTAAGGCGCACATGCTACCGCTCGGCCACCATCGCTCCCCGAGGATCGAACCGGGTGCCGTCAGATTGTAAAGTGCGCATGCTACCGCTCGGCCACCATCGCTCCCTGAGGATCGAACCGGGTGCCGTCAGATTGTAAGGCGCACATGCTACCGCTCGGCCACCATCGCTCCCCGGGGATCGAACCGGGTGCCGTCAGATTGTAAGGCGCACATGCTACCGCTCGGCCACCATCGCTCCCCGAGGATCGAACCGGGTGCCGTCAGATTGTAAAGCGCGCATGCTACCGCTCGGCCACCATCGCTCCCTGAGGATCGAACCGGGTGCCGTCAGATTGTAAGGCGCACATGCTACCGCTCGGCCAACATCGCTCTTCCTAGACCTTACTTCATAGGATTATTTCTTCAGTAAGCTCTTCCCAAGACACACAACGAGGTAACTTTTAATAAGTATTTTTTTCAAATACAAAAAAAATATTGCTACTATATATTTGGGCTTTATTTCAATCACTCCAATGATCTTATTAGTTTAACGGCAAAACCCCTAGAGTTAATATCGAGATGCAAACGGTGCACATTTCAGTTGTATAGGTAATAGAACCTCTCTGAAACTGGGCACTATTTACATACCTTCCTTCATATACTCCGGACCAATGACCATCAATATGGACCATTTCGTCTAGTCACCATCTCAAATGTTAAGAAAGATGACTTTCCATTTTCAAATAGGCGGTGCTGATTGGCTGTCAAACGCCGGCCGCCCGCCAATGGCCGCTCGTCAAATGTCATGACTTGCGCAAAGAACAATTGTCTTAAAAAAAGAGAAAAAAATGTTTAAAAAAATTACATCTCGGCTTCTGTTAAAGTGGCAGCACTTCTGTTGCATCGGTGTTTCACCTTTGTGATTCACTCGCGGCTGTCAGAGATCCAGGTCGACCGTTTTTTGTTATCATTTTACTGTGGTGATGTGCTTGGTAGGAGTTTTTAATGAGAAACTCGTGCATTGCGCAAGCTTTCCTTACTAAAGGTTCGATGGAAATTTTACTAACTATCTCGACTTAGTCTGAGATCTCAAAAAAAAAAAAACATTAAACATGAAATATCATAAATAAATAATCATAATAACTTTAGTAAACAACCGTGATAGTTAAAAACATGATTTAACTTTTTTTTCGCGAATAATTCCGCGTTTGACCTCCAATTCGCCTGTTGGTTTGGTAAGCGACGATATAATATCGCCTCTTATTATGATCCAGACTACGCTTAAATACGCTAAATAAATCTTCAGAAGTTGGCTATAAACACATACAAAAAGTAATTTTAAAACAGAAAAAAAAATTGAAAAACCAACTTCAGATTAATTGGAAAATTGTTTCCAATTGTCAACAATTACGACCAATCGAACGAAATAGTGTCGTTAATTCTTTTCGATTAAAACGACAATTGTTTTTACTTCATCTAAGGGAATACAGACCGTGATCAAATAGACGATTTATATTCCTTTAAGAAACATAAACTTTGGTCAAGTTTAATTTCAATTGATTTGAAACTTTGCAAGTATAAGTCATCCGGGTGATTTTTTAGGCATTTCAATAAAATACATTCTAACACTATAAAAACAGTTAGACTGCCCATAGACTGTCGAAAGACTAAAGACAATCCAAATGGTCAAGCCCACTACCAGTTGGCAGCGTACCCAGCATGCTGGCGGCATTACCACGCTGAATGGAAATGCTTATACGTTGAGCCAGAAACACGCCAGCATTTTGGTTGAGAGTTAGCAATTTTGTACCATCGAACTGAACTCATGATGGAGCCAGGAAGGGACAGCTGAACAGGAGAACTCTTTAAGGTGGTACGGTTCACATGTAGCGGAATTTAATATTCAAATTTCAAACAGTTTCCTTGTCCTTGTTCCTCGCAAATTGATTATTATTCTTCACAAAATCATGTAAAGCTATTTATCTATAATGCACATTATTACTTACATTTGTGAATAAACTAATTTTTGTTGTTTCAAACGGTTTATTGACAAATGTAAGTAATATGTTGCGTTACTGATAAATAGCTGTACATGATAATGTAAAGAACAGGCAACAATTTGCGCAAACACTGTGTTATTTTTAAAATAATTACCTAACCTAGAAAAACTGTTTGAAATTTGAATTTCCCGCACATAGGGGAAACGTACCATCTTAATAGCTAAGCGTGTCTCAGTTTTTTTAAATATAATAGTTTATTAAAGTTGAGACTCAAAATTAAATATAAAGTGTGCAAAATCCAACTCATTGCATTGCAATTTTTTCTATTCATATAATTTATTTCTGCACAAAAGGGCTAAAAACCATTAAAAAACATTTAAAAAATAATTGTAAAATTTCCAAAAACTAGTATCGATTGGTATATCGATTACTGTTAATGAGCGTGTCATCGATTACTGAACCCTACCAACAAATTCGTATAGATGACCAAATGTAGGAACTAAAAAGTTCTACAGGAAGCCTGTTTTGTTAAAGAATTACGACGGTGGCGCCTCTCAGCTCTACAAACAAGTTGGTCGTCTACATCTCGGCATCTGATTCTGTCACGCCTCTAAACTTTTGACGAAAATTATTTCAATCAACTCTTTGGTTACAACGTTTCCAATCCTGCCATTTATGTTGGGTAAGCCATCTGCTATTTACCATTAAAAAAATAATTTAATAATAAATATACCTACCTACATAGGTACGAATTTATGTTTTTAATTTTTAAGAAACAATGTTATTTTATAATTTTGTGAGAAAAACATTGATATTTGGTAGATACAAACACCAAGGTGTAGAAGTAGGTAGTATCATAGTCAAGTAGTTAGCAGTAACCATGTTAATTTTAAATTCAAACCGCTATAGTATCGGCCATTTTACTCGCAATAACTAGTTAATATCATAGAAAACTTGTTTAGACAGTAACGACAAATTACTTACTAAAAAATTATAGGGCAGGGACATGAAATTATAATAAAAAAATAAACAACTTACCTTTATCGTATTGCGTCCGATCAATCATGAAACATTTTTATCGATACTTTTTAACAGATTTTACAATGAATAAAAAGTGGCTCTCTTGACCTTATACGCTTAATCCTATTGCATAACAAACAGAAAAAAACAAATAACGTACTGAGAACCTTAATGTATGAACAATAGCTAATAAATAGCGCTTAAGACAAAATGTTATAATTTACTATACTTGACAAAAAGTTTAAACACATCAACAAGCTATAATCAACCTAGAGTTAATTAAGGTAAGGCAGTAATTTGTAACTTTCAAGTTCTAGGTAAGCTAGCAGTAGATTAGATTGTCTGTTTTTGTAACGCAGTGAAAGGAATTGTGCCTACAGTGGAGTTCTGTTCCGATTTTTTGTTTTAATGTGGAATCGAATCAAAAGGTAGACGAGGTAGGGATGTGAATTGGTTTTAATGATATCGACTTTATTTGTTATCGATTAAAATACTTTTTAAATGTTTAAAAAGAAATTACTTACCTATAAATTGTCAGAGACATTCATTCATTTGATCCGTTCCTTCCCCCTTCTTCTTCCAATAAAACACACTAGCAACAAGTTAGCTGCTCCGCATTTTATTAATTTATATAAGTTTGTTGGCTCCAACCACTACAAGAACCGTTCCCAAATTATTACAAAACTTTACAAATTTCAGCTAAAACCTTATTAATACACAATAGTATGTAAACTATCAAACTTTAAGGCTGTGCAGTAAAGGTTTGAAATTCAAGGTGGCAATATTATGACTGCAATGGGCCAGGGACGCAGCGTGGTGCTGGCGCGAGATAGTGCGAGACCGAAACCGATGGTGTTATCTTGAGTCGGAGGCCAAGACCCATTTCGGGTCTCTGTGCCAGCGTAGACGTTTTAACTTTACTTTAGAAATAAACGTAGTTGAATTAAATCAATGGTTGTTTTTATCGATGTCGATATCGATACCCTTGAGTGACCTATCACTATATAGGCGCGGACTCATCAAAGCGCCGCGCTCAGACAATAACTGAGAAATATTAAATTATAATAAAATTAACTCAAGACTTACTTTTTATACCGTTACCATGTGCAGAGTTAGAAAAAAACAGAGGGTGCAGGCAGTTTAGGTACTTACTTTGTTAAAGTGAATAAATCAGTTTTTTACGTATTTTGTCAGATGGAACTGACGTGAGACGAATAGATACATAAATTAATGGTAAAATATTTTGCACACAAAAATAGACTCTGTATACTCTAAAATGAGTACTTATAATTATTTTTGTCTTGACAAAAGTAGAGAGCATCTTATACAGTGATACAGTGAGAGTGAGTGAGTGAGTTAGGGGTAAACTTATGGTTAGCGTGCAGCGGGGCGGGAGCGGTATCAAAGCGGAAGCTGCCAAGCTCTGTCTTCGAGAATGTAGTAAATATTTTTAAACGCTCTCTCTTCCTAAAGTAGGTCAAAAACACGGATTTATATTTAATTTTCTATTGCCAAGCTGTGACATGTTTTGTCAACATAAAACACCTCTCTAATAGGGAGGCCTTTGTCCAACAGTGGACGTTTAATGGCTGCTGATGGTGATGATGATGACATGTTTTGTAACGATGAGTGTTATTTTAAATGAAATCATTACTAGTACACTATGTCTGATAATACCTTGGTATGAACCCTTCGATCCTGCCGCCTCTATTGCTGCCCTACTCTACGCCGTCCCACGGCTGCAGAGTCGATTATTCATTCTGTACGGTGACACATAACGAATCAATCTGTTACGAATCGACTTCACTCGATACGCTGCACAACACTATGTTGCTCGTTACTATGTGACATTGACGTTTCTGATGCAGGCTTTTTCTTTCTTCCTAAGAGGATCCGCATCGCACGTCTCGTGCGTTTCATTTCATTTATTCAATAACATACAAAACAGAATGCAATAATTTTAAAATAATATTGAATTTACATTTTAATTATCTGTATCACATTCTAAAACTATGTAGGTATACTAGGTATTTATAAATAGATAATTAATAAAATACTAAACAATAAATTTTTAAACTTAATGCTAACATGCAAAACATAAATTAACAAGTCATTTATTTATTACTAAATACAATAACTAGTTTTTCCAAATTAAAGTGCAAAATCTTTTTTAATTGCCGTGAAACGGATGTAACTTTAAATGGAATATATCAATAAAATAAAATAAAATATAATAAATATTCTGGACATTTTTGCACACACGGTCATCTGACCCCAAACTAAGCAACGCTTGTGATATGGCCGCCAGAGACTGTTATACAAACATATATAGTTTTAAATACATTATTTAGTTATTTGAAGTTTTAGTATTAGTTATTTATTTAATTTTCGTTAATTTTCTGTTTTGTGAGTTGTGCATAATACAGTTTTGATATTTTACAATAGATATTAACAACCAGATATAGAACAAACACAAATGTTCATCACATAAATGTTTGTCCTAGGTGGGAATCAAACCCACGCCCGCAAGCTCTGAAGGCAGGTTCACTACCAACTGGGCCAACGGACTATCTGAATGTCTCTGTTGGAGACAAGGATGCAGACGTTTGCCATGTCAGTATTTTAATAGAATACAGTTTTATTAAATATCGTAAATCAAGTCATATAATAGTTTTTTACTTAGTCCATTATGCAAAGGCAGACCACAGCAGCGATGTATTTTTGCACAGCTTCCGAAAAAACTGTGTTATTATTTTACCCGACCGAATGAGGGTTATGTTTTCAGCTGCATGTATCTTTGTATGTATTTCTATAGAAGTTACTGTTGGCTTAACAATTTCATATATTTGGAGTGTGATGTGTTGAGAGATTCGCCTTTATGTCGTAAGTGTCTAGATGTACGTTTTGCAGACAGTTTTTAGGGTTCCGTGCCCAAAGGGTAAAAGCGGGACCCTATTACTGAGCCTACGATGTCTGTCTGTCTGTCCTACATTTAAACGGATGTATCTTTGGAACCGTAATAGATAGCCAGTTGAAATTTTCACTGATAAACATACATATAATTTGTTATAAATACACACTTAAATAGATATTAACAACCAGATATAGAAAAAACAAATGCTATGAAAATAAAAAAAAGGTGATAAGCCCAACTACCGGTCACCCATCATACCGGTCACCCCGGACATACCGTCCGGGTCGCAGGTTCTCTGATCTCGAGGCGGTCATTCCGATGATAAAATAATAAAATGATGCAATCATATCAAAGCGGCGGAATCAAACAAATTGAAACACTTCTTTCCGATACTTATATTTTTAATTGCGACTCGAGTCGAATCGATTCGTCACATATCGATTATTGTGGTACAACACTATGTTTTGATTGTGGCCGCTTTGATTGACCTTCACTTTGATTATGTCAAAATCTGTTGAACCATTTTACTAAATATTTGGTTACTAGCTGCGCCCGGCGGTTTCACCCGCGTAGTGATGAAATGGCCTATGTCACTCTCGGGCTCTTGAACTATACCCATGCAAAAAATCAGGTCGATCCGTTGTTCCGTTGCAGCGTGAAAGAGGAACAAACATCCATACATCCATACATCTATACATACATACAAACTTTTGCGTTTATAATATTAGTAGGGTTTTTTAAGCTGTACAAAGTTAGACTTTTGTAAGCCGTAGCGTTCAGCCATCTTCCACCTAGAAGTGAAGTATAGACCTTCATTTGTGGTAGTCGGATAAACAAGTATCTATTTGTATCAGTTTTTTTTTCGCCAACTTCAAAAAGTTTTTCGTTTTTTTGTGTTTCTTACCTCCATCGAGATACAATACATATAGAGCCACAATCGTGCCAACAAAATGTCCGAACCAAAACTCGGCGCACGATACGAATTGCGCAGACTTTTTGGTTAGTTACAAGGTAACCGCGATCCGAGTACAACGCCGCGCGATGCCAGAGCTACGATGACATAGCGGACAACTAACGTTGAACACTATGCAAGCGACATAACGTCTACATTGGAGTAAATGTGGCATTGTGAAGTATATAATTGATATTTATATTCAGAACTCCGTCATTTATAAACCAATTAGGATTTTTTATTTATTTGAAAGGATATGCTTTCATATTGTTATTGCATAAAAAACACATCAAAATTACTTTAGTAGTTTGGTTTTACTTGGATGACATTACTTAATATTGTTACAAGTAAACTTAATTGCGTATTTTAAAAATTTTGAAGTCGGTTTGAAATAGTTAACACAAGTTAACTATGGATGTATGGATGTATTTATTAAGTTGTAACTTAATAAATGATCGAACGATGAAAAAAACTTTTCGTTGAATGAGAACGAAATTTTCGAGATTCCAGGGTTGGTCCCGTGGTACTTTAACGTTGCTCTTAATGAGTAGGCACAGTGTACCACCGGTCCGTATGACAGAACAAATCTTTTTAACTGACTTCAAAAAAGAGGAGGTTATCAATTCGACTGTATGTTTTTTTTTTAAATAAAATAACTGGCTGTTTTATATCAACTTTTAATCCCCTTTTGTGCCCCTTAGTTCGGCTTTTCGCAAAATCCTTGGCGGATCTAAACCTACTAAAGTAAGGTCAATTTAATAAATCTCATTTGACATTTGTCGCTCCATTGTTTATTTGTCAAAATAAATCATAAAATTGCTTGCGTTTTGTCATTATTACATTTAATATGTATTTTGAACTGAAAAAATATAAAGCAATTGCACAGTTCTAACCTTTAAAACAATTTTTTTGTTACCTAATCACGTTGTTGAATTTTGATGAAGTATCAAATTTAGCTTTGCAAAATTTCAGCTTTGTGGGTAACTTTTCGAGATTTTGCGATGTGTCAGTCAGTTAGTCAATAAGTCCGTCAACGAGCGAGTGGTAGTTCGCTTTTGTGTCGTAAATATTTTAATACAGATAACATCGCAACATAAAATTGAAATAAATTATTAATTCTTTTTTTTTCATTTAAGATACTAAAACTCCGCAGTAAAATTACGGCTTAGGACTTCACTATCTGTGACATTAAAAAAACTCACTGTCTTATAATTATACCTTCTGTAATCTACGAAGACATCTCATGTAAACAATTTTCTTGTCTATTTTATAAACATTACAGTCTATTTCAGTGTAGCACAGATAGAAAGATAAAACATAAAAAATACAGCGAACGGACACACTTATGGATAATTACACAGTGTGTGACATAATTACTAAGTACATCTACCTTCTATATATTTTTCGTATGCCAAAGAAAAAGTTTGGCTTCGCTAATGGTGGTGGCAAGTCAATTGAGCTACTAGGATATTTTAGCTGTATAGTGGTGTTTTATTGATAATTATATAGGCTTAATAGCGTAGCTGATATTTGAAGGTGTCGAAAAATTAAGTATCTTAACTTCGCTGTATATTATAATGATTTATAAGTAGTTAAATATTTTTGATCAAGAATAAAATTTAATTTGGGGTTGTGGATAGGAATATGTGTGAATTTTAGTTTTTTTATTGGGCAAGTGCCTTTATTGACTAAACAAAATACAAGCTAAAACTAACACTACAAATACAGTTAGACTGCCCATAGACCGTTGAAGGTCTAAAGACAATCCAAATGCTCAAGCCCACTACCAGTTGGCAGCGTACCCAACATTTTAGTTTGTCTCTCAACTCTACCTTGAACTTGGCTTAATCCCACCGATCAACGTAATCTTGCAATAAGTGTTTTGTCTTTTTTTTTATAGAATAGATCTACGTTTGTCTACTAACTCGCCTGATGGTAAGCGATGGTGCGGCCGAGGATGGAACACGTTGATCTAGAAGTCATCTATTCACTATAGCCTTGAAGATGCCATAATGTAGGTATATATAATGTAAGTATATAAGTAGTGTTTAATTTAAATATTTTGCTACATTTTCTGAGTAGTCAGGCAAATCAGCGCTAAGCAATTAAGCCATCCATCGGTGTGGTTTTGATCTAAGAAAATAAATCCTGGGCCTAGCTGTTTTAAGCAACCCAGTTCAGGTGATGAAAAAAGTTGCCAAACCGCAAACCGTATCTGGTCGCGTTAAAGTTCACGTTCGCGTGATTTTCCGAACTGCGCTGATATAACGTTCGTTTTAGACCGCGTATAAGGAGTTGTCCTGTACTATTATACAACCGATATACGACCAATAACCAGTTCATACTGACCTGCGTTTGCGTTAATCCGAGACTGGCTGCGAGCTCAGCTCGCTCTGGTAGCGCCAGGTACTGCGTGCGTTGGAACCTCCTGTTCAGCTGCTGCAGCTGAAGGCTGGAGTATATCGTGCGAGGTTTTCGCATCTTCTTGCCTTTGCCGTTCACTCGAAGACCGGGGTCGTCTGATAAACCGCATTTTTCTGTAGAAAAGAAAATACTTCATTATTGGGTGTTTTTAATTGAGATTACCTAGATAATATTTTTGTTGTAATTTTTATGTTATCCTTGTTTTGTGGTATTTTAATAAAGAGTTTTGTATTGTATTGTACTGTATTACATTAAAAATAGCATGTGGAAATAAAAAAAATGTAATCAAATATAAATACTAAAGTTTGTGTGTGACCAAGTATGTATCCACTCTCGACACCGAACACCTGAAAGAATTATAATTCATATTGATATCTCAGAGCAAATAAAAATACAGAGTCCCTACGGCGCACTGCCAAAGTGACGCCAAAATCGCTTCCAAAACTACGTGAATTCCCAATAAATACACGACTCACGCACACATACGCATTCAAAACTACGTGAATTAATTGTCGGAACGTCGTACTGAAAACATCCGTTTTAAAAAGAAACAATGACTACTTGCAGTGTTAAGAACTGTAAAATCAACACAAAACTAAATAAGAAGAAGGATGGAATATTTCCACAGTGAAGTATTTATATTATCACTTATTTTGATGAATTACACGACACGAACTTCGACTACGCACACATGTTACAAAAAGTGGCTTCACTTTTCGTGTTCGCGGTAGTCCCTCAGTATTTTTATTTGCTCTGAGATTGATATAAATAAAGGAAGCTTATACCACAGAAGACATAATAGTACCTTATACCCTGGATTTTCACTAGCTTTCCTGTCAATAAATAGCGGGTACTGGGTATAAAAATGAAACGGGCACCACAGGCAGTGTTATTACTAAAAAACTGATGACAAATTATAAGTAAAAATGAGAACAACAACCTAATTGCATATACTAGATGTGAACTTCCAAACGTCGCCGACAATATCCTCCAAAAACGTACTCGTACAATATTCCACACCCTCTTAAAATAAATCATGTTGCACAAAACTGCTATACATAAATCTACAATATAAATATTCCTCGCGGAGGCCATCCATTTTGTAAAATATATGAAAGGCTCTGGCTACTTGATAATAGTCACTCGTAACTGGTAATTACCGGGTTCGTATCGCTTCGGATCTACACCCGATGTAAGCCGAATACGCCCGACTTTTTGGCGGCAAATGAATATTGAACAAGTACGTTCCGTGGTTTTACTTAATGTTTTATTAGAATATACCCAACTTTTTTTTAAATTGTACATCGTTTTTTTATACATAAAAAAGGATCTTGTGTGATAATTCAGGAGATGTAGAGGTACGTACGAGCATATTTGTTTTCCGCGATGAATTAAAAAAAAGCAGAATGGATGCATTTTTGTTTGGTGTCGATGATAATAAAAATAAAAAAACAGTATGTTGGCAGTTTTAGTCTAGTACCTAAACGACAAACTTAATCATTCACCCCCTTATTAATAAACGTGGAGTAGTCTTGGAATAGTTACGCCGTGTTTTGTCTTGTTCTCTCTTTCACATTTTGAACTCGATCGAAAAAGACAAAAGACGGAGTAACTATTCCAAGCCTACTCCACGTATATTAATAAAAACAACGCTGACGTCAGAAGCGTCAAACGTCAGAGTTTAAAAACAACGCTTAGCTGGAGGTTTTAGAGATACTTTCAGTAAAAATTCCGACCCAAAAGTGCCGTTATAATGCAGAAATAGCACATTATGTAAATTTCTAATCCTTGAAAAATCGTCATTCAAAACAAATCACGTCAATCTTTTATGTTTTCATGAGATAAAGACAAACATACATGTTACATTGATATTATTAGTGCGATGGAACGCAAGTAAGTACCGTACAAAATTTTTCGAATTTCAAATTTAGAGCCATATAGCTGGCCAGTTCGAAACGAGGTGTTTTGTAATTCGAATAGTTTACTTTTTAATTCTTTTTAACGAACTTCGTCGTAAATAATTCGTTATGGTGCCAAGATGGCGTCAAAATACAGATTTTTTTTGAGATAACGAACGTGGAATGTTTAAAACATGATGTTCTGAATTCGACTTTATTATAATTTTTATCAATTTCTTTTTGATGGGATTTTCGGTATGCATACTTAGCTTTGGATAACTTTTTACGTAACTACCTAGGTATAACTTAACATATTCATAACATTATAATTATTTGAAAACTAAAAAAAACCAGCCAAGTGTGAGTCGGGCTCGCGCACTGAGGGTTCCATACAATGACGATATAAACTGCTAATATAATGACTGCTCATCCTTAACCCCGCCGTAAGCCAAACATACACTCCAATCCTTGAATGACTTTTGAGTCTCCAATCACAAACACTATACAACCCTCCCTACCCCATTGTAAATTACAAAAAAGTAGTGCAAAAAGACAACGTCCATCAATGCCCAAGCCACAGAAGCCCAGGCGGTCACCCGTCCAAGTACCGAACACACCGGACGTTGCGTAACTTCAGTGAAAATTTGTCAAAAATTTGTCACCGAATCGCACTTGGCCATTATTTATTATTTGTTGCTATACTTTAGAGTGTGTACTATAATCATGCCAAGATTTTACGTTAAATAATTTGCCGCTTAAAGGTAGGAAAGACAGACGGACGGGTAGACAGACAGATAGCATAATTGGCTCCTTTTACACCTTTTGGATACGGAACCCTAAAAACAATTAAAAGCATATTCTAATTTTTTAACAGACAATGAATATCATATTTTGCTTAACTTGGCAAGGCCACTGTCCTGGCTCAGTGATTTAATTTGCACCCATTATTCGCTCTAAGTATAAAAAGAAACGACTCAGCATTATCTAACATTATCACTTTCTCCAAACATTAACATAAACATTACACATTAACTAATCTGAATCTATACATAAAACAATTTCCATAAGATTCCTAGTTATCCACAAAACAAACAGTTTATGATATCACCTCGCCGGCATTATTTTGACGCGTACAACATTGCAATAAGCCGTATAAGAGTTGTATTAATATCATAGTATGTTTGATTAAGTGCTGTCCGCTTCGCAAACAGTTTTGCATATCTGCAATCGCACTAGCCGGTTGCAACTTGAATTTAGAACGCAACTTTCTTTTTAGTTTTTGAACTAGTTTGCGGTTTTTAATGTACCTGCAATGTTTTTTTTTTATAATTATTCTCGCATTAGGTAATTATTACTGAAATTTAAAACATTGAGTAACGAATATTTGATTTAATTTCTCAGGTGTGGCTTGCTAATTTATAAAGGCAGCTTTTATTTTTATTAGTTATAACTATTATAGTCGATTATAAGTAGTGTACTTGTGACTTAAATGTTGGTACGTAGTACACATAACATAATTATTAAGTTTAATATATTCCTAACAAGTATAAGTATTTTTACTAAAAAACCATTTGTTATAAATTTGAAAGTAACCTCCTAACGAACATTTTATTCAACTAACATTCTTATGAGGTAAAATACAACCGTTTTAACATCAACTTTCTCAGAATATTTCTCGTACATGTAGCTATGTATATATACGTCGGCGTCTGACAGACACACAGACAAAACAATGCGTCGTGCCCGCGGGACTGACACACCCTACAGCCACTAGTGCTGGGCGTAGCACGTAGTGATGGGACGTATCGATACTGTCGATACGATGGTTTGTTTTGTTGACATTTTGCTAAGTTGAGAGTTATATTCAGATATAATATTTCCTTTTTAGCGGGGCTAAAAAATTATTAAATAATTTAAAAAAAACTTTGCGTTTAACCTTCAACTAGTCTGATGTTAAGCGATGATGCGGTCTACGTTAAAGCACGCTTGCCTAGAAGAAATCGATTCACTCGTGATTTGAAGACACCCAAATGTCATGATCAAATCATATCATATCAAATAGGCTGCTGACGATGAGATGAATATATTTCCTGGTTTGCAGAAACTACAATATGTTTTATATAAGGGGTAATACTATTTATAATTATTGCAATGATCATTATCTTACTCTACTTTAGGCTGTTTTAATGTCGTGTGAATGAAATTAATTATTTCTTACTAGTGCTCGAAGTAAGCAAAGAATGCCTTGGAAATTAATTTTATGACAAGAAATTCTTTTAAAATTAAATAAAAAACTTACCGGGATCTAGCAGCAATTCAATTGGCATATAATTATGCTCGCACAATGTCGTCACGAGTGACGTCATTTATCGCCAGTGGCTAAGATCCACTTTGGGGTCATTGCGCCACCTTAGTAAGTAAGTTATAGAGCCTAGGATGTTTATGCTGTTTAAGAGTGATTATAAACGAAATGGGTTTTGTCATTAGGACAAAACCCTTAGCCTGATTGTACAAATACCTCTGACTTAAGGTTACCGACATACTTACTGCTAAGTTCTTTGCGACGTATTTTCAATTTGACAATAGCAGCTAGTCAGGTAAAATGAAATGTATTCACTACAATAGGGTTAGATATACACTGATCTTAGGTATTTTATATTTAGTTCTCCAACTTTTTCGTTACTCGGCGTGTGAATTTGGTCATCTAAATGGGTGATTAATATACTGTGTTCTAATGACATTCACTTATTACGCCGACGAAGGAGATGCCATCAGTCGTCACGTGCGAGTGGCGGCAGGGTCACCGAGGACCATTGCAGAATATAACATGCAAATAGATGAGTTGGTGGTAGAGGCCCTGACGCGAAGACCAGAATAGTTGTAATATTATAATAATTTAGTTTTTGAGCCCTCACGAGGTCCTTTGTGGCAGCGTCGTGTGGCGGGTCTATGTATTCCCTCAAGCATGGTTGAGGTGACCGATGGCTGGCACATGCGTCAACTGCTGCTTGTTGAGCTGGACTGCTCAGTGTATACACGCAACATAGTCATAACGCTGTTATTCCTCTTGTAAAATCATTAGTTTTATTTTATATTAGCAATAGTTGACAAAATAAATTGTGTAAGTTGACAAGGGCACCCCGGAGTCCGTGAAGCAGCAAGAGAAACAATAACTTCCACGGTGTTTCCGAGAAGCTACAACATGGGGTTCTTCAAAAGGCGAGTTAATCGAGTCCTAAAGGGTCGGCAACGTATTTGTGATGCCTATGGTGTTACAGGTATCCATAGGTGACGGTGACTGCTTACCATCAGACAGCCCGTATTCTTGTTTGCCACATATGGCATAAAAAAGTGTTCTAACAACAAAAATATGAGTAACCAATATCCAAGTAGAGCAACATCCATACTGTACTGTACCGTTTGGTTCTGAGCAACCCCGCCCACTCCACCGCCTACCGAAAACCGAGGGTAGAGAACAAAAACAATAAAAACCTCGTGAAAAAAGGGAAAGATAACATTTACAAGGCAGACTGGCGATGTGGCCTATAAATATAAAAATCATAAGGTACTTTAAAACATTTAATGGCAGGCTAATACTTAGTGACAAGATATCTAAAACAATTTATAAAAATATTGAACTGTTGTGACATAAACACTAAATCCAAAATAAGTAAAATACTTTAAATGTATTCAGATGAATTACCTTTCATTTGGTTTTTTATTTATTTCAACACTCACTCACTCACTCACTCACTCACTCACTCACTCACTCACTCACTCCACTCACACGCAAACATGCAATTTTCCAGTTTTTCTGCATTTCTGGGAACTATCTTTCTGCCAAATTTCGTTAAGATCAGACCGAGACAGAGCTACTTTGATTTCTATAATATATCAGGATAAAGTCAAGAAACACATATTTTAATAGATGTAGAGAGTAGGTATAGTCCAAGAACCTCAACTATTGCTATTCAACGTGGTAATGCCGCCAGCGTGCTGGGTACGCTCCAACTGGTAGTGGGCTTGAGCATTTGGATTGTCTTTAGACCTTCAACGGTGTATGGGCAGTCTAACTGTATTTGTAGTGTTAGTTTTAGCTTGTATTTTGTTTAGTTAATAAAGGCACTTGCCCTGCAAAAGAAATTAAAAAAAAAGAACCTCAAAGTAAAAAAAATAAATGCATTTTTAGGGAAATTTAAAGCCAAATAGTATATAAGTCAAAAAAAATATTATTTTGTTTAGTTAATAAAGGCACTTGCCCTGCAAAAGAAATTTAAAAAAAAAGAACCGTATTTTGTTTAATTAATAAAGGCACTTGCCTTGCAAAAGAAATTTAAAAAAAAAGAACCTCAAGTAAAAAAAAAATGCATTTTTAGGGAAATTTTAAGCCAAATAGTATATAAGTCAAAAAATATATTTGGTGACTGGGCCAATTACAAGTTTCCACTTATAGACATTCAGCAACATGCACTGGCCCCATAAGAGTAGGCCTGTGTCCCAGCAGTGGGACTAATAGGCTGATAATTATGAAAATAACGATAAGAGAGCTACATAAAAAGTACCTCGTCTACAACACCCAAGAAAGCAAACTCGCTTAGTTCAACGTCAAAATGATAAAAAAAACTAAAAAGCAAGCACGTTCACCAGAACATATATTACGGAACAATATTATAACAATCAAATTATAATTTTCAATTAACCACCTACTTCATTTTTAAATTCACTAGTCCATAATAAGATTATACACAAAACAGAAAGCTTGAAGGTTAGCTGTTTATTTGCTCTAAGTTATAGAGGCTGAATAGGTTCAGCTGAAATTCAGTGAGAACTTAAGAACAGAAATAGCAAAAGTTAAGTTGCAGGGCTTCCTTAAGGGGCCTGTATACCGTCTGCAGCTCACTCGCTCGCACATTTTCACATTATTGAAGATATAAAATCAATGAGTGTGAATTTCCAAAAAGTAACAAAATCATGTCTTGGTGTCTATCGTAACATTACAAACAAAGAAATTGTCAATTTGATATATTTTAATTTGACAGTAAAATGGTAACAAGTGATTTTTATTTCTCGTGTCATGTTATTCCGTCAAATTACAAGATATCGAAACAAACATTTCTATGTTTGTAATGTTACGATACACACCAACACATGATTTTGTTACTTTTTGGAAATTCACACTCATTGATTTTATATCTTCAATAATGTGAAAATGTGCGAGCGAGAGAGCTGCAGAGGGTATACAGGCCCCTTAAGGGTGCATACTTTTAAAACTAACCTAACCTTAACTGAGCATACACTATAAGCCTCTCAAAAACGTTTCCAAAAAACGACTAAACATTTTAGTCGGATAGAGTAAGGGGTGTGGCCGACACTTCGCCTAAGGACCCTTTTGGGCTAATCTCTACATCTATCCAAACCTGGTTTAGGAAAGAAATACACTCGTACACTCAAGTCGTTACAAGGATTTTACACTAGGGTTAACAAAAAACATGTTAGAGCAATGTTTAGCTCCAATATTTACCTAAAAATCATGTCCATACAGTCCAAATGACCAGTGGTTAATGGTAATTTTCAGGGAATCAGGCCCTTGACATAGTTCAAAGAGTGTTATACAACCGGGGCCTACGATTTTAGTACGACGACTGACGGAAGCGCTAAATAGCGAATATAACTATCAATTAAGCTCAGAAAATTCACGTCATGTTCAATCTTCTTTTTTTTTTATTAATAGGCATTCTCAATCTCTTACTCATCACCAAACTCGAAAATAGCTTTACCTATGAAGCTGAAATTGCAAGGAAATTCTTTATAATAAAGTTTAGAGATCTGGTAAGAAAGTATTTAGCAATAAGGTTGAATATGTAAGTCGTACGAAGTCGCGGGCAACAGCCAGTTTTACTAGAAAGGTTTAGACAATACCATGGAATAGGAAAGTTCGCTATTCCGCGAACAATACCATGTCAATATTCCTAAAATGTTGCTTGAATTTTAATGACAATAAGGCAATGTCAAAACATTTCTCTCAATATGTGTCAGCTAAGAATACATTGTCGTGAAATGATTAGTCTGCAGGACTACTAAAGCCTCAACATTGCTGACTCGCTTTTAGTGCGAGACAGTACATCACCTTTCGCCTTAAGCAAAAATGTCCTAAAAACTTAAAAAAGTAAGTAATAATTAAAAACACGACGTATGTTACTCTACTATTATATCGTTTTTGTACTATTATTATATATTTTTCACTATTATTATAATTTTGACGCCTGAGGGATAGGAACAGTTGTGTGACGGTTGTCCCTTTTGTGTTCCGGTTTAGTAAGAATTATTATTTTAACTTATTGATATTTTTGAGAAAATAATTATGTTATACTGTTAAACGATAGGTACTACAAATGCTAGTGCGTTTGTTTGTTGGTTTGTTTATCTTTCACGCAGCAACAAGGCAGGAAATCGACGTGAGTTTTTGTGTAGGGGTAGTTGGGGTTTGGACAATCTGGGTGTCTTCAAATCACAAGTAATCAATTTCTTCTAAGGAAGCGTACTCTATCGTGGACCGCATCATCCATTAAGTTCAGGTGAGTTGGCAGCCAAAGGCAACTCTATTACTATAAAAAAAGTTGGAGCTCCAGAGAGTATGGCATTAGGATACCTTATATCTCTGAAAATGCACAGTTCCTGAGATAATACCCACGTGGGTGAAACCGCAGGGTTATAGTTACAGTTAGTAATAAAATAAAATAAAAAAACTCGACGACTTCTAAGTCGATCCGTCGTACTTTCATCATCATCATTTAAGTCATAGGACGTCCACTACTGGACATAAATCAGCCATCGATCTCCAAAAGGGCCAGTTGGAAGCAGCCTGCATCCAGAGTTTCTCCGCGATCTCTTTTAGGTCGTCTATCCATCTTGTGGGTGGATGTCTCACCCTGCGTTTACCGGTCCAAAGTCTTCATTCAAGAACCTTTCGGTCCCATAGGCCATCTGTTCTGCGTGCTATGTGCCCTGCCCACTGCCACTTCAACTTGCTAATCCGGTGGGCTATATCGGTAACTTTCGTTTGTCTACGGATCTCCTCATTTCTGATTCATATCATGATTAATATTTATCACACCGGTTGTATTTTAATCAATTTTCTAAATAAATTTGGATGTAGAGCATATTGCCCATCGTTACAAAGTGGGAAGGACCGACCTCGAGGTAAGATTCGATAAGCGCTTTTTAACACGAATCTACTCCGAAAACTTCGTGAAACTTATTCAGTTAACTAAAATGTTACTTAAAATATATATTCAAATACAATAATTATCAAAGCAAGAAATAGAGAACGAAGAAAGAGGGTCGATCGTTATGTCTGCACCTAACTTTTTAACTGTTCGACCAACCACCCGCATTGTTCAGTCTTCCCGTGAACATGGTGCATGTAACTGCGCCGAAATATCGGGAGCTCATTCCACAACCTTACCACAGTAAATATCACGTTAATAATCATATTATATCTTAAATAATTATCAGTTTAAAAAACCGAATTCACAAAATTTGTAAAATACGCAATTTCGGTTACTTGCATGACCATATTTTCCAGTAATTTTGATTTTAAAGCCAAACAACTAAACCGATTTTAATGAAATTCCTTTGGGGCCAATCTAAAAGCATATTTTCTAAAAAAAAAAAAAAACGATTCATGTGTGACCTTGTTCTGAGGTTACAAATATTTTAAAAAAACAATCTAATTAAGATACCCCTCTTTTTGGAGTCGGCTATGCTCGGGGTTTCTCTACGAGATCACATCAGTCGATCGAATCGAAGTGTACAAACATATATGTATAACATATGAAGTGAACAAACATATATGTTTGTTACTCAGTTTGTTCAGCTTCAATAATTTTTTGTGGTTATAAATTTTACGTTCCCGTCGCTTTGTCTTTATTTGTTGTCAGTTTTAGCTCTAATCGTATATTTTTTTTATCAATTACGAGTATATTATGTAAATATTTACAAAAAGATAATCATAAAATAGTAGAAACTAATCTGTTGTAATAAAATTAACATAAATAAAAACAAAGCGCCGCGCAATTTGTCATAATTACTGTTAAATTATATAAATTAAGGCGCAATAAAGTATTTAATTTGATTATTTGTATAATTATTAACATTTTTTACATACACTTATACAGCTGTTATATCACGTCTTTGTTACCTTATTTGGGTATTTTGTTTGAAACGAACTGCGAAAGTGGTATACCCATTTTTCCGGTTTTTTCCGTTGATACAAAATATCAGTTTTTCTAAGTTTTAAGAAAGTCTAGCGGTTTCTTATCGAATATGGGATCTGCATGATTTAATTCCCTCCTGCACATGTTTCCATTGGACTGCCAGAGTGGGCACGAAAATACGACACCGCTTTACGGTTGATATTCCGAGAACCGCTTTGATTCCACATTTATTGTGCGAACTGTAGAATGCGCTACCTGAATGGATGTTCTCCGTTAGTTACAACCTGGGTGTCTTCAAATCGCGAGTGAATCGGTTTCTTCTAAGCAAGCGTGCTCAAACGCAAGCCTATTATTAAAAAAAAAAAAAACTCTCGTCTAAAGGAGGTTTTTCTATCAAAATTGCTGATATATTTCGCGATTTTAGGGTTAGTCCTATTGTAAAAGTTGTTCATAAGGACCAGTACCTTGACCTTGGCTTAATCCTAGCAATCCATGTCACATAGCAATAAAATATAGTGTTTTGTCTTTTTTATATAAAATAGATCTACGTGTGGCCACCATCTCGCCTGATGGTAAGCGACGTTGCGGCCGAGGATGTAACACGTTGATCTAGAAGCAATATATTCACTCTAGCATTGAAGATGCCTAGATTGTAGTTCTCAGGAAACAAAGGCGGCACTCCTACATAATGGAACTCCTTCCATTCTTGGGCAGGACGTATCATGATGACCCAAATCGTTGAGTACGTTTGTAATTTCCACGAGGAAGGGGTGGTAGTGTGCAGTCCTCCTACTTGTCCTGTAGTTAAAGGGGAGGGTTGGAATAAGGTCATGAAGTTCTTGCGCACACTCGCTGAAATGTATCCGATAGAAAAAAGAAAGACAACCTACTTCACGGCGGTGCTCGAGTGACCGGTCTTATCTCTCTTTGAATTTTGAAAAAGATGTAATACGGAGGCATTTTTTCAACAGTCCACTGAGTAAAAATACATTGTAAATAACTAAAAACAATATTGCATAATGACTAGACCACTTTTGATGTAACATTATACAATTAACTTTATTACAAACTATGATACTAGTGCACTAGATTTATTGCTTCCGTTTGTAGAACGATTATGAGCTCTACAACCTTATAAATACAGTTTCATTTAATTAAACAGGATTGAACTGTCAAGTGAAGGAAGATCTGGACATCGCACATCGTATCAACTCGACATCGGACCGACTAGCAGCAGAGCATTGACATTTATTGGCCCTTTATTGTATTACGTAGAGCAGAGCTATAAATTACCTACTTATTACTTTGCATCCACACTGTATTTTCGTTTTTTTCATTAAAATATTTTTGCTCAAAAAGAGCAAGAATTGTTTTAGTTAATGACGTGTTGCATATTTTATTTCGTGGCATTCTGTGTTCGTTTTTTGTTTCTCATCATGCAATGAAGTCAATTTTGTATATTTAGTTTTATAAATTATTACCACACCGGCTTGCACTCACGATGATGTTTTATCGGTCAAGCTGGTGTTACAATAATTTATAATGAATCCTCACGCGAGTTTTGATGAAGTGATTTAGTTTTATGTCAGAATGTTTACTAATGTTATTTATTTATATTATTGACATCGGCTATGGTGTCTTTTCCTCGGCTTGCCGTCCACCATAGCTCTTTCTGAGACTTTTATTAACTACGTTCTTATGTTAAATGTTTCCGGCTGTTTTTTATGTAGTGTCATTTATAGGCACGATTATATTATCCAGATAACGTCGAATTGTGCGCTGCGTGTGCTTTCCATATATGCACTTTGAGGAATATTTATTTGTTTAGGCTTTAGTCGGATTTCGATAAAATATCTATGGTAAACCGTATTCAATAAAAACATTAAAATCAATTTACTGTTGACAGATATATTGAGTAAATTGGTACATTAAAAATGCCAATTAAAAAGCGAAAGAAAGAAAATCGGTCAAAATGAAAAACATTGTATGCACATCGCGCTTGTCATTTGTTTCAAGCCAGCTCCACTTTAATCCGAGTCGGTTTTGAGTGGATATGGTGTGCGAAGACCCTAAACAATTTTAAACTAAATTAACAATTATATTCTGACCCTTGTTAACCTAACTACATGTATGCTGAGAGGGGTCTAAATAAAATGAATGTAATGCGAACTAAAATGTCGCTATTTGATAATTGTAGTGTACGTTTGTTTGTTTTAGTGAGATATATGAAGGGATTAATTGAATTTTAGTATTGGAGATGGAAATAAGCTAAAGTTTGATTCAGATATCACCGGGTTCCGTCCGAAGGACACTGACATTGAAATATGGACTCTATCTCCTCTACTGTAGGAGCTGATTTTTTTCGTAATATCAGGGTTGATTCCATAGTAAAAGTTGTTCATAATGATGAATACAATGACCTCCTTTCGACTTACAGTATATATTCGTAACCCTGGATAAAACGCGTATAAAAAGATAAAGAGACAATTATTTTCGAAAAATAAGTACATAAAAAAATTAAAAAGTATGCTTTTTAAGTTTTAGTGGGCAAATATATGAGGAAATTGAACGTTAAGAAATAAAAAATAATAATTAGTAATAAAAAAATATATTGCAAAAAAACAAATAATAAAACTAAGTTCTAAAAACCTAAATCCTTGAAGCCCTAGAAAGTGAGTGAAACTAAAACCTGCACGGGAATATCGACCTTGCGGCGAGCGCGAAACGAGGGGAAATCGTTGTCGGAACACATCAATTTTAACGTTCAGTTTCCTTTGCACGCATGCCGGTGAAAAACTTATCAGTTTTTTGTTTGCGTGGTTTGGCGGGGAAAGCTATGATGTAACTCTGCTAGGAGAATAGATTAGGTACTGTTTATCTGTATTTCATTATTATTTGATTATTAGTTTTAGGAGCTGGTTGGTCGTGTAATATTAAGCGGCCAGTGTTCTTTCTATTTTATTGGCAGCGCGGTAATGTACTGAGCTAAGTTTTGTACAGAAGCCAAGTTTCGCACTTAGTGTACGAAACTTGGCTCGGTGCATTACCGCGCTTATGTTTAAGTTAAAATAAAATTAAAAGTGATAGTTTGGATAAAGCATTAATTGCCCTGACAGCTGAAATAACATTGTAAAAAGCTAAATAAAGTCAGGGCAAATATGCTTGGACCTAGTTTAATAAATGCGAAAATGTGTTTGTTGGTTATTCTGATCTTTTTTCACGCAACAACAAATAAACGGATTGAAATGATTTTTTTCAGATAGTTGAAGAGCCAGAGAGTGACATATAATAGTTTCTAATATCAATATAGTATACATTTAAATAAAAACATTACGATTCATATGAGATTGCCCACGCAGCTGAAACCGCATGGCGCAGTCAGTTACTTATAACCTTATAATTACCAAATCAAGTAGAATCTAGCAAAATAAAAGGAAAAAACATAATCAACGCAAACCATACAACTGTGCTTATATATATATATATATTTATATATTATATATTTATTATATATATATATATATAATAAATATATATATATATATATATAATAAATATATATATATATATATAAATAATACTTGTATATATATTTATTATATATATATATAATAAATATATATATATATATATATAATAAATATATATACAAGTATTATTTATATATACAAGTTACTTATATATAATTGTTCATTGTGAGGTTTTAGGTTATTGTGAGATTCATTAACTGATTTCTCAATACTCCGGTTAGATCGGATATAGCTAATATTACCACTGAATCTAGAGATTATGAGGAACAAATCGGCATGAGTTTCATTACTATATGCTATAATTTGTGGGTGGCCTTTTTTTCAAACAAAAGAAATTGTCTCCTTTACAGACTGGTCAAAGTGACGTTAATGTTTAATGCGCCATGCCGTTAGGTGGCGCTTGTAAAAAATTCACGTAGAGCTAAACTGTACGGAGTAGGTAATATTGGTCGTACAGGACGCAAAGAAAAGGCATTAAATATGCAACGATCGGAAGAGCCTCAACTCGACAGTGTTTTGACGGTAGTAAATCTTGGTTGTTTAAACAACACGACACGATTCTCGGTAAAATACTACTGTAAAATTTTGTTATTTTATTTGTCTTGTAGTATGAGCAGGATATATAGATAAACTCTTTATTGTTCACACCACAAATTTCATACACACGATAAAACAGCTTAAAAACTAGTGCAACAATCGGTGGCCTTATCGCTAAGAGCGATCTCTTCCAGGCAACCTTAGGATAGAGATGATTCGTACAGGAGGTAGAAAGTGGGGCGTGCAATATTGAATAATATGGTAGTTATAATATAATGTGGATAGTATAATTTACTGTATCGAAAATAATAAAAGTTCCAATAAAATACCGTAAAATCGTATTAAAAGTCCTATAAGAAATTCAACAATTGGCCTTGGGAGTTTGGAGTGTAAACTTGATGTCATGAGTGTAAACTTATTTATTAATCATATTATAGCTGCAGTGTAACTAAGATGCTGCTTAATTAAATTTAAATATGATTTAGCTGTTACACTACCAAATCAGTATAAAAATTTGAAAATAATAAAACATCGTATCGTATTGTTTCAACATTGAAAATACTTCTTTTCTTGAACTTGGTTTTCCGAACCAAGTAAAAGAAATTCTAATAAAAAATACTTACAAAATATACTTACCTAATAATGGAACTATGTTACACCTTTCTAATCCAATAATGACTTTAACCAGAGGCTTGGAACTAGTAATTTGAAAAAAAAAGTTTAAAAAGTTAAGCGGCCATTTTGTAGAGACATCAGATATAAGTGTCATAATTTTAGGTTATTTCGTGGAGGTGTCGAAAATTATACTGGAAAAGAGTTTGAAAATTTTCTTCTAATCTAGTACGTTATTTAGCAATAGGTTTATTATCATAGTTCTTTATAATTATGGGCTTACTGTATTATTTTGTCTATTTTCCAATTCTATTTTTCTGTTTTGACATTAAACTTGCTGTCGCCTGTTTGCCGACCTTGGTACGTAATCTTACCGTTTTTATTTTGCTATGACCAATGATTTTCATGATTTTGTACTAGCTGTACTCTGCGGTTTCACCCGCGTGGATTACTATGCAGGGTTACGCATATATACTGTACTAAGCCGAAAGGAGGTCATTGTAATCGTCATTATGAACAACTTTTACTATGTGACCAACCCTGAATTAGTGAACATTCGACAAAATGTACGTATGGAACAGCTGATATATTTTCCGCGATTTCATGGTTGGTCCCATTGCAAAAGTTGTTCATAATGATGAGTACAATGACCTCCTTTCAGCTCAGTACAGGTTATATGCGTAACCCTGTATAAAATAATAGGCTAACTAGCTTCAGCTATGGTTGGCTGGAAGGGATTAGCCTTTTAGATTTTCGTTTTAGATTTAGATTAGCCTGCCTTTTAGCGATAAGGCCACCTCTTGTGGCATTAGCTCGTAAGTGTTTTCTCGTCGTCATCATCATCACCATCATCAGCCAGAAGACGTCCACTGCTGAACATAGGTCTCCCCCTTTAACCTCCACACTGAATGACAGCCTGCCTTTTGCATTCACTGGATGCCAGTGACTCTTACTATGTGGGAGGCCTACATACGCTGCGTCTTCCGGTTCGTGGTCTCCACTCCAGAACCTTTCTTCCCCATCGGTTATCGGTTCTTCGAGCGATGTGGCCTGCCCATTGCCACTTCAACTTGCAAATTTTAACAGCTATTTCGGTGACTCAAGTTCTTTTGCGAATATCCACGTTTCGGATTCTATCGCGCAAAGAAACTCCGACCATAGCTCTCTCCATTGCCAGTGTTTTTTTTAATTTCTGGTGTACACAATACAGAGTTTCTATCTATCTTTAAGTATTTAGTGTGTAAGCGTGCACATTGCTTAGTTAATAAAAAAGCTACTTACCATCTTTAGGCGGACTGGAACATTGCGGCGCGTAAGACCCTAAATGGTACCCATACGTATTCTGATGCATGGGAGGAAAAGGATAACCTAACGATCTAGGACTCGGGAACCCTGACGCCTCATGGGGGTTCTGCTGACCCCCCGGGCTGCCAAAATGGTGGGGATGCTGATAGCCCCCCTTAAAAGGACCGTAACCATGCTGTTGTAACTCTATGAAAGCAGATTTAGAAGCGTTAGTCGGCGTAGAATTAGCAGAATTTGATATATCGTGGGGGGTTTGGGACCCCCCTAAATGGTGGTGATGGTCTAAGGGTTCAGAAGTCATCGCTGGCTGAGGGGTGCTTGGGCCCCCTCCTTCTGAAGGGGGCCCGAATGGATCTGAGAAACTCAGGGTGCTGGGTTTGCTCCCGGGGGACTGGATGCGGGTAATTTTGAGGGATTGGGCTGACTGGGGGGGTATGGCGCCGCTCTCTCAGCCTGCAACAAAGGAAACGAACGAAATGTTAACAATTTGATGAAAACTTGTTCAGCATCTTCATACGTGCTCCAACGTAGACCGCATCATCGCTTAACATCAGGCGAGATGGTGATCAAACGCAAGCCAGATTTATAAAAAGTTTATTTTTCTTCAGTTTTTCTTTTTACATTTAATTTTGGTTTGTCAAAAAGGCTGTTAATAGAGTCTTTAAGGGTCGGCAACGTATCTGTGATGCCCCTGGTGATGCAGGTATCCATAGGCGACGGTGATCAGCTTGTTTGCCACCTATGGCATTAAAAAGTAGAGATAATATACAACAAGGCGCCTGGTTATTGCGACGCGTGACCAAAATGCTGGCGTGTTTCTGGCTCAACGCATTAGCATTGCCAATCAGCATGGTAATGCCGCCAGCGTGCTGAGTACGCTGCCAACTGGTAGTGAGCTTGAGCATTTGGATTGTCTTTAGACCCTCAACGGTATACGGGCAGTCTAACTGTATTTGTAGTGTTAGTTTTAGGTTGTATTTAGTTTAGTTAATAAAGGCACTTGCCCCACATACAATATATCTTACTTAATCATACACCGAACAAAAATATATAGAAACTTAAAATTTATAAGAAAACCGGCAGTATGATAGGCGGCCTTATCGCCTTAAACGATTTCTTCCAAAAATCTCTGGATGAACATTACTGAAAGTGGAGTTAAGATTGGCGGTGTAGATAATTGAGATTTGTCAAGACAACCTGGGTTCCTCCTCCTGGGTTCTCCCATTTTTATCGGCAATGGAGAGACGCGCCGTTTTCGCTTGGCAAATGTTTTCACTACAATCGCGACCCAAATATCTCTATGAATTCAACATAAAACCGTACTACAATCTGTCTGGTGGGTGGGGGAGTTTTTCTAGAGGTGTCAAGCCTAATTTAGGCCTGGTTAGTTCTTACCCGCCACGCCACGTTACCATATCTACCTTATGTGACTGATCGGATCTAATACCCAACCATTTTAATAACAAATAATAATTTTACAAAGCCGGAACTAAAAAAGAATATGATTCATGCCAAAAAAAGTGTTATTGTCAAAAATTCCAAACCACAATCGATGAAGTAATAAAAACCAACCAAATTGAATATTCAATGGCATAAAAAATAACCCTAAACCGACCAATCAGGCGTAACGGTTTCTAGAAAAGTTTAAATTTTGAAATGAGAACGCCCACTCCCACGGGTCAGAGAGGTCGTTTCACTTGTTTTACAATTTCTCTGGATGTAGGTAGTTTCGATTGTGTGGGCCAGTGTCTTAACGGAATAGGCAGTGACGGTGCTGATCTGTTGAGACTGGCTAGTTGTTGCCACGTGTGCTATCTTTTCAGCAGGCAAACCACGCAAATTATCAAATGAGATAGGCAGAAAATGAAAAAGTTGAAAATTTTGGGAACGCCATTATCGCAAATAGTTGCCATACTGAAATACCTATTCTATCATCATCATCAGTCAGAAAACGACTGCTGAACAAAGGTTTCCCCCTGTAACCTCCACACTGAACGACAGCCTGCCATCTGCATCCACTGGATGCCCGCGACTCTCACAATGTCGTTGGTCCATCTAGTGGGAGGCCTACTTGCGCTACGACTTCCGGTTCCTGGTCTCCACTGAAGAACCTTTCTTCCCCATCAGTTATCGGTTCTTAAAGCGATGTGGCCTGCCCATTGCCACTTCAACTTGCAAATTTTAACAGCTATGTCGGTGACTGGTTTTTTGGCGAATATCCACGTTCCGGATTCTATCGCGCAAAGAAACTCCGAGCATAGCTCTCTCCATTACCCGCTGTGTAATTTAAGTACGCATTGATTATTTTTTACCTCTCTGGTGAAATTATTACCAATAATTATTATGCATCTTAATATGGATAGAATCTTCGACTAAAATAAAATGAATGGACGGGCCCTAACCATTGAAATTGCTCAGTAAAAACGAGTCAAAACCGTCGGACATATACTTCAACAGCTATTTATAAAAATGTTCAGTATTATATTTGTTACAAAAAATAGATCCAGGTTTTATTTGTGTATTTACACTTCGGGAAAGCATAATAATATGAATACATAATTTTGTCAGATGTTTCAATATCACGTAACAATAGACTGTTGCACTTTCTACGGCTAGAGACAGACAGAAACGAAATGAGAGCCGGCGCTCATTTTGTTATCTTCAAAAATGCGCTTCTACTAGGCCCGTCCATTCATTTTATTTTGGTCGAAGGATATAATAAGTTTACTTTACCCCGGAAAATACGTAAAAACTTAAAAATCGCAGGCAGGGCTAACCCAGTTCAACATAAAATTAATTGGCTATCACCACAAGGTTGGTTTTAACGATTCCCACAAACCCGGAGAAATGTTCAACACTAAAACAAATGACCACACTTAAGGGCCTTAAAGATTTACCATTACTTATCTGTTATTGATGATACTTGCTGTTAGTATGTTCAAAATCAGTATTATCTAACCACGGTAATGAATATTGGTTTTTAATACATATACGATTATTAGCGGGATATTTACTGTGATAACTACTGACACTGTGATAACTTCGGCCAAAATAAAATGAATGGACGGGCCATAACCATTAAACTTGCTCAGTAAAAACGAGGCAAAACCGTTGGACATAGATAGATAGATATTACACTTCGGGAAAGTTCACGAAGGCATAATTTTGTCAGATGTTTCGTTATCATGGTAACATAATTCATGTGTCGCTCTTCCTACGGCTAGAGACAGACTGAAATTTTTTAATCTTCAAAAAGCGCTTCTTCTGGGTCCATTCATTTTATTTTGGTCGAAGTGATAAAGTAAATATTCTTTGGCGCCGTCACATCTTCCTGAGACACGCCAATTCAGCAGAGCAGGACAAGCGACGGAAATATGCTAACCTCGGCAGTGGTTACATATTTGAGGCGTTTGGGGTCGAGACATTGGGCCCTTGGGGATCGGGAGCTCACCTCATTTTCAAAGATCTTTCAGAGAGCCTGGTTCATGCGACGCGTGACCAAAATGCTGGCGTGTTTCTGCCTCACCGCATAATCATTGCAATTCAGTGTGGTAATGCTGCCAACGTGCTTCATTAATTTTGGCGCAGTTACATGCACCATGTTCAAGCATCATAGCCCGTCTAAAATGTGTTCAAAATACTACACGCAGTGACACAGTGAGTGTGTTTTGTCGGGACTTAGGTTCGAGTTCGAGTTCCAGTGATATCCGTAGCAAAAGACTAAGAAAGAGGGTAGATCGTTTTGTGTGCCAACCTAACTAACTTAACTTTGAACTGTTCAACCAACCACTCGCATTCTTCAATCTTCCCATGAACATGATGCATATAATTGCGCCGAAATATCGGGAGCTCATTCCACAATCCACGCTAAATATCCCGTAAATAATAATTTAATATGACTGTAGTGACCAAACGTGTTAGTTAAAAACAGTATTTTATAACACCTCTCTTTTTGCGCCAAGGGTTAAAATATAAATATTTTAAAAAAACGCGGTACACAAAAAATTACAGTCGAATAGAATTTGAAAAGAACCTTCTTTGTCGAAGTCAGTTAAAAATATAAACTTTCGCTTGTATGAAATCCAACAGCCGACCTAAGATATCAGCTGACCCTTAAAACAAATGACCCGAAGACTCGAGATAATAAAACATAAAAAGAACCTCCTTTCGGCAACCTCTTTGAGTTAATTACCACCGCATCTATCTCTTTCACACTTGTGCACAATAGTATGGTAATGTCCCTGTCATTCATTATCTTTTTGTAGAAATTCTCTGGCGCCTGAGGTCGGGTCAAATCGTTTTGTTTTTTGTTTGTTTGTTTGTGTGTTGATTGTTCAAGTAATAACAATGTTTCGAGTGAACTAATTGGTGTAAAATTTTATTGAAAATTATTGTCTCAGTGTTATGGCGCTTGAGAAAACTTAATTTAGTGTCAGTACGGCTCGTCACGTAGCTCAACTATCTAATCTTAATATATCAGCGAAAATAAACCTCGATTCGGTTGGTTTAAGGATAGACCGTGAATAGCATATAGGTGCATCTTTTTTAATTGAAAATTATTGCGTTTGATCGCTAACTCGCCTGATGTAAAGCGATGATGCGGTCTACGATGGAGCACGCTTGCCTAGAAGAAACCGGTTCACTCGTGATTTGAAGACATCCAGGTTCAGGTGCGCATTCTACAGTCTACCTGTTATTATCTCAGCAATGATTAGGGCTTCTAAGAAGCCGTTGGGCAGCCCCAAAATTCTGGCACAGGCTATGGCTAAGTTGGCAACGTATCTGTGATGCCCCTGGTGTTACACATATCCATAGGTGACTGTCATCGCTTACCACCATTGTTTGCCACCTATGGCATTAAAAAAGCTCAGTTTAGCGACGCGTGACCAAAATTCTGCCGTTTTTCTGTCCCGACGGCATTGTTCTGATCTAATGGCATTGCCATTCAGCGTGGTCCGCCAGCATGCAGGAATCTTTATATGTTGTCTCATGTCAAGAGTCGATCCCGCACCCCTGATTGTCGAACAAGGCACGTCTGGTCAGTGATCCATGACGGACCCTGGGAACCCGTGGGGTAAGAAGGGACCATAAAATACAGGCAAGTATTCATTAAAGACAGCTCGAGATGCTCCACTGAACTCACAAATAGATGCTATTTGGATTTTTGAATATTTACTTCGGAAGTTTAAAATTTAGATTTTTTTTTATCAGTCTTGTTAACAAGTCTTCATTTAGTAAACAAAATACAAACAAACTAATAATGAATACCTAACCTACTTAGCCTATTAACAATAATTATCTATCAAAACATAAAAAAAATTGTAAAAACCCCTAATAAAAAAACCTGATAATGCTCAAATGGCTGAACAGAATAGATTTTCTTGAATCATAGCTAAGAACACTCGATCAAGTCAACATTCAAACAAAAAAAAACCAGATATTATAAACATCTCTCTCCAGAAGTCGGTTAAATACAGTTATACTACCCATAGACTGTTGTTTGTCCAAAGACAATCCACGTTGGATGCAGGTCGCTTCCAATCGGCCTTTTTGGAGATCAATGGGGAAGGCCTATCTCCAGCAGTGGACGTCCTATAGCTGAAATGATGCCGATGATGATGAATCCCACATACCCTGGCTGCACCTTTATGCAGCTGGGTATCTTAGGAAGATTTTCCCCTCGAAAAATAGGTCTAGCTACACGTCAGTCACAAGCTAGTGCCACAGCGCATGGCTCTGCATGCCGATAGCGGTGCAGTTCCGGCAGAATGAGCCGACTGGCGCCAGCGTTTTTGTCCTTTCCTATCATTCACATTGTTTTACAATTTGTGGAAACGGAATTATTCATCTAATTTATTACTCATGTATACGTACGTCCAAGAACAATCATCAGTTCACAATTAATGGAGTACTAACAGCATAAAGTGCAATTCTTCTTACTGCATTTCCCCGATTTTTTTTGCATAATATAATTTTGTTTTGTGATTTGGTTAGCATTTCTTTTGGTTTTTCCAACATTGTTTTTTTGAGTGTCTCTTGTTTTCCGGAAATATATTTTAACCGACTTCAAAAAAAGAAGGTTCAAATGTTCTTTTTTTAAATATTTTATTTGGCTTTTACATATAATTATATTATATAGGCCATCAGGCGGCCTTAAACTCTGACGTTAGGTCTAGCCAATAACTTATATTTTCATTTCAATTTCGTTCATATATTTTCTAGATATTAATTTTAGCATTGCATTTGTTTTGAATAAGCAACTATTTATCTCGGTGTAGTGGTGGTCCAACTTCAATAAAGTTGGACCACCAAGACTGGAGGGCCGTGATTCATTTAGTTGTACATAAGAGTCGGACCTAACCTAACAAATGTTGAAGTACTTGCAGTTCCAAAAAACTGTTTGATGCCTTTCGTGAACATTTTAAGCTTACTCAATTGGCCAACCCTAAGCACCGTTGGTCTACTGTAGTACTATATTTAGATCCTAGTTGGACTGGGCCCCATTAGCTAGGTGCCCAGTAATAAACTAACCTAACCGTTATAATGTTAAATTTTTAAAACGAAGCACAAAAGACTTAGTTCTGCTACCTTCAATTATATCAACCCTCAAAGAAGTCCAGTCCTATTAATTCAGCATTTTACTATTGCAATGACAGGGGTGGACTCAGGACGAAGTTGAAGGGGCTAGATTTTTCGCGGATTCTATTATATTCGTTGTAACATTACATTAAAAATGTGCCACTAAGAATAAAAATAGGAAATTAACTCTGTTTATCTGTGTATTAGCCTTTTTACAATTAAATTGAATGGCCGTAGCAATATCCCTGAAGTATCCCAAAGTCTCAATGTGCATAAAAAGGATTAGTGGAAAAACTTAAAAGTTGCGAATAAAACCCCGGTGGGCATAGTATTATCCTCTTATCAGTTTTTTTTGTTATAGAGCAGGTTAGGTTATCGAGTATTTATAGATAATTTTGACAGATTTTTTATTCTTAGAAATTGATTCATTTCAATACCAACTTAAAGTTACAAATCAAATCAAAATAATTTATTATCAGACACAAGTTCCATAAATTTAAGAGAATTTACATTTAAAAAATAAATAAATCAAAATTATTGTTACATATAACGTCAAAAAAAGAAAATCAGTTAACGTCAGAAAACCGTTGTAATCTTAGAATAACTACTCAGAGAAGGTAGGTTTCCAAACAACGCCTTCTCAAAACGTAAGCTACAAATTCGCTTTGTAGCTTACGTTTCGATTGGTATTTTAAACGATTTAAGCAAGAAAATTAATGGATTACCTGTGGAATGTCACACCATAATTCTTATGCTGCTTTTCTGATTTGTTGTGGTACGATTTCACCGCGCAAATTGTCATAATAATTTTTTATTTTTTTTTGGAGCCACATATGACACCATTTGAAAGGCTTAAATTTTGCGAATGTACTTGGTTTCTTGTGTAGTTATTCTAAGGTTGTAATAGTAATTTATATAACGTCAACATTAACACAATATAACAAAATGCTTATTCAATACAATTATTCACAGTGAATTCGATTTAATTGTAACCCCTGCCCCTGCCACCTGAGTGCGGCTCTGTGTTGCGAATGAAAAAGGCTACCTAATTAGAAGTGTGCCACGTTTATTAATGGACAAGTTTATAATACAGTTGAATGTATTTCCCAGCAGTCTTTATCATATATTTCTGTTATGAGAACGTTCGACAAGACAGAGGGTCTTTAAATTTAAAACTTTTTGAAAACAGGATTCCTCGTTACAGGCCTTGTCTAGTGAGTAAACTGATGGTAATGTAAAACACTGTTTTAAACTATCACAGTTGTTTACTAAAGTTACATCGACGTAACAAAACGAAACTGCTGTAACTAGCCAGATTACATTACACCAGAGCCAAATAACCGCAAAAAAATACATTGTAAAAAATGTACCTCGTAGAAAGATGGTGTAAAGAGAAAATATATTTGTTTTATCATTGTCCATGAAATTATGATTATTTACGGGATATTTACCGTGGTAAGGTTGTGGAATGAGCTCTCGATATTTCGGCGTTACATGCACCATGTTCACGGGAAGATGAACGTAGATCACGTAAATAATCATATAACTTTATTTGCCTGTGTTTTTCTTCTTATATGTATATGGTATAGGTCTATTTGAAGTAAATAAACATATTTTTTTATAATAAAATAAACCGGTCAAGTGCGAGTCGGTGACACCAACAGATGACCAATGGGGGGTGTAACTACTAATGCGGAGATTGTAGGTATAACGCTACCTGTTTTATTTTTTCATCGATGAAATGTATAGATATTTTTTTCACGGTTTCAGGGTTGGTCCCTTAGTAAAAGCTGTTCAAAATGATGAGTATAACGACCTCCCCGAACATTTCCACTGTCTCACCAGTCACCCAGCCAATCTCTCCAGCTGAAGCCCCGAAGAGCCTCGGACCGGTCCATGTAGCGGTACTCCTTCGTCTACAGGCAGACAGTCCGTGTCGAATCCACTATTTTAGATCGTAAAATCGTAAAAGACCAGCACGCGAGCTAATGATTATTCAAAAATATTTTATTGTTCAATAATTAACAGCGAGATGTGTTTTTAGAGTCATGCGATTAAACTATGTTGTCACGAGGACAATGTAGAAGGAAAATCATCATCACCATCATCATCATTTCAGCCATAGGATGTCCATCGCTGAACATAATAAGTAATTATGCCTCCCCATAGGGCCGGTTGGAAGCGGCCTGCATCCAGCGTTTCCCTGCGATCTCTTTTAGTCGTCCGTCCATCTTGCGGGACGTCCTAGGCTGCGCTTACCGGTACGTGGTCTCCATTCCAGAACCTTTCGGCCCCATCGGCCATCTGTTCTGCGTGATATGTGCCCTGCCCACTGCCACTTCAACGTTGTGATTTCTAACAAATATTGCTCGGTAGTATAGTAAGTTTTCGTGCCTATCGATAGTCAGTTATCATCGAATCAGTTCAAGGCGACTTGTCACGTCAGTCGATGACACGACACTGGTTTTTGCGCTGCATCTGACAGTTTTAAGTGTTGCCAACCACGATAATTAGTACATCTAGTTGGCAAGTACGATACGCACACAGGTACGTCACTAAAGGTTTAATAATTTGGCTTGTTCCCAAACGGGTCCAAAAATTTTCCCACTGTCTCCAAAAAATATTAAAAAATTTACGTAGTTTTAAATTTATTCCCAACGGGGTCCAAGAGTTAGCAGAGTAGAGTTTGCAAAAACACTGCTGACAAAAACTATAATACATTTACCCGACTGTCCTTAAGTATGCATGTGTGTCTATTTCTAAAATGATTATATTACAAAAAAAAATATCCAAGAAATCGTAAGATACCAATTATTACCCAAATAATGTGGGATAGACATTTAAACGCCATCGCACTACAAATCTGGTAAAAGCCTAGCACAAAAAAAGGAGAGAGAAAAACCATTAATACTTATTACAAAAAAATAAAAACCAACACAACGGGAAGTTTAATAAACGGGATGCATCCCCTAATTTTCACTCTCAGAGGTGAAATATTTTCTTCATTCGATCTAGAGCCTATTCGTAAAAAATAAACTTTATAATTTCTCAAAATCATCTCAAAATATCTTCAGCAAATATATCGCGTAACATAAAACGCACACAAAAAAAAACACACACAAAAAAGGCAAATTAAGAACATTCTTATTTAAGTCAGAAGATAATTTGAATGAATTATTGGTCGTAGTTCAAATCTAACATACATACACATTTGGCTCCACACGTTTAGTGTATTTTACTAATGTTTCCTTTCTTTAGATTGGATATTTTATTAAGTATATAAGTTGTATACACTCTACAACAATAGAATTGTTAGGTCCGTAGGTAGAGACATCAAAACAAATCTTGCAGCTAATAGGTCTTACCTACAACTTACCATGTCTTCACAGAAATGTTTTATCGGTCTTTCGCTCACTTGGGCACCTTTGTATATTGTCCAACCATTATAACCAACCCCTAACCTAATAAATACCTACCATTGATCCTACAAAGGGAATCAGTGGTCGCGTGACGCCGGCGGCCATTTTGAAGTTTTAACCCCAGTGACAGTTGCGTAATGGACGTTTGTGACAAGAGAAAGAGCGCGAAACTTGGCAGCTTTTTTACCTGTGGGTCGGTCGTTTTTAGGTAAAATAAAAACATGTATAGACTCTCTAGTTTATCTGTGGTATTGAGTAGGATCAGAGTCGTATTTAACTACTGAAAATTGATACCCATCTTTTTTTTTATACATTTTGGCCAACAGTTCATCAACAAGCTTACAAGTCGTTTCGTAATTTGTTTGTACATTTGTTTATCTGAAACTCGCAACATATTTGTCCCAAACAATCACTTTGATTGCCATTTAGGCTGACCTATTTTATTAGTTATTAGTATTCACATTGCCCATTCGCATGTGAAGTCAAGAATAAAACCAAAAAGCTTAGCCATTTTTAATCAAGTGCAATGGCAATTAATATAACACAAATACCTAATAGGTATCTATATATTTTTGTAACCATGACACTCAATAACTTTCCATAGACAAATAAGTATAAAACGAATTGTATACGATATTAATTAAATTAAATAGTCTATATAGATCGATTACGTTCTCTGTGCAACACGATTGTTTTTTTTCTCTCTCTTGTTTCTTTACTGTCGTGAATCACGCACTTGAAGTCGGAATGTTGTACCGAAATAAAAACTGTGAAAAACTGCATAGACTTTGAATATTTGCAAATTTACGAACAGTCTGTGACAGTGGGGGTTGAAAAAAAATGGCGACCGGCAACAAGTGAGAAGCAAATTTTTTTTTGTTTTAATTAGAACGGCTTTCAAGGTACCGATACGTATACAAGTCTTGCAATTTACATATAGAAAATAATAACTAAGTAACTGTTTATAAAGTGCTTTTATTACCTAAACAGAATACAAACTAACTAACACTATTTATGTATGTATCTTTAACTAGGTAAGTGATCATACTTTACATATTTATTACGCTTCTTAACATCTCATTATTATTTAATAACACGGAAAAGTAAAACCTATATTCTGTTTGTTTGTTCTGAGCCACAAAAATCTTGAGGATTTATTACCAGAAAGTAGTTTGTAATAAGTAGGTTTTTTTTTTATAGTATCCACAAAATAAACTTGTATCCTCAAAATTACGTAAAAGCTGAAAAATCACGCGTAGGAATAACAAGCAAAGTAAATATATAAAAACATTGATGGTGTTCCCCGATGGTTACAATCTGGGTCCCTCAAATCACGAGTGAATCGGTTTTTTCTAGGCAAGCGTGCTCCACCGTAGACCGCATCATCGCTTAACATCAGGCGAGATGGTGGTCAAATGCAAGCCTATCATAGTAATATTATTAATGCGAAAGTGTATTTGTGCGAAAGTGTGTTTGTTTGTTCCTCTTTCATGCAGCAACATAGCAACATAACGACCAGATTTTTTGCATGGGTATAGTTTACTTTAGTTAGTAGTTTAGACATCTATTCATCATCATCACCACCATCGCCATTTTTCATCACTACGCGGGTGAAACCGCAGGGCGTAGCTAGTTATTTATATTAATGAATAAAAAATGGCCAGAAGTTAAAAATTATTTTAAAAAAAACAACCATTGCATCACTACTGCACAGCGACTACCAAACCTACTTCTAATACAAAAGAAAACAGATAATATCGCATTTTCCAAGAATACCAGGGTGGCGTGCGAGATTAGCGTGAGATACGGACAGACAGACAAAAACAATGTTTCTTCATTCTGATTACCTAGCCTCGTGACGGATCGGGGCAAGAGATTCAAACAAATACCTCAATTGTGCCATTGTAATATAAAATAATGAATTTTGGCAAAGATAGTTGAATCCACCGACACAGAGTCACCGACATGGCTGTTAAAATTTGCATGTTGAAGTGGCAATGGGCAGGCCACATCGCTCGGAGAACCGATAACCGATAGGGAAGAAAGGTTCTTGAGTGGAGACCACGAACCGGAAGACGCAGCGTATGTAGGCCTCCCACTAGATGGACCGACAACATCGTGAGAGTCGTGAGCATCCAGTAGATGCAGATGGCAGGCTGTCGTTCAGTGTGGAGGCCTATGTTCAGCAGTAGACGTCTTCTGGCTGATGATGATGAGTTAAATCCACAAATGTGTAGCATCCTTGCATCATTTAAACATCATTTAAATTTAAAGTTGCCATTTTCAGTGTTTCTTGTATTGTTGTTACTTATGTCTTTTTTAATTACTATTTGGCATTTGATGCCAAAACTATTAAAAAAATTATAGGTCATAAAAAGTACATCAAATTTGAAGTAAAATAACAACCAATGGGGCAGTAGCTAATAAAAAATGACTACCCCACTAACCAGGTCTTCAGGGCAATGGCTGTATTTATAATGCTTATTTTTAAATTAATTCTCCCTATCACACATCTGCCTGTCAACCTTTAAATAAGAAAAGAAAAAAATCAACTAAACCGCCACTGGCCAGCAAGTGAAAAAGGAAAACTAAACTACTGACCATCAAGAACAAAAAAAAACTAAACAAAGCATTACGACCAAGAAGTTGTTTCATTTTCCATTGAAAACTATCCTTTTTGTTCAGAAAATACGATGCCAACTCCGCAAAATAAGTTGGCATTGTAAGAGAAACAAAAAAGAAAATCGTCCTTCGAATGAAATTCTTTCATGCGACCAGTTCCCGCGTAAAAAGCGTCCATAGAAAATGGCGGGAGTTATGACATTTTCATCGGTGACAGTCATCAATCATTCGTCAAAGCGCCGCCATCTTGGCTTATTAACCGTAGTAGGAAAGTGGCCAGTAATTGTGCAGGACGATTGAGATGTCTGTAATAATCTAATAATAGAAATTGGTTGTGTCGGATAATTTGTCACGATTCTTTTTATCTTTTTTATATGTCACGTATTTACAGTTATCACAGTTCACATGATACGTACATATGGCTGGTTTAAATACCAAATTAACCCTTTCTGTCTTTCTGTCTGTTTGTTTCCTTTTCACTACACGGCTGAACTGATTTTAATCAAAATCATCAAGAAAGTAGTGCAATATGACGACAGATCTAGGATACTTTTTGTCCAGGAAAAATTGCGGAAAATTTAGATAATAGTGAAATAGTTCTTTAAAAAACAAGGTTACTTTCCTCTGGCATATAACATAGACACCCCAGGATTAGTACAACCCTGTTTTTCCATCATCATCATCATCATCATAATCAACCTTTTAGCAGTGCACTGCTAGAGTTTTAGCCTACCCCCGAAAGGGTGATTGGGCCATATCTACCACGCTGGCCCAGTTGCGGGTTGGTAGATTCCCATACGCCATTGGATTCCTTCTCCGTGCGTATGGAGGTTTCCTCACGATGTTTTCCTTCACCGAAAAGCCAGTGGTATGAAAATCCGTACATAAACTCCAAAGAGCTCATACGGTTTTCCCGTACAATGATAAAAACCAAACACTCACAGAAGCAGATTGGTTTTTTAAGAAACAAACAAACTCAATTCCCTTACTACGAATTAACATTATTTATTTAGTGGCATCACGGTGACACCACTCGGGCTGTCAAATGACAAAGCATAGATAAGTGTCATGTGTCACGTCGATACGCAGTGAAAATAGGCTGTGTTTTGTCTATGGATAGTGAAGTGTTAGTTTTGCCTCACAATGGCGTGTGATAGCTGTTTGACAGAGTTTGATTGGCTATATTGACCTGTAATATTGTGGAATACCTCTATGATTGGGTGTTTGACCTGTGATATTGACTATAATTATATAAAAGGCGATATGTGTGTATGTTTCCTATGGACTTCGAAACGGCTGGACCGATTTTGATGAATTTTTTAGGCAATCTTTGAAATAACCCAGCAAGTGACCCTGTGAAGTTTCATAGCGATCGGATAAACATATTTTTTTTGTGTTTTTATAATTATTTTCCGTACAAAAAAAGAACAAGGATTGAAGTATATAGGTACATTGATATAATTACATAATAGAAAAATAAATGGCCATCTAAGTCAAAGGAGGTTGCTATAGCTTCCAAGGAGGTTGCTTCAAGGAGGTAGCTCATCCGTATATAACGCGGGTGAAACCGCGGGGCGCAACTAAGTATTTGACTTAAAACTGCTTCGCTACAAGGGCTGAATTTCATTTAATAATATTTAAAAATCGTGTGTTGTTTGTGGTAACACTCAAACTCGAAGCTACGAAACGGCTCGACCGATTTTTATGAAAAATGTTATGTAAGTATATTTGGTAGGTATGAAAATAGGTCGTAAATGATATTTCATACCGTTAGGTGATTAGCAAGTCATAGTAGCGAGGCCGACGGCCAAGCTCCGCGCGTACGAACTAGCTGGTATCAGCAAGTAAATAAATAAAAAAGATGGAAAATATATTACACCTGAAATAAAATAAATCGTAGAATTCGTAGGTAATAATTATATTAACACAAAATCCGTGGCTTATCAATGAACCATAGACAATACAAATACGCTTTTCATACAAAAGGGTTCGTTCAAAACCCGTTAATTTTTAATTATTATCGACTTGTGTGCTATGCCGACGCTCTTTTGCCCAAAACTGGTATTTTGTAGTAATTGGTGTTATAAGAGTTATTTTATGATTCCTCGTGAAATCGGCTTCGATTTAGTTGTAGATTTGTTACAGTTATCGTTTTGTAGTTTCTGTTAATCTATTTTTAAACGACTTTGAAAGAAGAAGATTCTCAATTTTTTTTAATTGTCGACATTAAATGTTTCTATTTTCTCTTTTGAACCAAAAGAAGGTTTAATTTGACCTTATTATTTTACCCCCCAAGAACGAATTACTATTTAAAAAAAATTGCAATCGCACTGGCTTTGTTATTATTACTATATAATAGGCTTGCTCTTGGCCGCCAACTCTATGATGAGGTCTACGATGGAGCACGCTTGCTTAGAAGAAACCGATTCACTCTCGACTCGAAGACACCCAGATTGTAACTATCGGGAACACCCATTCGCCAGCGCATTCACAGACTAGCAGTCCGCACAATAAAAGTGAAATCAAAGCGCTTCGTACGGGTTTTCGTAATATCAACCATAAAGCGGTATCGATTTTTCTTGCCCGCTCTGGCAGTCCGATAGAAAATGGGCAGGAGGGAATTAGACCATGCAGATCCGATGCACACTCTCCGAAATGTATCCGATAAAAACCGATAGACTAGCAACTTTACGCCGATGCTCAAGACTAAGAAGTTTAGTCTGAGTAAGGATTTGTTGCCGATGGCCCTCTTAGCACGTTTCTCAATAGACTCCAACGCCTCAAGCCGGTACTAAACAGATTTGCAAATTTAATCATTCTCCTATTTTACTATTGAAAATAGCACAGGCAATGAGTTTTGTTTTATTTCCAAAGCAATTGTTTACAAAACCTTCGTAATAAGTAACTCTCAAAGCCTTACTCATAACAGCTATTTAAGTTAAGCAATGCTTAAAATTCTCGCTGACGGAAATTGTCACATAACTTATATAAAGTAATCATCATCAGCCTCTAACTGTCCACTGCTGGACATAGGCCTCTCCCAATGCACGCCACTGAGCTCGGTCGGCAGTACCTTGCATCCAGTTTTTACCCGCCGTTTTACGCAGGTCATCACTCCACCTGGCAACAGGGTGTCCTACACTACGTTTGCCTAAACGTGGTCTCCACTCTAGAACTCGTCTACCCCATCGGTTATCGGTTCTTCGGGAAATGTGGCCGGCCCACTGCCACTTCAGCTTGCTAATCCTTTGAGCTGTCGGTAACTTTGGTTCTATGTCGAATCACTTCGTTCCGAATTTTGTCCCGTATAGAAACTCCAAGCATAGCTTTCTCCATAGCTCGCTGAGCGACTTTAAACTTGTGGACCACCTTAACCGTGAGTGTCCACGTCTCGGCACCGTAGGTCATAACGGGTAGGACACACTGGTTAAAGACCATAAAGATATAAAAGATATAAAGTAATATAATCTGTTAATTATTGTAAATCTATAAAGTTACTCAATTAATTGTGACATTATTGTTATAAAATATACAATAAAAAAACGATAATAAGTAGGTATTTATTATTAGTCTCAGATGCAGAACAGAATTATTATTCATGCCTATTTTCCTCGAACAAGTTAATTTATTCTAAATAAGATCATGCACTTTGATTATATACAGTCAGCAGCAATATTGAACTAGTCAAGCATAAAATAGTAATAATTAATAAATAAATATTTTTGGGACATTTTTGCACACACGGTCATCTGACCACAAACTAAGCAAAGCTTGTGATATGGCTGCCAGAGACTGATATACATAATTGTATAGTTTTTAAATACACACTGAAATAGATATTAACAACCAGATATAGATCAAACACAAATGTTCATCACACAAATGTTTGTCCTACGTGGGAATCAAACCCACGCCCTCAGGCTCAGAAGGTAAGTTCACTACTAACTGGAACAACGGGCTATCAAAAAATTGTTAAAAATTGTTAGCTAAAAACTAATAACAAATTTATATGACACGTGAATTACTCACGTATGATTAAAGTGCTGAAATGCTGATAATGTTCAAACGGCAGAACATATTTTAATAAATTGTTGCTAACATTCTCGATCAAGACATCTTTCAAACAAAAATCAAATCAATCAAAATCAACATCGGATCAGCCTAAAGCCTAGCGAAGCTAGGATTCCACAGATAGACACACAGATGCACACGTTAAACTTAAAACACCCCTCTGTTGCGTCGGAGGTTAAAATATACTGAAAACTGTCACTAGCCGACCTAGGTAAGATAAATGCGACAATTTTTTTTTATAAAAAGATCCTACTGCCGAATGGTCTGTTACTGATCTTAAAAGTGGCACTTTTAAACTGCCATAAAGCCTATTACATGGAATGCAAGGAGATGCCGAACTATCCGTAGACGAACAAAAGCTTCTGACATAGCCCACTAAGCTTAGCAAGTTGAAGTGGCAGTAGGCAGGGCACATAGTACGCAGAACAGATGGCCGATGGGGCTGAAAGGTTCTCTAATGAAGACCACGGACCGAAGCGCAGCGTAGGACGTCTAAAAGATGGACAGACGACCTAAAAGAAACCGCAGGGAAACGCTGGATACAGGCCGCTTCAAACCGGCCCTTGCGGAGATCGATGGGGGAGGTCTAAGTCCAGCAGTGGACGACTGGACGTCCTTTGGTTGATATGATGATGATAATAATGACAGGGAGATGACAGCGCACTTCACTACACAAAATAATATCGTTATTTCTGCATCTAACTGTATCAATTACACAAGAGGAAAAAGAACCAATCGATCGCATGTATAGAGTATAGACAGAGTCATTATAGTGTACATGTCAGCAACGGTTGATAAATTTACTTATTTATGATGACAATTTCCTCATTGTAGATAACTAAATTAGATGTTGGGATTTTTATTTTTCATTGAGAATACTGAAAACATTATATTTGATAGATTTTTCGCTTTATTGCCCAGTTGCCAAAGCTGAGTTAAACGGAACGGTGAGAGTTGCCCAAAAAAATAGGTACACCTAAATAGGCCACTACCTAATATCTTATCAATTTCCTACAAGAGTACCAAATTTTTTAAGGCTGCGCTCAACGGCTCTATAGCAATTCTTTCGCACGTTTTCAACATTTTTGTAGATATAAATATCACTGAGTGACAAAAGAAACCGATTGGGCATTATCTTTAAATTAGCGTTGCAAAGAAGTAGTATCAATAAATTTTCGTGTAGATATTTTATAAGATAGCGGAGGACATAGAAAAAAACAAAGCAATTTTTTTTCTTTATGCCTTTAACAACATCGCGCTGCTCTTTTGCACAGGGCTGTATCTAGCCAAGCGAGCACAATAAATTGCCCTAACCACCATGCAGCCATCACAGTAATATAAACGCAAAAAATAATTCTCTTTATCGCTCTGCTTGTCACATGTTTAGGAATACACAGTTAAAGTTGATCTTGACTAAATTCACGAATAGAGAGTTAAAATCGATCTTAACCAAAGACATGGAACTAGTACTGCAAACTCATTTACAAATACAAAATCAGTTCGGACATAATTTATGGTAAGCTATAGTATTTATCCCACTGCAGTATGAGAATAAGCAAATAAGAAAAGCAAATCCTCTTTTCACCCAAAAAAGCGGAAAACTATAAATTTACGGTTAGACAGTAAGGCACAACTCGGTGTCCTAATGCCTCCCTGGGCCTGACGCGAACGGGGACTAAGCACCGTGTATGTTTCACCATTTTAGTCTAGTCTTAGAGATGTATGAACATCCTGTCACAATTTTGCTAAAGAATTGGTTAGATTTGCATATAGATACCACATGCTCGCTTGTCGCGTAAGATACAAGCCCAAGTGTCAGACGAAAGACCACCCGAAGGCATCTAACATTTCCTAACGATTGATTGGAGATACCACTAGTAGATACCACTAATAAGACCAGGAGCCTTTTGTTTTAAACGAGTCCTAGGCAGATGTTGACCAGGCAGGTGGCGTAAAACTGGACCTTCGCGGACGATAAAAGCAAGTTGACTTTAACGACACAGTGTTAAAAGAAATATAAGATAATGTTAAGATAGATAACATTGAGAATTTGAATTTTGATTCTCTCAAAAATACTTTTAAGCGTTTCAAGGTGTAATACGAAATATATATTTAGCAAAAAAAAAAACGGTGAGTGCGTCGGACTTTCATGGTCTTATACCCCCATAAGCACTTGTGTAAACTGACTTGCCTCATATGACGAACATGTTATATTGGTTAATAAAGAATCTGAATCTGAATCTGAATCATGCCCATTTTTCTATCAGACAGCCAGAGTGGATAATATGAAAAGGCGACACTGTTTCATGGTTGAAATTCCGAAATCTCGTACGAAACGCTTTGATTCCACTTTTATTGTGTGAACCGCTAAACTGTGGAACGTGTTGCCTGAATCGGTGTTCCCCGATAGTTACAATCTAGGTTTCTTCAAATCACGACTGAATCGATGTCTAGGCAAGCATTCTCCATCGTAGACCGCATCATCGCTTAGCCTCAGACGAGGTGGCAGTCAAATGCAATAATATTTATCGATAAAAACATTATTTTGTCCGTTTAAAAAGATAATAGACAAAATTGTAAATGGAATTGTCAGGTATTGGTATGGCTGCGTGTGCGAGACAAATTCTAACGCCATTCGCGCTGTCAGCTTGTACTTGTGAGCCGTGAAGGAAAACATCATCCGACTGACATTAATAACATTCAACAATCTTCAAGGGCATATTGCATTCACTGGCATGCTCCGTTCAGACTTAGTTTTAGTCTACAGTAACCAAGTTTGTATCGGTACAATAAGTGACCAATTTTATCAGGTTAAGTCGCTTGAAGGATTTTCTTTATATTTATATAGGCTGTGTTTGAACGCAACCTTGCCTTATGTTAAGCTATGATGTGGTCAACTATGGAGCATGCTTGCCTGAAAGAAACCGATTCACACGCGAATTGAAAATACCCAGATTGTAACTACTTACTGGGGAACCCCATAGAGGCGTAGCAAAAAAACCGAGACCTAAAGATTCCGCTATCATCTGAAGCACCTACCGTTTGATTGTGATCGGCATTTGCAGTAACTATCTAAAAAGTGACCAAATCGTCTATTGTTTTAATTCGGTAATCTTTTAAGATCACGTCGTCAACGAAGGCCACAGCGTAAGACCCAATGAATCTGATCTTAGAACTTTAGCCTATGGGGGAAAAAAAAAGTATGATTCATACTCAAGAAAATTCAAGGGCATTTGCATTCACTAACACACTCAAATCTAGCTAACTTACTTGGTTTTTAGATTTTGCAAGGTAGGTAACAAAGCCTAAAGTGAAACTGTGAATCTTATGCAGTAAATTCAACAGCACTTAGCAATCACTATTATGGTTAGCTTTGACTAAATTTTAGACTTTTGGGATAGTACCTGATAACATCACGTTGACTCGTGGTTTTAAATGCCTGTGGTAGACCAAGAAAATAATAGTGAAACTATCTTCACTAAAACAATAAAGTTTCTTAAATTAAAAATGTAACAGTATGTAACTCAATGATTATTTTACCTGATGGTTAAGTGAGTTTCATAGTAAGGTAAATAAACTGTCTTGTACCAAGTAAAATTTAATACACTTAATAGCAAAAATTTTAATTACAAAAAAACTACATAAGAGCTGATAATTTTCGAACGGCTGAACGGATTTATCAATAATCAGCTAAGAAAACTCTTGGTCTAGTCACCTTTCAAACAAAACACTAAGGTACCGTATGGGATTTATGATGCCACAGACAGGCACACAGATACACACGTTAAACATAAAGCACCCTTCTTTTTGCGTTAAGGGTTAAAAAATATAACAATATTATGAGAGATTTGGGATTAATATGAATTTTATTATTGCGAAAAATATGAATTTAATTTTATTTTTATGAGTGACTGACTAAGCGATTGGCCATAGTTCATAAATAAAATGTAAAAGCCCTTATTATTGATATCTAAATTTGGTAATTCGATGAAATAGTGAAGGTAAAAACTTTTGAAATTAGGAATAATTTCGAGTGATTCATCTTCGTAAGCGTTTCTTGCATCTTTGTAAGTTTATACAGAATTGGTAAATACTCAGATCGATCATCCACCCACTCGTATGCCCAAGGCTGGCAGAATTATTCGTGTCTTACAATGTATTGCTCTACAGTCTTGCAGTTGTACAAAATCCAATAGGAAATAGCCATCCTGGTAGCAACGAAACAACGACTAATTGAAAAAAATTGCAACTGTTTAATCATAATGTTGGTGCAGATATTTTAAATCAGTCGTGATTTATTTTTATGTCCATAATTTTTATAATGTTTCTATAATAATAAAATAACCAAAACACAATTATGTCGATACTTTAAGTATTGGTTAGTGAACTGAAATTCAATAGGTATTTAGGGTTTCCAGAATAAATACAATATTTGGCTTGATTATGGCAGTTTATTTGATGCCGTTCTGAGATTGGGTGGTTCTTATCATCATACAATAATTAGGAATTACACATGTATTTACTTTAAAAAAATGTGGATAGGCTTAATTTCAAAGTTTATTTCTGCGTGAGTTTTTGGAAGCAGATAAAATTAATACAACATTGAAGATTTGTCGTCGGCGTTCTAACAAATTTGTGTAAAACAAATTCCGTAACATATCTTAGTTTAAATTTTGATTACATAAGCCAATCGCTAATTTTAAATTGTTGACTTAAATTGTGGCTATAAATACTAGTACCTACCTACCATGATATAATATGATAATCATAGTTTGGTTCAGTGACAAAACTTGTACCGTGATCTTTGGTTTATTAGGATGACATAATTAGTTTTGTTAGTTTTTAAAAGTAGTTATTATAATTTCATATTCAGTTTGCAGATTCAAACCTAGGGGCTTTTTGTCTACCGATGCAAGGATGGTGTCTCAAATGTTCGCTTTTTGTGTGCAAAACCATCCATCGTTTATATTATGAATTTAGACGGTGACATTATTTTAAGTGTCGGGAGTGGATGATGATGTTGAAGAGCCGATTCCATTGTTCCATAATACATTAAACAGAATTAGACATCAACCAAAACTTATTGTTCTCTGTTCAGACTGATAAGTTTAGTATGAAAGAACATAGCAAAACAAAGTTTGAACAATTTTTTTTACGTTAAGACATTAACAAACGATGCTTCAGATTCAACATCAATGTCAGTTTAATTGGTATTACCTACATTAAGATAGAATTCCAACAAGAATCTTATTAGGCCTAAAGTTCTACTATGCTACGGTTCTTAATGTTACTTTGGCCCTTCTTTTTCTTAAATTTAAGAGCTCAGTTCGTGTTGGTAGAATAATTTATATCTCTGCTTATTTTTGTTAGATTTTGACCTCATGGTGCTACATAACTTTTGTATATTTTTTATATTTGGTTGATTGACATACGTTAGTTTTACATTTATTTATTTCAAATTTTAGAATAATTAGAACATTAACCTAACCTTAAACTGACACTAAGTGTTTTTAGGTGGAGATTTTTTTCTTTGCATGTCTCTATTTTTATTACCGTATATTGTCTTTGAACAAAGCCATTTGTAATATTAATATCAGTTACGTTTAAATTTAGGCTGTTTAAATTTAACTTTCCCCTATACTTGTATTAATCTTAATTTCGATTTGTTGTTTTATGAAACCTTAATCCGATTTTTATGACTTTTTACACTAATTCCACCCATATGTTTATTGTCCACACTCTTCTTTATAATATTAAAAATATTGGTACTTACGGTTACGTGGAAAATAAATGTCACCAACACAGCATCACTATTTCCACTTATATTTAGCACCACAAACTAAATCCACAGTTTAGTTTTTATCAACACTTCGATTTTAACACAATCGGATAACTTTTTAAACTTTTCCGTTGTTTAACCGTAGTAGTAGAATTTAGAAGTGAAATTTAAGAGAAACTAGAAAAGCAGAGTCAAAATTATTAGAAGGAGTGAGCGAGAGAGATAATTGCAAATCGATTAAAGAGCAATTATGATTTGACAATGGTAATTATGTAGCACGTGGAGTCATTTTCCAATTTGTGGCGTTTACAGTAATTCCTAGTTGTTCCCGGACAATCCCCGGTTCGTTTCGTTCAAAAACTACGTCACTGATGTCATTTTCCACAACTTCTCTCCGTCACAGTTCACAAAGTCGTTTAGTAGGTACTAGAAATCACTGTTGAACACAAAACACTAAACACGAGTGATAACAGTCATCGAGTTTCAAAAAACTGTTAAAAAAACAGCCTCAACGCACACAAGCACAAAATTCTGTCCAATTAAAGATAATGTTTGTGGATATTTTAATAGCGACCCCTCCGAAGAAACCCGACACAACCAACTCGCGATGGATTTAAACACTTAATGATCGGTTGGAGGAAATTGTCCGAGAAACGAACAGCCCAGACTGTTGCCGTCTCTTTCTAAATAGTTCCCAAAACCGCCACATGTATGGGAGTAGTGGCGCTAGCGTCGGCCAATAGGAGGAGCTTATTTGAAGGTGGAATACGCTTAGGGAGGGGCGTTGCTCTGATTGGTTGGTTGTTGTAGCGCAATTTTTTCGGTTGGTACGTGCGGAACGCGCGGGTTGGCACTGCTGGATCGATCGAAGGCGCCAGAGTTACCATTATATGTTTTTTATGGGTATTTTTTGGCGCTGCTCCGTGCTTTGGTAACCTGTTATGCTGCCCCGCCCCTAGTACGCAGTATACGTGCAGTCTGTACCCTGGCTATCAATTCAGGCCCAGGCCGTAGGGTTAAAAACCTTTTTTTGAAGTTTTTTAAAAATTGAAGTGCATTTGTTTTAAAACTTTTTAATTTCGTGGCGGTGTCTTTGTGTCGGTGTCAAGGTTGACGAACTGTGACTGTTTGCTTGTTCGTGTGTTTTGTATAATTATATAATGTGTCTCTGTCTGTGTGTATGTATATATAGTGACTTGCTTACTACCTATATGTACGTGACTTTATGTTTGGCTTATGTAGACAGATACTGCTTGTGTTTAGTGATGGGAAATATTAAATTGTACATCAAAAATATTTGACGCTCATCAAAATGTGTTAATCAATTAAAATATGTATTAAAAGTCACTATCTTTGGTGACCAATTAATTACCTTTATATATTTTATTTTTTTAATTCTTCACTTCATTTATTTATACTTACGGGTCTAGCCCGGTCCTTTATACTGCATCAATGGAGCCAAAGCCAACACTGACTCTGCCTTTGTGTTACAAACAAATTAAACTACATTATTATGTGGATTGGGACGATGTTAGTAAATGAACTATTGGCTATTAAAGCTATGACATCTTCTATACTAATATTATAAAGAGGAAAAATTTGATTCTTTGTTTGCATTGAATAGGCTCCGAAACTACTGACCGATTTGAAAAATTCTTTAAAATTAAAATAGGGATTCTTACTGAAACACCAATAATGTAACCCAAGGTGTTAAAAAAATAAGATTTACAATTTTAACTTTGCGTGTTTGACAGTTCTAAGACAGGACAACGTCTGTTTTAAACGTTTATTGCGACTTATCACGTATTATTTAATTTAGGTAATAAATATGTGCGAAAGTTTAAAAATTACTAGGAAAACGTCTGTCAGGTCAGCTAGTTATAAATAAACTGGGTTATTGAGATGAACAATTTGTGGATAGGAGAATAGATCTAGGTGATGAATAGATAATTAATTTGAAGTATTTTCAAATGTATTTTATTTTATATCATAATTATTTCAAGTTAGTACCTATCTTAAAATTATACAACTAACTTAAAAATAAAAATAACTAAACAAAATTTTAAATAACGAACTAAATATAAATAATAATTAATTAAATATATATTTTTTTTTTTTTTTTAGTTATAATATATAATTAGTTAACTCAAACTATATACTAACCCTATATATAACTATACCCTATTTAGATTATTAAAATTAGTTAACTCAAACTACAAATTAATTAAGTCTAGGAATAGATGGTAGGTAAAAAAAAAATTACACATATATTTACACGTATATTTATTGTAAATGCTTGATTTGACCTCGCCTGATGTTAAACGATGATGCGGTCTACGATGTAGCTAACTGAATATAACCTAATTATTTAAGTATCCTGACAGCTATAATATTACCTCCCTTACACATCTGAATGTGTGGGAAAGAGATAGAGAACATTTTATTTGGTCTAATTTAGTTTAGTAAATATTACAACATAAATTATTGATACCAATGTAGAGTTAACTTCCCGCAATAAAATCACACTTGCACCATGTAATTATAGTTTAATAAACCGGCCAAGTGCGAGTCGGGCACGCGCACTGAGGGTTCCGTAGCACCATAAAATACAATAATTATCAATTTAAAAAACTATTTGGTCTGACTTAACGCCTACCAAAATAGCAAAGCAATTGCTACGCCGTTATATACATACCTAGTTTATGTTTTAAACGTTTATCGAGACTTATCACGTATTATTTAATTTTAATTCACGTATTTTTTTAATCGTTTTATTTATTTTACGTATAATATTTTTTATTTTTTTATTTTAATTTATTTATTTAATCATGTGTTCAAATCGTGAAAGTTTAAACATTACTACATAGTTTATATTTTGCAAGTGATGCTCGGTATAACTTTTAATGAACATAAATTTGTCACCGACTCGCACTTGGTCGTTATTTAGTATTTGTTGTTATACTTTAGAGTGTGTACTAAATCATGTCAAGTTTGACGGTTGTACGTATTACGGTTTTTAGGGTTCCGTACCCAAAGGGTAAAAACGGGACCTTATTACTAAGCCTACATTGTCTGTCTGTCCGTCTATCTGTCTGTCTATCATTTCATTCATTTAGCCCGTTGGTCCAGGTGGAAGTGAACCTGCCTTCTGAGCTTGGGGGCGTGGGTTGATTCCCATCTAGGACAAACATTTGTGTGATGAACATTTGTGTGTGTTCTATATCTGGTTGTTAATATCTATTTAAGTATGTATTTAAAACTATATATGTATGTATATCAGTCTCTGGCAGCCATATCACAAGCTTTGCTTAGTTTGGGGTCAGATGACCGTGTGTGCAAAAATGTGCCGAATATTTATTTATTCATTCGTGTTTTTTTAATCTTGCGATTGTAAGCATCTCTTTTAATTGTCACTACGTAACATCGATTCTGTTACGTAAATTCTTTCCATCCAATGGTTGCCTGGAAGAGAACGCTTTTAGCGATAAGGCCGCCACTTGTGGCACTAGCTCGTAAGTGTTATCTATCTGTTTGTAATTTTTATTTCTGGTGTACACAATACAGAATTTCTATCTATTTATCTATAGGTTGTACTATTTCTTCTTATAAGTATAAAATGTAGTTCACGACAGAATAACTCACAGTGAAACAAGATGTAAGTAATTTGAGTTGACGCGAACTCAACTATTACATAATTGTACCTATATACAACCACTTAGCGCTGTCAAAGGAAAAAATAAACAAATAGTCAACCTAAATAAGACTTTGTACTGTTATTTTATCATTTAATGCAACGTTTTTGAATAAGTTATTATTATTATTATTTATCTGATTATGAGGCGCTGTGGTTTGGACGAGAAGATGTCACGCAATTTCCCGAACGCTGCCCATCCGAGTTGGATTCTTCGGGCGACCGATAACCGATAACCGATGGGGAATAAAGGTTCTGGAGTGGAGACCACGAACCGGAAGACGCAGTGTAGGTAGCCCACTAGATGGACCGACGACATTGTGAGAGTCGCGGGTATCCAGTGGATGTAAAAGGCGAGCTGTCGTTGAGTGTGGAGGTTAAAGGGGGAGGCCTATGTTTAGCAGTGGACGTCTTCCGGCTGATGATGATGATCTGATTAAGTAGCAATCGTTTTTTAAATAAATGTATAGAATAGATCTACGTTTGTCCACCACTCGCCTGATGGTAAGCAACGTTGCGGCCGAGGATGGAACACTAAAAGAAATCTATTCACTCTAGCTTGAAGATGGCTAGATTGTAGTTCTCCGGAGACAAGGAGGACGGCAGGGAGTTCCATTCTTGGGCAGTACGTATCATAAATGACGACCCAAATCGTTGAGTACGAATCTTTTAAATTTCCACGAGGTAGGGGTGGTAGTGTGCACTTGTGCCGAAGAAATATAACTGGAAGGCCACTTATAATTCTTGCGACTTTTCCATTTTACTGTCTGGATAAATATTTTTCATCTTCCGTCCTCATGATGGAATTCTGACTCGAATCCTGCCAGTTAATTTCTTTTCAATGGTATATGTAACATTTAAAAAGTTAATCCTAAAGTTTGAAACAAAACATAAGAAAAAAAACTGTAGCTTGCAGCAATTGAAGTATAATTTAGTTCGGACATTTGTAAAGTCTGACCCAATTTCCATGGTTTGTTACAGCTTTCATGTCTGACTTATTTAATCAATGAAACGGCAAAACTGATCTTATAAGAATTTGGAATATAATGAGAGATACTAATGATATTGATACTTTAACTGCAAAAACCCTTAGAATAGCTACTCACAGAAGGTAGGTTTCCAAACAACGCCTTCTCAAAACGTAAGCTACAAATTCGCTTTGTAGCTTACGTTTCGATTGGTATTTTAAACGATTTAAGCAAGAAAATTAATGGATTACCTGTGGAATGTCACACCATAACTCTTATGCTGCTTTTCTGATTTGTTGTGGTACGATTTCACCGCGCAAATTGTCATAGTAAAATTTTTATATTTTTTTGGTGTCATATATGACACCATTTGAATGGCTTAAATTTTGCGAATGTACTTGGTTTCTTTGTGTAGTTATTCTAAGGCAAAAACCTTTAAAAATAACGGAACGAAACTAACTGAGGCCTATTCTGTCATACCACTCACTAAACTAAACCAATCTGACAGGACTAAAATTATCTGCCGCTCTTTTCATTTTAATATGTGAGAGAAGGATGGCAACAAGTTTAGAGCTGTCAAATTTAGTTTAGTTTAGTTTATAGTGCATCAAAATCGATGATCATTCTTTAATTTATTTTAAGACTAACCGACAAAAGGAGGCGGTTATTCGACTGTAGGTAAATGTTTTTTGTATGTTTGTTTCGGGATTATACTCCGCCAATTATGATGATTCTTTGTTAGGTAGGTCCAAGGTACTTCAGAAGTGGCCAGATATAATTTTTTTCGTAATTTATTCAGCGATTTTTGAAAAAAAAAACTCCAACAAAAAACAAATAAAAATATGTACACAGATAACGCTGTGCTTTGTGGTTCCCTTCAGTAAAAGTTTCGATGAGAACTTTCAATGTTTTAACTGTCATTTTCTACTTCTTTAGTTTACGTTTGTAGGTACATGTACGATATGTAATAGTATTGAAGTCTGTTTTTTTTTTCTGCAAAAAATTATTATTATTACGCACTTATTTTAATGATACGCGCTACCATATTTGTATTTATCACTGCACAGAATGGTCCCGGCGCTAAGATTCCAATTTCAAACGAACGAACATCATTAACCGCCATGATGAGCTACAAAACGCTTTTATTTTTCAAATAAAGAACACCAACCATAACATAATAATCAGTAATAGTGTTTCCAGCCAGCTTTTATTGCACTATAAACTGCCGGCTTCTCTTTCCGAACGAAAAATCCAAATTTAAAAATTGTTCTTAGAACCTGTAATAGGCTGGAGTGAGCTTTATTATTCTTTAGAGTTTATTTTTTAATTTTATTGTCTATTTATTTTACTCGGAAAAGGTTTGTTCTATTTTTAATTGTGATTGTTTGGATTTTGTGAATAATTATTTGATTTTATGCCTTTTTAACGCAAGGTGTGGGCTATTTAGGGAAGAATACTTAATAAGCGATTCTAATAATTTGAATTAAGATAATTTGCGTTGCAATAAACCTAAAAACTTAATCGTTTTGTATCTCAATAATTGAATCATACTATAATATCACACAACGGGCAATGGAGATGCGCGATAAAATCCGGAACGTGGATATTCGCCAAAGAACCAGAGTCACCGACATAGCTGTTAAAATTTGCAAGTTGAAGTGGCAATGGGCAGGCCACATCGCTCGGAGAACCGATAACCGATGGGGAAGAAAGGTTCTTGAGTGGAGACCACGAACCGGAAGACGCAGCGTAGGTAGGCCTCCCACTAGATGGACCGACGACATTGTGAAAGTCGCTGGCATCCAGTGGATGCAAAAGGCAGGCTGTCGTTCAGTGTGGAGGTTAAAAAGGGAGGCCTATGTTCAGCAGTGGACGTCTTCTGGCTACCCCGTTGATTTGTTGTTTACGCTTTCCTGCATTGTTAAGAGTTTTGTTAGGTCCGTCTCTATAATGTAACGCCAAATTTCATTTAAATTCATTTATTTGTGAAAAAGTAACAAAAAACAGATAGACTTAACTACTTTTGCATTCATATAATAAACTATCACCACCCCGAGGTTTAACATGTAATTTTTTTTTAAATTAAATTAATTGTATATAGATTAAGGTAAGCTATCTCCATACCAAATTTTATTCAAATCCGTTCAGCCGTTATGGAGTTACTGGCAACAAACATAATATCACACTTGCATATTTACACAAAGTGTTGCATTATTCTAATTGTCATAATTATAATAAAATTGTCATTAGTAGTAGACAACTCGTCTAATGACCTAACTCATACGAAGTCTTGCTTTTAACGTCTGTATTATCAACCGTCAGTGCAACAATATAATACAAAATTTTAATTTCAAAAGCTCCGCCTTAAAACGGTAGTTTTATGAACTTGCGGTAAGTTTACGACATCGTTTCTTCATTATTTTATCGGCCAGTGACATTAATTATTTGTTGCCAGTACTAAATTTTAAATAGGTCTGTTTTTTATCTGTTTTTTCAAATGCCAGTGTTATTTCTTTTTTCTTTTATCTGCTGATGAGGCGTGAACATGGGTCCTTTTGCCCAGTTTTATGGCCTCTCAGTGTTAGAGTTGTGATTTATTTGGAGTGGATTTTTATTGTTTGTAAGTCGGTACCAACCCGCGGTTTATTTAAAAGACTTAGCAGTTTTCTGCGTTTTATATCTATAGACGAAATTCATTAAAACTTTAAAATTTCAATATTCGATACTGGCAAATACACAAGACTTTCGACGCCAAAATCTTCTTAAGAGGAAAGAATAAAAAAGTAACAATATTTACGGATAACCAGTAAAAAGATGACAAAAAAATCCGCATTGCAACCCCAAAATTAATATGAAATGCAAACATTACTGTGTCCTGACTGTGTTACAATAAAAAAAAATAACTTACAAGTATCATTCTAGGGGCATTACGGACAACTGCTATTACAGGCACCTAATCCACTCAGTTGGAAAATCACGCGACCGCAAACCTTATCGCGCCCAGATACGGTTTGCGGTCGCGTGATTTTCCGCGTTTTTTTGAGCGGATTAGGTGCCTGTAATAGCAGTTGTCCGTAAGGCCCCAGCCATTTCATACCTATTTTTGGGGTGCCAATGCTGTTATATTTTTAAATTTACCACGTTTTTCAGTATCTACTTACAGTTATTTGTTTGTTAGGTCAGCTTGGCTTTTTAATCCTTATATAAAATGCACATTCTTTTTTTGTTCAATTACGTGTTTAATCGTCTCTGATATCATTAAATTGCGAGTCAATAGTGACGGCATGCATGTAAGCAATGTAGTGATGGTCATCCGCCAATCTGCAGCCATTTGTAAACATAAGTGATGGTAGTTGGCAATGCCATTTTCAGGCCAATTTTGTTTAGAATGTAACTAGCCATTTACCGGAATATAATGCCACAAACAAAAGCTAAGCGTAGTACGATTTATAACCAGACTCAAAAAAGGAGGGAGGTTCTCAAAGCTCCTCCAGTGGCATTTCCGGGTAACTCTAACATGGAGTTTTTCAATAGTCTTTAAGGGTTGGCAACGTATTTGTGATGCCCCTGGTATTACACATCCATAGGCAACGGTGATCGCTTACCACCAGGCGGCCTGTCAGCTTGTTTGCCACCTATGACATAGTACATCAGTTTTTTTTATTAATAAACAATTTGTAATTTAAAGAGGACAGATACGATAATGAATATTATATTGTAAAAAATTTGCTTGTATATACCATCGAGATACAATTCCTAAAGAGTCACAATCTCTCAGTGAAAACAGACAAAAAACGTCCGAGCGTCATTGCACATAGATTGTATCAATTACAATATACTTCACAATTCCACATTTTACTCCAATTTAGACGTTACGTCGCTTGCATAGTGTTCAACGTTCGTTGTCAGTTGTCATCGTAGCTCTGGCATCGCGCGGCGTTGTACTCTGATCGCGGTTACCTTGTACCTGTAACCAAAAGTCGACGCAATTCGTAGCGTGCGCCGAGTTTTGGTTCGGACATTTTTGGCACGATTGTGACTCTATATGTATTTCATCTCGATGGTATATATCTAATTGTTAATATATTGTGTAAAAACTTCATAATTTAGTTTAAAAAAAACTAGAGATTTATTTTATTTTATTAATGAACACCAACATGATTTCTATTTACTTGTCTATATCTATATTATAATATACTATATACTATAATATTATAAAGAGGAAAGATTTGTATGTAAGTATGTTTGTAACGAAATAGCTCAAAAAGTACTGAACCCATTTAAAAAAAATCTTTCACCATTTGAATGCTACATTCATCATCATCATCATTTCAGCCGTAGGACGTCCACTGCTGGACATAGGCCTCCCCCATCGATCTCCAAAAGGGCCGGTTGGAAGCGGCCTGCATCCAGCGTTTCCCTGCGGTCTCTTTTAGGTCGTCTGTCCATCTTGTGGGTGGACGTCCTACGCTGCGCTTACCAGTCCGTGGTCTCCATTCCAGAACCTTTCGGCCCCATCGGCCATCTGTTCTGCGTGATATGTGCCCTGCCCACTGCCATTTCAACTTACTAATCCGGTGGGCTATGTCGGTGACTTTCGTTCGTCTACGGATCTCCTCATTTCGGATTCGATCTCGTAGAGAAACCCCGAGCATAGCCCTCTCCATAGCTCGTTGTGCGACTTTGAGCTTGCTTATGAGGTGAATGCTACATTATCACTGATTAATATAAGCTATTTTAATTGCAAGAAAAAAATAGGGATCCTTACTAAAACTCCAATAATGTAACCCAAGGTGTAAAAAAATAAGATTTACAATTTTAACTTTGCGTGTTTGACAGTTCTAAGACAGGACAACGTCTGTCAGGTCAGCTAGTCTATACTAATATTATAAAGAGGAAAGATTTGATTGTTTGTTTGTTTGTTTGTTTGCATTGAATAGGCGCCGAAACTACTGAACCGATTTGAAAAATTCCTTCACTGTTGGGAAGCTACACTATCCCCGGTTAACATAGGCTATATTATATTTTCAAAAAAAATAGGGATCCTTACTAAAACTCCAATAATGTAACCAAAGGTGTAAAAAAATAAGATTTTCAATTTTGACTTTGCGTGTTTGACAGTTCTAAGACAGGACAACGTCTGTCAGGTCAGCTAGTAGTTAATAAAGTAAAATAAATCAACATGATTATAATTTGGTATTTTATTTGTCATTTCCTTTCCTGTTTACAGGCTTTTCCATGGAGTGTGTGCAACGGAACTTTAAGAACTTGTTCCCCCATCACCTTTTCATCACCGGACGTCCAGACGTACGGCAAAGCGTCACCCTTACTTGCTCGAAATGCCATTTATACGCACCAAGCGTTATGACTCTTCTTTCTTAATTAGAACAGCAAAACAATGGAACGCCTTGCCCCTGTCTGTGTTTCCGCAGCATTACAATCTTGGAGTGTTCAAGTCTAGGATACTGGACAAACGTGATCCATCTTCGGCCTCATCGTCGCTTTTCATCAGGCGAGACCGCGGGCAAAAGTTAGCCTAGTCCGATGTAAAAAAAAAACTTAATACCACCCTAAGATCCTCATAAGTAGTACAACTAATAAGTAAGTATAAAATAATAACAATTGTAAAACATAACCTATACCTACCACCACACCCTTAGAAGACGCTCCCTTTTGCGATACAGTTTTCAACTAACGCAAAAGAGAGTCACAAATTTTTATATTGTTACATATTTGTTTTAGTAGGTAAATTATGTTTATTTATATCAAATAAAGTTCATACATAAATGTTTGTATCTTTTATGTTTCGAAGGTTTATGTTTTGTCAACTACCAGCTTCTCGCTAACGATACACACCGCACACCGCATCTACTTTGAACAACCAAAGAAAGATGTAGGTATGTATCTGAAATTTCATCACATAAATGCATTCTGCTTTCGTATGCGCGCCTTTTTGTAAAATGCGCAAGCTACTTGCACCGTGTACAAGGCGCATGCGCTATCATAATGAGCGCGAAAACGTGACAGCACTTTTATCTCAGACAATCATTAAAAGTCACTACAAAAATTAAATTACCAAACAAAGAATAAAATAGAGCACTATTACAAACTAAAGACCCCTTTACAACGAACACACGACTTCACCTGTGTTGCCAATGCAAAAAATTCGCAAATACCCTATTAGACCCCCCATAACAATGCATGAATAGGTCCCTATTATTAGGAAAAAAAATGGCAAAGGACCGGCTCTTATTCTGCCTGTCATTTCAAGTGTAAAAAATGATGTACAATGCTAAATACGAGCCGAGAGCCGCTCTTATAATAGACTTGACATTTTGGATTTCAATTGTACGATATTCGGTCTTTAGCGCATGGCGCTTGACTCAGAGTAATTTAGACACAAAAAATGATGTAAACGACTAATCGATTTACTTGTTAAGTATGTGTAAGGTTGTATAGACCGAATGGCAAGCCCTAGTGCTAGATTTTTAGGCCACTCAAAGGCCTCCTAGATGGCTCAGCAGCTATTTTTACAACACAAACAACCGAGATCTACAACTAGATCCAGCTTGGGATAGATCCCATCAAATTAATAAATATTAAAGCCCGTCGCAGTACTGCAAGACACCATAAGCGACTACTACGTAAGTCGTAAGTATAGGGAACGTTTTGATTAAAAGTCCTTGGCGATACTTGTTACCAATATCATAACATTTCTACAGACATCCGTCATTCATATTCTGTCCATTACGTTAATCGCTTTTTGACAACTCATACAAAGTTGCTGATATAACTTTGTAAAGAGTCTAATTAATTATATCTATACTAATATTATAAAGAGGAAAGATTTGATTGTTTGTTTGTTTGCATTGAATAGGCACAGAAACTACTGAACCGATTTGAAAAATTCTTTCACTGTTGGGAAGCTACACTATCCCCTGGTAACATAGGCTATATTATATTTTATTTTTAAATAGCGATCCTTACTAAAATTTCAATAATGTAACCCAAGGTGTTTGAGTTTGATTTTGCAATTTTGACTTTTGTTTGACAGTTCTAAGACAGGACAACGTCTGTCAGGTCAGCTAGTATTTCAATAAATTCGTTTGATCTAGTATTACCTCTTTATAAGGTTACGTCAACTTGAAAGCCAAATTGGTTTACAAAGTTATGTCGTCCAACTTTTTATGAACTGTCAAAAAAACGATTAAAATTATGGACAGACAATACCTAGCCTTCCTGTTAGATTGCAGTGTTTATAAAGTCAGTAATGTAATCAAAATAATGTAAAACACACGCAATAAAAGTTAGTATAACGCTTGATAGACCGTATTCTAATTCGATATTACGCTAAAGTCCAAGACGTTACACGCATTGTCAAACTAGAGTGTATATGTGCTGGACACTTGGCAACTCACCGTGTGGTGTCAAAATGGGCGATGACATAGAGTTAGAGACAGACCACCAGCCGATGGTCATACGAAATTGTGGAGCATGTCAGAAGACCATGGATGAGGCTTACACAGGACGGGAATAGCGTATATTATGAGACCTATAGCTAGCACTGGATGGAGAGTCCCAGGCGAAAATAGATTTTTATGCCCTATATTTGGCAACTAAGGTAATGGGCCGATGGTAAGTGATCACCATCGCCTTTACACATTACCTGACACTAGGGGGCATCACACACAAGTTGCCGACCTTTAAAGACTCTATTAACAGCACCTTTGAAGAGCCCCTTGAAATATTATATAGATATGTATATAAGCGCAACTGACGCTCTATTTTTACCTTTTTATGACATAACAGGTGATCTGATCTCATCGAGATACATTACATATAGAGTCACAATCGTGCCAAAAAATGTCCGAACTAAAACTTGGCGCACGCTACGAATTGCGCAGACTTTTTAGGCGGGTACTCATTAGCGAGCTGTAACCGTAACCGTTGCATGCACTGTAACCCTGTAATGAGTACCCGCCTTTAGGTTAGTTACAAGGTAACCGCGACCCGAGTACAACGCCGCGCGATGCCAGAGCTACGATGACATAGCGGTCAACTAACGTTGAACACTATGCAAGCGACATAACGTCTACATTGCAGTAAATGTGGCATTGTGGACTATTTATAATTGATACCATGAATGTACAATGACGCTCGGATGTTTTTTTGACTGTTTTCACTGAGAGATTGTGACTCTATAGGAATTGTATCTCGATGTCTGATCTAAATAAAAAACGTAAATAAGGAGAGCTTTATCTCAAAAAAAATTTTTTTACTCGGAATAATGGGAGAAAGCAACAGTGTGAATAATTCCCCAATTTTTATAAGGTGCCAAGTAACATCATCATCATCATCATCAGCCAGAAGACATCTACTGCTGAACATAGGCCTCCCCCTTTAACCTCCTCATTGAACGACAGCCTGCCTTTTGCATCCACTGGATGCCCGCGACTCTCACAATGTCGTCGGTCCATCTAGTGAGAGGCCTATACACGGAAAAAAATCCTCGCGAAATTTGTTTCCGACCAAGAATATTTTTATTCTCAGGAATATTGTTTAATATCAAGTAAATAAATGCTTTAATTAATAATAATGTCTTAGAACAACAAAACTGATACTCTTCGCGAAAAACAATATTATTCTCATTATATTTACTACAAACAAAACAATTATTATTCCTTCAAGAATATCTGGGAGTTGGGTAAACAATTTATATATTTTTTAAATTAAGATCTTTTTGTATCTTAGTGTGAGAAAATAATGCATAGGATCAAGAACTATAAAACTTTGATTCAAAACCTGTGACACTTTACTGAAACTAAAACAGATAACTTGTTAATTCAAGAATATCTTTTTGATTCAAAAAAATATTGTCTTACTTTAAATAATGTATTATTCTCATAAATCAGAAAGTAGGAACGTCTTATTTAAAGAAAAATAATTTTCGTATGAAGAAAAATTATTTTGTTTTGATGTAAATTTAAGTATTGAATCAATATTGTAAAATGATTCAAAATAAGATAGAGTTACGTTTTCTATTAAGAAAACACTTGTTTGGTTCAAGATATATATTTTTTTGGGTTAAGTAAGTATTTTGGTATTAAAGTAAGAATTGATTTAATTCTTGACAAGGTAACTGAGTGTTTTAGACCAAGATTCGTCTGTTTTGAGGGGATAAGTAGTGGATTTTTTCAACTAAGAAACTCTATGATACAAAATAAGATCGACAATCATTTTATTCTAAGAAAATACATGTTTAGTTCGAGACATTTTTTATTGGATTAAGTAACTACTAGCGTCATACTAAGAAACAAAATAATTTTAAGCACGACGGTCTTATGTTTTTAGCCAAGATTTGTTTGTTTTGAGAGAATACATATTGGATATTTCAACTAAGAATCCCTATATGATACAAAATAAGATAGACAAACGTTTTGTTCTAAGAAAATTCATGTTTACTTCGAGACAATTTTTATTGGATTAAGTAACTACTAGCGTCATACTAAGAAACAAAATAAGTTTAAGCAAGATAGTCTTATGTTTTTAGCCAAGATTTGTCTGTTTTGAGGGAATACGTATTGGATATTTCAACTAAGAATCCCTATATGATACAAAATAAGATAGACATACATTTTATTCCAAGAAAATACATGTTTAGTTTGAGACAATTTTTATTGAATTACGTAACTACTAGCGTCAAACTAAGAAACAAAATAATTTTAAGCAAGATCGTCTTATGTTTTTAGCCAAGATTTATCTGTGTTTTGGGAACAAGTATTGGATTGTTCAACTAAGAATTCTTAAGATGCAAATTATTTGTTTGAATGAATTAAATCCTATCTAAGTATCTTAGTCAAAAGTTTTAATACCAAGAAAGTGCATGATTAGTGTTCGGCTTTTTTTATCTGAATAAGGCATCTAATAGCATTAAAGTGACAAACATAATAATTTTCAGCATATTAATAAGGTAGACCTCTAGGAATTGCGATATGTTTTTAACCAACATTTTTAAGTATGTGCATGGTTGCTCAAATCTCGGTGTAAGAACCAGATGAACGTAACTACCAAAAACTGGAAAATAATATTTTTTTCATAAATGGGTACTAAACGTGGTCCTGCGCGTTGTGCCAAAACGACGTAACTGTACAGTAAATTTTTCACTAATTCAATAATAACGTAATGGAAAAAAATTGTTTTTCACTGAACTAGAAGAACGTAACTTGAGTACCGGTACAAAAAAAAAATTAAATTAGTTGATAATAGGTAATTATCAACCCATTTATACCAATTAACTGCCCAAATAACGCATATTATTCCAATAAAATAAATTTTTGCAAACAAGTTAAGAATAGGTAAGTAAGAGCCGAAATAACGTATTTCAACCAATTTCTGAAAATATATAAATATGTTCTATGATAAGTGTATATATTTTATGCCTAATTTTATTCTCTAATAGTATGGGTTAATTTCTCTATATTTTTTTCATTAGTCAATTATACGAGTATATTATCCTTTATCTCTACAAAGTTCAAAGAAATGAAATTGCTCTCCTGTTAATTTTAAAAATTACCTAGATACTTTTATATTACACCGCGAATTTACTAAGGATCCCTATTATGCTTAATATATTTAGCCGATTCAAAAGAAAGTCATTTAGTCTAACGGGACAAATCGGAGTTTGCATTTTATACCTATACCTATGTTTGTTCGACGATAACTCGAGTAGGTAAAAAAACGACTGTCAGCCCTGCACCAGTGCTCAGCCTTTACAGACTTTATTTCTATGTAAATAGTGGTAGAATTTACCATTGAACAGAATCTTTGATATCTGATAGTTAACTACTCAAACCTACGAACTAACAGCTTCGTAGGATACCTATGATCTATGATCATCTATTTGCACTGTTGCTATGATTTTTCATTGAATATTAAACACCACTCTGTTGTCTAAACTTGAAAAGCAATTTTATTCGCTAAATACGCTTTAATTTTGGTGGTTTACTATTGGGTTTTGAATTTAAAGGCATCTGTAGTAATTTTATGGTTGACTACTAGATATTAGTTATATAATCTGAAAGATCGTTTTATCATTAGTCAGCTGTAGATTTTATTGCAAAATTGAAACTTAGCACCATTTGATAAGGACTATCTTTTTTCCATATCTCCATCTGGGTTCCATAGTCATTTAATTCTCATAGGGCTCTCTATCACGGAATTCACGGATAAGTAGGCTTTATTATAATAATAACGAGTAATAATCGAACAACTCATGAAATGTACTTGTTACACGTTATAAGCCGTTCAATTGTGAACTCAATAAATATTTTTAAAATTCTACTTTGTAGGTATTAACTTACCTATAACTAGTAGAAGTTGAAAGTCGTGTTTCTTCATCCAAGAATAATTGATTCTTAGATGTAAATCGAATGTCTTGACTAATAGATTATTTGACTATAACCGGCAACGGAAGGATGGGGGGACGAATGAGTGTTGTCATATCTAAAATAAATTCCCTAATTTTAAGAAGAGTGCGAGTATTCAGAAGAGAATATGCATTAATACCTGAAAGTGTGTTAAGAAATTATTTCCTCGTAATCAAAGTGAGAACAGGGGCCTTACGGACAACAGCTAATGGCGGCACCTAATCCGCTCAGTTGGAAAATCACTAGAACGTGAACCTTATCACACCCAGATACGGTTTGCGGTCGCGTGATTTTCCAACTGAGCGGATTAGGTGCCGCAATTAGCTGTTGTCCGTAAGGCCCGAACAGTTCAAAATAATACCCAGGCTAAAAATCTCAAAAACCGACTATTGTTTAACATAAAATATTTCTCTGCTTTCTACCCTTATGGGTGGAATAATTATATTGGACCACCCTTGAGATTATAAGCCTCTAGCTTCACCTGCGTTGTCAATAAAACATAACCTATGTCACTCGAGGAGAGTGTATCTTTGTATTCGTGGAAGAGTTTTTTTAATCATGAGTAAGTAAGCACAACCAATAATGCAGGTACAAATATCAGGTCGTACAATTCATCCATGTTATATAATATTGGCCGCAATTTATTGACACATACTGATAATATACAACACAACGTATCAGCTTTTATTTCGGTGATTGGTTTCACTGAACATTTATGTTACTTTATTGTACACTAGATTTCTTCCGCGGTGTCACCTGCACTGTGAACAAAACATAGCCAAATATGAAATATGTCACTCAGGGATAGTGGAGCTTTCTATTCGTGAAATATTTTTTAGTAATCGGACCAGTAGTTCCGGAGTTTGCCCGTTACACACAAACTCACAAACTTTACCTCCTTATAAAACGTGTGTTGAAGTGTAGATTATAGTGTGTGCCTAATAGTGTATATACAGATATTGAGACCGCTCATTTGAAAGAGACAGATTGCGTTCCGCACGTCTATCTACCCTCGCGCACTAAAGAAGTGAGTACTTGCTGCGTTTCGAACTGCAGGGTAAAATCCCCATGTATTGTACATGTCCGTAATATACGAGCTGTGATTAGTAATTTAAGGCTTAGTACCCAAAAGATAAAACGGGACCCTATTACTAAGCCTCCGGTGTTTGTCTGTCTGTCTGACCTTTAGACGGCTGCATCTCTTGAACCGTAGGTAATAGAGAGCTGGCAGATTTTTTTTACAGAATACGGTGGATTAAACAAAAACAACATAAAGTCAACAATTAAGGGTCCCATACAAAGAACCATATTTTAAAGGTATTTTTGTACTTTTCATCAAAATGGGTAATAAGTACAAGGCTAAGTACAAGTTTACTTGGTACTATTATAGTGCACACTCTGTGGTATAACTAAAAAAAAAAACCGGGCCAAGTACGAGTCAGGCCCGCCCTAAATAGTCTCGTGCTATCACCGAAGTTCGCCTACCGATCGATCACCCATTCGCGCATATTATACAAAAACCCCGAGAGTTGTCAACTTGAGCTCTCTAATCGCTTCGATTCGATTATAGTTTAGTTGTTTAATGTTTTGAATGAATTTAGAGAATTTTTACCATTTATAAGGGAAAATGTTTCGGGGCTGGCAACCCTGTACTCGCCAATTCTCTGATTTGTCTTGTCGCGTCAAGTGGGGTTGCGAATCGCATCGAATACATTTTAATATAAATTTCAATTAATCTCATTTATTAAGCAGAGCGGTTGTGATCCATATTCACCGTACACCAAGAATTGAATTGAACCAAAAAAGCTATCGTAAGTTCTCTTTACAAAAAATTAGTTTGTTGTGATATTAATGCAGATGGCTGACGATGAAACTTCGATAGAAGTTATATTGCGCAAATAGGGAGTTCCGGAGTCTTATAGACAGATTTAAAGGTAAGTTTTATTACATACAGTATCGCTTAAGTTCTCGAATAGAGGAAGCGGCAAGCGCAGCGTAGGACGACCCACCACAAGACAAGGTGGACAGACGACCTATTAAAGATCGCAGGAACGCGCTGAATGTGAACCGCTTCAAACCACTCTAGGAAGTCAATGGAGGAGACGTATATCCAGCATTGGACGTCCTACGGCTGAGATGATGACATTGATGATTAATTTTTATTTTTTTATTTTTCCAGAACATGAAATTCAGCAATACCAACTAAGTGACGATTCACATCTAAGTGACGATTATCTCAAAGAGCTATGCTCTTTAATTGGCCATAGACTTCTGGTTAAATCCAAAATTGAAGAATATTTCACTGCACATGTAAGTTACACCTACACACCTACTAATAATTAGTATTTAATTTATTTTTTATGGGGTCAAATTTGTATGTATACTGGTAGCCAACTAACTATAATTATTGCATTGTGTATAGGTAGGTATATTTATTTTTATTAGTTTTGATCTGCAGTTCACTCATCTAGTGTTAAAGCAAGTGAAAAATAATATTATTCTCAATATGAAAACTAAAAACAAGACAATTATTATCTGTTCAAGAATCTCTGGGTTTTGTTTAAACAGTTCATATATTTTCAAAATTTTAGTAAGATAAATAAATAATAATAGTAAATCTTAGTGCGTGAAGCAGCTAAAAATGTAGCTTGTGTGTCAATCCGTGCTATTGGGATAACAAACTTACACGCATCGCATATATAATATTAATCAGTGTGATGTGATTTCAGATTAATGTGGTGGATATCGAAGAAAAGTACAAGGAAAATTCTTTGAATTTTTATACAAAGTGGCAAACGTTTATAAATTCAATTATCAGTTTGAAATTTAATAATACAAATAAATATGATTCGTTGGAAAGTTTATACGAAGGCATAACACAGGAAACCGATGATGGTGAGTTACATACTTTTTTCGATACCTATCTACTACATCATAGCATGGTAGCCAGCCACTAGCCATACACATATCGTAAGTACCGTTGTTTAATTTTTCACGTTTATTTTTCAGACCGGAAGGTTCCAGATCAAATGAAACTGCTATCACTTCATTCCTCCATAAGGGAGACTCGACAGAAAAACAAAATTTTCGACACTGGAGTGTATCGAGAATCTCATTGTTGATATTTATGTACGAGTAAGTTTATTTATTTATACAGAGCGTTATGTAGAGCCGAACGGGTGTGTTCGGGAAAGCATTTGGAGAATAAAAAAATGGCCAAAAAAAAAACCTGACCTTATTAATATCTGAACGGGTGTTACTCACGGTATATTAGGCCGGATCGTGAGTAACACCCGTTCAGATATTAATAATGTGTGAAAACCACACTGACTGGGTTTTCAGAACCACAACCAACAGAACCAGAGTGGAAACTAATTTCCAGAAATTCACAAATACCGGCCTTATTTTTTAAAACATATATTTGTTATTTTCCAGGTTTTCACCAAAATTTTACCTATTAACTACCATAACTTTCGTAAAGTCAATTTGTCTGTTGATTAAATATTTAAATTCTAAATATTCTTAGTCTCCCACAATATTAATATGTTAAGGCTGCAGTCCCGTTTCATAGCTTTAAGGCCAACTAAAAAGTGGGCAAAAGAGTAAAACAGTAATTTTTTTATTTCGTGTTTTAATGAAATATGTAAATTCGAAAATATTCTTAGTGGACCAGTCTCCCACAATATTAATATGGTAAGGTTGCAGTCCCGTTTCATAGCTTTAAGGCCAACTAAAAAGTGGGCTATAGAGTAATATTTTTTATTTGTGTGTTGATTAAATGTGTAAATTCTAAAATATTCTTAGGGAACTAGTCTCCCACAATATTAATATGTTAAGGCTGCAGTCTCGTTTCATAGCTTTAAGGTCAACAAAAAAGTGGGCAATAGAGTAAATTTTTTTTAATTCGTGTGTAAATACGAAAATATTCTTAGTGAACCAGTTTCCCACAATATTAATATGTTAAGCTGCAGTCCCGTTTCATAGCTTTTAGGCGTTGGCCTAAAATGTGGGCAATGAGTAAAAAAATTTAATTCATGTGTTGATTAAATATATAAATTCAAAAATATTGTTTGTACCTGTCTCCCACAATATTAATATGTTAAGGCTGCAGTCCCATTTTATAGCATTAAGGCCCTCTTTGCTTTCTCTTTTGCACAATTTAAACGTTTTGTTAAGATAAATAATCAATATATTTGTATAATAACAGTAAATAATAATTTTGTTTAGAAAAAATTGCAAATGTTATAAAGCAATTTTCACACTGATATCTCAGATTTTGGAGAAGATATCGGGAAAATTAATTTTTTAAGATTTTTTTTTGATACCTTCGCTAAAATCAGATGTTATCTTTAAATAGTTCAAAACGTGCGAAATGGATAGCTTATAGCAGGCGAGCACGCCCTTTAGAATTGTATCTTATTTAAAAGTCTACTATGTTTTTGATCTTATATTTTTGATTAATTATATTGTATGTACCTAAGTTAATAATTAAGATTGTGTCTATGACGTGTTTCAAACCTTTAAAATAATGTATTATAATAATAAATATTTTGATAAATGACTAAATTAATTTAATTTAAAGTCAGGGTTAAAATGAGATTGATCCAAGGCGTAAGTCGTAACTAACTCGAGCTAAAATCGATTATATTGATAATTCTGCTATGTTGTATGTATTGGTTTTTAAATGTGTCAAGTGCTTATAGAGCAATACCAGAATGTATTGCTCTATAAGCACTGCATTTCAGCTTTTGTCAATATGCATATATGACAGAAAGTCTCAAAGCAAGACCAGAATGAAACACAAGATTACGCGAAAAGGGTGTATTAACCCGAAAAGGGGCTCGTAGTACTCATCATTATGAACAACTTTTACTTTTTGGCCAACCTCGAAATCGCGATAAAAATATCAGCTGTTCCATATAAAAGTGTCAGTGAAACTCTACGAAATGTATGGAACAGCTGTTTTTTTTCCGCGATTTCACGGCAGCCCCCGGAGTAAAAGTTGACCATAATGATGAGTACTATGAGTCCCTTTCGGGATAGTACACCCTTTTTGCGTAACCCTGTGTTTCATTCTGGTCTTGCTTTGAGACTTTCTACTTTCCAATTAAGAAAATTATTAGTTTCAACTGAGAAGTAGAATTATTAATTCAAATCTAGAAATTACTTACTTGAAGCAACAAAACATCTTGATATAAGCAAATATATTCTTCAAATAACGCACTGAAATCGTTCGCCTAAGATCAATCTGGTTTTGATCTGAAACTCCCGATTATTTAAACTAAGAATACCAACCATACTCTCCCTAAGAAGATACATTCTTAATTTGAAAACATCAACAGTCTTTACTTAAAATCAAACATTCTTTAGGCAAGTAAAAGACATTATTCGAATTAAGAACTTTTGTCTTTGCAGAAGACTCTTAGTTATTTTAGGTTAAGATAAAGAAATACTTTACTCAAGAGTATGCATTTTCAATTCAAAAATATTTTTACCCTTGACTGGACATTAAAAATCTTAGGACAAGAAAGGGTAATTATTTGAACAGAGATCAATTTAGTTTTAGTATGAAATCCCTGGTTATTCAAGTAAAGAACATTGATAATCTCACCTTGAAAATCTATATTCTCAGTTCAGAAGTAGTATTAGTCTCTGCTTAAGATTTAAAATACTTAAGAAAAGTAAATGACATTATTCAAATAAAATGTACAAAGTATTGAAAGGAGAGAAATTTGATTCAGTATAAAATTTTAAGTTTCTTAAATTAAGAAATATTATAATTAGTTCAAACAACAGAATTCTCAGTAGAAGCCGTTAAAATTTTTGACTCAAATTAAAAGGCTATTTAAAATAAAACTTATTGTCTCAATTGAAAAATACTATTCTCTTCTACTAATGCTAAGATTTTGTTAATTTAAGACTTTTGCGTTCTGAGTGCAGAAGTTGATTGTTTTATTAGAAGATTATTATGTTTTCTATAAAAATAACTTTGTCTTACTCCAAAAATAAAATAGGTATGCATCAAAAACTTTAACTGTCTTTGTTCAAGAAAACTGTGAGTCTTGAAGAACAAGAAACCGTTCCCTCTTGCATGAAGAAATTGCTTAATTCTTCTGTCGATAATATATTGTCTTTATATGAGACATTAAAATGTTGATTTGAGCTTATCAACTAAAACAATAAATTGCTTTATTCAAGAAAATATTGTTTTCCCCATATATGAAACTATATTATTCTTGACCAATAAATATACTCTTGATTCAAGACTTTTTTTCTTTCTGTGTACCCACGCTGCGTCTTCCGGCCAAGCGACACCACAAAAATAATTTAGATAAAGATTTGGGTGGCCTAAAGAATGAAATCTTGACCGGAAACTGTCTAATATCAATAATTTAAAAAAGATCAACCGTACCTACTCGGGCGCTAACATGCCATTTTACAAATTACACAAGCCAAAAAAACAAAGGCGCCGAAACCAAAGACACCGCTCTATTCGACCCGGAAAAAAACTAAATTAACACAGACTCTAAATAATTAAAAACCACCTTGTTAGTCTGAGCTTCGACGTTTTTATTGCACTTTAAAATTATTTCTTTCAGGTTTAATAAAACCTTTTTAGATTCGAGTTTTTAAAGCTACAACCATAGAGTTCAAAGCGACCAAGAAGGTTTGCAGTCGGTAGAAAACCTCTTTTGTTTTGTTGTTTAATGTGCTAAGGTAAAATTGCATTAATTTTATTGTTTATTTTGATTGCTTTTTGGAAAATAATAAAGCTATCCTTGTGGCTTCCAGTGTTTAACATACGAAGATTAATAATAATAAAAACGTTTTTATTTGTAGTTTTTTACAAAGCTGTAAGTAGGTATGACATATTCCGAATGTTTGTCAGACAATAAGACCGCACGGCGATCTTTAATGTGTTTGAAAACAAATCAATCAAATTAGTATGGACTATCTACATGTTTAAAGTTAATTTATATACAAGTTTAATGTGTTGTATGGAAGTTTAATGTGTTGTATGGAAGTTTATGACGTGTATTTGAGCGTATGCGCTTGTATTTGATGAATCCGTATATAAAAACAAACACGTCAAGTACGTTGAACGTTGCATCATCATCAGCCAGAGGACGTCCACTGCTGAACATAAGCCTCCCCCTTTAACCTCCACACTAAACGACAGCCTGCTATCTGCATCCACTGGATGCCCGCGACTCTCACAATGTCGTCGGTCCATCTAGTGGGAGGCCTCCCTACGCTGCGTCTTCCGGTTCGTGGTCTCCACTCCAGTACCTTTCTTCCCCATCGGTTATCGGTTATTCGAGCGATGTGGCCTGCTCATTGCCACTTCTGAACGTTTACCAGACGCTTTAATCTGGTTTGTTGCTGACATTTGCTGTGATAAAACGATAGCTAAAGGACATTTACCTAACTATGTACTTTGACATAGGCTTCTCCCAAGGCTCGTACTCGACCTGATCTTCGGCTTTTCGCTTCCAGCCACTGCGTCCCGTATATCGTCACTCCATGAAACCAAAAGGTGTCCTACACCTTTAGCATAATAGATAGTACTGTACAAGCTCATTTTGATTTTTAAAAAGTACAAACATTGCAAAAAGACACCATCCCATCAACGTCCAGGCGGTCACCCATCCAAGTACCGGCCGCGCCCGACGTACGAAAACCGGTAGTGAACAGAAATTTGACACCGACTCGCACTAAGCCATTATTTATTATTTGTTGTTATACTTTAGAGTGTGTACTATAATCTTGCCAAGTAACATTATAATATTTAGTGAAAATTTCAAAGATATAGACGTTTAAAGGTAGATAGACAGACAGTGTAGGCCTAGTAATAGGGTCCCGTTTTTACCCTTTGGGTACAGAACCCTAATAATAGGTTCTAACTAACCCTTATAATAGCAACGAACTCCACAAAATCCACTGACAAAAAAATAGGATTACTAATTGAAATTTCTACTATTTTTTGTCGTGGATATACGTAGCTAGAATAGATGATCTTTAAAAGTAAAAAAAACACCTGCCAGTGTTAGCCATAATGAAATCGTCAATACAATAATTTTTCATATTTTACACCCAAGAGAATTCAAGTCACAACAAAGTCCCACAAAACATTGTAACTCCAAAAGTGCAACTCATGACCTAATGCGTTTTAAAGAAAGATGTCATGTCATCACTTTAGGAAATGGACTCGGTAGCGCCCAGATTACAACTGTCAAAATATACTCGATTAGATGATTTATTATTTTAACGGACATCAAAAAGGAGTTTTGCAATTCGACTATGTTTTTGGTATTTTTGTTACGCGATTACTCAGCCAATTACTTATGAATTGATTTTGATGGTTCTTTTTTTGTTTGGTAGGTCATACTTCAAAGGTCATCATCATCATCATCAGCCCTGAGTGACCCACTGCTGGGTAAAGGCCTCCCTTTGTTTATGCCACTCTCCCCGGTCTCTCGCAACAAAATACAAGCTAATACTAAAACTACAAATACAGTTAGACTGCCCATAGGCTGTTGAAGGTCTAAAGATAATCCAAATGCTCGAGCCCACTACCAATTGGCAGCGTACCCAGCATGCTGGCGGCATTACCACGCTGAATGGCAAAATGTGTAAGTCTATTTGTTTGTACATTATAGGTATAGTCTTGAAGTCAGTGGTATTTTTTCTTACTAATAAATAATTTTATTATTAAACTGAACTAATTGTGCTCCGTGGTTTCACCCGCGTGAACAGCGTCGGTCTCCGACCTTCCAACTATTTCTACGCAAAACATCACGTCGAACAGATCTGTTGTTGCATGAAAAAGGATCAAACAAGCCAACAAACAAACAAAATTTCACTAAAAAATTTCAGCTGTTCCATAGAAAATGGTCATTGACAAAATTTATGTCAGCTGTTTTTTTCGCGATTTATGTGTTGGTCCCATAGTAACAGTTGTTCGTAATGATGAGTACAATTATCTCCTTTCGGCTTAGTACAGTGCATATGCATAACCCTTAAGTGCAATTTCGATGCCATTGCTCAACAGCGGTGAAGGAAAACATCGTGAGGAAACCGGTATGTCCTCAACAACCTCAACAGTTCAAAGACATAAATGTTATTCGCCAACATGCACTGGGCCCAGCATGGTGTATTAGGGGCCATCCTTTCTCTCTCAGAGAGAAGGCCTGTGCCAGCAATGGGAACTTGATGGCTGATAATGATTATGATGATGGTAGTTATAGTACTTATCCCAAATTAATAAGAAAGTAGGTCGTCTCAGCAACAGATGGCTGATCGCCAAAAGGTTCTCGAATGGAGACCACGGACCGGTAAGCGCAGCGTAGGACGTCCATACAAGATGGACAGACGACCTAAAAGAGACCGCAGGGAAACGCTGGATGCAGGCCGCTTCCAACCGGCCCTTTTGGAGATCGATGGGGGGACGTCCAGCAGTGGACGTCCTACGGCTGAAATGATAATGATGAGGTCGTCTCAGCAGCAATGGATGTTGGTGATAAAGCTTTCGTGAGCTTTTCTTATAACCTTTTTTTCTTTAAAAGGCGAGTTAATAGATTCTTTAAGGGTCGGCAACGTACCTATTTGTGATGCCTCTGGTGTTACAAGTATCCATAGGCAGCGGTGGCTACTTACCATCAGGCGGCCCGTCTGCTTGTTTCCCAGCTATGACATTAAAAAAAAACCTCATAAAAATACGACGCAATCCAAAAACACTACTAAATCACTAAAATTAAATTAAAATCCATTTCAAAGGTTGTTGCGATTTTTTTTCCGTGTTTTTTTTTTCGCTTTCTCCGAGGGACAAGCAAGCTTACCTGTGGACCGACAAAGGAAAAAATGATGGATGTGCCAAATCCCTTTTGCCACGGTAACAAGTACCGTTGGGTGAGTGTAGTCAGTTTTTCGATGGTAAAATAAGTACGTCTTGAATTGCATCAGACTATAATTTTTAGTCCCAGAACCACCAGAGGATGGGCAGCAGCATCCTTCTACTAATAGTAGAAAGTTCTGTGATCCCCAAGCCGCCTGCCAAGCGTGGGGATTATGGCAAACCACGATGAAAGACAAAACAATCGAGTCGCTGGCATCCAGCTGATGCAAAAGGCAAGCTGTCGTCAAGGGGAGGCCTATGTTCAGCAGTGGACGTTCTACGGCCGAAATGATGATGATGATGATGATGGTGATATTTTTAGTTTGCTATTGTAGAACTGTTAGGAGGGCTATGCTCTGGGTTTCTTTACGAGATCGAATCAGAAATGAGGAGATCCGTAGACGAACGATAGCTACCGACATAGCCCACCGGATTAGTAAGTTGAAGTGGCAGTAGGCAGGGCACATATCACGCAAAAGAGATGGCAGATGAGGACGAAATGATCGCGAATGGAGACCACGGACCGGTAAGTAGGTACTTAGATATAACAATGCGTGAAAGTCCTGATAGATATTTAAAACACGTGTTGAAACCGTGAAAGTTTTATGTAGCACTCCTAACATCCCCAGCCTGTTTCGTAGTTTATCTACTGCTTTTTTTATATTTTTTATAATATAGGCTTGCGCTTGGCCGCCATCTCGCCTGTTACGATGGAGCACGCTTACCTAGAAGAAACCGATTCACTCTCGACTTGAAGTCACCCAAATTGTAACTAACGGGGAACACCCACTAAGGCAGCGAATTCCACAGACTAGCAGTTCGCACAACAAAATGTGGAATCAAAGCGCTTTGTACAGGTTCTTGGAATATCCTACTAAACGCGAAAGTTTGTATGTATGTATGTATGTTTGTTCCTCTTTCACGCTGCAACAGAACAACGGACCGACCTGATTTTTTGCATGGGTATAGTTCAAGAGTCAGAGAGTGACATAGGCTACTTTTTGCCCGTTGGTCCAGTTGGTAGTGAACCTACCTTCTGAGCTTGGGGGTGTGGGTTCGATTCCCATCTAGGACAAACATTTATGCGATGAACATTTGTGTTTGTTCTATATCTGGGTGTTAATATCTATTTAAGTATGTATTTAAAGCTATATATGTATGTATATCAGTCTCTGGCAGCCATATCACAAGCTTTGCTTAGTTTGGGGTCAGATGACCGTGTGTGCAAAACTGTCCCGAATATTTATTTATTTTATCATCATCATCACCATTTTTCATCACTACGCGGGTGAAACCGCGAGGTGCAGCTAGTCAACCATAAAGCGGTGTCGATCTTTCGTGCCCGCTCTGGCAGTCCGATAGAAAAATGCATTTTTACCATACGGATCCGGGCAAACGGGTGCGTTTGATCCCTTCAATCCATGCGGATAATCTACTTTGTAATACATACTACTTGCTGTCTCAAACAACAACCCACATCATTGATATTTGAACAAATCTTTTGTTCTCTTCTCATTTTGCATGGTAGGGTACTAACGCCTGGCTGGCTTGAAAGTTTTTCGACAAGCACCTTAACGGTGTGATCCCGTAGCCCGACTTGGAAGCTGTTTTCCATGTGTTTACGATCTTCAACCACACCGTCACTTAGCATCAAGTGAACTGGGTAAACGCCTATTATTAGTGATCCTTCTTGCCTCACACCTGCATCATGTGGAATGAGCTACCTTCCGCGGTGTTTCCGAGATAATACAACATGGGGTTCTTCAAAATGTGAGTTAATAAGGACGGCAACGTAATTGTGATGCTTCTGGTGTTACAAGTACCCATAGGCGACGGTGACTGCTTACCATCAGGCAGCCCGTCTGCTTGTTTGCCAACTATGGCATATATTAGCCAAGTGTGAGTCGGTGTCAACTGTTCACTTCCGGTTCTCGTACGATCACCGAAGTGAAGCAACGTCGGGCGCGGCCGGTACTTGGATGGGTGACCGCCTGGGCGTTGATGTGATATCTTTTTGCACAATTTTTTTGTATTTTAGTAGCTAACAAGCTATGTGGTAGTACGGAACCCTCAGTGCGCGAGGCCGACTCGCACTTGGCCGGTTTATTTATGGTTGCTGGTGGGCTGTGTGAGCTTTAAGCCTAAATTGTTGGTTTGCTATTTCAACCGTGTGATGTATTTTTGCTGAAGTTATTTCTTCTTTGGCTTTATTTCTTAATTGGCATGTCAAGATATTCGTGTATCTCTGGTGTTTTGGCATAGCAAGGTATAGCAAAAATGATTTTTGTTTATCTGTGATCGACATAGAAATAACTATTTACTTTTTTAATGTTTAACCTCAGAACAGCTCCGTGATTTATAACCTGATACGGAAAATTCTTATTTGAAAGAATAGACTTTCAGATTGGTCTAATAGAAATTTCGTTAAAACTGGTGTAGTAGTTTTGTATTTAAATCAAATAAACTGTAAAAAAATATATTTTTATATTAATTTGAAGTCGTTTTTTAAATCCTTATAATCAGCTTATCTTAGAACATAACCTGTGTCACACGCTTCCAGCCAACCTGTATATCGTCACTCCATCGCTTCAGAGCTTCATTCGCGTCAGGGCGTCTTAAATTCCGTTTGCCAACTCGTGGTCTCCGCTATAGAACACGTCTATCAACGGTTAAGTTCTGCAACATTTAAGCCACTTCAGCCAATTCCCATGTTTTAACTAGTCTGGCAGTGTACAGGGGCCTTATGGACAACTGCTATTGCGGCACCAAACTAACGTTAAATCCGCTCAGTTGGAAAATACGCGACCGCAAACCGTATCAGGACGCGTTAAGGTTCATGATCGCGTGATTTTCCAACTGAGCGGATTTAACGTTAGTTTGTTGCCGCAATAGCAGTTGTCCGTAAGGCCCCTGCTCTGTCAAAGTCTTTTCTGATTGTAGATTCTTTAATCAGCAATTAATCAATTACTTTGAAAAGTATAAAATTCTATGTAATGAACAAAAAGGCTTTAGACCAAAAAAAACGATAAATGCTGCAATTTATGATTTTCTGTATAAAGTTATGATGAATGTTGATAGGAATAATGCTGTGAGTGCTATTTTCTGTGATATGACTCAGGCATTCGACTATGTGGACCATAACATTCTACTCAATAAGCTGGAGGCATATGGTGTCAGAGGCAACATCCTAAATTTAATTAAGTCATATTTAACGAATCGAAAACAAATAACTATCATAAAAAGAATCAACCATAAATCAAAAGCAGAGGACACATTCACTTCCAATGAGCGTATTGTAAAGTTTGGTGTACCCCAGGGAAGTGTATGGGGTCCACTACAATTTATTTCCTACATAAATGATTTGCCAAAAGCTACTCCGCATCCAATGTCACTGTTCGCTGACGATAGCACTGTTACAGTTGCTTGTGAAAGTAAAGAACAATACGAAACTGATATTAACAATGCTCTAAATTCAATTATCAAATGGTTAAATACTAATAACTTAAAAATTAATATAAATAAAACAAACTTGATGCAATTTTCTCAAAGATTTAATTATATAAATGACTTAAACATACATTATCAAAATAATAAAATAAAGGAGGTTGATGTTGCCAAATTTCTTGGTATTACAATTGATAAAAAATTGAACTGGAAAGCTCACGTTGAGGAGCTCTGCAAAAAGCTTGGAAGCTCGGCATATGCTCTCCATAGACTTGCTTCAGTTGTAAAAACAGACGCATTGTTAACATCTTATCATGGTTTGGTGGCATCACTATTGAGATATGGCTTGATTTTCTGGGGCAATTCAACAGAGGTGGAACGCGTATTTAAGGCACAGAAACGATGCATTAGAGTAATGTTTGGACTTAACAGCACTGATAGCTGTAGACCAAAATTTAATGAATATAAAATTCTAACACTTCCGTCACTTTACATCTTTGAAGTAGCATGTTTTGTTAAAAGTAACCCGAACTATTTTCCCCTTACAAATGATAAATCTAAACGTAATAGACGTGACAAGCACAAGCTTCTCATAGAACACCGCAACAAGAAATTATTAAATGATAGCATTTTCTGTATGGGACCGTTAATCTATAATAAGATGCCTAGAAACCTTAAAGATCTAAATATTAATCTGTTCAAATTAAAATTGAAAAAAATTCTACTGACTAAGTGCTATTACACCGTAAAAGAATTTATTAATGATAAGAGATTAAATTGGAATACTAACATTGACTAACTAATAATGACATTATAATATTGTAGACATCGTACCTATTTAACTTGACATAACTACTATACTAAGACATTTCCTTTGTAAACTAACAATACTAATAACTTATAATTAGTGAGTTATGAATGCCAGTACTAATATTGCACGTCCATTTAGAGACAAGTTTGTTTTCGGAGCTCTTAAGAACAGATTATGTCTGTATTACATCTAGGTTTACCAACAAACTGCAATAAATATATTTTGATTTTGATTTTGATTTTTGATTTTAGACAGCCAATAATACTATTACGTACGCTTGTACAGTCTCTTTATAATGCAACAGGGTTTAATAGGCAGCTTTAGGTGGATAAAAAATAACAATACTCTTTTATATCTGGCTTAGTTTACTTGGCTACTGTTTTGGACTGTTAATACTGAAGAATATAATTAAAATAATATTGAATTTGGTGTTTAAGGTATATATTCAGACACCTATTAATTATCATAATTATACTTATACTAGCTGCGCCCCGTGGTTTCACCCGCGTAGTGATAAAAATTGTGATGGTGACGATGATGAAAAAGTAGCCTATGTCACTCTCCGGCCCTTGAACTATACCAATGCAAAAAACAGATTGATTCGTTGCTTTGTTGCTGCGTGAAAGAGGAATAAACAAACCAACAAACTTTAACTAGCGGTCCGCCCCAGCTTCGCACGGGTATAGATTATAGCCTATGCCACCCGGGGATAGTGTAGCTTCCCAACAGTGAAATAATTTTTCAAATCGGTCCAGTACTTTTTGAGCCAATTCGTTACAAACATACTTACATACAAATCTTTCTTCTTTATAATATTATAGTATAATTATTGTAAATAGGTATCAGCACAAAACGTGGTTTCCACCTATGGGCCTCATAAGCAAGCTCAAAGTCGCACAACGAGCTATGGAGAGGGCTATGCTTGGGGTTTCTCTACGAGATCGAATCAGAAATGAGATCCGTAGACGAACTAAAGTCACCGACATAGCCCACCGGATTAGCAAGTTGAAGTGGCAGTGGGCAGGGCACATATCACACAGAACAGATGGCCGATGGGGCCGAAAGGTTCTGGAATGGAGACCACGGACCGGTAAGCGCAGCCATAGATAAATATATGCGCAGCGTAGGACGTCCACCCACAAGATGGACAGATGACAGATGATAAAAGAGACCGCAGGGAAACGCTGGATGCAGGCCGCTTCCAACCGGCCCTTTGAAGATCGATGGGGGGGTGTATGTCCAGCATTTCTTTAAGCTTGTTTTTTAGTTTTTTTATGTACTGGCCACATGCCACCAAGGAGCTTAGATATTATTAGGAAAAATTTACTCTAACATCGAAAATAGACTTGATGCTTTAGTTTCGTAACAATAATATCATTCCTTCACCAGAAAGTTCGCTCAGGACTTCGACCAGAAAAATGAATGGACGGGCCCTAGAAGAAGCGAATTTTTGAAGAGGTAAGAGTCGGTCCTAGCCGTAGTAAGTGCGACACAAGTCTATTGTTTCATGATAACGAAACATCTGACAAATATAATATATGCCGTCGTGAGCTTTCCCGAAGTGTAAATACACAACAAAAAACCGCTATCTATTATTTGTAACAAATGTACTGTACATTGTTATAATTTTTTTTTTTTCGGGGCATTTTTCACACACGGTCATCTGACACCAAACTAAGCAAAGCTTGTGATATGGCTGCCAGAGACTGATATACTTACATATATAGTTTTAAATACAGAAAACTCACTCCGGAAAATCATTTAAATAACTAGCGACTTATAACTTTATAAATGTTCATTACACAAATGTTTGTCTTAGATGGGAATCGAACCCACGCCCCAAAGCTCAGAAAGCAGGTTCACTACCAACTGGACCAACGGGCTATCAATTAGGTGTTGAAGTATATGTCCGACGGTTTTGACTCGTTTTTACTGAGCAAGTTCAATGGTTATGGCCCGTCCAGTCATTTTATTTTCGTCGAAGGCTCAGGATCGAAACACGTTCTAAAAAAGTATCTCAAGACGAAATCCTTGGTTAGTGCGGGTCGCGTGTGACCGGCCAGTACATAAGGTAAGTACATAATCCTGTACATAATTGTACATAATCTGTACGTGTACATGCAGTAATATAATTTGCGTCCGTTGTAATGACAGGGAGCGGGCGGCACGCATGCGCGCCGGATCACACGGGTGGCTTTTTTCAAACAATTTTTAAAAACTAAGTCCACAGAAAAGAATTAAAAAAAAACGGCTGTCAACTTGTCAATGAATTTTTGTAAGAAATTCGTTGTAGCACTTGTAGCCAGTTGCACCCATATAAACGAAGCGTGTTCAATCAAGGTTCTGTCATAATGCCTGGTAACAGATTTTCCTTCTCATTTCCGTTCTATTTACTTCTCTTTTCAGTGCTAGGTGCAATTGTGCAACAAAATAAATTCACTGACCAAAAAAAAACTGAAACACTAATATATAAATCTAAACTAACTAATGTTATAAACCGCTGCCGTTTTATTGCAATTCGCGTGTCGCGTTGCAATGTCGCGTCGAATTCTGTACTATATCAGGTACTAGCGGTCCGCCCCGGCTTCGCACGGGTATAGATTAAGTTTAGCCTATGTCACCCAGGGATAGTGTAGCTTTTTTTTTTTTTTTTTTTTTAACGCAGATAAGTCCGCGTTTGACCACCAACTCGCCTGTTGGTAAGCGACGATGTGGTCGAAGATGAAGCACGCAGACTTAGAAGATACCTATTCACTCTGGCCTTGAAAAGGCCCAGGTTATATCTCTCAGGAAACAAGGAAGCTGGCAGGTTGTTCCAAACTTTGGCCGTACGGATTAGAAACGTAGAATCGAAACGTTTGGTACGTATCCAAGGAAAATCCACAATGTATGGGTGGTAGTGGGCCGTTTTCCTACTTGTCCTGTAGTAGAAAGGGGATGGCAGGATAAGGTCATGTAGCTCTGATGCACATTCTCCAAAATGAATCCTGTAGAAAATTGACAGACTCGCTACTTTACGGCGGTGTTCTAGACTGAGAAGTTTCTTAGCCACTAACTTCTCATCGCCTATAAGACGAACAGCACGCCGGTCTACCGATTCAAGAGCTTCGAGCTGGTATTTGGCTGAGCCGTCCCAAAGATGACAGCAGTATTCCAAACACGATCGGACTTGAGCTTGAAACAGAGTAAGCAACTGCCCCGGTGTGAAATACCGCCTAACCTTACTCAGGACGCCCAGCTTTTTACCAGCTAATTTAGCCTTTGACTCTAGGTAACAGCTTCCCAACAGTGAAAGAATTTTTCAGTACTTTTTGAGCCAATTCGTTACAAACATACTTACATACAAATCTTTCCTCTTTATAATATTGAGTATAAATAAAAAAGTTTTTTTTTATGCTTAGGTACTGGTAACATTGTAGTATTAAAAAAAGTTTTTTTTTGGCCAAGGTAGGTGCTGTAAAAGTTTTAAATACTAGCGAGCGTGTTCAATGAAACTAGTTGCGTAGCCATTACTGATTTATTCCGAAGTACCCACATTATCTTATTAATAATATGTTATCAACATCTACCTACAGGTGCCATTGCTCGCTCAACAATAAAGGCATGCTCAATAAGCATGCTCGGAAGTAATGAATCAATGAAGTCAATTCTCCCCCCGTGTGTCGCGACGTCGAGTCAAAGACGTAAAAACAATCGCGTTTCCTCCCCACAGCAGACGTGATTCCACGTTGTCTGTGTGTGTACAGGCGACCACACAACTACCATCATTTATTTGCATATTTTTTTTAAAGAATTTTCTAAATTTCTTTTTCTACGTATTCCATCCCCGGGCAAACCATCGCTTCAGGAGAGTTGATGGCCGACGTAGTACCTACCTACTACGACGTAGTATTATGTACTATGAAAAAAAATTAAATCAGTCGTAGTACTGCACGTCACGGGGCTTAGTCCCAGATTTGATAGTTTTCGAAAACTTTTTTCGTTTTCGTATTGTTCCATACATTGCTGGGCTGAAAGGTATTCGAAAACATTTTTCGTATTAGAGTGAAGCAATCTATACCGCCGATTTTAGTTCCTCCGCGTTTCCGCTGGAGGCGCTTTACTAAAATGTATGGAACAATACGTAAACAAAAATATTTTTTTTCGATAACTATCAAATCCCAGACTAAGCCCCCTGAAGTGAAAACTGAAGTAGTAATTCACCTATTCCACAAGAGATGGGCCTATTCAAATATTACGGAAACATATTGCTTAGTTTGGGGTCAGATGACCGTGTGTGAAAAAATGTCCCAAATATTTATTTATATATCTAAGCGTGATGGTCACGTGAGTTCAGAGCTTTTCCCTCTGCCAAAAAAACAATTTCGTGTTCCGGATACCACAAGCATTAGTCTATGCCACAAGGAATCTAACGATACCGGTCAATGGTATATCTTTTTTTATTTTTTTTAAATTGCGGCTATCAAGCTTGTGCGGTCAGCCTGATGGTAAGCAGAAACTGCTGCCCATGGACACCTGCAACTCTAGCGGTGTTGACGGTGCTTTGCAAGCTCTGAGAAGTAGTTATAGATACCCATTTAAAACGCTTCATGTTGAAGCTCGGCGGGAAGACCATCAAAGGAAGGACGTTCCACATTTTTTTTTAATGCCATAGAAGGCAAACACGCAGACGGGCCGCCTAATGGTAAGTAGTCACCGTTGCCTATGGATAGGTACTTGTAACACCAGAGGCATCACAAATACGTTGGACTCTATTAACTCGCCTTTTGAAGAACCCCATGTTGTAGCTTCTCGAAACACCGCGGAAGGTATATAGCTAATTCTACATGTTGCAGGTGTGAGGCAAGAAAGATCGTGTGAGTCGCACAGTGGCGATTTTCACTGATCTATGATGTATTGTGATCTTGCAGGTCAGCGGAAGAAAGGAATGGAAAAATCGAAAAGTGCAATTGTAAGGTGAACCGTACTATAAAGGCTGGGGAACCACAATGACGGTTGACGAATAACGAATGACGACCACGAATGACGGTTTATATTATCTTTGCATAGACCACATACACACGCTGGCAACACTGAACACTTCCGTGGGCGAGTGTACTCCAGCAGGGTAAAGGCGCCGGCTTTCGACTCAAACCTGTAGCTCTCTTTCTAATTTTGTCACTTTCTTCTTCAATTAAATCCACAGAAAAGAGAAGTAAATACAACGGTGTAGGATATGTCTACATGAAAACTATTTATTTGTCTTGAATCACGTTTTATTTAATTAATATTAATATTACACAAGGTGCAAGAAATGGCCGTGGCCGCTAGCGTTGTAAGAAGAAAGCTACAAAAAAATGTTGCTAGCTCCCCAATAACAGTCACAGACAATGTATGCTCATGCCAACACCTCGAGTCGACCTGAACAAACGGAAATGAGAAGGAAAATCTCTTACTAGCTTAGAATAACTACACAAAGAAACCAAGTACATTCGCAAAATTTAAGCCATTCAAATGGTGTCATATATGACACCAAAAAATATATAAAATTTTACTATGACAATTTGCGCAGTGAAATCGTACCACCACATATCAGAAAAGTAGCATAAGAGTTATGGTGTGACATTCCACAGGTAATCCATTAATTTTCTTGCTTATATCGTTTAAAATACCAATCGAAACGTAAGCTACAAAGCGAATTTGTAGCTTACGTTTTGAGAAGGCGTTGTTTGGAAACTTACCTTCTCTGAGTAGTTATTCTAAGGTTACCAAGCATTATGTTTTTTTTTTTTATTCAATACATTGTTCATATACGATTTACAAAAATGTAGCACCAAAAAACCACAAAGGTTTGTCTTGGCACACAGATTCACCCCGCACTAACAAACAATACGCAAGCTCCTACACTGAAATAAAGAATAAAATAAAAGTAATTGATGCAGAACTTGTACAAAGTAAATCTATTTAAAAAAAAACATAATGCATGGTAACAGATTTTCCTTTCGGTTGAACCTTGATTGAACATTCTTATTTAGATCAACACGTCAAACTTCGCATCACAGTTGCTAACTGATTTCGAATGACTGACGTTTCGTTTATTTATGTGTAACTGGCTACAACAAATTTCTTACAAAAATGCCTTGACAGCCGATCAAATATTTTTTTTTCTTTTATGTAATTCAAATTGTTCAAAATGTAAATGTACTAAGGTAAGTATTTGTTTAAAAATGTAAAAAGTGAATTCGTAGGAGTTGTAGTGGACAGCCACGCATTTGCGCGCTGTACAATCCGACAGCACCCGGTTCGATCCTCGGCCCTGCACCAATGGCTTTTTTTTCACTAAAGTACCTAAATAAATTATGTAAAGTTTTGATGGTAAACTGTATACCAAAAAAGTTTTAGTAGTGTAGGCACCTACCTACGCTAATTCATCTCGTGTTAAGTATTGTATCAGTTCGTCTTTGATGTACATTTTATCCAGAAAAAGACGAAGTAGAGTGTATCAAAGACGAACTTGATACATTTTATCCCGATAAAGACATAGTCGGGTGTATCAAAGACGAACTTGCTACATATTATCCTGAAAAAAAACAAAGTAAGGTGTATAAAAGACGAACTTGATATATTTTATCCCGATAAAGACGAAGTAGGTTGTATTAAACACGAACTTGATATATTTTATCCCGATAAAGACAAAGTAGGGTGTATCAAAGACGAACTTGATATATTTTATCCCGATAAAGACGAAGTAGGTTGTATTAAACACGAACTTGATATATTTTATCCCGATAAAGACAAAGTAGGGTGTATCAAAGACGAACTTGATATATTTTATCCCGATAAAGACGAAGTAGGTTGAATTAAACACGAACTTGATATATTTTATCCCGATAAAGACGAAGTAGGTTGAATTAAACACGAACTTGATATATTTTATCCCGATAAAGACGAAGTAGGTTGTATTAAACACGAACTTGATTCATTTTATCCCGATAAAGACAAAGTAAGGTGTATCAAAGTCGAACTTGATACAATTTATCCCGCTAATGACTAGACGTATATTGAAGATAAATTTGATATATTTTAACCCGAAAAAGACAAAAATGATATCCTATTCCGAAAAAATACACGGTAGAGACATTGTGAGTGTCGCGGGTATCCAGTGGATGCAAAAGGCAGGCTGTCGTTCAGTGTGGAGGTTAAAGGGGGAGGCCTATGTTCAGCAGTGGACGTCTTCCGGCTGATGATGATGATGATGACACGGTAGAGCTCAAAACCTGCACGCAATACCAGTACCACCACAGAACGCAGGTCTTTCTATTTTTTTTGTGAACAAAGTCTCTATCCAGATTTTATTGTTATTATGTTAACAGTCATCAATAAAACTACTCTTTCGATACCTACCGCGAGTGTTCCTTCCGGGAATCGAAGCGGCACCTCTGACTCATAAAGCCGCGGTGTTACTCAGAACTCGTAAAGAGAAGTTCGTATTGGCCCTTAAATTATCAATTGAGGCCATTAGGTGGCCTTCAAGTTAAAGTTTGACACTGGATAGCCACTTAGCTTTTTCATGTACTAACTTATTGACCGAGCGAAGCGACGGTCTCAAAGTCTACGGAACAGATTGGTGTTTGTATACTGTAGTATGTATACATACATACCTATTTGATCGACAATAACTTGCGTATAGATCTTAGCTTTTTTTTTAACGGACTTTTAAAATGTTTCAATTCAAAGTTCTAATTATTTATTTCACATGATTTGACATGTGATGTTTTTTTTTCAAATTGTTAATTAGGCTTTAGTTTTTTTTCGTTATTTTAAGTTTTAGTTTTTAGTTATGTTTTTAAGTTTACGTTCATTTTCTGTTTTTTTAAGTTGTGCATAATAAACATTTAAAACTGATGATTGATAATTTAAAAAAATATATATAACACACAAACATTTTTTTTAATGTATCTGTGGTAATTGGTTATGTGGTATTTCAGTAAAAAAATTAAAGCTACCTATATAAAAAAAATAGAAAAGGAGTAAATAAATAAATAAATAGGTTTATCAGTCAAAAAATTTAAGAGGGCTCTTTAGTTTGTAAACAAGAACTACAATTTAGATTGTTATTTGACCCACGGCAGCGCTCAGTTGTAAATGCGACTCGCGGTCACCCATCCGAGAACGTCTGTAACGTGGAAACATCCAGACATCTCCGACATCCCGGCTGCCGCCAATAATTAACGAAACCCCTGAACTACGTAAAGCTTTATGACTGTAATTATAAGCGGTTTACAAAATACAAATAAAATAGGGCTCAAAGCACGCGCGGCGCCCGCGGCGGTCCGACAACTAATGACGCTTACGAGGCGCCAGAGATTTTTTTATTGGGACAGGCTAATGTTGTTAGGGTCTGAAATCCTAGATTTTCAGATTTTATTTATTAATTTTTTCAGATAATAGTTTAGTTATTCATCACTATTATCAGCCAGAATACGTCCACTGCTGAACATAGGCCTCCCCCTTTAACCTCCACACTGAACCACAGCCATCTGCATCCACTGGATGCCCGCGACTCTCACAATGTCGTCGGTCCATCTAGTGGGAGGCCTACCTACGCTGCGTCTTCCGGTTCGTGGTCTCCACTCAAGAACCTTTCGTCCACATCGGTTATCGGTTCTTCGAGACATAAAATATGACAAAAAATCTTCCATTTGCTTTAGTTTCGTTGGGTCAATAATATACGAAAATTAGTCGCTTGGTTTTACCATCTTAAATTCTAGGTACCTAAGTAGTAGTTAAGTCCCGGAACTAAGAACTAAGTAGCTCACATTTTATACTAGCTTAGCACAACCTTTTGTCTGCCTGTCGTCACGTACATTATCAATAATGGTTCAGCCATATGATCCCAAAATAAACAAAAATGTCAGGTAGCTAAGAAATGAATATCGGCTTCACTAATTAAGTCTTGACAATGGGTATCAAATTTACGGTAATTTAGGTTTTATTTCACAACAAAATAAAGGTGATTTTTGATCGCATATTGTAGAGATATTAAAACTGATATAAATGTAATAGTTTGGACTATTTTAAGTTTTATATCGTTAGAAATAAAGTAGGGTTTTCATTGAAAATAGTTGATAAAGTTGTAAGCCAAAGGATCAAAGGAAATGCAGTGTCAGTGCTCTGATTTACAGTGCAGTGCAATGTTATCGGCACTTTTGACGTGATAACGTCTTATAAATCGATGAACGACGGCTGCACGCACGAAAAATTGTCACAGTCACGTTCCGCCTGAGCCGCGCGTGCGAGCGAGAGCGCGGAACAAGCGATAGAGAGGCACGATCGGCCTGTGCGTTATCACGTAGATACAATTATCGTCCGTAAACCAACTTTACAGACAACCCTTTTTTTTAATTAAATTAATGTGAACATTATCTATCGACAGCTCAACGGTATAGTCGAGAAGCGGCCATTAAGTTGCGCACGCAGTACCCGGCGCCCGCGCATTGTACCGGCACAAACGGACAGTCATGCTGACTCTCCTACCGTAATGCACTAATGTAATTTATTAGTTCTCGCTGACATCATGTCGGTAGGTAACTGTTAGGATTAGGGTTGTAAGGAATGGGTTTGCTAAGCAGCTTTACTAGTTGAGCAATATACGCATTACGCATAAAGACTGTGCTAAGCAGAAAAGAGGTCATTGTACTCATCATTATGAACAACTTTACTATGGGACCAACCCTGAAATAACGAAAAAATATCAGCTGTTCTATAGAAAACGGTCATTCACACTCTACAAAATGTATGGAACAGCTGATATTTTCCCGCAATTTTACCTTTAATCTGGTCCCTTAGTATAGTAAAAATTGTTCATAATGATGAGTATAAATGACCCCCTTTCCGCTTAGTACAGTCTATATGCCTACCCTACCCTGGCCTACACTGTAGAATTGCGAAAAATATCAACTATTCCATAAAAAATTGTGCATGACCGTTTTCTAACGGTACGCTTAGTCCCAGATTTGATAGTTTTCGAAAACTTTTTTCGTTTACGTATTGTTCCATTACATTTTAGTAAAGTGCCTCTATCGGAAACGGGGAGGAACTAAAATCGGTAGTAATCGGCGGTATAGATTGCTTCACTCTAATAAGTACGAAAAAACAAAACTCCTTTACTAAATAAGTACCTATATTCGAGGTTGTAATCTTAAGGATTTTAAATTATCCCGCTGTTTCCTTCTGATAAAATAAGCTGGTTTGATTACGCCAAATTATTTCAGTAAACTTATCAATGAATAAAAACTGTCATTCTCATTTCCTTCCTCACAGGAAACACCGCAAAATATTACTTAAATCTATTATAATTAAATTATTCCTTTGCTTCACCGCCTAAATCGACGGCTAGCGCCTTTGCCGCGGGGCGTCTACGAAAAAAATATAAAAAAGAAAAAGTTAAAAAAAGTATAAACGTCAAATGGAAGAGGTTTGGCGCCAGCGCACTGACACTTTGGTATCGTAGAGCGGGCACGCCCATGGCGCCGAATTTATAATATTTAGGCGGATATTGTAGACAAAGAAGGTTCTAATATTTTATATACAGAATCAAGTTATAGAGTAGGTAGATATTATAGACTTTTGTACTCAAAAGAATCCTAGACAATATAATTATTTCCTGTAGATCCTTTAAAAAGAAAATACCGTAGCTTAGCTTTTGTCAAATACCTACCTAGGTGGCTGTTTGTAGCAATGGCTGAATAACGAGCCAAAAGCTCTACTTATCAATTTTAAAACAACTGGCCATGAGCCACGCATAAATGGTAGGGTTCCGTAGCCAAAGCCATCAGGTAATTGAGACCACATTCATAATACTTAGCTAAGAATTTGATGGTTATAGAAAAATTTACTTTTTATAATATTTAAGCCAAAGAAAAACTTCTTGGGTAACATTTGTTTTTAATCAAAGATAATTTTTTTAAATAGACAGTCCAAATCTATGGAACTCTAAAAATTACTGTCTTTGTAAAAAAACATATTTTTTTTAAACCTCATCGTTACTTATATTAGTTATTAGCATAATGTAGGTACCTACTGTTGCGGCAAGCAACAAAGTTTTTGGTGAGCGAATGTGCAAAATGACGACCGAGGTGAAACTGAGCCATACATAACGTGAGCCCAATGCCTATTTGCAGCCAAAGCTTGTACATTTAGTACTTTTCTCGAACACAGCAAAGATCTTCACGGAATATAGATGACCATATTTATTTTATCAAAAAGTGAACCTTTCCCGCGTAAAGCCACGTCATCCCGCTAAGGCACTATGCAAATGGCGAATTAAAAAGTAATTAATCTCTACCTCTTCCGTTTGAGCTTTTTTTATCTTATTGCGTGTGAAAGAGAGTTAATATTTCATAAATCATTTCTGTTTTGTAATCTGTCATGAATGAGCAATCTTTATTTTTACTTTAGTAAAGCCAGTAGGAAGGTAAATACGATGTTACCTACTTATCACTGTTGAGGTGGCCGCATAACTAAACTAAAATTGTTCACGGGAGGTATCTACATCTATTATATTCTATGGTTCTGTATCTGTACTCCATAGTCCTTAGTAGGTAAGTAGGTATTTATATCACAGAAAAGAAAAAGAAAATTTGTTTAAATTAGAACGGCTGTCAAGGCATTTTTGTAAGAAATTTGTAGCCAGTTGCACCCATATAAACGAAACGTCAGTCATTCGAAATCAAGTTAGCAACTGTGATGCGGAGTTCGACGTGTTGATCCAAATAAGAATCATTCCACAATCTTACCACGGTAAATATCCCGTAAATAATCATATAACTTCAAATAAGAATGTTCAATCAAGGTTCAACCATAATGCCTGGTAACAGATTTTCCTTCACATTTCCGTTCTATTTAGGTACTTTTCTTTTCTGTGGTTTATATAGTGTGGTATAGTCTCATTTTGTTCAAAATAATCATGCCTCATAGAAGCAAGTAGGTAGGTGCCTATTTATGTATGAAAAGTTTATTATTTCCCAAAATATACCAAAGCCAATTAGTAACATTCCGAAAATAAGTTTTACGCCTAAATCATAGGATAATTAAAAAAAAAAAGCGTTTTTTCGTCGCCAATTTCTCCCATTATCCTACCACCTATTATTGTTTCGACGTCACAGGTAAAACTGAATGATTTTTTTCTAAAAGCTCGTCCCGCCAAAAGTGGAGCACGCGAGCGGCGGGCGCCATCTTTTGTTTATTTTTTTTATACTGCGGCTCCGATCGGCATAGGAGTTTAGCCGCAGGCCACAAGCAGTCAGTCAAAAGTCACGCGTTTGACTTCGAAATAAAGGGCGTCACACACGGTGAAGATACTACAAAATATGCGATTATAAAATACAATGCAGTAAAACAATAATGTATAATCATAAGATATCCATAGCCGTGCAGGGCAAACACGTTTTGCGGATCACTCCAACTGTATACCTACTTGGTAGGTAGATAATTATACCTATTCACGAAATGGTTCTTCTAGGCAAGAGTGCTCTGTCGTAGACCACATCATCGCTTCATCGCTTTCAACAAAACAATCCACTGGTTTTTTTTTTTTAAATTTAATATTATGCTTGCGTTTGACCGCCAACTCATCTGATGTTAAGCGATGATGCGGCGGAGCACGCTTGCCTAGAAGAAACCGATTCACTCGTGATTTGAAGTCACCCAGATTGTAGATACCTATCGGGTCGACTTTACGAAATAGGTGGCGAGAGGAATCGACAGTTTACTGAACGCTGCCCAGGGAAGCCCTAGAACTCGACGAAGTGACGATATACGTAAGGCAGCTGGTAGGTATAAGGTATTATGGTGGCAAATAGAGAGATAGGCCTATGTCCAGCACTAAGATAAGTTGGTTATGATCAGGCAAGTTCGCGCTCAAAGGCATGCGTAAAATTAAATAAATAAATAAAAAAAGATTTCTAAATATATTATATTACATTATATGTATTATATTACACATGGCTACTAGGTATAGGTATGACAAAATGTGAAAGCTGTAGTTTTTTTTTTTTAATGCCAAACCACCAAATCCTAATGGCATTGAAAGATAAAAATATGACAGACGTAAGCTTTTTATAGACATCTAAATACACGAACTAATATAACGGCGCGCGGCGATGCTCACGTCATCACATAAAAAAAAAATACAATAATTTATTTTTTAGATAGCTAGGTACCGTAAGGAAAACCTATGTATTCAAATAATTCGTATCTTAAAATTTAATGGTCTACGTTTTTAAAATATACCATTAAATATATAAGGTTAGAACATTTGGGCAATCCCCATTGAATATTTGATATTACATACCTCGTGTGAGACGCCCTTTAAAAGGCAAAGAAAAAATACAAAGGATCTTGAATGATACAGTTTTTTGAACAAATTAGAGATTTGGAGCGAGTTTTTTTTATTCTTTAGAGAAATGGCGTGTTGTACATAATGATACGGCTGCGCCGGCGGCGGTTTCAGTAAGATCCTCGGAATAAAGTTTGGATGATAATTTTATTCTGGGTAGCGAGGAAGGAGTAATTACCAATTATTTGAAGTTCAACCTTCCTACAGGCGATTTTGAGAAGTCAGGTAGCCTAGAAGGTAGGTCTTGGAAAAAATTCATGGAAGTGTGAGTTTCCCCTTTGGCTCTTAGGTACTGTTTACCTCCCCCCCCCTGTTCGTCCATTTGATCATCTCGTTTGCAGCCTTGATTCTATTATTTGTCAACACAAATTGTGTAACTAATTGTCTTTAAATTGCAATTATTGCGGTTTTTTTTTAATTGCCTCAAAATTGATAGTTTTATTTTTATACTGTTATAATATTAGGTGGTTGTTTTTTTGTAGTATAAAAAAATTATTTAAAACTGTAAATTTTGAGGCAGTTGTTTAACAATTAAAATCGCAACAATTACAATTTAAAGACAATTTCTTTAGTAGAATCGGGGCCCTGTTGTGTGCTGCTCAATATTGAAGTGTGCGTTTGTAGAACACTAAGAATATTGTGCGTGACGAGGCAAGTAAACACTGCACACGTAGCGAATTTGTAGCTTACGTTTTGAGAAGGCGTTGTTTGGAAACTTACCATCCGCTAATGATTTTTTTTAAATTTTGGCTCCTCGTACCCAGAGGGTGAAAACGGGAACCTATTACTAAGCTACGCTGTCTGTCTGTCCGTCCGTCCGGCTGTATCTTTCGAACCGTAATAGTGATATCCAGTTGAAATTTTCACAGAATAGGTATAGATATATGTAGGTAATATGTTACGGAGAATTATTAGATATAATAATAAAGTCAAAAAGTAAAAATTTAAGGGTGGTCCCCCCATGCAACAAACGTATTTTTTTAACGTATTTTTGTATTAGCTCTAATGTAAAAACGGTAATACCTACAAGCGTCAAACTTAGCATGATTAATAGCACACACTCTAGGTAAAGTTATAACAACAAATATTTTTTTTTTTTTTAAGTTCGAGTTGTGACAAATTTCTGTTCACCACCAAATTAAACAAAAAGTAGTGAAAGTTGTTTATAATGATGGGTATAGGTCCTACCTACTATGGACCTCTTTTGGCTTAGTAGGTATAGGTACATCCTTTCCGGTGTTTTGGTCAGGTGTTTTGGGGGGGGCATGGCCCTCATGCCCCCCTGGATCCGCCAATGCTAGGTTGCAAATGAAGTTGTTACGCAAATACTATTATATTTAGTACCATTTTTGAATATATTAATGTTATTAAATAGAATAATAAACACACATTTCCTATCGTCTCATTGTTAAAACAATCGAGAAGTAATTTTTTAATCGATTCGAGTAAGAATCGATAGAATACCAACTAATAGTTATTTTTTTCTCTCTCGCATCGCATTGTCCATTGTTCAGGTATTTTCCGACGCAAGTAATAAGAGCAATTACCTACAATGAAGGAAATGCTTCTTACATTATTCTACGTTTCATTTCGTTTGTGGTAAAAGTTATCTAGGTATACATACAGGCTGAAAATATACGACGGATTTACCAAAAACTGAAAAATTAGGACGGACGGACAGTTTGAAGGACAGACAGACGGACAGAGAGAACAAATTTATAAGAGTTCCTTGTCAAACTACGGAATCCTAAAAATGGAAGTGTTACCTACAGCTTAGTCCCAGATTTGATAGTTTTCTAAAACTTCTTTCGTTTACGTATTGTTCCATATATTTTAGTAAAGCGCCTCCAGCGGAAACACGGAGGAACTAAAATCGGCGGTATAGATTCTTCACTCTAATACGAAAAAAGTTTTCGAATACCTTTCAGCCCAGCAATGTATGGAACAAAACGTAAACGAAAAAAGTTTTCGAAAACTATCAAATCTGGGACTAAGCCCCCAGTTTGCCCCGGATCCCCGGTGGTCTAGTGCACACAAAGTCCTTGAGTTCACAAAAAAGTGTTTAAATTAGTACGGCTGTCAAGGCATGTGTGTAAGAAATTTGTTGTAGCCAGTTGCACTCATATAAACGAAACGTCGGTCATTCGAAATCAGTTAGCAACTGTGATGCGGACAAAGAACTTTGAGACCTAACCCAATAAGGGGTAAGGTCCAAGTTCTTTGGATGCGGAGTTCGAAGCGTTGATCTAAATAAGAATGTTCAATCAAGGTTCTGTCATAATACCTGGCGATAGATTTTCCTTCTCATTTCCGTTCTATTTACTTATCTTTTCTGTGTTCTAGTTAGTAGTGAACCTGCCTTTTGCGTTTGGGGGCGTGGGTTCGGTACCCAACTAGGAAAAACATTCATGTGATGAACATTTTGTGTTTGTTGTTTATATATCTGGGTGTTAATATCTATTTAAGTATGTATTTAAAATTATATATGTATGTATATCAGTCTCTGGCAGCCATATCAGAAACTTTGCTTAGTTTGGGGTCAGATGACCGTGTGTGAAAATGTCTCGAATATTTATTTATTCATCTAAAATCTATGTAATTAATTAATTATACAGAGTGAGAATAGACGACGGACAAACAAAGACTTAGGTATCACTCAGAAAAAAAAGCAAGCTGATTGAATCAGGCGTCACTTTGCGGAAGTCCAAAAAAAAGATAAAAGAAAAAAAAGCGTAATTAAAAAAAATGCAAAAGAAATTGAAAATGGAAAAATGAATAAATTAATCATGGATGGATGGTGTTAAATGGAGAATATGTTACACCTACCTATACAGTTTCCTCTTTAGGTCACCCCATATACCTACCTATCGGCTACCTACCTATTTGCTCCCATAGTAAAAGTTGTTCATAATAATGGGTATACTATGGTCCCCTTTCGGCTTAGTACCTACACCCTTTCCGAGCAGCCTTGTATTATAAATGTGAATGTTTGTGTGCAAGGGTGTTTGTCCGCACACAGTTCCATGGCAGCTGTACGGATTTGAATGAAATTTGGTACCTATAGAGGAAGATTATGCCTACCCTGGATTAACTATATAGGTATTTATAGCTACCATACGTATTTATAGGCTTTTTATACAAAACTATTATGTAGGGTGCAGAGTGCTGCTACTAATGCTACTATAATACCTACCACCTACGATTTTGACGTGTCACCCTACCCACTGTAAGTGCTCTGTAAATGCTACTCACGGTCACACATCTTATATTGGTAAGTAAAAAAGATTGTAATTTTATTATGCTTTAGTACTAGTTCTTACAATATTTTTTGTTTAGTGCCTGATTCAAAATGGTAGCAACAGGAAGTTGAGATTTTTTTTGAATAGAGGGAAAAATGTTAGGCACTACCTACTGCAGCCGATAAGGTAGGTACAGTAGTTCTTGTCTAGACACTTTATAAAAGTATGTGTATCATACTCGCTTACTAGTCCCAAAAAAGTTTCATAGACGAACATAGGTAAATCAAAATGAATAAAATTGGAATTAATGATCCAAGACGCTGTCTTTGCAATTGTTTTCAGTATTAGATCAAAGGCTTTTTTTTCTCTGTTCAAAATTATGTGTTTATCACGTTCATGAATAATATTTAATAAATAATAATTTTCGAAAATACATTCGGTATGATGTTATTTTCACGTTGGCGCTAAACAGTAAACACTACCCACGAAAAATAGAAATCAACGAAAGCCGTTTGAAACTGTGGTTTTAAACAAAAAAAACTACTATGTACCTATTCTCATTTTACGTTCAAAGTCAAAAATTTTGTTTTTTGCCCACTAAGTACTGGCCAAAAGCTATAATATCATTAAATTAAATTAAATTTGTTTATTGAGATAAAAACGATCTGATCAATTACATTTACCTCACATAGTAACACAGAAAAATAATAATTAGAATCAATAATAATAAATTCAAAAACTAAAATTCCATATAAGTAAAAGTAAACAAAGTCAGGCTTATAATCTAAACATCAAATAAAATAATATCCATACAATTTTCAAAATGTTAAATAAAATATTAGTACTAATAATTTCCTAAATGTCAAATATAAACATATCGCCTCATCTCGCCATACTCAAAAGTGGCCACTTATCTAAAGGCTAAGTACTGAGGCTGTGACAGACTTCTTTAAGAAACAACAAGAAAATTCATTCAAATTCAATTCAACAACAAGTAATGCCGCCAGCATGTTGGGTATGCTGCCAACTGGTAGTGGGCTTGAGCATTTGGATTGTCTTTATACCTTCAACGGTCTATGGGCAGTCTAACTGTATTTGTAGTGTTAGTTTTAGCTTGTATTTTGTTTAGTTATTAAAGGCACTTGCCCAGATAAAGTAGTTCAACTAATTTTAAAGTTAAAGAAAATTCACATTGCGCTTTACATCACATCTTGATTATACTCGAGCTCATTCACGAACTCATATTATCATAATCCACAATTTAGTGTAGGAAAATAATATAACGAGGCGACATAATAATATTGATTTTTTTTCACGTCAGTAGGTATTACCTTAATAGCATTAGCATGTTTAGTGATGGCGAAAAAAAAAACATTCTGAATTACACATTATTTTTTATTTCATTTCGTGATCACAATTTCTCATGACCTTTGGATTTGTAACGTAAACTTGCCAAAATTAATAATCCCAGTGAATTTACACAAACATAACTATGGCCGCTCGCAATATCATCAAGCTGGGAGCGTTGGAAGCTCCGAAAACTGCATTCTTGCTGTGTGATATCCAAGAAACATTCCGGCCTCATATCAAACATTTTGGAGAAGTCGTAAAAGTCGCTAACAAAATGGTTTGTATTGATAAACATTGTTACGTAACACTTCTATTATGTCAGTAGGACCAATTTTTCTCATATAAAACTAAATATAACTTTCATCTGATTACCAACAAATGTTTAGAGCTATTTTTCGCCCGGCCGGCGATATACTTTTGTTGCAAAAACAGGGGCAAGTAAAAAAACATAAATTATGACGGCCTATGCAGTTACTCCAAGGACAACCTTATAAAATAATAATTGCAATGCTGCGTTCAGCGTTGCCTTTTAATTGCACATCTCCATTTTCTATAATATTTTTCTGTTTTCTGCATACTCTTATGCTAAAAACTATGTTTGGAATAACAAACAATCAAAGAACTTTATTAGGAAATCATATATACCGATGAAACTCCAAATGTTGCTGGTTATTTCTTGTATTTCAGTCTCAATCGCTTATGCACAATAAATTTTTATTCTATTCTATTCTAACGCGCAAGATACTGTAACAGCACTAGAGCCAAAGATTTCATACTATACTACAGCACTATTGCCCCCCTTATTCAGTCTTGTATAATTATTTATCCGGGCTGTATTGTGATGATTTGTCATTAATGACATATAACAAAAAAATATATACATACAATCGAATTGATAACCTCCTCTTTTTTGAAGTCAGTTTTTTGTCCCTCTTGCGGATTTACTGATCCAGATTTCTTTTCTCCATGATTCGTTGGTCATTTTCGCAACAAAAAAAATTTGCAGTCTGTGTTCACCACGTATTTATCAAATCCACAGATAGAAGCAGCAAAGCACTTCAAAATCCCAGTGTATGTGTCGGAGCAGTACCCCAAAGGCCTCGGCCCCACCACCAAGGATGTCAAGATTGATGATGCGGCGCTGGTGTATGAGAAGACGAAATTCTCCATGATAACACCAGAGTTGCAGGAGAAGTTGAAGAAAGATGTGCCGGGTTTGCAGTCCGTCGTACTGTTTGGGATTGAGGTAATCTGCCTTGCACAGACCTTTATCATGATTAGGGCATGCAATCCCACAAGATAATTTAAATCCAGGTATTTGCGGGACTGAACCATTTTAGTCCTGCTGGATCACAGTCAAGGGGCCTTATGGACAACTGCTATTGTGGTACCAAACTAGCTGTAAATCTGCTATTGGAAAATCACGCGAGCGTGAACCTTAACGTGCCCAGATACGGTTTGCGGTCGTGTGATTTTCCAACTGAGCGCATTTAACGTTAGTTTGGTGCCGCAATAGCAGTTGTCCGTAAGGCCCCAGGTATTTTTGGGATCCAGCAAGGTGGACTTCGACTTCTGAAATCAATGATATTTAAGACCTAATAGAGCTCTTTTCATGGTTTTAATTTTAACCCAAATTAAACAAGTTTTTTCGTACATTTTAAATGGTTTATTAATATTTTTAGACGAACCCTCTAAAGTACCCTCACACCGTTCCTCTATTCCCCTAGGCACCCCGAACATTAGGCATCGCTTCCACCAGCAGTTTCGCAGTTGCAGAGTAAAACGTATGATCCATGCTTTTCTATAATCCCGCCAGTCCAGTGGTACCCCCCAAAATTTTCGACCGAGATTACCCCACAAAATGTTAGCGGGAACCTGGGATTGCATGCCCTAATCATGACAGAACAAGTTCAAATTCAAATAATTAAGTTACTAGCTTTTTACTGCCGATGCAACCAGGGTTGTTATACGTTTAATGTGTCTGTGGCATCGTAGCTTTCAAATGGCTGAACCGATTTTGATTCATTTTATTTATATTACACGGGAATTACTCACGTAAGATTAAGCCGGTCACTCCGACTATAGTCCGAATAGATTGTCCGATTTTGATTCAGTTGTTTATTATTTGAAAGGCGCCTTGATCGAAATTGTTGCTCCCTATGATTCAAGAAAATCTGTCCAGTCGCTTAAAGATTATCAGCTCTTTAATGGGGGGTTATTAAAAATTTACGTATTGATTAAAAGTAAAGGTCCTACAGCTGAAATGATGATGATGATGATGATTAAAAATTGTCCTGCTCATCCGTCATAACAATGTTTTCATTCCAGGCGCATGTATGCATAGAACAGACCGCCATAGACCTGCTGAATGAAGATATCTCGGTCCATGTGCTGGCTGATGGAGTCTCTTCTAGGTCTCTGATGGACAGGGGGCTAGCTTTACAGGTAAATATCTGAACAAGGTGTTCGGAGAGATGATGGAATATTTGGGGCTACAATGATTTGACAGTTAAAATAAAATATCTAGTATGAAAAATAAAATTAATATAAAACGCAGGAACACGTCTTAAAAAAAATTCAAAGCATGTAACATCTAGCTATGCTGGCAAAGATCACATAAGCAAGCTTTTTGGTTAAAACTATAAGCATAGCATAATCAGTCTTTTAATAGTCCACTGCTGGACTTTGACCTACCCCCGAAAAGGCGTTTGGGCCATATCCACCATGCTGCCCCAGTTGCGGGTTGGTGGATTCACATACGCCATTGAATGTCTTCTCCGTACGTATGCAGGTTTCTTCACCATGTTTTCCTTCACCGAAAAGCCAGTGGTATGAAAACCCGTACGTAAACTCCAGGCTCATTAGTACGGGCCCGGGATTTGAACCCGCAACCTCATACTTTCAAGTCTAGCTCCAATTTCTGTTTCCTAATACCCTCAACAATTTTCACTAGAATTAACCTCTCCTTTCCAGCGTCTGCAATCCATAGGGTGTTTCATTACCACCTCAGAAAACATCATGTTCAAGCTGATGAAAGACAAAAAACACCCTCAGTTCAAAGCTATTTCCAAATTGAATAAAGCACCCACTGTCGATACTATGGGCTTTGATTTTTCCTCGAAATTGTAGTTTTTTACGAAACTTGTAACAAATGACAAGGGTAGAGTAATATGCAATACCCGTGCCAGTGAGACAGCATTTGTCGAAGTGTGAGTCGCGACTCAGTATCAGCTCGAAGCCAGTCACTTGTCTTCCTTTGTATGAAACCACCATTGATTAATATGAAAAGATTTTGCAATGAGAACGAACCCCTTAAATCACAAAATCAGCTGTGAAGGTCATTGACACTCGACAATGTTAACACATTTTTTTTTTTTATAAATTGGTGTTACCCTCTTTCTATTTTTATTCGCATTTAATTAGATACTTTTTGAACTGTTTAGTTTTTGTATTAATTTCATAGTTCTATTGTAATTATTGCCAATGTATCTAAAGTAGGAGTTGTAGGGATTTTTTCAATTACTTATAAGCATTCCTAAAATATTACCTTTTATATTTTTGTTACTAAAGTGTTTTTCTACTGAATGTTTTCCAATAAATATTTTTTTATAAATCAATCTTTTCTTTCTTTCCAGCGTTTCCAAAACATCGGTTGCTTTGTTGGTACTTCGGAAAATGTGCTATTCAAGCTGCTTAAAGACAAGAATCATCCGGCTTTCAAAGCTATTTCTAAGCTAAACTTACAGCCAACAGCTGATGAGTTTGGAGCCAACAGTGGGCTCAAGTCTGACCAACTTTAAACTTAAATTTGACTACCTTCAAATAGGGGGATTACAGTGTAAACTCTATATAGCGACACGGGATTGCACATTGTGTAGCGTTATTAAAAGTTGTTGTTAAATGGAGAGAAGAAAAATCACTATTAATTAATGTGTTTACTAATAAAGTATACAGTTTAAAAACAACAATAAATAATGTTGATACAAATAACAAAATTTATTGCGTATAGTCATTTAGTTTGTAGCTATATAGAGTTTACACTGTATTTAATTGCATGCCAAAAACACTTATTGGCCATTAAATGTATAAATAGTTAAACATCAAAATGGAAAAGGTTAAAGTAGCCAGGGAGAACTAAAGCTTAACAATTGAAAAAAAACTAGCTTGCAACAAAATATTTAAACCAATAGTATGTATGGTTTAAGTCTACTCGTGGTGTGGATTTATTTTGAAAACTGACCCAAAATCCATAGATTTAATTATGGTTATTACTGGTTAACCCTTTGACTGCCACGGGTCGCGCATCTAAATGCGGCAAGCCATTTTTCACGTGTTTACAGATGGTCTCAAACAAATTCAAATTTTGAAAATATACACTAAAGAACAAGCTTGTATTTTATTCGCTTCTATTTGATGAACTATTATTATAATAAAAACTACTGTTAAAATAATCCGTTACTATTTTTTTCCTGTAAACATGTCAAAAGTGGTGTCGCCTAGAGGCGTCGTTGGCGGTCAAAGAGTTGTTGTTATATATTTTTTTCAAATGAGAGTCAAGATTATTTTAACTGCCAGATTAAGTTTAGACTAGACAAAGATACAAAATAATTGAAACCACCGACTGAACATAATCTAGTAATCAACTAATATTGATAAAATTAATTATTATTTATCTTTATTTATTCAGATGCATTTACGTTTTTGTAAGTTATTATAATCATGTTGACATACATTTGTTTTTGTTATTTAGTCGTATAATATGTAAAGTAGAAAATGTATTAAATAAATATTCTAAATAGTGAAAAAAAAAAACAGTACGCACAAAAATGTTGTAAAGCACTTAAAAAAGTTTTCTAACAAAGAAAATCGAATTTGATAGACTGAATCAAAATTAAACACGCCATTGTTAAGCAGACACACTGTAAATATATTAAGTAATACAAATATATAGATTAAATTAATATTATCATTTATTTAACGTTCAAAATAGGAATTACTTTAACAGAGACCACTTCAGTTGTTCCTTTGCCGATTGAAGAACCTGTAAAATAAAGAATATTGAAGCTATACACTTTCCATCAGTTATGGCTTGATGATATTGTCAGATTTACCTATATTTCTTGAAGAATTGCCTACGAACCAAAACATATTAAGTATATCTATATGCACCAGACTTTAGAGGTTTATTTCTATCTATAATCGCCAAACTGTTGGTATAATTTCTTAGGTAAAAAAAAAAAAAACTTTAGTTGAGATTATTCGTAAACGTAGGTTAAACACAGTTGCGGACACAGGATTTTGGTTTGGGGGGCTGAGGGGCTTGAACCAGCTGAGGGTAGGCTTGTAGGATAATTTCAGATTGGCAGCGGTGGACCCAGATGCTTTGGGGGCCCCAACAGCTAAAGCCTCCCACTACCACTGGATCCGCTACTGGTTAAACGCGTGAGTTTTTCATCAGTTCATTCTATGATTGTGGTCAGAATGACGGACAGTTCGTGTACAAGACTGATGTACATTCGTGTACAATATCTTGTTTTATTATGTTGACAAACGGATGCAAGGGTCCATATACACATTTTTCGTAATAACAACTTTGAATGATAAATAAAACCGTTATGACGAAATTTGTGAATAGGGGCCCAAATTTGATGTGTTTATATCCCAATCCTTCAAGAGTTTTTAAGATAAAGAGGTTACCACCACAAAGAAACTGAATACCAAATATAAAAATATTAACATGAAAAAAAAATTGGCTTTGCAAATACAGTGTGAACTCTATACAGCGACCCTTAAGGGACTGCGCTTGTTATAGCGTTATTGAGAGTTGTTGTAAAATGGAGAGAAGTAAAATCTATATTATTTCACTATTATGATGAATTTACTATTAAAGTATAAAATTTAGAAACAACAAACATTAATATTGATACAAATAACAACGCTTATTGCGTATAGTAGTGTCTTCGTCGACGTATGATGCCGACAGTCAAGGTAAACACGAGGTGTTTATTGCTTTAAATAGTGGCTTATCTTTGTCGTTATTTAGTGTGGGTATGATGCTACATAGTACGTCACTGTACAACAAGGTAAACCAACCAATTTCAAGTGATTTCGACGTTTTAGTGAGTTTGTCGTTACATCGAGTGTAGCTATATGGAGTTTACACTGTATAATCAATCTGTGCGACCAATTTATTTGTAGAGCTGATCAATTGAGTTTTTTTTATTTCACTCAGAGAATGTGGGTGGCTCAACTACAAATAAGTGGGTCACTACTGAAGTACATCAAATAGCCAGCACATAAGATTTTATATAGTCAGGGTTGCCAATCAAAATAAAAAATAAAAGTATAGCAACAAAAAAGTTTTAATAAGCTATAAAAATCTACGTACAATAGTTAATGGCCGACCAGGAAATTAAAAAAAACCAGTCCCGATGTCACAGTAAATTATACTTGCTGAGAACCTGTAAAAATTGGCATGGTTTTATTTTATTTCTAAAACAACAACAAAAAATCATGGTGTTAGACACAATTTTTACTGTAAAAAAAAGGTTATTTTTTTTAATTTACTAAACAACTGCAAAATGTAAGGGGTCCTATTTTTTTAAAAGTTGGTACCGTCATTTTTGAACCGATTTGGAAAAAAATATATTTTAAAGGATAATTTCAGTTTGGTCATCAAAATCGGTTCAGAATTAGGTTTTTAAACTAAAACAAGTAAAAAAAATTTTTTTTCCAAGTAACCGAAATAGCATGTTTACAAATTTTGAAGTCCGTTTTTTAAATTTATTTATTTATTTTATTTTATTTATTTAACAAAATCCACAGCCCTTTAAAAACAAAACAATAAACTACTAACTTAACTTACGGCCAATAATGGATTTACATTATATTACTAATCTAATAAATTGACATATTATTCTATAACAAGAAGACGTGTTCGCGACGTATACTGGGTTACGCGGAAAGAGTGTACTAAGCCGAAAGCTGTCCATGTTGCCTGATGTTAAGTGATGATGCGGTGTAAGATGGAGCACGCTTGCCTAGAAGAAACCGATTCACAAATGATTTGAAGACACCCAGATTGTAACCATCGGGGAACACCCATTCGCCAGCGCATTCCGCAGTTCGCACAATAAAAGTGGAGTCAAAGCGCTTCGTACGCGTTTTTGGAATATCAACCATAAAGCGGTGTCGATTTTTTGTGCCCGCTCTGGCAGTCCGATAGAAAAATGAGCAGGAGGGAATTAGATCATGCAGATCCGATGTCCAATGTTGCCATTATCGAAATCTATGCTAGTTCAGTTTTAATACATCACAGGATGGCGTATTTAAATTTTCCTGGTCGGTAATACATATTATTATATACAGAGTTTTTTTGGTAATATAACTTATGGGTAAGTATTTCTATGACTATAATTTGACTATATACAACATAATTTTGAATAATTTGATCATATAGTTCCCCGGGAGCTTAATTATTCATAATGTTGTATAAAACCTGAAAATATTGAGCAAAAATATATTTTAGTGTTTTAGTAGAAAAACATAAAAATAACAAAGACAATGACCCAATCAGTATGGGATGTGGCGCATTTGGTATTATTCCGTGGCCACCGTTGAAACCTCGGCCCATGTTGGAAAAATAACAAAGACAATGACCCAATCACTATGGGATGTGGCGCATTTGGTATTATTCCGTGGCCACCGTTGAAACCTCGGCCCATGTTGGAAAAATAACAAAAACAATGACCCAATCACTGGGATGTGGCGCATTTGGTATTATTCCGTGGCCACCGTTGAAACCTCGGCCCATGTTGGAAAAATAACAAAGACAATGACCCAATCACTATGGGATATGGCGCATTTGGTATTGTTCCGTGGCCACCGTTGAAACCTCGGCCCATGTTGGAAAAATAACAAAGACAATGACCCAATCACTATGGGATGTGGCGCATTTGGTATTGTTCCGTGGCCACCGTTGAAACCTCGGCCCATGTTGGAAAGGACTATCAGAAGAATTAATTTATGGATACTTTTTCTACGAATGCGATCAGAGATGAGATATTTGACTTTAAAAATCTATATAATTTAGTAGACTGATGTAAGGTAAAATTATCGTCCGTAAACCCACTTTACAGACAAACCCTAATATTTAAATCTATACTAATATTATAAAGAGGAAAGATTTGTTTGTTTGTTTGCATTGAATAGGTACCGAAACTACTTAACTGATTTGGAAAATTCTTCCACTGCTGAGAAGCTACACTATCCCCGGGTGACATAGGCTATATTAAATACCCGTGCGAAGCCGGGACGGGCCGCTAGTCTATACTAATATTATAAAGGGGAAAGATTTGATTGTTTGCATTGAATAGGCTCCGAAACTACTGAACCGAGTTGAATTTATTTTTTTTACTTTTGGGAAGCTACACTATCCCCTGGTAACATAGGCTACATTATATTTTTTTAAATAGGGATCCTTACTAAAACTCCAATAATGTAACCCAAGGTGTAAAAAAAAAATAAGACTTACACCCGTGCGAAGCCGGGGTGCGTTGCTAGTATATATATAAATAGATAACTAAAACAGGACACAGCCCTATTACAACATGTCATCTTTGTTTATATTTGGTTGCAAAGACAGCTCAAGAATTTGGATGCCGACAGGAAAGCGACCGTAGCTTAGCGCTGAAAGCGTTCGAGACTTAAGCCTGGATGCCGCAGGTTCAATTCCTGGCAGTTGTCAAAATTGTGAACTGTCCATAACATTTGAATAATATAATACCTACTTTGTTTATAGTGAATTCCAAATATTTTGGATTTATTTGTGTTGACGTTTTCTTTGTTTATAATATAAATTCGTACTAAAATATTTGAAGTACTTAACCCAGAAGAGACATTACAACAAAATTATTAATGCAGTTATTCTTCAAATCAAGCAATTAAAAAAAAGTGCATAATAAAACTCCAACAAAAATCTACTGCACCTTTCAAAACGAATCTCAGCACGGACGAGTATAAATGTGAAAAAAAAAAAAACATGCTAGTGATACCCGATATAAAAATAATTTGTTGCAACATACATAAATAACATGAAAAATGCATAGTAGAAGTGTTAGTGGAATGTGTACTTACACAAATGTACGAAGATTAAATCTAAATACAAAAACTATTTACAAAATCACGAAAAAAAAAACAATAATGTTATTTTCACACAAACAAAACAATTTTATAAGTAGCAAACATGTAACGTGTAACAATGGTAGAAGAGAGAAAAAAACAAAGAAAACACACTTTTTTTAATAATATGGCAACATTAATTCGATTTTACAAGGCCTTTAAAGCGCCCTATTTATTTTCTGGGTCTTCCATAAATAATTCTTGTACATTAAATTTTCAAATGTTATTATCAACAATTAAATAATATTTCCCTCTTATTTTCAGATAGAATAGGCTATCGGACTAATAATTTTTTATTGTCTTTTAATAAACTAAAAACATTATAGAACAAAAACAACATGTGTTCAAAATGAAGAAAAATATAAGAATTTTAATGTCTTGCTAGACAGAGAGCGCACTATATTTACTAATGACATCACTTGTGAGTACGCCATACAAACTCACACACACTTTCTGGGAAAGGGACAGAGCATCCCCTCCTAATCCGACTAAAAACTTTAAACTTTAAACTGGATTGTATCTCTGTTTTATTTGTGAAAACTTTAAGGCTTGTTTATTCTTATTTTTCTTACTATGTCTTATGTTGTTAAAGCTGTTTGTTTTCCGTAAATAAATTTAAAAAAAAATAAAAAAAAACGCTAACTTCCCAGAAATGTATAAACCGATTTACATAATTTCTTTAATAAACATATTACATTTAATTATATTTTTCAAAAATACAATCCGATAGCCTATTCTAGTTTGTTTTTAGAACAATAAACCATTAATAATTAATTATTTAGTTCACGTATACAAGCAAAGTTTAGTTTGTAAAAATGGCCCAAATATTACTTTATTCATATTTCTGTCCCAAATACTAACCCAAATATTATTCACCTTGTTATTAATACATCACGGGAATTACGTACGATTGGTCGGTTACTCTGACTAAAGTTTCGACTGCATTTGGTGGTAATAGGGTTACCATCCGTCCGGACTTTTATACCTTTACCCGGTTTTTTTAGCTTGGGCGAAGTAAATCTTGACTAACGTTTCCCTGAATACAAATCTGTTAAAAGTTAACGGACATACTAAAATGACTTGAAATTCGGCTTTAGGTCATGACTTCAAATTTTGATAATAACATGGTAACCCTACCCCTTGACAGGTTTTGCGTTTCCAAAACTCCATAGAAGCCACTTGTAGTTTCCACCACTATACTTGGGCATGAGTTTGTCTTGACCGTGACGTGACTATGAATTATTTGACGCTAATTAATACTATGTAAACTATAATTATATGATTATTTACGGGATATTTACCGTGGTAAGGTTTTGGAATGAGCTCCCGATATTTCGGCGCAGTTACATGCACCATGTTCACGGGAACACTGAAGAATGCGGATGGTTGGTCGAACAGTTAAAAGGTTAGGTGCAGACAAAACGATCTCCCTCTTAAACGACTCTCTCTTTCTGACAATCTACTCTCTATGTAAGCTTGTTTAATATTCCGACTGAAGGACTCTGTATCTGCGGTCATGAAAAAACAAAACAAAAAAGAGGTTCTGCTCTATTTCGATGGCTGGTTGTTCAAACGCGGTTTGCTGCGAAACGGAGACCACGAGATGGTATCCCTTTAAAGACCACCAAATGGTGTTGAAGGTGTAATGGTAACACAGGGAGGTAGTATAGTTTGTTAGTATTGTGCACACTACCAGAAGATGTTATTGAAGTGTTCCATTACCTGCGCGACAGTTTGCTCTCCCAGCGGTACGTCCTCGGTGCGCAGCGCGGCGCGGCCCACGATGGAGGTGGGGTCCGCGTCCAGGATCACCCTGTATATACACATATACTACATACACATCGTTTTTATTTTTTAACCGACATAAAAAATCGGAGAGGGTTCTCAGTTCTGTTGATGTGCAAGAAGAAAATAGTGATTGTGTTTCAATGTGCAAGAGGAAAGTAGTGATTGTGTTTCAATGTACAAGAAGAAAGTAGTGATTGTGTTTCAATGTGCAAGAAGAAAGTAGTGATTGTGTTTCAATGTGCAAGAAGAAAGTAGTGATTGTGTTTCAATGTGCAAGAAGAAAGTAGTGATTGTGTTTCAATGTACAAGAAGAAAGTAGTGATTGTGTTTTAATGTGCAAGAAGAAAGTAGTGATTGTGTTTCAATGTGCAAGAAGAAAGTAGTGATTGTGTTTCAATGTGCAAGAAGAAAGTAGTGATTGTGTTTCAATGTGCAAGAAGAAAGTAGTGATTGTGTTTCAATGTGCAAGAAGAAAGTAGTGATTGTGTTTCAATGTACAAGAAGAAAGTAGTGATTGTGTTTCAATGTACAAGAAGAAAGTAGTGATTGTGTTTCAATGTGCAAGAAGAAAGTAGTGATTGTGTTTCAATGTGCAAGAAGAAAGTAGTGATTGTGTTTCAATGTGCAAGAAGAAAGTAGTGATTGTGTTTCAATGTGCAAGAAGAAAGTAGTGATTGTGTTTTAATGTGCAAGAAGAAAGTAGTGATTGTGTTTCAATGTGCAAGAAGAAAGTAGTGATTGTGTTTCAATGTGCAAGAAGAAAGTAGTGATTGTGTTTCAATGTGCAAGAAGAAAGTAGTGATTGTGTTTCAATGTGCAAGAAGAAAGTAGTGATTGTGTTTCAATGTACAAGAAGAAAGTAGTGATTGTGTTTCAATGTGCAAGAAGAAAGTAGTGATTGTGTTTCAATGTGCAAGAAGAAAGTAGTGATTGTGTTTCAATGTGCAAGAAGAAAGTAGTGATTGTGTTTCAATGTGCAAGAAGAAAGTAGTGATTGTGTTTCAATGTGCAAGAAGAAAGTAGTGATTGTGTTTCAATGTGCAAGAAGAAAGTAGTGATTGTGTTTCAATGTACAAGAAGAAAGTAGTGATTGTGTTTCAATGTGCAAGAAGAAAGTAGTGAGTGTGTTTTAATGTGCAAGAAGAAAGTAGTGATTGTGTTTCAATGTGCAAGAAGTAGTGATTGCTTTTCAATGTGCAAAAAGAAAGTATTTGGTGAGCAGGTTCGTACCCTCCATCGCAGATTTCGTCCAGCGCGAGCATGGCAGCGTCCAGGTTGTCGAGCAGCGCGCGCCGCTCCACGTTCCTCCGCACCAGGATACTGATGGACTCGTACAGAGCGTTCAGCACCGACTGCAGGATCAACTGGAACACATACAACAAAGGATTCTTAGTCTCCGACGACCAGGGCCCCGATTCTACTAAACTTATTATTTTTAAATTGTAATTGTTTTAATTTTAAATTCTAAATGAATTGCCTCAAAAAAAACTTTTTTTTTAATACTTCAATTGTCATAAGTGTTAATTTTAGGGCAATTGTCGAAAACGGACACATATGCCACTTGAAGTATTAAAAAAAATTAAAATGTAAATTTCTAGCTTGGCGCACTCCGCACTAGCTATGAAGCTACAAGTACGTGGCGGGCGCGACTTGTCGGGTCAGTTCAGTGGGCTGCCGCACGCCGACAGCGCACTTAGTTCCATATTCACTCACGCGCCGTCCGGTTTGACTCGTATGTACCTACCTACCTAATCACCCAAAAAAGATATTTGGTTTCATATTATTATATAAGGTCCACACTACCAAAATTATGCTATCTTCTTAGGTTAAAGTACTTATGCAGACACTGAAAATAGTTTTCTGTTTTTTTTTTTTATAATAAATAAATACTTTTGGGACATTTTTGCACACACGGTCATCTGACCCCAAACTAAGCAAAGCTTGAGATATGGCTGCCAGAGACTCATATACATACATATATAGTTTTAAATACATACTTAAATATATATATATTAACAACCAGATATAGAACAAACACAAATGTTTTTCCTACGTGGGAATCGAACCCACGCCCTCAGGCTCAGAAGGTAGGTTCACTACCAACTGGACCAACGGGCTAGCGCTATAGGCTTGCGCTTGGCCGCCATCTTGCCTGATGCTAAGCGACGATGCGGTCTACGATGGAGCACGCTTGCCCAGAAGAAACCGATTCACTCTCGACTTGAAGACACCCAGATTGTAACTGACGGGGAACACCCACTCAGGCAGCGCATTCCACAGACTAGCAGTTCGCACAATGAATGTGGATCTACATACTAATAAGTAGTAAGTACCTAGCCTAATAGTAAGCAATCACCGTCGCCTATGGATACTTGTAACACCAGAGGCATCACAAATACGTTGCCAAACAAATTTTAATTAAAGTGGGGGTGATAATACCTGGACCCTACAGTTACCTCTTAACCTCGAAATAGCGCAGTGCGGAAAATCACGCGAACGTGTACCTTAATGCGCCGAGATACGGTTTGCGGTCGCGCAATTTTTCGCATCACCTAAAACAGGTAGCCGTAAAACCCCTGTACTGATATCCTGCCTAGGATGTATTGTGCAGTGCCAGTTTTAGCACTACCAGCGCCCTGGGCGAGATTTCCACGGCGCACCCCCAATCTGCCATTCAAACCGAAAAAAGGCAAATAGTTTTTTTTATGCATGAGGTATAATATGGCTATCATCATCATGTCAGCCGTAGGACGTCCACTGCTGGACATAGGCCTTCCCCATCGATCTCCAAAAGGGCCGGTTGGAAGCGGCCTGCATCCAGCGTTTCCCTGCGGTCTCTTTTAGGTCGTCTATCCATCTTGTGGGCTAAATATGGCTATAAGGATATGAAATTGACATAAATGGGTATAGGCGCCTACAGAGCCCCTTTATATCTGGCGCCCTGGCCGGTCCCCCACCCGCGCCCTAACAGCCTACCCAAATCAGCTGAGCTCTGTAAACTTACCAAATTAAAAGTCTATTAACTCGTCTTTTGAAGAATTCTACCATGTTACCCCATGTATATTTATATTACCTCGTTCTCATGTGAGCTGCCCATGACATAGAAGAACAGGTCCACATTGCTCTTGTAAACACAAGTCAGACCCTCCAGCATGATGATCTCTGCGTTGGCCCTGAAAACCACAAGTGGAATGATCAGACATTGACAGTATTATATTTTTTTGATGTGATAACGTCTTCTAAATCGATGAACGCCGGCTAAAACGGCACGCACGAAAAATTGACACGTTCCGCTTGAGCCACACGTGCAAGCGAGAGCGCGGAACAAGCGATAGAGAGGCACGATCGGCCTAATCGTTATCACGTAAAATTATCCGTAAACCGACTTTACAGACAACCCCTTTTTTTAACAGATCTATAGATATTTGGCTACCAACTCGCCTGATGGTAAGCGACGTTGCGGCCGAGGATGTAACACGTTGATCTAGAAGCAATATATTCACTCTAGCCTTGAAGATGCCTAGATTGTAGTTCTCAGGAGACAAGGAGGATGGCAGGAGTTCCATTCTTGGGCAGGACGTATCATAAATGACGACACAAATCATTGAGTACGAATTTTTGGAATTTCCACGAGGTAGGGGTTAGCGGTTAGTGCCGGGCAGTTCGCAATCTCGACATTGATTGCTCCGTGAACATGGTGCATGTAACTGCGCTGAAATATCGGGAGCTCATTCCACAACCTTACCACGGTAAATATCCCGTAAATAATCATATAACTTTATTGATTGCTCCATTTTATATGCAGGCAATAAATGCATGTAAGTATGTTTGTTCACTCTCAACTCGTAACAGCTAAGCAGATTTGGTATGCTTAAATAAAAGTTACATACGCAGCTATAAATGATTATTAACGTGATATTTACCGTGATGAGGTAGTTATGTTAGCAGCCCAAGCAGGTAGACGGACGACATGGGCTTGCACTCACTTGAGATTGTGTCGACCCCTCATCTATTTTAAGCATTCTACATCTAAGTTAGTTAAGATTGTCCTGAGCGAACAGTCTACATCGGTTTATAATTTAATCATTATTTAAAATCACTATCGCAACGCCCCCTGAATCTTGACTAGGTTGTGAAATGAGCTCCCGATATTTCGGCGCTATAACATGCACAATGTTCACGGGAACACTAAAGAATGCGGGTGGTTGGTCGTGGTTTTTTAAATCAAAGCTAGGCACAACATCGTACATGTTACTGTGCCGTAATAACGGGAGCTCCATCTACAACCTTATCACGGTAAATATCACGTTAATAATCATATAGCTGCTGTTTAACTTTTATGTAGGCATTCCAAATTTCATCAAAATCTGCATAGCTGCTCAGTATTTCACACAGGCTGATTTAATCCTAGAAACTCCACGTTTCTTCAAGTCTCAACTTTGTTTGTATACCATCTGTGGGCTTGCAGTGCAGTAGTCCATGCTCTACGGTCTCGTTTTCCTGAAGACAGCCTCGGCATAGAGCACTGTCTGTTGCTTCAAGTTTGTACAAGGTGATCTTTTTAGCTCACAGTGACCAGGGGGTTAGACAAGACCCACTTTCTGTTAGCATTAACGCCTGAGGAAAGATGAAATTGTACGAAAATGACATTGACAATGACATTAGCTTGAGAGATGTTATCTCAAGCTAATGTCATTTTCATACAATTTCGTCTTTCCGTAGGCGTTAACACCTGTGGAAAGTGTACCTATATAAATGTGTACCTATCATAGGACAGAGCTCCGACCTAGATAGTTTGTTGTTAGAATGTTAGAGAAATACTTATAAGTAAATATTAGGTCCATTATAGTGAATTTACAAAAACATAGTTACCTTTCTAAATAGGCATTATTGATATCTTGAATAAGTGGTTTTCTGTAACGTTAACAAAGATTTAGATGCAAAGTGAATTCAACGGCAAAAATGTTACAAATGTGAAATGCAAAACATACCAAAATTACCAGTCTGGATATAGCCCATGATAAAAAAAACTTTCCGTGTTGCATAGATAATCCCCCATTTTTAGATAATTAAATACATACTAGCAGTATACATATACATACTAGCTGACCCGACAGAAGTTGTCCTGTCTTAGAACTGACAAACGCGCGAAGTTAAAATCATCATTAAGTTTTCTGAAATTTTCCGCTTTTCTTAATTTTTTTATCCGTAAAAACCTTCTACAAAATATTAGAAAACTTTAAAAAAAAGATGAATGAAATCAGTGAAGTCGTTCTCAAGTTATGGCGTGACCAAGGTAAATAGGGATTCAGTTTTCGGGAGTTTGTGGTTCGTCTGTTGTGCGGCATGTTTGCAGACAACAGACCACACCCCCCCACCTTATCATTGCGCTGCACCATGCAGGTGGTCATGCAGAGGCCTCAAGATAACCTGGCTGACTCAGTGGAACATGAAGAGACCAAACAGCACTAAAGCACGAGGCCCAACAAGAAAGCGCCAGAAACTCCGAGACTGCCAGCCATTCCAACCACGAGGGTGCTCAATACCTTGTTCGCACAGGGCTAGAAAGCTGTGTCTAGGCGAGGAAGTCCACCTCTCCTGTGAGGATGAAAAGGACAAAAATTCGACTCTTTTCTTATTCGAGATGGGGGCGATAAGTCCTGCACTGACGCCCCGCTTGGGGTTTATAGTGCATTTACCACGCTATAAACCCCGCTACCAGCACCTACCTGAGTCCTTGAAGTATCGGAGTGAGGCTCTGGGGTGCTGGCACAGTTACTCCAGTGGCGTAGATGGTAGTGCGCATGATGATGAAAAGCAGTCTTGCTGTTGTGGTGACGTTGATGAAAATGGGAATGATGCCTCATGCAACCCGGTAGCATAGACAAAAGTAATTTTTAGTTAGTATTTTTGTCTATTACGGTAGCGAATAAATAAATTGGTCTCTTGTCTTGTAAATAATGTATGTACCTGTGTGTCTTATTAAACAAGTTCTTTTCAAATGCTTTCTGTTCTTTTGTGGTCGGGAGCACGTTCTTATCGTAGTACTTTGCCAGGATGCGGTTCCCGTCATTGTCTAGGATGCACATCCCTTTTACTATATACATGGTTGGCTCCTGAAAAATATAATAACATTATTAGCTGGTGATTTTAATAGGGATCTTCTAGTTTTGTAGCACTTCCGGAATAAAACAATTACAGATGGCCCGTTGGCCCAGTTGGTAGTGAACCTGTCTCCTGCGCTTGGGGGTGTGGGTTCTATACCCACCTAGGACAAACATTCATGTGATGAACATTTGTGTTTGTTCTATATCTGGGTGTTACTATCTATTTAAGTATGTATTGAAAAATATATATGTATGTATATCAGTCTCTGGCAGCCATTTCACAAGCATTGCTTAGTTTGGGGTCAGATGACCTTGTGTGCAAAAATGTCCCAAATATTTATTTATTTATTAGCTATAGAAAATCTTGGCTTCCTCTCTAAAGTGAGACAGTACTTCACACCAGAACAGCTGCTTAGCTTATACAGAGTTAGGTTGTGTATTGAGGATTGTTTGGGACGGATCTGCCAAGGACCAATTTAGGAACTGCTTTGAACAGTGGTTTGTGTAGGCTGGCGGCAAATGCACAAATCACTCCAAGTGAGATGTCAGTGCAGGTCTTATCACCCCCACTTTGAATTTGCATTAGAAAGAACAAGAACTATTAATATTATTAATAGTAGGATGCGCTGATAGAATCCAATTTCCTAATAAATTGTATAAAACACAGTTTTGCATAAGTTGCACAGATTTGTCAGGTTCTTGGTTGCGCGGTGTTTAGTTTAGGTTAGTGACAAAACCCCTTTACAACCAATAAAGATTAAAAAAAATAAAAAAAATAGTTTAGGTTATAATTTTCAGATCTATTTATTTTAATGGAATTACTTACGAAGAGTGAGCCTTCCATAGTATTTGTGTGAACCATTTTATTGATTAATTGGAATGTTTTATGTGGTTAAAAATTAAATAATATCACGGCGTATGTATTGTTGACGTGTTTACGATAGTTTTTTTACTTTTTATTTGACTTTGACATTATTTCATTATCTGACATTAAAATTGTTTTTTTTTAATTCATATATGCCCATCGGGTAGGCTAAAGCCTTTAAGGCCATACCGCCTGTACATCTGTTTTGTATAGTCTTAATAGCGTCAAACAAGTCATAGGCACAGTCAGAGTCAAGCTAAGTAAGTCATGGTCGAGTCAAACTCATGTCCCTGTAAAGTGATGGGGACTTTACAAAAGGCTCCTATGGAGTTTTGGAAACAACACGAAAAGACACGTTTCACCTCGTTATATCACTTGCCCACACTTGAGCACGTTTACGAGCACTTATTGAATAATAATTCACCCTTTTGATACACATTAACACTCAAAAATACACAAGTTTAGGAAAATAATAGCACAAGCCGACATGTTTTTTCAACGTTGGCGCCAAAACTCCCATTGATATTGAAATGAAACAACAAAGTATACGAAAAGAACATGAAAAGCCTCTTTTTTTCACTTATTACTAAACAGGCTAAAGCTATTAATACCATACTGCTTGGTCTTACGTATTTTACTGTATTATTAATTTAGTCTTTACTCACTATGGATTTGTCTTAAACTCGAGTTAGTAGAAAAAATCTGGGCTATTGTGATGAATTCTTGATGGTATAATTCCTGGTCTATGGTATGAGATACGGCTCGCGCCAATCTTACCTCATTTCAAAATATTTTGGCGGGTGATGACTTGCCACAGTTACTGTTGCCACCACAGAAAAGAGAAGTAGATAGAACGGAAAAGAGAAGGAACATCTGTTACCAGGCATACGAGTGAACATTCTTATTTACGTCAACGCGTTGAACTCCGTATCACAATTGCTAACTGATTTTGAACGCGTAGCTGCTCCATCAAATTTATTCCACAATGCCTTCTTGCGCTGTAATTACGTGTCGCCTAGCTAGCAAAGATTTTAATTTAAAAAAAGGAAGCATATCCTATCACCGATATGTCTAAATTGTTTATAATTTTATTATTTCACCGTGTTTTAATTACAAAAGCTGTTGACAAGCCGTTGACAATAATAGTGGTTACCATTATTTTATCGATATCGATACATTTAGATTTTTCTTATAGTACTAACAGACATATGGACCAAGTCTGTCTCATCTATTAGCACTATTACATTTCCCGTAATTTTCTATTGTATAAATAGACATTGAATTTATTGCAGTTTTCCAGGCAATCCGCCTACTAGGCAAAAATGGATTGATGCAACAGGAAGACGTGATTGGATTTCTACTAAAACAAGCACAATTTGTTCAAAACATTTTTTGGACATTTATGTATCACGACAAATAAAAGATACTTGAAGCCATTAGCAATATCACAAAAATAAAATATTTATTTACATTTAGTGGTTAAAAATTAAACCATATCACCAACACCAACGTCTTCATACTACTCTCAGACAACCTCATTTGAATCTCCAAAGAGGCTTAAAATAGCTTCACCTGCCTTTCTTTCAAATTCTTCGACTCCAAGAAAATGCAAACTAAAAGAAGTTATAAAGTTATAAATTATTTTTCTCTATAGATATTTGTGATGCAAATTTTAGACTTCCGTAAAGTGACGCCTGATTCAATCAACTAACGTTGATATTCATTATTGATTATTTTATTCAATAAAAAACCTAGCCAGCTTCAATTGCGATCCCGAAACTTTAAACTCCACTTTTTAAAATATCCCGGTTGTTCACTATTTAGTTGTATGATTACGGAATATTTACACGTTATTTATAACGTTATTTTTGTATTAGGTCTAATGTACATGTAATGTAGTGTAACGATAATACATACAAGCGTAATAATTGGCATGAATATGGTACACAGACACACTCTAACTAAAATATAACAAAAAATAAATAATGATCAAATGCGAGTCAGTGACAAATTCATACGAACGAAGCATGTCAATGTTGCTATTTTTTTTTTACGACTAGTAGTATTCCTACCATCTAATATGCTAAAGTATAGAATAGGCATGTGTCCTAATGTTTAATTTGTTACAATTAATCGGCTTAGCGATGAATATAACTAAATACATTACACATAGGTACTGTGATAAATCAGACACCTAGGGTACAATCACATTATTTATTTTACAATCTTTCACAATATAGATATTTACACAATCATTTTTAACATAATTATATTATTCCTTTATACACTTTACTTCTAATACAGGGAGATGTTGCTCCTTTGAAAGCTCGTCCGAGACTACCTCAACCGACTGATTATTCCCCCCACGTAAACTTGCCAATCGGTAAACAGACAGTGGAGGTCGACCAATCAGAGAAAAGCAAAGTACAATCTAGTCAATAGACTTAAAAACTACTTTTAAAACTGGGTGAAAACAAACAAGCTTATATAAAAACACTTAAAATACTACTATTAAGTAGGTAATGATATTTACTGCAATGTGATTTATTAACTTCCATACAAATTAATTAGAAATGTGTATAAAATACAATAAAATTCACACATAATTGACAAAATCATTACAGTAATGAAAAAATAAATGAAATTGGCTGATAAATCTCTGAGATATAAGTGTTTAAAGTTTTAGGTGGGGATAGGGAGGGGATGCTCTATTCCTTTCTCGCAAAGCGTGTAGTACAGCATTTGTATGGCGCTCCTGAGGCGTGACGTCACGGCTCCGTATAGTGCGCTCTCTGTCTAGCATGAAATTAAAATGTTTATATCTCATTTATTTTTGAACTAATTTTTATTTTGTTTTCGTTGATGTGCTATTTATGATCAGCTTTTTTATGAGGTAATAAAAATTATTAGTCATTATGCCTATTAAGATTATCGATAAAATTAAAACTGCACACAAAACTTTCCCATCACTAAGCTGTGATACCACATTCTAAATTTTAGGATGAGGTTTTTTTTTAATGACTCCTCACGAAAATAGCATTTAACCGTATCAAGTAATATATTTATTTTTCTACCCATTTAAAGTCACATAAATTGAGCTCTAAACATAGCCTACGTCAATATCATGGTCAAATCATGACCTAGTAAGGTCATGGAAACTTTTTAATCAAGTTTCTATGGAGTGTTGGGGCAAAACAAAAAATCACATTTGCAACTTCCCATTGTTTGCCTACACTCACGCAAACCTACGAATTTGCCTTAATCTTATTTAACGGATAATAATTCAATATTATTACACAATCACATGCGTTAATACACTAGATTTGTTTAGTAAAAAAAGCAAAATCGATGAAAAACTCTTAGCTAAATTATTTTAACCCTCGTGCTTATCGTGCAGTTTAATTTGGAACTATTTTAACTATGTCGTAGATGAATTTACGTTAAGGACTGTTGAACTCGTACTAGTTTTTTGAACTGCACAAGAACCGTGCAGTTTTTTTGGAATAGCAACATTTACCGAAATAATTGCGCAAAATGCACAGGGAACTGAACCATATTGCACCACGAGAAGGTCAGTTTTAAACTTTAACAAAATGGCGTTCATAACCTTTTGGATTAATAATAATCTTGACGAATTATTGCATTCCTTCCTATGTAGTTATATTATGACGTTTCGTTTACATGTGTGCAACTGGCTACAACGGATTTCTTGCAAAAATGCCTTGACAGCCGTTCTATTTTAAACGAAAAATTTTTCTCTTCTGTGGTTGCCACCCACCAAATGGGCCCCTCATAATGGCTGCTAATTATTGTTATTATTACTGTACTTTATGAGATCAGTGGTTGGATCTCAATAGCGCGAGATTTGAGACCTCTCATGAAATTCCCTATAAAATATTTCTCTCACACCTTTCAATTAGTAGGTAAGTAGGTAAGTACCTAGTTTTCAAGTTTTTGTTATTAACTACTTCGACCAAAATAAAGTGAATGGACGGGCCATAGCCATTGAACTTGCTCAGTAAAAACGAGTCAAAACCGTTGTACATATACTTCAACACATAATTATAACCATGTACATTACATTTGTTACAAAAAATAGATAGCGGTTTTTTGTTGTGTACTTACACTTCGAGAAAGAATACGAAGGCATAATTTTGTCAGATGTTTCGTTATCACGTACCAAGAGTCACGTGTTGCACTTCCTACGGCTAGATACCGACTGAAACGAAGTGAGCGCCGGCGCTCATTTTGTAATCTTCAAAAACGCGCTTCTTCTGGGCCCGTCCATTTATTTTATTTTGGTCGAAGAGTAACTAGGGTACTTTAATAAAACAATGAACCAACATTAGTAATTCTTTATTAAATTTAAGGTAACTAAGCGTTTAGTGCTCGTTACCTATCCGGTATAATTACTCTTTGGTTACCTACGTTAGCTGTGTACGTTAGGTTCACTTTGTTTGGTCGAAGACGTTAGGTAGGTAAGTACTTTTTTCGTCCGAGGTAAGTAAAATATGCATGAAAGGAGTCCGAGTCGCATGCAATCATAGATATAGTAGATCTGTGCATGCAATGATCACTCCAGGAAAAGTCAATCCGCTAGGAGTAATAATGTTCCTTGTCAATCCTGCAAGCCGGTGTATATATTACTCTATGCTGCAAGCAATCCTGTGATGAACTTGGCGATGAAAACGAGTCAGACCACAGAAAAAATCTTTTATTTTATTCATTATGATTTAAAAATAACTCAACGTGATCTCATTATACCTCAAAAGTTTAATAATAATTTTCTAAGAGATTTTGAGTTGAGTTTATACTTTCCTTAGGTAGGTAGGTACATGTAGGCTTTGACCAAAATAAAATGAATGGACGGGCCTAGAAGAAGTGCATTTTTGAAGATTACAAAATGAGCGCCGGCGCTCACTTCGTTACAGTCTGTCTCTAGCCGTAGGAAGTGCGACACGAGACTAATGTTACGTACATTATAACAAATATCTGACAAAACTACGAGTATGCCTTCGCGTGCTTTCCCGAAGTGTAAATACACAACGAAAAACCGCTACCTATAATAGGTATATGTTTTGTAACAAATGTACTTGCTGTGCATGGTTATAAGTGTTGAAGTAAATGTCCGACGGTTTTGACTTGTTTTTACTGAGCAAGTTCAATGTTTATGGCCCGTCCATTCATTTTAATTTGGTTGAAGCATGTAGGTATATTTTTGTCAAAGCTAGGTACTTACCAAGTACTTACCTAGTTTTTATTTTCGTTGTCGCTTTGAGGTTTAAAAATATTGCATTTATATCATTTGTAATATAGGTATATCTTTTGCAATTAAAATGTAAAATAATTTTATTGTATTTTTGTAACATCATTTAAAATATGCATTAATTTAAGTTGTGTATTGTAGTTTAAAATAAATAAATCTGTGGATCAATATATTTATTATCTTTTGCTTTTAGTTTGATATTTAATTCCATTGCTTGTATAGCAGAAATCTTCGATACAAAATTGAAGTCCACAGACCCTATGCGAGCAAATAAGTGACATTCTTCGTACGAGTACTTAGGCGGGAACGGCGTAGTCACATCAGTCACCAGCATCCTGAATACTGTGGCTCATTCATCTTTATGCACCAGAGCTGACTGCGGTCTTATCATGCATACCATGACTGAACAGAATAATTTACTCGTAGCTAAGTCAAAGACTACTAAGTCTTGCGCCTATCGAAATACTCGACATGCTTCGCTATTGGATAGTGAAACATCTCGTGTCTTCCGATTTATAATTATTTCAACGATGTTAACTATTGTTCTTTCATAGATTAATAAATATATCTACCTACTCTGTGAGCATTCAAACTGGCGACCCTGAGCGCGGCTTGGCATGCAATTTTATCGGCAACCACTCCACCATATTGGAAATTTCACCTGAGGTTATCATTCTATGGTTTGAACCCGAGCGTTTCTCTTGAAGCTCGGTTGAGGGAAGTAACGTGGGAGAGGCAGGCGCTGAGATCTGATTGGAGGTGGATCCTTTGTATCCATAAGGTATACGTGTCACGCCTTCGGGTCGACGCGGGCACGGCAGCGCCACTGCCAGCTTATGATAAAACCAGGGGTCTCCCCAGCGCAGGCACGTGTGGGTGGCGATGTAGCGCTGCAGCTGGTCATCCAGCGGCAGCGCAGCCGGCTCCTCCAGCAGGATCAATATCAGTCGCGGTCTAGCGTCGTTCATCTCCGCTTTGTGAGCTTCGCGCAACTCGGCGCGTGCCCATGAGCTCGCCAGGAAATGCCGCGACACGAGCACCACCGTGCGGTGCGACTCACGCACTGAATCTACTATCTGATCCAGGATCCGCAGGCCTGGCACCCAGTCACGGTCATGCAGACACAGTCGGTAGGGTGGTTCCAGCCGCGTGACTAACGCACGCACCACCTCATCGTCTTTACGAGAGAAGGTCACGAACGCGTCATAGCGGCGCTCGTCCTCGTCTGTCTCGGCGCGCCACAAGCAGCCCGTCCAGTGCAGTACTGCCTTTACAAAGAATCGCCGTTCATGCGACACGAGATACATGATTGTGAAATATGTGACAACTGTGAGCGCGAAAAGCGCTGTGAGTCCGACCAGCAGCCACGGCAAGGTTTTCGGGCAATCCACGACGGGTGTGGCGGAGATAGCTGTTCCATCGCTGCATGTGGCAGAACTCAGGTCAGTATATCCAGGAGCGCGACTGTGCAGCGCTCGCAGCAGCGATGCGGCACTGCAGTCACATTCCAGCGGGTTGCCAGCTAGCCGCAGCATGCTGCCGATGGAACCGAGTCTGGTCGCCGTTTCCTCGTCCACTCTTCTGATTGAGTTATTGCGCAAGTCAAGACCCTGAAACGAATGAGTGAAAGACAGTCATCGGGTGAACGCTGAACCCATAGAGCACGGCAATTGCTCGATGCAGTTATCTTTGGCTCGAGACTAATGATAATGATCAGTTAAGAGATAAGACCAATGTCTTCTGTGACACGACGTCTCAGTTCGGGTGGAAAAATTAGTTCTATAAAACTGTACAAGTTGGTATTTACTTTGATATCGCGCAGCTCGTTGGCGTGCAGGTCGGTAATCTCATTGTGAGCCAGCAGCAGCTCGTAGTGGCGCTCCTCGGAGGCAGGCAGGCGCGGCACGCGGTGCAGCGCGGCGTGCTCGCAGCGCACGCGGACCAGCTGCCGGATCTGATCTGGATCCTCGTCAGGCTGCACAGTGCAGGCACACGCGGTCGGTAGCGCGGCCGCCGCACACTCTTCGGGCTGCACGCACACCATGTCCTCTGGCGGCACCTCACGCAGCGGGTTGCCACCGGTGCAGTGGAGCACGTTGATGCGTGCTAACACGTGCGGGGAGCGGTCCAGGATCCGCCGTGTCCAGTACATACGGCAGTCGCACTGGAGCTTATACCGTGCGTCCAGGTATATGGAGGCACCACTCGTCGGCGTGAGCTTCGCTTTCTTAAAGTCATCGCGCGTCATCTCCAACAAAGAAACCGGAGCGCCCAGCAACAGTACATCTGCAGGTACAATCCGTGTGAACTGCAGGTCATCGAACTGTGAACAAAAATGAGCACGTATAAAGAGTTGTATTCCGATGACAGACGAGGAAAAATATATGGTTTTGTACGTCGACTCACCGACAGTGTGGTCACGCTTGTGTTACTCAGGTCCAGCAACTTAAGGAGCGGCATGTCTTCCCGCCAGTCCTGGCAAATGCGTGTCACGTTGGTCTTGCTTAGAATCAACCTTCTAAGCTTTGATACTTCGCGTAACGGCGAATAACCTGTGAATAAATCGTTTAAGAACCTCAAACTGACCGCTTATTTTGGCATCATCAGTCGAAGCCTACGATTACTCACCATTCTTGCCACAGACGTCGCCAAGTCGCGGGTTGTCAGCTAAATTGAGCTGTGTAAGTCTATAACCTACCGCTGCCACCACGTCCAGTACGCCACCGTCCAGATCGTTGGAGGACAGGTCCAGTTTTTCCAGTGAGAATGGTAACGTACCACTAGAAAAAAAAACCGGACAAGTACGAGTAGGACTCGTGCTCTGAGAGTTCCGTTGGACGGAACCATCAGAGCGCAAGTCCAAAAAAAAAAAACTAACTGAAGTAGAAATATTGAAAGACAAACCTAACTTTGTAGTTGACAATAAGGTTCTTCCATACATTCCAACTACAAAATGTAAGTTTGTAATAGCAAAATAATCATTTTTAAATGATCTAACTTGATTGAAAAATTAAATGATTTATTCCTATATATGTGCTATAAGACCTTACCTGTTGCCAAATTTCATGATTCTAGGTCAACGGGAAGTACCCTATAGGTTTTGATTCCCCTGTGAAATCGCAAAATATGCGACATAAACGTTCATATCTTTTGATTGCGTTGACTTACAACTATTATTTTTTTACAGCCGAAAGAAACCGTAGTCCCAAGTATTTAGTATAAAATCAACTTGATACCTTTACGCGTTCTTGAGAAAAACGGTCTTGACAGACGGACAGACAGACAGACGGACAACGAAGTGATCCTATAAGGGTTCCGTTTTTTCCTTTTGAGGTACGGAACCCTAAAAACGACATTAATTTACCGCCAAAATTTGCAGATCGTTCGAAACGATAGTTTTTTCCTATTTCGAACAGGAAATAAAACGGTGATTACTAACCTTGGAATCGTTTGTAAGTGGTTGCCGTATAAGTCAAGCGTGATCAGCTCACTCGCGCTGTCAAACTGCCCTTCAGACAGTGTCTCGAGCGCTCCCTCATTGAAAGCGACGAGCGAGAGGTCTGAGTGAGAGCTCCCGAGCAGCCTTTCCGGCAGAGTGGTCAGGTTTCGTGCATTTTTTATCACGATCTCCTCCAGGCTCGAACAGTTGGCTAGCCAGCCATATGGCAGCGTCTGGACCGCGGGCGCTGTCAGGTGCAGCTTGCGGAGACTGTTGCAGTGCGTCAGTGGCGGCGGCTGCGGCTCCGTCCAGTGTGTGAGGGCAAGCTTCTCGAGCGCTGGCACCGCGTCTAGTCGCAGCGTCGTCGCAGGTGACTGCAGGTCCAGCAAGCGCAGTTCCGGTGGGACCACCACCGCGTCAAACGCGTTTTCGCTCTCGATCTTTAGAGTGAGGAGAGAGGGTGATGAGTAGACTGCTTCTGGTAGCCGCTCGATGCCGGTGTGGGACAAGGTGAGCTCGCGCAGCGAAGGCCGCGGCGCATCCAACTCGTCAGCAGGCAGCGTCACATACTGCATTCTTATCAAGTGTAATCTCTGCAGTGGAGAAAGGAAATACCGTTCTCCGCTCACTCGAGCATTTTCGTATGCATACACCTGCAAGCTGACGAGGTTCTCGAGGCCAGCAAAGTGTTTAGCGGTTAGCAGTGACGCAGGTGGAAGATTTTCTATGACCAGGTTACCGCGAGGCTCCATCGTGTCTGTCTCGTTGATCTGCATCGTGATGTTAAGCTCTGCGAGCTTATCCACCAGCGAGCCAACAGCTGGTAGCTGGCAGTGCGCCACGTTCAAATTCCAGACGCTCAGCGCAGGGTCGGCGCGTGGTATCGCGGAGGATTGCAGTATACTGTTAGCCCCGCATCGTATCCTTAGATATCCAGGGTCCCCGTACATGACCCATAAATCGTTACCTGTTAAGAACGATAGATAAGTATAAAATGTAATAGAAAAGTCCATAATTATGAACTTGGAGATGACCTTTTTGGGTTAGGTCTCAAAGTTCTTTGCCCGCATCACAGTTGCTAACTGATTTCGAATGACTGACGTTTCGTTTATATGGGTGCAACTAGCTACAACAAATTTCTTTAAAAAACGTCTTGACAGCCGTTCTAATTTAAACACATATTTTTCTGTGGTTGCAGATTGCAGAGTACGGAATGATGCATACCGTCCACTTGGTACCGGTGCTCGTCGAACTGGTACTTGCCGATGTACCGGCAGCGCGCGTCACGACAACGCAGCGGAGTCAGCTTGTCTGCCGCCGCGGATACCACCACCAGCATCAGCAGTGTCAGCCACATACCGACTGTAAGACTGCATGCAAAACAAGCTTCAGTTACAACACAAACATCAACAAACTGGTAAATTTTTGGTTTAAATCAAACTGGTTTTAATCGACACCGCTTTATGGTTGATATTCCGAAAACCCGTACGAAGTACTTTGATTCCACTTTTATTATGCTACTTTGCACTTTTGTACTGCTAGTCTGTGGAATGCGCTGCCTGAATAGGTATTCCCCGATAGTTACAAACTGGGTGTCTGCAAATCACGTGTGAATCGGTTTCTTCTAGACAAGCGTACTCCATCGTAGACCGTATTGTTGCTTTACATCAGGCAGGATGGCGGTCAAACGTAAGCCTATTATTAGATTAAATTAAAAAAATTAAAACTGGTTATTGCGACGCGTGATCAAAATGCTGGCGTGTTTCTGGTTTGACGCATAAGCATTGCCATTTAGCGTGGCAATGCCGCCAGCATGCTGAGTACGCTGTCAACTGATAGTGAGCTTGAGCATTTGAATAGACCTTCAACGGTCTATGGGCAGTCTAACTGTATTTGTAGTGTTAGTTTTAGCTTGTATTTTGTTTAGTTAATAAAGGCACTTGCCCTTAGAAGAACTACACACAGAAACCAAGTACATGCGTTAAATTTAAGCCGTTCAAATGGTGTCATATATGACACCAAACGACGCTCGCGCGGTCAGTGCTCTGAGTCAGGCGATAGATTGAACAGCTCCCAAAAATATATTTAAAATGACAACTTGCACAGTGAAATCGTGCCACAACAAAACGGACAAGCAGCATAAGAGTCCTTCCACAGGTAAGCCATTCATTATTCTTGCTTAAATAGTCTAAATTACCTAATATATTGAAAACAAATTACTCACTCTTAGTTCGGGAAGAGTGTTGCCAGCTTTGTATGAAATTATCCCAGTTTTATACGTTGCTTAGGTATGGTATGTTTTTTTAGGTGATATTGATCCTTACCCAAGGGCTAAAGACGGGACCCTGTATATTATTAGCCTACGATGTCTGTCTGTCTGTTTGTCCGTCCGTCCGCCCGTCCTACCTTTAAACGCCTGTATCTTTCGAACCGTGATAGATAGCCAGTTGAAATTTTCACATAACATGTAATGTTACAATGGATTAATTATAAAAGAATTAAAAAAAAAGGGGGGGGGGGGGGTCCCCATACAACAAACGTATTTTTATACGTATTTTTGTATTTGCTCTAATGTAAAAACGGTAATACGTATAAGCGTCAAACTTGACATGATTATAGTACATACACTAAATATAACATATATGTCGGCGCAAGACCAATATAAGCTTCTAAATAATAACGTCGAATTCAACAATGTCCGTTAAAATGAAGACCAGAAAGGTTTACAAACTGATTGATGTAATTAGTTTACTTATTTAAGCGTAAAGTTAACTGTGGAAAACTAAAATGTAAAAATATGTTTTGTTCTCTTTCCGGACAGGAAACAATGACACAAGACTATTTAATCTTTAGTTAAATGTAAAGTTATCTATTGCTAAATTCATGTCTTGATTTGTAAACGATAAACATTAGGTTTAAAATCATTAGTTAATGATTACATTAAAAGACAGCTGATTTGATATTCGATTTACGAAACGAAAAACATGGCGCTTTGTTTCGATTATTTAAATGTTTAGCTTAAGTGTTAATAAGAGCTAAGTTCTGTAAATAGTTAAGATTATTTAACAAGTTATAAACTACTGTAAAGTAGGTTATTTGTAGATCTTTAATGAACAGTGTTATGACTTCACAACGACATGACGCCATCTTTATTATAAAATGGCGAGCTGTTGTGGAGCCAGGCTCATTCTGTTTGAGGCATTCATCGAGCACAGTACAAAGTGCAGAAACAGGCAGTCTTGCTTGAAGTGATATCCGGTGCACTTAGAGTGCTGTTACTATTTTGTTAACTACTATTTATTGCTCAATAAGTGTTATGAAAAGTGTTATTCTATAATAATTGTGATAAAGTGATGGCGCTGTAGTTTCTTGCCCTTCTTCTATAAGCGTCTAGGGTTTTACGAACGTGGCGGTAAATTAGCATTAGCATAGAGCACCTTCTTAGGGTCTATGCAGAAATAAAGGATAGATAAGTCGTTACCAGAACTTTCAATGTGTTTCTTTGACCTACCCCGTGAATAAGTCAGTTTGGTACAGCCTAAAAACTACAAAGTTACTTAGAAGAGAGTAGTTCTGCCAGCTAAGGTTTTATCTCCAATGGTAGAACCCAGTGATGGAAATAGTATCATCAGCACTGATGACGTCACAGCTCAAAAAAAAACATCCTAGTACCGGGTGTTCTCCGACATATACATAAATAATAAATAGTGGCCAAGTGTGAGTCGGTGACAAGTTTCTGTTCATTAACAAGTAATAACTGGTAATTTAGTTATTGAATTTTGTGGTGGTACGGAACCCTCAGTGCGCGAGCCCGACTCGCACTTGGCCGGTTTACTCATACTTTTAAATTAATGTGTGGAACTGATTTTACCAATCAACCAATTACCCAACTTTTAGGGGGAAAACATTTCTACTGGTCACATAATTTTTGCGTCTGTGTGCGTGACGAGCCAAGTAAACACAGCACACGTAGCGAATTTGTAGCTTACGTTTTGAGAAGGCGTTGTTTGGAAACTTACCTTCCCTGTGTAGTAGATCAATGCACTTGCCATATTAAAAACAAACTAGTCGCCAAAAAATTGCAAAGCCTCGAGATCAAAGTTGAATAGAGCGTAAAGTAGATAATCTATTATTTTTTGAGCGACAAACAAGCATGCAGTCCGCCTGATGGTAAGCAGAAACCGCTGCCTATGAACACCTGCAACACTCGCGGTGTTGACGGTGCTTTGCCTGTTGTCTATTTCCTATGGGATACATATTTTTCCCGTTTGACCATTAACTCGCATGTTGAAGCGACGATGTGGCAATGTTTTCCTCATAGCGACGGCGATACATTTCGGCGAGTTGCGCAGGAGCGTCATAACCTTATTCCACCCTCCCCCTTTTACTACAGGACAAGTAGGACTGCACACTACCACCCCTTCCTCGTGGAAATTCCAAAGATTCGTACTCAACGATTTGGGTCGTCATTTATGATACGTACTGCCCGAGAATGGAACTCCCTGCCGTCCTCCTTGTCTCCGGAGAACTACAATCTAGGCATCTTCAAGGCTAGAGTGAATAGATTTCTTCTAGATCAACGTGTTATATCCTCGGCCGCACGTCGCTTACCATCAGGTGGGTTGGTGGCCAAACGTAGATATATATTATCTAAAAAAAAAAAAATTTTGTACAGGGCTATTTCCAAATTTTTTACAGTGACTCAGTTTTCCACTTCGAAATTTTCACTCGATATACGCTCCCAAATCGATGCGGGGTACCGATTTGAGGAGGCGAGGCTTAGTGACATAATACAGGGTTACGCGGAAAGAGTGTACTAAGCCGATAGGGGTCCATACTCCCCGTAATCAGCAACTTTTACTATGGGACCAACCATGAAATCTTTTTTTTATTAATTTTTTTATTTACTTCATTCAAAAGCTGATCATAAATAGGGCCTATCAACGAAAACAAAATTAAAATTAGTTCAAAAATAAATAAGATAGAAGCATTTTAATTTCATACTAGACAGAGAGCGCACTATATAGAGCCGTGACGTCACGCCTCAGCTGCGCCATACAAATGCTATACTAACACACGCTTTGCGAGAAAGGGATTGAACATCCCCTCTCTATCCCCACCTAAAACTTTAAATACTCATATCTCAGAGATTTATCAGCCAATTTAATTGATTTTTCAGTATGTGTAATGTATTTAGTTATATTCATCGCTAAGCCGGTTATTTGTAATAAATTAAACATTAGGACACATATATTTTAAATGTTAATCGGGACTTATCACGTATTATTTAATTTAGGTAAAAAATATGTACCTTTCGATGATACGTGATAAGTCCCGATTAACATTTAAAATATGTGTTCAAATCGAGAAAGTTTAAAAATTACTATTAACACACAATCATGCTTATTATAGGTAGGTACTCAACCGTGGAACAATTAACACTAAAATAAAAATTTAAATCATTCGTATAACTAATTGCAGATGCACCAATTTAATTATTATTTTTATGTTATACCTCTAGTATAATAATCTTTGGTTACCAATTTAATTATTATTTTTATGTTATACCTCTAGTCACAGATATACACAACCAGATCGGCAATATATTTTAGTGAAAGAGACAACTTGATATGGCTCAGCACAAGTACGAAAAGGACATAAATAGATTTTGTTGTCCTTATCGGCGTGACCTGTTTTTGGTACCTCAAGTGTCAAAATCTGTAATAATCAGTGACAAACAAAACGGGTCTGAATTATATTTATTGCCTTTTTTTGGTGATTAAATGTGATAAATGCGTGATTCCTCTGAGAAATAATTGTAAAAGATATTTTACAATGGTTGGTTGTAGCATTTTGGGCTGCAAGAAGCGCAGTGAGCGAAAATACGATGAAATATCATTTCACACGTAAGTAAACATATAAAGCTTGTAACGATCACCTAAATAAATTCAGGATATCAATTCGCAAATATTTTATTCATAATTAGTCAGTTTTTAGGTCGATTTGTGGTCTAATTCTATGAATTTTATCAAATTATTCACTTAGAAAATAAATTATGAATGTTGCCAGTTTATGAAAGAAATTACCCACCGCAACTAACATAAATTATTCGTTCTGCAGGTTTCCAACTGATCCTGTCACATTGCTGAAAAAAGCTGGCACATTGCAAGAAGTGCAAAATACCGACCCTTTTATGCCCATATGAATATGGTGAATGTTAATATTAAATATATATTAATGAGGCCACAGTTATGAAGCTGGAAAAGCAAAAGGCGATTTCGGCGAACCGATTCAAAAAGCTACGCGCTGTTCGTGAAATTTGTACTGTAAACATTAAAGAGTCTATTTATCTAATTATTTGGAATGTTATACATAATTCCATTCGTGAAAAAACTAAACTGATCAAGCGCGAGTCGGGCTCGCGCGCTGATAGTTCTTTACAATCACAAAATACAAAAAGTTGTGCAAAAAGACAACATCACGCCCAGGATGTCACCCATCCAAGTACCGACCGCGCCCGACGTTGCTTAGCTTAGTGGTAAACAGAAATTTGTCACTGACTCGCACTTGGCCAGTGTTTATTATTTGTTGTTTTACTTATGTTCACTATAATCCGCTAAATTTGACGCTTGTACGGATTACCGTTTTTACACTAGAACAAATCCAAAAATACGTTTAACGTTTGTTGCATGGGGGCCCTTCCTTTGCCCTTCCGTTTTAACTCTTTGACTTTTTTATTATTTTTAATTAATCATAAAAAATCATGCTATGGTTACTTTACAACCTTTTTTCTAGTACTATATTCTAATCCTAACAAATAATTATAATAAAAACGCAAGTAAGTTTGTAACTTTCTGTCTGTTTTTTTACGAGGAAACGGCTAAGTCATGGTATAATAATATACTCCGCCAGGTAATAGCAATTCGAGAAAAAAAATGTTTACGTAAGCGTCCCGCAATGATGTCATGATGTCAATTTACAACAGGTTCGAGAGAGATGACGATACACCACGTAACAGCTGATTGAATAAAGTGGCAACTGGACAGTGACGTCATTGCGGGACCACTCCCAGATTGCTAGACCTTGTTTTCTTAGATCATGGGCTAAGTCAAATTTTGTCAGGACGATAGGGTGTGTCATGAGGACAGACAACGTACTTTCTTCCCAGAACATTGCAGGTAGCTCCGCGGGTTGCAGCAGATAGTGTATAAAATATAAATATTTAAAAGGTAGTATTGTTTCAAAATTACTCATTGAAGATTCACTACCCATCATAGTAGGTAAATTACCCTAACTTATAGCAAATCATTTTAATGTGGCAACACACCTTGTTGAAGCGAGAGGCACTGAGCTAGCCACGCTCATTGAAAATCTATAGGTAGTAGATCTGTGCCTCTAGTATATAATCTTTGGTATAACCAAAGATTATTATACTAGAGGTATAACATAAAAATAATAAACCAAAGATTATATACTAGAGGTATAACATAAAAATAATAATTAAATTGGTGCATCTGCAATTAGTATATAATAATGGAATATTTACCGATATTAATTGAGTTGAATTATCTGCATCATTTACATTACTTACAGTTTTTTTTTATTTCACAATGAACTCACTGCGGTGCGTCGTCCGTCACCCAATAAAAAAAAATACTTTTGACATAAATTAAAACAGATTCATGATTCAAGTTCGTCACAGCTTATAATGTATTTTGTTGTCTGTTTGTCTCAGCATCTCGAGTCTCCTGCGCCAATACTCCAACAAAACTAACAAAACATGTCCGGGGTTATCGGTGTGCGACGAATTGTGGCAATCGCGGGTTTACCGTTCCATATTCTCGCACAAGTGCATGAGCCTCCGACCAAAATAAAATGAATGGACGGGCCATAACCATTGAACTTGCTCAGTAAAAACGACGCAAACCATGTATGTTACAAAAAATAGATAGCGGGGTTTTGTTGTGTATTGATACTTCGGGAAAGCACACGAAGACATACTTTTGTCAGATGTTTCGTTATCATGTAACAATAGACTCGTGTTGCACTTCCGACGGCTAGAGACCGACTGAAACGAAGTGAGCGCCGGCGCTCATTTTGTAATCTTCAAATGCGTTTCTTCTGGGCCCGTCCATTCATTTTATTTTGGTCGAAGGCAGTAGCGCAGGAAAACCGTAGGGGTTTTTCCAGGCAAATCCCCAGGCACGCAGACTCAATGTTGTTTGTAACGTGTTTGGTACTGAAACTAATAAATTTGAATTTAACGAATTTATTATAAACATAATATTTAAATCCAAACCACATAGTTTTATCGGATGTCCACACGTAAACACGGAGATTGGGGAGTTATGCTTTAATGCTACTGGTAACACAGAGTCGATGACGTATAATTTTGTCACCCACGTGACGTTTGTGTCTCGGAATATCATAGAAAAGAGAAGTCAATACAACGGAAATGACAAGGAAAATCTGTTACCAGGCATGAGTGAACCTTGATTGAACATTCTTATCTAGATCAACGCGTCGAACTCCGCCACAGTTACTAAGTTGAAGACCCGCCGTGTACTGTTTTACCAGTACCATGGTATAATAATATATTATACTCCGCCAGGTATAGCGCTCCGTGAAAATATGTCACGTGGGTGTCCCGTAACTACGTCATCAATATCATGGATACACGTACACGTGCGTAAGCAAGAGCAGAATAAGTAATTTACCACAAGTTCGAGAGAGATGACGATACACGAAACAATGGCGGACTTTCTGTGTTAGCAGTAGCGCGGAATTATAACTCCCCAATATCCGTATATTACCTGTGGGAATCCAATAAATCAATGTGGTTTTGATATAAATATTGTGTTTAATATATTAAATTCGTGCTTAACTTGAATTGCTTTGCTTGAGCGGACATACCAAATGACAATTAAAATGCTTTTTGTATTTTATTTAATAGATTATTAACAAATTTGTTTCCCAATATATCTGTGTGTGCAATTAAGTGGCAACTGGACAGTGACGTAATTGGGGGACAACTCCCGGAGCGCTAGACCTTGTTTTCCTGGATCATGACCAATACGACCACTCTGGCAAGAGTGTCCGACTAAATAGAAGAGAATATTAAAGAGAGAAAAGGACGGTAGCAATAATTCTCGTTTTAGCCACACTTGGAGCGGTTTCGCACTACGTCCGATCCGAATCCGATCCGAATCCGTGAAAATATGGATCTAGAAAACTCGGACCGAATTCGGATATTGCGTACGCACTAGTCCGATCTGTGATACAAATCCAAGCAATAATTTTAAATAAATAAATAAATATTTGGGACATTTTTGCACACACTGTCATCTGACCCCAAACTAAGCAAAGCTTGTGATATGGCTGCCAGAGACTGATATACATACATAGTTTTTAAATACATACGCAGAAGAAGTAAAGAATCCGAATCCGAATCTATTACGAAATGGAAATTTACGGATGACGGAAATCGGATCTAGTGCGTAAACTACCTTACAAATAGTTGTACGACAACTTCGGAACGTATTTTCACGGATTCGGATCGGATTCGGATCGGACGTAGTGCGAAACCGCTCTTATTGTAATAGGTAGCATTTTATCGGGTTATTCCAATCTTCAAATGAAGTCATAGAGGTCATAGTTCATTGATAAGGATAAACTCACCAAAAAGCGAGTAAGATTAACCCGTCGATGGTTCCGTACATGCTAAATAAACATTATTGCAGTTTTAAGTAAATAAACCAAACAAACAAATTAAAACAAGCCAAAATCAGGAGGTTCAGGTGCTGGTAGCTCTTGAGAAGTTCAACTTTCCACCATCCGTTTTCTTGGTAATGGTATCATCACACCCTTACTAATTATAATGTATGGGACCCATCAAAACAAACCAGATGAGCCCAAACTCAAGGGTTTTTTTCTTCATCAGAAATCGCGTGAGGATTCATTATTTATTTATTTAAGTTATTTAAGTTAATTAAAACGGTTACACCAATTACATTAATTAAATCATGAAAATTACATTATATTAGTTAAATAATAAGAATTTCAATAAAATATTAATGATTACAATAAAACTATCTAGTCAGGCATAAATTTACAATAATAATAATTAATTACGAACTAAAATTAAATAATACTATATTCTTAAAGTAGGTACATTACATATTCATTCACACATTCACACTCTCACAGTACCTCAAGCACACTGATAATATTTCTGTCCATCCATCCACAAACAAGTCACAATTAGGGTTTGAATCCAGGAGTGCGTTGAGCTTGTATACAATGCGTGGAAGAGGTGAGTTTGAGCGTGCAACAGTGCGGCACCGAGGCATTTCAAATAACTTGTGCTTCCTGCATCTTAAATAGTGATCTGGCACATTAAACCGGCACAGCTCATCACTAAGCTCTGGTGCGTCTACTTTACCCCGAAAAATCTTACAGGCGGTTACAATCTGGTCATTTAATCGACGAACTTCGAGGGAGTTGTAACCCAAGCAACCCAGAATGAATTTGCTGGGGTACATGTAGGGATAGTACCCATATTGTCGCTTGTAAAGGGACCTCAAGAACGTCTTATAAATATTATATTATATATTATATTATAAATTATTATAACACCATTATTACACTCACGATAATGTTTTTATCGGTCGAGAGCTCGAGACGATCGACCGGTTTCGGAGCCATTAGAGACCCTTCATCAGGGAATTCGCGCGATTCTGGAGACAGTCGACGCGAGACTTGTTTTTTTTCTTTTCACTAGTAGTTATTGAAGAGTTCCACTATCTACCTCCTTGATCCGTTATGATCAGTTCATCATCATCATCAGCCAGAACATACAGTCGCAGGTATCCAGTGGATGCAGATGGCAGGGCTGCGGAGTCGCGGGCATCCATTGGATGCAGATGGCAGGTTCAGCAGTGGACGTCTTCTGGCTGTTAATGCTTATTATTAGTTCTATGGCACCTAATTATTCTATTGTCATCGGGATTATGCATTATTATACTTGCCAAGTTTCTAATCAAAACGACAATCCTACTAATATTATAAAATAACATAATATAATAATATATAAATAAATAAATAAATATTATATAAATATTTTTTATAATAAATAAAATATTATATAATATATAATATAATATTATAATATTATTAATTATTTAATATTATTACTAGTTATATTATTAACTAATATTATCAATCAATTTGATAGCCCGTTGGTCCAGTTGGTAGTGACCCTGCCTTCTGAGCTTGGGGGCGTGGGTTCGATTCCCACCTAGGACAAACATTTATGTGATGAACATTTGTGTTTGTTCTATATCTGGTTGTTAATATCTATTTAAGTATGTATTTAAAACTATATATGTATGTATATCAGTCTCTGGCAGCCATATCACAAGCTTTGCTTAGTTTGGGGTCAGATGACCGTGTGTGCAAAAATGTCCCGAATATTTATTTATAAAAAAAATCAATCAATCAATCAATCAAACGGGAAAGTTTGTATGTATGGATGTTTGTTCCTCTTTCACGCTGCAACGGAACAACGGACCGACTTGATTTTTTGCATGAGTATAGTTCAAGAGCCAGAGAGTGACATAGGCTACCTTTCATCATTATCATCATCATCACCACTTTTCATCACTACGCGGCTGAAACCGTAAGGCGCAGCTTTTAAAATTATAAGTAGATTATAATAGACTTCAAGGATACGTTTTTTTTTAATGTTCGAGTACCGGTGTTTTACGGCCAACTCCTTACGTGGTCTTAAATTCGCGGCAAACAGCGCAGTTCGGAAAATCACGCGAACGCCAAGATACGGTTTGCCGTTGCGCAACTTTTTTCATCGCCTAAACTGAACAACTAGGCCCCAAGAAAAAACAGAAAACTGCATATTACATTTAGATATAGACCAGCAAGTAGATGGGTAGTTTTAATGATTTCTAAGAAAAATCGAATTTCACATAAATTAAGTATAGGTTCCAGAAAAACATCAAATTCTCACCATATAGGTTCTTATGAGCCGTGGTAGCCCATTTGGGAGACCACTAGACTTGAAAGCGTGAGGTCGCGGGTTCAAACCCCGGGCCCGTACCAATGAGCTCTTTGGAGTTTATGTACGGATTTTCATACCACTGGCTTTTCGGTGAAGGAAAACATCGTGAGGAAACCTGCATACGTACGGAGAAGGAATTCAATGGCGTATGTGAATCCACCAACCCGCACTGGGCCAGCGTGGTGGATATGGCCCAATCACCATCTCGAAGGTAGGCTGAAAGTCCAGCAGTGGACTGTTAAAAGGCTGATTATGATGAGGTTCTTATTGACGGAACCCTATAAATAAATAATACATATGCGTAGAATATATAATAGTAGGTGCTGCATGGGTAAAACCCGTCCGCAATTTTAACTACCTATTTGAGAAGCAGGTCTTAGTCTACTACACTGGTTCATAATATGATTTTTTAGACGTAATTTTGTAAAGAATGGAGATTCATATCTATATCATTTATATCAGTATGCTTGTGCATGCAGTTACAAGTGAAATCTGCTGTGAATTCCGCCAAAAGGCTATAATTACACCCTTTCTACCATTTTAATTATCATCATCATCATCATCATCAGCCGGAAGACGTCCACTGCTGAACATAGGCCTCCCCCTTTAACCTCCACACTGAACAACAGCCCGCATTTTGCATCCACTGGATGCCCGCGACTCTCACGATGTCGTTGGTCCATCTAGTGGGAGGCCTCCCTACGCTGCGTCTTCCGGTTCGTGGTCTCCACTCCAGAACCTTTCTTCCCCATCGGTTATCGGTTCGGGTATCGGGTATCGGTATTTTACTTATATTAGTCTTGATTTGCTCAGTTATGAAGCATCTCTTGGCCATAGTTACAAAGTTAATAAATCCGGCCCGCCACAAAATTTTGTTGGACCCCCTGTTCTAGACCATCCCATCATCGATTAACACCGTAGCGAGTCAAGGCATAGAATCACGACTAAAAAAACGAGACAAATACGAGTAGGACTCCCGCTCTGAGGGTTCCGTTGGATGGACCCCTCAAAGCGAAAACAAAAAAAATAGAACAAAAATGTTGAAAAATTGAAAGTCAAACTTAAGTTCGTTCCAGCCGAGGCCATTCAAGGGGCCACATGGCATTTTGCCCGTTCTGTCACCTATTGTTTCGCCACTGGTCTTTGCAGATCTATATGGACCTCTCCAACTGAGGTCAGCCTCTGCCACAGTTTTGGGAAACTTGCACAATCGCGTGATATTCCAATGGGTTTCTAGTACGTCTATACTAATGTCTTGATAAACCTTGTAAAGGTAAACTCGGAACTATTTGTCATGAATTTTGTCAAAAACTCAACATCTATGCGTCTGTAAATCAATGTATTTTGTTATGACATACATTGATTTACCTACAGGACGCGCTTAATATCACAATAAAATTCTTCTTTCCTGTTACTATTTTCCTCGTATTCTGTTACTGTTGGTACAATCATCATCATCATCATTGCTCGGTTTCAATTTACAAGAAATGATTCAAGTAGCCGGAAAAATACACCTGCGATGAATAAGTTGGTACGTTTCGCCTATGGAGAGAAGGTGAAATTTCAAACAGTTTTTTCTTTGACAAATACATATATCTGATATATATAAGTTTATTTACCATGTAGCTAGGCCCTTCGACCAACATAAAATGAATGGACGGGCCATAGCCATTGAACTTGCTCAGTAAAAACGAGTCAAAACCGTCGGACATATACTTCAACACCTAATAATTATAACCATGCAGTACATTTATTACAAAAACTAGATAGCGGCTTAGAATAGCTACACAAAGAAACCAAGTACATCGAATGGTGTCATATATAGCTCCAAAAAAAATATAAAATTTTTACTATGACAATTTGCGCGGTGAAATCGTACCACAACAAATCAGAAAAGCAGCATAAGAGTTATGGTGTGACATTCCACCGGTAATCCATTAATTTTCTTGCTTAAATCGTTTAAAATACCAATCGAAACGTAAGCTACAAAGCGAATTTTTAGCTTACGTTTTGAGAAGGCGTTGTTTGGAAACCTACCTTCTCTGAGTAGTTATTTTAAGAATAGCGTTTTTTTTGTGTATTTACACTTCGGGAAGGCACACGAAGGCATAATTTTGACAGATGTTTCGTTATCATGCAACAATAGTCTTGTCTCACACTTCCTACGGCTGGAAACCGACTGAAGCGAAGTGAGCGCCGGCGCTCATTTTATAATCTTCAAAAATGCGCTCCTTCTGGGCCCGTCCATTAATTTTATTTTGGTCGAAGGGATTAGGGATTATAATTATTATAGGGATTAGTAGCCCATTGGTCCAGTTGATAGTGAACCTGCCTTCTGCGCTTGGCGGCGTGGATTCGATTCCCACCTAGGACAAACATTTATGCGATGAACATTTGTGTTTGTTCTATATCTAGTTGTTAATATCTATAAAAACTATATATGTATGTATATCAGTCTCTGGCAGCCATATCACAAGCTTTGCTTAGTTTGGGGTAAGATGACCGTGTGTGTAAAAATCCCGAATATTTATTTATTTTATTTTATTTATTATGATCTCAAATAAACGAACAATAATAATTCTAGTTCTACTTTGGTATTATTATCTCCGATGCCAGCTGCAAAACATTCATGGAATATGTGATATGAAACAGGCAGACAATTTGTAGCCACTATCAGCTATTATAGCAGGTTTGGCACTCTGGGAGTTGTACCGCAATGACGTCACTGTCCAGTTGCCACTTTATTGTAACAAACACAGATACTGGTAAACAACTTTTTTAATAATCTATTAAATAAAATACAAAAAGCATTTCAATTGTCATTTTGTTTGTCCGCGAATTGAATATATTAAACAAAGTTTTATCAAATACACGACGTTTTATCAGATATACGAATATTGGGGAGTTATAATTTCACAGTAAAATCATAGAGGGTCCGCCATTGTTTCGTGTATCGTCATCTCTCTCGAACTTGTTGTAAATTACTTATTCTGCTCTTGTTTATGCACGTGTACGTGTATCCATGACATTGATGACATCATTGTGGTACGCCCACGTCACATTATTTCTCGGAGCGCTATACCTGGCGAAGTATATTATTATACCATGCAACATTGTATATTATCAAACGTCGAAAAACGTTACTTTTTCATCATCATCATCATAATCAGCCTTCTGACAGTCCACTGCTGGACTTTTAGTCTACCCCCAAAAGGGTGATTGTGCCATATCCACCACGCTGGCCCAGTGAGGGTTTCACATACGTCATTGAGCTCGCATTGTATGAGCTCTTTGAAGCTTATATTTACGGATTTTCATACCACTGGCTTTTCGGTGAAGGAAAACATCGTGAGGAAACCTGCATACGTACGGAGAAGGAATACTTTTTAAGTGACCCTAAAATGCAATTAAAATAAATAAATATTCGGGACAATTATGAATATTAATCAAATTCTTATTTTTACTATGAGATAATAATTTTATATTGTTATCAAGCATTTGACTTTTTTTTGACAGGCACATTTTTTTTAAATAATTTATTTTGATATCCCACCTTCCAACCTACAAATATTAATTTTGACCACGCATTCAACATTGAATAGCTTATACACCTACTTTCCACATATTTTCTATAAAAACCTGAAGGTACTGTCATCATAATATTACTTGGTTCCTGAATCTATGTTTGGTTCAGACACCGGATGGGTTTCCGGGTTATCATATTAGGTAAACCCACTCTCCGGCTAGAGCTAGAGGTATATCTTTCACAAACTTTCAACATTTTGAAAATAACAAATTCTCTAAAAAATATGTAAAAACTTTTTGGTGGAAGAGTTCGAACTAAACTATTTTCTGAGTATTTTTTTTCTATCGTCCTCCGTTGTCTTATAAAATAGCAAAAATACAATTTGCAATGTTATTGTAAGATAACGCCCAATCGTTTATTTTTAATTCTTACTCAGTATTTTTTATCTCATAAAATGAGTGAGGTAAATGAGTGTGAGTCTCAATAGTTCAATGCCGACCTACAAGATGCTGTCCGGTTTTTGTAGTGGTGGATTTAGGCTGGTTTCACAGCTGTATGGGAGACCCGTGTGGGTCGCCCGTACTAAAGAGAATATAACCGCTAACGCTGAAGAGTTGGGACTTCCATAAAGAAAAATATTTATAGATCTATAGAGACAAGCTTAAACGTGTTGTGACTGTTGTGAGTAGGTAAAATACGTAGAAGTTTGATTTCGCACCAATTGCACACATTCGAGAAGTTGCGCAAAACTGCCCTGTACTACAGGAGCCAGGATCTACGTGGAGGCAAGTCCCGTATTGTTCTAGGGTTCTAGGTTCACGTATGTCTCCGCTCCGGGAGCTCGTACTACGGGAGACGGGATCTACGTGGAGGCAAGTCCCATACGGAACAATCCGCGTCGCTGTGAAACGGTGCTCTAGCGCCTCACGTTTGTCTCGGCTCCGGGAGCCCGTACGGGTGACCCGTGCGGGCGACCCGTGCGGGTCTCACGCACAGCTGTGAAACCAGCCTTAGTTCTCGTATTACATGTTGAGATACCAATACATGTGTGCCAGTATACGAGTAAGCTGTGTACTAGTAGGTACAGTGCAGCGCTGTAGAGTTGAGCAAAAAGTGAACCGTTGTAGGATTGAGGGTGCGTGTGTGTTAATTTACTGAATGAAACATCCCCCTTTTTGTGTTGGGGGTTAAAAAGTACAATGATTGCTTGGTAGATTCAGATTCAGATTCAGATTTTTATTAGCCTTATAACAATGATTCGTTATACTAGGTAGGTCAAATACATTAGTCTTAAAAACAAATTATACGTAGTTAAAATAATTTAAAAAGTTAATATAAAATAAATAAAATATAGGTGCACAATACAATAACCTTTTTTAAATGTAATTTCGTTAGAGCAATTGAATAACATAACCTAGCTGGATTAAACTTTGTTATAACATGAATAGTTTTGTAAAAAACTGCATTGTTACATAAAAAATTGTCTGTATAAAATTTATTATCATTAAACACTGTTGTTCATTACTTTAAAAAATGTCATTTAGATATAGACCTTAAACTATATTTATTGATATCATACGCAAATGAGCATTCCCTTAAATTAATTTTCATGAAGTCAAGTTTCAGTTTTTATTTGTATAAGCTATCAATAGGTAGAGTCTGTGCACAAAGAGAAGCGTCTTAGAGTTGCGGTCGCGCGTGTAATAATTTACTGGTTTTAGTTCATCGTTTTGCCACGACGGTTCTATTTTTTCACATGCTATTGGAATACACAGTTCATTTGCATATTGTTGTGGTGCGAGAAGTGACTAAGTGCAAAAAGTTAATTTCGAAACAATCGTTTTTTTTGCTTATAATCGGTGTAGAAAACCAATACATTGGGTGTGTAACGTAACTCATCATTGCTTATAGATAGAAAAGTGGTTGGAATGAAATTCCTTGCTTTCAATGAATTATGTTTACTTTTAGGTTTACTGATATACCTACCTATGCAATAAAAGGTAAGTTTATTAATTACTAGCTGCACCCCGCGGTTTCACTCGCGTTGTGATGAATAATGATGATGGTGATGATGATGAAAAGTAGCTTATGTCACTCTCCAACCTTTGAAATATATCCATGCAAAAAATTTGGTCGATCCGTTGTGTTGTTGGTGCGTGAAAGAAGAACAAACAAACCAACAAACTTTTCGCATTTATAATAATTATGTATTTGTATGATAGCATACATATTCGTACCGGGGCCTTACGCTTAGATGTTTAAAGCAATCCAGTTTAGGTGATAAAAAATGTTGCGTGACCGCAAACCGTAACTGGGCGCGTTTAGGATCACGTTTGCATGATTTTCCGAACTGCGCGGTTTTAATGTTAGTTTGGTCCCGCATAACGAGTTTGGCGTAAGGCCCCAGAATAGTTTTAGCACCAACATGAAAAACATATCTCATTGTATTATTTTTTAAACCTATCCTGCAGACTCAGTGACGTGTCTCGAGAACGGGTTATTTATAATGTATGAGTAATATATTTTATCACTTCGGAATGCCGGACCGTCTGGTACTCATCATACATGACTACCTCACGGCTCGTAGCTTTCGCTATCGCGTCGATGGAATTCCGTCTTCACCTCATCCTATAGGTGGCGGAGTCCCTCAGGGCTCCGTCGTAGCACCCGCCCTCTTCACGCTTTATGCTAGTGACATTCATGATAGCCCGTTGGTCCAGTTGGTAGTGAACCTACCTTCTGAGCCTGAGGGCGTGGGTTCGATTCCCACGTAGGACAAACATTTGTGTGATGAACATTTGTGTTTGTTCTATATCTGGTTGTTAATATCTATTTAAGTATGTATTTAAAACTATATATGTATGTATATCAGTCTCTGGCAGCCATATCACAAGCTTTGCTTAGTTTGGGGTCAGATGACCGTGTGTGCAAAAATGTCCCAAAAATATTTATATTTTATTTATTTATTCCTAGATCCCCCCACGTGAAATAGCTCTCTTCGCTGACGACACCGCTCTCTACTCCAGAGGGAACAAAGTCATCCAACGGGCCCACGTTCAACGAGCCCTCACTCATCTAGGTGATTGGTTCAAGAAGTGGGCCATCACGGTCAACCCCGAAAAAAGTGCAGCAATGTACTTCCACTCGTCCAAAAACCCCCCGTCAAGGCCTATCACGCTTAACGGGAAGCCCATCCCTTGGACCATCTCGACCAAGTATCTCGGCGTGACTCTCGATCGCCGACTCACTTTCTCCAAACACATTCAGATAGTCCGCAATCGAGCGGCGTTCTTCCTAGGCCGCCTCAGCCCCCTCCTCGGCGAGCGTAGTAAATTGTCACTTAGAAATAAGCTGACAATTTACAAAACTTGCATCCGCCCCGCCATGACTTATGCCTCCGTGGCATTCGCCCACGCCTCCCGCATCGATCTGGACAAGCTGCAGGTCATTCAAATCCGCTTCATACGCAGAGCGATCGGCGCTAGCTAGTATATGCGAAACGCCGATCTGCACTGCGATGTTGAACTCCCATCCATGATTCAATACCTTAAGTATACTTCCCGCCGCTACTTTGACGCGGCGCCTCACCACCCAAATCCTCTTGTAGTAAAATCCTCTAACTACTCGACAGACGTGACAGACCCTCCTCCTCTCCGTCGACGCCCTAGAAACATCTTGGGCGACCCGGACGACCCCATCGCCGTCGTCACCGCGGCGGCGCTGGGCTCGCCCGATCCGACTGCTCCTAGCAATAGGAAATATTCAGTTTTTGGTACAGGTGTCGGTTACCAAAGGCACACACACACACAGCGATCCCGCCGGCAGGATCGTAGACTCACAGGATCTGTTAGAAGATCGGTTAGATTCTCTGCAAATAATCATTCAGTTCAACAAACCGTTAGGGCTCCAGGGCACACCCCCTCTGGGGTGCCTGGGCAAGTCTGATTCCCACTCCCGGTGACGGCCCAAGCCGAGGCTCGTACCTTCGAGGTGCCCTTGTGCTAGTCGCCTATAAACTTAACCACCAAGTTATGCCGAACGCACTCTGCGTTCGCTAACTAGTCCGGTCAAGCTGTAGAGGCCAAAAGGCCAACAGTACAAGTCAATATAAAAAAAAATAAAAAAATATATGAGTATTGTTATTGTACTATCAGTAAGCAAAGTAGGTTACTCCTTCAAAACATTTAATAACGGAACAATAACATTGTTTTATACACATAATAATAGATGTGTCATTTTCGTGAAATAAAAGTCAAAAGTGTGGTCCTTACATAGCATTACATTAATAACATCTATTTTAACTTTTGAGATTGAGTTAATTTAAATAATACTTTTTATATAAATAATATTTGCGGTAGTAATGACTGCAGTAAGTCAATTTGTTTATGATACAATTATAGAAATGTCAAAAAAAAAAAATATGGTTAACTATTTAAATTAAGTTATAACATTAATATCTTAATAATAATATACTAATATATTAACTTTTGAAATTGTTTCTACAGTTAATTTAATACTTTTTTATATAAATAATATTTACGGTATTTTTATACCATCTCTCTAGATTTGTACGCCTATAAACTAGGCAAAACATGATACAAAGTGACAAATATTTTAACCCATATATTGTGCATGCGTTTTTAAATGTGTGTATGATTTACTCGTGCTTTGTGCAAATAAATTATCTTTATCTTTAGTTGTGATATAATTATTTCAAAAAGCATAGCATTTAAAAACAACTGAACATGGGAAACTGAAATACTAAGTATAAGCGAAAGACTGAGGGCAAATAAAAATATTGAAAAAGGAGTCTTGAAAATACAAATTTGAGTTACTAGTTATTCAGAACGTATAATATTTCGCGAATGATTTCGCGTTGTTATCATCATCATCATCAGCCTTTTAGCCTACCCCCGAAAGGGTGATTGGGCCATATCCACCACGCTGGCCCAGTGCGGGTTGGTGGATTCACATACGCCATTAAACCTCTCCGTACGTATGCAGGTTTCCTCACGATGTTTTCCTTCACCGAAAAGCCAGTGGTATGAAAATCCGTACATAAGCTCCAAAGAGCTCATTGGTACGGTTAAAAATTGTTCATAATGATGAGTACAATGACCTCCTTTCGGATTAATACAGGGTATATGCGTAACCCTATATTCATAATAATAATTATTACGATAGGTACTACTAATATTAGGTACGTTTTTTAGGTACTACTAATATTACCTAACTTAAGGTAACAAGCATTTGAAAGTGCATGGCCTAAGCTGGTTTATCTTATGATAATTGTTTTTCAGGCGGTATGTGGCTGACACTGCTGATGCTGGTGGTGGTGACCGCGGCGGCAGACGAGCTGACTCCGCTGCGTTGTCGTGACGCGCGCTGCCGGTACATCGGCAAGTACCAGTTCGACGAGCACCGGTACCAAGTGGATGGTATGCGTCATTCCGTACCTTGCAATGACCCATAAGCCAGTAAAGGTGATTTAAATGAGCTTCATTATCACCATCAGCTAAAAGCCTGAACATATGCTTCCCCATTAAAACTCCACTCTGAACGACAGCCTGCTTGCAACCATTGCGAATGCCCGCGACTCTCACGATGTCGTCCATCTAGTGGGAGGCCTACCTACGCTGCGTCTTCTGGTTCGTGGTCTCCACTCAAGAACCTTTCTTCCCCATCGGTTATCGGTTCTTCGAGCAATGTAGCCTGCCCATTGCCACTTTAACTTGTAAATTACTGTCGTTGACTTTGGTTCTTCGGCGAATATCCACGTTCTTTCCAGTTTGGTATCGTTATAATCACACGTGGTGGTACCCTTAAATAGGTCTTTTGAAATGAAGGTAAGGTTTCACACATCACTTTTTACCGTATGTATTCTTTTCGAAATATGGTCCGCCAAAGTAGCAAACAGTTTGACTAAACCATATAAAGTATATGCTATTTTGGAATCTCCGAAACTTTGCAAGCCAATTTCTGAACTATGAATGTAGCCGCAATTACTGGCTTTGGCCACGGAACCTACAACATGCATGTTTTAAAAAGTTTTGGCCAGTTTTATACATGCAGTTATCTATCAAACTATCGTTCTTTACAGGTAGCGAATTATGGGTCATGTACGGGAACTTCGGTGAATATCTAAGGATACGATGTGGAGCCAGCGGCGTACTGGACTCTCCCGCGATGCCGCGCGCCGACCCTGCGCTGAGTGTCTGGGACATGCACGTGGCAAACTGCCAGCTGCCGACCGCTGGCTCGCTGGCGGATAAACTCGCCGAGTTCAACATCACGATGCAGTTCACCGATACAGATGTGAAGCCCCGTGGAAACCTGACCATAGAAAGTTTCTCAACTTTGTCGCTGATAAACACCCAATTCTTTGCTGGCCTCGAAGGCCTCGTCAGTCTACACATCTACTCGGAAAAAGACGCTAGAGTGAGCGCAGAGCGTCATTTCCTCGCTTCATTAAAGCGCTTACGCTCATTAACGATGCAGTACGTGTCGCTGCCAGCCGGCGAACTGGATGCACCGCGGCCTTCGCTTCGTGAGCTCAACTTGCGCTTCACTGGCATCGAGCGTCTGCCAGAGGCAGTCTACTCCTCACCTTCTCTCCTCACTCTGAAGATCGAGAGTGAAAGCGCGCTCGACGCGGTAGCAGTCCCGCCTGACCTGCGCTTGCTGGACCTGCAATCACCCGCGACAACGCTGCGACTAGACGCGGTGCCAGCGCTCGAGAAGCTTGCCCTCACACACTGGACGGAGCCCCAGCCGCCGCCACTGACGCGCTGCGACAGTCTCCGCAAGCTGCACCTGACAGCGCCCGCGGTCCAGACGCTGCCATATGGCTGGCTGGCCAACTGCTCGAGCCTGGAGGAGCTTGTGGTTCAGAGCGCACGATACCTGACCACTCTGCCACATAGGATGTTCCGGAGCTGCGTTTTTAGCCTCACACTTATCGCTTTTAAGGACGGAGTGCTTGAAGAACTGTCTGAGGGGCAGTTTGACAACGCGACGTGCGTACTGTCCACGCTTGAGTTAAACGGGAACCGCTTACAAATAATTCCGAAGTTAGTGATCACCCTAATTATAATAATATTTATTGTGAGCCTTATTTTGCTAGCCCATTGGTCTAGTTGGTAGTGAACCTACCTTCTAAGCTTGGGGGCGTGGGTTCGATTCCCACCTAGTGACCTAGGACAAACATTAATGTGATGAAAATTTGTGTTTGTTCTATATCTGGTTGTTAATATCTATTTCAGTATGTATTTAAAGCTCCATAATTATGTATGTATATCAGTCTCTGGCAGCCATATCACAAGCTTTGTATAGTTTGGGGTCAGATGACTGCAAAAAATGTCCCGAAATATTTATTTACAAGATAGGTGTGTTCATTTTTTGCAATCTCACTGTATCACATCTCTGACAATAATACTTTATTATGCACAACTAAAAAAACAGAAAATTAACGAAAACTTAAATAAATAACTAAAAACTAAAACTTAAAATAACTAAATACAAACTAAAAACTTAAACTAAAAGACCATTAGTGGAGGGAAAGGTCCCCAGAATGCTGGCAGCATTGCCACGTTGAATGGCAATGCTCAATTTCTGGGCAAAATAATTTTTCTGACAATTATAAATAAAAGTACGTTTGATACCATGACAGTTTAGGTCACCGTCATCATAATTTCAGCCATAGGACGTCCACTGCTGGACATAGGCCTTCCCCATCGATCTCTAAAAGGGCCGGTCGGAAGCGGCCTGCATCCAGCGTTTCCCTGCGGTCTCTTTTAGATCGTCTGTCCATCTTGTGGGTGGACGTCCTACGCTGCGCTCCAGGCATCCTTAGTATGGAGAGGACATACAGAAGAGGTAAAGGACGGGTTTTAGGCGGGGATTTAGGACCGTCGGCAGTGTTTTTTTGATCCAAAATTAATGATCGTTGTCGTTTTATTTTCAGCAATACGTTACCATCTTCACTGGAAGAACTGGACCTGTCTTCCAATAATCTGGACAGTGAGGTGCTGGAGGTGGTGAAGATGGTGCACTTTAGGCTCAAAACCCTCAATCTTGCAGACAACCCGCGCCTCGGCGACCTCTGCGACGAGAAGGGTGAGGCATCACCAACATCTATCGACATCAAAAACAATGATCAGTTTTGAAATGAAAATCCACGTACAGGTTATTCGCCGCTACGCAAGGTAACATCGCTTAGAAGGCTGCTTCTAAACAAGACGAACGTGACTCGCATCTGCCAAGATTGGCGAAAGGATCTCTCACGTCTTGCGATGCTGGACCTGAGTTACACAAGCGTAGCCTCGCTGTCGGTGAGTTGACCTTCAAAATAACACCATTATTAGAGTTCCGTACCCAAAGGGTAATAACGAGACCCTATTTACTAAGCCTACGATGTCTCTCTGTCTGTTTGTCTGTCTGTCTGTCTTCGTACCGTAATAGATAGACAGTTGAAATTTTCCCAGTATACGTATGTAACGTTACGGTGGATTAACTAACAAATAATAAAAAAGTCAAAAAGTAAAAACGAAAGGGACCCCATACAACGAACGTATTTTTTTACATGTTTTTGTATTAGCTCTAATGTAAAAACGATATAAGTACAAGAGTCAAACTTGTCAAGATTGTAGTACACACTCTAAAGTATAACAACAAATAATAAATAATGGTCAAGTGCGAGTCTGTGACAGACTGTTCATTACCAAGTTATTATACTCGAGCGCCTGTAGCAAACTGCGTAGCAAATTACTCCGACGATTGGAAGGCGTTATAATAACTGGTAATTCGATTACTTGAACAACCTTATTGTATTTTGTGGTGGTACGGAACTCTCAGTGCTCGAGCCCGACTCGCACTTGGCTGGTTTTTTGGCAATCTACACAGAAATACTGTCAATAAAAGCGCTAGTTTTTGTTCGCAGTTTGAAGATCTGCAGTTCAAGCGGACCGTGCAGTCAAAGTTGCTGCTGCTGGGTGCCTCAGTGACTTCATTGGAGATGACGCGCGATAACTTCCAGACAGCAAAACGCACGCCGACGAGCCTCACCTCAGTGCGCATAGATTCTGAGCTGCAGTGCGACTGCCGCATGTACTGGACGCGGCAGGTGTTGGACCGCTCCCCGTACGTGTTGGACCACATCAGCGAACTCCGCTGCACTGGCGGCAGGCTGCTGCACGAGGTGCCGTCAGAGGACATGGTGTGCGCGCGGCCCCAGGAGTGTGCGGCGGCCGAGCTGCCGGCTGCGTGTGAGTGCGCTGTTCGACCTGACGAGGATCCTCACCAGAGCCGGCAGCTGGTCCGCGTGCGCTGCAAGCACGCCGCGCTGCACCGCGTGCCGCGCCTGCCTGCCTCCGAGGAGCGCAACTACGAGCTGGTGCTGGCGCACAACGAGATTACCGACCTGCACGCCAACGAGCTGCACCACATCAAAGTCAGTACCCACTTGTACAGAAGTTTAAGACAACTAGTTCTTACTAATCATGGAGATGTTAGTTTACCCCTAACTAGGACTTTGCTATCCCTATATCTTTAGAGTTCTGAATAATAGCATCACACTCCTTGATTAGAAATATTATACAGCTTACCTCATCGACATTGCCTTATCTAAAGTAGGGCCAATTCAATAGATCACATATAACCTTCGACCAAAATAAACTTTATTTTGGTCGGAGCATTTAATTAACACTTCATCAAAATTCAACAACGTAACCTTGATAGCCCGTTGGTCCAGTTGGTCACTACCAACCTTCACTAACCTACCTTCTGAGCCTGAGGGCGTGGGTTCGATTCCCACGTAGGACAAACATTTGTGTGATGAACATTTGTGTTTGTTCTATATCTGGTTGTTAATATCTATTTAAGTATGTATTTAAAACTATATATGTATGTATATCAGTCTCTGGCAGCCATATCACAAGCTTTGCTTAGTTTGGGGTCAGATGACCGTGTGTGCAAAAATGTCCCAAAATATTTATTTATTTATTTGTATCGTTTTTTTTTTTTAGTTAAATCTGCGCAATTGCTTTTTTTTCAGTTATAAATACATTATTTTATTATAATAATGACAAAAGAAAATTATTACCATTCATCATAATCTGCCTTTTAACAGTCCACTGCTGGACTTTTAGTCAACCCCCGAAAGGGGAAGGAAGGAAGAAGAAGGGGTAGAAATTATTACCATTACCAAATTATAATTTTGTTAGGCGACCCGTTAGCTTGTTTGTCACCTATCAAGACGCTATGGCATAAAAAAGGTGATCAGATCAATACGAACAGTCCAACAATCATACTCAAAGACTATTTCTGGTAGACATCCTATTTGGTATATTCTTTAATGCAGTAAGAGTTTAATAGTAACATTTCACTACTCAACAAAAGATAATGCTACTTGTATGTACATTTGGAAGTCACGCTAATCCTTCTCTGTCCTTATTCTGTGGTGAAAATAGCCAACTCATAATCATAAGTGATCGATCAAAGAAAATTATACCTAGCTTCACAGATTAGGCTTTTGCTCATCATTTATCATCGTCAGCCAGACGTCCATTGCTGAACATAGGCCTCCCTCTATAACCTCCACACTGAACGACAGCCTGCCTTTTGCATCCACTGGATGCCAGCGATTCTCACAGTGTCGTTGGTCCATCTAGCGGAGGCCACGCTGCGTCTTCCGGTTCGTGGTCTCCACTCAATCAATCATTGATTTAATTCATTCCAGGGGCTCGACTTGCGCCATAATATCATCAGAAAAGTGGACGAAGCGACGGCGACGAAACTAGGTCGCCTAAGAGGCATGCTGCGGCTAGCTGGCAACCCGCTGGAATGTGACTGCAGCGCTGCGCCGCTGCTTCAAGCGCTGCACAGTCGCGCTCTGGGATACACTGACATAGGCAATGCCACCTGCAGCGATGGAACAGCGCTCGACGACGCATTCGTTGTGGGCTGCCCGCCATCCATCGCTTGGCTGGTGGGTGGACTTGCGGCGCTTTTCGCGCTCGCGGTAACCATAATGGCGTATTTAGCATCGCGTGAGCGCCGGTTCTTTGCCAAGGCGGTGCTACACCGGTGGGGCCTGTGGCGTGCTGAGACAGATGATGAAGAGCTTCGCTACGATGCGTTCGTGACTTTCTCTCACAAGGACGAAGAGGTGGTGCGTGAATTAGTGACGCGGCTTGAGCCGCCCTACCGGCTGTGCTTGCACTACCGCGACTGGGTCCCGGGCCTTCTGATCCCGGACCAGATAGTAGAGTCAGTGCAGGAGTCACGGCGCACGGTGGCGCTCGTGTCGCGGCATTTCCTCGCGAGCACGTGGACGCGCGCCGAGTTCCGTGAAGCACACGCAGCGGCGATGCTAGATGCCAGGCCGCGGCTCATAGTGGTACTGCTGGAGGAGCCAGCTGCGCTGCCGTTGGATGACCAGCTGCAGCGCTACATCAGCTCCCACACCTACCTGCGCTGGGGAGACCCCTGGTTTTGGAACAAACTGGCGGTGGCACTGCCACGCCCGCGTCAGCCAACAGCCGTGCTTGATTTCGCTGCTTCATCCACTACTTGCACGTTTTCACCACCTGTTGCTGCCGCGCTACCTCCCCCGACCAAGTTCGAAGAGAAACGCTTGCCTTCAGACGTTCGATTGTCAGCCTCGGTGGGTCTAGGATCATCGTCTGCTGTGTTCACAAACGAGCCGACGAAGGATCTGGCACCGGGCGCCGATTGTGTAGAGGGTAGTGTTAGCAGAGAAAATATTACAGATGGGGGTGGGGTGTGAGACCTCCTCGCCCCCTCAAACCCCTGACATTTGGTACACTGACTCACCAAGTCCTCAATAAGCTTTTCAGGGTATTCACTAGATGGTGGACCCCAAACTAAGCAAAGCTTGTGATATGGCTGCCATAGAGACTGATATACATACATACATAGTTTTAAATACATACTTAAATAGATATACACCCAGATATAGAACAAACACAAATGTTCATCACATGAAGGTTTGTCCTAGGTGAGAATCGAACCCACGCCCCCAAGCGCAGAAGGTATGTTCACTACCAACTGGGCCAACGTGGCTATCAATTTAAACTAATAACGAGTGATGAAATGGATAGCTGTTTAGCCGGATACCGAATATCCGGCCAATCTTGAAACCGGATAGCCGAATATCTGGCCACCGGATATGGTCGAATATTCCTGATTGGCGCATCGTTGCAAGTAAGCTCGCGTAGGTATGCGGCGCACGAACGATCGGGCGGACTCGTGTGAATTCGGGTCTTTTCGTTTATGAGCGAAAATGACAACAAGCCAATGAAACAAAATTGGCTTTTTGAATTGATTACTTGAGGTTATTATAAATATTATGCTATTGTAGTTTGAGGTTATTATAAAATTATTATTAATAAGGTAAAATATGGTAATTAAATGATCACGATTCATTCTGGTACACGAAAATACTGTTTTTGACTAGTAAATAATGTTACGTATTAGACATAAACCACTTATGAATATGAAATAAACATAAATATAATAAAATTTGACTATTTTTACCTTGTTCAATCGGTCCATTTTCTTGCTATCTACTGATTTTTTTGGCTCTGCTAGTAATAAAATATGTATTTTTGGTAGAATTAGGAGCACAACAAATAATAACAATGTTGACAATAATAGGATTCAGAACGTCTTTAGAATTTTGGAAATTTCAACGCAAAGAAACCAAGTACATTCGCAAAATTTAAGCCATTCAAATGAAGTCATATATGGGTCCAAAAAAATATAAAAATTTTACTATGACAATTTGCGCGGTGAAATCTTACCACAACAAATCAGAAAAGCAGCATAAGAGTTATGGTGTGACATTCAACAGGTAATCCATTAATTTTCTTGCTTAAATCGTTTAAAATACCAATCGAAACGTAAGCTACAAAGCGAATTTGTAGCTTACGTTTTGAGAAGGCGTTGTTTGGAAACCTACCTTCTCTGAGTAGTTATTCTAAGGTTTAACGTATCAAAATATACACCGTGCCAAGAATAGGGTTAAATATGTTTAAAAATAATATTCTTGCGCTTGGCCACCAACTCGCCTGATGTTAAGCGATGATGGTGATGCGGTCGATGATGGAGCACGCTTGCCTAGAAGAAATCGATTCACTCGTGATTTGAAGACATCCAGATTGTAACTATCGGGGAACACTCATTCAGGCAGCGCATTCCGTAATAGAGCTTCGTACGGGCTTTTGGAATATCAACCATATCGGTGTCGATTTTTCGTGCCCACTCTGGCAGTCCGATAGAAAAATGGGCAGGAGGGAATTAGATCTTGCAGATTCCACACTCTTCGAAATGTATCCGATAAAAACCGATAGACTAGCAACTTTGCGCCGCCAGCTTACGGCGCCATCTAAGTAATTTCCGAGCTACGCTCTAATGTTCCGCTATTGTTTTTCCTCTTATCTTCCTCGTACTCACTAACGTTAAAATTTCTAATCACGCCATCTAGTCCAGTTTTACTATACTAAGCTTGTAAACATGACGCTTGTTCCAAACTGAGGCCAAGAATAGTTCAACGTCCGTTGTGATGTTTTACGCCTGCAATAGATGTCGCTACATGTCTTCCAGCGCAATAGACAACTAAAAACCTCGTTTTTCATTGTGATTGCATTGCTAAGGTTTGTACTTTTTATTATGATCATGCATCTTCCACACGGTCCTAGTAAATTGCGCAAATTAGAATAATATATAGGCGTGATTGTAAGATCTTGCATGCATATATTGTCACAGAATACATAATTAGTACTGCGGCCTTACGGACAACTGCTATTACAGGCATCTAATCCGCTCAGTTGGAAAATCACGCGCCGCAAACCGTATCTGGGCTCGATAAGGTTTGCGGTCGCGTGATTTTACAACTGAGCGGATTAGGTGCCTGTAATAGCAGTTGTCCATAAGGCCCCTGGTACAAGATTTACTCCGCATAATCATTTACTCTGCATGGCCCCCATGGATCTAACTATCTAGTTACCTACAGCTATATTTACCTAGTTGTTTCTCTGTGTATCGCGTAACTCTTGTCGCGTTATCTCTGTGTATCGCGTGGCAGGTCCGAGATGTCGGGTACTTGTAGCTTCATACCTAAAGTGCGGAGTGCGCCAGGCCTTGGGCCTTAAAAAGAGCCTTACGGCTAGCTGTAAAGGTGATGAAAAAAGTTGCGTGACCGCAAACCATCCCCGGGTATTGTATTATACGTATAGGTACATCGTTCTTTACTTGCGCAATTTAGATGCGCTCCAAGACGCTTATGTACCTACATTATATAGCAACTAACTATTTAAAAACTAAAATCCGATACAGTTTGTCGTGTTGATGTTATTATATTTTCATGTATGGTGGAGGGTACTCAATAAACAATCAGTCTTGGTCGAACCAGTGTTTTATTTACAACATGGTGACAGCGGTGCTTGTTAATTTAATAAAATAAAATAGTTTAACGGCGTGTTAGTTGCAAAAATTTGCTGTTATTGGTGATTTCGTGGTGTTATCTATTGTTTGTGATAATGGAACACGCCCGGCCGCCAGCAGAATTGTGTTTAGAAGGCGGGCCGGCCAGCCGAGCGGAATCATGGCGGAAATGGTACAAACAATTTTGCGTGTTTTTGAAGGCCTCCGGTGTGTATAAGGAGCCTAAAGATGTGCAAGCTAGTTTACTCATCAATTTAATCGGTCCAGAAGGTTACGACGTGTATACAACCTTTAAATTCACCAAGGACGAAAAGAAAGATTGTTTGGATACGCTCGTCATAAAATACAACGAACATTTTGAAACGAAGCAAAATACTACTATGGCCCGATTTAAGTTTTTTACACGAAATCAAGAGAACGGCGAGTCTATAGATGATTATGTGACCGTACTTAAATTACTAACACAGCACTGCGAGTTTGAACATCTCGAGGAAGGCCTCGTTCGTGATAGAATCGTGTGCGGAGTGCGCGACGGCAAGCTGCGTGATCGGCTGCTCCGGGCCGACGATCTGACCTTAGCCCGAGCTGTGAAGGTATGTCAGGCCAACGAGATGTCAACGGAAGAACAGCGAGAGATAGAAGGAACCAAGACCGGAAGAGATAGTGCAGGAACGTCCACGGTGGCCGTGGACGCGATGAACGCGCGCGGCTGGCGCGACGGGTCGCGCGGCGGCGCAGGCTCGGCCGGTGCCGGCGGTGGTGGCGGCGCCGGGCGGCCGCGCGGCCGGGGTCGCTCGCAGCTACCGTGGCGCGCCACGGCGCAGCGCGCCGGTGCTGCCGGAGCCGGTGGTTCGACGGCGGCGAGAAAACCGTGCTCTGCGTGTGCTAGCTATAATTGCGATGGTAGTAGGTGTCCAGCCGAAACGGCAACGTGTTTTTGGTGTAACGTGCGCGGGCATTTTAAAAATATGTGTCCGAAGTTAAAACGTCGTGTTTTTCAAATCGACGTCGACGATCACGGTGTGGACTACGAGGATGACGAGTTATACTATATCTCCACAATATCGGACAGGCGTGAACGTAAGGACTCTAAATGGTATGAAACTTTGATATTATCGCTTAACGGTAAGAAAGAACTTTTCAAGCTAGACTCAGGGTCAGATTTAAATGTTATGTCATTGAAAACGTTCATTGGACTCGGATTTTCTGTACATAATTTGCATTCCGATGTAACAAGAGCGCAATCATTCTGTGGCAGTTACATACCGATTGTTGGGTCTGCCGATATACAATGGGTTTATAAAAATGTAACATATAAATTAAATTTTGTAATTGCGGATTTCGATTGCCAAAATGTATTAGGAAAGTTTGCATGTGAGAATATGGGAATGATACAGCGAATATTTTCGCTCAATATCGATGTATACAAAGATTTATTTCAAGGTCTTGGCAAGCTCCCAGGTAAATATAGTATTGTAATTGATAAAAATGTCCAGCCGTCAGTCTGCCCGGTTAGAAAGATTCCAATAGGAGTCCGTGATAAATTGTTGTGCGAATTAGTGCGCATGGAGAAAATGGGTGTGGTCAGGAAAGTATCGCACCCGACCCCGTGGGTGAACGCCATCGTTGTGGCGCCAAAGAAGGATGGTAGTATCCGCGTGTGCCTCGACCCGCGGCCGCTGAACCGCGCAGTGCGACGCGCGCATTATCCGCTGCCGACGCTCACGGAGATCGCGACGCAGCTAGAGGGCGCGACTGTGTTCAGTAAGCTGGACGCTCGCTCTGGGTTTTGGATGATCCAGTTGGATGACATCAGCGCCGACCTCTGTACGTTCGGAACTCCGTTCGGTAGGTATCAGTTCCTGCGGTTACCGTATGGAATTAATTGCGCGTCGGAAGTGTTTCACTCCAAAATCCGTCAGTTACTAGAGGATCTGGAAGGGGTCGATTCCTTTATAGATGATGTTATTGTCTGGGGTTCTAGTAGGACCCAGCACGACGAGCGCCTTAAGAAGTTGCTAGACAGAGCGCGCGAAGTTGGCATCAAATTCAACGAAGAGAAGTGTGAATTTCAAGTCAGTCAGGTTAGTTATTTAGGACACATTTTTAGCGAGCGCGGGATGTCTATCGATAATAACAAAATTAAAGCGATCAAAGACATGCCCGACCCCGAAGATAGGCCATCATTGGAACGTTTTCTAGGTATGATCAACTACCTATCGAAGTTTATACCGAATTATTCAGATACCGCGACCCCTCTGCGTGGGCTATTAAAGAAGGACAGCTCATGGGTGTGGGAGGTGACGCACACAGAGGCGGTGCGCGCGCTGAAGGCAGCCGTTTGCAGCGCACCGGTACTGGCGATATACTCAGCGCACGAGCCAGTATTAATTTCCGTGGATGCAAGTTCTCGTGCACTAGGCGCTGTAGTGCTACAGGCACACCGCCCAGTCGAGTTCGCATCTGCCACGCTCACTGACACGCAGTGCAGGTACGCACAAATAGAGAAAGAGCTTCTAGCTATCGTATTCGCATTGGAACGTTTCCACCAGTATGTGTACGGTCGGTGTGATATCACCGTAGAAACAGACCACAAACCGCTCGAAGCGCTATTTCAAAAATCGCTGGATTCGATCCCAGCGCGACTACAGCGTATGATGCTACGCGTTCAGCGCTATGATTTTAATGTAGTTTACAAGCCCGGCAAGTATTTGTTTGTGGCAGACACGCTATCAAGAGCGCCGTTGACGGAAGTGATGACAGGTAAGATTGAAGAAGAAGTAGAAGAGCAGTCCTGTTTCCTGATTGAGAATGTGAGATTCAGTGAGCCAAAGATGAAGATGATAAAAGATGCGCTCAGCGAAGATACAGAATGTCAGTTAATTATAAAATACATAACAGAAGGTTGGCCGATGAATAAATACGAAGTGGACGAGCGTGTGAGAAGTTTATGGCCATTTAAAGATAGTTTTGAATATGTAAACGGCATTATTTTCAAGGATAATCTCGTCTACATTCCACTAGCGATACGTCATGAGATGTTGAGCCGGGTACACGACGGGCACATGGGCATAGATAGATGCAAGCGGCACGCGCGCGAGGTCATGTTTTGGCCGGGTATGTCGCGCGCCATAGAAACGATGGTGCGCCGCTGCACAGCGTGCATCGAACGCGCGCCGCGCCCCACCAGGGAGCCGCTCATGCCCCACCCGGTACCCAGTCTACCGTGGCTCAAGGTTGGATCAGACATTTTTCATCACGCTGGCAAGTATTTCCTTATTTTAGCGGATTACTTCTCCAATTATATTGAAGTAAATCCACTGACCAACATAGGATCGAAAGCGGTCATTACCGCTATGAAAGACCAATTCGCAAGACACGGTATCCCGCAGGAGCTGGTAACCGATAATGGACCAGCCTACTCCTCCAAAATGTTTACAGAGTTCAGTAGACAGTGGGGATTTAGGCACACTACCACTTCTCCAAATTATCCCCAGTCGAATGGGTTAAGTGAAAGAAGTGTACAGACCATCAAAAATATTTTAGTAAAATCTATAACTTCGGGATATGACTTTTATTTGGGTCTACTGAACCACCGGGCGACTCCTCGTGACGGGATCAGTTCGCCCGCGGAATTGCTGATGGGTCGCAGGCTCAATACTAGGCTGCCCGCTCACTTAGATAAATTGAAACCGAGCCGAAATAATGATGCAGACTACGCCAATATGATGAGCAGGAGGCAGGCCTACAAGTTGAATTATGATAAAAAGTCGAGAGCGCTTCCTGAGCTTAAGCTGGGACAACCCGTACTTATGGCAGACGAAAGCCGGAGGAGGTACGCGCGAGTAGTGGCGCGCGCTCCCCAACCTCGGTCTTACTTCGTGGCTGACAGCTCTGGTAGACGCTATAGGCGAAACCGACGTCATCTAATAAAGTTCGATAGTACAAGTCCGGATGACCAAACTAAACCATCACGTGCGTCGGACAGCGGTGATGAACTCTGTCCAAAGAGCGATGGCGCGGTTCAGTCCGATGACGATGACGTCACCCGCGGCGAGACCCAGGCAGCGGCGCCAGTGCCGGGTGCGTCCAGCGCACCCATTACTCTCGATGCACAGCGCACGCGCAGACCGGCGGCTAATATTGCACGTAAGAAAGTTACTAAAATGATAAATCAATTTTTTTAACAATATGTTGCATTTGTACTACTTTTTTACATGTATTGTTGTACATAACTAAAATTAAAGGCATAAATATATATATATATATAAATTACATATATATGGGTCTTATAAAAACAGGAGGATGATGTTAATTTAGGGTGAAGATGTCGTGTTGATGTTATTATATTTTCATGTATGGTGGAGGGTACTCAATAAACAATCAGTCTTGGTCGAACCAGTGTTTTATTTACAACACAGTTAACGATTTTTTTCTTTTCTGTGCATCCATTCACAAACATCAGAAGCAAGTGAGGAGCCATTTAGAGGAAATTTTCCTGCAAAGCTACCAATTTATGAGTAAAGTTGAGTGACGCCACCATCGCATTTTCTGAACAAATCCGAAGGCTCCGCATAAAAATAGTTAGTTCTTTCATTTGGCCACATGTTTAAGATAAGTTGGTCGCTCAGTATTGTAATTTGATTCGGTGACATCAAAGAGTATCTTTTTAGTCTGTGGTGTATTTCAAGCTTTTTCCCGCCATCTGTTAAAATGAAACGTGAAAATTACTTGATGTTTAAAACTATAGTTCTTTGTTTTTTTTTCTGCGCTTAAAAATAAACAAACTATAAGTAATATTATGTACTAAAACCAACGACCTATACCTATATACTACTAAAACCGTAAATAGGCAGATCTACCATTATGAATCTCCACCATAATAAATGAAGGTACTTAATCCGAGCTAAGTTTTTTATTTATTTAGAACTAGCTGCGCCGCGCGGATTCACCCGCGTAGGTAGTGATGAAAAATGGTGATGATGATGATGATGATGAAAAGTAGCCTATGCCACTCTCCGACCCTTGAACTATACCCAAGCAATAAATCAGGTCGATCCGTTGCTCTGTTGCTGCGTGAAAGAGAAACAAACAAACACATTTTCGCATTTATAATAATAATATTAGTATGATAAGAGGCTGTCCAATCTATCCATATATGTATAGGACCAATACTGGACATAGCACTACCAGTACCACAAACGCGCAGTCAGGAAGACCATAGACAAAAGTTCTATCTTCCTTGGTTGTTTTACTCATCATCATAATCATTAGCCAGAAGACATCCACTGCTGAACATAGGCCTCCCCCTTTAACCTCCACACTGAACGACAGCCTGCCGTCTGCATCCACTGGATGCCAGCGACTCTCACGATGTCGTCGGTCCATCTAGTGGGAGGCCTACCTACGCTGCGTCTTCCGGTTCGTGGTCTACGGACGGACGGACGGACAGACAGACAATAGACTTGGTTTAACGTTGAAATTATAAAAAATTTAAAAAACAAATATTTTCACCTCAAAAAATTTAGAGAATTTGGAAAAGATTTTAATTTGGAAATGTTTAGATTTTATAGGCAACATACGAAACAATTAATTAAAGAAGCGCACGAGTCATACATTAGGAAAACGGAGCTCGGTATTTCCAATGACCCTAAAAGTTTTTGGAAATTTGTGAAGGACCAGCAGGCCGGCAGAAATACTTGCGACGAGTTCGAGTACAAAGGGGAACTAGTCTCTGGCGAAGATGCTGCTAACGCATTTGCCGAATATTTTGAGTCCGTATTTTTGTGTGACGCTCCTACCTTATCTGCCGAGGCCGCCGCACAGAACGCAGCTACTGACTCACACTGCTCGCAGTCGCAGCGTATCGCGATCGATCATATAGGGCCAGCTGATCTAGGCTATGCAGTTAAGCGTCTCAAGCCTCACTCTTCTACCGGCCCGGACGGCATACCTCCGTTCATAATAAAAGATTGTATAAGTACTTTTGAAGAACCTTTGCTTCACATATTTAATTTATGTTTGAAGAGTTCAGTATATCCGACGGAGTGGAAAATCTCGCGGGTTACACCTATACCTAAGAATGACATTAAATCTAAAATCGAGAACTACAGGCCCATAGCCGTTCTCTCAGCATTCGGTAAAGTTTTGGAGACAATCCTGAATCGTCGCATTTCCTTGCAAATTCGGCCCCTACTAAGTGAAAGCCAGCACGGTTTTCGTGCTGGTAAGTCCACCACAACCAATCTCATCAACTTCGTGGACTATTCGACCACCAGTATGGACCAGAATAGGCAGGTAGATGCGGCGTATTTTGACCTCAAGAAGGCGTTTGACCGCGTACATAATGATATACTGCTAAGGAAGTTCGTCGAGATTGGATTCTGTCCAGGTCTGGTCAAACTTTTTAGTAATTATTTTTCCAACCGAATTCAATTTGTTTACCATCTTGGACACAAGTCCAATCCTTATGTAACTCTTTCAGGAGTCAGCCAGGGAAGCACATTAGGTCCGACCCAGTTCTCGATCATGATAAATGATCTGCCGAGTGTTGTCAGGACGGCTAGATGCCTGATGTTTGCGGACGATTTGAAATTATTCTTAGGTATAGATGAGGCCGTTGACTGTGAAGCGCTACAGCGCGATATTGATAGTGTCGTGGAGTGGAGTGAGCAGAACAAGTTAGAATTTAACATATCTAAATGCAAAATAATAACTCTTTCGAGATCGTGCTCCCCTCACGTTTATGACTACAATATGTGTGGAGTAGCGCTGGAGCGAGTAACAGAGATACGGGATCTGGGTCTCACACTCGATTCGAAGCTGACCTTCAATACTCACATCACTGAACTGTGCAAACGAGCCTACAAATCACTAGGATTCGTAATGAGGCAATCGGTCAGGTTTAAAGATAAGCAAACTATTTTAACATTGTTTTATGCTTTGGTCCGCAGTAAATTAGAATTTAATTCGCTTATTTGGGACCCGCACGAAGTTAAATATACTTTGATACTCGAACGAGTGCAGAGGAAGTTCGCACGGTACCTTTATACAACAATATATGGTTACTGCCCTACTTGGTTCTATCCCTCTTTATTTGTTTCGGGAATGGTGGGTATGAACACACTGGAGCTGCGGCGGAAGTGTGCACTCATTGTCCACTACTACTTGCTACTGAACAATAGGATTGATAACCCTAATGCGTTGTCTCTATGTGCGTTGTACGTCCCGGAGTGGTCGGTGGTCGCGCGCGTGCGCAGGCGCGGCCGGCACCTGCCGCTGCTCGCGCCGCTCGTCCCCCCGCGCACAGATACCTCGCGTTACGCGCCCACAAATCACGCACTCACACTGCTCAACGAGCTAATCACTCACCAGCCTGATATTGATTTGTTTTTTACCAATATAAATGTTATGCTTCAGAATTGTATTAGTTATTTTGGCATTAACTCGATATTACATTCTAGTAATACTTAGCTGCGAAATGTTATTGTAAGAAAAGTTTTTTGTTATTGTCTCAAAAATGTTTTGGTTTTTAGCTGTAAGTTTTTGAGAAATTGTAATAAAATAAATAAATAAATAAATAGGGTCCCGTCTTTACCCCTTGAGTACGGAACCCAATGTATTCGAGCATAATACAATGTAGAGCTACATTGTTGATCCAGAGATTCTCAAACTATTCGCAGGAAGGTCAGGTAGCTCGAGAGCTAAATATAGGATGGACAGACGGACGGACGGACAGCGTAGGCTTAGTAATAGGGTTGCGTTTTACGCTTTGGGTACGGAACCCTAACAATTTAATTAGAAATCCATTAAATCTCACTGACATATCTACTTACAACATTTCGTACAGCCATATGAACGCTCTCTTAATAAATACTCAGAACAGGATCATCTCACGTTTCAAAGTGTAATTGCTACCGAAATACCCTAAAACCTATCTTAAATTATCCCAAAATAATCCTAAACGATCCCAAAATAATTATATCTCGTAACGAGATGTAAGTTTCGATCGAAAAAAATACCAAAACATCTTGACCTCTGCTACAAACCAAGTACCCGGAATCTAGAGATCTGTTTATTTAAAACATGTGTCCAACATTTGTAGACCCCTTGGTTGGACCAAGTTATACTATGAACAAGGTCTTTGTAAAATTGTTTTTTTTTTCCGGATTCACGCATAAAATAGGTTAAAAGTTATGTGCGTGCTACCATCTTCGATCACACATCTCAGACAGCTGTAGTCAATCGACTAGTCTAAGACCAAAAAAAATCATCTAACGTTTAAACCTCACTCAAAATCATTAAAGTCTTTCATACCCATTATAAAAGATAGGTTAAAAATTATGTGCGTGCTACCATCTTCGATCACACATCTCAGACAGCTGTAGTCAGTCAATCGACTAGTCTAAGACCAAAAAAAATCATCTAACGTTTAAACCTCACTCAAAATCATTAAAGTCTTTCATACCCATTATAAAAGTTTTTAATACAAAAGATGTACAATAACTAAACCATTTGGGATGATTCAACACATAAATATAATAACAAAAGCGCGGTGTCGACACTTTGTCGGTATCTTTACGTCTCTCTTGGAAGGGCTGTGTGTTACACCGAAGTGAACAAAACATAAACAAAAAATTATGTATTCCGGCATTCCGAGCAAAATATGATTTATACCACTCCCCCTCTAAAAAGCTTATTTTATTAACTGAAAACAGTGAATAAAAAGCATTTAATCACTATTTTGGTGTTTGAATTTAGAACACACATCATCATCAGCCAGAAGACATCCACGCCATCTGCATCCACTGGATGCCCGCGACTCTCACGATGTCGTCGGTCCATCTAGTGGGAGGCCTACCTACGCTGCGTCTTCCGGTTCGTGGTCTCCACTCAAAAACCTTTCTTCCCCATCGGTTATCGGTTCTTCGAACGATGTGGCCTGCCCATTGCCACTTCAACTTGCAAATTTTAACAGCTATGTCGGTGACTCTGGTTCTTTGGCGAATTTGGCAGTACGTTCACCGTGTACTAATAGGACGCTGCTGCTCATCCGGTGGTTCCGGTCGCAGTTTTAGAACATACCCAGGTCCATCTATTTCTTTTTCCTATATAATTGTTACACTTAGGTAACCTAGGTTCTTCGTTCACTTCGGTCTAAAAGTAAAATAGTCCCAAGCGCAATGCATTTAGTTTTCATTGTGCATAGTATTGTATGAACTTGAAACATTGTAGTGGACGGTAGAGTGCGGAGAGACAACCGGCATGTCCTTTATACTTGCCGCTGGGAGAAATTCTTTAACACTTTATTATTTTAGGGTCCCGTATAAAACAAAAAGATATCGTTCGAAATTATTATATTTTAGAAAACATAATTATCAAAAACAATGTTTTAAACTATCACGGTTGGTCACTAAAGTTATATGATTATTTCGGGATATTTACCGTGGTAAGGTTGTGGAATGAGCTCCCGATATTTCGGCGCAGTTACATGCACCGGTCTTCCCGTGAACAAGGTGCATGTAACTGCGCCGAAATATCGGAAGCTCATTCCACAACCTTACCACGGTAAATATTCCGTAAATAATCATATAACTTTACAAAATTATCAGTTTAAAATCACGAGTGAATTGGTTTCTAGGCAAGCGTGCTCCACCGTAGACCGCATCATCGCTTTACATCAAGAGAGATGTCGGTCAAACGCAAGCCTATAAGTAAAAAAAAACGTATTCAATTTGTATTTGTTTATTCAATTAGTAGGTACGGCTTGCGCCAATTATACCAATGAGACAATGTTACACAATATTATAATACTTAAAAGAAATTAAAATTAGAAAAATACACAATGGATAATTAATGTCATTAAATAAGATATAAGAAATAACTCAAGACTTGGTCCAGTTGGTAGTGAAACTACCTTCTGAGGTTGGGGGCGTGGGCTCTATTCCCACCTAGGACAAACATTCATGTGATGAACATTTGTGTTTGTTCGATACTATTTAAGTATGTGTTTAAAACTATATAATTATTTATGTACATGTGATATGGCTGCCTGAGACTGATATACAATATATCAGTATCATATCACCATATCACAAGCTTTGCTTAGTTTGGGGTCAGATGACGGCGTGTGCAAAAATGTCTCGAATATTTATTATTATTATAACGCAGGCTTAGTAATAGGGTCCCTTTGGGTACGGAACCCTAAAACCCTGGTTTGTTCCTGTAAACTGTAAGACCACTCCATGCATTCAGTCAACGAAATTCAACTAGTCAAACTTAATTCTTAATTAATTATTATTTTTGTAAATAAAGCTTGACTAGATTAATTAATTGTAATTATTAATATTTTATTGAAATTCTTATTATTATTTAACTAACGTAATGATGATATTCTCATGATTTAATTTATGTAATAGGCATGATGACTAATATTTTTTTATTACTTACCACATAAAAAGCTGATCACAAATAGAGCACATCAACGAAAACAAAATTAAAATTAGTTCAAAAAGAAATAAGTTATTTATCATTTTAATTTCATGCTAGACAGAGAGCGCACTATACTGAGCCGTGACGTCACGGCTCAGGAGTGCCATACAAACACACGCTTTGCGAGAAAGGGATAGAACATCCCCTCTCTATCCCCACCTAAAACTTTAAAAACTCATATCTTAGAGATTTATCAGCCAATTTAATTATTTTTTTCAGTATGTGTAATGTATTTAGTTATATTCATCGCTAAGCCAGTTATTTGTAATAAATTAAACACTAGGACACATGCCTATTGGTGTAGGTAACCGTTTTAATTAAATTAAATAAATTATCAAATTATAGCTACATTATAGTTATTCCATAGCACCAACGAAATAACTCTCCATTCCATAAAGAGGAACACAGTTAACTTGAAAGGTACCTACATATGTCTATCAATTACTTTGTCGCCGCGGTTCCATTCGGCCCGCGTCCAAGATTACTGTTTTATATCCTTTCTCACCCCGAAACCTATTAATGGAAACAATATCTTTTACAGCACCATAAATAAGGGTTCTATTTATTGCGGACGGTACCCTAATTCATGATGTGCCTACGTGGAAAGCAGTGACGTGGTTTCAGACTAATCAGTGATGGGCTGTCAACTTTATAGGTGTTACAAACGTCATCGACCACTAGCGCCACACCACGGATCCAGGGACGAACTACGTAAAGTTAGCTTAGCGGAATTTCATACTGATTATTTAATTACTAGTTAGTTAATAAAATTATTGATGTGAATATATATAAATAAATATATATAGCTATTTTACGATTCTTCTTATCGGGACTAACTAATTGATTCTACAAAAACATAACAATGAGAAACTGTTTTCAATACAGTTTCTCATTGTTATGTTTTGCCAATGTGGTTATTTTTAGAGTAAGAGAATCAAGATGGTGGATGTATTGAAAATAACGTATGTACGGCATCAGTTTATCGTGAATATACGGAGAGAGAGGATCAAGTGTGACAATTTGGATTTTTATTTTGGCCTCCCTGACCACTATCTGTAATAAAGGCAAACCGACTGACTGGCTGGACTACCGACTAACGACAGAAAAAGCGAGAAGGAATAGTATTTTGTTAGCATTTCGGCCAAGAAATCACCTCCTGAACTATTTTACACACAATTCGTTTACATTTGTTCTCGCTTCGAGGTTCGAGCACCGAAAGAGGGCGATTGCAATGCAACCGCAACTTATATACTGTGTTCATTGACAGTTGTCAGCAGTCAACTGTCAACGAATACACATGACGTTTGCTAATACAGTTTTGATAAAATGGTGTTGCTATTTTATATACATTAAATACAAATTGTTTTACAATTTCTATCTCTTTTACAAGCTTTTATTCTACTTGCCCTGTTAGTTTGTATGTTCGTATGTGTGGGACACATCTTGCAACTGAATTTTAGACCAGTTATACCCGATTTTATGCATGGGTATAGTTCAAGGGCTGGAGAGTGACATAGGCTACTTTTCATCATCATCATCATCACAATTTTTCTTCACTACGCGTGTAAAACCACGGGGCGTAGCTAGTATTAAATAAGATAAAAAAGAACACAATTCAAAAATAAAGTTAATCAAAAAGGAAAACAAATTTTTGTCAAATTAATAAAAAATACGTAGGTACGTATTGATCTGGGTCACTGACTCTCTCCCCCAGTGTGTGTTGCAAATTGACCGCGTGTCTAATCGATTGGAGCCAGCACACGGTTAATTGTAGCTTTTTGTTGCTTTACACAAGGAGGTTACATGGGAGAAGGATGCTGGCTTGATTGGAAGGATCATCGGGCTGATAAGTACCTTTACATAATCACTTGGATCGATACCTTGCAATTTAAAGATAAGTCAAAATCAAAGTCAACGTTTTTATTTGCTTTCCAATGGGTAATGTTCATCCATTAACAGCCCTAAGGCTAGTTAGTGGCATGCAAAATATTATACTTATAACTTAGGCATTTTGTCGAGAAAACTTATGTTTCTGCTAAATCTTCCAAGGTTACTCACTTGGATCGATACCTATAGACATTTTCCCGGGAAAATGCAATTTCTGCTAAATCTTCCAAGATTCAAATTCAAAATAAGTATTTATTTGTCAGAACATAGGTACACATACATTGTGGTAGGTACACATACATATTATAGATTACCTAGCATACAAATGGTCGTAAGAACGGAGACGTATCTCATGTCCTTGCCTGTTACAGCGTACAAATGTTAGATTACTTACTTGGATCGTTTTTTTTTAAATTTTAGTATAATTTAGGCACTTTTCAGAGAAAATTCATGTTTCAAACACTTCCAAGACAGATAAGTTTGAATAGTTTTAAAATAAAATAATAAAATTATATTTCTTTCTTTCTTTTTAAATCACATTTTTTATCCCAAGAAAAACGATTGACCAAAAATAGGAATCACACACGATATTAAAAAACCAAAAAATTTCGTTGTTTTGTTAAATCTTCTAAGATAATTAAGTTTTTGGGTTTCGTATAAATAAACTTGATCATTTTGAATTACTAAATTGTACCTCCTACAGGGAACCAAATCAACTTTGTCCGCGATTGTACAACACACCTTACCACGTGCGCGCGACCATCGGAATCGAATCGCCTGTTGATTGGAGCAATCGATAAATTAATCGAGTCGACTCGATGATTGGTGATGATCGTTCTCTCATTAGTTTGATGATTAACGCATGCGTAGATGCCGTTCCGATGTAGGCGACTGGTCGCGAAATCAGCTGAACCGATTTGATGAAATTTGACAAGGAAGTAATGCAAAAGATGGCAACATTGACGCCAATAACACGTTATTTACCCTACAAAAGAACATTATATGAAAGATACGTTAGAAATAAGTAAAAAATACTTGTGTCGATACTTCGGCGCCGTCACATCTTCCTGAGACACAAGGTAGGGCTGGCGCGGCTGCCAATTCGGCAGAGCAGCACAAGCGACGCAAATATGCTAACCTCGCCAGTGGTTACATACCTATTTGAATCATTTGGGTCGAGACATTGGGCCCTTGGGGACCGGAAGCTCACCTCATTTTCAAAAATCTTTCAGAGCGCCTGGTTTATGCGATGCGTGACCAAAATACTGCGGTCTACGTTGGAACACGCTTGCCTAGAAGAAACCAATTCACTCGTGATCGCCCAGACTGTAACCATCGTGACTGTACTGTGACTGTATTACCAGTAACTCTGTATGATGCACTTTGCATCGTTCATATTTTTGACATTCTACTTAGACTATAGGTAAATACCACCATCCAGTGTGTGTTGCTAGTGAAACTCTCACAATGGGCCTCATAAGCAAGCTCAAAGTCGCTCAACGAGCTATGGAGAGGGCTATGCTCGGGTTTTCTCTACGAGATCGAATCAGAAATGAGGAGATCCGTAGACGACCGAAAGCTACCGACATAGCCCTTTTAGGATTAGCAAGTTGAAGTGGCAGGCGGCAGAGCACATAGCACGCAGAAGATGCCGAAAGGTTCTCGAATGGAGACTATGGACTGATAAGCACAGCGTAGGACGTCACCCACAAGATGGACAGACGACCTAGTTTGTTTAGTTGAGTCCGTCCTCAGATACGGTATTATATTTTGGGGTAACTCAACCGACAAAGAAATTATTTTTTAAAGGCAAAAACGCTGTATCAGATCGATGTTTAAATTAGAAAGTACTGTTAGTTGCACGCCTTACTTCACTAAACATAAAATTCTTACGCTTCTGTCTCTATATATATTGGAAACTGCCTTATTCGTAAAAACGAATCCAGAATTATTCCCGGCAATATCTGACTTAGCGGTAAGAAATCGTAGAGACCCAAACAGATGTCGTAATCGCCCATCTAAAACCACTTTAATGAACCACAGTATAATGTGTATGGGACCGATTATCTAGAACACTATACCGATTTCAATAAGGGATCTAAAATCTACTCAATTTAAAATAAAACTAAAAAAACTTTTAGTCAAGAAATGTTATTATAAAGTTAGTGATTTTATAAATGATACATTTTAGTAATGACTGCAGTAGGTCAGTTTGTTTATCATACAATAATAGTAATGTCTATCTGTTAACTATTATTATAATATTAATAACATCATATCTAAACATTTGAAATTGTTTCGACAGTTAATTAAATTAATACTTTTTTATATAAATAATATTTACGGAATTTTATACCATCTCTCTAGATTTGTACGCCTATAAACCAGGCAAAACATGATACAAAGTAACAAATATTTTAAACCACCTATTGTGCATGCGTTTCAAATGTGTATGATTTACTCGTGTTTTGTGCAAATAAATAATCTTTATCTTTATCTTATCTTTACCTAAAAGAGACCGCAGGGAAACGCTGGATGCAGGCCGCTTCCAACCGGCCCTTTTGGAGATCGATGGGGGAGGCCTATGTCCAGGAGTGGACGTGCTCTGGGGTAAAATGATGAAGACCAGAACAGTACAAACAGTAAAGTCTAAAGTACAATATAATATAAATTTTCCACGTCATTTATCGTTGAACTCGTTGGAAAATAATAGTTTCACGGAGCTAAAGTTTAATGGCGGTCTCGTTAAGGCACAATGGGTTTCCGATAGTTTTTAATTTGTCCATGGATTGATCTATGGTTGGTAAATAAAATCAATTTTTGTAGCACAATTATAAATTGATGGGTTAGAATCCAAATATAGAACTGTTACTTTCGAGGTGGTCAGTGGAAAAAGTCAATGTAGCGCCAGATCAATTTATAGAAAAGATAATTTATAACCACTTGATCTCGCATTTTTTGCTCGCGTAAGCCACGTCAGTCGCGAGGGCATCCACAAACAAATGTATAACCAGGAATACTTAATTATCAATAAAAAAAAAAACGACTTCATAATGAGTAAATACGCAATTTTGGTTCCTTAGATGACATATTTTTAGGGTTCCGTACCTCAAAAGGAAAAAACGGAACTCTTATAGGATCATTTCGTTGTCCGTCTGTCTGTCTGTCTGTCTGTCTGTCCGTCTGTCAAGAGCCTTTTTCTCAAGAACGCGTAAAGGTATCAAGTTGAAATTTATACTAAATACTTGGGTCTACGTTTTTTTTCGGCTGTAAAAAAATAAAAGTTGTAAGTCAACGCAATCAAAAGATATGACCGTTATGTCGCATATTTTGCGATTTCACAGGGGTATCAAAACCTATAGGGTACTTCCCGTTGATAAAATCTATACGCGCAGTGATACAGTGAGTGTGTTTTGTCGGGACTTAGGTTCGAGTTCGAGTTCCAGTGATAACCGTAGCAAAAGGCTAAGAAAGAGGGTAGATCGTTACCGCCCGCATTCTTCAGTCTTCCCGTGAACATGGTGCATGTAACTGCGCCGAAATATCGGGAGCTCATTCCACAACCTTACCACGGTAAATATCACGTTGATAACCATACAATTATACTATTTCTTTGCATAAATCCTCACGTACCTACTATCCTAGATGAAGACCTGAGCAATGTTCTAGTGATTTAGATTTACGGGCAAAAGCTGTAAGGCCGGCCATTGGCAAGCACGAAGCGTTTAGTGGAGCGTAGAACTTAAAAAAAATTGCGTTGGGCCGCCAACTCGCGAAAGAACCGATTTACTCGTGATTTGTAAACGTAGATTCGGTAACTATCGGGGAAGAACCATTCAGGCAGCGTAAAAAAAAAAAAAGCAGTGTCTATTTTTCGTGTCCGCTCTGGCAGTCCGAAAAGAAAATGGCCAGGAGGGAATTAGATCATGTAGATCCGATGCACATTCTCCAAAATGTATCCGATAAAAAACCGATAGACTAGCAACTTTGCGACGATGCTCAAGACTAAGAAACTTAGTCTGAGTAAGGATTTGTTGCCGATGGCCCTCTTGGCACGTTTTTCAATTGACTCCAATGCCTCAAGCTGGTACTTAGCTGATCCATCCCAAAGGTGAGAGCAGTACTCCATGCACGACCGAACTTGTGCTTCGTAGAGTGACAGCAACTATTCCGACGTGAAATACCGACGCACCTTCGATAGGATACCCAGCTTTTTGGCAGCCAATTGAGCCTTAGCCTAGAGGCCGAAGTTGAGGATGGTTTCTCAAATAGAAAAAAAAAGCTTCAATAAAAGTGGAATCAAATCGATTTTTCGTGATACTCTGCTCCGAAAGCGCTACCTTATTTGCTTTGCTGTATTAACTATGACTGAATCTCTGTCTCAGAGGTCAACACTGATTTATATTTCACTAAGAAATATGGGACCGAGTTATACATCATTATAGATCATTTGGAGACTGTCGGGTGTACTGTACAGGATGATCCTTTCGTTTGTCCGGTATAATCTGTTCCTTTTATGTTATCCTAAGAAGCTTTGCCTTCATTAGTTTTGTTAAAAAGCTTGTTTATGCCAAAGACGTTTGTGAAACTTTGTGTGTACATATTTCTTGTCCATTATGTACGCTATTTGTAGTTCACTGGCGACTCACCCCGGCTTCGCGCGTAAATTTCACCCATGCGAAGCCGGGGTGGGTTGCTAGTTATATATATAAACCTTCCGTGAAATATTATCTAACTGATGGTGAAAAAAAGACTTCAAGAAAGAAGTCAATCGGCGAATCCAACTCGGCTGGGCAGCGTTCGGTAAACTTCGCAACGTCTTCTCGTCCAAAACACCTCAGTGCCTTAAGACGAAAGTCTTCGACCAGTGTGTGTTACCAGTGATGATATACGGCACTGAAACGTGGTCTCTCACTATGGGCTTCATAAGCAAGCTCAAAGTCGCACAACGAGCTATGGAGAGGGCAGGGCTCCGGGTTTCTCTACGAGATCGAATCCGAAATGAGGAGATCCGTAGACGAACGAAAGACACCGACATAGCCCACCGGATTAGCAAGTTGAAATGGCAATGGGTAGGGCACATATCACGCAGAACAGATGGCCGATAGGGTCGAAAGGTTCTGGAATGGAGACCACGGACCGGTAAGCGCAGCGTAGAACGTCCACCCACTAGATGCACAGACGATCTAAAAGAGACCGCAGGGAAACGCTGGATGCAGGCCGCTTCCAACCGGCCCTTTTGGAGATTGATGGGGGAAGCCTATGTCCAGCAGTGGATGAAGCCGCATCAAAATCCGTTGCATGGTTTAGGAGGAGTTAGCGGCTATACAGACAGACAGACAGACGCGGAAAGCGACTTTAATATTATACTATGTAGACATTGACCTATATGTACTACCATTGATAACAATGTATTGTGTATTGTCAAAATCAGTAATAACAATTCGCGGTTTCATGGATAGAGGTTTAAGAGCTCAAAGTTAGTGGATTGTTATGGCCAGGGAATGGTATCTTAATAAAAATTGTGTTATTTAATAATGTAAGTAATAAGCAGGGGCGGCTTTATGGCGAGCCGTCGGTGAGTGGCGACACCGCGTACCCCCATTCCATGGGTCTAAAACCCCAGAGACCCTGACCCCTGGCTTGCCTTAACCGGCCGTCTGGGGGTGGAAACCGCAAGAGCTAAAATCCTAAGCTCCAGGGTGGAAGTGTTAAAGGGCATAACGCCGCTAGTAGCTCTTAGTGAAAGTGCAGCACACCTCTCGACACCCTAAGCTACCCACGTCAATGTTGCCCTTCCGGTGCCAATATGCGGCAACCATTATGGGGGGCCCATTTAGTGAGTGGCAAGTCATCACCTGCCTAAGTATTTTGAAATGAGGCATAATTGGCAGGTGCCGTATCTCATACCATAGATCTGTTATCCCATCCACAAGTTGTTTACCTCAATAGCCTAGACATTTTATATCTTATACTGTACAATAGTTTTATAATCCATTTTATACACATTCAATAATATTGTATTTTATATTCAACGGGGCCTCTTGGTGTTGGCTTCGGCCCCACCAATACCTACCAAATGTCCGGGCTAGACCCGTGTTTATATTGAAATAAGTAATAATAGTATTGTTCGGGACATTTTTGCACACACGTCATCTGACTCGAAACTAAGCAAAGCTTGTGAGATTGGCTGCCAGAGACTGATATACATACATATATAGTTTTAAATACATACTTAAATAGATATTAACAACCAAATATAGAACAACCACAAATGTTCATCACATACAATACATGTTTGTCCTAGGTGGGAATCGAATCCGCGCCCCCAAGTTTCGAAGGTAGGTTCAATACCAACTGGACCCATGGGCTATCTATTAAATCTGCATCAGCCTGTATATCAGGTGGAAGTACATCAATAATGGTTCTCGGCGATTCATCATAAATCTAGCATGACCCCGCGCGTGCAAACGCTTGCTTGCAGGCTGATGTGCCAGCCCTAGTGTCAGCTTTAGTGATAACTGATAATGTATTTAATGATTCTTTATGTGGTTTTAAAAACAAAATATTAAAGTCTCTAACTAGAGCCAATAATATCATATAATTATTTTATTCGATTTTATAGTTTTAGTGTCTAACCACTTTTTTGGCGAACGCTGTATACGCTTAAAAAGGTGTCCATATCAGTTCTATGTAAGTATGTATATTTTTTTTGTATTTTTTAAGAATGTGTAATATGTTCACTGTTGGCGTATCTCTCAATAAATAAATAAATAAAGTGCTCACATCCTTTACCATTTGGCAACGTACCCAGTCATCATCATCAGCCAGAGATATAAAATCAATGAGTGTGAATTTCCAAAAAATTACAAAACCATGTCATGGTGTCTATCGTAACATTACATTTAGATGTCGCGCTTTATCTAAGCCTATCTCGCCTATCTCTTCACCGAGGACCGTGCCGAATGGTATTAACACGTATTAATGCCATCTGTTGTTCAGTCTCGGAATTAATGGCGCATTAAATACAGACAAATTCACAATTACAGGTACAATGCGCGGTGATTGATTGTACGAGGCGTGTGAATGTGCCGGGATTTAAGACGACCATTCACGGTGAGATCTACAATCTGTTATTGGGCGTTGCTCTCTCTTCTACCCTCAACTTTGGCTCCTATGTTCAGGCCAAGGCTCAATTGGCTGCAAAAAGCTGGGTATCCTATCGAAGGTGCGACGGTACTTCACGTCGGAACAGTTGCTGTCACTGTACCAAGCACAAGTTCGGTCGTGCATGGAGTACTGCTCTCATCTTTGGGATGGATCAGCTACCAGCTTGGGGCTTTGGAGTCTACAGAGAAACGTGCCAACGGCTCATCAGCAACGAATCCCTGGTTCAGTTTCGGCGCAAAGTTGCTAGTCTATTGGTTTTTTTATCGGATACAGTTCGGAGAGTGTGCATCAGATATGCATGATCTAATTCCCTCCTGCACATTTTTTCAATCGGACTGCCAGAGCGGTCACGAAAAATCGACACCGCTTTATGGTTGATATTCCGAAAACCCGTACGAAGTGCTTTGATTCCACTTTTGTTGTCCGTACTGCTAGTCTGTGGAATGCGCTGCCTGAATGGGTGTTCCCCGATAGTTACAATCTGGGTGTCTTCAAATCACGAGTGAATCGGTTTTTTCTAGGCAAGTGTGCTCCATCATAGACCGCATCATCGCTTAACATCAGGTGAGTTGGCGGTCAAACGCAAGCTTATTACATTAAAATACAAAACAAAAATAGCTATCTTTGCGCGTAGACTTTTATACAAAATATTTAGCAAAATATTTTTTTAACGGACCTCTACACCTCATAGGGGAATCTGCTTTGCCACCATCCTTGTTTCCTGAAAACTATAACCTAATGTCTTCAAGGCCGGAGTGAAAAAGTACCTTCTATAGGTACGTCGACCTCTACGTGTAAGTCATCCTCTTCTACGTGCTCCATTTTCGGCCACAACATCGCTTTCCATCAGGTGAGTTGGTGGCCAAACGTAAACCTATCTATATATAATTATACGTATATCTTCTCTACATAGTATAAATTAAAGTCATGTATGGCCGCTAACTCCTCCTAAACCACGCAACGGATTTTGATTCGGTTTTCACCATTAGTTAGATAATTTATTACGGAAGGTTTATATGTATAACTAGCGAACCTCCCCCCGGCTTCGCACATAAATTATACTCGTGCGAAGCCGGGGGGGGCGGGTCGCTAGTATATTTATAAAAGTGAAATTCACTCACTCACTCATAACGAAATCTCGAAAACTACTTGACCGACGAAGCTGAAATTTGGCAGATAGATTCCTTAGCGGACGTCCGCTAAGAAAGAATTTTGCAAAAGGGGATCGAAAGTCTATGCGTACGAAGTCGCGGGCAACAGCTAATTCTGTATAAAAAAGTTTGACGCGTTCGGATCATTAGGTATAGACACTTGATACCGTGAACAGCTCGCTTTATAACCTATCAATACGCGATCACAAAGGAGGCCCACAAAGCGGGAAGTGTTAAAAGATGGACCGCATTATGCGTGAATGAGCCGACTGATTGCGTGTTTTGATGGCTGAAACGATGTTGTGCAAGATGTAACCATCTATTTAAGAACTGACACTAGGGCTGGCTAGTCAGTTGACTTGATAAGCAAGCACTTTATAATAAAACTAATTATTTATATGCGAAAGGTTGTCCAAACAATTTTTTTTAATGCCATAGTTGTTAAACAACCTGACAGGCCGCCTGATGGTAAGTGATCACCGTCGTCTATGGATACCTGTAACACCAGGGGCATCACAGATACGTTGCTTACCCTTAAAGACTCTATTAACAGCCCTTTTGAAGAACCCCATGTTATAGTTACTCGGAAACGCCACCGAAAGCTCATTCCACAAATTGCAGGTGTGCGGCAAAACAGATTGAGTAAAACGCACAGTGTTCAGATTCCACAGCATTTGATGAAATTTTAATTAGAGGAAGCTTATACCCGAAATTAATATAGGTATACGATACGGTAATAATATTACGAAAAAAAATTAGTTTCGTGAAAGGTTGCGGACAGACAGTAAGCTACACTATTCTAGCTCTATTTTGTTCACAATGGGCAAAGCCACGAGATAAAACTAGTCAAATAGAACCGCAGGGCTCAGATAGTGACGTCCACATGAGTAAACAATCGTTATATTAACCGACGACACAAAACCGCTGAAAGTGATTGTGATCGGCCACATATCCATATATTGTGGGCTTGCGGTTGGCGACGATTGCAATAATGAAATGCAGACCGTTATTGAAATTCGAATGACGATTATAAAATAATGTAATTATTTGTATTCAATAGGCATGATGACAATTTTTTTATTACCTCATAAAAAAGCTGATCATAAACAGAGCCCATCAACGAAAACAAAATCAAAATTAGTTCAAAAATAAATAAGATATAAGCATTTTAATTTAATTTAATTTCATGCTAGACAGAGAGCGCACTATACTGAGCCGTGACGTCACGGCTCAGGAGCGCCATACAAATTCTATACTAACACACGCTTTGCGAGAAAGCGATAGAACATCCCCTCTCCATCCCCACCTAAAACTTTAAATACTCATATCTCAGAGATTTATCAGCCAATTCAAATTATTTGTTCAGTATGTGTAATGTATTTACTTATATTCATCGCTAAGCTGGTTATTTGTAATAAATTAAACATTAGGAATCATGCCTATTCTGTCACAGAACAGATAACAGTCGAGGCATTGTAGTCTATAGAGAAACGTATCAAGAAGCTCATCAGCAACGAATCCTTAGTTCGGACTAAGCTTCTTAGTCTTGAGCATCGACGTAAAGTTGCTAGTCTATCGGTTTTTTATCGGATACATTTCGGAGAGTGTGCATCGGATCTGCATGATCTAATTCGGATCCTGCCCATTTTTTTATCGGACCGCCAGAGCGAACACGAAATATCGACGCTTTATGGTTGATATTCCAAAAAGCCGTACGAAGCGCTTTGATTCCACATTTATTGTGGGAACTGCTAGTCTGTGGAATGCGGTGCCTGAATGGGTGTTCCCCGATAGTTACAATCTGGGTGTCTTCAAATTACGAGTGAATCGGTTTCTTCTAGGCAAGCGTGCTCCAACGTATACCGAATCATCAGGTAAGATGGTGGTGAAAGGCAAACCTATTATTATTATTATTTTAATTGGGCGTGTTCTAGAGTGGAGGAGACCAATGAATTGGCAAACGTAGCGTAGGACACCCTGAGACTCGGTAGAGTGACGATAAACACTAGCAGTGGCTGGAAGTGAAAAGCCGAAGATCGGATTGAATGGCATACCTAGCTTGGGAGAGGTCTATGCCCAGCAGTGAACTAGAATTGATTGAAAATGATGATGATGATGATGATGATGAATATAATTATTGACATTTATTATGTTATATTTGGACCTGGCAAACGCCTCAAAAGGCCTGTTTAAAAAAAAACTAGTTATATTTGTTTTAGATGTATGTCCACCGATTACATTTATTACGTTACATTACGATTATTAAAATGGTACCTCACCATTTTTATTTACATTTTCTAAATAGTTTTTAAATCCGCTCTAATAATACGAGTAATTTTGTTTGAATGCCTGTTGATTTGGCAAAATCAATATTAAAAAAGAGATCACAACTTTTTTTTTTCTTTTTTTTGGTATTTAATTGTTTTATCTATTCACACCATTGATGTAAGTAAATAGGGGGAAAATACGGGACGAACTTCTTGACGTGGACCGCACAAATTAGGCTCAAGGGCCTAATCAACTTCAGTCACAATCGAACTGTCGTTTTGATAGCACGTGAATTACTTGTCAAAATTGTATGAAATAAAGCAGCAAAAATTACTTCCTGCGTTTTCACAAGGTGCACCAACAGCTCGAAGACAAAAAACAAGTTTCACGGCATTACTTTTCACTCCTAAATACTTAAAAACAATTAACTTAATTTTCTTCAAATGTCACTTCTATGGACTAGTGTAGTATCTAATCGTCTAATGGAGCAGTGAAGTTGACATTTGAAGTACAGTGTAGACGTCAACGTCACCGCTGACTCAAGCCGAAATAGAGCCATATTTATTGGGTACAATGTTTGGATGTCACGCGTCTTCCCCTTTATTAAAACAGTCATTGATTCACATACACCTGTTTTTCAAGTATAATAATTTATTTGATTTCTTGCATAACTCCGTCCAACTTCGAAAGTACAGTCAACACAACAAGGTGTAATGATGCAACGAGCACTTTTTAAAGCTACAGTCTTACACTTACGTTCATTTGCATGTCTGTTCGGAATGTAAACCGACTTGAAAAGACAGAGCGAGGCTTTTTTAAAAGTGTAAACTTCTTTAGACACGTTGGGCACTAAACTTTATGGGATGGGGAAAAAGTACTAAACTCGTGTGTCCGTCTCGCTCAGATACCTACTCGTTCGTGTAAAGTCGGCTCGAGTCGACTAAGGGAGTGAGAGAGAGATATAATAGTAAAACTCACGAAAAAGAAAAAAAAAAGTTTAAATTTCCGACTTTGGATGCGGAGTTCGACGCGTTGGTCTAAATAAGAATGTTCTGTTACATTTTAGATCCTCTTGGGGTTGAAACCTTTGGGCAGTTGGCACCGGGGGAAATATATTTGCCATTGCTTTTTTTATGCCATAGGTGGCAAACAAGCAGACGGGCCGCCTGATGGTAAGCGACACAGATACGTTGCCGACCCGCCGATGCAATGACTAAAATGCTGACCTATACTTTGCTCAAAGGGTGAGCAAGTGTGAGCATTGCTTAGAATAACTACACGGAAACCAAGTACATTCGCAAAATTTAAGCCATTCAAATGGTGTCATATTATGACACTAAAATATATAAAAATTTTACTATGACAATTTGCGCGGTGAAATCGTACCGCAACAAATCAGAAAAGCAGCATAAGAGTTATGGTGTGACATTCCACAGGTAATCCATTAATATTCTTGCTTAACGAAACGTAAGCTACAAACCGAATTTGTAGCTTACGTTTTGAGAAGGCAATGAAGGTTTTGTTTTGGAAACCTACCTTCTCAGAGTAGTTATTCTAAGGAGCATTATTATAAAACGTGGTAAGTAATGGGGCCAGCATTTTGAGAACAATTCCTACTAGTAGAGGTAGATTTAGGCTTTTTTATACTTTGTACATATTTATACTTGTAAAACTAGTGTGGGAAAGCGAAATCACTTCATGGTTGATATTCCGGAAACCCGTACGAAGCGCTTTGATTCCACTTTTACTGTACGAACTGCTAGTCTGTGGAATACGCTTCCTGAATGGGTGTTTCCCAATGGTTACAAAATGTCTTCAAATTGCGAGTGAATCGGTTTCTTCTAGGCAAGCGTGCTCCATCGTAGACCGCATCATCGCTTATCATCAGGCCAGGTGGCGGTCAAACGCAAGCCCAAGACATGCCCAGAGAGTGAAACTGGCGATGATTTAGGCAACTATAAAGATAAATCGGACGCTCTATACTTGTTTTATATAAATGTACCTTCAAATAAGTTTTAACTTAATACGTCAAACCAACGTCAAAATTGTACTGACAACTTACAAAAACATAATTTAAAGTTGCCATACTGCGAACCGGAAGCAGAGTTTGTAAACAAAGCGGGTAAACATCTAAACAGCGTTGTCATCCTACCCTCAGTTCGTCAGAATAAAGGTAAAACCGCACTAGGACAACGCGAGACGCGACAAAATAGGGACGCGTTAGTTTACCTCTAACCTACGACGCTTCTCTTTTTGCACAGACTCTACCTATTGTTTTTTTTAGATAGCCCTTTGGTCTAGTTGGTAGTGAACCTGCCTTCTGCACTTGGGGGCGTGGGTTCAATTCCCACTTCTAGAAACATTTGTGTTTGTTCTATAGATCTGGGTATATCGGACCGGTAAGCGCAGCGTAGGACGTCCACTCACAAGATGGACAGACGACCTCAAAGAGACCGCAGGGAAACGCTGGATGCAGGCCGCTTCCAACCGGCCCTTTTGGAGATCGATGGGGAGGCTTATATCCAGCAGTGAAGTGGACGTCCTATGGCTGAAATGATGATGATGATGATATCAGTCCCTGGCAGCCGTATTACAAACTTTGCTTAGTTTGGGGTCAGATGACCGTGTGTGCAAAAATGTCCCAAATATTTATTTATTTAATTTATACAAATAGCGAGCACCCATTGTACTTTTTAACCCCCGACGTAAAAAGAGGGGTGTTTTAACCAGTAAATTAACTTTAAATACTACGACGCTTCTCATTTTTCACAGACTATCAAAGATTTATTTTCCAATAAATCATTTAACCTACAAATTTTGTTAAACCTGACAGACCTTGCCATCACAAATCAGAATAATTACCACAATGCTTTCCATCAACTGACAGGAGGTGGCAGAGACAACGACGTTTGCCTCCTAATGCAATCGTATCCTAACCGGAAGTACCTGCCGGCCATCTTCGCGCCGCCGGAAGGAGCCATTTTGAGGCGGCACCGATTGATTGAAGAGCTACGACTATCATAGACATGGAAGATGGCATTATAGGAACACAAGCCGTGCTACACGGCATAGGCTTATTCCTACGGGAACCTTAGTTTGTTGATTTGAAAAGTAGCACTTGTGATATTTTAGGATATCTATGATCTTTCTTTCTCTCTCCCGACGACTGTATGTACATCGGTGGTGGGGTCAGCCTTCCTTACTTTTCTCCTTCACCAGGCTTTTTTAAAATAATAGATAGGCTTGCGCTTGGCCGCCAGATGTTAAGCGATGATGCGGTCTACGATGGAGCACGCTTGTCTAGAAGAAACCGATTCACTCGCGACTTGAAGACACCCAGATCGTAACTAGCGGAGAACACCCATTCAGGCAGCAAATTCCGCAAACTTACAGCTTACAATAAATGCGTGGATGCGATGGAATCAACGCGCTTCGTACGGGTTTTCGGAATATAAACCATAAAACGATGCCGATTTTTTGTGGCAGTCCGATAGAAAAATGGGCAGGAGGGAATTAAATCATACAGATCTGATGCACACTCTCCGAAATTATTGTCGTCTCCACAGGGTTACACATATTATACTGCACTAAACCGAAAGGAAGTGAATTAGGGTCCATCCTCTCTCTCCAAGACAAGGTTTTTGGCCCAGCAGTGTGAAAATGATAGGCTGGCAGTAGATAAAAACGGCACAAAATTACACTATGCTAGTCAAATTCTAAATTAAAATTTAAACAACTATTCTTTTAAGAACGATATTGCCATTCCCTAAATCACATAAAAGAGAAGTAAATAGAACGGAAATGAAAGGAAAATATGTCGCCAGGCATTATAAGTGAACCTTGACAAATATTCTTATTTCGATCAACGCGTCGAAATCCGCATCCAAAGAACTTGGACCTTACCTTTTTGGGTTAGGTCTCAAAGTTCTTTGTACGCATCACAGTCGCTAATTGCAACTGGCTACAGCAAATTTCTTACAATAATGCCTTGATAGCCGTTCTAATTTAAAAAAAATATTCTTTTCCGTGTCCTAAATCATATCTACTAATTCTTAACCCCTGTCCACACCTAGCGCAGTCCATCGGAAGCGGGCGTGGCATCGCTTTCACAAAATTGTCAGATTTGCTCGTTTTTGAACTCGCCTCCTAGTTCCTAGATTCTACGTCAGATTTTCATTACGTAATGGCGGTAATGCATTTTGAGAGATTATGGACTAATCAGACGTAGCTGCGGTAGTTCCTGCATAGGTCAAACGAAGCGTACCATAGCAGAAAGAATCAAAGAACATATCGCGGCCATCAAAAATCACTAGACACAGAAATCGGCTATTGCAGAACATTTGCTTGAGGCGGGATCCGGTCACCGGATCGAGCTCCACGATCCGAAGGCCTCTCCACTGAACGACATTATTTTTCTAGAATGGTTCGTGAAGCGGTCGAAATTAGGAAACATCGCAATTTCAATCGGGAAGATGGATTTAAATTAGCGGCGTCGTGGAATCCCATAGTAAGCAAGTGTACAAACCGCGGTGTAGGTACTAGGACATTTACTGATACAGTCAGTGTTGTGTGTCGTAGTAACAACCCTGCGATTTTTCAAGACCAAGTGAGGGTAGAAGAACAAAAAGCCCGCTCTTCTCGCCGGACTCGCCCGCAGTGTTCAGTCAGCTCGGCCACGGCCAGTGTAACATGGTCGAAACGTCGAGCGAAAGGAAAGTTTTTTTTTCCTAAATTAAATAATACGTACGTGATAAGTCCCGATAAACATTTAAAACATAATCAGACTTAGCTTGTACAGATTTTTAGTTTATAGTTCAAATCAGTTTCTATTTCGCTGATTCTTGACACAATTGATATTGCCATTCGGACGCCAAATCCATTATTATACTGCATCCTAGGATTTTTTTTATATAACAGCAAAGCTTGGCGCACTCCGCACTTTAGGTATGAAGCCACAAGTAGCCGACTTGTCGAACCTGCCGCGCGATATGCCCTCGAAAGGGTGCTTGGTCTTATCCGCACGACGCTGGCCCAGATGCGGGTTGTTGTTTTTTTTAAATTTAGTAATAGTCTTGCGTTTGACCGCCAACTCGCTTGATGTTAAGCGATGATGCGGTCTACGGTGGAGCACGATTGCCTAAAAGAAACCGATTCACTCGTGTTTTGAAGACACCCAGATTGTAACTATCGGGGAACGTATTCAGGCAGCGCATTCCACAGACTAGCAGTTAGCACAATAAAAGTGGAATCAAATCGCTTCGTACGGGTTTTTTGAATATTAACCATAAAGTGGCGTTTTATTTTCGTGCCTGCTCTGGCAGTCCGATGGAAAAATGGGCAGAAGGGAATTAGATCGTGCAGATCCGATGCACACTCACCGAACTGTATCCGATAAAAACCGATAGACTAGCAACTTTACGTCGATGCTCAAGACTAAGAAGCTTAGTCCGAACTAGGGATTCATTGCTGATGAGCCTCTTGGCACGTTTCTCTGTAGACTCCAACGCCCCAAGCAGGTAGCTGATCCATACCAGAGGTGAGATCAATACTCCGTGCACGACCGAACTTGTGCTTGGTACAGTCACAGCAACTATTCCGACGTGAAGTACCGACGCACCGTCGATAGGACACCCATCCTATAACATAACATGTGTGTATATAGGTGAATAAGTACCGGTTCTCCCACCCACGCCCGCAGCATTACTTTAATACACTTTTAAAACTAAAAACAACGAGATTACGATTAAGTTGTCATTTAGATGTGTATAGGATCACATAAATAATGATAACGTGGGGAATATTTCACGCTAATAGACTTGTGGTAAGAGGTAGACCGGTTTCGGCGCTGTATCCATTGTTGCATGCTATCCGGCATATAACCGATTTGAATATTATTTACAGGTTGTGAGAGTAACGCTTCCGAAAACGAACACTGTTGATTCCTGAAACGATATCACACAAAATAAACCGGGCAAGTGCGAATCAGGGTGCGCACTGAGGGTTCCGTTCCTTACCATAATTTTAAAGACTACTTCACGCCCAGCCTGTCACCTATCCAAGTACCGACCGCGCCCTACGTTGCTTAATTTGAAGGTGAACAGAATTTTTTATCCGACTCGCACTTGATCAGTTTTTATTATTTGTTGTTTTACTTTAGAGTTTGACGCTTGTACATGCTCATACTTACGTATTACCGTTTATACACTAGAGAAAATACAAAATTACGTTTAAAAAAAATTGTTGTATGGGAGTCCCCTTTAGTTTTACTTTTTGCCTTTAGTATTATGTCTTAGTTAATAATATTATTATTTTTTAGTTAATCCTCCGTAACATTACATATATTCTGTGAAAATTTCGATCTATTACGGCCCGAAAGATACAGCCATTAAAAGGTAGGACAGACGTACGGACTGACGGACAAACAGCGTAGGCTTAGTAATAGGGTGCCTTTTCACACTTTGGGTACGGAACCATAAAAACCAATATTTATTGATACCAGCGGTTGAAACCGTGCGCCAATAGACGTGTGTCAATGTAAACTAGCCACATACTATTGCAAGTCTATCCAATTTTTCTCTCTGTCACCGGTATTTAATCCGCAGCATTAGCCAGGGTATTCCGACCGGCCTTGCTTTGAAGAATGTCTGATCGGAAGATAGCAACACTATGTTACTTTGAACGAATATCATCATTATCATCAGTCAGAAGACGTCCACTGCTGAACATAGGCCTGCCCCTTTAACATCCACACTGAACGACAGTCTGCCTTTTGCAACTACTGGATGCCCGCGACTCTCACAATGTCGTCGGTCCATCTAGTGGGAGACCTACCTCGTCTTCCGGTTCGTGGTCTTCACTCAAGAACCTTTAAAGCAATTTTTTTTTTTTTTTAGTAATATGCTTAGATGCAAATGTTTGGCCTTGTATGTGGTACATTTTGGACAAATTGAGTCAGGTAAAATTCGGACAATTTCTGAAATCAAGCTCATGGCTTCAGCGCCTCTAAATGTCTATCTATAAATTTCACACATCATCATCATTTCAGCCGTCGGACGTCCACTGCTGGACATAGGCCTCCCCCATCGATCTCCAAAACAGCCGGTTGGAAGCGGCCTGCATCCAGCGTTTCCCTGTGGTCTCTTTTAAGTCGTCTGTCCATCTTGTGGGTGGACGTCCTACGCTGCGCTTACCAGTCCGTGGTCTCCATTCCAGAACCTTTCGGCCCCATCGGCTATCTGTTCACCCTCAGTGCCCCGGAACCCTCAGTGCCCGAGCCCAACTCGCACTTGACCGGTTTTATTTGTACTTTAGTAATAAACAACTTTAATAGCTTATGGACTTAATTGAAATTGTGTTTATTCTATATACAGATACCACAAATTTTTGAACTAAGAATGTGACCTCGATATACGGCTTTTGGATACGGAACCATACCATGCGTGTCTCGACACGCTCTTGGGCAGTTATTTATACAGATATAGCAATTTGACAAATCCTTTTTCCATCTTCACGGTACTCAATCACAAATTTATTTCAATAAGCAAATATAATGAATACCGAGAAGTCTAGATATGCAATGTTCTGTTCAATAAATAATGTGGAATCATCGGAATATGACTCATTTCGATTCAATTGGCAACAGGCAAAAACTAGAGGATTTTGACCTCAGATCAGGCAAAAAGAGATATGGTGAGGTAACGTGGCATAGGTACGATTGCATCAGAACGACAACGTTGTGTGACCAACGTTGTCGTGGGCGGAGCGGCTGAGACAACACGGTTGTCTCGTGAGGAGCCGTAGCGCAGTGTCTCGGGCTCCGGTACGTTCCTCTGGAGATCCCGGAGCCCTCTTGTCGAGCACTAAGGCTGGTCATCAGGGGGGTTTTAGTGGGTATAATCCCACATAGCCTGGCTGCACCCCTGGGTATCTTTGCACGATTTCCCACTCGAAAAAAAAAAAGTACGCTTGCATCAGGCTTAATCAAGCTTGATGCCTTAGTTGAGCTCGCCCTACAGACGACCTTGCTGGACTTTTTGCATGTGGACTATTAGCTAGTTCAGTGGTGTCACTGCAAGTCTTGTCTTTGCGGCGGTAATGGTGAAAAAGTAGGTGACATACGGAGTTATTTGAACTCGAAAGATATCTGTACTAAGGCATATCTTTTTTGCTTGTCTGATCTGAGATTTTACCTATGATTTTAGACAGTGTTGCAAAAAATACCTCAGAATTCTGAACAAAATATTTGTGAATTTTCTTATAATATACTTACATAGTTTGAGTACCTAAGATTAAAAATAATAACTATAGTTTAAATTTGTTTAAACTATAGTTGATGATTTGTATTATTTACTATAGACAGTATGATGTATGATTAGTATTATTATTGATAAATTGTTATTGCAATTAGCTAATTACACCATGACATGTAACTTGTGTTACGAATAAAGAGATATGAGATATGAGAAAAAGAAAACTAATAAAAAACGTCAATAGATGTTAGACACGTAAAGACAACGTTAGTTACAAGTAAAGCTAATAAACCCGTATTAAAAAATTTAAACAATACAGTTTCTTCCTGTATTAGGTCCCCCTGCAACCCCGTAGGAGAGCTATGCTCGGAGTTTCTTTGCGCGATAGAATCCAGAACGTGGATATTCGCCAAAGAACCAGAGTCACAGACATAGCTGTTAAAATTTGCAAGTTGAAGTGGCAATGGGCAGGCCACATCGCTCGAAGAACCGATAACCGATGGGGAAAAAAGGTTCTTGAGTGGAAACCACGAACCGGAAGACGCAGCGTAGGTATTCCTTCCACTAGATGGACCGACAACGTCGTGAGAGTCGCGGGCATCCAGTGGTTGTAGAACTTGTAGATGGCAGGCTGTCGTTCAGTATGGAGGTCTAAGGGGAAGCCTATGTTCAGCAGTGGATGTCTTCTGGCTGCTGCTGGCGATGAACCCCGTAGAAGGGCTTTATAGAGCTTTTTTTTAAGCACAAGATATGTGAAACTGCATTAGTTCTGGCCAAAGTATACCTACCTACTGATGGCTCACTGTGTATGTAACTGTCCAAATCATCGTCAATGTGTACTATGATGGTATCTAGACTAGAATTATCGCTTGTTGTATCGATTACCCTCCGTCTGCGATGTTTCTCAATAATTATACTGGTATGAGAAATCAATTTCAGCCAACACATTAGCACAGAGAGTGCCTACGAAAATTCTCCGCCAATGGCAATCCAGTACCAATGTTGCGGTCGTGGCCTTGAGTGGATTAACACAAAATAAATTGTGTTTTGTGGGAATAATCTGCATTTAGTTTCCCATCAACCCCGCCTACTTCATATAAATAGTTGTCTGAAAAAATTGTATCACACTATACAATACATTACAACATGGAAATGAGGCCAACATTTCGGAAATAATTCCCAAAATGAAGAGTAGTTTTTTGTTTTTTAGAGTTCAGAAAAAAAAATATACATATACATTATAATAAAATAAAATAAAATAAAATATACTTTTTATTACGAAAACATTATCAAAGGCAAAAAAGTGAAATAAATAAAATTATGCGTTATGCGTCAATATAAACGCGGAAGTGAGTAAATAATATAATATGTAAGTGATTTATATTGTATTTACGCCTGTAAAAGGTGTTCATATCAGATCTATGTATGTATAAATTTTTTGTATTTTTTAAAATTGTGTAATATGTTCACTGTTGGCGTATCTCTATCAATAAATAAATAAATATTTGTTGACCTCCATAAATAACTTTGAAGAGTACCTACGTTTTATTATTGGGGCATCAAGCCTAATCCAGGCCAGATGCGTTCGCATACCATATAAGGGAGATATGGTACGCGAACGCATCTGGCATATTTGGTTTGTATGATCTGAGGATATAGCAAATGCGAAGCTTGATACATTTGTGGCGTCTATTGGGTGTGAAGTCGTCGAGTACTAGTCCCCAGATTCCGCCTACGATGTTTGCACAGCGGGGAGTGGCTAAATAACTATTATTTATTATTTGAACTCATTAGTTCTGTGTTTTTAGTTTTGAATGGTGCTTATAGTTCCAGGAAGTATGACAAGTATTTCGAATTGTGATGTTTGAGTCATCCATGCTAACATCGGCAGTGGTTACATACTATGATAGCCCGTTGGTCCAGTTGGTAGTGAACCTACCTTCTGAGCTTGGGGGCGTGGGTTAGATTCCCACCTAGGACAAACATTTATCTGATGAACATTTGTGTTTGTTCTATAGATATCTGGTTGTTAATTTCTATATCTATTTAAGTATGTAGTTAAAACTAAATAATTATGTAAGTATATCAGTCTCTGGCCGCCATATCACAAGCTTTGCTTAGTTTGGGGCCAGATGACCGTGTGTGCAAAAATGTCCTGAATATTTATTTTTTCGATTTAAAAAAATGATTTTTTTCAAGTATTTTAATATTTACTAGCAACTTTTTTTGTGGTGGTTACCTTTACTTATTATGTACATGAATCTTGGATATTATATACAACTTATCGATAAAACTATTACTACTAAAAATTTATATTATACTAGCGGTCCGCCCCAGCTTCGCACGGGTATAGATATATAGCCTATGTCACCCGGGGATAGTGTAGCTTCCCAACAGTGAAAGAATTTTTCAAATCAGTCCAGTACTTTTTGAGCCACTTCGTTACAAACATACTTACATACACATCTTTCCACTTTATAACATTAGTATAGAAGTATAGATACAGAAAAAGTAAGAAAAAAAATACAATAAAAAATTACATTTGGTTACATAACTCCCTTTCAGGTAGTCACATTGGGCCCTTGGGAACTGTGAGCTCTACTTAATTTCAAAAATCTTTCAAAGCGCTTGGTGACCAAGCTGGCGTGTTCCTGGCTCAACGAAACATTGCCGCCAGCATGCTGTAAGCTGCCAACTGGTAGTGGGTTTTGGATTGTCCCTAGTCTATGGGCAGTCTAACTAGGCTTAATCTAGTATGCCAAATATTTTAAGTATTCATATTAAGTGTTCGCTAGTATTTTGCTTAGACAAAAGTAAAAATTATCTCTACCAAAAATATTTCCATCCAATGGTTGCTTGGAAGAGATAACTTGTAGCTATATGGCCGCCACTGGTGGTTTTAATTCGTAAGTGTTTTCTATTTGTTTGTAATTTTGATTTCTGGTGTAGTACCTATATACAATTATATATACATATACACAATTATATATACATATACACAATTATATATACAATTATATATACATATACACAGCAATGTCAGCAATAAAGAGTTTCTATCTATATACCTTCAAGGTAGGTTTGTGGTGGCACTGGAGAAATAACACAACTTTGTCAGTTATTCAACCGCCAAGCAGTAGTGTGCACACATTGCTGTGTTTCAGATTGAAGGGCAATTTATTACTAGACGTAAAGAAATTAAATTAACATCTAATTTAATCTATCTCAGGATGAGGAATGCAGCAGGGTTCTGAACTGTTGAAGTTCAAAATTATGGGTGGTACTAAACTGTTAAGGACAAGCGTGACACTTACCATTAGACGAGCAACTTGCTCGTCTCGTCAGATGCATATAAAAAAGTTGCTTAATTTCACCAATCTATCGAGACCGGCCACTAGAGCTACGCCACGAGCGGTACCTACCCAGTCAACAATAGTGGTGTAGCTGTCAGTAGGTCACCACTATCGATATATCGATCTAAATCGTTGATCGCATCTCTAATAATTGCTATTGTAATCCTATTGTAATAGAGACCGGTAGAGTAGAGTTGGGAACATAATAAATGTAGAGGCGGCATTTAATTTAATTTCATTCGTTGATTTTAAAGGACTACAGGTTAAAGGTTACCCTATTAGAAATTAACCACATCATACCATAATAGTTATGAATGCTAAAGTGTTTGTTTGTTTCCCTTTCAAGTAACTATAAACTTAACGTGTTTTTTTTGGTATAGATAGTTGGAGGCCGGGGAGTGGCAAAGGTTTCTATTTTTCCCGGGAAAAATTACGTTTCCTGAGGGAATGATCATGTGGGCGAAACCACGCAGCGCAGCTAGTGTGTAATAAAATTTTATGTAAATTTAAAGTAATTGTAACGACATCACATACTACTTTAAAGTTACTTCGTTTTTCATTGAAAACATTTAATTGTTTTTTTTTTATCCTCACAGCAAACCTTAGAAATACATACTGTCAAAACGAAAGAGTTTTAGCAACGAAATCTAAGAAGAATCATCTACTTTCAGTCTATGTAGATATTTAAGTATTGTATTATTATTTTTAAGTAGTTTTTAGTTGTGTTTTTTATTTATTTATTAGAATGTAAAATATATATCCATTAGCCGTTCCATATATTTTGTCAAGTGTGACTTCAAAATAGGGGTTCTAAATTAGTTTTTTTTAGGGCTCCGTACCAAAAAGGTAAAAACGGGACCATATTACTAACCCTACCATGTTTGTCTGTATGTCAGTATTGTAATATAATATTTCGTAGTTCGTAGTCGTATCTATTTGTTATTATGTCTGTTAATAGATACAGCAATGACCGCGCGTTTTTGGAAGGTATTCGCAATCGGATTTACAATCGATATTAAAATCAGAAACGTTTATCGACTTGTCGACAAAGGCTTTGTAAGTAGGTATCTGGGTTTTTTTATTTTAGAAAAAAAAAAATCTTTTATGTATCCGTAACTAGATTTTGCGGTTTTATTTCGGAACTGATGTAACCAAAATGTAGTATTCTAGGTAAGTGCCTTCAATGTGATTATGAGAAACATCAGATATCGGAAAAAATCAACTATGCATAACAGCTAAAATTATTAACTAAGAAATCAAAAAGAAGTCTTATTTTTAGCTAAAATTAACGACAGCTATGGAATTGGCAACAGTGAGATAGAATAGGCATGATGACTAATATGCTGATCATAAATAGAGCACATCAACGAAAACAAAATTAAAATTAGTTTAAAAATTAATAAGATATAAGCATTTTAATTTAATTTAATTTCATGCTAGGCAGAGAGCGCACTATACTGAGCCGTGACGTCATGGCTCAGGAGCGCCATACAAATGCTATACTAACACACGCTTTGCGAGAAAGGGATAGAACATCCCCACCTAAAACTTTAAATACCATATCTCAGAGATTTATCAGCCAATTCAAATTATTTTGTCAGTATGTGTAATGTATTTTATTTTATTTTATTTTATTTTATTAATGAACACCAACGTACGTCCTTGCTTAACATGACGGAGACAAGGCACAAGAAGTAGACTAAACGCCACCACAATTATAGGTGCAGACTACATGCTATTAAAAATAATAATAATGAGAGTTAGTTTTTGGAATATAAGTTAGTACATTATACATTAAACATTAAAAATTCAATCAATATTTGACTGATTAAAGGAATCTAAGAATAAGAGAAAAACATTACTTATTACAGCAGTTTGATAGTTTACTACGAATAGATAGTTTGAACCTACCCACGCCACCAGCGAATAAGTCTACTACGTCATCTCGGTCATCTCGTATTTACTTATATTCATCGCTAAGCTGGTTATTTGTAATAAATTAAACATTAGGAATCATGCATATTATCAGATATCACCAAAAAAAACCCCGAGTATAACAGCTAGAGTTAAAAAAGTGCTAGGTTGTCAGGGCAAAGTTTAACTATACCTACATAACTGCTAGAGTTATTAACTCAGAAAATAAACAGCTTTCTTTTCTTATATATTTAGCAAAAAAATACCGTCTGGACGGTTTTTTTCCTGAAGCCAATTCTATACTGCTGCCTTATTATGGGTTCTTTGATCGGGATCGAGATTGCATGCCGTCCCGTTCGCATCTATTTACTCGCACCACGAGCGTAAGTGAGATGGCACGCGATCGCGATCACGATCCGAATCATCCAGGATAAGGGGCCTGGTTTAGAATTGGCTTCAGTGAGATAAGTAGAATTATCAGAGAACGCATAAAGTTTTTCAAAAGACATACTAGAATGTACATCGGCAAATATATACACCACAGTAGCATCAATGGTACATTCTAATGGTACCACGGTAAAGAAACAGTCAGTGCCGGATTAAGCAAGCGCGGGGCCCGTAGGAAATTCTTTCAAAGAGCCCTTGATCTACTATGGGTTGGTTGATCTAGTATGGGTGGTAAGTATAAAGTTGTAAAAAAAGTTGGTAGGAAAAGTTGTAACGTTTCACGTTTTTGTGACATCAAGTAACTTTAATATACCACATCTTAATACGTTTCACTCAAAAAATTACGCTCAGGCAGAGATGTGGGTTTAAATATGCGGGGCCCTTTCGCGCGGGGCCCGTAGCAATTGCTACTCTTGCTACGTGGTTAGTCCGGCACTGGAAACAGTTAGGTATTTCATTTAATTCCTAACAAAAGATTATTTTTTTATTTATACATAGAGCATAGATGTACGTCTGGCAACCAATTAACCTTATGGTAAGCGACGGTGCGGCCGGGGATGTAACACGTTGATCTGGAGAAATCTATTCACTCTAGCCTTGAAGATGGCTAGATTGTAGTTCTCAGGAAACAAGGAAGGAAGGGAGTTCCATTCTTGGACAGTACGTATCATAACTGACGACCCAAATCATTGTGTACGAATCTTGAGCGGGTTGTATTTTTAAGTGTGTGAGTATAGTGCATCATCATCATCAGCCAGAAGACGTCCACTGCTGAACATAGGCCTCCCCCTTTAACCTCCACACTGAACGACAGCCTGCCTTCTATATCCACTGGATGCCCGCGACTCTCACTATGTCGTCGGTCCATCTAGTGGGAGGGCTGCCTACGTTGCGTCTTCCGGTTTGTAGTCTCCACTCAAGAACCTTTCTTCCCCATCGTATAAGCCACAATCCCCACGCTTGGCAGGCGGCTTGGGGATCGCAGGTTCCACCATTCAAGTAGGAGGATGCTGCTGCCAATCCTCTGGTGGTTCTGGTCGCAGTTTTAGGACATACCCGGGTCATGTGTGCGTGTATGTCTATTTCTCAAATTATTATATTTATATTATTTACGTAGGTAATAGTCCAAATTTAGCGTTGTCTCTCAAAGCAGGCACAAATGGCAAACCTAAGTATAGACATGCATTCAATAATGCATACACCTGCCTCCACGTTGAACTAGACTGTCTAGTCTAGCTAGATATGTTTATATAGCTGCCGAGAGCCCTGGAGCTCTTATGCCTAGATGTGGCCTGGAATTATGTTATACAATCACAGTTTATAATAATGTTTTAAACTAAAATATCATTGTTTTCTACATTCCAACTGTAATTTTTGTAAAGTCATTATACACAAATAAACTTAACTAAAATAAATAGTTGATTGAATCAGACGTTACTTTGCGGAAGTCCATACTTTATTTGTATCTGACGAATTTCTATTGTATTCCGCTTCTACGTCGCTTCGAATACAATAAGAATTTTGGGATAAATAATTTTTCTCTATAGATATTTGTGATGCTAATTTAAAGTTGAACCGTTTCCTCAATGAACCTCGTCGTGTTACCTCTCTTCTCGAAGCATCTCGAGGCATCCCCAGGACGTGTTGACTCTCCGAGCGCAATGCCAGCAAATATCTATAGAGAAAAATAATTTATCCCTAAATCCTTATTGTACTCGAAACGACGTAGAACCGGAAATACACTAGAAATTCGTCATGTACAAATTTAACTAAAATAAGACCAATCTAAAATCAAATCATTGTATTATCATGAGTTACAATGTTCTTCCAAAGTTTCTAAACTATACGACAATAAGAAGTCGTTTATGTAATACTTGAACGAGTAAGTACTGCACATCGCTTGCAACGAGCTTTAAACGCGCCGCCTGATGGTAAGCAATCACCGTCGTCTATGGATACCTGTAACACCAGAGGCATCATATACGTTGCCAACTCTTAAATACTCTATTTGAAGAATTCCATGTTATAGTTACTCGGAAATGCCGCAGGAGCTCATTCCACAAATTGCAGGTGTGAGGAAAAAAAGATTGCGTAAAACGCACCGTGTGCGATTTCTACCGATCTATGATAATATGTGGATGAACTTTCAGGAGGTGGCGGCTGGTGCAATGATATAACTGCGATGCTGGCATCAGAAGAAGGCATTGCGCGACGTGTAGGTCGCTGCCGCCGGTCACGGTAGTCAAGATCGGAATACTATCTTTAGAGAGAAATTACTAAGAAACATCCACTGCCACTAAGCAAAAAGTGTTGTAGATAGATGTATGCGATGCAGAGCAGCGGCGTGAGTCCTACCTCCCTCACAAACTTTCACATTTAATTTTAAATATTAGTATGACAATGAAAATTGGCCACATCCAGAAATCGTAAGCTCGAGTTTTATCTTTTAATCACTTTGGTGAAATTCGCCATTGTTGTGTTCCCAGATGCAGACTCGGCGGCCATCGGTAGACTGGACGACTGGTGTCTATCTATAGCTAAAGTTTTTTTTAAAATAAAAATATGGTGCCATTTAATAAACGGGACATTTTTTTTTCTTGAGATTATAGCCAATTGAATAAAAAGTATTCTAGTATTATCGTTTCACAATCTTAGAAAATATCGAGAACCTAGACTCTAGTACAGGGGCCTTACGCCCAACTCGTAACGCGGTCCCAAACTAACGCCGTGGTTGCTTTCCGTACTAGAGCGGGTGACGCAAGATGCGCGGGTGTAATCAGATTTTTTTGGCATTTGACGCATTTCGGACGGAATGACTTGACGGAAAATCACGCGAACGTGAACCTTAACGCGCCCAGATACGGTTTGCGGTCGCGCAACATTTTTTCATCACCTTAACTGGATTGCTTTAAACAGCTAGCCGTAAGCCCCAGGGGGGTTAGACAAGACCCACTTTCTGTGCAGAGCTGAGCGATGGCATCGAAACTGATCGCAGAACAGATGGCTGATGGGGCCGAAAGGTTCTGGAATAGAGACCACGGACCGGTAAGCGCAGCGTAGGACCTCCACCTACAAGATGGACAGACGACCTAAAAGAGATCGCAGGGAAACGCTGGATGCAGGCCGCTTCCAACCGGCCCTTTTGGAGGCCGATGGGGGAGGCCTATGTCCAGCAGTGGACGTCCTACGGCTGAAATAATGATGATGACAATGATTGAAACTGCACAATAAGTAATTGGTGCAGGGCCGAGGATCGAACCGGGTGCTGTCAGATTGTAAAGCGCTCATGCTACCGGTCGGCCGTCATCGCTTCAAAGACAAAGAAATAATACTCAGATATGTCTCCACACTGTGGTTATTTCATATACCTACTCATGGTGTGTCTTTATGACATTACGGGTAGGTACCTCCCGACATTTGAACTTTTACCCGCGCCGTATCGATCCACCTAAGTAGCGCTGAATAAAAGATTTGAAACAATTAGGAACATAATTTGACACCAGCAAAGCTCTTCTTCAATTTACTTCTCAAAACTGGGAGTAGCTATTCTTAAAGCTTAAGGTGGAGTTTCAACACGACAGACCTATCAGCACACGGTCGCAGTACAACAAGTAAGCTTGAATTTCTAATCATACTGGAAGATAACGCTGCTTGTCATTTTGTATCACGTATGAAAATGTCGGGTGTTTCCCTGGTGGTCTAAATCTATTCGAAAGCGGTCTTTTATTTATTTAAAAAGTTAACAAAAACAAAAAAGTAGAGTTTAGAAACACACACACACACACACACTATCTTTTAACTTCAAAATATTTTTCTCAACGGTGCCATGGTTTTTTGTTAAAATATTTAGAGCATCAAAGGGTCAACTGTGCGTTGTATTGCCATGTCATTATTTTGATCACTAGAAATTTATTGCAAATAACACAACACTAATCTATGGATCTGATTGTGTTGAATTTTAATTTTCATATTCTTGTAAATATTTTCAGCACTCACGCAATTCAAAATTCGCCATACACCGAAAAGGGCAACAAAGTCTCATTGGCATTACATTTAATTCAAGACCGTTGTACTATTCATAAAGGCAAATAAATAAATCCGAAAAAAAAAATATGACATTATCTTTCTTGATACAACGGTGACGTGATGAATACCACACACAAGAGAAAAGTCTGGAAAGCTCGAAGGTTAGTAACGAAACCATTCCTTAATCCTACGAGTATTACGCCTAAAAGTGTAACAGTACACCCTCTTTCACCCCTGTCTGTTTACCCTCGCTGCATTTCGCCGTCTAAAAGTAGGGACGTACTAAAGGATGACGGGGGGGAGGGGGCTGGAAATAGTTAAAACTAAAGTTAGATGTGGCGTCTTAATTTTTACTTAGAGTGAGACACAAAATAATGAAACGACACAGCACCATAATCATAAAATTTACGTCCTTTTAGATTCTTGTATTTGACTAACAATTTTCCATATCTTGTATTTAAAATGTAAATCCTTATTTACCTTGGTCAAGCCATAACTTGCATGACAACGATTTAACCGATTTTTCCTTTTTCTTTTAAATTATATCAAGGTTCTTACGGAAAGAAAAATTTAGAAAAATGCTTCGTGTGTTTGACAGTTCTAAGACAGGACAACGTCTGTCGGGTCACCTAGTATTATAATAATAATTAAACACCATCCTTGGTTCTGACACCATAACTTCAAACACGCTCGTAAACACTAAAAGTTGGCCTTTATTCCCTAGGAAATAGAAATCAAATTTTTAGAGGTTCACTACAGGTTTTAGAAGTTCCGGAATCAGTACCCTTAGTACAAGTTTTGATAGTATTCGAAAACTTTTTTCGTTTACGTATTGTTCCACACATTTTAGTAAAGCGCCTCCAGCGGAAACGCGGAGAAACTAAAATCGGCAGTAATCGGCGGTATAGATTGCTTCACTCTAATACGATAAAAGTTTTCGAATACCTTTCAACCCAGCAATGTATGGAACAATACGTAAACGAAAAAAGTTTTCGAATACTATCAAAACTTGTACTAAGGGTACAGGGCCTAGGTTTTCTAATAGTGTTAACACACGTATGGATTTGGTTGACGGACCGCCGTCCAACCAACGGGAGAGAAAGAGTGAGAATATCATATTTCCCTCTCTTTCTCTCCCGGTGGTCAGACGGCGGTTGAGGTCAACCAAATCCATACGTGTGTTAACACTTTTAAAACTATAACCTGGCTATCTTCAAGGCCAGAATAATAAGTACTTTTTGGGTCTACGTGCTCCATCTTTAGCCACAATGCCATTGTCGTTCAGGTGAGTTGAGGGGAGGAGGGTACTGGTGAGAGACAGCGAAGAACATACTCTTTAAAATCAAATGAGCTCAAACTCGGAGGATTCTAGTAGCCATTGAAAAGTTTCACTATCCACCTCCTGGCTTCATCATCAGATCAGCTCGATAGTATTAATTTGCTGTATTGTCATTAGTATTACAATATACTTGCAAAATTTCAAATTGATACGACTGAAATAAAATCGAACGATTCAGACACTTTACAAAAAAAAAAGTTTAGTACCTTATAGTGAAATTTTTACAAAATTTAAAATTTTTTTTTTTGACTTTGTTCGTTAATCTAATAACCATTTGATCACGCATGTAGTCAAAATTTCCTTTTGCAAAAGTAAGCCACGTCGGTCGCGGGGGTATCGAATGGCGGCTTGTGATTGGAAACTCAAAAGTCATTCATTAGCGCCTAGGATTAGCCCGCTTGAAAAAGATTATGCTGAAACGTTTGTACCTTTTCGTCGCGCGGGAAAACGATGATCAGTCAAGTGGTTTTCAAAACGATTTGTAAGAATGCCCCTTGGAAACCACATTCTTACTCCGTCTCTGTTCCAGTTTTTTTCCCACAGGGTTGCCAACCATATAAAAAAACTATTTTGCATCTTTTCTAAAGCACATCCTGGGACTTTTCATTTTTTTTCAGCAATTAACTTTGAGGTAATGTTGGAAAGGACTGTTTGCCAATTTGCAGACTGCAGGGAAATTGTGTTAGTAATTTTTGAAAAGGTTTTGTTATTCGTTTTAGTGTGCTATGGTTCCGTCGGTTACCTAGTTATTTTCAGTTATGCCTCATTTCCCGGGATAGAAGTAAACTCTTTTTTTTATATGGCAAGTGCCCTTATTAACTAAACAAAATAAAAGCTAATACTAACTCTACAAATACAGTTAGACTGCCCATACATCGTTGAAGGTCTAAAGACAAAAAGCTCACCTCATTTTCAAAAATCTTTCAGAGCGCCTGGTTAATGCGACGCGGGACCAAAATGCTGGCGTGTTTCTGGCTCAACGCATAAGCATTGCCATTCAGCGTGGTAATGCCGCCAGCATGCTGGGTGCGCTGCCAACTGGTAGTGGGCTTGAGCATTTGGATTGTCTTTAGACCTTCAACGGTCTATGGGCAGTCTAACTGTATTTGTAGTGTTAGTATTAGTAAACTCTTTGATTATTCAATGTTAGCTATTTTTACAGCACAGCCTCCAGCACAGGCGGAAGGTGGCTTGTCTGTCCATTTTTATCGCTGTTTAAGCTGATCCCGCCAACCAATTTCCGGCATAGCTCATCGAGGCGGACATTCCATCCTCACGTCGTGAATTTTGGCAAAGTCCGCACGCAGCGTTTCCAAAATTCCTTCCTAATACGAACTGCACAGGAATGGAATGCGCTCCCTGCCTCGGTGTTCCCTACAAGGTAAAACCTGGGTCTCTTCAAGACAAGAGTGAATAGGCACCTCATGGGCAAGCGTGCTCCATCTTAGACTGCATCGTCACTTACCATCAGGTGAGTTGTGGACAAACGTAGCCCATTCCATAAAAAAAAAAACATTCATAATGTTTCAACCGATTGAGATTTAACACACTTGCATACTATACTTTTGTATTTACAAAGTGGAATTTATAGCTAGAATGCTTTTCATGTTTGAAGTCCCCCAGACGCGGCGCTGTCATCGCGTATCAATCACTATCAGTATCATTTCTCGAGTAGAACTTTAACAACTTTTGGCATCGTACACGACTCTTTAACGATGAAAAATTAATAAAAATCTCACTAGCGTCCAAACACAGTAACAACACCTGACAACTACAACATGGACATTTAGTTCCGCTGTTTGCTGTGGGACTTCTTTCATGAAAAGGACTCTAAGCGCTACCGTGTTTCGGATAGCATATCTTGCAGTAGTACCCACTCATTTTATTTTCTATAGATTATTGTATTTGATAGAATCAGAACGCCAGAAAGCTAGTTTTCGTTTTTTTCGTAAGGTCCTAAGTAAAATGAAAAAATGTTTAGTCGAAGACATTATTCGCCTGAAGAACTAAAATGTTAACATTATTATGCAACCTATATGAAGTTACTTAATTTTATATGAATACACTTCAAAAACAAACAAGTACTTAATGCTTAGTTTCATAATTAAATACATTTGCGAGGTCATCGAATAAGTTTCTATAGACGTTTCGTTTACCCAAGAGTTAGGGAGAATTGCGCTTACTGGCAACTTCGAGGAATTTAGGGCAAACAACGTTAACGATATTAATAATGGCTGTTTATTTTTGAACGTCATATTATAAATGGTGCACTAAAAATATATTTTGTTCGAACTAAAATACCAGACAAATTTGATTCTTCTAATCTAACTTATTTTGTCAATATAGCCTTCGACCAAAATAAAATGAAAGGACGGGCCCAGAAGGAGTGCATTTTTGAAGATTACGAAATGAGCGTCGGCGCTCACTTCGTTTCAGTCGGTCTCTAGCCGTAAGAAGTGCGAGACAAGACTATTGTTACACGATATTGAAACGTTTGACAAAATTATGTCTTCGTGTGCTTTCCCGAAGTGTAAACACACAACAAAAACCGCTATCTATTTTTTGTAACAAATGTACTGTACATGGTTATAAATAGGTGTTGAAGTATATGTCCGACAGTTTTGACTCGTTTTAACTAGGTTATGGCCTGTCCATTCATTTTTTATTTGGGTCGAAGCTTGAAGTTTGTGTTTCTGTTTAAGAATTTCAAGACAGTCGGCCAGTACAGGAGACTACGCCAAGCGAGGTGTTGAATAAGCAACATTTCCGTCAAGTCATTTTTCAAATGTCTCCAATACAGACATCAGGATCCCACGAACGGGCGGCCATGTACGGAGCTGATACATTATACATTCACCAGCGCGGTCACTCACGAGAAATGGTAATCGTAAGGAATGAAAAATATGCACTCGGTAGCATGCATATTAAAGAAATTCTTGTGTTAACGCAATTTTTATTTTATTAACTACACTGGCAACTTCCACACTGAACGACTGGGGGAGGCCTATGTTCAGCAGTAGGCGTCTTCTGGCTGATGATGATGACTGGCAACTTTCTCAACAAATCTTGGAAGTCGATTTAACCTACTTCTAATTGACAGGCGTGGCGCACTCTGCACTTTAGGTATGAAGCTACAGTAGCCGACTTGTCGGACCTGCCGTACGATACACAGAGATAACGCGACAAGAGTTACGTAAGCCTGGCGCACTCCGCTCTTTTAGTATGAAGCTACAGTAGCCGACTTGTCGGGCCAGCCGCACGATATACAAAGATAACGCGACAAGAGTTACGCGATACACAGAGAGGCAACTTCTAGGTTAATATAGCTGTAGGTAGTTAGCGCTCGCGCGTCCTGAATTGCACTTTATTGTGTAGTAGCAAGAGTCGTTACTTATTTAAATGATTTTGTGGAGTGAATCTTCTGTACTTGTACGAATATGACGTATTTGATTTGAATTTTTAAAGAATGTAATCCGGATCGTAATAAAATTATTTAATGCCATCCAACTGATATGATGATGCAGCCAGAAGGTACATAGTCGAACCCGTCCATCAATTGTTACTAGTTACTAGTAAACTCGTCGAGTTTGGGCTCTTTTAGTTTGTTTAACGAATGTAAGCGTGTTTTAGGGATTCATACCCAAAGAGTGTAGGTAAACGGAACCCTATTTCTAAGCCTACGCTGTCTGTCTGTCTGTCCATCCGTCCGTCCGTCATAAAACGAGTGAGATAAAAAATTGTGATCTTGTTTGAATCGGTACTTACCATTAAAAAGTCTCATTGGCTATGGTGTACACAGGGTTACGCAGAAAGAATGTTACAAGCCGAAAGGGGTCCGTTACACTCATTATTATGAACAAAACTTATACTATGGGACAAAACTTGAAACCGCGACAAAATATCAGCTGTTTCATACACTTTGAGTCAATGACCATTTTCTATGGAATAGCTGATGTTTTAGTTACTTCCTTAGTTTAATTTTAGTTTAGTTAACAGCATACCTTGTATGATATTAATAAATAAAAAATATATAGTTGAAGTTGTTCATAATGATGGGTACTAAGGACCTCTTTTGGGTTGGTATACCCTTTCGCGTAACCCAACGAGCAATTATACTTATTCCGTTTGTTCCATCCCCAGAATTTCCTCCAGCGCCTGAGGTCAATACCCTCCAGCTACCACCGTCTACTAAAATGGTAAAACAAGATCGTTAGCGAGAAAACGTACCGTTTACGTTCGAAAATAAACAAATCTGAGCGATTTTACATACAAACAGAGTATGTAAATTTTGACGGACGGACGGACGACTGATTTGAATTTTGTATTTCGAAATGCGCTCGCGCATTGAATGGTGAATATTTAGGGTGGCCATGTGGACTTTAAAGTTTTACAAACAATCATAATATATTTATTTAGAAAAGAAAAAACGACAGAAAACCCTACGGGTATATCTATGTAGCTTTTGTGTGTCTGTGGTACCGATTTTTTTTTTTAATTAAAAATTTTAATTGTTTGAGATGTTTTTATTTATGATATATGTATGTATGAATGTCAGTTTCTGGTAGCCATAGTACAAGCTCTGTTAAGTTTGGGGTCAGAAGACCGTGTGTGAAAAATGACCCAACCTGATCCGAATGTTTCTAGAAAACCAGTTATCAGTTCGTTACTAGGGAGTTTTAAAAAATTACAATTTATACCTTCGTATAAATCGACTGAAATTTGTTTGTTGAAATTACAGAAATATGCATATTTGGAAACATAATAAACTTACCTTAATTAAAATAAATATATTAAACTACACTATCTAATAAACCGCTGCCCGTAGGCATCGTTCCCTGCATGCTAGCCGCACTGCCGCGTCGGATTGCAATAATAACGCGTTGCGCAAGATACCGACCAGTATTTTGGTCACGAGATGCTTCGACCAGATGTTTAGATAGTTATTTTGAAAATATTTTTGGCACTCGACAGCGACACCCACGGACCTAAAGTTTCGATCCCAAAAAGCTCAAACATGTACCCGCTGTCTAGGCTACTATATTTGCGCCTTTTGTGGCCTTCTGTGGATTCAGCCGCCGCACTGGCCTTGATTTGCGTACCGGGAAGATGAGAAGTAGCGTCACAATCTAAAGGCCGCCCCAAGGAATCAAGGTCACACCGTCCGGTTTTTTACCATCACTACATACGAGAACACTCGGCTTGACTACGGCCGCGCAGTTATCATTGGTAAAAGAGCCGTATAAAGTATTTGTCAGATATTATTGTCACCCTACCCGTCCAGATTCCTGTTCCATATTAATAACATATCTTTGAGCTCAAATCTATAAGAATCATGTCGCATTAAGTCTCATTGCTAGATCCTTTATCTTGGGTTTAAATCTTAGAGCTGACTTTGGCAACTGGCTTGCTTAGCGGACCATAGCAAATGGATTATTCCCAAACGGGTCCAAAATTTTGCTCACCAAGCACCAGCTCTAAAGTTTATTTTCAAAATGTAAGCAGGTATTTAATTTGACTCCCAACGAGGTCCAAGGATTATCAGAGTAGAGTCATCAAAAACACTGCTAAAAACCAAGCTAAAACAAAATATTTACCTGACAGCCCTCAATGGCGGGTCATGTTTTTAATTTCACAAGTATTATATTACTAATAAAACTTTTAACCAACCAACCGTACCAATTTTTTAATATTCCCCTGCATGGCTGAGTCATATAATAAATAATCATCAAGCCTGATTTAGATTAAATGCGTTCGCACCCGCACGCCACCTATTGTTTCATTAATTTTTTTACTGATTATCGGGGCTAAGTGCCTTTATTAGTTGAACAATATACAAGCTAACACTAACACTACAGAAATAGTTAAAGACTGCCCATACACCGTTGAAGGTCTAAAGACAATCAAAATGCAAGCCCACTATCAGCTGGCAGCGTACCCAGCATGCTGGTGGCATTAACACATAGAACTGAGCCACTTCTGGCACAATGTATGCCACGTTGAGCCAGAAACACGCCAGCATTTTGGTCACGCGTTGCATAAACCAGGCTCTATTATTTGTCTGATCATCTCTAAATATGAAAATATTTTAATTTAGCTGATCTATTTGATCAACTGAGCTACACCATGAGAGCTATAATTAACCTGATTGGATGCTTGTTCAATTTTCTCACTTCACTAACAAAGTGTCAGTCGACACATATTTAGGCACTTGTTTGGATACATCCATCACTACTCAAGTAACGAAGCGACTAACATTCAGTTTAGTTTAATGACATGTCAGAATCGACACCATTAGTAGGTATTTCAGGGACATGCTCGCCCGCGGTTTCATCCGAAATCCTACAGGAACCGATTCATTTTTCCGGAATGAAAAGTAGCGTAACATACACTACTTTTAAATCCAATTTGCTTATATAAAAGCTATCTTCATAAATGAAATGTTAATATCTATTTCATAGGCTCTAGAAATACCCCAACAGTTAATCAGTTATAAAATAAATAAATATTTGGGACATTTTTGCACACACGGTCATCTGACCCCAAACTAAGCAAAGCTTGTGATATGGCTGCCAGAGACTGATATACATACATATATAGTTTTTAAATCCATACTGATATGACCGACGCAGTGCCAGAGTGCCACTACTTCAGGCACAGAGAAGATTCACTCCGCAAAATCATATAGGTAAATAAGTAGCGACTCTTGCTACTACACAATAAAATGCAATTTTGGACGCGCGAACGTTAACTATACCTACAGCTATATTAACCTAGAAGTTGCCTCTCTGTGTCACGTTATCTCTGTGTATCGCGCGGCAGGTCCGACAAGTCGGGTACTTGTAGCTTCATACCTAAAGTGCGGAGTGCGCCAGGCCTGCTTCAGCTTGCTAATGCGTGAGTAATAATACAAAGTTTATGAACATTAACATAAAAGTGCTGCCATTGAAATAATGACATCAACGTTTTATTACTCTTTGATCGTGCACTCCTTTGAAACGCCCGAACGCGATAGGTACTCGGAAATTTAATAACCTTGTCAGAAGCTTTTAGTCTATATTATCTAGCTACTGCTCCCGGTTCCACTTGCTACATATCCTAGAGAAACCACATATTTTTCTGAGACAATAATTAAGTAAACCGACCAAGTGCAAGTCAGGCTCGCACATTGAGGGTTCCGTACCACCACAAAAAACACAATAATTAGTTTAAAATCACACAACATCACGCCCAGGTAGTCACCCATCTAAGTAACGACCGCGCCCGACGTTGCTTGGCGATAAACAGGAATTTGTCACTGATTCGCACTTGTCCATTATTGATTGTTTTAGTTTAGAGCGTACCTACTATAATAATGCAAAATTTTGAAGTTTGTAAGTATTACCGTTTTTACACTAGAGCAAGTACAAAAACACGTTTAAAAAAACGTTTTAGCGCTCCTGCTAATACAACTCCTGCGCCTGCTAAAAATAATGTATTATAAAAAAACATCCTCTTTCCCACACAACTTTTTATTGAATAAAAAAGTTATCTATTTTAACCCCAAAACATATTTCCATCTGCCAAAGACCAGAAAAAGACAGGGAACTAACTTACAAAAACGTTTTTTAAACTCGGGACGTAACTCAAGAACAAATAATGAAGGTAGTTTTATTCTAATAGAGAATAGATGAGCAAGTTGCTCAATTGATGGAAAGCGCCATGCTAGTCATCATCAGCCATAAGACGTCCACTGCTGAACATAATGATATGCCTCTCCAGAGCGCCACAGTGAACGACAGCCTGCCATCTGCATCTACTGGTGCCCACGACTCACAAAACTTAGGTATAACACTTTCTTTCTTTCCGTTTTGGGTTGGGGATTAGTAAAAATACTCTACTATTTTTGCTGACGCAGTGACACAAATTGTATGTTGGCCTCTGATACTAAAAGACGCACCTCTTCCCTATCTTACATATGAAAAAAACAGGAAAATGTTACACTAGCAAACCGATGGTAGGACTAGATGGACCGACGACATCATGAGAGTCGCGGACATCCAGTGGATGCAGATGGCAGGCCGTCGTGTAGTGTGGAGATCAATGGACAGGCCTATGTTCAGCAGTGGACGTCCTCTGGCGTGGAGTGATGATGGTGTAGTTGTCCCTTTATTCCTACATATTCTGTGTAGGCTTACTCGAGCGATGTATTATTTATCGCTTACAGTTAAAAGCTTTGTAAAAGCACTGCTTTGTACGAAAGTTTACCCGACGACGCAAGAGTTTAAGACCGCGCTATTTTGTACTAACCAGCCACCTCATAAGGGCAGCTCTGTACGTACATCATGACTTTGTACCCTCGTAGGTACTTTTGTTTCTACGACTTGAAAATCCGCAAAAATATATCAGCTGTTCCAAGAATTTTACTGCAAGGTCAATTAACATTATATTGTATGGCACTTCTTTTGTTTCAGGTATCCGGGCTCTTTCGTCAACTGGACCCACCCTAAACTGGACCCGCGGGATAAGTCGACTAATTAATTAATTTTTAGGTTTCCGTTCCCAAAGGGTGATAACGGGACCCTATTACTAAGCCTACATTGTCTGTCTTTCCTACTGTCTGTCTGTTCGTCCTGCCTTTAAACGGCTGTAATCTTTTGAATCGCGATAGATAGCCAGTTGAAATTTTCACAGAATATGTAATGTTACGGCGGATTGACTAAGAAATAATAAAAAGTCGAAAAGTAGTACGAAAGGGTCCCATACAACAAACGTATTTTTCAACGTATTTTTGTATTTGTTCTAATGTAAAAACGGTAATATGTACAAGCGTCAAACTTGGCATGATTATAGTAAGCAGGGTACTCGCCTAGCCGTGTAGCATGTAAAGTAGCTGATACCGTATCAACCTGCAAGTGGGTACGGCTCGTCCACGGTCACCGCGTATCCAGCTACAAGCTCCCGGCCTTTGCCTTTGTGTTCGCAGTGAAACCGCCACTCGGCGGGTCACTGCGAGCTTACTGCCCTCCACGCGCGAGCGGCTCGCAGCAGGCTCGCGCCTACGTACTCACTTGATACAGTATCAGCTACGTTACATGCTACACGGCTAGGTGAGTGTTGCTGTACACATTGTGAAATATAACAACAAATAATAAATAATGACCAATTACGAGTCGGTGACAGTTTCTGTTCATTACCAAGTTATAACTGGTAATTTTGCTATTGAATTTTGTGGCGGTACGGAACCCTCAGTGCGCGAGCCCGACTCGCACTTGGCTGGTTTCTTTAATTTTAATTTGTCAAGTGGAACTGCTTTTATATTGAAAATAAAAAAAACTATTTTATAATATAGGCAATGATGACTTACCATCAGCCAGCCCGTCTGCTTGTTTGCCACCTATGGCATACAAAAGAAGGCCAGTGTCCCAGCAGTGGGAACATGGCTGATTCGCGTGTGTAAAAGAGAGAAAAGTCCGAACATGATAGAACATTAAGGCCGCCAACCCCACAAGCCTTTTCAAATTTAATAATACCCATGTTTTGCCAAACCCTGCCTTCCCGGAGAAGCATATTTACCTCGGAGTCTGTCACTCATCCCTACACAAACATCCTGGAACACGATTCTGCAAATCCACTTTTTTCATCTGTAAATGTTAGGCGCTATTCATAGTGCGGACCCAGAATAACGTAAAGGCGCTTGCAGACGATGCGTAGTACAAGTAGCAAGTGCCTACTACGCATCGTCTGTAACGGTGTGATTCGTGAAAGTGCTTAGTAGCACTTCACGCTGGTCCTTGCGCCAAGTGCAGCTTCGTTTTCTGGCCCTGCTCGCGCGACGCCCACTGCGCATCGTTCGACTCGTTCAAACACTCGTGCAAGTACGTACTCACACGCGAGTTGTGTGCGTCATCGCTCAAATGGCTACTTTATGTTTAAATGCCTACTTGTACTTGTTACCTGAACTTGCAAGCTACTTCTCATCGTCTTCAAGCGCCTTTATTGTAAAGGACAGCGCGCACGACGGATTTTCAAACGATTTCAAGGAAGGGACTTCTTAATACGAGTGAATCGGTTTCTTCTAGGCAAGCGTGCTCCATCGTAGACCGCATCATCGCTTAACATCAGACGAGATGGCGGCCAAGTGCAAGGCTAAGAAACAGATTCACTCGTGATTTGAAGACACCCAGATTGTAACCATCGGGGAACACCCATTCAGGCAGCGCATTCCACAGACTAACAGTACGCATATAATAAAAGAAAAAGATGGATTTGAAGTCCATTCGTGTGAGTTTGCTCTTAGTCGGGTGAGTGGAGCCTCAACCCTCGAGCAGTCCTGAAGGTCGGAGCCCCTGCCAGAGCCGGCCAGTCTCCGTCCCTTGTAATTAGCTCCACGTCAACCGGTGAGGTGGGTGAATCGGGACTCATGTATAATCACGTTATACAAACGATATCCTCTACTACCAGTTCTCGATCATAAGGCCGCATTTACTGACCAGAATCACTCTTTAGCACGTTTCAAAAAAAATTATGCAAACTTTTATATGAGCCTTTAGTAAATTACTTATTTAATTAACATATAAATTAGTCATCAATAAATTTACTACTTGGCCGATAGGGCTAAAAGGTTCTGGAATGGAGACCACGGACCGGTAAACGCAGCGTAGGACGTCCAGGTACAAGATGGACAGACGACCTAAAAGAGACCGCAGGGAAACGCTGGATGCAGGCTGCTTCTAACCGGCTCTTTTGGAGATCGATGGAGAGGCCTAGGTCCACCAGTGGACGTCCTATGGCTGCAATGATGATGATGATGATAAACTTAACTACCTAGTCAAATAACCTACCCTTAGCTGTTGGGTGTTTTGTCGCGGCTTGAAGACGCCTGGATTGTGATTGTTAGCATTTTTTTGGGCTCTTTATGTACTAAACATAAAGATAATTTTTAGAAAAAAAAGAACCGACTTCATGACTATACCTTCATTTACAAACTGAAACTAAAAAGTAGAAAATAATATTTAAATAACTTCAAAGCAATGAGCATTAAAGGACAATCAACGAAATTATTAATACATATATTACCTACTTATATACATATTTACAATTTATAATCAGTTATTTTTGGAGTTGGTGCCAGCCAAAGCAGTCAGTCTTTTCGAAGTCGGTTAAAAATACAAGCTAACACTAAATACCTACCTAAACTACTAGCGTCAAGCGTCTTCCGGTTCGTGGTCTCCACTCAACTGCCTTTCTTCCCCATCGGTTATCGGTTCTTCGAGCGATAGACGCAGCACCGCTGTTTGCGTCTGGGGTAAAAAAACAGTAAAATCGACTATTAAAAGTGACTATTTATATATTAGGATATATTATATAATATAGAATATTAAAAAAGCGAAAGTTTGTTTGGATGGATGTACTACTAGCTGGAATTCGCTACTTCGTACGCGTAGAGCTCGGCCTATGGCCTTGCTACTACAACCCGTTATAGCCTATGTGTTATTCTAATATATAAGCTATATTATTGTAAACTTTCAATCCATTCGGTAGTTTTTGCGTGAAAGAGGAACAAACATCCATACATCCATACATACAAACTTTCGCGTTTATAATATTAGTAGGATAGATGTATGGATGTTTGTTCCTCTTTCACGCTGCAACGGAACAACGGATTGACCTGATTTTTTGCATGGATATAGTTCAAGAGCCAGAGAGTGACATAGGCTACTTTTCATCATCATCATCATCACCATTTTTACACTACGCGGGTGAAATGCGGGGCGTAGCTAGTTTCAAATATAAATTCGAGAATGTTTAGTAAGGTACGTCAGCAAGCAGGGAAGAAGAAACGTCAGATACCGTCGCCTGGCAACCGAGAGATTACACCTGCTCCTACCTAGCACTCGAACCACAGATCAGGAAACGCAACAGAAGTACAACTTTACTATGAAAACTTACACGGATTTCACACATCCATCACCGGTTTTCCGTCACAAAACGAGAGATAAAATCTATCATATTTTTTCTGCAACATGTTTTTTTTTTTTTTTAGTTTCCGTACTAAAATGGTGTAAACAGGATCTGGTTACTAAGACTACGCTGTGCGTCTGTCTACCGTTCTTCCTACTTTTTAACAGTTGTATTTTTACCCGCCTGCGCCAGAAGGAGGGTTATGTTTTTCGAGTGTATCTACGTACTTATGTATATTGGTTTCTTTGGCATGTCCTACTTGTTTAAATTGCATATAGACTTAAAAATAAATGTTAATTTGTGTTAAGTTTAATGTAAGTGTAAACTCAAGGGTTCGTCTGAAAACCGGCGCTGATAGTCCTTGACTTTCAGCATTAATGCTGAGACGGACCCATTCGACACTGATTGTATCCTTTAGATATAAGTTTTTGTAAAGGTGTCGAATAAAATTTATTTTCTTTCTTTCCTTAACGGCTTAATAAATTTCGAGATATGAGATGTCATTTGAATCGTTTTAACAGATTCATATTTTGGTTATAAATAGTTAAGTATACAAGTAAGTTAAATGTAATTTTGGAAATATGATTGGTGAAACTTTTCTCGATAGAATAATTCGGCGAAAACAGGGTTTCTAAAACACGTTTTAAGTTTTTTCTCCGAGTCTTAAGTTTGTAACAATTTATTTCTTCACATTATAATGGTCATTTGTACAATGTTGTTTAATGAAAATTCGTTTTATTTAAAATTAAAATAGTTCTTGCGTAATTCACTCACCCACACTCCAGCACGTCCACGAACACTAAATAAATAATAATCCACCATTATTTATGCACTAACACTCAAAAATATACAAGTTTAGGAAAATATTAAAAGACGACATATTTTTTTTCATGTTGGCGCCAAAAGTCGTTGGTGCAGCTTTCTAAGCTAAAGAGCTTAGAAAGCTGCACCAACGACTTTTAAAAAACAAAAAAAAAATACAGAACTAAAGAGTAGGAGTTGTTAATCTGTATTATTTTATAATCTGTGCTCGCAGTTGTCAATTAGGACCACCGCAGGTTGGGCCTTATAATAGGGAATTTTGACTGAAATTCTGTGAAGATACCAGCTTAATGTTTTAATTTCTCCCTTCAACTTACCAACATACCTGTAGAGCTGAATAGGGCGCCGCTATCGCAGTTTCCAAACAAAACACCATGAATATTGTTTAGTTCCGTCATTTGGCAATCTTCAAAAATAAGTAAGAAGTTAGTATTTTTGTTTTAATTTGTACATTATAATTTTAAATGGTGTCCTTAAAATTGCCCTCACAGTTTGTATACCTACGCATAAAGTTCATCATCATCATCATCATCATCATCAGCCAGAAGACGTCCACTGCTGAACATAGGCCTCTCCCTTTAACCTCTACACTGAACGACAGCCTGCCATCTGCATCCACTGGATGCCCGCGACTCTCACAATGTCGTCGGTCCATCTAGTGGGAGGCCTCCCTACGCTGCGTCTTCCGGTTCGTGGTCTCCACTCCACAACCTTTCTTCCCCATCGGTTATCGGTTCTTCAATCGATGTGACTAAAGCGCAAAAAGTTTACTAAATACATATTTATTTATTTATTTATTTATTTAAGTCCACCTACACTGTGTACATCAATACAATTTATCAAAACTTTAAACAGAAATAAAAATATAACTAAATGTCACAATAATTACAGGTGAAGACAGCATGCAATAATATTGAGCGATAAAATAAAATAATATGTAGTTAAATCAGTTAAACATAAACACGAATGAGGTATAAAACGATAATTATTTTGTTAACATTCAAAGTTTTGTCAGTATTAAAAATTAAAATTAAAGTCAAGTAATAAATGTCACAAAGAAAATACAAATAATTAAAAACTGTTCAGATAGTCAGAGACCTCAGAGACTTCTTAAAACTAATAACGTTGTCACCAAATATATCGATATCGGTTGTCTTAGACAGAGTGTTATACTGACGCACCATTCTAGACAAGGGTGCATTGAATCCCAGGTTAGAGCTAGAACTCGGAGCAGAGAAAAGATTGAAGCGCGATACTCTAGGTAACGTTCGAGGATTAGTTAGATTTAGCTGGTAAAGTAAGTCCGGAGTGTCTAAAATTCCGTTAGCGAGTTTGTAAAGACATAAAAGGTCCAGTGTCTGCCTACGATGTGTCAGTGATTCCATCTTAAAGTACTGGAGTCTAGCGTCGTAGCTCTTGAGTTCCTTACCAAGATAACACGAGTACGTTAAGTGCCACATGAACCTTTTCTGCACGCTTTCCAGTCTCTTTTTGTGAACGTCGTAGAAAGGATTCCAAACAACGCTACAATACTCCAAACCACTTCGCACTAAAGAATGGTAAAGCATGATTTTGGTGGTGGCTGCCTTAAAATCCCTGCAATTCCGCAAGACAAAGCCCAGGCTCTTAAATCCTCTGGAGGAAATATTGTCTACATGTATGTGGTACCGTAGTTTACTGTCTAAAGTTACGCCTAGGTCTCTTATTTGGTTCACATTAGAAATAGCAGTATTTTTGATCATAAATGTAGGGCGCTCCATGGGTTTTGTTTTCCTGGTAAAACACATAGCGAAACATTTGGATACATTTAAACTCATGAGGTTGTCGTCACACCAAGTGTCTAGCCGATTGATGTCTTCCTGTATTCTGTCCACATCACAATTGGAGTCCAAGGCCCGGAAGAATTTCAAATCGTCAGCGAAGAGAAAAAAGTTTGAGTGTTTGAAGCACTGGTCTATATCGTTAATAAAGACATTAAAAAATTCAGGGCCAAAATGTGAACCTTGTGGAACACCCGAGGAAACACCAAATGGGTCAGACGAATCTCCATTGACAACCACGACCGACGATCTTTCCCGCAGGTACGATCCACACCAGGTCAGCAGAGGATCAGCAATACCACAGGTCTCGAGCTTGCTAAGAAGAATCTGGTGGTTGACTTTGTCGAACGCTTTGCTGAAGTCGGTATAAATAGCTCCCACGGTAGAACGCTGGTCGAGGATACGAGATACGTCATTGGTGAACGAGACGAGATTTGTTGTAGTGGACCTTGATTTAGTGAATCCGTGTTGGTTTGGGATGATTATACTTTTGAAATGACAGGAAAGAATGGGGAGTAGTAATTTTTCAAAGACTTTAGCGAAAACTGAAAGAATTGAAATGGGTCTGTAATTGGTAATGGCATCCTTGACTCCATTTTTGTGAAGTGGTACAACCAAGGCTTTCTTCCATAACAAAGGAAAGGACGCGGAGGTTAATGATTTATTGAAGATAAGTTGCAAAGGGTGAGACAACGCGGGGGCACATTCAACAACAAATCTAGAGGGAATACCATCCGTACCAGCCCCCTTAGAAGGGTCCAGTCTTTTTAATATTTTTAAAACTTGGTCATCTTTCAACATGATGGTAGTAAGGAAGTTACTAGTAAGAGCCGGTACTTTGTTACGTGTTTGGGACAAAATAGTATCAGCGTCACAATTACTGTACAGCGACGCAAAGTTTTCAGCGAAAAGGTTGCATATTTCTTTGCTGCCTACGGCTGACTTATCGCCCAAAAACATCTGAGCCGGATAGTGACTACTGTTGTTACGCTTACTTTTTATAAAAGACCAAAATAGCTTTGGATTGGATCGTAAGTTGCACTCCAGACGAACTAAATACTTTTTGTAACAAAGGGTTTTTAATTTATCGGAGCGGTACTTAGCTAAATCAAATGCTAGCTTATCACGTGGATTATTATTAAATTTCCGTAACTTTTGATGGTATTTGTATTTTTCCCGTAATAGGCTTATGAGGTCACGGGAAAACCATATCGGGTATTTTTTGGACCGGGGTTTTGATTTAGGGACGTGCTTTGTTATAGCTGCACGCAGTAGCGTATAAAAGACAGAAACCATATCATCTACCGAGTCGCAACAAGAAAATTCTTTGTCCCAGTCGACATCGTTCAAATCGCATATAATATTTGTATAATCAGCCTTGTAGAAACAAAAGCGTGCATGGTTGTTGGCAGGCAACGTTATGCTGGCGTCAAAAGAAAATGCGAACTCTATAGGGGGGTGGAATTGGTCAATTTTTGACAGAGGAGAAGAACATTTTGTTACATTGATAACCGGTTGCGAGCTTAACACCAAGTCCAAGACCTTGCCCTGAAAGTTTGAAACGCAATTATACTGCTTCAAATCGTTCAGTAAAGCAAATTCTATAAGCTTATTAGCCATATCACTATTGGACTCCGTCTGACTTTGACAATACTCGTCCAGAGAGTCCCAAGGTATAGACCCCAGATTGAAGTCGCCCAAAAAAGCTACGTTATCGATACCGACCCTCTCGATGACTTGATTAGAGTTTTTAATAAACTCAAGAAGAACATCTTTTTTTATTGGGGATGGAAGATAAGCAGCGCAGATATACATTAAACGTGATCTACCTTCAGCACTCTTAACCTCTAAGCTAATCCATAAGTCCTCACATCTAGATTCGAGAGAAGACAGACGGCTCGAACTTAAATGCCTAGAAACCGCTATGAGAACGCCACCTCCAATTTTTTTATGAGTATAAAAGCCGTTGCCGCTTCCTATTTCTCTATCCCTCCTGTAGACCACGTAACGATTATCAAAAAGTTCAGCATCGTAGAAAGAGTCATTCAACCATGTTTCAGACAACACGACGATGTCATAAGCACTGCAGGCTACATTATTAAAAAGATCTTTAGTTTTTAGTCTAAGCCCTCTGACATTCTGATAATATACATTAAGTTGATTAGACGGCTGGCTAGGACTAGGAGTAGAGTTATTACAATATGACATACAAACTATTAACCGAACTAATCTAAAATTAGAATGCAGTAATCAGTTATATTAATTTAAATAAAATAGTTTAATTCTAAAAATTTACAAGTTAAGTTAGCGATTTCAAAGCTTCTTCGTTACGAACGTGAATAAAACCCGAAGTCTCGTTTTTTCTGAGAAAGACTTTCGCGTCCCGTACCCAGACAAATTTGTAATGTAAGAGGTGAGCTGCGTGGCGGGCAGCAGCATGTAGTGACTTAGTTTCTGGTGTCAAGTGTTCAGCCACGTAGACGGGACTCTTTTTCTGGCCGCCGATACCCAAGTGGCCGCTATTTAACTTCTCTTTAGGGTTATTCCGGTTGAACTTAATCACGGACGCAAGGAAGTTGTCGCGGAGGCGCCTGCTGCTAAATTTAACTAAGATCGATCTTGGCCGGGGGCTCTGATTGTTCAACTTCGCTATACGAGAGCAGTATTGAAGGTCAGAGTCAGCAATAGGACATTTAATAATTTTACCCAGCTGCAGGATAGTGTTGTAAATATTCTCACTTTTGTTCTCTGGAACACACTGCACCTCGATATTATTAGTGCGCGAGAGCTGTTCTAATAAGTGTAAGCGTTGAGTCAAGTTACTGGTAGCCGCACGCAAATCCTCGTTATCTTTTTGTAGTTCCGTGATAAAAACCTTCTGCGACTCGCTTTCCTGGCAAAGTTTGTCGTTTTGTGTATGGAAGGCAGCGATAGACTCTTCGAAACTAGTCAGTTTCATCTGAATATCAGTTAACTGATTGTTAAATTTCCTGTCCAGCTCTTCCCTAATTATATCACGGATGCTGTCAGCTGAAATACAAGAACAGCTACAGTTGCTGCGAGGTCTTGAGCGCAGAGTGACGTTGTCGCACTCGGAGTCAGAAGTTACAGCGGTCAGCTCGGACGATGCATGTACTGTCGCTTCGATTGGTACCGGTTTTTGCGTCAAGGATGCCGAACGGATCGGTGTGTTAGAGTTATCTCCGCACTTTGGTTCCTTGCATCGGCATGAAGGACACACCCACGATAACTTAAACTCCTTCGTGAACACACTGTATTCTTGCTTGCTGAAGTTCAAACAGGTGTAATGATATTTATCAGAACAACGGCAACATAACAAGAAAGACACTCCTTTCAATTGATTAGGGCACGCTGCGCACTTTTGAGCATTCATTGCTGCGATTGTACTAAATAACAAAGTGCATTGATTTGAAGTTGACGGAACGCGTCGATGTGCAGCGTACAACCAGCAGCGGACGTATCTCAGTTCGCGCCCAGAAGGGTGTAAACGCCATGCACTAAGCGTCGCTTACACGATCTTAACAATAGTTTGCACTTTTTGTTAATTTTTTGATGATGAAAGTAATTTTCACTAAAAAGCACTTTTGAAAGATTTTTATCACTGCACAATGTGGATAGTAGTTTATTCTTCCGAATTAATACAATTATTGCACTGTAGATATAATATAAACCAATTAATTGAATTAAATATGGATGACGAAGTAAAATAGATGTTTATCGCTCGGCGTTCGAGGGTAGATACTTATACTTATTGACAATAAAAATTTTGGTTTACCAGGAAATATGTTTAATCAATATTTTCTATATATATAAATAAACTGCTATTCGTTAGTTTTGCTACAACTCAAAAACGGCTTGATCGTTTTTTTGTCTGTTTCGTTTGCTCAAAAAAAAAAAAACAAGCCAGATTTAGGCCGGATGTGTTCACAACCGCCACGCCACCTTACCAATACCTTACCTAAGAGGTGCCCAAACACAAAATAAATAAATAAACCGGCCAAGTGTGAGTCAGGCTCGCGCACTGAGGGTTCCGTACCACTATAAAAATATAATTTTAAAATAGTGAATCAAAATTAAATATGTAATTTCGATTCCGTGAAATAAAAAAAAAACGTTAATAAAATAAGTTTGTTGTATGCGGGGGTACCCCCCTCCCCCTTTAGTTTTTACTTTTTGACTTTATTATTATTTCTTAGTTAATACGCCGTAACATTACATGATTAAATGCAAGATGGACGGACGACCTAAAAGAGACCGCAGGGAAACGCTGGAGGCAGGCCGCTTCCAACCGGCCCTTTTGGAGATCGATGGGGGAGGCCTATGTCCAGCAGTGGACGTCCTACGGCTGAAATGATGATTATGATGATGAACATTACATATTCTGTGAAAATTACAACTAGCTATCTATTACAGTTCGAAAGATACAGCCGTTTAAAGTTGGACGGATGGACAGACAGCGTATATAGGCTCAGTAATAGGATCCCGTTTTTACCGTTTGGGTATGGAACCCTAAAAACCACGGAAAAATTCGAGTGAAACCACAAAATGTTCCTACCACAGTTTTTTTTTTGTTTAAATTATACGGCTATCAAGGCATTTTTGGTAATCATTCGAAATCAGTCAGCAACTGTGATGCGGAGTTCGACGCGTTGATCTAAATAAGAATGTTCAATGAAGGTTCACTAATAATGCCTGGTAACAGATTTTCCTTCTCATTTCCGTTCTATTTACTTCTCTTTTCGATGGTTTCTACCGTACATCATATTTCTCAAAAGGCTAAAAGCTGTCAGTTTAAAAGCCAGTATCGGATGTCGTCCCCTGCGGGACTCCGCGAACTAAGCAGATTAATTCCCGATAAGAGCTCCTGATAAGGATATAAAAGGTACGATGTCCAACGGGAAATGGCTTTCGAAGGACGCTGTCAAGTGCTTAAGCGATTTAATATGTACCTACAAGTCGTTAGGTTAAAGAAATATACAAGGTTACGCGGAGGTGCCGTGTACGCCGAAAGGTATGGTTACCCATTAGAAACAACGCTGCCAAAAAAAGCTGCCTTCTATGGAAAATTATTTTTTGTAATATCATAGACAATTATATATATTCGTCTATGGTAATATGTAGGTATATCTGTACCTACGTTTAACCTACTTCAAAAAAAGACAGTCAATCAGTGGCGTAGCTACCGAAAGGCTAAGTGGTGCAGTGCACCGGGGCCCTCAAGCTCCGCCCCCGGGCCCTGACCAGTACACCTAACACTGAAAATTTCTCACACCTTCAGAATATAACCCATACATGTATCTAGTAAGTAGCTTTGTACCTATAAATTTATATTTATACTTGATAAAACCTAACGAGTTCAGGGGCCTTACGGACAACAGCTATAGCGGCACCAAACTTGTTCCGCTCAGTTGGAAAATCACGCGAACGTGAACCGTATCTGGGCGCGTTAAGGTTCACGTTCGCATGATTTTCCAACAGAGCGGATCTAACGTTAGTTTGGTGCCGCAATATCTGTTGTCCGTAAGGCCCCAGATAGGGCCCCAAATCTTTTTTGCACTAGGGCCTTTGGTTACCTGGCTACGCCACTGTAACATAACCAAAAGAAAATTATTTTTGAACATATCCTATTTTTTACTGAGAAAGGCAAACGCGATTTCAAGGCGTCCCTATTAAAATTATAATAAGGTACGATGTCTCTAAGTAGGCTTAATGAAGGCAGGTAAATGACATACAGCCAGCGCCATCTACCCAGCGATGTGCGTTCTACTTGGGCCTTTCCAGGCTCATATTTTTAACCCGTCGAAGGAGTTTTTTTATGGCTAAAATGGGGGATTTCACTTACATTTCAGATAATTTAAAAAAAAAGTTTAAAAAAGCATAAAATACGTACATAATATTACATACCATTGGTATTGGTCTTCTTACACACAATACGCGCATCGGAGCAGTTTTTCCTTACGCCGACATGCGGTGCGTAACACATTTGAGGGGTTAACCCTGACTCAAAATAAGAGGGGTAGAGTCTGGCTAATGAAAGTAGAGACTGAAAAAGCGCTGGAAATATAAAAATATCAACATTGGAACCCCAAAAATTAGTATGAAATGCCTGGAATAATCTCACTTGATACTTGTTAATTATTATTTTTTATTATAACACAGTCAGATCACAGTAATGTTTGCATTTCATATTAATTTTGGGGTTGCAATACCAACCCACTCTGGGCCAGCGTGGTGGATATGGCCCAATCACCCTTTCGGGGGTAGGCTAAAAGTCCAGCAGTGGACTGTTAAAAGGCTGATTATGATGATGATGAATACTTGCAATGCGGATATTTTTAAGTTGGCGCACGTATTCAGTCTCTCCTTTCATTAGCCAGACTCTAGTACGAGTATCTGTATGTCAGTCGAGTTTTGGCGCCAAAAACATGTCGGCTTGTGCTATTATTTTCCTAAACTTGTGTATTCGATAATATTCGAGTGTTAATGTGTATTAAAGGGTGAATTATTATTCATTAAGTGCTCGTAAACGTGCTCGAGTGTGGGGGAAAGATATAACAAGGCGAAACGTGTCTTTTCGTGTTGTTTCCATAACTCCATAGGGGCCTCTTGTAAAGTCTCCACCACTTTACAGGGGCACGAGTTTGACTTGACCGTGACTTACTTAGCTTGACTCTGACTTGTTTGACGCTATTAAGACTATACAAAACAGATGAACAGGCGGTATGGCCTTAAAGGCTTTAGCCTGCCCGATTGGCGAATAATAATGAAAAAAAATTATGTGTATGAAAAATAAATATGTGTGTCAGTCTGTGCCACAGAAAAGTTTTTTTTTGTTTAAATTAGTACGGCTGTCAAGGCAATTTTGTAAGAAATTTGTTGTAGCCAGTTGCACCCATATAAACGAAACGTCAGTCATTCGAAATCAGTTAGCAACTGTGATGCGGAGTTCGACGCGTTGATCTAAGAATGTTCAATCAAGGTTTACTCATAATGCCTGGTAACAGATTTTGCTTCTCATTTCCATTCTAGTTACTTCTCTTTTCTGTGGTCTATGGCATCGTAGCTCCCTAATGGCTAAACCGATTTTGATTTAGTTTTTTTAGATCGAAAGGTGACTTGATCTCGATCAAGTGTTCTTATAACTACAATCTAGGCATCTTCAAGGCTATAGGGGTACGAACTACGCGTACCACTAATTGGGAACCAATAATCTAGTGGGATACGCTGCGTCTTCCGGTTCGTGGTCTCCACTCCAGAACCTTTCTTCCCCATCGGTTATCAGTTCTTCGAGCGATGTGGCCTGCCCATTGCCACTTCAACACCTTATCCGGTCCGCTATACCTCATAGTATTAGTGGAAAAGGTCACATAGTTTTGTTTCTGCACAGTTTTTTTGTACTTTATTAGTTAACTAGCGGTCCGCCCCAGCTTTGCACGGGTATAGATTATAGCCTATGTTACCCGGGGATAGTGTAGCTTCCCAAAAGTGAAAGAATTTTTCAAATCGGTTTAGTAGTTTCGGAGCCTATTCAATGCAAACAAACAAACAAACAAACAAACAAACAAACAAACAAACAAACAAACAAACAAACAAACAATCAAATCTTTCCTCTAATATTATTATTACTAGCAGACCTGACAGACGTTGTCCTGTCTTAGAAATGTCAAACACGCAAAGTCAAAATTGAAAATCTTATTTTTTTACACCTTAGGTTACATTATTGGAGTTTTAGTAAGGATCCCTATTTTTTTTTTAAAATATAATATAACCTATGTTACCCGGGGATAGTGTAGCTTCCCAACAGTGAAAGAATTTTTCAAATCTGTTCAGTAGTTTCGGAGCCTATTCAATGCAAACAAACAAACAAACAAACAAACAAACAATCAAATCTTTCCTCTTTATAATATTAGTATAGAAGTATAGATTAGTATAGATAGTATAGACAAAGTATGTGGTGGTACGGAACCGTCAGTGCCCGAGCCCGACTCGCACTTGGGCGGTTTTATTTAGTAATATCAGTGTGATGGGAGCGCCATGTGAATCACCCCCGGCCGGGTCGCCGCGCCGTATTGATTTTGGTTGTAAGGGATTTATTTATGACTGCGAGATGAATGAGTGTGCGTGCGGCCTTATATGACGACAGCAGCTGTGAGTGTGCGTAGAACCTTATAGATGCGGTGGTGAATGTGCGGCAATTTACATTAGACTGTGTAGTGGTATAGTGCTAACAAACGCTCGAACGCGGCTGACCTCAACCACCGTCTGACCAATGGGAGAGAAAGAGAGGGAAATATGATATTCTCACTCTTTCTCTCCCGTTGGTTGGACGGTGGTCCGTCAGCCGCGTCCGAGAGTCTGTTAGCACTAGTAGGACTCTTGCAGCCTGCTTGGGAATTTCAACAGGCTACCTATATTACAGTTTGAAAGATACAGCCGTTTTAAAGGTAGGACGGATGGACAGACATGCTGAGTAATAGGGTCCCGTTTTTACCCTTTGGGTACGGAACTCTAAAGACCACGGGAAAACTCGAGTGTAACCACAAAATGTTCCTACTACAGAAAAGTTTTTTTTTGTTGTTTAAAATAGAACAAGTCAAGGCATTTTTGTAAAATTTCAACCGTTAATAGGTAGGACAGACAGACAGACATCGTAGGCTTAGTAATAGGGTCCCGTTTATACGGAACCCTAAAAAAGAGAATTGATTTGCACTTTTCGCCTTGCTGTTTTGGATTCATTCACCTTTAGATTCACCTTTCATTAGATCTATTTGAATGAATCCAAAAAAAAGGCTATGAGGTTGCTTCAGGGAATTAGAATTTGTATCACAGAAGACATAATAGACACAGAAGGTTCACTCCGCGAAGAAATTTAAATAAATAAGGACTCTATCTACGTGGCAATAAAGTAGCAATTCTACTCGTACAGCGCTGGATACCGCTCGCTATATTCACCTAGAAGGCCGCTCTCTTTCTATCACGTAGCTCTATCTCTCCTGACACGGCACGGGTAACGTTAGGGTTGTCTTCTTGATATTTACAGATAATCATCATCATCATCAGCCAGTAAACGTCCACTGCTGAACACACGCCTCCCTCTTCGAGAGGGGTGTTACACAGAATACTTATAAGTATTTACTTACCAGCTATGTATCCTATGTAGTACCTACCTATTACTTATATTCTACTGTTAGCTTTTCAGCCAAGAAATCACCTTTTAAACTGTTTACACACAATTCGTTTACACTTGTTATCGCTTCGAGGTTCGAGCAAAGAAAAAGAGTGATTGCAATGCAACCGCCACTTATATACTGTGTTCGTTGGCAGTCGACAAAAGACTGTCAACTGTCAACGAACACGTGTGAACTTCGCCAATACAGTTTCATTATAATGGTGTTGTTAGTTCATCTATCCATTAAATGATTAAACTAAAGTTGTTCTACATTCGGCCATCCGACTCAATTACACGTCCTCGTGTATACGTGTCATGTATTATATGATAATAGACGTTATACGTGTTAATTAAATGTGTACTTTGCAATCTTATTTTGAAGTCTTATACTATCGTTTTATGTTACATAATATCAGAATGCAACTGCATACTGAAAAGCACATCATATCAGACTAAAACCGAATCTGGTTTAGTTAAGTCAGTACGCAACTGCGTACACTGTCTCTTACGCAACTGCGTACATCGGCTCTTACGCGACTACGTACACCGGATCTTACGCAACTGCGTACAATGTCTCTTACGCAACTGCGTACATCGGCTCTTACGCGACTACGTACACCGGATCTTACGCAACTGCGTACAATGTCTCTTACGCAACTGCGTACATCGGCTCTTACGCGACTACGTACACCGGATCTTACGCAATTGCGTACAATGTCTCTTACGCAACTGCGTACATCGGCTCTTACGCGACTACGTACACCGGATCTTACGCAACTGCGTACAATGTCTCTTACGTAACTGCGTACTGGAGGCTCCGCTGCAGGCTCAGCTGGCAGGTTCGACGGCAGGCTCAGCCGCAGGCTCAGCCGCAGGCTCGACAGCAGGCTCAGCTGCAGACTCCGCGGCAGGCTCCACTGCAGGCTCCGCTGTATGCTCCGCCGCAGGCTCAGCCGCAGGCTCGACGGCAGGCTCGACAGCAGGCTCAGCCGCAGGCTCGACGGCAGGCTCGACAGCAGGCTCAGCCGCAGGCTCGACAGCAGGCTCAGCCGCAGGCTCGACAGCAGGCTCAGCCGCAGGCTCGACAGCAGGCTCAACAGCAGGCTCGACAGCAGGCTCGACAGCAGGCTCGACAGCAGGCTCAACGGCAGGCTCAGCCGCAGGCTCGACAGCAGGCTCAGCCGCAGACTCGACAGCAGGCTCAGCGGCAGGCTCAGCCGCAGAATCGGCGGCAGAAATTTGCATATATAACCATAAGTACACTAATCGGATATATAATCTGAAGAACTTTTAACATGAGCACAGTTATTTAGTAATTAGTATTAAATTAATCATTAGTAAAGAAATTATAATCAAGAAAACGCAAGGAATAAAACAGCCACTTTGTACAATAACTATTAATTAGGGCTCTAAAAAAAAACATGACTAGCAAACAGGTTTTGAACCACTTAACAAAAGACAAATTACACTCTGTGGACATGGGAAAATAAGAAGACATCTGTAACTTATTAATCCCGATTCTGATTTGTTAGCTTTTCAGCCAAGAAATCACCTTTTAAACTGTTTTACACACAATTCGTTTACACTTGTTATCGCTTCGAGGTTCGAGCAAAGAAAAAGAGTGATTGCAATGCAACCGCCACTTATATACTGTGTTCGTTGGCAGTCGACAAAAGACTGTCAACTGTCAACGAACACGTGTGAACTTCGCCAATACAGTTTCATTATAATGGTGTTGTTAGTTCATCTATCCATTAAATGATTAAACTAAAGTTGTTCTACACTACTTTAATTGGAACGACATTTAATCTGCACAAAAAAAACTAACGCTTATTCTGTATTTGGTCCAATAACAATCATGCAAAAGTATAAGTTTAAGAGGATTACAATGCATGATGCAATGATTACAATCCCGATGCATATTTAGGTAAAAACTACATGAAACATGGAGACCTCATTTGGGATCCCTAATTTGCTGATTCTGTTGATAAAAATTGGCGCGACGTGGCTAGCGTAGCGTGCGGGCCAGGCGCGAGCCGAGCGGCCACTGATTGCCCTGCTATGACCCTCTCGGGAAGGGACACCGGCAGAACATACCCAAAGTCCGGAGTGCGCCATGCCTGTTTGTATCATCCTTCACTGGAAGATATATAGGTAATGTTATAATGCGGGTGAAACCGCGGGGCGCAGCTAGTATTTTATCTGCCAACAGATACTATTGAAGATTCCATCAAATTCAAGTGTTTATATCCTTTTTATATCACATCCCTTTCTAACAACATTCTATCCTCTGTCGAGGTTACAATTACTAGCCTTATCGCAACCGATTTAGGTTCTTATTCGATCGTAGCTTGGGTTATCTGTTAAGCTAATAAAAAAATATAATAAGTCCTTTTACTTGAAAGCAATTGAAGAGTCCATTAGTTTTATTTTTATTAAGGGAAATAAGTTAATGGGGGTAAGTACACTCGACAATAGAATTTGATAAGAGGAGATGTTACTAGCGGAGTTCCGCGGCTTTACCCAATTTTTAGATTAGATTTTTTTATTGCTTCCATAAAATACCTACAAGGTGGTTTAAAACATGAAAATTAACTAAGTACAGAGTTTCATATGGTCACAGCACAGTAGGTGTGAGGAGGACGGTTATATTTATCACAATAGGCATGTGTCGTAATGTTTAATTTAGTACAAATAACCGGCTTAGCGATGAATATAACTAAATACATTACACATACTGAAAAAATAATTTAAATTGGCTGATAAATCTCTGAGATATGAGTATTTAAAGTTTCAAGTGGGGATAGAGAAGGGATGTTCTATCCCTTTCTCGCAAAGCGTGTGTTAGTATAGCATTTGTATGGCGCTCCTGAGCCGTGACGTCACGGCTCAGTATAGTGCGCTCTCTGTCTAGCATGAAATTAAAATGCTTGTAACTTATTTATTTTTGAACTAATTTTAATTTTGTTTTCGTTTATGTGTTCTATTTATGATCAGCTTTTTTATGAGGTAATAAAAAAAATTGTCATCATGCCTATTTTAATATCAATACCAATTTAAGGCGTGGTCTGATCACGATTTTAAATTCATTTTTCACCCGCTCATTTCTTGGTCTATTTGCTTTCTAAAACGGCATGGTTTCGAAAATCGCAAAACATAAATTATTTTGGTGATGATGATGATAATGAATTTGTGTTTGAGGTTATATTATTTTGAGGGTTTTTATTTAATTAATCGAAATAAATATTAAAAAAAATTTTTTTTTTTTTTTTACTGGTTAATGTTTTAACTTATAGTTTGGATATACATTTCTTCAAAAAGTGAAGTGATAGTGAATAGATGCGTGCAAGTCTCACATTGTTCGATTTGATAGATTGTTTCTGCCACGCACCTGTAAGTTGTGGAATGGCTTACCAGTGCTCGAAATGGACCGGAACGCACCGGAACGCCGTCCCGGTTCGTGAAATCACCGTTCCGTTCCTTAAAGGAACCCAACGACCCCTCACTCGTCAAAATCGGTCAAGCCGTTTAGGCTACAGGAGGTACTACAGGAACCCAAAAACACTTCATTCTTACATAAAACCCAAAAAGGTTACCCTCCTTCTTGGACAGTCGATTAAAAGTTCGCAATGTTTGAAGGGAAATGAGCGAAGGGAAGTGATTGAGTTGAAGTGGCAATGGGCTGGCCACATCGCTCGAAGAACTGATAACCGATGGGGAAGAAAGGTTCTTGAGTGGAGACCATAAACCGGAAGACACAGCGTAGGTAGGCCTCCCACTAGATGGACCGACGACATCGTGAGAATCGCGGGCATCCAGTGGATGCAGATGGCTGTCGTTCAGTGTGGAGGTTAAAAGGGGAAGCTTATGTTCAGCAGTGGACGTCTTCTGGCTGATGATGATGATGAAGGGAAATGCGTTCCGGTTTGTGAATAAGTCCAATTCGACCACTGCTTACCACCTTCGGTTTCGGTCTTCCGAAACATGACCTCAGTTGCTTCAAACGAAGAGCGATTAAAACTCCTCAAAGGAAGGCAACGCACCGCCAGTGCCCTGGGTATTGTAGGTGTCCATAGGCGACTACTTACCATCAGGTGGCCTGTCGCTGGTCTGCTGTGAAACATGACGGCATAAGGACTGTTACGTTATTTGCCGCCCACACACATTCCACATTTTCTGTGCGAACTGCTAGTCTGTGGAATGCGCTGCCTGAATGGGTGTTCCCCGATGGTTACAATCTGGGTGTCTTCAAATCACGTGTGAATCAGTTTCTTCTAGGCAAGCGTGCTCCATCGTAGACCGCATCATCGCTTAACGTCAGGCGAGTTGGCGGTCAAACGCAAGCCTATCGTTAATTTAAAAGAAACATTCACAAAAAAACCTGGGAGCAACACCTCGTACAAATATATCGCGACAGCTACCTCAATATCACTTAAAACAGTCATTTCGTGGAATGACTAACTACACGTGGTAAATACCCGAAATGCCCAGACGTCTAAATGGTTTTCAAGGTACGCCACGCATACCTAATGAATTAATGCAAGTAGTATCTAGACCACGGATTCTCAACCTGTGATCCACCGACCTCTTGGGGGTCGTACATACCACCAGAAAATGCCGTTTCGTCTGGGTTTCGGTAATAATATAAATTAAAATTTAAATGATATCATCTAGGACCAAAGATAATATGTGTATGTATTGCTAAAAACTTACAAAACATTATTCGTATTATTTGTTTTGACAAATAGAATCAAAGTACCACGCAACTACTAAATAATACCCACTTAAGATACTAAACTTTGTGCTTGAGAAGACAAACTCGACGGAGTTACGTCGCGTCGTTTTTTATATGAGTTCCTATGGCCACCTTCTGTCTCCGTCACCAGACCAGCTCGATGGTGCCATAACATTGCATTGTCACCGAACTTACGTAAGTATACCAAATTTCAGCTCAATCAGTTGAGGATATCTGGTCTAAAATTCAGTTTCAAGATTTATCCCACACATACGAACATACATACTAACAGGGCCAGTTGAATAAAAGCTTGTAAAATAGATAAATGGTCCATGTCAAAAAGGTTAAGAACCACTGCTGTAGACTATAAACTAAAGATTTACTAGTTTAATATTAGGTTGCTCAAGCTAGATAGTGGGGAAATTACCTAAAGCACTTTTTAGTCGCCGTTTACACGCGCGTTAATAATGTGGTATGTACAGTTAGTTATTACAATTAGTTAGAAATGACTAAACTCAATCTAAATATTTTTGCTCCGGTAGCTGATATAACATTGTAGACAGTAGATAGATGTTGTATTCTTCATACCAAAAAATTACATCATCATCATCATCATCATCATCATCAGCCAGAAGACTTCCACTGCTGAACATAGGCCTCCCCCTTTAACCTCCACACTGAACGGCAGCCTGCCTTTTGCATCCACTGGATGCCCGCGACTCTCACGATGTCGTCGGTCCATCTAGTGGGAGGCCTACCTAAGCTGCGGCCTACGAAAGTTTAAAAAAAAAAATTTCAGACGGTAAAAATACTAAAAAAATAATTTATAGTAAAAATATGTTTTTATGCCATAGATGGCTAACAAGCAGACGGGCCGCCTGATAGTAAGCGGTCACCGTCATCTAACATCATCAACCTTTCAGCCGTAAGACGTCCACTGCTGGGCATAGGTCTCCCCCATCGATCTCCAAAAGGGCCGGTTGGAAGCGGCCTGCATCCAGCGTTTCCCTGCGGTCTCTTTTAGGTCGTCTGTCCATCTTGTATGGACGTCCTACGCTGCGCTTACCGGTCTGTGATCTCCATTCGAGAATCTTTTGGCCCTATCCTATGGCCATCTGTTCTGCGTGATATGTGTCCTGCCCACTGCCACTTCAACTTGCTGATCCGGTGGGCTATATCGGTGACTTTCGTTCGTCTACGGATCTCATTTCTGATTCGATCTCGTAAAGAAACCCCGAGCATAGCCTCTCCATAGCTCGTTGTGCGACTTTGAGCTTGCTTATGAGGCCCATAGTGAGAGGCCACGTTTCACTGCCGTATGTCAACACTGGCAACACACGCTGGTTGAAGTCCTCAACGCTCGTGAGAGTACCGACTTATTCAATATACTTCAGAAATTAATTTTAGGTTACTCATTACATTTTACTTTATGTATCCACTTTTCAATTTACGAACGTTTGATCTAAGTAGTTTTGAAGTAAAGTAAAAATGAATTTAATAAAAATATTCTTGACATCAATAATTCTAAGTATAGGACTAATCTATACATAATCATAAATGTTTTATAAAACTTTTTCACTGAAAGAAAAATATTTTTTCTGTTCATTTTGTGAATCATTCATAAAAGTCTTTTTTGTAAAATGAATTACACTATTATTAGAAATGCGAAAGTTTGTATTTTGTATATATTATTGGGTTCTACTTAGATTCTTATTAGCAAAACTAATTTTGATAAAATTTGTCTAGATAATTATACCTACCTAAATTGTTTGTCCAACATACTACAGTTTACCTACCTAAAGAGAAGGGTCTTTGTTAAAATCTTCATGAACTTGGATTCAATGTCCTTTACTCGTAATATTAAACAGTTTACTTTGTCTTAATAGCGTCAAACAAGTCATAGTCACAGTCAGAGTCAAGCTAAGTAAGTCACGGTCAAGTCGAACTCATGCCCCTGTAAAGTGGTGAAGACTTTACAAGAGGCTCCTATGGAGTTTTGGAAACCACACGAAAAGACACGTTTCACCTCGTTATATCATTTCCCACACTCGAGCACATTTACGAGCACCTAATGAATAATAATTCACCATTACACACATAATACACATTAACACTTGAAAATACACAAGTTTAGGAAAATAATCCAACTAGCCGACATGTTTTTTCCGCGTTGGCGCCAAAAACTCAGAAGGGTCTTTAACCAGTGTGTGTTGCCAGTGATGACATAATAAATATAGTAGGTATTGAGACGTGGTATTTTATTGAAAAAACTCAGAGTCACACAGCGGGCAATGAGGACAGCTATGCTCGGAGTTTCTTTGCGCGATAGAATCCGGAACCCAGATATTCGCCAAAGAACCAGAGTCACCGATATAGCTATTAAAATTTGCAAGTTGAAGTGGCAATGGGCAGGCCACATCACTCGAAGAACCGATACCCGATGGGGAAGAAAGGTTCTTGAGTGGAGACCACGAACCTTAAGACGCAGTAGGTGGCCTACCTAAGCTGCGTATCCCACTAGATGGACCGACGACATCGTGACGACATCGCGGGCATCCAGTGGATGCAGATTGCAGGCTGTCGTTCAGTGTGGAGGTCTAAGGGGGAGGCCTATGTTCAGCAGGGGACGTCGTCTGGATGAAGATGATGAGATAAAACTCAGTGTCTAGATAACTTAAACAATGTCTTATCATATATAGGATACTTTTTAGGGTTCCGTACCTCAAAAGGAAAAAACGGAACCCTTATAGGATCACTTCGTTGTCCGTCTGTCTGTCTGTCCGTCTGTCAAGACCCTTTTTCTCAAGAACGCGTAAAGGTAGCAAGTTGAAATTTATACTAAATACTTGGGTCTACGGTTTCTTTCGGCTGTAAAAAAATTAAAGTTGTAAGTCAACGCAATCAAAAGATATGAACGTTTATGTCGCATATTTTGCGATTTCACAGGGAAACCAAAACCTATAGGGTACTTCCCGTTGACCTAGAATCATGAAATTTGGCAAAAAGCAAGGTCTCATAGCACATATATAGGAATAAATCCGAAAGTTATAAATATGAAGGTATATCATTTAAAAATGATTATTTTGCTATTACAAACTTACATTTTGTAGTTGGAATGTATGGAAGAACCTTATTGTCAACTACAAACTTAAGTTTGTCTTTCAATATTTTAACTTCAGTTAGTTTTTTTTTTGGTCTCGCGCTCTTATCCTTTATGTCGTATATTTTGCGATTTCACAGGGGAATCAAAACCTATAGGGTACTTCCCGTTGACCTAGAATCATGAAATTTGGCAAGAGGCAAGGTCTCATAGTACATATATAGGAATAAATCCGAAAGTTATAAATTTGAAGGTATTTAAAAATAATTATTTTGCTATTACAAACTTACATTTTGTAGTTGGGATGTATGGAAGAACCTTATTGTCAACTACAAACTTCAAAGTTGTCTTCCCAGAGACTGTGGGATCGGCCGATCTGCGAACTAGCATGGAAATCGCTACTAGATACGTGTCCTAGTATTGCAGATCGCGCTCGTATTCTTGCTGTCTCTGTTTGGGAATCGGGACTTTGGTTGCAAGCCATGCCCTCTTTTAACACAGGTAGCCTTTTAGATCCAACCGCATTTCGTCTAGCTGTCAGCTTACGCTTGGGTGCAAGGTGCTGTGAGGCCCATCGCTGTCAGTGTGGTACTGCTGTTGACCAGCTCGGTCACCATGGTCTCTCTTGCTCGAGAAGCGCTGGTCGTATTGGCCGACACGCTAGCCTGAACGACATCATACGCAGGGCACTTTCCACCGCCAATGTCGCAGCTGTGCTCAAACCGAGTGGTCTTGCGCGTGACGATGGAAAGAGGCCTGACGGTATGACACTTGTGCCCTGGAGGTTGGGGCGGCCCCTTGTATGGGACGCAACTTGTGTCGATATTTTGGCGCCGTCACATCTTCCTGAGACACAGGGTAGGGCTGGCGCGGCTGCTAATTCGGCAGAGCAGCACAAGCGTCGCAAATATGCTAACCTCGGCAGTGGTTACATATTTGAGGCGTTTGTGGTCGAGACATTGGGCCCTTGGGGACCGGGAGCTCACCTCATTTTCAAAAATCTTTCAGAGCGCCTGGTTAATGCGACGCGTGACCAAAATGCTGGCGTGTTTCTGGCTCAACGCATTAGCATTGCCATTCAACGTGGTAATGCCGCCAGCATGTTGGGTACGCTGCCAACTGGTAGTGGGCTTGAGCATTTGGATTGTCTTTAGACCTTCAACGGTCTATGGGCAGTCTAACTGTATTTGTAGTGTTAGTTTTAGCTTGTATTTTGTTTAGTTATTAAAGGCACTTGCCCAGTAAAAAAAAACTACAAACTTAAGTTTGTCTTTCAATATTTTAACTTCAGTTAGTTTTTTTTTTTGGTCTCGCGCTCTGAGGGTTCCGTCTAACGGAACCCTCAGAGCACGAGTCCTACTCGTACTTGTCCGGTTTTTTTATAATAGATAGGCTTACGCTTGGCCGCCATTCACCTGATGTACAGCGATGATGCGGTCTACGATGGAGCACGCTTGCCTAGAAGAAACCGATTCACGTAATAATAAAATATACGGTTTCCATAAAATAGCGGCCAGAACCGCGGAACACAGCTTGGTTTGTTAGTAATTTTTGCCTTTCAAGCTAAGTAATTTTAGGCAGCGCGAATTTTCTCATAAGAAGTAAATTAGGTAAAATTTACCTCTATGTTAAAAAGGGAAGGTTAAACTTGTAAGTTTTTTTGGGAAATTAAATATAAAAATTCTTTCCTCTCATTATTTTGCCTAAAAGTTGTTTTTTTCTTGTTTTCGAGTTTTACTAAATTTTTGAGCCATTTAGTGTTGAGACGATGGGTCCTGCCTAGGACTCCTTGGGAACTTATATCGATTAAAAAAATAATCATAACTCATAAGGATTTGTTCAACTTGTTCATAATATATTAAATATATCATAACTCTTCAAATAATGAACATAAAAAGAAAATGTGAAAAATATTGAATGTTATATTTTATTAGATGCGACGCGTGACCAAAATGCTGGCGTGTTTCTGGCTCAACGCATAAGCATTGCCATTCAGCGTGGTAATGCCGCCAGCATGCTGGGTGCGCTGCCAACTGGTAGTGGGCTTGAGCATTTGGATTGTCTTTAGACCTTCAGCAGCCTATGGACAGTCTAACTGTATTTGTAGTGTTAGTATTGGCTTATATTTTGGGCACTTGCCCCAGTAATACATAAATTAATAAATAAATATTTTTGGGACTTAGTTGCACACACGGTCATCTGACCCCAAACTAACCAAAGCTTGTGATATGGCTGCCAGAGACTGATATACATACATATATAGTTTTAAATACATACCTACTTAAATAGATATTAATAACCAGATATAGAACAAACACAAATGTTCATCACACAAATGTTCGTCCTACGTGGGAATCGAACCCACGCCCTCAGGCTCAGAAGGTAGGTTCACTACCAACTGGACCAACGGGCTATCTAAATTAATTATATTCTACTATCTAATATTATATTCTATATATTATTGTGCGGTCGGCTTCTAGAAGCCAATCTGAGCCAACCTCACTATCCTGGCTTAACCCAAATTTAAAAATAACAGATATACCTCAAAGCTTCAAGCTTGGGTAAACTGAACGGAAACTGTGACATTGCCAATTAGGTTTACCAATAGAGACGTCATACTCATTAATAAAACAGGTCAAGTGCGAGTCGGGCTCGCGCACTGAGGGTTCCGTACCACCACATAGCTTGTTAACAACTAAAGTACAGAAAAAATTTGCAAAAAGACAACATCCCATCAACGCCTAGGCGGTCACCCATCCAAGTACCGACCGCGCCCAACGTTGCTTCACTTCGGTGATCGCACGAGAACGGTGAGAACCGTAACCATAACTTTGAGGTGTGCATCAGAGCTACATTACCTTATCCTGCCATCCCCTTTCTACTACAGGACAAGTAGAAAAACGGCCCACCCATACATTGTGGATTTTCCTTGGATCCAAACGTTTCGATTCTACGTTTCTAATCCGTACGGCCAAGGATTGGAACAACCTGCCAGCTTCCTTGTTTCCTGAGATATGTAATCTGGGCTTTTTCAAGGCCAGAGTGAATATGTATCATATATGATGTATCTTCTTAGTCTGCGTGCTGCATCTTCGACCACATCGTCGCTTACCAATAGGCGACTCGGTGGTCAAACGCGGACTTATCCGCATAAATAAAGAAAAAAAGGTTCTTCAACATACCGGTTTCCTCACGTTGTCTGTCACGCTTATTTCAGTAGTCAATAAGTGATTGGTGCAGGCATGGCTGAGGATCGAACTGGGTGCCGTCAGATTGTAAAGCGCACATGCTACCGCTCGGCCACCAATCGCCCTAACATCTATTGCTCCTATTGGCACATCCATACAAACATCTTTTCCAATCCGACTATTAATTTCCAAAACGAACCGACCCACATTTCCATATTCCATTCGATTCTAATAATAATCGATTAAAGTTTTGTATGTCGATTAATCAAAAGCAATTCCATCGTATCGAGATATCGAAGTTTTGATTCAAAAAGTTTGTTTGCGCTTGTTTCTAAATGACGTATGGCGTGCGTCGGAAATGTATACCAGTTGGACTGGAAACGTTTGAAGGGTATACGTTAGGTACGTTGTCGGCTGAAGGTCGCGTCTGTTACCTGGACAAGACGGTGGTAGTAGGCGATGGTAGTAGGCGTATAGCGTAGGTATAGCGTGCTTCGAAAATGTACTTATCCAGTTGGACTGAATACGATTGAAGGTTATTTTGCCTGCGGAAAATGTCGTCTGTTACCTGGATAATACGATGGTAATGGTAGTAGGCTATGGTTGTAGGCAATGGTTGTAGGCGATGGTTGTAGGTGATGGTTGTAGGTGATGGTTATAGGTGATGGTTGTAGGCGATAGTTGTAGGCGATGTTAGGAGGCTATGGTTGTGGCGAGGGTTGTAGATGATGATAGAAAGCGATGGTTGTATATGATAGTATTAAGGAATGGTTGTGGGCGAGAGTTGTAGGTGAAGGTTGTATGCGATGGTTGTAGGCAGTGATTATAGGTGATGGTTGAAAACGATTGTAGTAAGCGATGGTAAAAGGTGATGGTAGTAAACGATGGTTGTACGCCATTTGCAAATTTATGTAGCAGCGAGGTAGTAGCTAGAGCGGTGGAGCGATTTTATTTGATGACTTGATATATGATTGTATTCGAAAATAGAAGTACCAATATTTATAAAAATTGTGTTACATTTAAACGTAAAAATGACAAATTTTTCACCTAATTTTCAAAAATCTTTCAGAGCGCCTGGGTAATGCGACGCGTGACCAAAATGCTGGCGTGTTTCTGGCTCAACGCATAAACATTGCCATTCAGCGTGGTAATGCCGCCAGCGTGCTGGGTACGCTGCCAGCTGTTAGTGAGCTTGAGCATTTGTATAGTCTTTAGACCTTCAACGGTCTATGCAGTCTAACTGTATTTGTAGTGTTAGTATTAATTTGTATTTTGTTTATTTAAGAGGCGCATTACAAAATTAACCGTACAATTTTTACTATTTGTATTTTCGGGCATTAAACGAATAAATAAAGCCGTAATTTTCAAGATAAATATAAACAATAACAATTTTTATTTTATTTACGACAGTAATTCAACGACATCCATTATCAAACTTTCCCTCCTAAAGTTTTACGAAAAACTATTTTTGTAAATTGGAGGTAACAAATGGATATGTTGAGTTTTACCAAAATCTAAAGCCGCTACATTCAATAAAAAATACAGATCTATTTAATACAGGAACTGAATTTTCTACAGATCTTATTAGTTGAAAGAAAAATTAGACAAAAGATTAAGTTTTCGGTGCTTTTTTCGTCAAAAATAGGACCCTTAATATGTCAACCAATGCCACCTTCTGAATACTTCTCAGTCCTCTGTGGATGTATCAGGTGAAGTTTGACAGAGAAGGAAACAACGGACCTTGATTTAGATCGCGAAGGAAAATTCCATTATTGTGATAGTCAGTGGGCCGAAATGTGGTGATACCTCGACATTGATGACCACTTATCGACATGTTCCCATAATAACTCGTCACTCTTAAAACGCTCTTAACTCCCATATGTAAACTACGAGTAAACATATAAAAACAAAGAAATTCCTTTACATTAACGAGACAATCAAACGGCTCACACTTAAATTTATTGATAAAGACTTATTAACCCTAGTGATGGGGTAAAAGAAGAAGCATCTAAAACAAGACTGTGGTTGAAACTAAGTAGGTTAGGATTTATGAAGAAAGAAAGAAAATAAATTTAAATTTTACAAGTAGGATACCTATAAAATTTTAACTGAAACAATATAGAATATTTACATAACTGAAATAATAAATATAAAATAAAAAAAACCTATTATGCTAAAGAACTCATTAGATTAGGTAGTTTTTGTTGTCTAACAAAAAAGCTGACTATAAATAAATAAATAAATTCGGGACATTTTAAATAGAACCTCGATTCTGATGTGCTCTAAACTAAATTTGACAGCTCTTAAATTGTTTCCATCCTTCTCTCACATATTAAAATGAAAAGAGAGGCAGATAATTTTAGTCGTGGCAGATTGGTTTAGTTTAGGGAGTGGTATGACAGAACCAAACGCCAATGGCGTAGTAATGGAAGTGTAAGCCGTATAGAGTACATCAGAATCGATGCCATTATAAGATTTTAATGTCTTATTAAAATAATAAGTGCACCATACTTTTACTAATGACCCCTAATACATGATTTAAATTTTTCGGAATTAAATAATACACTGTATGTTCTGATAAACATTCAAAATATGTAGTTCAAAGATATTTATATCTATTGGTAGATAAATAATTAATGTAGTACTCGTACTACATCATCATCATTTTCAGCATCATTATCAGCCAGAAAACATTCACTGCTGAATAGGCCTTAAACCTCCACACTGAACGAAAGAAAAACTACATAAATTAATATAATTACTTTAAGTCCTTGTCATTATAACATAATGTATGAACGTTCGGAGAAATGGACGTCAGAGAAGAAGCCATTAGACATTCGGAGAAGAAGTCTTATTCTTATTCTTATTCGAGATGGGGGTGATAAGTCCTGCACTGACGTCCCGCTTGGGGTGCATTGTGCATTTCCTCCTACCAGCAGCTACCCGAGCCAATCCAACTCCTTGAAGTATCGGAGTGAGGCTCTGGGGCGCTGGCACACACGCTCCAGTGGAGTAGATGGTAGTGTAAGTAATGATGATGAAAAGCAGTCCAGCTGTTGTGGTGACGTGGATGAAGAAGGCAATGGTGCCTCATGCAGCCCGGTAGCGATTCTAGTTTCTACTGTGGCTTCACAATGCCACAGCACATGCTCTACAGTTTCGTTGGAGAAGAAGTCATAAAAGACTAGAACGGCTATTGCTGTATAAAATGTATTATTAAAAGTCTTAATTTTTGTGAGTTTAATTCACAAAAATCAAGACTTGTCTCCAAGACTGTCCCATCACTAGTTTTAAATCTAACTTAGTTTATCTCACTTTGGAGTAATTTTTGTCACCTCTATAGTAATTTATAGCTATTCTGTGTGGCCGAGACTATATAGTTATTGATGTACACTAATGAATATGAATGTTTGTTTGAACACATTTAAAAAAATAGGTGAAAGTTTTTAGTTTTGTTTTAGTTGTAAGTTGACTTCTTGGATTTGAGGCTTCTGCGACTAGACGCATGTGCCCTATTTTTATTACCTCTTATAAAAGCTGATCATAAATAGAGCCCTTCAACGAAAACAAAATTAAAATTTGTTCAAAAATAAATAAGTTATAAACATCTTATAAACAAGAAGTAAGTATGTTTTATCCCCATAATTATACATATTCCCGGCCAGGAACCAAACCTGAGACTTCCAGCTAAAAAGGCAGGTGTTCTACCAGCTGAGTCAGGACACTCGCAAAACCCAAAGATATCTTTTTATTATGTCTTATTCTTATTCCCACACCTTATAAAAGCCATGAAACGATATCACGCACACATTTTCTGCATAAAATTAATTTTACAATATAAGTAAACGAACTTCGCTAAATTTAAATGGATATAACAAAAACGAGTAAAAACTTTGAAGCCGGTAACTTGATACATCAATTATTTAGTTTGAATAGGCGAGAGTAGAGGAATTTTGCAAAGTATCTGATTTCGTACTTCCACGGAATATCAGTTGGATGGAATGGTCATTCAATTCAGTTTCTTCTTCGTGGCTTCGTGCGGTATTGCCGCAACTTGCCAATGTCTTGTTTAGAGTGGAGTAGGCAAATATTCTGGAGATTGACCAGTTTATTGGTGGCGGGATCCCAATTTGTGAAGATGATCGGTGAAGTCGTGGGTCTTGCAGATCTTCTGATAGTGATTTAATCTTGATGACTGTCACCCGCTTAAAGGACAAACACATGACAACACATCATGATCATGACAGTGTTGTTAGTCAGTTTCAAATAGCATGGCACTTGATAGATGGTTTGACAGTACGATAGAATGTAACGTGATTCGTAAATATTGAATGTCACGTCACAGAACTATATTAGAGATTTACATTTTGCGCGAAAACATATAACTAAGCGCTCCTATTAATTAATTTATTTATTTATTCATCAACAGAATGCTTACAGTTAAACCAAAGCGCAATCTATTTAAATGACAAAATATTAAGTTTTCTACTTAATCGACTGCCCTTACATTGCTCACTGCTGTGGAATGCACGTTACACACAGATCTTATAGGGTGCCATTTTAATTACTAAATTACTTGTTTGACATTTTATGTAAATATATTTTAAAATTGATTAGGTTTTTATTCCTATGTAGGTATAATGATTATTATTTTGATATTTTAATGAATTAAAAGTAGTGTTAGTATTTAAGTTGTAACTAGTTCTGTTTGTGTATTGTAATTTTTGTAATGTGACTGTATTAATTAATTTGAATTCTGAAACTATGAGTTAATTTACTTGAAATAAATATTATATTATTATATTATTATTATATTAATTAACTACTAAGAAATAACCCTAAATATGAGGCAATTGTATAAACATTGTCAAAAAAAAAATACATACCTACTATGAATACTAGTGGTGAAAACTAGTGGTTGTTGTCAAGTGCCATACTATTTGAAAAGGACTATAGTGTTGCCACAAGTATGAGCAATGTCTTAGTTATTCTAGTAATAGCCCGCGGTTTTGTCTGCGTGGACATCCCAGGAAATTCTAAGTCAAAGTCAAAGTATACATTGTCTATGTCACTTTCCAGCTTTCCAACTATCTCTACGCCGAAAATCAATATCGTAATCGGCAGTAATCGTATTATAAGTCATGCAACAGTAAGAAGTCTATGTCAAATTTGTAATTATTGCTTTTTTGCGATCTATTGCAAATGGCGAATACTGCAATAGTAAAGTGGTCGGTGGCGCAACGGAGTGCTTTCTTTCCCTCAGTAATTTATTGATTATCATCTTCATCAACCAGAAGACGTCCACCGCTGAAAATAGGCCTCTCCCTTAGACCTCCACACTGAACGACAGCCTGCCATCTGCATCCACTGGATGCCCGCGACTCTCACAATGTCGTCGGTCTATCTAGTGGGAGGCCTACCTACGCTGCGTCTTCCGGTTCGTGGTCTCCACTTTGACCTTTCTTCCCCATCGGTTATCGGTTCTTCGAGCGATGTGGCCTGCCCATTGCCACTTCAACTTGCAAATTTTAATAGCTATGTCGGTAATTTATTGATGTCCTTTCCATTTTTCAAATATTCCGTGGTTTTACCTACATTGTCTTAACAACGATGTTTTTGGTATTTTAATGATCGAAACTTAATATTTTTCATAACTGGCGACTGGAGATGTAAACAATTACGTGTTCTTATAAGTTGTTATTGGCAGAAGACGTTATTTAATATTCAGATATTGATTTTTGCGCATTTTATAGGCCATTTTTCACAGGTAATTTTGACCCTTGAAATAACTTGTCAGATTCATGTTTTTTAATGTTATTTCTGCAGGATTTTTGTCAATTGTTAATTAAAATTTCATTTTTATTCTTCGACTTGCTACTGATAAAATTATGTCGCACAGAGTGTTCTGGGGTGCTTGAAAGTATTCCAGACATACTCCGATCCCATGACAAAGGAAATCTTTTAAACAAGCGTTTTCCATCGTATATAGCATTATTGCTTAAGGCCGCGCACTCCGGTCAGAGCTCACTTTTGCACATTTAAACCGACTTCAAAATAGGAGGAAGTTCTGAATTCGGTTTTTATGTTGGATGTTTGTTAGGTACCTCAGAATTTCATGATTTATGAACCGATTTAGACAATTCTTTAAAATCCCATAGAGATACATCAAAATTGGTTTACAGAACCCCTTCCTATTTTGGAGTCAGTTAAATGAAATGCGCGAAAAAGATACACGACGCACGGAAGCGAAGCGAGTTTTTACAGCTAATGTAATTGTATTTATTAAATTATATTACAGCTAATTATATATATTCTTGATATCAATTGACGCAAAATAAAATTCCAAACTTTGATACCTCGCTAACTTTTGTATACCATTCAGTACACTTCTGTCAAGTTTTGTCACAGAAAGTGTTTGCTTGCCAATTTCGCCCTTACGGGTTACGAAATAAAGATTACAAAAAAACATGTTTTAACAATAGAAAGACATGTATTGTATTGAAGGTCGCTAAGATCAAAATTTTACGCCTCGAGGAGCACCCGAATTTCTTTTGTTGCAGACTAGGAAAAGCTTAGAGTAAGAAATGTTCAGGAAATCAACTTACCAAAGTTATAGGCAAACTATTTATTTGATTTATTAAAATTCAGACGAAAACCAACATTTAAAAAAGTTAGAACTTGATCTATAAAGTTTTTTATTAATAAATAACACATACTTAGGCGGTGGTAATAAAAGTTGGCGATCAAACGCAAGCCGCGTTTGATGGCCGAGCTGCTACGTGTACTAACAAAACTTTGACCGAGTATTATGAACTTATTCTAGGTTAAATTAAATTAAATTGTATTTATTGAGATTTAACACGGTCAAGCCAATTACCAATTATAATTAAAGAACCAAAGTCACCAACATAGCTGTTACAATTTGCAAGTTGAAGTGGCAATGGGCAGGCCACATCGCTCGGAGAACCGATAACCGATGAGGAAGAAAGGTTCTTGAGTGGAGACCACGAACCGGAAGACGCAGCGTAAGTAGGCCTCCCACTAGATGGACCGACGACATAGTAAGAGTCGCTGGCATCCAGTGGATGCAAAAGGCAGGCTGTCGTTCAGTGTGGAAGTTAAAGGGGGAGGCCTATGTTCAGCAGTGGACGTCTTTTGGCTGATGATGATGATGATGAAGCCAATTACATTATGTAATTTAAATTACGATGTTTTAGAAATCATCACATTAATATCAACCTAGTATTTTGCCCCCTACCTATATCTTATCAACCCCTTGACCAATTTTACTCATATTTGTATTTCAAAATTACATAAAAAACAACTGTTTGCCTACAAAATTTCGTGTAGATCGGATAATTGATACGCAAGTTGTTGAACAAAAATAAACAAACATTCATAAAAACGTGATTTGTCTCATCTTAACTTTCCTCACTCGGTCAGAAAAAGCATAGGAACTGGTTTACAATCTACAAAAATAACACGTAACAAAATAAAAGTAGAATTGAGTTTTTTTTAAGTCGATTGAATAATGCGCTGGTGACAAGATTTGAAAAGATCTAGAAGCTGTTTCTCTGTAAGTTGTTCTACTCTAAAACTAAAGGGACGGATTTTTTTGAGTAGGTACGTACAGTGTAGAAAAAAGAGCAGATGTACGTAAACAACAATTGTCGTGGAGAGGCGAAGTCGAGAGGCAAGAAATGTAATAATTGAGATTTAATGAAGTGTCCCGTTTTCGGGAACTTTGGTTAACTTTGTCAGGGTCCCGTGAAAGGTTTGAATGCGAAAAAACGTTTTGAAAACAAGCGATTCGAGGTCTCAGTCAATAAAAAGAAATATGCGTTCGTAAAATAAACGGGTCATAACTACACACTAGGATGTGTTTACGTTTATTTTGTTCGACGACAACTAGAGTACTTTTGATTAAATCAGGCGTTAGTTTGCGGAAGTCCATTTTTAATGTGTATATGAATTTCTAGTGTAATTCCGAAAACGAAATACTCGTAACGTACGTAACGTACGTAACGTACGTAACGTACGTAACGTACGTAACGTACGTAATACTCAAAACGACGTAGAAGCGGAATTACACTAGAAATTCATATACACATTAGAGCACTTTTGCAATAAATATCTTTAAAAAATTCTGTAGGCAAGTTAATTAAACATTGTTTTCGTAATCTATTTTAATTTCATAAAAATACTTTAAACAGAATTTATCGCATGTATTTTTTTGTATGTGCAATAATCGTGAAAGCATAAAGTATTTTTTTAGGAACTCCCGAAAAAGGGCTGATTATCTTTAAACAGCTGAATATATATTCTTGAATCATAGCTAAGAATACTCTAGATCAAGTTACCAAACAAAAAAATCTAATTCGGTTCAGCCGTTTGGGAGCTACGATGACACATGCAGACACACAAATAGACACGTTATACTTATGACATCCCTTAGTTTGTGTCGGAATAAAAAAAATATGAAACCGTTAACCGTTATTTAATTATTTAAAAAAAACTGACTTCACAAATTGTTAAAACAATCATAAAATTTTCTTATGGAAACTGAAGTGGTTTACAAACATTTACATTTTTATACTTTATTTCGTTTGTTTACATAAGTAATTCCCGTATAATATAAATAAAATCATAAAATTATATCGAAGTGACAGCTTTTTTTTTAGTGTTGGTTATTTTATAATTTTGTGCGGAACCACCCCGGAAGTCAGATCACAAACTTGTGAGAACCATGCAAGGGTGGCATTACAAAGTGTCAATCGTTAATTCTTACATGGAGCGGAGTCTATTGTCGACACCACGACGACGGACGGCACAAAAAATGCAGGTGCAACGTACCCGTACTTTATGTAGACCTAACTGAGCATCCTAACAGGCCTGGCGCACTCCGCACTTTAGGTATGAAGCTACAAGTACCCGACATGTCGGACCTGCCGCGCGATACACAGAGATAACGCGATAAAGAGCTACGTGATAGACAGAGAGGCATAGCTGTAGGTAGTTAGCGCTCGCACGTCCTGAATTGCATTTTATTGTGAAGTAGCAAGAGTCGCTATTTATTTAAATGATTGCGGAGTGAATCTTCTGTACTTGTACTAATATGTATTCTGTGCCCGCGTGGAGGTTCCCTCAAGAACCGTAGGTATGTTTTTCAGGAATAAATTTCGCCGAAGAACGATACAATCAAACGATATATTCGCCAAAGAACCAGAGGCAGAGACAGCTATTAAAATTTGCAAGTTGAAGTGGCAATGGGCAGGCCACATCGCTCGAAGAACCGATAACCGATGGGGAAGAAAGGTTATTGAGTGGAAACCACGAACCGGATGACGCAGCGTAGGTAGGCCTCTCACTAGATGGACCGACAACATCGCAGGCATCCAGTAGATGCAGATGGCAAGCTATCATTCAGTGTGGAGGTCTAAGGAGGAGGCTTATGTTTAGCAGTAAAATTGAAACGAATAAAACCGATCCAGGGGTCGCGAGGTCATAGTTTAGGGCGAACAACTGGTTTCAAAAATTCAAGCAAATGACATTCAACTGCGTTAGTAATAAAAGAAAGTCCATTAATTTGTCCTAGAAATCTTTGTCATTCATAGATTTATGTATAGTTTTAGCAAGTTTTGGCGACAGACAACTGCTGCGATTTTATATCAAAGGCATAAAATAGGCGCCGGGCCGAAAAAACTTTACTATTGTACACTCAGCGGTACTTTTTGTCAGTAGTAATAACGCTCTCGGCATAGCGCTCGGAGAGTCTACACTTCCTGAGGATGCCTCGTGAAAAGGCAAAACACCGTGTCGACTGTCGACAAGGTGCACTGAGGAAACGGATATAATTGTTTATTTTATTTACATTACAATCAAATAATATTGATAAGCAACGCATAAGCATTGCCATTCAACGTGGTAATGCCGCCAGCATGCTGGGTACGCTGCCAACTGGTAGTGGGCTTGAGTATTTGGATTGTCTTTAGGCCTTCAGCGGTCTAAAGACAATCCAACCTTGTCGGACCTTGTATTTTGTTTAGTTAGTAAGGCACTTGCCCATAAAAAATATATTTATATATCATATTATATCATTGCACATTAAATACTGAACGATTAGAAAAAAAATGTTTTTTTTACTAATTAATACCATTACTACCTAAGTACTAAAAATTATAACGATTTAGTTTCAGAATTAATTCATTTCTGTTTCAGGTTAGGTAAATTTTCTCTTGTTATGTTTTTTAGGGTTCCGTACCCAATGGTTAAAAACGAGACCCTATTACTAAGCCTACGATGTCTTTCTGTCTGTCTGTCCGTATGTCTGTCCGTCTGTCTGTCCTACCTATTAACGGCTGTATCTTCCGAACCATAATAGTAACCAGTTGAAATTTTCAGATAATATTATGTAATGATACGGCAGATTGACTAACACAACAAACGTATTTTTTTACGTATTTTTGTATTAGTTCTACTGTAAAAACGGTAATACGTACAAGCGTCAAACTTAACATGTTTATAGTACACACTCTAAAGTATAACATCAAATAATAAATAATCGAGTCGGTGACGAGTTTCTGTTCATTACCAAGTTATAATTGGTAATTTCCTTATTGAATTTTGTGGTGGTACTGAACCCTCAGTGCGTGAGCCGGACCCGCACTTGGCTGGTGTATAATTATAATTTAAAGCTAACCATGGAAGTAAACAAACTAAAACTATAATGACCAACATTTCTAAAAGTGGCATATGAGGGCCATACTAGTGAGCTAGTTAAATTGCACGCTGACTGTACAAAATAATAAAATATGAATCATTCGCAGGATGTCGCTGCCAAGTTTTCGGTTCATTTGTTTTCAATAAAATTGTTTATTCGTTTATAAGGCTCTTTTGTCGTGGTTTTGAACGAATTTATTTCACAAAAGGTACGTGAAATGTGTCTGATAAATGAAAGCAAAGTTACAGAAAAAAAAAAGTTTTATTCTTGATGGCGTACATAGCTGTTAAAATTTGCAAGTTGAAGTGGCAATGTGCAGGCCACATCGCTCGATGAACCGATAACAGATGGGGAAGAAAGGTTCTTGAGTGGAGACCACGAACCGGAAGACGCAGCGTAGGTAGGCCTCCCACGAGATGGACCGACGACATTGTGAGAGTCGCGGGCATCCGGTGGATGCAGGCAGGCTGTCGTTCTATTCAAAACAAAAAGCGGAGCATCTAAAAAAATCATCACATCACTTCACATGTAGGTATCTGAGCTAGTTATAAAATACAATTGAGATCTATACCAAAACTGTAATTGTGTAAAGTTTTATGAACCTACCTTAATAACTATAGAAGTTATTCGGTAAAATGCTAGTACCTACAGGCAAAGTTGAGGAATTGGGGACGTGGGATCAATATATCCAAGGCTTATCAAAATCACGAACATAACGTAGAACGTAAATACAACGTCAATAATTCACTGAACGACATCATACGCAGGGCACTTTCCACTGCCAATGTCGCAGCTGTGCTCGAACCGAGCGGTCTTGCGCGTGACGATGGAAAGAGGCCTGACGGTATGACACTTGTGCCCTGGAGGTTGGGGCGGCCCCTTGTATGGGACGCAACTTGTGTCGATACTTTGGCGCCGTCACACCTTCCTGAGACACTAGATAGGGCTGGCGCGGCTGCCAATTCGGCAGAGCAGCACAAACGACGTAAATATGCTAACCTCGGCAGTGCTTACATATCGTGTTTGAGGCGTTTGGGGTCGAGACATGGGGTCCTTGGGGACTCCCGGTCCCTCAACTCATTTTCGAAAATCTTTCAGAGCGTCTGGTTAATGCGACGCGTGATTCTGGTTCATCGCATAAGCATTGCCGCCAGCATGCTGGGTACGCTGCCAACTGGTAGAGAGTTTGAGCATTTGGATTGTCTTTAGACGTTCAACGGTCTATGGGCAGTCTAACTGTATTTGTAGTGTTAGTTTTAGCTTGTAATTTGTTTAGTTAATAAAGGCACTTTCCCATTAAAAAAATATGATCGAATAAACAAGGATTGGAACAACCTGCCAGCTTCCTTGTTTCTTGAGAGATATAATCTGGGTCTTTTCAAAGCCAGAGTGAATAGGTCTTCTAAGTCTGCGTGTTTCATCTTCGACCACATCGTCGCTTACCAACAGGCGAGCTGGTGGTCAAATGTGGAATTATCCGCGATAAAAAAAGTTATGCAAAACTTTTTTCCGTCAACTTTTTCTCCAATAAATCATGAAAGTTGGCGTATTACCGGTAATTTCACAGGGTTAAACCTAAATAAACAAGGAGTTAGATACCATCGGCGTAATTATGGGGTTTATTTTTAAAGGAATTTTCGCATTTTGTTCCACGTCGTATCTGTGATCTCTGAATTCAGTAGGGTGACCATGGCTTTGGGATGTGGAAATGTACCATCGAGATAAAATACCTATAGAGTCACAATCTCTAAGTATGAAAACAATCAAAGAATATCCGAGCGTCGAGACATCAATTATATAATTCACAATGCCACATTTACTCCAATTTAGACGTTATATTACTTACATAGTGTTCAACGTCGCTAGTTTGCAATACAGCACTGGTATCGGGCAGCGTTGTGGTTGGATTGCGGTTGCCTTACAAATAACCAAAAAGTCGGCGCTATGCGTAGCGTGCGCAGTTTTGGTGCGGACATTTTTGTGGAACGTTTGTGACTCTTTAGATATTGTATCTCGATGAAACTTGTGGATTAAAAGCTAATAAAAGTAACTCAAGAATATAAGCTTCGTGCATCTATCTCGCTCGCGTATTTTAACATGTTTGAAGATAAAAAATGTTTCAATTCCATGGCGTATGTGAAATATGTGAATCCACTAACCCGCAACTGGGCCAGCGTGGTAGAAATGGCCCAATCACCCTTTCGGGGGTAGGCTAAAAGTCCAGCAGTAGACTGAAAGGCTGATTATGATGATGATGAAGCTTATGAAAGCATGTTGAAAAAGTAACCTTGAAATAACAAAATTATGGTCACCCCAAAATCTGAATTATTTGATACGAAAACACCGAATTTACTTACGTACCTTAATCTCAAACGCGAAACCTTCTGAATGGGCAATAAACATAATAAACATGGCTGCGATTCATAAAAACGCAATTTATTTTCGAGTTGCAATTACATCTCAATTACATCTGGGTATTTATATTACATGGGAAATTTTAAGTAAAGTATTTGTTTACAAAAATAAACCTGCCAAATGCAAGTTGGGCTCGCGCACTGAGGGTTCCATGCCACGACAAAATACAGAAAGTTGTGCAAAAAAATAACATCACTCCCATCAAAGTACCGACCGGGGCAGAAAATTTTGTCACCGACTCGCACTTGACCCTTATTTATATACTTTAGAGTGTGTACTATAATCATGCCAAGTTTGATCAAGCAAGTTTGCCGCTTGCACGAATTACCGTTTTTACACAGCACAAAATACAAAACAAAAGTTTGTTCTATAACCTTTTAGTTTTTACTTTTTGATATTATAAAATTTTATTACTTCATAAAAAAGCTTATCATAAATAGAGCACATCAACTAAAACAAAATTAAAATATGTTCAAAAATAAATAAGATATAAGCATTTTAATTTCATGCTAGACACAGACCGCACTATACTCAGCCGTGACGTCACGGCTCAGGAGCGCCATACAAATGCTATACTAACACACGCTTTGCGAGAAAGGGATAGAACATCCCCTCTCTATCCCCACCTAAAACTTTAAATACTCATATCTCAGAGATTTATCAGCCAATTCAAATTATTTTTTCAGTGTGTGTAATGTATTTAGTTATATTCATCGCTAAGCCGGTTATTTGTAATAAATTAAACATTAGGACACATGCCTATTATTATTCTGTTTTCAACTGGGTATCTAAATCTTTATGGTTCGAAAGATACAGTCGTTAAAAGGTAGGACAGCGAGAAAGACAGGCAGCGTAGGCTTAGTAATAGGGTCCCGTTTACACCCTTTGGGTACGGAAACTACAAGCTTGTAAAAAGAAGGAACTTCTCAAGTTAACGCGTATAATTTTTATGCAAACTTTTTACACAGCAGTCCATTTTGATAATATTTTTTTTTAGATAGGCGCAGGTTGAATTCACTCCCTTAAAAAGTCGCTATCGACATCACTTAAAAAAACAATAAGGAAAACTCAATTCGGAAAGGTACGTGACATATATTAACAGCGGACAAACCGGCTGAAAATGATGATGGCTAAATAAAGTCATCATTTCGAGCTAGAGTCCATATCAAACTCCCGATGGCATGCATCAAGCAGGTTCCCGAGCCAGTGTGGTGTGAACGGAGTCACTGGACCGAGCATGTATGCATCGAAAAACAAAACGGTTGCCGCATAGCTGTCGCATCGTGTTACCAGATGTTATTTGGGTACTGGCTTTCACTACTTTTGGTTATTATTTCAACATAATGACATACACATATATTTGAACATGATTATTATTTCAGCCAGGAAACGTTCACTGCTGAACATAGGCCTCCTATTTAGACCTCCACACTGAAGGACAACCTGCCATCTGCAAACACTGGATGCCCGCGACTCTCACGATGTCGTCAATCCATCTAGTGGGAGGCCTACCTACGCTGCGTCTTCCGGTTCGTGATATCCACTCCAGAACCTTTCTTCCCCATCGGTTATCGGTTCTTCGAGCGATGTGGCCTGCCCATTGCCACTTCAACTTGCAGATTTTAACTGCTATGTCGGTGACTCTGGTTCTTTGGCGAATATCTGCGTTCCGGATTCTACCACGCAAAGAAAGAAAAAAAAAAAAAACGAATAAAGCTGCTCCCTATGGAAACAGACCGCTTCCAGTAGGCCTAGCACGGGCCGTGGATAAATTGTCTATCCACTGTTTTTATCCCGCGGGAAAGAGACAAACGTATCTATATTATTATTATTATAACGTATTATATTAACGTATTATATAATTACTATAACGTATCTATATTATTATTAATATATTATTATTATTATATTCTAGCTTTGTCGCGTCTAAGCGTGGATAGAAACGGTGGAAAGACAATTTGTCCACGGCCCGTGTTAGGCCTGCAGATAGTTGGTATTCCAGGGATGGTGAAACCTGCTCAGGGAATTTAAGCTACGTTTTAATAACATCATTGTGAGGAAGTGGCAAGCTGGCAGTGACAGGCCACCAGGTAGAGAGCATGGGAGCTCCTGTCTATTAGGATTTCTTTAGAGGTCGTAGGTTGGCGTAGTGGCTTGTGCGACAACACAACGATTTGGGTTGACTCATAATTTATGATAAGGATGAATACCAACCTAAATTAAAATTATTTTGATTAAAAAAAATATTACACTATTACTTTTATTATTTATTTTTTATTGTTACTTATACGAGTTTTTACAAGAAAAAACCTTTCAATCTCATAAGTATTTTATGAATATTATTATTCCTATTTTAATTTTATGTAGTATAATTAAAACCATTTACTGTTTGCAACAACCTATAAACAATAAAATGTATATTTAATGCATTTTTCTCTGAATGTTACAACGCATTATATGGAAATGTAAATTAAAAAAATATGGTACTGCCTAATAATGGAGCTCCCTGCCGTCCTTTGTTTCCTGGGAACTACAATCTAGGCATCTTCAACGCTACAGTGAATAGATTTTTTCTAAATGTGTTCATCCTCGGCCGCAACTTTGCTTACCATTACACCGTGAGTTGGTGGCCAAAAGATATAAGTATTCTATATAAAAAAAAGTTGTTGACTTGAAATTTGCGACAAATCTAGATGTTTGCCAGAATCCAGAGTGTGCATCGGATCTGCATGATCTAATTCTCCTGCACATTTTTCTATCGGACTGCCAGAGCGGGCACAAAAAATCGACACCGCTTTATGGTCGGTATTACCATAGATAAACAAACCCGAAGGAAGCGCTTTGATTCCACTTTTATTATGCGAACTGCTAGTCTGTGGACTGCGCTACCTGAATGGGTGTTCCCCGATAGTTATAATCTGGGTGTCTTCAAATCACGAGTTTTTCTTCGAAGAATCGAGAGAATTTCTTCTAGGCAAGCGTGCTCCACCGTAGACCACATCATCGCTTAACATCAGGCGTGTTGGCGGTCAAACGCAAGCCTATTATTAAATTAAAATATTCGGAATCCGTTCACGCCACAGATCAGACAAGGGCGATGTGCCTAAGTACAATAGGTCTGAGTCTATTTTTGTATAATAATAATAAAGTCAACGTGTTATAACTAAAGTTCCCATACCTACAACAAACATTTTTTTAATGTATTTGCTTTACCTAATGTAAAAACGATAATACGTACAAGCGTCAATCTTAGTATGATTATACTACACACTCTAAAGTATCACCATCATCATCCAGAAGACGTCCACTGCTGAACATAGGCCTCCCCCTGTAACCTCCACACTGAACGACAGCCTGCCATTTGCATCCACTGGATACCAGCGACTCTCACGATGTACTCTAAAGTATAACAACAAATAATAAACACTGGCCAAGTGCGAGTCAGTGACAAATTTCTGTTCAAAACCAAGTTAGGCAACGTCGGGCGCGGTTGGTACTTGGAAGGGTGGACCGCCTAGGCGTGATGTTGTCTTTTTGCACAAATTTCTGTATTATGTGGTGGTACGGAACCCTCACTGCGCGAGCCTGACTAGCACTTGCCGCTTTTATTCAATTACATTTTCATGTTAACATACGTCGCGTCAAGGTTCTCGAATGGAGACCACGGACCGGTAAGCGCAGCGTAGGACGTCCACCCACAAGATGGACAGACGACCTAAAAGATACCGCAGGGAAACGCTGGACGCAGGCCGCTTCCAACCGGCTGTTTTGGAGATCGATGGGTGGCCTATGTCCAGCAGTGGACGTCCTATGGCTGTAATGGTGATGACGATGATGACTTCGCGTGTTTACGGCAAAGAATCTCATGTAAGTTATAGGATAAAGGCCCAGATCTTTTCAGATGCGTTCGCACCCGCCACCACAGAAAAGTTTTTTTTTGTTTAAATTAGAACGGCTGTCAAGGCATTTTTGTAAGAAATTTGTTGTAGCCAGTTGCACCCATATAAACGAAACGTCAGTCAATTGAAATCAGTTAGCAACTGTGATGCGGAGTTCAACGCGTTGATCTAAATAAGAATGTTCAATCAAGGTTCTGCCATAATGCCTGGTAACAGATTTTCCTTCTCCATTCCGTTCTATTTACTTCTCTTTTCTGTGCTACCTCACCACATCTCCCTTGTTTTCTGATCTGAGTAACAGTATCTCCAGACACGTGGTGAGAGGCGAGTGGTGACGGAGTGATGGATGGACAGTAGGGCTGCAGCTGACGTCGGATTGACAGCACTGTAGCAAAACTTAGACTCTAGTGTTGATCTAGATAAGGCATTATCACAACTTGCAATTAGAACTTATTTAATCAAAACTGAGGTTCTTTAAAGGCCAGTTTGATTTTCAAATACAAAACACAAAATACAAGCTTAACTGCTTGTAGGTCAAAAAGACACTTTATTATGCACAACTACTTAAATAACTTATAAACTTAAATAAATAACTAAAAACTCAAACTTAAAATAACTAAAATAAAATAAATAAAATACAAGCTAAAACTAACACTACAAATACAGTTAGACTGCATACACCATTGAACGTCTAAAGAAAATCCAAATACTCAAGCCCACTGCCAGTTGGCAGCGTACCCAGCATGCTGGCGGCATGCTGGGTACGCTGTATAATAACTTGATTTAAAATAAAATAAAATAAATAAATATTCGGTACATTTTTGCACACACGGTCATCTGACCCCAAACTAAGCAAAGCTTGTGATATGGCTGCCAGATACTGATATATATACATATATAGATATTTCGACTCGAACATTTGTTTTTAGAGACCATAAGACCTAAAAAAGGCCGTAGAGAAACGCTGGATGCAGACCGCTTCCAACCGGCCCTTTTGGAGATCGATGGGGAGGCTTATGCCCAGCAGTGGACGTCTGATGCCTGAAATGATGATGATTTGATTTACTGGCTGCGCCTTACGGGTTTTTCCTCTGTAAAACATATTTTTATATAAAAAAAATTTGTTTATTTATGACCTTATGGCATGGCATACCCGAAACGCAACGTTTATGAACGGCCTACGCTTAGCATACCCAATCTGAATAGCCCGGTATACTATAATAGCATAGTCTGAAGAGTCGTATAACTCCGCGGTCTTCGTCAAGTGGCGTCGAGTCCCGGATCAAACTGTCCCGGGGCTGGAGCGTGAATGGCGCAGACGTCGAGACAGATGTTGGCACATTCATGGGATGCTTTTTGTATGGGACACTCGCGAACAAAATACTAAAAGCATAATCATGATTTTACCATAATTACTTCTGAATCCGTGTTAAGACACAAAAAGAGGTGCCATGATCCCCACGCTTGGCAAGCGGCTTGGGGATCGCAGTACGTTCACCGTATACTAATAGGACGCTACTGCCCATCCTCCAGTGGTTCTGGTCGCAGTTTTAGAACATACCCGGGTCCATCCAGTGGCGTAGCTAGATAACCAAAGGCCCTAGTGCAAAAACAAATTGGGGCCCTATCTAAACTGGGGGCTTAGTCCCAGATTTGATAGTATTCGAAAACTTTTTCGTTTACGTATTGTTCCATACATTGCTGGGCTAAAGGTATTCGAAAACTTTTTTCGTATTAGAGTGAAGCAATCTATACCGCTGATTTTAGTTCCTCCGCGTTTCCGCTGGAGGCGCTTTACTAAAATGTATGGAACAATACGTTTACGTATTGTATAAATGAAAAAAAAACGAAAACTATCAAATCTGGGACTAAGCCCCCTGGTTAGGTTTTAGCAAGTAAAAATATAAATATTTATGAATACTTTAAAGGTTTGCACCTTAATAAGATGACATGACCTTAAGAAGATATAGTAGTATATATAGTAATGATTAAGGCCCTCTTTTCCGACTTTTAGCTATTTTGGTCATTCTAGTTTATGTGTCTACTTCCATGGTTAGCTTAAAATTATAAAAATGGTGTCATAACAACATTTAAAGTTTTATCTAGAAAAGGCTGAAACATTTCGCTCTATAGAAAAAAATTATTAAATAAAATAAATAAATAAATATTCGGGACATTTTTTCACACACGGTCATCTGACCCCAAACTAAGCAAAACTTGTGATATGGCTGCCAGAGACTGATATACATACATATATAGTTTTTAAATACATACTTAAATAGATATTAATAACCAGATATAGAACAAACACAAATGTTTGTTCTACGTGGGAATCGAACCCACGCGTTATTAACTAACACGATTGTTATTAATTAACACTGATTTGAGCATTTCTCCCTGTTTTTTGAATTCATTCAATTAACTATTTACTAAATTATGTCTGCGATATCTTGATACATAGATTTCCTAATTATGAAGGAAGCCGCAGTTACATTTTACATTACAGTTATACTTTTCGAAAAAATATGAAAAAAACCATTATAATAGAAGTAGCGAAACGCACGAGTGTGTGTAAGCGCCATGATTTTGCTCCGCTAAATGCGACTTAAATACAATAACCCAAGCCTTATAGTCCTCTGTATTAATAAGCGTTACTTAAAAGTGGGGAAACCTCGCCTTAATATATTATTTACAAATTTAATTCCAAATTTGTTGTCGCCTTCGCTTTTTACCTATCATATTTAAGTCGGAACTACATCAGCGCCACCTATAGTATCATTGTTGATTTGTATAATTTTATTTGATTTGACTTTAGCACGTTATTTAAAATAAGTTTAACATAGAGGGCGCTGGCGTAGCACCATCGACCAATCAAAGACCGTTTACTCACGAAGACCTTGACAACGATGGCTTGGAGGGGATGGTTGATCGAGGGATGGTGCAGGGCGGCGACTGAGTTACTTTGGATTCTACATCGGACCGAAGAACATTATAACCGCGAATATAAGTTAAAATACAGTTTTCTGTAAAAGGTTATTCTTAATTATTAATATAGACCTGCGTTATACATATACGACTTTTATATTGGGTATTCCTTACAAATTTCTGTTTGTTGTAATGAAGTGCCAACTGGTTAGTGACGCAGGCATGTGTCACTCCCGGAATGCCAGACCTTGTTTTATTGGATCATGGATCAAATATCGTTCTCCCGCTACTGATTTATGTAATGCACTTTTGTACGTGACTGTACAGTACACAAAAAGTCAATCTGTTATGCTGTTATCTGTAACCACATCCATAACTTAAGGTTTAACATGACACGGTACCGGTTTTTTATTTACCTTGTTTTTTGCCCTTGTTCAGTTTTTTTTCTCCTGTTATGGGAGAGCGACCCTCTTTGATTTGGTGGAAGAGTTTTTGATGTATTTCTATGTGTCGATTGAAAGAAAAGTAAACATCCATTGCGTGCACTGACTGTGCCTTGCAATTTACCTGTTATTTTATAAGAATAATTGTTATTTTTAGGGTTCCGTACCCTAAGGGAAAAACGTCAAAAAGTAAAAACTAAATGGAGACCCCCATACAACAAACGTATTTTTGTATTAGCTCTAATGTAAAAATGGTAATATGTACAAGCGTCAAGTTTGGCAGAATTAAAGTACACACTCTAAAGTATAACAAGAAATAAAAAATAGCCAAATGCGAGTCGGTGATAAGTTTCTGTTCATTACTAAATTATAAATGGTAATTTTGTAATTGAATTTGTGGTGGTACGGAACTCTTAGTGCGCGAGCCCGACTCGCACTTGGCCGGTTTATTTTACGTTGGCGCCAAAACTCTTGTTTAACATCAGCATGGTGTGGACAAACGTAAGCCTATCGTAAATATAAAAAATACACATTTTAATATATCAAGATGTCGATAGATTCCTCCTTTATTACGAAAGAGGTTGCAATAAAATTGTGCCTAGCGTAGATAAAGTCCAAACCTGCAATCCCAGAAATAATGGCGTCGTTTGTCTACCCGCAGGTCTTTCTGCGAGAGAACCATTTTGGTATACTAGTGACCCGCGCGGCTTTGTTCGACATTTATATCAGCCGTCAGTCCAGTCAGTTCAGCAACGAACGTTAGGCTGACGCGTGAGGCCGATTTGCGCGGCTTCACCCGTCTGTCACGTTTTAGCGCGTCAGTCCGGTCAATCCACTGACGTACGTTGTACAAACGCGCGAGATTTGCGCGGCTTCTCTTGACACGTTTTTACTAGCGCGTTAGTCCGGTCGGTCCACCAACGAACGTTAGGCTGACGCGTGAGGCCGATTTGCGCGGCTTCACCCGTCTGTCACGTTTTAGCGCGTCAGTCCGGTCAGTCCACGGACGTACGAAACCGGTAAATTCCAACGGGGACACGTTTAGTATAAATGTATTTTAAGCCCCCGGTAAAAGACCTGATAATGTTCAAACGGCTCAACAGATTTTCTTGATAGCTAAGAATACTCAATCAAATCACGTTGCAAACAAAAAAAACGGAAAAGTACGAGTAGGACTCGTGCTCTGAGGGTTCCATCCAACGGAACCCTCAAAAAGCGAATCCAAAAAAAAAAACTAACTGAAGTTGAAATATAAGATAATTATATAAGAAAGACAAACTTAACTTTTTAGTTGACTATAAGGTTCTTCCATACATTCCAACTACAAAATGTAAGTTTGTAATAGCAAAATAATTATTTTTAAATGATATAACTTCGAATTAGTAACTTTCGGATTTTTTCCTATATATGTGCTATAAGACCTTGCTTTTTGCCAAATTTCATGATTCTAGGTCACCGGGAAGTACCCTATAGGTTATGATTCTCCTGTGAAATCGCAAAAGACATAAACGTTCATATCTTTTGATTGCGTTCACTTACAACTTTTATTTTTTTACAGCCAAAAGAAACCACAGACTCAAGTATTTAGTATAAATTTCAACTTGATACCTTTACGCGTTCTTGAGAAAAAGGGTCTTGAAAGACGGACAGACAGACGGACAACGAAGTGATCCAATAAGGGTTCCGTTTTTCATTGTGAAGTACGGAACCCTAAAAATAAATAAAAAAATTGGTTCAGCTGTTTGCGAGCTACGATGCCACAGACAGACACAAGTTAAACTTATAATACCCCCTCTTTTTGCGTCAGGGTCTATAAAACGAGGAGCGTAGCTACATTGGAGAAAAAAACCTGACTTTCCTCTTCCGAAATTTAAGAAGAAAAATGTCATCTTGCGTTCCGAAACCGATACCTTACCATCAAACTAGCATTGTTTTTTTTTGTTAACCTTCATCATCATCATCATCATCATTTCAACCGTAGGACGTCCACTGCTGGACATAGGCCTCCCCCATCGATCTCCAAAAGGGCCGGTTGGAAGCGACCTGCATCCAGCGTTTCCCTGCGGTCTCTTTTAGGTCGTCTGTACATCTTGTGGGTGGACGTCCTACGCTGCGCTTACCGGTCCGTGGTCTCCATTCCAGAACCTTTCACGTTAACCTTGTTAACCTTACCACGGTAAATATCCCGTAAATAATAAGGTAATTTTAAATCTCATTTAATTCCTAAATTTAGGCAGGAAATCCTAAATGTAGGAAAGGAAATGTCATCTCGCCGTCCAAAGCTGATTCCTTCTTCCAAGACCCAGCAAGAAAGTAAGGATTCTCTAATTATCAACCCTTAAATCAAATAGTAAGATGAACCAAACGCAAAGAAATTGCTTCCCAACATTTCCTGAAGAACCCCCGAAAATGTTCGCGAATTAAATTAATGCTAAGTACAAGACAATAGTCGTTGAGAAGCACTACAATTACAGCTACCAACTTTACCTACAGTTGAATGAGGGAGCCACTGTAGTATTTCTGAACAAAGCTGACAGTTTTCCGTGGAAAATTTCAGTTTCCTCAACTCCACAGATAAGCTTGCTTTATATGCAGCAAGGGGTTTGATACTTGTGATTTTCGTCTCTTATGGACTTTCTTCCTACTTATGTTTCTACTAGTGGTATCCCGTGGTTTCACCCGCTGTCTTACAGGAACAATATTTTTTCTGCGATAAAATCAGTACCTAAGTCACAGAAGACATAATAGACAGTAGACACCTAAGTATTGTATGATATTTACGCATGGTATTTACGATAGAGCACGCTGGTTGGTTCTATTGTAAAAGTTGTTTATATATATTTAATAATAGGCTTGCGTTTGACCACCAACTCGTCTGATGTAAAGCGATGATGCGGTCTACGTCGGAGCACGCTAGCCTAGAAGAAACCGATTCACTCGCGATAAGAAGACACCCAGATTGTAACCATCGGGGAAAAACCATTCAGGCCGTGCATTCCACAGGCTAGCAGTTCGCATAAAAGTGGAATCAAAGCGCTTCGTACGGGCTTTCGGAATATCAACCATAAAGCGGTGACGGTTTTTCGTGCCCGCTCTGGCAGTCCGATATAAAAAGATCATGCAGATCCGATGCACACTCTCCGAAATGTATGCGATAAAAGTTGTTCTATGACGATTACAAAGAGCTCCTTTCGGCTTGACCCACCTACTGCGTGTAACCCTGCAACGTAAATGCATATTATATCTATTTACCTACTACTAGCAAAATATCAGGTAGAATAAGAAACTCTCAAAATACAAGATTCCAAAAAGGAACAGTAAAAATGAAGCGTCGGCGACACCGCTTCTCTTGTTGCGAGGTGTTCGGAACCCTAAAAACCTGGTTCACTTTTTGTTTTGAGGGGTCCTTAGTTCACAAGGCCGATTTTAAAACCTATATACAAATATTTTAAACCACCTATTGTGCATGCGTTTTAAATGTGTGTATGATTTACTCGTGTTTTGTGCAAATAAATAATATCAATAATATATAATAATAATAATCTTTATCTTTATCTTTATCTTTATCTTTATCTTTATCTTTATCTTTATCTTTATCTTTATCTTTATCTTTATCTTTATCTTTATCTTTATCTTTATCTTTATCTTTATCTTTATCTTTATCTTTATCTTTATCTTTATCTTTATCTTTATCTTTATCTTTATCTTTATCTTTATCTTTATCTTTATCTTTATCTTTATCTTTATCTTTATCTTTATCTTTATCTTTATCTTTATCTTTATCTTTATCTTTATCTTTATCTTTATCTTTATCTTTATCTTTATCTTTATCTTTATCTTTATCTTTATCTTTATCTTTATCTTTATCTTTATCTTTATCTTTATCTTTATCTTTATCTTTATCTTTATCTTTATCTTTATCTTTATCTTTATCTTTATCTTTATCTTTATCTTTATCTTTATCTTTATCTTTATCTTTATCTTTATCTTTATCTTTATCTTTATCTTTATCTTTATTTATTTTATTATTTTATTTAGTGTTTTTAATTGTTTATAATTTTATTTCTGGTGTACACAATAGTTTCTATCTATCTATATATACTGACTTTGTTTTATTATAGTGCTAACAGACGCTCGAACGCGGCTGACGGACCGCTGTCAAACCAACGGGAGAGAAAGAGTGAGAATATCATATTTCCCTCTCTTTCTCTCCCATTGGTCAGACGGCGGTTGAGGTCAGCCGCGTTCGAGCGTCTGTTAGCACTATGAAACGAGAATTACTTAGGTCAGAACCGGTCGTCATTAAATCCTTAAACTGACTACTTAAATACTTAGACTTCAATACTCAGGATCAGAAACAAAATGCTGCCAATTCAGCAGAGCAGCACAAGCGCCGCAAATAATTATGCTAACCTTGGCAGTGGGTTACATATTAGAGTCATTAGGCCCTTGTGGACCAATGGATTTAAAAAAAAAATTAAGCTAATTTTATTAGACTGAACCCAACAAAATCCACAACCTATTGTCTATTTGTTTTCCGATCTACATCACATTCTCTGTCGTCGGGTGTTTAGAAAAAAAAAGTAGAAATATGACCTTGGCATGGCAACAGCGTGCGAAGTCGGACATGGGAGCGAGAATGGACCCTATTCGAGATTATTTTACTCAGTGGCGTGGATTCTGCTCTCAGATCAGACAAGCAAGGGAGATATGATTAGGTATACGTATCACCAAAGATAATTTAGTAATAGGTATCACTCTCAGAAAAAAAGAATGGAAGTGTTATACCTACCTACAGGTTCCACTGAAGCACTTACAAACCTTGGTCGTCCATTCGATGACGTTTGATCTTCTCGTTTGCAGTTGTGTGTAGCTCAATATTGAAGTGTGCGTCTGTAGAACTGGTAAAAATATGTCAGTGTGTGCATTACGTCTTTACCTCGCCCATTTCAGTTATTAGCAGACATTTTGAACACGAACGATGATTGCACTTAGGCATATCTCCCTTGTTGTTTGGTTTGAGATTCTGTAATACCTTCCCAAACACGCTCAAATAATTTTGTTGCAAAACTTTAGACTATTTTGCTTGACATCCGCGACTCGCGAGGCATGACAATGGTAACACTTTTTGTGAAAAGCTGCAGAATTTGTTAAAGGATTCCTTTGAGATGTTAAAAGTGTTTTTTGCTTCTACCGTCGAATTTTGACATTGAAATAAAAAGTTAGCAGCGACCTAATTATCTGTGCAGTTGAATGTGAGAGCCACCATCGAATTTTCTAACCAAATCTGACAGCTATCCGAAGTAACATTTTAGTTTTATAGTTTAACCAACTATACAGATAAGTTGGTCGGTCTGTATCTGTGGCCAAATGAAAGAACTAAATTTTGTCAACAGGAGGGTGTTAGTTTTGTTCAGAAAATGTGGAAAATATGATGGTGGCTCCCCTACTCAATTCCAGATAACGTGGTGGCGCGGAAGCTAGACCTTTCAAGCCCCATAAGCATAGAGGCATACCAATACGTAGGATCCATCAAAGCATGGTACTCAAGTATTGTGCTGTTTACTTTTAATAAAAGAAGTTTTTAAATCATATTAGTGGTTTCAGAGCTTAAAGCTCATTGATGACGAAGTGTTGGTGGGAAAGAAATTTCAGAATCTGAACCACCGGCGTAAAGTCGCAAGCTTGTCGGTATTTTATAGGATTTTCCACGGAGAGTGTGCAACGGAACTTCACGAACTTGTTCCCCCATCACCTTTTCATCACCGGACGTCCAGACGAACGGCAAGGCGTCACCCTTACTTGCTCGAAATGCCATTTATTCGCACCAAGCGTTATGACTCTTCTTTCTTAATTAGAACAGCAAAACAATGGAACGCCTTGTCCTTGCCCTGTCTGTGTTTCCGCAGCATTACAATCTTGGAGTGTTCAAGTCTAGGGTTAATAGGTTATTACTGGGCAAACGTGCTCCATCTTCGACCGCATCATCGCTTTCCATCAGGCGAGATCGCGGTCAAACGTTAGCCTAGTACGATGAAAAAAAAAAAAAAAAAACTCCTAAATGTGACAAACTTTGAAACATAGCCTATGGCACTGAGAAATAGTGTACCTTTCTATTTTTTTTTTTTTTTTTTTGTTAACCTATACTGTCCCACTCCTGGGCAATTAATATTATAATGAAAGAATATTTAAAATCGGTTGTGTAGTTTCGGAGTATATCTCCTACAAACAAACATACCTCTTCATAATATTAGTGTACATAACACATAGTTATTAAATAGAGACTAACAATTTTAATAACATTAGATCATACAGTAAATGATACCTACAACATAATAATGGTAAATAATTTATCATTTTGGCAGCATTCCGACAAAATGCACAGGAAATTGTCGAATTATCCTCTTATTATCAGTGACCACTAGGCTTCATTACATCATTACTAGCTTATTATTATTATATATATATATATATATATATATATAGATAAAATTAAACAAGCCTTAATTGTTAAAAGCAAACTTTACTGAAAAATTACATTTTTTTTTTATATTGACGTGTAATGCTAAATTATTACCTATAAAAGCTAATTTTCCCTGAAAAATAACATGAAAATGTTTTATTTGGGTGTAATGCAAAATTATTATAGAAGCAAATTTTGCTGAAAATTAACAATAAAAATTTTTATTTACGTGTACTTAATGCAAAATTATTATGATATTTATAAAGAAATTTTACAAAAAATTAACATAAAAATGTTTTAATTAGGTGTCAAAGTCAAATCATTAATTATTGCACATTATGTTATATAGGTGAAACTTATATAAACATAATGACTAAATTAGTGTATGGCAATTTATATAACTACTAGCGGTCCGCTCCGGCTTCGCACGGGTATAGATTATAGCCTATGTCACCCGGGGATAGTGTAGCTTCCCAACAGTGAAAGAATTTTTCAAATCGGTTCAGTAGTTTCGGAGCCTATTCAATGCAAACAAACAAACAATCAAATCTTTCCTCTTTATAATATTAGTATGGATATATGATGCCGAAATATGGAGCGGCCCGATTTGTTTTATAATGAATTTTCTATTGAATCACACACACTATTGCACATTCTAATTAATACGTTTTTTTTTTTGCAAAATTTTGTTAATTTTCGTCACTCTTTTCGTTGTCAGGTAATTCATTAAATAGCTTGATGGCCATTGCATGCTGGTGAAAAATTATTATAATATGTAAATCTTTACAGTTAACGCATAAATGCTTTACACCAGTCGTCCAAGCAGTGGTAGCAGTCCGAAGAGTACTTGGAGGTAGCGTTGCAAGTTTCCTTCATCCATTTTTGAAATGACTCCTTATCTTTTTTCAGTACCAGAAAATGTCCAAGCACAACATATGCCTGGAATATTAAAAAAACATGCTTGTAGCTAAAAAGTAACATTTTCAAACAACTTCAAATAAACCAGCCAAGTGCGAGTCGCGCTCGCGCACTGAGGGTTCCGTACCACCACAAATTATAAAAGGTCGTCCAAGTAACTGAATTACCAGTTATTGTTCAGGTTTAACGCCTTACGCAACGCAAGCCTATTATTAAATTTAAAAATAAATTACTTAGTTTTTACTGCCAAACTATTAAGCTCATCATCAGCCAGAAAACGTCCACTGCTGAACATAGGCCTCCCCCTTTAACCTCCACACTGAAAGACAGCCTGCCTTTTGCATCCACTGGATGCCCGCGACTCTCACGATGTCGTCAGTTCATCTAGTGGGAGGCCTACCTACGCTGCGTCTTCTGCTTCGTGGTCTCCACTCAAGAATCTTTCTTCCCCATCCGTTATCGGTTTTTTGAGCGATATGGCCTGCCCATTGCCACTTCAACTTGCAAATTTTAACAACTAAAACTATTAAACTAACCCTTAGAATAACTACATAAAAAAACTAAGTACATTCGCAAAATTTAAGCCATTCAAATAGTGTCATATATGGCTCCAAAAAAATATAAAAATTTTACTATGACAATTTGCGCGGTGAAATCGTACCACAACAAATCAGAAAAGCAGCATAAGAGTTATGGTGTGACATTCCACAGGTAATCCATTAATTACTTGCTTAAATCGTTTAAAATACCAATCGAAACGTAAGCTACAAAGCGAATTTGTAGCTTGAGAAGGCGTTGTTTGGAAACCTACCTTCTCTGAGTAGTTATTTAAGAACTAACCTTATCAAATCCTGCTGTTACTAATTTCTTCCCATAAACATCACCAACTCCTGCTAATTCGGTGACAGGCTTGTCACCCATGGGCTCCCCCACAAAGTTTTTGTGTTTCTGTGAAGTACTGGACATTGTGATAATGGCAAATAACTATTTTGTACCGGGAACGAGAAGATACAAACGGCGGCACTGCACCACTAGAGTTCCTGAACTGAACTGAAACTGTAACAAATGGAATTATTTCAAACGAAATTATACCTAACAAATACCTACATACACAGTAAATACCACAGAATAAAGACTAAACCATAGAAGTGCAGATATATAATAAATTTTATAAGTGTAGATTAATATATTTTTATTTAGTGTCATTAGTTTAATTTAGTTAAGTTTGTTTTGATTCCAAATATGTATAATTAATTATTTATTGCCTGAAATAAAAGTTTTATCATTTAATATAATAAATAAGCATAAACGAATTAAACATGTTACTTTTTAGAGTTCCGTACCGATAGGGTAAAAATGGGACCCTATTACTAAGCCTACGATGTCTCTCTGTCCGTCTGTCTATCTGTCTATCTGTCCGTCTGTCCGTCTGTCCGTCTGTCCGTCTGTCCTACCTATTAACGGCTGTATGTTTCGAACTGTAATAGATAGCTAGTTGAAATTTTCACAGAATATGTAATGTTACGGCGGATTAACTAACAAATAATAAAAAAGTCAAAAAATAAACACTAAAGGAGAGTCCCCCACACGATGAAAGTTTTTTTTTTGAACCTTTTATGCCAACATTATTACAACAGATATATTTTGACAGGACGGCAAATTGTAGGGCTGTACACTGTTGTAATTTACTAGGGACCTGTAAAAGGCTCCAAAGGCTACATATTATTTGACAGACGGCGTACTACGCTTTGTAAATCACGTGACGGATTCTATATGCTAGTCTATATTCTTAGGGCAACACACATATATATATCGCACCTTTAAACAGTAGTTAAACGTTTAAATTATTAACAACAGTAGTAAATTATGTCTATATGTATATAACTACTTGAACAAAACAAAACAAACAAATAATTGATTAAACAAATAGACAAGCCATTAAATGCCAGTTAAGGGCGCGTTCAAAAACGACAGCCCATAAATTATAAGAAACCAAATAACGACACTAATAAGTAGCCCGACCACTGCCTCCGAATTACTGGATAGATATGTGACCTATTTTAGAAGGACTTTGCAGACGGGCAACTGTCAACGATTCAAGTCATTCAAAGCGTTGAACAAAAAAAATTAGGACTTAAAAAAATGTGGTTCTCAATTGGACTGTTTTTTAAATATAGGTGTGTGGTTTTTTATCTCCGCCTGTTGTTCATCATCATCATCATCATCATTTCACTGCTGGACACAGGCCTCCCCCATCGATCTCCAAAAGGGCCGGTTGGAAGCGGCCTGCATCCAGCGTTTCCCTGCGGTCTCTTTTAGGTCGTCTGTCCATCTTGTTGTTGTCGTCCGTCCGCCGGTTGTTAGTCGTTTTTAATTAAGTACTATGTTTTCATTTAATAGTTTATATTATTATTCAATGGCATTCTCGAAATAACATTGAAATTTGGAGAATGTTTTACCTTACAGGGCAAAAAATCAAAATCAAATTTAATTTACAAATTATTTTAGGCAGACTCCTCTGAAACCATCCTATTTATTAATAAACATTATTATTATGTAGTTATAACAAAAGCGATGGTGGCCGAGCGCTACCAACTGCGCTTTACAATCTGACAGCACCCGGTTCGATCCTCAGCTCTGCACCAATAATTTAATTAGTACTTCAATAAATGATGTGCTGTTTTCAATGACTTCGCTCAAAAACGGTGAAGGAAAACATCATGAGGAAACCGGTATGACCAAGAATAAGTAAAAAAAATTACTGACTTCAAAAAGTAGGAGGTTATCAATTCGATTGTATGTTTTTTATGTCAAAAGATCCAGGAATGAAACAACGCCAATAAATCAGTTGATTGCAAGAACGTTTGAAAAGTCTTTCAATTTTTGGCGATTTTTAAACGACCCTCTGCCACTTTAGTTGCCCGCCTGCTCGTCCTAGGATCCCCTTATCTACTATCAATGTCTGTACCCACGTCAATTTGACCGACAGTTGGGCCACTCTGTATGTTTGTTTGTATCTACGTTTAAAGACTTACTAGCTATGCTTTGTGGTTTCTCTCGTATTTTTCAGTTTTCTCTCATTTACCGGGAATAGTAAACTACGTTATAAATAGGTAGCTGTTTTTAATTAATAAAAGACATAGATAATAGCATATTGACCTATCCATTAGAGTCAGTTGCCCATTGATGGAGAAATTTTGATGCGCAAGAAGTATTATTCTGAAGCGCCATTAATTAAACAAAAAAAAAAAAAAAAAAACAGTAGAGTTCGAAACTTCAGGAATCAAAATAAAGTAAATACACGATAAAATAAATTGTTGGAAAAAAGAAAAAAAGCGTTCGAAACATCAGTTAAATAAAGATAAATACAAGCGATAAATCCAAAAGTGTTTAATTTTAACGTGTTTTAATTATCAAAAATAATAAAATCTGATTGTTTACAAATACTGGGGCACTTTTTTTTTTTTTTTTTTTTCTACAGTGTTACAGTACTTAAGAATAGCCAATATAATTTACCTACTATTTATACAATACAATACAAAAACTCTTTATTAAAATACCACAAAACAAGGATAACATAAAAATTACAACAAAAATATTATCTAGGCTTTTAACAGGCGGCCTTATCGCTTATTTATACATGTGTACATAGATTTAACTGATTTATTGAAACAGCAATAGGTGCAATTATGGATGAACGTAAAATTGTAGGCTGTGGTGTAGCCAAGGCCAGCATACGTGTGGCCATAACTGTTCAATCGGGAACTGAGGTTTATACAATAAACTAATAGACTTGAATAGTTTTTCTCAAAATTTGCGTGAACATAACGTAAAAATCGGACCGGTAAGCGCAGCGTAGGATGTCCACCCACAAGATGGACAGACGACCTAAAAGAGTCCACAGGGAAACGCTGGATGCAGACCGCTTCCAACCGGCCCTTTTGGAGATCATGTCCAGCAGTGGACGTCCTACGGCTGAAATGATGATGATGATGAACGTAAAAATATATCTAAGCATCATCGCTTAGTATCCGGCGGGTTGGAGGCCAAACGCAAGCCTATTACTAAATTAAATAAAATTTAACAATATTATACCTTACAAAACATATGGTAAAGAAACTGTCTCAAAGTCCTAAATTGGATAAAAGGTAAGGTGGTAGACGCGACACGGAATTTTAAAGGCAACTAATTGACGCCAGCAATTTGTTGGTGGCAAAAATGACGTTCCAAGAACACGCTGGAATGAAAACGTACCGGTGTTAACTCGGGAATCAACGCCGGACCATATTTATTCAATATTTATAATAATTTGCCCCGAACTGGGGTCTCACGACCCCTCTAATATTTTAATGAAAATTTGTCACGTTCCGCCTGAGCCGCGCGTGCAAGCGAGAGCGCGGAACAAGTGATAGAGAGGCACGATCAGCCTAAGCGTTATCACTTAAAATTATCGTCCGGAAACCGACTTTACAGACAACCCCTTTTTAACATAAAGATCGGCAAACAAGCAATCTGTCTACCTAATAGTAAGCGTTTTTTTTTTTGGTTTGTCGATGTGAAGCATTTGTTGTCGCGTCTTGGCAGTAAAGCCGACTCGTATGCCGGGACGGCAAATGACATGACGCTCTCTTATGCAGTCGCCTTTTATTGTATAAAGCGCAGGTATGGCCGCACATGGAGTATTGCTCACATCTCTGGAGTGGCGCACCGAAGTACCAGCTCGATCCTCTTGACTCCTTGCAGAGAAGAGCCGTTAGACTTGTCGATGATCCGAACCTATCTGGTAAGTTGGAGCCGCTGAGCTTGCGCAGAGACGTTGGTTCGCTCAGCTTGTTCTACAGATATTATAACGGGGAATGCTCTGATGAACTTTTTGACCTTATCCCCCTATCCCGGTTTTACCACCGAACCGGCCGCCATCGCCAAAAATGCCATCCGCACATTATAGATGCGTGGAAGACTCGCACTGTTCGATTTGATCGATTATTTCTGCCACGTACCTGTAAGTTGTGGAATGGCTTACCACCTTCGGTTTTTCCTCCGAAATATAATTTGGACTGCTTCAAACGAAGGGTGAATAGAGTCCTCAAAGGTAGGCAACGCACTGACAATGCCCCGGGTATTGTAGGTGTCTATAGGCGGCGGTGACCACTTACCATCAGGTGGCCCGTTGCTTGTTTGCCACTTATTCTATAAAAAAAAAAAAAGTCATTTTCAAATGTTCACACATGCAGGGCTTCCCGTGTCCTGTATTTTTTTTAGTAAAAAAATCGGCAGGCAGGCCCGTTCTGCCTGATATCATTGTGATAACTCGATGTTGTCGATACTTTGCCAGCCCGGATAAATGTTTGTAGATTTTATGTTGACATAACACTAGCTAAATAAGCAAAATGGCTATGCCAAAACTAAAGAATAGTGTGATTAATTGATTATTTACGAGATATTTACCGTGGTAAGGTTATGGAATGAGCTCCCGATATTTCGGCGCAGTTACATGCACCATGTTCACGGGTAGACTGTGCTGAAATATCGGGAGCTCATTCCACAACCTTACCACGGTAAATATCTCGTAAATAATCATATAACTTTAGTGAAGAACCGTTATAGTTTAAAACAGTGTTTAAAATAATAGTAATTTGACTCAGAAAGCGTTCTCGTCCCGTTTTCTTGCCCGCATTGAGTATGATTTTATTTCTCGTACAGATAGCATCACACCACTTATTATTGTGTAAAAGCATTGCTGCAGGTTGTCCTTGTTTTGTTGACCGTACTGGTGAGGTTGGAAGTGACTCGGAAACTTTAAAGCTTAGTACAATTTCGCAGAAAAGTCCAAAATAATTTAAAAAATTGCTAGATCTAATGCTTTTATTAACTAAACAAAATACAAGCCAATACTACAAAAACAACAAAAAAAATTTTTTTTTTTGTTTAAATTAGTACGGCTGTCAAGGCATTTTGTAAGAAATTTGTTGTAGCCAGTTGCACCCATATAAACGAAACGTCAGTCATTCGATCGACGCGTTGATCTAAATAAGAATGTTCAATCAAGGTTCACTCATAATGCCTGGTAACAGATTTTCCTTCTCATTTCCGTTCTATTTACTTCTCTTTTCTGTGACAAATACAGTTAGATTGCCTATAAACCGTTGAAAGTCTAAAGACAGTCCAAATGCTCAAGCCCACTATCAGTTGGCAGAGTACTCAGCACGCTGGCGGCATTACCACGTTGAATGGCAATGCTTATGCGTTGAGCCAGAAACACGCCAGCATTTTGGTCCCGCGTCGTATTACCCAGGCGCTTTGTAAGATTTTTGAAAATAAGGTGTGCTCTCGATCCCCAATTGCCCAATGTCTACACCCCAATTTTTTTATTTTTTTTTGCGAAATTTCCTTTATGGTGTTTCGGTCTTTGGGGGTTCCTAGATAAAACATTACATTTTGATATTATGACACCGTTTTCTAATTTTAAGCTAACCACGGAAGAAAACACACTTAAACTTAGAATTTCCAAAATTGCTAAAAGTTGGAAAAGAGGGCCTTAAATATAAAGCTTGTAAAAACGTCATTAGGGACTTCGACAAAATTAAATTAATGGACGGGCCCAGAAGAAGCGCATTTTTGAAGATTACAAAATGAGCGCCGGCGCTCACTTCGTTTCAGTCGGTCTCTAGCCGTAGGAAGTGCGACACGCGTCTATTGTTTTGTGATACCGAAAAATCTGACAAAATTATGCCTTCGTGTGCTTTCCCAAAGTGTAAATAGGTACACATCAAAAAACCGCAATTTTTTTGTAAAAACTGTACATGGTTATTATTAGCTGTTGAAGTATAATATGTCCAACGGTTTTGCCTTGTTTTTACTGAGCAATATCAATGGTTATGGCCCGTCCATTAATTTAATTTTGGTCGAAGATTAGAGACGAATAAAATAATATATCATAATGAATCTTTCCATATTAATAGCTGAACACAATTTGACGCGCGTTCATTATTTTAAAATGTGGTAAGTATTACATTTAATATTTCCCTCTTGCCGATGACGATCAACTTTCGTTCGCGATTGTACTTTACATTTTTAACATAGCGATGTAACACAATAGATGATGATTTGATAAAAGTTTGACGATTTTTGGTTCAGGAATCCTTTACCCTTTGAAGTGTTTTTGTGGTGCCATGTTACAACAGGCTACCCGATAGAACTGGTAGATAATGATGCCGCATGGTTTTTGAGTATATAGTTTAGTTTATAAAACTTTGGCTGCGGTCCTATATAGGATTGCGTTTGGCTGCCAACTCGCCTGATGTTAAGCGATGATGCGGTCTACGTTGGAGCACGCTTGTCTAGAAGTAACCGATTCAAGGTTACACGTAGCCGTAATTATTTGGGTTTTTATGACCATATTGTTTTTTATTAATTAGTTTTTAAGGTTCCGTGCCCAAGGGGTAAAAACGGGAACCTATTACTAAGCGTACGATGTCTGTCAGTCTGTCTGTCTGTCCAACCGTCCTACCTTTAAATGGCTGTATCTTTCGAACCGTCATAGATAGCCAGTTGAAATTTTCACAGAATATGTAATGTTACGGTGGATTAACTAAAAAATAATAAAAAAGTCAAAAAGTAATAAACGTTTTTTGTATTAGCTCTAATGTAAAAAAACATAATATGTACAAAAGTCAAATTTGGCATGATTATATCACACATTCTAAAGTATAACAAAAAAATAATGAATAATGGCCAAGTGCGAGTCGGTGACAAGTTTCTGTTCATTACCAAGTTATAATGAGTAATTTCGTTAGGTATTTAATTTTGTGGTGATACGGAACCCTCAGTGTTCGAGCCCGACTCGCACTTGGCCGGTTTATTATTTTAACATTTAACAAAGTTTCACGGATTTGTCTGAAAACGTAGGTAAAGTCAGCTTATTTTTAACGATTGCGCAGAATGCGACCGGAAGGAACCTAACACATTTTAATTGATTAACTACAGGTTTTTCCCAGTTACTCCAGAGCAGATAAGTAGTCAAGATGTTCGGAGAAAACCCAGGAGTCAAGGATCTGACCTTTTAACTAGGTACAGTCAGACTCAGAACTGGGATATATTTAAAATTAATCATTTGCTCGCGGCGTACCTAAAACGCAGTGTGCCTTTAATCTAATAATCAGAATCAAAAATTAACTTACGACGAATTCAAAATCAATTCACAAAGCGAAATTAACTCTGTCTTTCTGTTTGGATGTTTGTTAGCTTTTCACGACTAAACGCCTAAGCCCATGATCCAAGAAAACAAGGTCTGGCACTCTGGGAGTTGTACCGCAATGACGTCACTGTCCAGTTGCCACTTTATTGTAACAAATACAGATATTGGGAAACAACTTTTTTAATAATCTATTAAATAAAATACAAAAAGCATTTCAATTGTCATTTGGTTTGTCCGCTCAAGCAAGTTAAGCACGAATTGAATATATTAAACACAATTTTATCAAAACCACATTGATTTATTGGATTCCTACAGGTAATATACGGATATTGGGGGGTTATAATTTCACGCTACTGTTAACACAGAAAATCATAGAGAGTCCACCATTGTTTCGTGTATCGTCATCTCTCTCGAACTTGTTGTAAATTACTTATTCTGCTCTTGCTTATGCACGTGTACGTGTATCCATGACATTGATGACATCATTGTGGTACGCCCACGTCACATTATTTCTCGGAGTGCTATACCACTGCTATACTTATAATATAATAGTATAATTTTGTATTTATAAATAATTTAAGTTAGATTTTATATTTATTGTAATTTGTTGTTTTGTATATTTTCTTGTAAAACTTTGGTATTTCTATTTATTTCTTTTTGTCTTTTATAATGTGTTTTTGATGCACGCCTACCTACCATTTGTTCCAACCTGGTGGATGACTGGTAGAAAATGTTTAGCATTAAGCCCTCCAATTGTACATAATTATCTACTTAATTTGTAAGTGTGCAATAAAGTCTTAAATAAATAAATAAATTTACCTGGCGGATTATAATATTATACCATGCCTAAGCCGATCTTAACGAAATTTGGCAGGATGCCAGTATACATCATAAAGGCATCATAAAGGATGCCATCATAGTGGCATCATAAAGCATAATACGTAGGGTTACTTTTCCTCGAGAAAATGCCGAAAAACTGGTAAATCACGGGTATTCCTCGGGATTCAGCAACATTATTTTTACCAATGATTGTGTAACTAACTGTACTTATAACCGCACAGATTTTTCAATTCTCAAATGACACATCACTGGGCAATATAAAAAGGGAGACGCATCTTTTGTAGCATTACTTAGCATAGTATTCGTTATACCATCAACGTGAAAAACTACGGGAGTGATAAGATTAAAAAACATGCGTACGCTACTGCTAGTGATAGTTGCAATATCAACTGTCACTTTTGCTCGAGCAGGATCTGACTGGTGGGACTACTTCAGCGATGAAAACTGGTGGCATAACCTCAGACACAGGAACACAAGGATTGCTGAAGCGGATTGCTTGCTGTTCAGACGAAGACCCCCCCAAAACGTGATCCCCGAAGCCACGACCGATGAAATCACCGGGATACCTCTAGCAAGAAACCACATCATCCCTGGCAACACTCTGCTACGTTTTTTTAATACTGCTCTCCAAGAAAATGGCAATAACAACAATCAACTTGGAGGACTACTTCAAATTTTAGGTGCTCTAGCTAATACTTTTATGGATTACTACGACGGTATCGATGGAATCAGTGGACACGTTCGACGCCAGTTGAATACGATCCGTTTAACTCAATTACATTATGAAACGGGTGATGAAGTGTCTATGAATGCGTTGTTTGACTCGAATAATTTAGCGAGAGCCATATTTTACTGGATGCCTGCAAATATTTTCATGGGCCCTCGAAACAGAGCTGATGATCCTGGCGACAACTTTGAAAACAATGCCAATATCATAGTGGAAAACCCAATTATATTTGGACTTCTAAGGATGATAGACCACACAATGAATTCGTATATACAAAACAGGGAAGTGGTTGACTTTAACCAGGCTATAGAATTGTTACAAGACCACATATTCATGGGGATACGTGAACCGTATCCGTTTCAAATAAACCAATGGCGTGCAAGGTACATGAATGAGTATGGCTTGCATTTTTACGAAATAAATACAGACCCAACTGTAACAACAACACTTGATACGACGAGGCTTGACCTTCCGACCGATGACCCTGAGACAGCTAAGAAACATTTCAAGAAACGCGAAACTGCGACAAGTGCTGCTGTCAACAAAGACCCTCTGTGCTACCTTCCCATTGTAACGTATGAAATAGCACTTAAAGAAGATAATTTAATAATCGCAGCCAATATTATAGAAAGGACAAATAACGGGAATGGATTTAAAAATAAATTGAATTACAAATCTTGGAGAGATTGGTTAGAAGCATCTCCATGGAATGACAGATTTTTTTTATTTTTCTGGGCAGATGGAATTGCTACGTATGGAGAATCTATGGTGAATGATAAATATGGTTACATTTTTGTAGACAAATCTTTTGTTGTTGGAGTCGCAGGAGCAGATTTACGTTTAGGAAACGACAGTTGGACACACAACCCAGGTTGGGATGGCAGCACGCTGGGTGGACAAATGTTTTTTGATAAGAACGGTAGACCCGTAGCTATAGCTGTGAGTGATAAGGACAATGCGAAAGAACGCAAAGGATGGCTCTACATTTACAGCAGAGAACGTAAATGGAAAGAAGTTCCTAGTATCGATATAGCTAAAACATTATCTTCGATATTTAACAAAGACGATACTGAATGTTTGGATGCAACAGCGATGACCTTTAAAGTGAACAATATGAATTTTACTTATAAACATGATGAGTTGAAGAGATAAAGTTCCCTTGAAAATAAAAAGTGGGGTAATTTTAATCGATCCGAAAATATTTGGCCGAACTTGATCGAAGAAGCAGAATCTATGTGAATTATCTTAGAATAACTACTCAGAGAAGGTAGGTTTCCAAACAACGCCTTCTCAAAACGTAAGCTACAAATTCGCTTTGTAGCTTACGTTTCGATTGGTATTTTAAACGATTTAAGCAAGAAAATTAATGGATTACCTGTGGAATGTCACACCATAACTCTTATGCTGCTTTTCTGATTTGTTGTGGTACGATTTCACCACGAAAATTGTCATAATTTTTTATTTATTTTTTTGGTGTCATTTATGACACCATTTGAATTGCTTAAATTTTGCGAATGTACTTGGTTTCTTTGTGTAGTTATTCTAAGGTGAATTATATTATAATTTAATATTGCTTTATTTGCGAATCTGCTATCAGTCGCTGTAGTTTAGTTCCTGTTATTATGTTTTTGTAATCAAGGTCATAATAAAGAGCATAATATTATTTTACAATATTTATGTAGTAACTAACAATTGTGTTTTGTTTTGTTATAATAATATTTAATTAGCTAAATATCTTCATTTAATTCCAATTTGAACATTTTGGTGCCCACTAAATAATATAATTATTATACAGTTGAAATATTTCTCATATTGGATTGTAGTACTTCCAACCAAAGGTCTGGACACGAGGGGAATCCTTAAATAGAATTTTGTATTTTTAACCGACTTCAAAAAGAAGGAGGTTATCAATTCGACTGTATGTTTTTTTTGTACGTATGTTACGCGATTACTCCAAGGCATGATGACCAATATTTTTTTATTACCTCATAAAAAAGCTGATCATAAATAGAGCCCATCAACGAAAACAAAATTAAAATTAGTACAAAAATAAATAAGTTATAAGCATTTTAATTTCATGCTAGACAGAGAGCGCACTATACTGAGTCGTGACGTCACGGCTAAGGAGCGAGCTTGATCGATTTATTTATTTTTTGTTTTGTTCGCCTCAATACGAAAATCAAAATTGGGAAAAGTTGCCCAGAAAAATGGAAAATTCAGGTTTGTTTACTATACATTTTGGACAGGACAACGTTTGCCGGGTCAGCTGGTATATCAAGATTTGCATGTTGAAGTGGCAATGGGCAGGCAATTTTTTTCCAAAAAAGACTGAAGAGGTAACGGGGGTTGGAATTTTGTGTTGAAAGTTTTTTTAATAACGAAGCTGCAATTTGGCAGGTAGATTGCTTATGGGATGTAGAAGTACGGATGAAACGATTTTGCAATAGGGCCGAATAAAGGAGAATTTGGAGGTTCAACGTTGTGTTGAATGTTATGCATCTAGGAAACTAATTTAGCAAGAAATAAGGAACGCAAAAGGGGGATTGAAAGTTTATATAAAAGTCTTTTAATTTTTATATTAGGGACGTGCAATTTGGTATTCAGGTTGATATTGAAAAGGAGGTTCAACATTTATTTTAAAATCCTATGTTTTTGATGTTAGGGATATAAAATTTGGTATTCAGGCTATTAGTATAACATAAATAAATACTGATATAATATTTTTACAAAAAGGAAGGATTAAGGAGGTGGGACTGGAGTGTGTATGTTGTGTTCAAAGATATGCTACTACTAAACTGTAATTTGGCAAGTAGGTTCCTAAAAGGGTATACTAGTAAATTATATTGCGAAAGGACCGAATTAAGGGGTCCAAAAAGGGGTTGAAAGTTTAGGTGAAAGTCTACGCGTAGGTACGAAGTCGCCGGTAAGGGCTAGTCTATACTATATCCTATACTAATATTATAAAGAGGAAAGATTTGATTGATTGTTTGTTTGCATTGAAAAGGCTCGGGCACTGACGGTTCCGTACCACCACATACTTTGTCTATACTATCTATACTAATTTATACTAATATTATAAGGAGGAAAGATTTGATTGTTTGTTTGTTTGCATTGAATAGGCTCCGAAGCTACTGAACCGATTTGAAAAATTCTTTCACTGTTGGGAAGCTACACTATCCCCGGGTGTAATAGGCTATATATCTATACCCGTGCGAAGCCGGGGCGAGCCGCTAGTCTATACTAATATTATAAAGTGGAAAGATTTGATTGATTGTTTGTTTGTTTGCATTGAATAGGCTCCGAAACTACTGAACCGATTTGAAAAATTCTTTCACTGTTGGGAAGCTACACTATCCCCGGGTGTAATAGGCTATATATCTATACCCGTGCGAAGCCGGGGCGAGCCACTAGTCTATACTAATATTATAAAGTGGAAAGATTTGATTGATTGTTTGTTTGTTTGCATTGAATAGGCTCCGAAACTACTGAACCGATTTGAAAAATTCTTTCACTGTTGGGAAGCTACACTATCCCCGGGTGTAATAGGCTATATATCTATACCCGTGCGAAGCCGGGGCGAACCGCTAGTCTATACTAATATTATAAAGTGGAAAGATTTAATTGATTGTTTGTTTGTTTGCATTGAATAGGCTCCGAAACTACTGAACCGATTTGAAAAATTCTTTCACTGTTGGGAAGCTACATTATCCCCGGGTGACATAGGCTATATATCAATACCCATGCGAAGCCGGGCGGCTGGGCGGGGCGGCTAGTATAGTATAAACAAAATGTGTGAAAACCACGTCAGTTTCCATTCCATGATTTCCGCAACGTTCCTGGAAGATTCCTCAGATGTTTCAATGGACGTAACCCAAAATTTTCAATTAATGACTCAATACACACACGGTCTGCCGCAAATAGCGAGCGGATGTGAGCGGCAGACGGACGGGCGGGCTGCTTTATTTTTACCTCGTTTACATTGATCCAGTCGCTAGATTATGTAGAACTTGGTTAACTCTAAAGCAGTGTTTCTTAACCAGTAGTCCGCGGACCTCCCGCGAGTATATATTATGTAACCTATATTACCATAATCATCATCATCATCATCATCATCATTTCAGCCGTAGGACGTCCATTGCTGGACATAGGCCTCCCCCATCTCCAATAGGGCCGGTTGGAAGCAGCGTGTATCCAGCGTTTCCCTGCGCTCTCTTTTAGGTCGTCTGTCTAATAATAGGTTTAAATTATGGTGTGTGATATAAATAGAATAAACAAAATAAATAAATATTCGGAACATTTTTGCACACATTTCTGACCCCAAACTAAGCAAAGCTTATACTATGGCTTCCAGAGACTGATATACATATATAATGATATATTTTTAAATAGGTACATTAAAAAAAAAAACTTTTTAATTTATTTTTTTGTTCTTGTTTTGCTTGCTCTACGAGCTCCATTTTGTACATTCATTATCTACTAAAATATTATTAATTACTACCTAAGATACATTTCTTAAAATAAAAAACAAGGTGTTGTCCGTGGGGCAAAGTACCAAGAACACTGTCTACATACTTTAATATATATTAACGTCCAGATATAGAACAAATACAAATGTTCATCACATGAATGTTTGCTCTAGGTGGGAATCGAGAACGCTCATGCTCAGAAGGTAGGTTCACTACCAACTGGGCCAATGGGGCTATCTAATATGAGTCCCTGGGACTCAGGTGTCAACTTTTCGGAATCGGCAGTGCAAGTACCGTTCTTTATCGATCGTCAAATTCGCTAAAATGCCATAGAATCGATCACAGCGAGTACTGAAAAAATGGCATATTATCGAATTTGACGACCTCAACTGTCAATTTGACGATCGGTAAAAGAACGGTACTTGCACCCCGGATTCGACGTAGGGAACTTTATAGTTACTGGAGTATATACTGGACTGATGTGAAGCGACGCGCCAGATTCGTGGAACGACAGCACCGCCTCAGATTGCTCCATTCCATTGATACTATTTTAGATTCCACTCGCGATGTGTGAATGACATTAAACGTAATAAACCTGCTCACTTATACTATTAGTTAGCCCCAAACTGCAACCTGCGACTCTTGTACCATCAAAACCTATTTACTGATTCTGCTCATAATAGAGTTATCGTCATTATCATAAGCCAGCAGACATCCACTGTTGAACATAGGCCTCCCCCTTATAGTACTAAGTACTAACAGACGTGTGGATATGGCGGACGGCGGCCGTCCCAAAGGGAGGGAAAGGTATTTTTTTATCTTTCCTTCCTGTTGGTTGGCAGTGGTCCGCAGCTAAGTCCGTCACGTCTGTTAGCTACTTTAGACCTCCACGCTGAACGACAGCCTGCCATCTGCATCCACTGGATGCCCGCGACTCTCACGATGTCGTCGGTCCATCTAGTGGGAGGCCTACCTATATACGCTGCGTCTTCCGGTTCGTAGTCCCCACTCAAGAACCTTTCTTCCCCATCGGTTATCAGTTCTTCGAGCGATGGGGCCTGCCCATTGCCACTTCAACTTGCAAATATGAGCAGCTATGTCGGTGACTCTGGTTCTTAAGCGAATATCCGGATTCTATCGCGCAAATAGGGTTTTGACTGTTATAAAATTATGATTCTCCAAAGACTGCCCCGGTGATCCAGTTGGTAGTGAACCTGCCTTCAGCGCTTGGGGGCGTGGGTTCGATTCCCACCTAGGACAAACATTCATGTGATGAACATATTTTGTGTTTTGTGTGTGATGGTTATATCTATTCTTTGAGAATTCTTTGAAATATACATATTATTATATTTTTGTTTCATGCATCACTTGACTGTATTATACTATGTCTTAGTTAATTCGCCGTAACATTAATTTACATAGTTTGTGAAAATTATTACGCTTCGAAAGATACAGCCGATAAAAGTTAGGACGGACAGACAGACAGAAACACAGCGTAGGCTTAGTAATAGGGTTACGGTCTTTGAGTACGGAACACTAATATTGTGGTCACCCATCCTAAAATTGACCGGGCCAAGCGTTGCTTCATTTCCAACTAGCTGCGCCCCGCGGTTTCACCCGCGTAGTGATGAAAAATTGTCATGATGATGATGGAAAGCCTATGTCACTTTCTGGCTCATGAACTATACTCATGCAAAAAATCAGGTCGATCCGTTGTTCCGTTGCAGCGTGAAAGAGGAACAAACATCCATACATCTATACATCCATACATACAAACTTTCGCGTTTATAATATTAGTAGGATTAATTTAGCTGATCTGTCGCGACAGTGTAAGCTACATTGTTTGTAGATAACGATCATTATTAATGTTTAAAAAACCCTTCTCAGGCTACAAAAATGTAAAAGTGGCGATTCTTTAATTATCCCAAACATTTTAACACCTTCGTGCACGTTCACACTAGCACACGTCCGTTGCGTTTCATACAAAATTAACGCACCTGCTTTCAACCCACGATGAAAATTTCCTTACAAATTTTAAACGCAAGTCCGTAAAAATTACGGAGAAAGGGATATAAAACACCTAGGGGTAGAAGAGCAAGCAAGGGGGAAATAGAAATAGCGCACATCCGTTGCGTTTCATACAAAATTAACGGACCTGCGTTCAATGCGTGTTGAAAATTTCGGTACACGTAAAAATTACGAAAACAGCTAGGAGCAGGAGAGCGAGCAAGAGGGAACTAGAAATAATGCTCGTGCGTTGGCTCATATATTTTTCTATGTAAAAAATCGATGCACCTGCTTTAGAATTAACGCAGGTGCGTTACAATCAACGCGTATGCATCCGCGAGACAGAGAGATGAAGCGCGTTTGGGAGAAAAGAGCTTTTTAGCAGTTTTTATATCCCTTTTCTTTCTTAACGGCCGGTTATCCGAGTCGCGTAGGCAACAAAACGCTCCCTCAGCCCCCGCCAAGTTATAGCGACGACGTATTTTGCCACGCAAGAATCAGGACTCCCGCGGGGGGAGTGCAACGACAAAAACGAAGATAGGTCCGACCTCGATGACGCCTGGCACGGGACTGAGCGAGGCGCGCACAAATTCTCGCGACCTTTTTACGCTTTTCATTTCACTAAAAAACGAAACTATTCAGTATCAAAAATCTATCCAAACCAAAAAATGTTGAATAGCCTTTCAGTACATGCAATTTCCAAGTTGTTACGAGCTTTCATTAGAGCATTTAAAAAAAAAAAAACTAAATCGACTTTGTTTCAGATTTTTTTTTTATCGAGGAAATTTTTTCTATCGTGTTTTGAAGCAAATCGTAAACTGAAACACAGATGTATCTGTGAAATATATATTTTTCCAGCTAAAATATTGTAATTTAACTTAATAAAATTGATTTAAAACCGTCAAATTTGGTTTGAGGCCGTTAAAATGGCTTCGTAATATCTACGGACCTTCGTTGAAATTTGTATGGGAATTTTCAACGCGTGTTGAACGCAGGTGCGTTAATTTTGTATGAAACGCAACGGACGTGCGCTAGTGTAAACTCGCACTTACAATCTAGATTAAATTAAATTTAAATAAGGTGTCACTGGAATTTATTCGGAGAAAGACGTGACATTTTAACGAAGAATTTAGTAAAAAATATAAACTAAGTAACAATTAGTAATATAGTAATTTTAAAACTTTCGCGATTTAAACACGTTTTAAATGTTTATCGGGACTTGTCACGCATTATTTTATTGAAAGGTACCTATTTACACCTAAATGAGCTACCTTCCGCGGTGTCTCTGAGAAGCTACAACATGGGGTTCTTCATAAGGCGAGTTAATAGATTCCGTAAGGGTCGGCAACGTATTTGTGATGCCTCTGGTGTTACAAGTATCCATAGGTGACGGTGACTGCTTACCATCAGGCGACCGGTCGGCTTGTTAGACACCTATGGCATGAAAAAAAAATGCTTGATTTTAAGTCCCGTGAAACATTTAAAATTAGTAATACATTTAAATTTGAGCACCTAAAGCTGTTTTTATCAAACATGGTATCCAATATGCATAATATTGGAAGAACATCATTCGAAAATTTGAATTAAGTTATTTTCTTCTTTCTTTTAATTCAACTTGCTAAGTATTTTTTTTTTTTTTTTTTATAATTAATAGGCTTGCGTTTGACCACCATCACGCCTGATGTTAAGCGATGACGCGGTCTACGTTGGAGCACGCTTGCCTAGAAGGAACCGATTCACTCGTGATTTGAAGACACCCAAATTATGTTAAATTATAATTATGAAATTATGTTATCATCGCAAATTAGTTACAAAAAAAAAAAACTTTTTGATAATAAAGCTCTTCGAACTTAAACCGATTGAAGAAAATGATAACATCGTTATGATAGACTGAAAAAAAAAACAACAATAAAATAATAAACAAAAATCAATCCAAAATGCATGCTGGGTACGCTGCCAATTTTTTTTTTTTTTTTTTTTTTTTTATTTATTTAAACACATACTACGTTACATTTCAAGTTAGTAAGTTGTCTTAAAATCTATGTAAACTGGTAGTGGGCTTGAGCATTTGGATTGTCTTTACACCTACAACGGTCTATGGGCAGTCTAACTGTATTTGTAGTGTTAGCTTGTATTTTGTTTAGTTAATAAAGGCACTTGCCCCATCGAGATACAATTCCTATAGTCACAATCTCAGTGCAAACAGTCAAAAAACGTCCGAGCGTCATTGTACATACATTGTATCAATTATATACTTCACAATGCCACATTTACTCCAATTCAGACGTTATGTCGCTTGCATAGTGTTCAACGTTAGTTGTCCGCTATGTCATCGTAGCTCTGGCATCGCGCGGCGTTGTTGTCGGGTCGCGGTTACCTGGTAACCAATCAAAAAGTCGGCGTAACTCGTAGCGTGCGCCGAGTTTTGGTTCGGACATTTTTGGCACGATTGTGACTTTATATGCATTGTATCTCGATGACTAGCCGTAATATATTTTATTACATTACAATGCTTCTTTATCACTTTTGATATTGAAACTAGGAGTCGGCACTTGCCATATAAAAAAACGCATCTGAAAAAAATTCACTAAAAAAAAAAATATATGAAAAATTACAATGAGACAATATGTTTTTCTACGTTGGCGCCAAAACTCGCTATAATTATTTTGCTGGGGCCTCAAAGCAATCCTGGCAACACTGACCCACCCGCGATATCCATCTACCACCGAGTTGACTAAATAATTATTAATTAAACGATAATTATCACAAGTTAAATAATCAATGAGATTTTTTCCATAATTTATCACTTAGATTGTGATCTTACCTAACCGAGGGCGGGAATTTTTAAAATGCCTGCACAGAGATATATCGCAGAGTAGTGTAGATTGAGAGAAACCTTTGATAGTTATATAGCTTGGGTTTTCCTTAAACTCGAGCTAATACCTAAAAATATATAATAAATAAATATATAAAAGCGAATACCAAAAAATCTGCCAAAAACTGAAGGGGGCGATGTAAACACGTATTGCACACACTGATAATTATATTCTCACTAGTTCTATAAACGCACACTTCAATATTGAGCGGCACACAACTGCAAGTAATTAGATGGAGATGATGATGGATTATCATCATCATCAGCCAGAAGATGTCCACTGCTGAACATAGGCCTCCCTCTTTAACCTCCACACTGAACGACAGCCTGCCTTTTGCATCCACTGGATGCCAGCGACTCTCACAATATCGTCGGTCCAACAAGTGGGAGGCCTACCTACGCTGCGTCTTCCGGTTCGTGGTCTCCACTCAAGAACCTTTCTTCCCCATCGGTTATCGGTTCTTCAAGCAATATGGCCTGCCCATTGCCACTTCAACTTGCAAATTATAACAGCTATGTCGGGGACTCTGGTTCTTTGGCGAACTAAGTATGTAAGTAACTAAGAACTTGTGCCGACTAATAAGTGCAAATGTGGAATGAGCTACCTTCCGCGGTGTTTCTGAGAAGCTACAACATGGGGTTCTTCAAAAGGCGAGTTAATAGAGTCCTTAAGGGTCGGCAACGAATTTGTGATGCCTCTGGTGTTACAAGTATCCATAGGCGACGGTGATTGCTTACCATGTGACAGCCCGTCTGCTTGTTTGTCACATGTGGCGAAAAAAAGGTAATCATTGATGATTTCTCTGTAGCCGATCTACTCTATATATCGTTCAAGTAATTGGCGCCAAATACGAGTGAGCGTCGCGAACAATGTCAAAACTTTTCGCGTTAAGCTGGCAACATTTACAAAACAAAAATTCGAAAAAAGAACGCCGACGAAAATAAAAAACAAGAGCCGAGGACAAATTTCTTTGGCTTTTCTGAACGGAATACCCGAATGATGAATTGCATACTAATAAGTAAATACTTGATATTTGTACTCTTATGCTTTAGAAGATAAGGTTTAGTATTGTTTGGATTTTGTAGCAAAATGATACTGTCTAAAACACAGATCTTTATTGTAATAGACCCCGTGTTTTATGAAATCCCAGCGTGCCGCATTTTTGTATCAACCATGACGTCACAAGGGCAATATCGAAGTTTTCACAGTTCACTATGGTAAAATTCTTGAGCAATGGTGGCCGAGCGGTAGCATGTGCGTTTTTATTTTATTTATTACCTAAATAAATTTGTAATGTGAATTTTAGATGCTATCGCTCAAAAATTGTGTAAGAAAACATCGTGAGAAAAATGGTATATCCAAAAACTTTAAAAAAATCAAAGATATAATTAAAATTGTAATTATTCACTAACACGCACTATGATCTCACTCTGTGAGAAGGCATGGTGTCCTAGCAGTGGGAACATAAAAGGCTGATAACGATGGCGCATTTTTTTTTTTTGATCTCTGACGTTCTACCTTTTTAATATAGAATAGATTTACATTTGGCCACCAACTCGCCTGATGGTAAGCGACGGTGTGGCCGAGGATGGAACACGTTGATCTAGAAGAAATCTATTCACACTAACCTTTAAAATGTTTAGATTGTACGTAGTACTCAGAAATCAAGGAGGACGGCAGTGGGTTCCATTCTTGGGCAGTACCACAGAATACATAACAGTACATTAGTACGCATCATAAAATATGAAGATTCAAATCGTTGAGTACGAATCTTTGTAATTTCCACGAGGAAGCGGTGGTAGTGTGTAGTCCTTCTACTTGTCCTGTAGTAAAAGGGGGAGGGTGGAATAAGGTCATGACGCTCTTGCGCACCTCGCCGAAATGTATCCGATAGCAAATACACCGACAATAGGTTTTGCAATTTTTTGGCAACTAATTTGCTGTCGCATCTCACAGTACGCTGCATAGGCAGAATCTAAAGCTTCCAGCTGGTACACTGTTCCGTCGAATCGTCCTACTTGCAATGCCGATGGAGATTGAACATACTAAGCGCATATCTTCTAAATTCTTTTATAATTTTAACGCGTTCATAAGGAAGACTGCTTAAACTGGAACGTACGAGAGGAAACAGATCGATCGGCAATCCAGTGACAAAATCGATCCATGCTTGCTATCTGTTGTTATTGGGACGCAGATAAGGGATCGATCGGGAGTTCGCTTTCAATCTTGGATTGAGCCGATCTCCCGATCTAAGATTCGATATTGGGACTGGCCGTAAGGCAGTGTGCTTGTTGGATTGGAGCATTGATCCAACTTTGAACTTGAGACAGACCACAGCCAAAAAGTAGGTGAACCCGCGATGTCTATTTTTATAAAGGGTTGCGGTCTAAAAGTATTTTATTTTGTTACAAGTTTTTATTCTTCAGTTTAATTGTGCGAAATTGTTGCATGCGTGTTTTTGAGATACAAAAATACAAATTTATTTGCTCAACTCCAAAAACTTCGCCTAACATCTCTGTCTCAAGGAATAAAGTTAATAATGGAGTAATTTTTGTTTTTATGTTGTTGAATTGGATTATTTTATTTATTTTTATCAGTAATTGGTCCTTAGCACGTCCGAGAGTTTGTTTTTATTGCTTTTTAACGCCGAAGTTAATTATTTTAAATGTTTTTTGAGTGATTTATCTCCGTTTTGTTGCTGCACTTTTTTTGGAACATTTTCTTAATGCAAAGAAGTTTGTGAGAAAAACAAGTTAAATACAAATCTTATTTCTCTTATCAACGCTCAAAAAAGGGGTAAAACTTATTTTTAGGGTTCCGTACCCAATGGGTAAAAACGGGACCCTATTACTTAGCCTACGATGTCTGTCTGTCCGTGCGTCTGTCTGTCCTACCTATTAACGGATTTATCTTTCGAACCGTAATAAATATGCAGTTGAAATTTACACAGAATATGTAACGTTACAGTGGATTAACTAACAAATAATAAAAAAAGTCAAAAAGTAAAAACGAAAGGGACCTCCCCCATACAACCAACGTATTTTTGTATTAGCTCTAATTTAAAAACGATAACACGTACACGCGTCAAACTAGGCGCGATTGTAGTACACGCTCTAAAGTATAACAACAAATAATAAAAAATGGCCAAGTGCGAGTCGGTGACAGACTGTTCATTACCAAGTTATTACACTCGAGCGCCTGTAGCAAACTAAGTAGCAAATTACTCCGACGATTGGAAGGCGTTATAATAACTGATAATAAAATTCGGTTACTTGGACAACCTTATTGTATATTGTGGTGGTACGGAATAACAGAAGCAGCGCGCGAGCCCGACTCGCATTTGGCCGGTTTATTTAGTTCCAAGTGGCGTGTCTTGGGCAAAGCCTTTATCCTGGCGTAGACTAATATACTCGGTTAGACAGAAAGAGTTGTAATAAGCCGAAAGGGGTCATTATTAAAAACAACTTTTATTGGGGAGCAACTCTGAAATCCCAATAAAAGTCCGCTGTTCCATAGAAAACGGTCATTCACTCGACAAAATGTATGATAACAGCAATTTTTCTGCTTTTGGCAATTATTTTTTAAATGCCATAGTTGGCTAACAAGCAGACCGGCTGCCTGATGGTAAGCAGTCACCGTCGCCTATGGATACTTGTAACACCAGAGGCATCACAAATACGTTGCCGACCCTTTAGGACTCTATTAACTCGCCTTTTGCAGAACCCCATGTTGTAGCTTCTCGGAAACACCGCGGAAGGTAGCTCATTTCACGCTTTGCAGGTGTGAGGCAAGAAGAATCGTATAAAGCCAAAAAGGGTCCATAGTTTCCATCATTATGAAGGCTGAACTAACACTCGTTCCGCATAACCCCTAATTATAATGAGAAAATTCAGGAGCGACGTGACGCAAAAGCACGGCGGGACAGTTTTGAAATGATTACTGTAAGTTTAAAATGGTCCGTATTATGAACACGCTAAGGTTGAAATTTAAAGGACGAAAGTCACCGACATAGCCCACCGGATTAGCAAGTTGAAATGGCAGTGGGCAGGGCACATATCATGCAGAACAGACGGCCGATGGGGCCGAAAGTTTCTGGAATGGTGACCACGGACCGGTAAGCGCAGCGTAGGACGTCCACCCACAAGTTGGACAGACGACCTAAAAGATACCGCAGGGAAACGCTGGATGCAGGCCGCTTCCAACCGGCCCTTTTGGAGATCGATGGGGGAGGCCTATGTCCAGCAGTGGACGTCCTACGGCTGAAATTATGATGATGAATGATGAAGGTTGAAATTGTGATGCTTGTATACAACTAAATAATATTGCTTGTCCTTATTCTGTCACGTCACTTTACCAAGATCCTAGTTAAGAGAAGAAGCCATAACTTTGACACGCAACGCCACGGGCTGGGCTAGTGTAGAGTCGACTTCCCGGTATGTAATTGATTCGCTTTTTATACATAGATGGAAAACAAGCTGATGGGCACCTGATGGTAAGCGATCACCGTCGCCTATGGATACCTGTAGCACTAGAAGCATCACATATACATTGCCGAATTTGATAGCAGCCCTTTTGAAGAACCCCATGTTATAGTTACTCGGAATTGTCCCAGGGAGCTCATTCCACAAATTGCAGGTGTGAAGCAAAAAAGGTCGTGTATATACACAGTGTGCGATTGCCACAGATCTGTGATAATAATCTGTTATATTTATTCAATAAAAATTACAAGTAAAATAAAAACTATCTTAAATCTATAACTTAAACTGTGATTATGTTAATTTAAATATATTTTTCACTAACTGCTATTTTTGACAAATCAAATATCTGTCGGAACAAAACGCCTATTCAGGTATGTGGAATGCATTGAAAGGAATTATTTTCATGTGTGTGTGTGTACCGTTATGTTGTGTTGCATTGTGTGTTTTTTGATTGTTTGTTGTTGGCTTGTTGTCGTCGTAAAGTGTGTTGTTATTCTTGTGCTTGTGTGTGTGTGTGTATTTTGCCTTGTGTAGTCCCACTATGTGTAAAGTTAAATAAATAAATATGCGGGACATTTTTGCACACTCGGTCATCTGACCCCAAACTAAGCAAAACTAGTGTTTTTTTTTTTTTAAATATTATTAATGGGCTTGCGTTTGACCACTATCACGCCTGATGTTAAGCGATGATATGGCTGCCAGAAACTGATATACATACATATATAATTTTAAATAGATATTAACAACCAGATATAGAACAAACATAAATGTTCATCACATAAATGTTAGTCCTAGATGGGAATCAAACCCACGCCCCCAAGCGCAGAAGGCAGGTCACTGCCAACCGGACCAACGGGCTATCTCAGTTAAAGCGTAGAATCCAACTTAATGTTTATGTTGTCTTCCACACTAACCTAGCTCCTGTAGAGCCCACAGGATATGTGATATAGGTATATCTATACAATACAAGTACGTCTACAGGATGTTCTACATAATTTAGTATTAAACATCCTTACATATAAAATTAAAAAACAAAAAAAAAAAAACTTTTTTTTCGTATTCATCTCAGAAAACACTTTCTTTTGATATCCATATCATGATGGTTTTATACGAAAATATTGTCCGCCATCTTGAGTCATCCACCATATTGAATTTAGTGTGATCATAATTATAAATTTTCGTATTTCCCAATGACAGTTTTAAAAAGGGGGAAGATGCGTGACATCCAAACATTGTACCCAATAAATATGGCTCTGTTTCGGCTCGAGTCAGCGGCGACGTTGACGTCTATACTGTAAACGTCATCTTCACCGCTCCATTAGACACTACACTAGGCCATAGAAGTGACATTTAAAGAAAATTAAGGTAATTGTTTTTAAGTATTTGCGAGTGAAAAGTAATGCCGTGAAACTTGTTTTTTGTCTTCGAACTGTTGGTGCACCTTGTGGAAACGCAGGATGTAATTTTTACTGCTTTATTTAACATAATTTTGACAAGTAATTCACGTGCTATCAAAACGCCAGTTCGATTGTGACTGAAGTGGAATGTGCCCCGGAGCCTATATTGTGCGGTCCACGTCAAAAAGTTCGTCCCGTATCTTCCCCCTATTTACTTACATCAATGGTATTTCCCAATAACCTTTTCATTTTAATTAAGCAAAAAAAATATGATCCGCCATCTTTGGGAGTCCGCCATATTGAATTTAGAATGACGTCATTTAGCTCACCATACTTTGTCATCCAAATTTAACGTGTGTGCAAATTTTCAGTTCAATCGGTTGGGGACATCTGTTTTAACATTCAGTTGCAAATTTTATTAGCGGTGAAATATTATATATAAATGATATTTATATTATAATTTAGAAACTAGACTAGGTGCTGCCCGCGACTTCGTTCGCGTAGACTTTCATATAAACTTGTAATCTCCGTTCTCCTTCTTATATTCGGTCTTTTCGGAAATCCTTTCTTAGCGGATCTATAAACCCCATAGAGTCCACCTGGTTTCAATTTCGTATGTCAAGTAGTTTCGAGATTTCGTAAGGATTCAGTCTGTCAGTACGACTTGAATTATTACGCTTTTAAAGTGTGCTATTTTAGAAAAATACACCTGTATTGTTTTGGGGAATAAATTTTCTTGAGTGGAGACCACAAACCGGAAGACGCAGCGTAGGTAGGCCTCCCACTAGATGGACCGACGACATCGTGAGAGTCGCGGGCATTCGCAGTGGTTGCAAGCAGGCTGTCGTTCAGTGTAGAAGTCTAAAGGGAAGACGTATGTTCAGCAGTGGACGTCTTCTGGTTGATGATGATGATGATGACACCTGTATTTTTCTAAATAATCACACCATGTATATAAACTATTATGTTACCTGTTGGTGTTTTGACAGTCGTTTACCGACCAATAGCAGCCTGGCACAAACTGCAGCTTAAACTGTGACACTTATGACGTTAACATTCTACAGGCATTATTAAACTGACAAAGTGGGAGTCGTGCTTGCGTACTGAGGGTTCCGTACCAATACATAAATTGTTATTTACTAAAGTACAAAAAAGTTGTGCAAGAAGACAACATGACGCCCAGGCGGTCCACCATTCGAGTACATCGTCTCGCACTTAGCCATTATTTATTATTTGTTGTTTTATTTTAGTGTGTGTTGTGTGTACGTATGTACGTGTGTGTATCATGCCAAGTTGCCATTGTCACGTATTAACACAGAAAAGAGAAAAAGAGAAGTAAATAGAAAGGAAATGAGAAGGAAAATCTGTTACCAGGCATAATATTAGGGTTTTTTTTTTCACACACGGTTTTTTTTTCATAAATGACCCCAAACTAAGCAAAGCTTCTGATATGGCTGCCAGAGACTGATATACATACATATATAGTTTTAAATACATACTTAAATAGATATTAACAACCAGATAACAAATGTTCATCACACAAATATAAGTGATTATCATAATATGAGTGAACCTTGATTGAAAATTCTTAATTAGATCAACGCGTCGAACTCCGCATCACAGTTGCTAACTGATTTCGAATGACTGACGTTTCGTTTATATGGGTGCAACTGGCTACAACTCTTACAAAAATGCCTTGACAGCCGTTCTAATTTAAACAAAAAAATAAACTGGTAAACCTTATGGTAAGCGATGATGCGGTCTACGATGGAGCACGCTTGCCTAGAAGAAATCGATTCACTCTCTATAAAAAATAAAAAAAAAACCGGACAAGTACGAGTAGGACTCGTGCTCTGAGGGTTCCGTTAGACGGAACCCTCAGAGCGCGAGACCAAAAAAAAAACTAACTGAAGTTAAAATATTGAAAGACAAACTTAAGTTTGTAGTTTTTTTTTACTGGGCAAGTGCCTTTAATAACTAAACAAAATACAAGCTAAAACTAACACTACAAATACAGTTAGACTGCCCATAGACCGTTGAAGGTCTAAAGACAATCCAAATGCTCAAGCCCACTACCAGTTGGCAGCGTACCCAACATGCTGGCGGCATTACCACGTTGAATGGCAATGCTAATGCGTTGAGCCAGAAACACGCCAGCATTTTGGTCACGCGTCGCATTAACCAGGCGCTCTGAAAGATTTTTGAAAATGAGGTGAGCTCCCGGTCCCCAAGGGCCCAACGTCTCGACCCCAAACGCCTCAAATATGTAACCACTGCCGAGGTTAGCATATTTGCGACGCTTGTGCTGCTCTTCCGAATTGGCAGCCGCGCCAGCCCTACAAATACAAATACAAATACAAAAACTCTTTATTAAAACACCACAAAACAAGGATAACATAAAAATTACAACAAAAATATTATCTAGGCTTTTAACAGGCGGCCTTATCGCTTAAAGCCTACCTTGTGTCTCAGGAAGATGTGACGGCGCCAAAGTATCGACACAAGTTGCGTCCCATACAAGGGGCGCCCCAACCTCCAGGGCACAAGTGTCATACCGTCAGGCCTCTTTTCATCGTCACGCGCAAGACCACTCGGTTCGAGCACAGCTGCGACATTGGCGGTGGAAAGTGCCCTGCGTATGATGTCGTTCAGGCTAGCGTGTCGGCCAATACGACCAGCGCTTCTCGAGCAAGAGAGACCATGGTGACCGAGCTGGTCAACAGCAGTACCACACTGACAGCGATGGGCCTCACAGCACCTTGCACCCAAGCGTAAGCTGACAGCTAGACGAAATGCGGTTGGATCTAAAAGGCTACCTGTGTTAAAAGAGGGCATGGCTTGCAACCAAAGTCCCGATTCCCAAACAGAGACAGCAAGAATACGAGCGCGATCTGCAATACTAGGACACGTATCTAGTAGCGATTTCCATGCTAGTTCGCAGATCGGCCGATCCCACAGTCTCTGGGAAGACAACTTTGAAGTTTGTAGTTGACAATAAGGTTCTTCCATACATCCCAACTACAAAATGTAAGTTTGTAATAGCAAAATAATTATTTTTAAATACCTTCAACTTTATAACTTTCGGATTTATTCCTATATATGTACGATGAGACCTTGCCTCTTGCCAAATTTCATGATTCTAGGTCAACGGGAAGTACCCTATAGGTTTTGATTCCCCTGTGAAATCGCAAAATATACGACATAAAGGAACCCTAAGAGCGCGAGACCAAAAAAAAAACTAACTGAAGTTAAAATATTGAAAGACAAACTTAAGTTTGTAGTTGACAATAAGGTTCTTCCATACATTCCAACTACAAAATGTAAGTTTGTAATAGCAAAATAATCATTTTTAAATGATATACCTTCATATTTATAACTTTCGGATTTATTCCTATATATGTGCTATGAGACCTTGCTTTTTGCCAAATTTCATGATTCTAGGTCAACGGGAAGTACCCTATAGGTTTTGGTTCCCCTGTGAAATCGCAAAATATGCGACATAAACGTTCATATCTTTTGATTGCGTTGACTTACAACTTTTATTTTTTTACAGCCGAAAGAAACCGTAGACCCAAGTATTTAGTATAAATTTCAACTTGCTACCTTTACGCGTTCTTGAGAAAAAGGGTCTTGACAGACGGACAGACAGACAGACGGACAACGAAGTGATCCTATAAGGGTTCCGTTTTTTCCTTTTGAGGTACGGAACCCTAAAAATAAATTAAGTTTGATAGAAATTACAATGTTCCTTACCTACCTGACTGTAAATTAATTTAATTTTTAAGGTGACGTTTTAATTCGTTTAACAAATACATATTACCGGGTTGGGATATATCTTTCGCACATAAAAAAAATAAGGTAAAAATTACTCAAAATTTATAAAAAAAAAAGCTTTGATTCAAATCGATTGGATATATAAAAGAAAAAAAAAATAAAAGAAAAAAAAAACTTTTTTTTTACATCGGACTTGGCTAACGTTTGACCGCGATACTACAGTACAACACTACATAAATAATGTTAGAAAAGGCCGTGCGAAGGCCTCCAACAAATAGAGTTCAGTTACAACTGCCACTTGCGGCCACCCATCCGGAGACTGACAAAATCGTTTCTCAACTCTGATAAGAGACCACAGAAGATCACTTACACCCCCGAACACCTACTAAAACCTTTTAACCTACCAAAATGTTGCCAGGATAGCATTATCTTTTCCCCTCATTAGTTGCCGTTACCCACATTTTTCCCAACGTCGCCATTTCCCCGGTAACCGTGCGTTAAGGGGCTAATGACGTCACGATGCAGAATACACATTAGTTAGCGTGCATTCAGTGTACAAGTAGCAAGTAAAAGTTGCAAGTAGCTACTACGCATCGTCTGCAACGTTTTGCTTAGTGCAAGTGGCAGAGGAAGTGCCACTAACCACTTCCTTACTAATTAGACAACTTTGTGTTTATCCAAGACTGTGTTTACATATTTAATTTTATATGTGAAGCTTATATTATATTTTAATAATCATCATCATCATCATCATCATCATCATCATCATCATCATCATCATCATCATCATTTCAGCTCCATTCGAGAACCTTTCGGCCCCATCGGCCATCTTTTCTGCGTGATATGTGCCCTGCCCACTGCCACTTCAACTTGCTAATCCGGTGGGCTATGTCGGTTATATTATTATATTGTATTCATATAAATACACATAGGTATAAGAGTAAAGGTCTAAAGACAACCCAAATGCTCGCGCCCACTACCAGTTGGCAGCGTACCCAGTACGCTGGCGGCATTGCCACGCTGAATGGCAATGCTATGCGTAGATCATTTATAAATCCTAACAGTTGGTTTGCGACATGTTTATACCGCAGTTTCATGTCCACAGATCTTTATTATAGAAGACCCTATGAATTCACCAACTTTGCATAAATGTGTATGTGTGATCTATACTAATATTATAAAGAGGAAAGATTTGATTGTTTGTTTGTTTGTTTGTTTGTTTGTTTGTTTGCATTGAATAGGCTCCGAAACTACTGAACCGATTTGAAAAATTCCTTCACTGTTGGGAAGCTACACTATCCCCGGTTAACATAGGCTATATTATATTTTCAAAAAAAATAAATAGGGATCCTTCCTAAAAACTCCAATAATGTAACCCAAGGTGTAAAAAAATAAGATTTACAATTTTGACTTTGCGTGTTTGACAGTTCTAAGACAGGACAACGTCTGTCAGGTCAGCTAGTATTTTATATTGGGCCAATTCTCCGACTATCTTACTGCAAGATTCAGTTCGATCGCTTTCGTCTGAGCAGTAGCACATCAGACGTCAATTAGTCCTGTCAAATAAAATTTAAAAAGGATCATAATATTACATAATATTATTATCTTGGAATGAAAGATAATGTCAAAACAAGATTTTTACGAATGAAACTTTGTCAGTTTTGGCGCCAAAATGAAAAAAACATGTTGTCTCGTTGTACTATTTTCCTAAACTTGTGTATTTACGAAAGTTAATGCGTAATAATGGTGGATTATTATTTATTAAGTGCTCGTGGACGTGCTCGAGTGTGGTTTTATAACGCGATTCGGGTTGTTTCCAAAGCTCCATAGAAAAACCAGCCTCTTGTAAAGCTCCACAACTTTACTAGGGCATGATTTTGACTTGACCGTGACCAAATGTACAGGAGTGCGACGCCAAACTCCTCACACAGGAAAGAAATAATAATAGAAAGGCTCAAAAGTCTCATAGAATCTTTTGTATGCAAATCAAAATATTCAAGCGTCACAAAAACTGTAAATTTTTTGTTAATATCAAATAATATCTTGTTTCCTTTGTGCAAAATGACGTGTTTACATGTCACTTAAAGAATACCTCTTAAATCAGTTAGCCGTGCGAATGGAGTTAAGCTAATACAAGTTGCTATCATGACGTCATAGTAGGTACTAGGTACAACCACAGTTTTTTTTTGTTGAAATTAGAACGGCTGTCAAGGCATTTTTGTAAGAAAGTTGTAGCCAGTTGCACCCATATAAACGAAACGTCAGTCATTCGAAATCAGTTAGCAACATATTTATTAATACGTAAACATTTATATTTAATAAGAACTAAAACTATCACTACCTAATTATTATATACAAATTAAAATGAACAATAAATTATCAAAATCATTAAAAATACTAATCTAAAAGCCCTTCGGTGTATGGAAAAGTGGCCAGAATGCTGGCAGCATTGCCACGTTGGATGGCAATGCTAATTTTTTGACCAAAGTAGGCGCCAGCATTCCGGTCACATGTCGCCTCCATCAAGCGTTTGGCCAAGTCCCTATATAAATCATGGGCGGCCGGCCCCCGCGGTCCTAAGGTCTCGACCCCAAACGGCACAAACATATACACCCTGTCTAAAAAAGTTAGTTATCTCTAAGTTACCAACTGTGATGCGGAGCTCGACGCGTTGATCTAAATAAGAATGTTCAATCAAGGTTCACTCATAATATGTTACCAGGAAAATCTGTTACCAGGCATAATATGCCTGATTTTCCTTCTCATTTCCGTTCTATTTAGTCTATTTACTTCTCTTTTCTATGGGTACAACAAATAATGCAGCATGTTCTATACAAGTTGAAGTGCTGGCGGTGTCTATACTGTTATAGTCTGTGTACATGGTCCGTAATTGCGCGAGGAAAGTGTTCTCTCATTGCGTATAACGAGACGCGAGTTTGAACGTACGTACACGCGTGAGTTACAGTACTGGATGTGGCAGTTCATACGTCAATAATGTTAAACTTTTTCAAAGTGAAAACTTCTTTAGGCACGTTGGGCACTTTTTGAGATGGGGAAAATGCACTAATCTCGCGTGACTGTCACGCTCAGATACTCGTTCGGGTAAAGTCGACTCGAGTCGGCTAAGGGAGAGATAATTATATAGTCAACCTTGATGAAGCTTTCACATCTGTCGGGTGGTCGTAGACACGCTTTTTTATCAACTTTAAGAGGGCATCCCACGGCCAAGAAATTTGATGAATAGGTATTTAGCAAATATATTGCTGTCCCTTGACCTCAACCCTCTCCCTGTAGAGCGCAAGAGGGACAACTGCAGCTCGGATCGATTATACCTACGAAAATTAGACAAAATCATAGTCTCGTATTTTTCTGTTTCCTCATTCAAAACTCGGCCGATTTCATATTTTTTTTAATTAATAGTTGTGAAAAAGATTGAACTATGCTTCTGTCATTTATTTTTGCTATATAAACCCGTCAAATTTGTTTGATAGATGTCTGAACATGGCGGTAAAAAAAAACAATTTTTGGAATATTTAAAGGCTCATAATTCTTATAGTAGTTAACTTATAAGAAAAAATAAATGATATAAGCATGACAATAGAGGAGATACATTTTATTTAAAAAAATTACAGCTCTAGCGCTATTATCCAGGGAGGAAACACGAGAATACGTTTGTATGGACAAAACGCTGCCCATGAGGGCACTCATTGTATTCATCGCTCTCAGGATACTATCTTCTTGCTTCTTCAGACGCTCCCCTAAGATCTTTTATTTCTTCCTGTAAGGATTTTGGCGTCGCACATCGCACATATGTCAGTATTGAATAATTTTTAAGTTTTTTTAAATAACGTCAAACAAATCATAGCCAGAGTCAAGCAAAGTAAGTCGCGGTCAAGTCCAAGACTTTACTACAAGTCCAAGACTTTACTACAAGTCCAAGACTTTACTACAGGCGGATGGAGTTTTGGTAACAACATGAAAAGACATGTTTCACTTCGTTAAATCCAGATTGAAAGTTTTTAAGTCGTTAGTTTTTAGTTTTAGCTCGCACTTATTGGCGAATAAAACGTAAATTTTCAAATAGATGGGATGAAATAGTACATTGTTACCCTAGGGGTGAAAGTAAATTATTTAGCCCCGAGACGGGGTTTGGCTAATAGTTCGAGGGACTAAATAAGTCTTTAACCCCGAGGTAAACATTGTGCTTTTCATTACGAATACAAGGAAACTAAAAATAAAAACATGATCTGACTAAAGAAAATAGGAGTGAATTTTATTTCATAAAATTTTCGTAAATAGGTATCTTTCTTTTGATTTAGGTGGTAAAAGGATTTCAACTACTGCCTTAGCCTCTTTTCTTATGAAATCAGGCGTTAAATCCATATCGGAATCAGATGAACTCATTGACTTATTACAAATCTGCTATACGGAAGTATAAACAAAACTCTACAATGAAGATCGGATTCCCGCCAATTTTTTTTGGAACATCCTGCATATGCACGAGAAGTGTGGGAACATAATCCTCTGAAGAGAAAAAAAAAGTTGGAACATGGTTCAATACATATATGTGAAAATAGAACGAATTTTTTGCCAAATGCCAATTGCAAAATGGATTCTCCCTAGGGCTGAAATGTATTACTTTCAACCCGCTCTTCAGGCAACTTCAGACCTACTTTCCGAGTATGAGTAATGAAAAAACTATTTGCATCCTTGTCTCTTCCAGAATATATAAGACACGCACCGAAATGACTGCTTTTACCGTATCACGGCTGCGTTATGCTCGTTCCCACTTAGCGTTGTTATACAGAGCCTTCACTATGTATGTCTGTTTATCATGATTTTTATATGTATGCTTTAAGGCTTCAGTTTGGTGCTAGTTTAGAACGAGGCAGTAACTTGATTAAAAAACCGGAAAAATGTGAGTAGGACTCGCACCCTGAAGGTTACGTAGAAACGTAATAAATATGTAGATCCATCCCGGAAATCGAGTCTTGAAGAAAAAAGGTTAAAACCATTGAAATATTGAATGACAAACTTAACTTTGTAGTTGGAATAAAGGTGCTCCTATACATGCCAACTACACAATGTAAGTTTGTAATAGCAATCACAATTTTTTATGTGATGTTATATCAAATTTTTGGAGCAACAACTTTGGGAGTTTTTCTTTTGTGTGTGCTATAAGACCATACCTCTTGCCAAATTTTATGATTCTAGGTCAACGGGAAGTACCCTATAGGTTTTGATTCCCTTGTGAAATCTCAAAATATGCGACATAAACGGTTTTAATCTCTTGATCGCGTTGACTTCCAAGTTAAATTTTTTTTACGGCTAAAAGAAATCGTAGACCCAATTATTTAATATAAATTTTAATTTGATACTCTACGCGTTCTTGAGAAAAGAGGTCTTGACAGACGGACAACAAAGTGATCCTATAAGGGTTCCGTTGATTGGTGCAGGGCCGAGGATCGAACCGGGTGCCGTCAGATTGTAAAGCGCCAACCTACCGCTCGGCCATCATCGCTTTAGTAAAATAAAAAGCAGTAGTGTGAAATATAAAGATAAAATCCATACTGTTGTTAGTTTTTTTAAAGAAAGAAACTTGCCTGACCTACTGGCCACTAAGCCTAGTTGAACTAAACCGTATCAAACATTACATCTAGATTTTCTTGAGTTTTGATGAAAATTTAAGCTAGTCCTTCAAGTTAATTTCAAAGTTTCTTAAGTAGAGGCCTACTTAAGTCCTTAAGGCCATACCTAAATATTTAGGTGTTTTGTTAAGCACCTCAGCTACTCACCTTAAATTTTTAGTTGATTTTTTATTTATTAAAAACAATCTTTATAGCTACTTGGAAACCATTTATAATTTGTATTTTTTTTTTATATTCAACTAAATCGACACTACTCTATGGCTGATATTCCGAAAACCCGTACGAAGCGCTTTGATTCCACTCTTATTGTGGCGAACTGCTAGTCTGTGGAATGCGCTCTGAATACGTTCCCCGATAGTTACAATAGGGGTGTCTTCAAGTCACGAGTGAATCGGTTTCTTCTGCGATCGCCAACTCGCCTGATGCGGTCTACGATGGAGCACGCTTGCCTAGAAATCGATTTACCAACCGCTTCGTACGAGTTTTCAGAATATCAACCATAAAGCGTTGTCGATTTTACGTATCCAGTCTGGCAGTCCGATAGAATAATGGGCAGGAGGGAATTAGATCATGCAGATCCGATGCACACTCTCCGAAATGTATCCGATAAAAAACCGATAGACTAGCAACTTTACGTCGGTTTTCAAGACTTATTACATCCGCAATCAGAGCCGCTCTGTCTTGTTTTCATGTGTGACAATTTCCGTCAACGAGAAGTTGACAGAGCAATTTTAAGTATTCCTTAACTTAAGTAACGTCTCTGAGTGCGGCTGCAAGAAGCTGCATTACGAGATCTATCAGATCTCTTGCAGGACTTTTGTATTGTGCGTTGACTATAATCGTGTTATTTCACTCCTTGCGGGAGGCTCTAACCTGTGAAGTTATCTAAGTATGAGTAAGACAAATATACATATTTGCTTCCTACTTAAAGGTAAATTCAAAGACATAAAAAAACTGTATTTTTAGGAGACCGATTAGGTCTCAAACGCACCAAAGGGTAGGTTAGTTACGAGATCTATTAGGTCTCCAAAGCACCAGCTGAAAGTTCTTTGAAAATGATGGCGCAGTGAACGTGTTAAGTTATATGATTATTTACGGGATATTTACCGTGGTAAGGTTTTGGATGCAGCTCCCGATATTTCGGCGCAGTTACATGCACCATATTCACGATGGAAAAACATTGATGGGAAAACATCAAAAAACTTTCATATAACTTTAGTGAACAACCGTGATAGTTTAAAACAGTGTTATAAAAAGCTTAGACTAAATTAAGGGTGCCTTGCTGATGAGCTTCTTGGCACGGTTTTCAATGCACTCCAACGCCCCAAGCTGGTACTTGGCTGATCCATCCTAAAGGCTTTGAATGCACTTTTATTGTGCGAACTGGGGCCTTACGGACAACTGCTATTACAGGCACCTAATCCACTCAGTTGGAAAATCACGCGACCGCAAACCGTATCTGGGCGCGATCTGGGCTGGTCTGTGGAATACGCCGCTTGAATGGGTCTTCCCCAATAGTTACAATCTGGGTGTCTCCAAATCGCGTATCACGAGCATATTTAGGTATAGATAGAAGGTAATACAACTTCCACGGACAGAGAAAGGCAATGGAGTGAACAATGTCAACACACTCCACTGAGTCAACATCTTGTAGAGGTGTTAAAAGCCCTGTTAAAATGTGGAGTAGACAGACTCGCCCTACATTATAGTGTTAATTGAGCTTTGAAGACGTCTCTATTAACCGTTCTATTTATAAAAAAACCTCAATAAAACAAAACAAAAAATACAACTGACTGTACGGAAATAAAGTTATATGATTATTTACGGGATATTTACCGTGGTAAGGTTGTGGGATGAGCTCCCGATATTTCGGCGCAGTTACATGCACCATGTTACCACGGTAAATATCCCGTAAATAATCATATAACTTTAGTGAAAAACCGTGATAGTTTAAAACAGTGTTTTACAGAAATAGTTATGTGAATTCATCCCCTTATTTTCTAAGAGATGGAATTATTATCAAGACGTTCACGACAGCCTGCCATCTGCATCCACTGGATGTCCGCGACTCTCACGATGTCGTCGGTCCATCTAGTGGGAGGCCTACATACGCTGCGTCTTCCGGTTCGTGGTCTCCACTCAAGAACCTTTCTTCTCCATCGGTCATCGGTTCTTCGAGCGATGTGGCCTGCCCGTCGTCGTCACTTCAACTTGAAAATTTTATGCAAGCAAATAGCTATGACGGTTACTCAGATTCTAAGACGAATATTCACACCCCGGATTCTATCGTGCCTTGGCCTTTGTCCAGAATTAGGATAAAACGGGCTCTTAAACCGTCAACGAGAAATCAATATCTGCAATCAATGCTTAATTTCGCTGGCAACAAATTAATTAAGCATTCATTAACTAAAGTTACGTTTCTAAGTACGGTAAGTGACTAAACGAATCTTTTACTGGCAAGTTGAAATACCTATACCGTGAAAATTATAAAGACGAAAAATTAAAATATACTTACCTACTTTTTATTCTCATCATCATCAGCCAGAAGACGTCCACTGCTGAACATAGGCCTCCCCCTGTTTACCTCCACACTGAACGACAGCCTGCCTTTTGCATCCATTGGATGCCCGCGACTCTCACAATGCCGTAGGTCCATCTAGTGGATTTTTATTATATTCACGTTAAAAAACTGACATAAATTACTGAAATATAGATAAAATGATCCCACAACCTTTCCCGCGTCTCCCCTTCATGCACGGTCTGCCCGAATACACACGTAAATGTATTTATCCAACCGCGGTGGTCTGTTGACTTTTCCCCGTCACCTTATTAATTTGGAGCCACGCGAGCTCAAGTGTAAAACTGGGCTTTTAACGTCCTATTTATGTTTACCGATCTTTGACGCAGTTGACGCCGTCAAATGGTTCTCTACCTATAACGAGATATACCTAGGATGTTATCATCATCATCATATCAGCCATAGGACGTCCACTGCTTGCTGGCGTACATCGATCTCCAAAAGGGCCGGTTGGAAGCGGCCTGCATCCAGCGTTTTTCTGCGGTCTCTTTAAGGTCGTTTGTCTATCTTGTATGGACATCCTACGCTGCGCTTACCGGTCCGTGGTCTCCATTCCAGAACCTTACGGCCCTATCGGCCATCTGTTCTGCGTGGTATGTACCCTGTCCATTGCTACTTCAACATGCTATATCAGGCTACATGGGATGCTAATGCTTGCTACCTAGGATGTACCAATATGTTTTTATGGGAGCCACGGAAAGTCCACTGTGTCCAGGCTGCATGAAGGAGAATGAAACTGTAGTGCACGTGCTGTGGCATTGTGAAGTCACAGAAGAAACTAGAATCGCTACCGAGTTGCATGAGGCATCATTGCCTTCTTCATCCACGTCACCACACTAGCCAGACTGCTTTTCGTCATTATTTACACTACCATCTACACCACTGGAGCGTGTGTGCCAGCGCCCCAGAGCATCACTCCGATACTTCAAGGAGTTGGGTTGGCTCGGGTAGGTGCTGGTAGGGGGAAACGCACAATACACCCCAAGCGTGACGTCACTGCAGGACATATCGCCACTATCTCAAATAATAATAACAATAACAATGTATACTTGTTATCGGATACATTTCGGAGTGTGCGTCGGATGTGCGTGATCTAATTCTTGCACTTTTTACTATCGCAAGTACGAAAAAAAACTGATATGCGTCGGCAGGTCCATTCGACAAAAGAATTTTAATTTCCGATAACCCTGTATAGCATAGACATAGATGACATATTGATACGTAGATATAAGACATACGTAGGTATACAGAACCCCGTTTAAAAGAAGTAATCCATCAAATATTTCGGTAAACAAACGCTGAGGAAACCGGAAGATAAAGGATGTCACTGATATTACAAAACAAGGGATTCTTTGTTATACAGGGTTACGCATATAGACTGTACTAAGCCGAAAGGAGGTTATTGTACTCATCATTATGAACAACCCTGAAATTGCTAGAGAAAGTTGATAGAAAACGGTCATTGACACTCGACATAATGTGTGGAACAGCTGTTTTTTTTGCGACTTCGGGGTGGATCCCCTAGTAAAAAAAAAAACACGTTTTAATCCACTTTTCTATAATTTTAAAAGTAGAAGCAAAAAAAACGAAATACTGATGATTAGTCAGTCAATGATCTCTGAGGCTCTGGAGAGGAGCAGTCGAGAAGTAGTCTGGGTCTGGGTGATGTGTAATGTGCGTTCCCTCTGCATTTTCTATCGCTGGTTTTTGGGGCTTTTTGACCTCATTCCTGCCTCATACGTCCACTACCGCACACCGTCAAAAAGCTCACCCCCACATCTTGCAAAGCTGGATACCCCACACCGTCCGATTTATCCACATCTTTCTTCCGTGATCCTGCAAGGCGTGGAATGTCCTTCTCCCAAAGGTCTTCCCACCGAGCTTCAACATGAAGCGTTTCAAACAGGGTGTCTCATCATCAGCAATCAGAAGACGTCCACTGCTGGACATAGGCCTCCCCCTGTAACCTCCACGCTGAACGATAGCCTGCCATCTGCATCCACTGGATGCCGGCGACTCTCACAATGTCGTCGGTCCATCTAGTGGGAGGCCTACCTACGTTGCCTACCTAAACAGGGTGTCTACAAACTATTATACCTCTCCGGGCTGGCAGAGCATCGTCAACACCGCAAGTGCTGCAGGTGTCTATAGGCAGCGGTTTCTGCACCATCAGGCGGGCCAAATACCTGTATTCCACTCTTTTTATATAGGTAACATTGCCTACATCATATTGATTAGACATAATATTTGTGGACGTACACATACGTGGTTAGCATCTGATGTTTATTGGGGCCCGGGGCAACTTTCAAATTATTGATTTGATGGAACTAGATAATCGTATAAACAATTTTGATACTTTCTATTACACTAATTTATTACTCGTTATGAAATATGTTTTTATGCCATAGGTAGTAAACAAGCAGACGGGCCGCCTAATGGTAAGCAGCCACCGTCGCCTACGGATACTTGTAACACCAGAGGCATCACAAATACGTTACTGACCTTTAAGGGCTCTATTAACTCGCCTTTTAAAGAACCCCCATGTTGTAGCTTCTATGTAGAAAGTTTATTTACTTATCTTTTAGTATACCAGTTGTTTTTAGGGTTCCGTACCTCAAAAGGAAAAAACGGAACCCTTATACTTCGTTGTCCGTCTGTCTGTCCGTCTGTCTGTCCGTCTGTCTGTCCGTCTGTCAAGACCCTTTATCTCAAGATCGCGTAAAGGTATCAGTTGAAATTTATACTAAATACTTGGGTCTACGGTTTCTTACGGCTGTAAAAAAATTAAAGTTGTAAGTCAACGCAATCAAAAGATATGAACGTTTATGTCGCATATTTTGCGATTTCACAGGGGAATCAAAACCTATTGGGTACTTCCCGTTGACCTAGAATCATGAAATTTAGCAAGAGGCAAGGTCTCATAGCACAAATATAGGAATAAATTCGAAACTCATAAATTTTAAGTTATATCATTTTAAAATATTTGTTTTGCTCTTACAAACTTACATTTTGTAGTTGGAATGTATCGAAGAACCTTATTGTCAACTACAAAGTTAAGTTTGTCTTTCAATATTTCAAGTTCAATTTTTTTTTGGCCTCGCGCTCTAAGGCCCGTATTCTAAAACGACGCTCAGTCATGATTCTCTACTTAAAACTAGTTTTAAGTAGAGATTTTATTCTAAAACTAAACTTGGGTCAAGATTCTACGATCGTAGTTCACCTGTATTCTAAAACGTCACTCAGTTGCCAATCTGTACTCAAGTTGACATATGATCTGCGATCACGCAAGTGACGTCTGTATCACGCTTGAGCAGAGATTTCTGTGTAGTGTACTTGGTTTGTGTTATTAAACTTGTTATTATTTGCTTTGCACAATGGATATTTCTGAAGATATCGAATATTATGATCAAATTTTCCGAGTGAATAGACAGATCACTGTTAGCATTCCAATGCGACACTTGAGAGATGCTGAAGATCAGTGAATGCAAATAATTTTAAAATGCGCTATCGCAGGAACATCTGATGGGTTTGCAGTTAGAGGTTCCATTATTAGCAGTTTTGATTGACTGAAGCATGGTCTCCTATACAACTTTAACAAATTGGTTAAAAAACTGTCTGTATTAATTAACTCATTTGTTAATCATATAGCTTTTAACAAAATTTAAACAAAACTACTAAATAATAAGGTCAGTCTTTTATTTATAATCATTTTAATTACTAGGAATAGTAATAAAATAATACTAATATTTTTTTAATAGACATTTTTCTTTCCAAACTGAAGGGGTAATCCTAAAAATATCCAAATATAGGCAGGATAAGATACTACTATTTCGTAGCACAGTTACTTCCTTGATTTACTTAAATTGAATTAAATTTCCGAAGAAAATCGCGAAAAATAAACAAGACTAATGTGACATTTCACAATACATTGACATTGTTGACGTTCCGTATTACATAATTTTTCTTGAAATTATTTGACGAAAAATGCTTTGAGTAGGTTCTAGGGTTTTAAGCATAAAGATGTATAAAACCTTTATGATATAGTGTAGATCATTACCTAAATAGTTAAATACTTAATAATTTCAAACTACATTACTGTTTATTTAATTAAATAAATTATTGTAACATTTTTAATTATGCGTTACGCGGAACGACATTGTTAAACTAAAATAAAAATGTAAACGAAAACAGACTGATTCATAGACAAAAAGAATATCCGCTTGAAACTCTACTTAAATCTAGATTCAGCTGAGTTGAGTTTAAGGGCAGTTTTGGAATAAGAACAATACTTAAGCAACGATTCTAGGCTCAAGTAATAATCAGGTAAACTAAGATCAAACGATACTTGAGTCTTGTTTTAGAATACGGGCCTAAGTGTTCCCTCCAACGGAACCCTCAGAGCACGAGTCCTACTCGTACTCGTCCGTTTAAACAAAAATGAGAGTGCCACTCCTGATGCGCTCTCCTCACCTTAAGCGATGATGCGGTCAACAACAATTTAGTAATGTCTAGGATGATTGTGATTGTGTATAGTCAAGCAAGTATCAAACTCGTTCGTTCTCCAACAATGCTAATCGAATATAATTATAACGCAGTGTGTGAGAGTGAGTATATGTGATAATAGAGTGATGGATGCGGGCCGCGCCGCGTGGGACGACAGGTATGGGAGGTAATGGAACAACAGGGTTATCTATGTTTTTTATCTTTCTTCATAAGATGATTTTGGCGTCGCGCTTCATGTGCATTTACCAGTGTTAGGCGCTGCGCAAACGTAGACACTTTTTGTTGCCGACACGGCACTCTAAGTACCAATCAAGTGGAAGCAACTGGACACCGAGTCTGCGCAGGGAGTGGCTGATTTCGTACTGATTATATAGAAATCAGTAGCTTGTGTCCGACACAAGACACAAAAGTGTCTCCGTTTGCGCCCTGTCTTAAGTTTTGCCAGTAAGTTTTCTAGTTTAATTAAATATCGTTATCCAAGTCATAGTCACAGTTAAGCAAAGTGAGTCACGGTCAAGTCGCGGTTAACGTTAACGTTATTTAATACCTGTACAGGTGTTCATTATTCCGACTGAGGGACCCTGTATCAAATGTCATGAAAAAAGTTAATGCTAATTTTTTGGCCAAAGTAAGCGTCATTATTCCGGTCCAGTCGCCTCCACTAAACGTTTGGCACACCAATTTAATTAAGATTAATATTAATTAGAAAAATCCCTTCAATACGAAACAGTAATTTTTGCATACCACAGCAAGCGATGGAACAACAGAAAAGAGACAATACAATACAATTCTTTGTTAATAACTCCATAGTTACAAGTCAGGCGGGCTTTGCAGAAGAGCCTTGCTCTGCCCTGCGTTTGACCTACCTACAATGCATCATGCCAACAAAATCTAGACCATCCATGATGACCTATCTAAAACCTTTAACAGGCTCTAATGGCCAATCGTATGGGGCCTGTGTGACGTCATAGGAAGCCATAAACTACTTCGCGGGCTCCGGCCAAATTTCGGTGGAGCATGCCATGAATGTGTTATTATATACGTGGGTTGAGGGGAATTGGTCGTTGGGTCAGCTGGGTCATTATCTTTTTTGTCAAAGGTCATGTTGAAAATATCAGTATTTTGCGGAGAATGAGATGCGAGCATATAGCGAGAAATATCACTGCCTAGAGTCTGTGCAAAAAGAGAACGGTCGTGGCAAAACGGTGAACTAAAAACACTTACTCGTATTAGGACACGCGCAAGAAACAATAGCGAGTCTAAGTCGAAAATCTGTCGCATGCGCATAGCTGTGTTCCGGCAGCTTTGCTTGAGAGTCTATCCCCAGTCTTGGCTAGGCGTTTTGTAATATAATTCTATATAATATAGTACATTGTATAATGAAACCTCTTTTTATTAGTTAAGGTGTAATAAAAGGCCTACAGAAAAAAAAATGTCATAGTCAGGCTTCTGCAAAATAATCCTTTCTCGCGATTTTTCATGATACGTACACTTTGTAATATTAACCTATTGTCTTAGAATAACTACACAAAGAAACAAAGTACATTCGCAAAATTTAAGCCATTCAAATGGTGTCATATATGGCTCCCAAAAAAATATAAAAACTTTACTATGACAATTTGCGCGATGAAATCGTACTACAACAAATCAGAAAAGCAGCATAAGAGTAAAGTTATGGAAAGTTACATAAAGTTACATTCCACAGGTAATCCATAAATTTTCTTGCTTAAATCGTTTAAAATACCAATCGAAACGTTAGCTACAAAGCGAATTTGTAGCTTACGTTTTGAGAAGGCGTTGTTTGGAAACCTACCTTCTCTGAGTAGTTATTCTAAGCCTATAAGCATCGATTAATTAATGTTATTTTACCTTTTTTGCAATTAATCTTAAGTAAATTAGTGATCCTTGCACGAGTTTTTGTATTAGTGGTTAGTGTACGTTGTGTGTGTGTGTGCTCTGCCCGAGCTCTGAGCTTTATAGTATACGGATGGAGTAGCTTGTGCGCGTGCCGTGTGGTACTTTTGTACGTGACGTCACCAGCCGGTCCCAACGGAAGACCAGCGCCGGTTGTTTACGACCGGCATCTTGCTGAGTTGGAGCCGGTTTGTGACAAAAAAATATGATAAGCTCTAGTTAAGAATTGTTTAAGTTTTTTTTTTTTTTTTACCATTCTAATTATTGTATTTTTTTGCCACAAATAAATGATGTCTATGTCTATGTCTATGTCTATATATTCTATGTTATTATAATAACCTTCCATATAAAGCACACTATCGTGTGGCTTCAACAGCCATTATTCTTAGCATAAGATTAGCATGCATTGATTGTTAGCATGTAATTAATTACATGATGGGTTCGCAGAATCACCTTTCCTATATTTTCCTCCTTTTTCTCTTTCCAATTTTGAAATTTGCGCGTTCAAGGCACAGCTACTGTCACGTGACCAATGATACAATGACTATATTGGTCTGTGAAACTAGGTAATATATATTATTACCTAGTTTCACAGACCAATAAACATTGGTTTCCGAGTATTATAACCCAAAAACAAACGTGACTGCACCTTGAGTGCCACCTTCGGATCCTCACAGGTCAGTGGCTTTTCCTCCGCACAATGATAATATGTTTTATTTGTATTTGTATTTTTGCCTCTTTTTTTAACATCACTTTTTATATTCAACAGCGGCCAATTCTCGCCAACCCAATTTCCATTCGAGAGGTAGAATAAGTTTTGCATATTAACCGACTGGCTTCCGACTCCGTAACTTCTCTCTACATCGATGTTCAAAATCATGACTGTATTAACACAGGGTGACCCGTTTGCACCGAGGGTTATTAATATTAGAATTAAAATATCTTACTTTAAGTTAGCTAACTTTAGTTCTCAAAAATAAAATATTTGCATAACGTTCAAAAGGCGATTAAAAATTACCATAAAGTTAATTTATTCAAGGTTACGCGTATGGACTGTACTAAGCCGAAAAGAGGGCATTGTACTCATCATTAAGAACAACTTTTACTATGGGACCAACCCTGAAATCACGAAAATATCAGCTGTTCCATACATTTTGTCGAGTGTCAATGACCGTTTTCTATGGAACAGCTGTTTTTTTTTCGCGATTTCAGGGTTGGTGCCACCGTAAAAGTTGATCGTAATAATGAGTACAATAATTTGAACGTGTTTTTTTTATGTTTAGCAAAAAGGTCGTCTTGAACAGTCGGCAGTCTCCCTACAAAATAAGTCAGCTAGCAAAAGCAGAGAGGGAAGCAGAGTAACACAGAGAGAGAACGGTCTAAAACAATAGCTTCAGTAGCCCAGTTGCATTTTTAAATGGTTCGATTTCGGAAATATCTCGTAAAGTAGAGGGAAACATAAAACTGACAATGAATTTTACGTAGCGCCACGTCAGAGAGATTTTACGGTTCCCTAGAGATGTACACAGTGTCAAGTGATAAACAAATCATTCGATTGATTTGGTATCGAATAATTTTCACTAGTCACTACATTATTCATCATTGGGACTGATAATTATGTCAGAATTCTTTGAATATTCTTTATTTCATTTTTCCTTGACATTTAAGAAGTTTATACTTTTTTCAAAAAAAAAAAACATAATTGCATAATTTTACCTAATAAATAATGTGTAATGCCTGCTTATAAACATAATTAAATGACGTATAATCACATTTTTTAATAACAACTCAATCAGTTCGATAACCCGTTGGTCCAGTTGGTAGTGAACTTGCCTTCTGAGCTTGGGGGCGTGGGCTCGATTCCCACCTAGGGCAAACATTTGTGTGATGAACATTTGTGTTTGTTCTATATCTGGTTGTTAATATCTATTTAAATATGTATTTAAAACTATATATGTATGTATATCAGTCTCTGGCTGCCATATCCCAAGCTTTGCTTAGTTTGGGGTCAGATGGCCGTGTGCGAAAAATGTCCCGAATATTTATTTATTATTTAGTTAAGTTCAAATTGCACCAACAGTGTTAACATACAGATAAATAATAAACATAATGAATATTTGATTTACTTAATATTTGTGATTTGACAAACTTAAATTAACTTCTAATTAACCATTTATTTGAGTCAGGTTAAAGTTCTATGTTATTTCTATTCGTTTATTTGTACATTTACTGCATTTGGGTTAAAAAAAAATGAATTCATAACTTATAACGCCCCGTGGTTTCACCCACGTGGACATTTTCACAGCGTATATTTTCCGGGGTAAATACTATGTCACTACTAAAATTTACGTCACTCTGTTATTCTGTTTCTGCATGAACAAACTAACAAACAATCAAACACGCTTTCGCATTTATTATAATACTAGCTGCGCTCCGCGGTTTCACCCGCGCGGATTACTCCTTATAACATCAAATATCTGCCAGTGAAACTCCCGTCAAAATCGGTTCAGTCGTTTCAAAGTCCATAAGAAAAATACACACATGCATACATACCCACATACATACACATATAGATTTTTAGTTATATTATATTATATATACAATAGTATGGTAATTGTAAATATTTTCATTCGAATATTTTCTATTTTTGGTTCGAATTATAATGTTGATCGAATGATTTTTCGAGTTATTTTCACTCATCTTTACTTCTATAGGTTGGCATCACTGGAACGCTGGATTGCTTTATATTGTTCCCGGAATTGGTTTTTTCATGTTAGACATCAATTCGGCGTTCGATTTTTGAATTACGCGCCATTGTGGTGGAGTTAATTTTTTTAATTGCGGGTTTTTGTGTTTAGGGCTTTATAGAGATGAGTTTTTTTTATGTGCCTAAGTTAAGTACCTACCTTATAGCTATGTAAGGATTTAAAATTATCCGCTCATCTAACTTGATGACAGAAGAGGAACTTATTTATATTTGAAAAAAAAATATGCAAGTTTTTTTATATTTTATAAATGACTTTAAGTACCTACGTACTAAGATGGACAGACCTAAAAGAGACCGCAGGGAAACGCTGGATACAGGCCGATTCCAACCGGCCCTTTTCGAGATTGATGAGGGAGGCCTATGTCCACAGTGAAATGGACGAATTTATTTATTTATTTATTTATTCTGATGACTGAAATGATGAAGTACATTACCTACTCAGAGGATTGGTTGACTCCTTGCATCTGCACAATTTATTGTGCACTTTGTTTGTGCCAGATAAACCCGGGTTTCCGGCTAATAGGCGTGGAAAATTGCCCAAGTTTTTTCACGTGGATCACAGCCGCACTGTGGTACGCTCCATGGCTCCGCTGATTCGCGCCCGCCGCCACTTCAATGCACTCCTTTCCACCAACACTGATTGTGATATTATTTGTGACAATTGGAAAACTGTAACGAAAGTGTTTTTAACTTATTGTGAAAATTTAACTGATCAATGGGACAGGGGCAAAAAAGCCGATGACCTTTGCTTTTCTCTCCATAATTATATAATACCAAAGATTATTTAATACTAGCTGACCTGACAGACGTTGTCCTGTCTTAGAACTGTCAAACACGCAAAGTTAAAATTGTAAATCTTATTTTTTTACACATTGGGTTGCATTATAGGAGTTTTAGTAAGGATCCCTATTATTATTTTTTTATATTATATTATAGCCTATGTTACCCGGGGATAGTGTAGTTTCCCAACAGTGAAAGAATTTTTCAAATCGATTTAGTAGTTTCGGAGCCTATTCAATGCAAACAAACAAACAATCAAATCTTTCCTCTTTATAATATTAGTATAGATTGATATTGTTGACATCATTTAATAAATAGGTATTTGGCAATGACGTCATTGGATGGATCCAAAAAAACAGCTCAAATCAATGTAGGTAATTTTTTTTCTTCTATTGATCGAAATGCACTTAATCGTATTTTAACTTTTGCTGTTATTTAAATAAAACATTCAATATTGATATGACACCATTTCCATAGTCATAAGCTAACATAAAGTTAGCCAAATGACCAAACTTGCTAAAAGTTGGAAAAGAGGCCTTAAAGTTAAATTAATATACTGTCAAATCTATTTTTAACGTTCATCATCATCATCATCATTTCAGCCGTAGGACGTCCACTGCTGGACATAGGCCTCCCCCATCGATCTCCAAAAGGGCCGGTTGGAAGCGGTCTGCATCCAGCGTTTCCCTGCGGTCTCTTTTAGGTCGTTTGTCCATCTTGTGGGTGGACGTCCTAAGCTGCGCTTACCGATCCGTGGTCTCCATTCCAGAACTTTTCGGCCCCATCGGCCATCTGTTCTGCGTGATATGTGCCCTGCCCACTGCCACTTCAACTTGCTAATCCGGTGGGCTATGTCGGTGACTTTAGTTCATCTACGGATCTCATTTCTGATTCGATCTCGTAGAGAAACCCCGAGCATAGCCCTCTCCATAGCTCGTTGTGCGACTTTGAGCTTGCTTATGAGGCCCATAGTGAGAGACCACGTTTCAGTGCTGTATGTCATCACTGGTAACACGTTTTTTAACGTTAATTCCACCAAAATATTTAACCTTTAACAATGCTGTCAAACACATTTAAAAAACCAATAACATATTTAACTGTCGCATCAAAAATTTAATCCATAATAACCGCCTATAATGTTATGTCCAATATAATGGCCATTCGCCCGATTATATATGTCGGAGAACACCCGGTACTAGGATGTTTTTTGAAGCTGTGACGTCATTAGTGCTGATGATACTGTTTCCATCACTGGGTTCTACCATTGGAGATAAAACCTTAACTGGCAGAACTACTCTCTTCTAAGCAACTTTGTAGTTTTTAGGCTGTACCAAACTGACTTATTCACGGGGTAGGTCAAAGAAACACATTGAAAGTTCTCCTTGTTCTTTTATTTCTGCATAGACCCTAAGAAGGTGCTCTATGCTAATGCTAATTTACCGCCACGTTCGTAAAACCCTAGACGCTTATAGAAGAAGGGCAAGAAACTACAGCGCCATCACTTTATCACAATTATTACAGAATAACACTTTTCATAACACTTATTGAGCAATAAATAGTAGTTAACAAAATAGTAACAGCACTCTAAGTGCACCGGATATCGCTTCAAGCAAGACTGCCTGTTTCTGCACTTTGTACTGTGCTCGATGAATGCCTCAAACAGAATGAACCTGGCTCCACAACAGCTCGCCATTTTATAACAAAGATGGCGTCATGTCGTTGTGTAGTCATAACACTGTTCATTAAAGATCTACAAATAACCTACTTTACAGTAGTTTATAACTTGTTAAATAATCTTAACTATTTACAGAACTTAGCTCTTATTAACACTTAAGCTAAACATTTAAATAATCGAAACAAGGCGCCATGATGTTCTTTTTGTAAATCGAATATCAAATCAGCTGTCTTTTAATGTAATCATTAACTAATGATTTTAAACCTAATGTTTATCGTTTACAAATCAAGACATGAATTTAGCAATAGATAACTTTACATTTAACTAAAGATTAAATAGTCTTGTGTCATTGTTTCCTGTCCGGAAAGAGAACAAAACATATTTTTACATTTTAGTCTTCCACAGTTAACTTTACGCTTAGAAAGGTAAACTAATTACATCAATCAGTTTGTAAACCTTTCTGCTCTTCATTTTAACGGACATTGTTGAATTCGACGTTATTATTTAGAAGCTTATATTGGTCTTGCGCCGACACGGCCATTCTGACAGGTGGTGCGTGCTCTGCACCAGCCACATCAGTCTGTTGTTAGTATTCTTGAGAAACTTGCTGCTGGTACTTAGGGGTGGATAAAGATTTGGTATTGAAATTTTCTAGAATGTTCTTGAAGTGTATAAAGTATTTCAGGGGTCTCGATGTGTCTAGAAGATTTTAGTACTGTACTGTCGGAGAGTGTTGGAGTATCGGAGTGAGTAGAAATGAAATGAAATTAAAATTAATCTGGGTGGTTCTCGGAGTGTCTTGATGTGTCTCGGAGTGTCTCGGAGGTTCTTGAAGTGTATCGGCGTGTCTCGGAGGTTCTCGGAGTGTAACGGAGGGTCTCGAAGAGTCTCGGAGGGTCTCGAAGTATCTAAAAATTAAAACGAGTTTCTCTGAGCTAGGTATCCATTCATAAGCACACTAACCGATAACTTATTTGTGGTCGGTGTTTCAGTTGTTTCAAAATAAGAAACTCAGCATGATTTCTGTTGAATATCTTTTAATGATAACCGATTCCGATTATCAGTTATCAGCGGATATTTTTCACATCTTGACAATCATAAATGAATCAAGTTTAAAGTATATGGAGGTAGGTAGAAGTTTACTGTACATGGAGAAGTAAGCGAAGATGTTGTAGTTAATGCTCCACGCATTGCAAATGTCCCTCGCTTATGCGCAGTTATCTGCAAGCTTTTATTTCTTATCGATAGGAACAATTTTATGCTCTGCTATTGTTTGCATATTCAGCAGCTGGGCAATAGTTTGCTGTTGTGTCTACAGCCACTCGATGATGTCATGAATCATCGTCATCATTATTATTATACGAAAAGAATTCTGAAGGTACATCACCAGATTGTAATAGCAGCACCAGGTCCGCTGCAGGTCCACTCGTCACTGTGCATGGTGTAGACACGTCTTAACTTGTCGCACCAGGCATCAATCGGTTTGAAATCCTTCCACGAGCATTAACACTGTTCTCGTGGGCGTTACTAGGATAATCTGAAACATAATAAACAGACAGAAGGATCATCGGATTCTATCCCACTTCTGATGTCGGAGAACACCCGGTACTAGGATGTTTTTTGAAGCTGTGACGTCATTAGTGCTGATGATACTGTTTCCATCACTGGGTTCTACCATTGGAGATAAAACCTTAACTGGCAGAACTACTCTCTTCTAAGCAACTTTGTAGTTTTTAGGCTGTACCAAACTGACTTATTCACGGGGTAGGTCAAAGAAACACATTGAAAGTTCTCCTTGTTCTTTTATTTCTGCATAGACCCTAAGAAGGTGCTCTATGCTAATGCTAATTTACCGCCACGTTCGTAAAACCCTAGACGCTTATAGAAGAAGGGCAAGAAACTACAGCGCCATCACTTTATCACAATTATTACAGAATAACACTTTTCATAACACTTATTGAGCAATAAATAGTAGTTAACAAAATAGTAACAGCACTCTAAGTGCACCGGATATCGCTTCAAGCAAGACTGCCTGTTTCTGCACTTTGTACTGTGCTCGATGAATGCCTCAAACAGAATGAACCTGGCTCCACAACAGCTCGCCATTTTATAACAAAGATGGCGTCATGTCGTTGTGTAGTCATAACACTGTTCATTAAAGATCTACAAATAACCTACTTTACAGTAGTTTATAACTTGTTAAATAATCTTAACTATTTACAGAACTTAGCTCTTATTAACACTTAAGCTAAACATTTAAATAATCGAAACAAGGCGCCATGATGTTCTTTTTGTAAATCGAATATCAAATCAGCTGTCTTTTAATGTAATCATTAACTAATGATTTTAAACCTAATGTTTATCGTTTACAAATCAAGACATGAATTTAGCAATAGATAACTTTACATTTAACTAAAGATTAAATAGTCTTGTGTCATTGTTTCCTGTCCGGAAAGAGAACAAAACATATTTTTACATTTTAGTCTTCCACAGTTAACTTTACGCTTAGAAAGGTAAACTAATTACATCAATCAGTTTGTAAACCTTTCTGCTCTTCATTTTAACGGACATTGTTGAATTCGACGTTATTATTTAGAAGCTTATATTGGTCTTGCGCCGACATATACATTATGGTACCCGATTATATCGGAATTAAAGAAATGCCATCAAATTTTATAACCATTTTGATGGTATTTTTAGAGGTTTTCGAATATTGGGAATATGCGATGTTATTGGTCGTAAATGGTTTAGCCTTTTTGACAATAGTACACTCCTATGTGGAAAGTTTATAGCGTTGAATTAGTGGGCGAACAATGCTTTTTTTTGTATTTATTTTATTCTAATATTGTTAATTTTTATCACGAGAAAAATGTTCTTCATACTGCACACTGGTCTATCATCATCAGCCGGAACACGTCCACTGCTGAACATAGGCCTCCCCCTTTAACCTCCACACTGAACGACAGCCCGCCTTTTGCATCCACTGGATGCCCGCGACTCTCACAATGTCGTCGGTCCATCTAGTGGGAGGCCTCCCTACGCTGCGGCTTCCGGTTCGTGGTCTCCACTCCAGAACCTTTCTTCCCCATCGGTTATCGGTTCTTCGAGCGATGTGGCCTGCACATTGCCACTTCAACTTGCAAATTTTAACAGCTATGTCAGTAACTCTGGTTCTTTGACGAATATCCACGTTCCGGATTCTATCGCGCAAAGAAACTCCGAGCATAGCTCTCTCCATTGCCCGCTGTGTGACTCTGAGCTTTTCCAAAAGGCCAACAGTTAAGGACCACGTCTCAGTACCATATGTCATCACTGGCAACACACTATAATATCATTTTTTTTTAATAATATGGATATGATAATTACGAAAAAATCTGAACACCTTGCAAAAGTTTATCAATACGATAAAACTAAATAAAACATTGTGTTTTGAAATTGTTAATAGAATGCTTTCTCGTTATTTTTATTTATGAACTGATACCAATAATTTTACATGTCATTTTGTTAAGTCCGTTTCAGGCTGTTACGATGAAATTGGTAAAACAAGTTGATTCATTAAAATTAGATTGTGTTTGTCCATTTCCTGAGTACACATTAAAGCGTCATGGGAATTTATTACCCAATACAATTAGTTGTATGGAGACCCCCAAATGGGGTCTCTAAAACCTCATTTATTAGAACCTCATTTTTGAAGTCGGTTGAAAAAGGTCCTGTAATGGTCCACTTTAAAAATTCTACTAGGTATAGGTGTATACAAACTAACGTAGGCTCATTTGCGCAGAACAGTACAGAAGGCCGGCTGCATACATCAAGCGTAAACAGGCACACGCATACAATGACGCGCACTTACAGCGAGGCCAATCGCGAGGGCACTACCGCTGTAATTCGCCCGATAAACACAATATTATAGTTGCTTTGCAACCCTAGCGCTACGGCGAAATCAAGGTCAGTCGGAGCCGACTTGTACCCTTTATATTTTGTAATCCTTAGGACCATTTCTAGACTCGGACATCCCCCCCGCCCCCCTAAACCATCTCTTTATTGTGAGCATATCTCGTGGGGTGTTATTTAATTGTCTATAAAAATATATTTATTTTTGAAATCATAAAACAAGCGCTCTAATTAGGAGACACCCACTTCACACCTCGGACCGTTTTACCAAAATAAGTACCATATTAGCCGACCGTTTTATATTAATTCCATATTACCCCATAAAGACATGGTCCCAGGTCATTAAGTCGCTATCAGGACATAATCGTAACTCTTAATTACCAATTGTTTTGTCATAATTACAATATGGATGTAAGGTAGCCATTTGATGACGGAAGAAGCGGCGAGCGGGTACTTTTTTTAAATAATAGGCTTGCGTTTGGCTGATAACCGACGATGCAGTGTACGATGGAGCACGCTTGCCTAGAAGAAACCGATTCACTCGTGATTTGAAGACACCCAGATTGTAACTATCGGGGAACACCCATTCAGGCAGCGCATTCCACAGACTAGCAGTTCGCACAATAAAAATGGAATCAAAGCGCTTCGTACGGGTTTTCCGAATATTAACCATAAAGTGGTATCGATTTTTGTGACCACTCTGGCAGTCCGATAGAAAATTGGACAAGAGGAAATTAGATGCAGATCCGAAGCAAACTCTCTGAATGATTTCAGTTCAGCCCTTTATACTGGTATTAGACCACATTTAAATAAAACCGACAAGTGCAAGTCGGGCTCGCGCACTGAAGGTTCCGTACCAACACAAAGACAATTATTATCAATTTAAAAAACGACTTTAGAATTAAAATGTGGCATTACTAAGGTGAAAGAAAATGGGGTCATCCAAATAACACAAGTACCAGTTATAACTTGGTAATGAACAGAAATTTGTCACCGACTCGCACTTGGCCATTATTTAATATACGTTTTTAATGTATAGTGTGTACTATAACCACGCCAAGTTTGACGCTTGTACGTATTACCGTTTTTACATTAGAGCTAATACAAAAATACGTTAATAATACGTTTGGTGTATGGGGACCCCCTTTCGTTTTTACTTCATTATTATATACATGGTTTAGATGTTATCAGGTCTTATCACGCATTATTTTATTTGGGTAAAAATAGGTATCTAATAATAGGTAAAAATAGGTTGATAGCCTGTTGGTCCAGTTGGTAGTGAACCTGCCTTCTGAGCCTGAGGGCGTGGGTTCGATTCCCACGTATGACAAACATTTGTGTGATGAACATTTGTGTTTGTTCTATATCTGGTTGTTAATACCTATTGAAATTATGTTTTTAAAAACTATATATGTATGTATACCAGTCTCTGGCAGCCATATCCCAAGCTTTGCTTAGTTTGGGGTAAATGACCGTGTGTGCAAAAATGTCCCAAAAATATTTATTTTTATTTATTTATTTGTCTTTTCTCCCGGGTACCTTTTTCCGGTTTCATACCGGGCTTTTTTGTCTGTTCTTTAGGGTTTTTTTTAATATTTAAAATATGGTGTGTTCAAATCGCTAAAGCTTAAAAGTCTCTTGTAACTTAATAAATTGCTGCCGCTCATGCCAGTGTCCGCTACCCAAGGGCCCTGATTTGCATACTGGTATCATTAAGCATACGACACGCGCATATTTATGACTCAGCCACTGTTTAAGTGGATTGTGCCCTTAGGGCATGAACTAGGGCACAAAAAGCGTACGGCCTTTCAGTGATTGCTTGACTGGATAGACCTAGAGTCGAGTTAAACATCCTTTGTCAGATCTGTTGTACTTGAAATGGAACCTATTAAAAAAACTACAAGGACCTAAAAAAATAAAAATAAAAATAAGGAAGTTCGTAAAGGCTGAGTTTCTAGTCCTAGTGTCAGAGTTTTAAAGCTTGTGATAAGTCGCTAACATAGTACAACAATTGTTGGGGACAACAATACTATAGCAATATTCTTAGTTAGAACATTAACAGTATTCTGGAGTAGAGACTAAACATTACAGTAGACCCTAAAACACTAACAGTATTCTAGAGTAGAGACTAAACATAACAGTAGACCCTAAAACACTAACAGTATTCTGGAGTAGAGACTAAACATTACAGTAGACCCTAAAACACTAACAGTATTCTGGAGTAGAGACTAAAGATTACAATAGACCCTTAAACACTAACAGTATTCTGGAGTAGAGACTAAACATTACAGTAGACCGTAAAACACTAACAGTATTCTGGAGTAGAGACTAAACATTACAGTAGACCCTAAAACACTAACAGTATTCTGGAGTAGAGACTAAACATTACAGTAGACCCTAAAACACTAACAGTATTCTAGAGTAGAGACCTGACACTCGACACTACTCAACTAGGCACTAGAATTATTACTAACAATATATATGGCGAAATGGTAGAGAACCGTACACTTGTATGACGGTAATGCGGCGTGCGCGCTTTCAAATAATTTTAATGTTTATTTTTTCTTTATTTACTACAAATAATCTTACGATTTTACAAAAAACTGCGACCACTAAAGTATTTGAATGATTATTAGGATAAGCCACAATTTTTTTTTGATAAAAATATCTTCTATATCTATAGAATCTGAATGAAGTTGATTCAATCCATTGAAGGGAACGTAAAAACGGGTGTTTTTTAGGAAAGTTTACGAGTTTTACGTTTACGACGAGAGTTTCGAGAGTGGAGACTGGAAACTCGATACTACTCAACTAGACACTGTTTTAGTGTTCTAGATACTAAAACAGGATTCTAGAGTGGAACCAAGACACTTGAAATAGAACAATATAACAGTGTTCTAGAGTGGAGCCTAAACTCTCGAATTTGCTCACCTAGACCTTCTAGAACACTATAAAAGAGTTCTGGATTGGAGATTAAACACTCAACACTACTCGACTAAACACTCTAGAACAATGATCTAGAGTGAAAGCTAAACACTCAAAACTCTAGAACACTATAACAGTGTTCTAAAGTGGGACTAAGACAACTCAAATAGACCTTCCAGAACATTATAAGTTCTGTTCTGTTTGTTTTTGTAGAATCTTTGAGTAATGAACGAATTCTCGAGCATTTTGAGAACTAATTTCTAGAATAGACGAATATGGGGGATAATTATCTCGATAAGTTAATTATTCCCGTATAATTGCGTCGTTCAGTTTAATAACACAATATATTTCTGTTGATCGTAACTCATGTGATTTTAACGTTTCTACGTTTATATCCCAAGTTGAGTTCGTACTGACTGACAAAATGGTTATTTATGGTTCCGGGGAGGTACTGTGGGTGGGAAAGTTGATGGAACTCACTAGGGCCTCGATTTGAATTCACTTGGATAAGTCAAATGAATCTAAGTTTTTTTTTCCTCATGGGAGGATTTTGGTATCGCACTACTTGTGCATTTGCCAGTGTCAAGTATTATTAAATATCTGGATATGGAATCAACTTTTCTAATTAGATGAAATTGTATTTTCTTTCCATTGCATTGGAAAATTTCAATGGACGAGAGATATAACCTAGGCCTCTTTAGGCAATTTTAGGCCTAGGAGATGGTAAACGTGGCTTGCCTGGAATGTTAACTGGCTCTCAAGTGATGCTGCCGGAACACACCGTTATGTGCTTGTCGACAGATTGTCATTGACAAGCTATGAAATGAAAATGAAATAAAAAAATACTGGCCAGATTTGCATCCATAATTTATTACACAAATTACATTACTTTTTTTACGTTTTTTACTTTTAAATTTGTGTGTAGCTCTAAGTGTGTATGGATTTTGTTACAAATAAAATATTGTCTATTGTCTATTTATTGTCTATTAATTAATTGTCAATTAGAAAATATAAAATACAAAAATTACACATAGAAAATTATTAAAAATTTACATTAATATGAAATAATTAATTAAGTGAGGGCGTGTGATACGCTCTCCACGTGCGATGTATCGGGCTGGTGTGCCAGTCTCGTACCGCAGCCACCAGTGCGTTATCGGAGCGGTGCAGGCAGAGCAGGGCGTATGGTTTCCACATAAGTTTCCTTCAAAATTCAAAATCTAAGCTAATTGTTGGATTTTTAACTCGTGTGAGTTCAAATTTGAAAATTACTTCAGTTTGGAATACGAACGCGCAACCACTGAACTATCGCTAAAACATGTCACACCAATAGTAGTACCCCTTGCTCCTCATAATTTACGACGTAAGATATAAAATATCTTGAAAATATAATTGTAGGTGTCGACTTCGCCCGGATTGGGGTTATTTTTTTTTTATTTTACTTTTTACGCATTCTGACTTATGCTGTTGCAACTGCATCCTTTAATTTTACGAAATATGGGAGTGGAAGGTTTTTATTTATGATACAGATTTTTTTCCCGATGATTCTTTTTGGCCGATGGAGCCCAAATGTTCTCGAATGGAGACCACGGACCGGTAAGCGCAGCGTAGGACGTCCATACAAGATGGACAGACGACCTAAAAGAGACCGCAGGGAAACGCTGGATGCAGGCCGCTTCCAACCGACCCTTTCGGAAATCGATGGGGGAGGCCTATGTCCAGCAGTGGACGCCCTACGGCTGAAATGATGATGATTATGTTGATGACAGATATTTTTTCTAGGTTTTTTTTGTTTGTTTGTTTCGTTGTTATGTAACTTTGCTGATTTGTTGAAATTAACTAGATCTGCCCAAGCATTTATTTTCTCTGACAGCTGCAATGACATTGTAAGAAGTTGAATGAAAACCACGAATTCTGATCGGTTAACAAAAAAACCTGCCAGCTAGTTTCCAATATAAAAAGGAAAAATAAACCATGTACACTAGAGAAGCTCCTCCTTTTTCTGTCGGTTTAACACTAGGGCTGGAGCCTCAGTCTATACGAACTTAAGGTAAATCACATAAAGTTCGTTAATTCACGTAACTGTAGGTTACCACGTAACATTGCAACGTAATTTGCTACGTTTAATGCTTTCTACTGGTCGGGAATTGATTTTAGCACGCACGCATAGTGGCCTGTAGGTACTCGTGATTAGAGAGGGGAAATAGAAATTACATTCGAATTAATCGAATAATTTCTCCGCATTCGTCTGTAAATTACAGTAGCGAATGCAAGTAGCATGTTGACAGATGTGACCAAAATGTTGACATGTTAAGCATTGCCATTCCTAAAATGCTGACGTTTGCATTGCCGTTCCCAAAATACCTACTGACTTTTCAAACATTCCAAAAATGCAAACGTTTTAAGCATTGCCATCCCAAAATACTGACGTTTCAAGCATTGCCAATACCAAAATGCTGCCTTTTTCTGGCTCAACGTATAAGCATTGCCATTCAGCGTGTTAATGCCGCCAGTATGCTGGGTACGCTGCCAACTGCTAGTAGTAGGCGCGAGGATTTGGATTGTCTAGTTCATAGTTCTTTAGTCATACCAAATATATTACACGTCAAAATAATATTTTATATATGCTTCTTAAACATAATATATATATATATAACAAGTATCCATAGGCGACGGTGACTGCTTACCATCAAGCAGCCCGTCTGCTTGTTTGCCACCTATGGCATAAATATATATATATATATATAATAACGACCTGCCATCTATGTATACGTCTATAGATCTTCAACGTTCTATGGGCTACTATATGTATATTTTTTTTTTAAACATCACATCTTTGCTTGGTGGTCAAACGCAGACATATACGTGAAAAATAATAGGACAATTATACAACACGTAAAACCCTAAGTTCGTATAATTTTTATACAGTGTAGGTAAACCTTAAATAGTCAGCAAAATTTGGTACTGAATTAAATATTTATACAGGAAATAATGTTTTTCTTTCGGTGATATTGTTATTTTTATTCGATTAATTCGATTTTTCTTCTCACTTTTCAACCGACTTAAAAAAATTACGTTTCCAATTAGACTGTACTTTTTGTGTGAATGTTACGCGATCTTTTCACAGAAAGTAAACTTTTTTTTTAAATTAGGTTAAATAGAACCCCATTGCGATATGCCTATTCAAAGGGTTTCTATTTAAATTTGAAGAAAAATAATCTATTTTTTTAACTTCTCGCAAAGCCATTTTGTTAAATTGTAATATTATTTATCTTCGAATAAAATAAAATTCGGAGTCGTCTATCTCTAGTCCTGGTTGAAATGTTACCGATTGAATTTGTGTGGATAATTTTGTGTCATGACTCATTGCGCTAGCTCCTGCCCGTGGATTCGTTTAGAAATATAGTTGCCAGTTTTTTTTCTAACCCTATTTTTAAAGCAATCTGTCTTTTGAAGACATTAGGCTTTCGCGTCTTGTGTGGAATACGCCCATTGACGCATCCATCATAATTTTTCTTATTTTGTTAAGTCTTGGGGTATCTTTTTTAAGCCTCCTTGGAGGCCTTCTTGACATCAAGTAATAATGATGATGATGGCCGATAAGTAATAATGTTATGTCAACCATTGTGTAATGAACATTGAGTAAATCGTGCAGAACGTTTCTGTGGCAGACAAATAACGTTTTTCAATAAACTTTTAACTTCGTTTACGGATAAAAAAATACATTTATTCGCAATAATTATGATTAATTATGATTATGATTCGCATTTTTTTTTTTCCGTAAGCAAAGGGTAATAATGGGACCCTGCTACTAAGCCTACTATGTCTGTCTGTCTGTCCGTCTGTCCATCTGTACGTCTGTCCGTCCTACCTTAAAGGAAAACGGCTGTATCTTTTGAACCGTAATAGATAGCCAGAGTTGAAATGTTCACAGAATATGTAATGTTACTGCGGATTAACTAACAAATAATAAAAAGTCAAAAAGTAAAAACGAAAGGGGGATCCCCATACAACAGCACTACTTTTTTGTATTTTGTGGTGGTATGCGAGCTCGACTCGCACTTGGCCTGTTTTATTAGGGTTCCATACCAAAACGGGTCCCATGTACTTAGTTTCACCATTTTGTCCGTCTGCATAATTCAGTAATTTTTTTTTATCTACGCGATGCAAAATAATTACAAAAATGGCTGAATTATGGTATGTTATGGTGGTTTAATGGTTGAGTCGTGAACTTTTTTTTTCCGGGCAAGTGCCTTTATTAACTAAACAAAATGCAAGCTAAAACTAACACTACAAATACAGTTAGACTGCCCATATACCGTTGAAGGTCTAAAGACAATCCAAATGCTCAAGCCCACTACCAGTTGGCAGCGTACATAGCATGCTGGCGGCATGGTTGAGTTATTTCCGTGTTTCACCACCAACATGTCTGTTGGTAAGCGACGATGGTCGAAGATGGAGCACGTAGACTTAGAGGATCACTTACTCGGACATTGAAAAGTTCATTCCTTGTTTCCTGACAACTACAATCCAGGCATCTTCAAGGCTAGAGTGAATAGATTTTTTCTAATTCAACGTGTTCCATCCTCGGCCACACCTTACCAACACGCGAGTTGGTGGCCAAACGTAGTGGTTGGTGGGTGTTCCCCGATAGTTACAATCTGGGTGTCTTCAAAACACGAGTGAATCGGTTTCTTCTAGGCAAGTGTGCTCCAACGTAGACCGCGTCATCGCTTAACATCAGGCGTGGTGGAGGTCTAACGCAAGACTATTAATTTAAAAAAAAAGGCTATTCTATGAAAAAGTAAGGTGCCACTTTCATCTTAAGTTTTTGATAAGTATTTAATTGCCAACTTTAACAATTATTATTACCGAACTACAATAATTATTTACGTATATTTTGTTAAGTTTAGTCGAACCGGGAAACAAATAACTACCAAATGGTCCAAATACGGCGCATTTATGAAGTTAAGAGATTGTAACTTACTGTTATAGACGTGGAGATATGGCGGAATAAGGCACAAGAGGCAGCGGGATGGATGTTGACGTAATTGTGTCACTAGATGGCGTTAAAACACATTTTCAATCACAAACATCACATTTTGGTTCTCAATTTTCAATGATAATCGTATGATAAATAATTATCAATTAAAAATTCCGACTTCAAGATAGTACCTACATACGCAATTTCGGACATTTTTTTCCACTTATTTTGATTTAATAACCAAACTACGAACCGTGTTTGATGAAATTTCTTTAGAACTAATCTGAAAATATATTCTATCAATTAAATAATAACTTTTTTTTTTCAATTTGGTTTACAATTGAAGGAGTTCTGAGGTAACAAACATTAAAAAAAATACAACTGAATTAAGAACACCGTATTTTAGAGTAGCTTAAAAAACGAAATCACAGTCCCCATCTTCCCCCAGTCTTTCAGTCCCCAGTTTTTTCTAGTTGTGTCACAAGAAACAAATCGCAACGTTAATATCGTTTTATTTTTAACCTCACACGCATAAAAAGGGGCCTAAAGTTTAACATATATTATGTAGCTGTATCTCTGTGTGTCGTAGCATCGCAGCTCTGAAACGGCCAAACCGATTTTGATTTAGTTATTTTTTTGTTTGAATGGTGACTTAATCGAATGTGTATCTTGACCTATGAATCAATAAAATCTATTAAGCCTTTTGAAGATTAATAGATTTAATTATAGAAACTGACGTGGTTTTCACACATTTTATTTATATTACACGGGAATTACTCACGTAATAAGAAATAATAGTAATAATAATAATAATAATGAAGAATCGGAAATATATCATGAAGGACGGTACGGTCGACATCTGTCGGGCATGCCACCGTCCTGGAGAGTCTCTCCGACATATAATTTCCGGATGTTCGCATCTTGCTAACGGCGAGTACTTGCACAGGCACAACCAGGTGGCCAGGATCATCCACCAGCAACTTGCCCTTCGATACGGCCTTGTCGAGTCTGAGGTGCCGTACTATAAGTACGCACCAGCGCCAGTTCTTGAAAATGGTCGTGCTTTGCTTTATTGGGACCGCTCTATCATCACGGACAGGACTATTGTCGCCAATAAGCCTGATATCGTGTTGGTCGACCGATCCCAACGCCGGGCAGTGCTCGTCGATATCACCATCCCACATGACGAGAACCTCGTGAAGGCCGAGAAGGACAAACTCAGCAAGTACCTTGACTTGGCTCACGAGGTTACCGCCATGTGGGATGTTGACTCGACGATCATTGTCCCGATAGTCGTATCGGTGAACGGCCTTATAGCGAAGAGCCTCGACCAACATCTTAAGAGGCTCTCGCTAGATGGTTGGGTTAAGGGTCAGATGCAGAAGGCGGTAATCCTTGACACGGCACGTATTGCCAGGAGGTTCCTTACTCTGCAGCCCTAACCACCGGTAGCTTGGGCCCTGCCCCGCTGCCGGCGGCACCCTAGATTTAAGTTTTTTTATAATATTTTGTTTTTGTATAGATATTGTAAAAAAACTTTAATTTAAGAAGATAAATAAATGTGTGAATAATAATAATATAGTTAATAGATTTTATTACAGGGTTGGAAAAAAACTTGTTTATTTAATTTTAAACTGTTTTCTCTTGCTTATCTTATTGTGCTCTTGCTCTTAACAACTGTTTTTAAGGTTCCATCCCCTTGTACGATAGAAATAAGTATCGTTGCAAATATCATCTCAATCTAAACAATGTTCGCCCGGTTCGCTCGCTCCCGCCTACACTCGTACCACACCCCAATGTTGGGCACTCGGCCGCTCGCGTGGGTGCCACTCATTACAATACCAGAGCATTGTGCCGTTTACGATTATGTAAACAGCCTGCTCGTAGTGCTCGGGTAGTGTGGATAAGCCTGTTTATGTCGCAAAGGGCAGGCTTAGACGCTGGCGCCACTTGCGACTGGTGGCAGTGACCGTAAACAAAAATGGTTGCGAGTCGCTGTCAAAGGAGCGATCTTACTTCGTAGTCGTAATTTACTTTAAAACGCTTTATAGTTAGGCTCTGGGTTACCGCAGCTTCATAATTTCAATTCAGCTCTTTTTCATTTGAGTTTTGATCGTGTAAAGTAATTGCAAGTTAACATTGATCTATATCTCTAGTTAGAGTTAATATTTAAAAAGTTGAATGGAAACAAACGACATTCGATCCTGATTGTATCCTTTAGTTAGATATAAGTTTTGTATAGGTGACGAAAAGTTTATTTTTTCTTTCAAAAAATTACGATTTGTTAAAAGTCCAAAGAATGGTTGTTAAAAAACAGCGCTAAAATCGTAAATAAAATAAATACAATTTTTTCGCCAAAAATTGTAAATTTAATTTAAACTAAACCTTAAATTTAGATAAAATGTAATCTGTAATGTAATGCTAGAGTTTGTTAGCTAATTATAAATAACACGGTGTCTTTCTTTTTTGTAATAGGCTTGCGTTCGACAGCCGACTCGCTTGTGCGGTCTACGATGGAACACGCTTGCCTAGAAGAAACCTATTCACTCGTGATTTGAAGACCCCAGATTGTAACTATCGGGGAACACCCATTCAGACAGCGCATTCAACAGACTAGCAGTTTGCAAGTGGAATCAAAACGCTTCGTACAGTTTTTGGAATATCAACCACTAGCTGACGTTGTCCTGTCTTAGAATAGTCAAATAACACGTCACCTTAAAATTGAAAATCTTATTTTTTTACATTATTGGAGTTTCAGTAAGGATCCCTATTTTTTTAAAAATATAATATAGCCTATGTGACCCGGGGATAGTGTAGCTTCCCATCAGTAAAAGAATTTTTCAAATCGGTTCAGTAGTTTCAGAGCCTATTCAATGCAAACATACAAACAAACCAATCAAATCTTTCCTCTTTATAATATTATTAGTATATTTGATAGTATAGATGAAGCGGTGTCGTTTTGTTTGTGGGTGGAATGTCCACACAACTCTGCCCATCAAGCATCAAGTAAAGTATAATGCATGCACGTCTGTTAGTTACAATAGAGAGTTCCGACGGCCGCTCCGCCCGATTCCTAACTCTATGCTTCTTATGAAGAAGCAGCGACCTTGTTAGTCATCGTTTGCACGAACAAAATGATCGCATTGCATTGTTCGAACGACCTTTTTTTAGGGTTCCGTACCCAAAGGGTAAAAACGGGATCCTATTACTAAGCCTACTATGTCTGTCCGTCTGTCTGTCCTACCTTTAAACGACTGTCTCTTTCGAACCGTAATAGATAGTCAGTAGAAATTTTCACAGAATATGTAATGTTACGGCGGATTGACTATCAAAATAATAAAAATATCAAAAAGTAAAAACGAAAGGGGGGTCCCATACAACAAACGTATTTTTTTACGTATTTTTGTATTAGCTCTAATGTAGAAACGGTAATACTTACAAAAGTCAAACTTAAAATGATTATAGTACACACTTTAAAGTATAACAACAAATGGCCAAGTGCGAGTCACTGACAAGTTTATGTTTATTACCAAGTTATAACTGGTAATTTCGTTATTGAGTTTTGTGGTGGTACGAAACCCTCAGTGCGCGAGCCCGATTCGCACTTGGCCGATTTATAATCTTTTATGTATTTTATATATTCCTTGACTTTATTCTGTTATCTATACTAATATTATAAAGAGGAAATATTTGATTGTTTGTTTGTTTGCATTGAATAGGATCCTAAACACCCGAACCGATTTGAAAAATTCTTTCACTGTTGGGAATCTACACTATCCCCGGGTGACATAGGCTATATTTTTTATTTTTTTAATCGGGATCCTTACTTAAACTCCAATAATGTAACCCAAGCTGTAAAAAATAAGACTTACAAACCTTACCTTACCTTACCGTGCGAAGCCGGAGTGCGAAAACGAATGCGTAATTAATATAAAATAAACCAGAACATCGTAGAACAGTTTCTTAATCAGTCATCATGACAAGAATAACTGTTACAACGTCCCAAAACCCAAAAAACGGACATAAAAATAAATTTGCAACCCCAGGCTCATTTTAACATCAAAATAAAAATACTTCACCTTTTTTTCGAAAAGAAAAATGGCGTTTCATAAATACACGATGCAAAAACCAATTAAATGCAGTCGCCACTGCTCCCAACATCAATCGAAATGAATTGGAATTACTATTAACTGGCGTTTTGTAGGCTAAGAGCTGGAGGCTAAAATATGTAACAGTATTTAAACACGCTTTTATTAGTTTAGATTCGGCGGAATACGCCGCTGATAAAAAGAGGGAAAAGTACGCAGCGTTGGAGCTGCTTTACAATTTTGTGCCCGTTGCCGTGGAGGCCATGGGTTGTTGGGGGACTGAGGCCAAGAAGCCCATTTCGGAGATATGGCACAGGCTCAAAGTAAAGTGTGGTGACTCCCGCTCCGGCTCGTTCCTGGTGCAAAGGTTGGCCATTGCCATCCAACGCGGTAACGCAGCGAGTGTTCTAGTACCTTTGCGCCGGGAATGGTTAGGGGTGGGTTATTTGAGTAGATGTTAGTTTAGTTATTGGTGAATACCAAATATTTAGGATTTATTTGACATAATTTTTTTTATAATATATAAATATATGCAATAAATATAAATATATGTTTAGATTAATGACAAATTCCATTAAATTTTAATAACTTTGAAATATAATCTCGAAAGTAGATTGTAACCTTTTATAGTCATTTGGATTTTAAGTTTTGTAAGTATAAATATAACCATAGATATAACCCAGAAACCAATACAATAATGTCAAGTTTGACACGACTTAAAAAACAAAAACTTACGAAAAACTAAAACTTAAAATTATTCAATAAAAATTACAAGTAAAATAAAAACTTTCTTTATGTTTTTTTTTACGTTTCGGAGAGTGTGCATCTTATATCATAATATCCCCAGCTCTTTGCGTAAATTCGTAATGTTACCTTATATTTCAGAACCTGGAGCCGCCCAAAATTTAGATTGGTCCACCCATTTTAAATTAACAAAACATACTTTTTATTACGTTGACATGGGGTTCGAAATTGCGTACTTTAATCCTGGTTTAGCGTTTGACTCGAAAACAAACTAAAGGTTGCAGTAAATTTGTGTTGGCAGTAGGTCAACTTGATTAAAAGCAGTACGCTGCTTATGACAAGGGCCTATATAGCCAGAGTCATTGGGGTTTGGTGGCCTGCGGCAGAACGGGAATTCTTAGCACCCCTTGCTCTGCCGTTACCATGAATGCCACCTTGGCCAGGGCAGCAACAAACTGGGGCCCGTTTATTGTTAGGACTTTCCATAGGAGGATTATGCCCATAGTCAGTACGTTGGACAAGTGAGTTGCCGAGCGTAGGGACGAAGCTTCTCGCTGTAGTGTCGATGCTGCACGTCACCATTGCAGTCTGAAATTTACATTTTTTATGCATTATTATGCCCCGACACCAGGTCAGGGTGTGCATTGACACACTCAATAAATAAATAATAATAATAAATATTCAGGACATTTTTGCACACACGGTCATCTGACCCCAAACTAAGCAAAGCTTGTGATATAGCTGCCAGAGATTGATATACATAATATATATTTTTAAATACATACTTAAATAGATATTAACACCCAGATAGAACAAACAGAAATGTTCATAACATAAATGTTTACCCTAGGTGGGAATCGAACCCACGCCTCAAACTTAAAGGGAGAGCCTCTATTCACCCGCTGTCTCCATCATCAGTGCCTCTTCACCAACTGTAATGAATGGGACGCGACGAAATAAACCAAATCAGCCCAAGCACGACACACTTATTAAAGACCTAAGCCTAGCAATTGAAGTGATTCATCCACATTCAAGCTCCATCATCAGATTAGTTTTTTGTTGTGTTTTTGAATTGGTATTCATCATCATCATTTCAGCCGTAGGACGTCCACTGCTAGACATAGGCCTCCCCCATCGATCTCCAAAAGAGCCGGTTGAAAGCGGCTTGCATCCAGCGTTTCCCTGCGGTCTCATTTAGGTCGTCTGTCCATCTTTTTTTTTTATCGTTGTTAAGTCCGCGTTTGATCACCAACTCGCCTGTTGGTAAGCGACGATGTGATCTTGTGGGTGGACATCCAACGCTGCGCTTACCGGTCCGTGGTCTCCATTCCAGAACCTTTCGGCCCCATTGGCCATCTGCTCTGCGTGATATGTGCCCTGCCCACTGCTACTTCAACTTGTTAATCCGGTGGACTATGTTGGTGACTTTCGTTCGTCTACGGATCTCCTCATTTCTGATTCTCATTTCCGAATTGGTATTAAATTTTTGTATTTTTAGAAGTAAGTTAAAATAGAATTCTAAGATTATTATAGTTTATTTTGATAGCCCGTTGGTCCAGTTGGTAGTGACCCTGCCTTCTGAGCTTGGGGGCGTGGGTTCGATTCCCACCTAGGACAAACATTTGTGTGATGGACATTTGTGTTTGTTCTATATCTGGTTGTTAATATCTATTTAAGTATGTATTTAAAACTATATATGTATGTATATCAGTCTCTGGCAGCCATATCACAAGCTTTGCTTAGTTTGGGGTCAGATGACCGTGTGTGCAAAAATGACCCGAATATTTATTTTATTTATTATTTATTTGTTCGTTACATCTGCAGCTGTAAACAAATTATCGGCCGCGGCTGACGGACGCGACATAAAGGTATCTAATGAATGTACACTGAGCTGTGCGAACTATCGGACGTAAGTCGTGGACGTAACCTCGGGATGACCTTGAGCGTTCGGACGTCCGACAGAAATCTTGCGCGCCGGATGTTTTTGTCAGCCGTTGTTGTCTTTTGAAAGACTGTGCACACTTATCAGTTGCGTCCATCAGCCGCGTCCGATAGTTTGTTTCCAGCTTGAAACTATTGTGGACAGTGTCATGTACCAACTTGTCCTACTGCTTTTATATGTCGCTACACCTTCACGTGTACTTTTATCTTTCATCTTTGTTCAGTTGAAATGTATATCGTAATTTGCTAACGAGTAGCGTTTGTTTATTTATTTTGTTAATTTAATTTGATGTTACTTCTTGGGTTAAAACGCTTCGCCGATTTCAGTGATACGGAATAAGGACTGATTTTGTGGCGTTGTGGATCGTTGAAATAAAGTAACTGTATACTTAATCACTGTTTAAAGTTTTACTTTAGTATGTGAATTATGCACTAAATATTTTAAATTTAAGTAATTTTAAAATAGATTACTGATACGATCTCATATTTAGTTATTTTTGTTATTTTGTTTTAGTTTTTAGAAAAATGTTTTGCCATCTTGGAGGTGCCTATCAGCAAGCTCATTGCTATGCGGATGGGTACTTTCGTCACGTTTGTCTATTTTTTTTTTTGTATACACATGTTTTGGGTGACAATCCAGTTCAGATTTTAAAAGTACCTATTTATTTAAGGAATAAATTGATTGTTATCTGTTTTGTGTATCTAAATAAATAAAAATAGGGGATTTTCATAAAATAGGAGATAATTCAAAAATAAAACAAAAAAAAAATGTTTTTAATAGTAAAAAAATATTCCGTACTTTTATTAATATTGCAAATATGACTTGAACGAGAATGTTTTAGATCTATGATTCAAGAAAATTTGTTCAGAAGTTTGGAAATTATCAGCACTTTTATAAAAAAAAACAATGCATACTTGTTCCTAATTAGTAAATGTTTATATCACTACATAGTATAAAACAAAGTCCTTCCCGCTGTCTGTCCGTCCCTATGTATGCTTAGATCTAACCACGCAACGGATTTTGATGCGGTTTTCACCATCAGTTAGATAATTTTTCACGGAAGGTTTATATATGTAACAAGCGACCCGCCCCGGCTTCGCACGTAAGTTACACCCGTGCGAAGCCAGGCGGGTGGGTCGCTAGTTATAATATATTTTAAAGTATTGAAAATTTGCGAAGGGGATGGTTTTAAGTCAAAAATTATTTTAAACTTAACGATAACTTTTCGTTAGCATATGTTGGAATTGTAATGGAACACACACTTACCTATGTACATTCCTAACCTTACCTACACTTACACATCCCTCTTTTTGCATCAAGGGTTGATAAATCGGTGGTTCCTAAAATAATTTTTTGTTGATATGTATTTTTTTTGGCAGAAGTTTTTTTTTCGAATTTTTCGAAGAACCGATTATCCGTGGGGTAAAAGGTTCTTGAGTGGTGACCACGAACCGGAAGACGCAGCGTAGGTAGGCTTCCCACTAGATGGACCGACGACATTGTGAGAGTCGCGGGTATCCAGTGGATGCAGATCGTTCAATGTGGAGGTCTAAGGATAAGGCCTATATTCAGCAGTGGACGTCTTCTTTTGATGATAATGATGGATAAACCCATTATTGGGAGAAGATTTCCTGCTGTTACATAACTTCAGGGTAGGGCTTCACCATAATTTGCGAAGAATGTATGTATTGAAACAATGAAAAAAAAAATTTTAAACTGCTGAACTAAAACATCCAGACGTGCCGTTTCCGCCATTCTCTCAAAAATCAATTCTGTTTTCAATAATTCACACGCTATCAGAAAAACTGATTCCCATTTCGTTGCAAACTTTTAATATTTGCGTTCAAATATTTGCGATCATAACATCGGCTTGATTGTCGCAGCCGGACACACAGTCATCGATTATTCATGTAGAAATATTTTATTACTATATCTGATCATTTCTACAACATTGTAGCTGAATTTGGTTAATTAGTTGGCAAACAAGCAGGCAGGCTGCCTGATGGTAAGCAGTCGCAGATGCTTAAGGATACTCATAATACCAGAGGCATCACAAAGACGTTGCCAACCTTTTCAGACTCTATCAACTCGCCTTTTGAAGAACCCCATGTTGTAGCTTCTCGAAACACCGCGGAAGGTAGCTCATTTCACATTTTGCAGGTGTGAAGCAAGAAAAATCATGTGAATCACAGTGTGTGATTTCCACTGATCTATGATAAATAGTGGATGAACTTTCAGGCGGTGGCGACTGATGCGCGATAAAACAGTGACGCCGGCATCAGATCAAATCGGCGTAAAGTCACAAGCTTGTCGGTATTTTCCGCCGAGAGTGTGCAATGAAACCTCACGAACTTGTTCCCCCATCACCTTTTCATCACCGGACGTACAGACGAACAGCAAAGCGTCACCCTTTACATCAAAATGCCATTAATTCGCACCAAGAGTTTTGCCTCCTAAAGGTAAGGCAGGGGTTGGTTTTAGGCTATTGAAGTTTATTTCAAATTTAATGGGTTCTTTTACCAGTGTATATTGTGTATTTTGCCACAAGTAAATTATGTCTATGTCTTTCTTAATTAAAACGGCAAAACAATGGAACGTCTTGCCTCTGTCTGAGTTTCCGCAACATTACAATCTTGAGTATTTATAAAATGTATAAATATGCTATTGGTGATTGTTTGAAGTACCCATGGATGCTTTGAGCGATACTCAAGTAATTAGTTTTAAAATGTAATAAAAAAAATATTGTATCCATAATATATTGTGTCCATAAATAGAATATGTAATTCTGTTTATGGGAGTGGCATGGTCGAATATCGACAAAACACCTTTAAGACGAAATATGCTTCAAATTTCACGATTCGTCATCACGAATATTCAAAAATAGACATTTAAAATCGATTAATTGACATTATTTCTTTATGTGTAATAAATGTTCTTGAAATATTTTATTCGGATGTGTTCACCGATACACGATTAAAGAAATTTGGCTCGATAGAAAAAAAATCGTAAACTTTCCTAAAAAACACCCGTTTTTACGTTCCCTTCAATGGATTGAATCAACTTCATTCAAATTTTATACAAGATATTTTTATCAAAAAAAATTGTGTGTAATCCTAACAATCATCCAATACTTTAGCGGCCGCAGTTTTTTGTAAAAGCGTAAGATTATTTGTAGAAAACAAAGAAAAAATAAATATTGAAAATATTTGAAAGCGCACACGCTGCATTACCATCATACAAGTGGACGGTTCTCTACCATGTCTACTAAGCAAACGTGCTCCAACTTCGCCCGCATCGTCGCTTACCATCAGGCGAGATCGTGGTCAAATGTTAGCCTAGTCCGATGTAATAACTGATGGAATATCAGCAGTTCCATACGTTTTGTCGTTTGTCGATGACCGTTTTCTATAGAATAGCTGAATTTTTTCCGCGATTTTAGGGTTGGTCTCATAGTGATAGTTGTTCGTACCTAATGATGGGTACTATGGACCCCTTTCGGCTTAGTACATCTTTTCCGCGTAACCCTGTTTACAAAACTGTACACAGCCTAAAACCTCTGACACTAGGGGAATACGATTAGCATCAACATTCTTCAATATTTCAATTCAAAAGCATTCTTCAAAGCTATATACAGGCAGCTCTATGGCGCCAAATTTTATTACACTCTAATCACACAGGGTGTGACTCTGTTCAATAGTCCATTATGACCATAGATATATAATATATAGAGGTTTCTGTTCACACTTTTTATTATAGATGAGTTAGTTAGCGTTTCTGCATTGGACAAATTAGTTACGACAAACCTGCTAAAATAAAATCAATATTGGTTCATTCATTCGTAACTTTTTTTTTCATTTAACCTAAGTAAAATAAAAAAATAAAAAAATTGGCAATAACGTAGCCATAGAAAACGTTAGGTCAGTCATTTAGCTAGACCCAAAACACCAAATATATTCGGAAAACACGGGGAAAAAGTGGTATTTTGTCTCACTAAAATGTACCTATCGCATCAAAGTGGGTCAAAGTGACCCTTTATTGTCAATATACGAGGAGTACATTGACAATAAAGGGTCACTAGTATATAATGCGGATCAAATTGACAACACAAATAAATCCAACCCTAAAAAATTAATCGATTCCTTTTTTGAAGTCGATTAGTGTTTTGTTGCATCTCTAAGACCTGACTCAAATGAAACTCCACAAATACGTCGATTTCACCACACTGACTTTATTTCAACATTTTAATCACAATTGATTTAGCACTATTTTATTTTAGATAGCCCGCTGGTCCAGTTGGTAGTGAACCTGCCTTCTGAGCTTGGGGGCGTGGGTTCGATTCCCATCTAGGACAAACATTTGTGTGATGAACATTTGTGTTTGTTCTATATCTGGTTGTTAATATCTATTTAAGTATGTATTTAAAACTATATATGTATGTATATCAGTCTCTGGCAGCCATATCACAAGCTTTGCTTAGTTTGGGGTCAGATGACAGTGTGTGAAAAAATGTCCCGAATATTTATTTATTTATTTATTATTACTTGACGTCCGTTGGACTCGAATCCCAACGACCGAATGATCCCCCGCTTGCAGAGTGCCCTCCCACCAAAACCCCATATCCCCTTTTTACTTTTTATGTCCCAACTGGCATTAGTGTTAAAAGTCATAAATAGTCAAGCTAGGCACCCTTTAGCAAATACTTTTGGAGTTGTCTATACTATAATAATATAATATATGTCGGAGAACACCCGGTACTAGGATGTTTTTTGAAGCTGTGACGTCATCAGTGCTGATGATACTATTTCCATCACTGGGTTCTACCATTGGAGATAAAACCTTAGCTGGCAGAACTACTCTCTTCTAAGTAACTTTGTAGTTTTTAGGCTGTACCAAACTGACTTATCACGGGGTAGGTTAAAGAAACACATTGAAAGTTCTCATTACTAATTATCTATCCTTTATTTCTGCATAGACCCTAAGAAGGTGCTCTATGCTAATGCTAATTTACCGCCACGTTCGTAAAACCCTAGACGCTTATAGAAGAAGGGCAAGAAACTACAGCGCCATCACTTTATCATAATTATTACAGAATAACACTTTTTCATAACACTTATTGAGCAATAAATAGTAGTTAACAAAATAGTAACAGCACTCTAAGTGCACTGGATATTGCTTCAAGCAAGACTGCCTGTTTCTGCACTTTGTACTGTGCTCGATGAATGCCTCAAACAGAATGAGCCTGGCTCCACAACAGCTCGCCATTTTATAACAAAGATGGCGTCATGTCGTTGTGAAGTCATAACACTGTTCATTATAGATCTACAAATAACCTACTTTACAGTAGTTTATAACTTGTTAAATAATCTTAACTATTTACAGAACTTAGCTCTTATTAACACTTAAGCTAAACATTTAAATAATAGAAACAAGGCGCCATGTTTTTCGTTTTTAAATCGAATATCAAATCAGCTGTCTTTTAATGTAATCATTAACTAATGATTTTAAACACAATGTTTATCGTTTACAAATCAAGACATGAATTTAGCATTAGATAACTTTACATTTAACTAAAGATTAAATAGTCTTGTGTCATTGTTTCCTGTCTGGAAAGAGAACAAAACATATTTTTACATTTTAGTTTTCCACAGTTAACTTTACGCTTAGAAAGGTAAACTAATTACATCAATCAGTTTGTAAACCTTTCTGCTCTTCATTTTAACGGACATTGTTGAATTCGACGTTATTATTTAGAAGCTTATATTGGTCTTGCGCCGACACGGCCATTCTGACAGGTGGTGCGTGCTCTGCACCAGCCACATCAGTCTGTTGTTAGTATTCTTGAGAAACTTGCTGCTGGTACTTAGAGGTGGATAAAGATTTGGTATTGGAATTTTCTAGAATGTTCTTGAAGTGTATAAAGTATTTCGGGGGTCTCGATGTGTCTAGAAGATTTTAGTACTGTACTGTCGGAGAGTGTTGGAGTATCTGAGTGAGTAGAAATGAAATGAAATTAAAATTAATCTGGGTGGTTCTCGGAGTGTCTTGATGTGTCTCGGAGTGTCTCGGAGGTTCTCGAAGTGTATCGGCGTGTCTCGGAGGTACTCGGAGTGTAACGGCGTGTCTCGAAGAGTCTCGGAGGGTCTCGAAGTATCTAAAAATTAAAACAAGTTTCTCTGAGCTAGGTATCCATTCATAAGCACACTAACCGCTAACTTATTTGTGGTCGGTATTTCAGTTGTTTCAAAATAAGAAACTCAGCATGATTTCTATTGAATATCTTTTAATGATAACCGATTCCGATTATCAGTTATCAGCGGATATTTTTCACATCTCGACAATCATAAATGAATCAAGTTTAAAATTTATGGAGGTAGGTAGAAGTTTACTGTACATGGAGAAGTAAGCGAAGATGTTGTAGTTAATGCTCCACGCATTGCAAATGTCCCTCGCATAACTGCAAGCTTTTATTTCTTATCGATAGGAACGATTTTATACTCTGCTATTGTTTGCATATTCAGCAGCTGGGCAATAGTTTGCTGTTGTGTCTACAGCCACTCGATGATGTCATGAATCATCGTCATCATTATTATTATACGAAAAGAATTCTGAAGGTACATCACCAGATTGTAATAGCAGCACCAGGTCCGCTGCAGGTCCACTCGTCACTGTGCATGGTGTAGACACGTCTTAACTTGTCGCACCAGGCATTAATCGGTTTGATTTGGGGTAATCCATCCATGAGCATTAACACTGTTCTCGTGGGCGTGACTAGGATAATCTGAAACATAATAAACAGACAGAAGGATCATTGGATTCTATCCCACTTCTGATGTCGGAGAACACCCGGTACTAGGATGTTTTTTGAAGCTGTGACGTCATCAGTGCTGATGATACTATTTCCATCACTGGGTTCTACCATTGGAGATAAAACCTTAGCTGGCAGAACTACTCTCTTCTAAGTAACTTTGTAGTTTTTAGGCTGTACCAAACTGACTTATCACGGGGTAGGTTAAAGAAACACATTGAAAGTTCTCATTACTAATTATCTATCCTTTATTTCTGCATAGACCCTAAGAAGGTGCTCTATGCTAATGCTAATTTACCGCCACGTTCGTAAAACCCTAGACGCTTATAGAAGAAGGGCAAGAAACTACAGCGCCATCACTTTATCATAATTATTACAGAATAACACTTTTTCATAACACTTATTGAGCAATAAATAGTAGTTAACAAAATAGTAACAGCACTCTAAGTGCACTGGATATTGCTTCAAGCAAGACTGCCTGTTTCTGCACTTTGTACTGTGCTCGATGAATGCCTCAAACAGAATGAGCCTGGCTCCACAACAGCTCGCCATTTTATAACAAAGATGGCGTCATGTCGTTGTGAAGTCATAACACTGTTCATTATAGATCTACAAATAACCTACTTTACAGTAGTTTATAACTTGTTAAATAATCTTAACTATTTACAGAACTTAGCTCTTATTAACACTTAAGCTAAACATTTAAATAATAGAAACAAGGCGCCATGTTTTTCGTTTTTAAATCGAATATCAAATCAGCTGTCTTTTAATGTAATCATTAACTAATGATTTTAAACACAATGTTTATCGTTTACAAATCAAGACATGAATTTAGCATTAGATAACTTTACATTTAACTAAAGATTAAATAGTCTTGTGTCATTGTTTCCTGTCTGGAAAGAGAACAAAACATATTTTTACATTTTAGTTTTCCACAGTTAACTTTACGCTTAGAAAGGTAAACTAATTACATCAATCAGTTTGTAAACCTTTCTGCTCTTCATTTTAACGGACATTGTTGAATTCGACGTTATTATTTAGAAGCTTATATTGGTCTTGCGCCGACATATATAATATAATAATAGGAAAGATTTGATTGTTTGTTTGTTTGTTTGTTTGCATTGAATAGGCTCCGAAACTACTGAACCGATTTGAAAAATTCTTTCACTGTTGGGAAGCTACACTATCTCTGGTTAACATAGGCTATATTATATTTTCAAAAAAAAATAGGGATCCTGACTAAAAATGCAATAATGTAACCCAAGGTGTAAAAAATAAGAATTGTAATTTTGAATTTGTGTGTTTGACAGTTCTAAGACAGGACAACGTCTGTCAGGTCTGCTAGTCAGTGATAAATTTAAACCAAAGACAAGTAATATGCTCAAATTAAACGTTAAAGGAACGAATGATGTTCAGAAATATACTCGAAGCCTTACGCATCCACATAGGTAATTAAGACAATTAATTCACAGCACTTAAATTATTTCCGTCTCTTATAATTTTAGACTGTGGGACAAGGATAGCAAAAACATAAGGCTATAATTTAGTTCCAAAAACAGAAATCAACACATATATTATGTTATCCCTGGAGAAGCTCACTAAGGGCCGGTGAACTGATTGAATGAGTTATCGATGTGGTGAGGTATTTTTGTGGAGGTGTGAAGATTATTCTACGTAGGCATTTTAATTGAATTTCGTACTTAGAATTCTCACAGTTTCTTTATTTCCTATCATTGTGTATACCATATCTACCTAAAATAAGTTTTGGATACAAGGCTTCGACCAAAATAAAATGAATGGACGGGCCATAACCATTGAACTTGCTCCGTAAAAAACGAGTCAAAACCGTCGGACATATTCGACACCTAATTATAATCATGTACAGTACATTTGATACAAAAAATAGATAATGGTTTTTGTTGTATATTTACACTTCGGGAAAGCACACGAACACATAATTTTATCAGATGTTTCGTTATCATGTAACAAAAGTAGCGTGTTGCACTTTCTACGGCTAGATACTGACTGAAACGAAGTGAGCGCCAGCGCTCATTCTGTAATCTTCAAAAATGCGCTTCTTCTGGGCCCGTATAAGGTAGATCTTAATATGGTGTAGCCAGGAAAGATTCTACTCAATGTTGGATCACACTGACAGAGCCATCTAGTGGGACACCCTTGGGTTATAGCCAGGGTTGGGCAGTATTTGAAATACTTGTAATTATAATACGTAATTGAAATACAAATACGTATTTGGTATTTGTATTTTAATTATTTCCTTAAAATGTAATTTGTAATTCGTATTTCAAATACCTGACGCCGAGGTATTATGTAATTAATATTCATCATAGTATCAAAATACATTTTAACATTAAAATACATTTAACCTTCATTTAGCGATCGTGAGTGTGAGTGCGAGGCGACATTATAATGGTGGTAAAGCAGCTATTAGAGTTGAGCACACTGCACCTGTATTTATACTGTACGCTATGACTACGTAAAAATTGGCCAACAAAACGAAAAAAAAATTACGTCCAATTGTCAATGTCAAGCTAAGATGTCAAGTCATAACAGTTTGTTTTTAGTTTTTTCACGGAATAAATAAAGCTTCTGTTCTGTGTAGAATACAAATTGTATTATTAAAGTTTGTCGCGACGTATGATCAAAATCCCTCTGCATGTACGTCGTCTACGATGCCGGACAACGGTGGCGATGGAGTGAGCCCGTGCTTTTCAGCCCATGCTGGTCTAGATTACTTAATTTGTATTTTGTAATTTGTATTTCGTATTTCAATTACAAATAGCTAAAATACTGTATTTTGTATTTTATATTTTAAATACCTTACTTAAAAGTATTTTGTATTTCGTATTTTAATTACTTGCAATACAGTATTTTTTAATTTGTATTTCAATTTAAGCATAGCATGTATTTTGCCCAGCCCTGGTTATAGCCTTGTCGTGGCGGGGAGCTGAATAACCGTAGGTGAACTAACCTCACCGCGGTGAAACTTAGCTGAACACGAGATGGGACTGCCTGCCGAAGGTGGTAAGCCGCGGCGGTAGAGGGCTGCTGGTGTTTCGTTGCCACTTTCCTTGCCTTCTGCGGTTTCGATGGGATCGCTATCGCTTGACGCGTTGGGGTCGTAAGGTAAGACGAGTCCCGGTATGGCATTACGCTGCTCTCCCTATACTCTCCGACTGGCAGGCCACTTATTTGACCCGTTGTACGGGGGCCAAGGGCGTCCGGAAACTGGGCTGTCTGGCATCCACTAGTTAGCTTGATCCCAGAGGTGTACGATGTGTCTGGTGTTCCGACACGTCGTCATCGTGTGAGAAGGAGCCTGGAAGGATTAACGCTGTCGAGGTCGCAGCCGATCGCGGCGCCGAAGTTGAACTCTCCAGGGTTTTTAGTGGGGAGTCCGCCTTTCTGGCGGTGAGTCCTATATAACCACCCTGCTAGCAGGGCCGGGAATTCCGCTGGATTAAAAAAAACCGTCTATTGGGAAAGACCCCAAGTATCATTCTACATGAGTCAAGTGCCTCTCCCGTACAATACAATACAATACAAAAACTCTTTATTAAAACACCACAAAACAAGGATAACATAAAAATTACAACAAAAATATTATCTAGGCTTTTAACAGGCGGCCTTATCGCTTAAAGCGATCTCTTCCAGGCAACCGTGCACGGAATGGAATTATATTTAATAATGTGTGGCCTTAACTAAAAACCGTATCGTCTCACTTCTCTGTATATGCACGCGTGGATTCCGGTTTCACAATGTAACGACACACTTAAGCGTTTTTTTTTTCTCACTTTAATATAGCTTTTAGGCTTGGCATAACCGAGGCTTGGTTGCATAAACAGTTTTTTCTAGTCGTTTTGTGACTCACCCTGTATGACAACTCCATTGACGCCACCTGTATAAACATTGCATACTAATGACGAATTTAATGTCCATCCTGTCTCGTGACTCTCACTTAGGGTATGTAGAAAAAATACTTGTTTTTCATTTACTTTATTGTTTTTATTAATAATAGGCTTGCGCTTGGCCGCCATCTCGCCTGATGTTAAACGACGATGCGGTCTACGATAGAGCACGCTTGCCTAGAAGAAACTGATTCACTCTCGACTTGAAGACACCCAGATTAAACCCGTGCGAGGCCGGGTGGGCAGGTCGCTAGTATTGTATATGTGTTATGTAGGTAAGCTATGCTATGTTATGGTATATGCTGCGTTTAGTTTTTAAAGCCGTGTTGTTCGCCTATAACGTCTCTATTATTATACGCCACTGTATAGGAAATGGTATAACTTTCGGCGTCATTACCATTAACTGGTTTAATTTAGAACTACCCACAATTCTTTGAAATCTGATAACAATTAAAACTTTTCCATAATCACTAATTGGTATTCAAACCCAATCGAAGATAATCTTGTAAAAGTTAAATTGACAGTTCCTTTAATCCATACTGTCTGTTTACCACGGCTTTACTCGTGTTACCTTTTTGGGGTAAAAAGTCTCTCTGTTTTAAACTATCACGGTTAAAAAATTTAAACTAAATTTGACAGCTCTATAATTGTAGCCATCCTTCTCTCACATATTAAATTGAAAAGAGAGGCAGATAATTTTAGTCCTGTCAGATTGGTTTAGTTTAGTGAGTGGTATGACAGAATCGATACCATTGCATGATTAGATACATGACGTCATTCTAAATCCAATATAGCGGACTCCCAAAGATGGCGGATTAGTTACTTTTATGCACCCCCATGATAATAATATGAGTACCTATCATATGAAAGTGTTTGCTGAGAAAAATACGAAAAATAAAATGAGTCACACTAAATTCAATATGGCGGACGCTCCAAGATGGCGGATACAATTTTCTTATCTACCATCATGATATGGGTATCAAATGAAAGGGTTTGGTGAGAAGAAAACGAAAGGCTGGTTTATGAAAAGTTTTTCTTTAAATTAATATTTTTATTTCAGAATATCTATAAAATGTTAATAATGATAATAGTGGTACTGTCGCCAGGAGTTTTGGCGCCAACGCGGAAAAAAACATGTCGGCTCGTTGCATTATTTTCCTAAACTTGTGTATTTTCGAGTGTTAATGTGTACTAAATGGTGAACTATTATTCATTACGTGCTCGTAAACGTGCTCGAGTGTGGGCAAGTGATATAATGAGGTGAAACGTGTCTTTTCGTGCTGTTTCCAAAACTTCATATGAGCCTCTTGTAAAGTCTCCACCAATTTACAGGGGCATGGGTTTGACTTGACCGTGACTTACTTAGCTTAAGTCTGACTGTGACTATGACTTGTTTGACGCTATTAAGACTATGCAAACTGTTTAATATTACGACTTAAGGACATTGAATCCACGTTAATATAATATTTTACAAAAAAAAAACTGTCGCCAGCATGCTGGGTACGCTGTCAATTGGTAGTGGGCTTGAGCATTTGGATTGTCTTTAGACCTTCAACGGTCTATGGGCAGTCTAACTGTATTTGTAGTGTTAGTATTAGCTTGTATATTGTTTAGATAATAAAGGCACTTGCCCAGAAAAAAAATATCTACAAAACTTTACGATGCAATACAACTCTTAATATTATTGATTCACGAGATATAATCAGAATCAGAATCCATATATTATAATTTTTGGTGACAATAAAACTCAATGCCTAAATAAATGCCTAAAAAGCTTAAACTCAATGGCGGAGGAGACAGAAAATAACTCGTTTTTTTTCTCTTTCTACTATGATAATATCAACACGAAAATTGCTTTATACTATTTGATAATTATGTTATTCTTAAGATAATTTCCTAAAAGTTTTGAAATTTTCCCTACAGATTTTTTTTTCAAAATTTTTCAATAAATAAATAAATGAAATAAAATAAATGAATACATAGGCCTGGCGCACTTCGCACTTTAGGTAGCGGACTTGTCGGACCTGCCGCGCGATACACAGAGATAACGTGACAAGAGTTACGTAGGCCTGGCGCACTTCGCACTTTAGGTATGAAGCTACAAGTACCCGACTTGTCGGTCCTGACGTCCGATACACAGAGATAACGCGACAAGAGTTACGTAGGCCTGGCGCACTCCGCACTTTAGGTATGAAGCTACAAGTACCCGACTTGTCGGACCTGCCGCGCGATACACAGAGATAACGTGACAAGAGTTACGTAGGCCTGGTGCACTCCGCACTTTAGGTATGAAACTACAAGTACCCGACTTGTCGGACCTACCGCGCGATACACAGAGATAACGTGACAAGAGTTACGTAGGCCTGGTGCACTCCGCACTTTAGGTATGAAACTACAAGTACCCGACTTGTCGGACCTGCCGCGCGATACACAGAGATAACGTGACAAGAGTTACGCGATACACAGAGAGACAAGATGTAGGTAGGTAGCGCTCGCGCGTCCTGAATTGCACTTTATTGTGTAGTAGCCAGAGTCGCTACTTATTTAAATGATTATGCGGAGTGAATATTCTGTACTTGTACTAATATGTATTCTATGATAAAAGCATCAAGCATTCGTTCACACCCGCCACGCCACGCTACCATATCTCCCTTGTTTGTCTTATCTGAGGAGTAGTTACGACAAAAAACATTGTACCAATATGATATTTCCTGTAGATATGACTTTATACTCATTATAGAGTCATATCATGTGTGATAGATTGTCGATACTACTTGGATGCCACCCAAATGTTTAACACAAACACTAAATCAATTCTTGTCTGTCTGTCTGTCTATTTGTTCTTCTACGGCCACAGCTATCTCTTTCACATTATAGTCCGTTGGTCCAGTTGGTAGTGAACCTGCCTTCTGAGCTTGGGGGCGTGGGTTCGATTCCCACCTAGGACAAACATTTGTGTGATGGACATTTGTGTTTGTTCTATATTTGGTTGTTAATATCTATTTAAGTATGTATTTAAAACTATATATGTATGTATATCAGTCTCTGGCAGCCATATCACAAGCTTTGCTTAGTTTGGGGTCAGATGACCGTGTGTGCAAAAATGTCCCGAATATTTATTTATTTATTTAATTTCGAGAGTAGACAAGTGATATAATTATGTTGAAACGTATAGGTATTTCCTTATTATTTCTAAAATACCATAAAAGCATTTAATATAAGTCTTCACCACTATTCTAAAGCCAGACTTGGACTCGACCATGATTTGCTTTGCTTAACTATGATTTTGACATAAATGATCTTTTAAAATTTGAAAAACATAATATCTGTAACACGTGTAACACAGTCATTGGCTAAATTAGAAGTCCAAACATAAACATAAGGTGCTGTGAAGTTTTTCTTAGAAATGCCAACCAACTTTTTGCAATTCTGGAAAGCCATATTTCGCCCTAACAATAACTTAGCCTTTTTAAAAAGATATCCTCTTTTAATAATATCGCAACAAAAAATATTTTTATCCCCTAAAATCACCCAGCGAGGACCAATACTTCTATGTTTACCACCATTTTGTTTTCTTTCAAAATATCCCACAAAACGTCCTATACAAACTTCTTTGACGGTACTTTTTACGTGTTTTTCTTTTTTCGTTGCGTGCCAGTGCGGCGCCTGACTGTTTGACATTGACATACAAACCGAAATGTCATTTGCATGTGTTAATGTTCTTCTGTTTTATGAGCCGGCTGGGCTAGAAAAACTTTTGTTTTTACGAGTTCTTGCGAGATTTTTTATTGTGAAGTTAGTGGAAATTCAAAGTTCCGATTCTTGGGAAGGATATTTTAACACCCAGTTAGCTACCAACTATTTACTGAATAAAACTTTTGCATTTACGCAGGTTACATAAAGCTAAACACTATTTTTATTTGCTTTACTTGTTGCTATCGAACTATGTAACTAATCCGTTTGGGGTCGAGACATTGAGCCAAAGAGTTTTTGTAACATCTATATTATATAAAAGAAAATCGTGTTAGTTACACTATTTAATTTACAAATTTATAGCAATTTTTCCCCGAAATCTATTAGAATGCATGTTGCATGCACAAAAAAAAAGTTATTTCTCTAATGCAAGAAATTACTTTAAGATTAATCTAATTAATACAACAATATACTTACAATTAATTAATACTATATAATTAGTGCCAATAATTACCTCAATGACGGCCCATTGACATTTAAACAAAATTTTAAAATTATAATCTATTTATTTAATTTAAAACATAGCCAATTAAATCAGCAGCGACATTAATAAAAGTAAATACTTAACTTAACGCAACAATCTAACATAAATATTATTACCCAAACAACCTTGTTTACAAGTTTGCTAAATCTGAACGACAGTTCAGATCTAGTAGGCTTGTTGTACTTGGACCACACACCTACACACCGTACTGGCGCGCTGCTCCTATGACCCTACCCTACAAGTTAAATGAATAACATTGGACAGACGCCGGAGGTTGGAATCGTAGCAGCTGTAACACAGGTCTTCCTAGAACAGCTGCTTACGAGACACCTACAGAAAGGTACTTATACTCAAAATGAATGTTAATTTTAGACTTGTTAAAAATGTTAGGTTAATATTGTAAAATTATAAATATTGGAAATAAATGAATTGAATTGAATTGAATTGAATTTATAACTCAAGAACGGCTGAAAATTGGTGATTTGGCTGAAAATTGGTGGGGAGGTAGCTTAGAACCAGGAGACGGACATAGGCTTCTGAGACAATCTTTTTATTATATTGTATATATATTATACCTAACTTTTAATCACTACGCGGATGAAACCGCGGGGCGCAGCTAGTATCATATATAAGATCATTGCGTAGAGCCAATGGGGACCGACATAGCTGTTAAAATTTGCAAGTTAAAGTCGCAATGGGCAGACTACATCACTCGAAGAACCGATAACCGATGGGGAAGAAAGGTTCTTGAGTGGAGATCACGAACCGGAAGACGCAATGGACCATTAGACCATAGACGACATTGTGAGAGTCGCTGGCATCCAGTGGCAGCAAAAGGCAGGCTGTCGTTCAGTGTGGAGGTTAAAGGGCGGCCTATGTTCAGCAGTGGACGTCTTCTGGCTGATGATGATGATGATGAATGGGGACCGAAGGTCTTCTTATATATTTATGCCTGGCGTGAACAAAATGCTGTTGTAGTATTATTTATTATACAAAATGCTAACTTATGCACCATTTAGTACACATTAACACTCGAAAATACACAAGTTAAGGAAAATAATCCAACGAACCGACATGTTTTTTTCCACGTTGGCGCCAAAACTCTCACGATCGCTTTTTTTTTGTTAAAATTTTCATGACCGTGGTTTCAATGTCCTTTAGTCGTTATATTAAACAGTTTGCATAGTCTTAATAGCGTCAAACAAGTCATAGTCACAGTCAGGGTCAAGCTAAGTAAGTCACGGTCAAGTCAAACTCATGCCCTGTAAAGTGGTGGAGACTTTACAAGAGGCTCCTATAGAGTTTTGGAAACAACACGAATCGACACGTTTCACCTCGTTATATCACTTGCCCACACTCAAGCACGTTTACGAGCACTTATAATGAATAATAATTCACCATTTAGTACACATTAACACTCGGAAATACACAAGTTTAGGAAAATAGTCCAACGAGCCGACATGTTTTTTCCACGTTGGCGCCAAAAACCCTCAACAATCTTTTTTTTTTTTTTTGTTAAAATCTTCATGAGCGTGGATTCAATGTCCTTTACTCGTAATATTAAACAGTTTACTTTGTCTTAATAGCGTCAAACAAGTCATAGTCACAGTCAGAGTCAAGCTAAGTAAGTCACGGTCAAGTCGAACTCATGCCCCTGTAAAGTGGTGGAGACTTTACAAGAGGCTCCTATGGAGTTTTGGAAACAACACGAAAAGACACGTTTCACCTCGTTATATCACTTCCCCACACTCGAGCACGTTTACGAGCACTTAATGAATAATAATTCACCATTTAGTACACATTAACACTCGAAAATACACAAGTTTAGGAAAATAATCCAACGAGCCGACATGTTTTTTCCACGTTGGCGCCAAAAACCCTCAACAATCGCTGAGTGACCAGTGTGGCCAGTTGAATCCATATTTTTAAAATGGCCGCCGATATAAATATAATAACATTTGCATAGAAATTAAAGCATCACATAAATAAAAAGCTTGTTTATTAAATAATGTTAATTTTGTTGTATCGATTAAAAACTGCGAGGATTTTTTCTGGCATAGAGGGGAAAGATAAGTAGACCGGCTGCCTGATGCTTCGGCATGCTGATGCTGAAACGGTAATGCTTCAACATTCATACTTAAATTCTCATGACGTAAAATACTTGAGTTACTAATAAATAAATAATTTGCGCACTAATCGCTCGTCGTCGATTTGAGTCGCCGATTCTCGCGAGATGATTGCGGTAGCGTTCTTTTTTTCTTGAGCCGTGATCCTGTGGTGAAAGTAAAACACTTAACGCGATTAATTAAGTATCTATAAAAAAAAAAGTTGGCTACTAACAAAAAAACTAAATGTGGGTTTGTATTTCTATTTTCCTAAACTTGTGTATTTTCGAGTGTTAATGTGTAATAATAGTGAAATAATATTTAATAAGTGCTCTTTTTTTTCTTTCATAGCAAGAGTCGCTGGCATCCAGTGGATGCAAAAGGCAGGCTGTCGTTCAGTGTGGAGGTTAAAGGGGGAGGCCTATGTTCAGCAGTGGACGTCTTCTGGCTGATGATGATGATGATGAAGTGCTCTTTAACTTGCTTGAGTGTGAGAAAGTGATCATCATCATCATCATGTCAGCCATAGGTCGTCCACTGCTGGATATAGGCCTCCCCCATCGATCTCCAAAAGGGCCGGTTGAAAGCGGCCTGCATCCAGCGTTTCCCTGCGGTCTCTGTTAGGTCGTCTGTCCTTCTTGTGGGTGGACGTCCTACGTTGCACTTACCGGTCCGTGGTCTCCATTCGAGAACCTTTCAGCCCCATCGGCCATCTGTTCTGCGTTCTATGTGCCCTGCCCACTGCCACTTCAACTTGCTAATCCGGTGGGCTCTGTCGGTGACTTTCGTTCGTCTACGGATCTCCTCATTTCTGATTCAATCTTGTAGAGAAACCCCGAGCATAGCCCTCTCCATAGCTCGTGTTTCCAAAACTCCATAGAACCTCTTGTAAAGCCTCCACCGCTCTAATGAGGCATGAGTTTGACCGTGATTTACTTTGCTTGACTCTGACCGTGACTGTGACTTTTTGACGCTATTTAATACAAAGTAACTTGATTGATATTACGACTGAAGGACTCCGTACCAAGGCCATGAATTTTTTTAAAAAAAAAAACATGAGTCAATAATAAAATTAATTTCTGGCGCGAAAATCTGGTAATTTTTGAACGTTAAAAATTGCTGACAGGCGGATAGACAGACAGACAGTCGTACAGACAGACAGCGTAGGCTTATCATAGGGCCCCGTTTAAAAAATCATTAGTCAATAATAAAATTTAGTTTTGGCGTGAATGTGAAAAGGACTGACAGACGGATAGACAGGCAGTTAGTCATACAGACAGACAGCTTAGGCTTAGTAATAGGGTCCCCTTTATACCCTTAGGGTACAGAACTCTAAAAACTTAAAACCTCGCTGACCTCTCTTGCCTTTAAGCCTCATCAGCAAATAAACGCGGCTTTTAAAGATATTTCACACTGGTTATTAAGAACCCTTCACGTGTACACGCGTGTATAATCACCTCTACAGACTGCGGTAGTGCCAGGCTTAAGAATAATAATGACAGGTATTAGAACAGGTTAGAACAGTCTTACCTTTTGTCTAGTCCTAATTTTTCTAATAGAGTCATGGTTCATACAGAAATCCTATAGAAATAAGCATTTCCGAGACAAGAAGTTGTTGACGCGTACGTCTACCTAGGCCAATAGAGTCCAAACGCAAGCCAATGTTAATTATTGTATTTTGCGACAAAAATTGTGTAACCTGATTTTGGACTGATGCGTTTGGACTCATCCTACCTTATCGCATCTCTCTTGTTAATATGATCTGAAGGTAAATATACCACAACGTTGTAGCAAAGGTACGACCTTATTTTGCATTAAACCTCAACTTTAATAATCATGAAAAGGTCATCGCCCATCATACTTTAAGTTAATACAAACTTTCACACCTGTCAGTTTAAATTGCAACGAGTCTTAACGCGTTAACGCACCAGGGTCTCCGTTCATTTGAATCATTACCGTTACATTTTATGTCAAATTTAATTTTGAATGTCATTGATATTTTTTGGTATATTTTGGTGCTGACATTTTCATGTTTTGGGGATCCGTACCCAAAGAATAAAAACGGAACCCTACTACTAAGCCTACGCTGTCATTCATTCTGTCCGTTCGTCTGTCCTTACTTTTTAACGGCTGTATCTTTCAATCCATAATAGATAGCCAGTTGAAATTTTCGCAGAACATGGTTTAATGTTACGGTGGATTAACTAAAAAAATAAAGTATTTCTTTTTAAACTATAGCCGATAAAAAACAATTATTTTTTATTTGCTCTAATGTAACAACTGTAATATCTAAGTACAAGCGTGGAACTTGGCACGCTTATAGTACACACTTTAAAGTAAAACAACAATTAATAATAAATAATGGCTAAGTGCGAGTCAGTGTCAAATTGCAACCTCGGACGCGCTCGGTACTTGGATGGGTGAACGCCGAATCGTGATGTCTTTTTGCACGACTTTTTTGTACTCTAGTAATTAACGATTTATGTGGTGGTACGGAACCCTCAGTGCGCGAGCTCAACTCGCACTTTGCCGGGTTATTATTAATGTAGATTGGTTAGCTGGTTGAACCTTGAGTTACTTTGTACCATTGGCAATAAAATTAAACTTTAGTTTGAAATGTAGATCGTACCAAAAAGGTGTAAAGAAATTATGGGGGACTTTGATATCTGTTCTTACCTACAGTTAATTTTTTGCCGACGAAAAATGGATATGGTTCAAAGTCAAAGTATTTTTTTCGTGTAAATGTAAATTTACAAGTCAATTAACACTCATAATAATATATATTGAACATGGTACATAAAACAATATTTATATAAAAAACAAAAATAAATATAACAAATAATTATATCAGCGATATTTTTTTTTATTTTTTTTATTTCATAATGTTTTCTTATTTTATTTCTCATGAAAGCGCGTAATTTTTTTATGCATGATAATGATCACTACTTATAACAGAGCAGTCCAATTTTTTTTCTCGGATCTCTATAGCTTTTTCTATTTATTTTTTTTCTTAAATATCTCCGCAGTTATTTTGTTTTTGTCGAAAATAAACCTTGAAAGCTAATAAAACGTTTACAGTTATACATCGCAAAAAATCAAGTATTTTATTATGCATAGATAGTTTATACCAACCCAAAACGTGAAAAAATTGGCATTCTCATTCCCCATAATTAAGAAGTATGCAACTTTGCAACAGAAAAATTCAATAATTTTATAATATTCTGTAAAGGATACCGATAGAAATCTATATAATTATCAATATTTATTGATTGATTGATTGATTGTTGTTCACACCATGAAATTTGATACAGAGGACAAAAAACTCTTAAAAACTAGTGTAACAACTGGCGGCCTTATCGCTAAAAGCTTTATATATTCGCTTTATATAAAATGAATCCCTATTTACCTTCACGCCATAACTTGAGAACGATTTTACCGATTTCATTCATCTTTTAAAATGTATTCTAATACTTTGTAGAAGGTTCTTATGGAAAGAAAAACTAATAAAATTGCGCAGAAAATTAGTTTTTTTTTTAGAAAACTTATCGACGATTTTAAGTTCTCGCGTTTGACAGTTTTAAGACAGGAAGGACAACGTCTGTCAGTCAGCTAGTAATATTATAACTTTGTTTTGGTAACCATTATCTATATCTACTAATATTATAAAGAGGAAAGATTTGATTGTTTGTTTGTTTGTATTGAATAGGAACTACTGAACCGATTTTAAAAATTCTTGCACTGTTGGGAAGCTACACTATCCCAGGGTAACATAGGCTATATTATATTTTCAAAAAAAATAAGGATCCTTACTAAAACTCCAATAATGTAACCCAAGGTGTAAAAAAATTAGATTTTCAATTTTTACATTGCGTGTTTGACAGTTCTAAGACAGGACAACGTCTGTCAGGTCAGCTAGTAGATAAATAAAAACAAAAATTAATGTAACGTTTATTAATTTAAAATAAGGGACACATTTACCTAATTTTGCGATTACGTAATTCAGTTTTTTTTTAAATATTAAAAATTGCATCCCAAAAGTATCTCTTGACCATAGTTTTTTTTCTTTTTTGGTAATACATGGCTTTTGCATATCACCCAGTCCCTTTCTTATATCCAAATCCAGACATCTATTGCCAATAAATTCAAAGCAAAAGAGAAAAAGAGATGGAGAAAAAATGTGTGTGTGTTAAAATGGGACGGACAGTCGCGAGGTGCATCGTGGCTGGAAGGTGTAAAGATGAAGCACGAAAGTGACGCGTTTTTAGTGATGCGCGGTGCCTAAATATTTTTTATCGATGTTATTTTCTATTTTATTTTACTGTAATCCAAGTCTGTTCGTTTATATAACTTATTCTATATAAGTATACCTTTCTAGCTTATTTTTCTCAGTACTAGTTGGGCCCTATTGTTTTATTTGCGTATACATTTTATTTCATCAGTAATTGTTTTTTTTTTTTTTGGATAAATATATCCGCTGCTGCTGGGTTTGAGAATTTCTATTTACTTTATGTAGACTTTCAAGGGCGTATGAACAATATAAACGTTTTTTTAGATAATAAAGGCATGTGTGTTATAAAAAGGAAAAAAGAAAAAAGAACTTGGATTAAAGTGTAACATAAAGATGTGTTAGGTACATACTTAAGGATGTTGGTCTACCCATCGAAGTGAACAACTTGTAGAACAAAAGGTTTTTTTTGCAAACTTGTATGTTAGAAGTTATTATTAACTTTGATGGGTAGACCTTTAAATACGTAACACACCTTTATTCTATACTCAATATAAATAACTTCTTCATCATCATCATCATCATAATCAGCCTATACTAGTCTACTGCTGGACATAGGCCTCTCCCAAGGCACGCCACTCAACCCGATTTTTGACTAAAAACGTAATTTAAAAACGTCGATATCGATATACATCAATTTATGCAAACTCTAGTCCCATCCCTAAAGGTCACGGCCCAAACGCCTCGGAACGGGTTCCGCCGCAACCGACGACGAATAATAACATCCTCTGGCGAAGGAAAATAAATCCATAGCCGACGGCACAAAAGATGTAAAAAACTCGCACTTCGAAGAGATCTGGCATGGAACATTATTGTATTGGAACTTATATGCAAAAGGAAAATTTATTAAAAAATATTGAACAACAATTCAACGCAGAACAGATGGCCGATGGGGCCGAAAGGTTCTAGAGTGGAGACCACGGACCGGTAAGCGCAGCGTGACAATATGGACGGACGATCTAAAAGAGTCCGCAGGGAAACGCTGGATGCCAAATGGTGTCATATATGACACCAAAAAATATATAAAAAATTTACTATGACAATTTGCGCGGTGAAATCGTACCAGAACAAATCAGAAAAGCAGCATAAGAGGTGTGACATTCCACAGGTAATCCATTAATTTTCTTGCTTAAATAGTTTAAAATACCAACCGAAACGTAAGCTACAAAGCGAATTTGTAGCTTACGTTTTAAGAAGGCGTTGTTTGGAAACTTACCTTCTCTGAGTAGTTTTTCTAAGGCGACATCTCTATTTCATGTTGGCGCCAAAACTCATCAAAAGCAATTTGACCATAGACTACGAAGACAATCCATAAAATGTTTTATCGACAATTCACGATAAAACAAGTATTTTTATTCAATAGTGTACTCCAGTTACCTGTCATAGTTTTGAATTCAAGAGGGCAAAGAAGAATAAAGCCCTACACTTCACACAAAAGACATAAAATCAGCTAACACTTACCCCAAAGAAATCAGAGAATGAATGACAGAGCCGTTGCTGAGCCATTTAAAAAATATATATTTAAAAACAAAACACAAAAAGCGCGGCCATTCCTCAGTTTGAAATGAGAAGGATAGCTGAATGGTTTGAATTGAGAATGCAGGTGTTTTTAAAACGATAATGGGCTTCGCTCACTGATTCAACTAACAATAATTCAAAACTCAACAGTATATCGTTAGTTTATGAGTTTTAGTAAATTTAATATAAAACGAAAAAAACCTTTAATCGAGAAATGTTGTTACAAAGTTAGTGATTTTATAAATGATAAATTTTAGTAATGACTGCAGTAGGTCAGTTTGTTTATCATACAATTATAACTGCTTATTATTTTACTGCTGCTTATTTTTATATATTTAAATTAATAACATCATATCTTAACTGTTGAAATTGTTTCGACAGTTAATTTAATTAATACTTTTTTATATAAATAATATTTACGGAATTTTTATACCATCTCTCTAGATTTGTACGCCTATAAACTTGGCAAAACATGATACAAAGTGACAAACCTATTGTGCATACGTTTTAATATGTGTGTATGATTTACTCGTGTTTTGTGCAAATAAATAATCTTTATCTTATCTTTATCTTTAGTTAATGTGATATACACAGTGACGTCACTCGTTAGATTTTTTGGCTAATAAACCACACACATAGACTTATATGTAGGACCCCCTAAAAAGATACGTATATTTATAATATTCGCCTCTCTTTTGTGACAATAGAGTAGAAGCCAGTGTGACCATTTAAGTATAGGATCTGCATTTAATTATTTGTCTGGGTTCAGGGTTATTCTCCCCGGTATTATAAAACGAAAACTATCAGGCTAATACGACCAACAGCAAATCATTAAACGTAACCTAAATATTTAGCTACACGTGATATACAAAGTACACGACGCAAAAAAAAATTACCGTAAACTATGATATTAACGCCGCAATCACAAATGCTTAATCCACATCAAGTTTGTCATTAAAATTCAGGAAATAAAGTACACATTTCACTTTAAAAATTGAATCAGTATCGAGTCGATGCGGTGTGCGATGGCCAGAATGTGCAGTGGCCAGTGCGTTTTGATGCAGTGAACAGAAAAGAACGCATTTAAAAGATGTGTGGTACAAAAAGAGTTTTCGACCTTTTGTGTGGAATGGTAATGTGGTCTGGGCTGAGTACCTACATACGTAGTTTATACAGAAATTAAAAAAAATACTAAATTGTGAATCATCTCGGGTCAGATCTGTGGGTCAGATAGATAGTCCGGTACACAAAAACCATAAACGCGGCTTATCCTTTTTTGTGAGGAGTTTGACGTCGCACTCCTGTGCATTTGCCAGTGTCAAGTATTAAATGATTGTCAAGTTTGATGAAATATAGTCAAACAAGTCAGTCAGAGTCAAGCAAAGTAAGTCATGGTCAAGTCAAAGTCATACCCTAGTAAAGTGGTGGAGACTTTAAGAGGCTTTTATGGAGCTTTGGAAACAACACGAAAATATATGTTTCACCGCGTTATATCACTTGAGCAAGTCAACGAACTTAATAAATAATAACAAACATTATTACGCATTAACCCTTGAAAAAACACAAGTTTAAAAAATAATACAACGAGATGACTTGGATATAACGCGGTGAAAAATGTCTTTTCGTGTTGTTTCCAAAGCTCCACAGAAGCCTCTTGTAAAGTCTCCACCACTTTACTAGGGCATGACTTTGACTTGACCGTGACTTATTAATAAATAATATTAATAATAAAAATCTTTATTTCAGACACTAGGTGCATATCACAATCAATTACAATAAATTGAAGAGCAAAGTAGAATTAAAAAAGTACACTTAGTAAAAAACACAGTAACTTAATTAAAAAAATAAAAATCATTTCCATTTAGGTGGCAATTTTTACCCACCGTCTATACGTTGGCCTGTTAGCCTGTCGGCTAAGCTTCTAATAATGGCATTCCTACACGTGTCAACTCTGGACATGAATGATGCTATTTTCTGTCGCTGTATAGCATGAAATGACGCTACTCGAGCTTCAGCAAACATTTCGGAGGCGCTACAACACCACCTCAGTCCTCAGACCCATAAGGTGCCTGAAATAGTTATTTATGATACAAGTGCGGTAAGTTGGTACTACAAACGAGTAGACGAATGTAAGCCCGAGACGAAGTCGAGGGCTTACCATAGTCACGAGATTGTAATAACCAATCCGCACGTGTGCCATACAACGTTTTACAACACATTTGCGAGAAAAAAACAAAAATGGATATTAAAAAATACCGTAAAGTACACGCACGGTGCTATACAAGGGAGCGTGCGGTAACATTCATTACCGCACGCTCCGTTATATGATGCGTTTCATTACCGCACGCTCCGTTGTATGATCCGTAATGTTTAACTTTCGAACGATGTATACAGGCTTCGTAAGTGCACTTTTTGAGCAAATGTGTTGAAAATGTTATTGTAGGCCACTCGAATGGTGTCATGTGATGTTTTAGTATAAACTGTCCAGAGTTGACACGTATAGAAAGTCTGACAATAAGACCTAAACAAAGTAATTTTTACATCAGGCGCTGCCTTAAAAAAAATATTGCTTGACTGTGACTATAGCTGACTTGTTTGACTACATTTCCTTCAACTAATTCAATACTTGACACTGGCAAATGCACAGGAGTGCAACGCCAAACTCCTCACAGAGGAAGGAATAAAAAAGTGATTTACCTGAAGTACCGACTAGCTATTCCATTAAAAAAAAATTTGTTATTCGGTCATAAGAGTTTCATTATTTATTTCGTGCTATTAATGTAGCTAGTTGATATTTTTGCACAGACGCTTAATCGAATCGTTAACGTAATAATTTTCTCATCATGGCGGTCGCTACGGTATTTAAATTAAGTAGTTGTAATTAATGTCGTTAGTACTTACTTAGATATATGTTCATTGTCTGAGACGAACCGAACATTACGGGTTTTCATCATAGATTAAACTTCAATGTCTACAGAAGAGACTAAATAAAAAAAAAAACTTTAATACAAAAAAAAAACAGCTTCAAATACCACGCTCACCAGCCATAAATATATCTTTATTCTGTCCGCACTTTTTCAATAAAAATAAACAATTGGACTTATTTTTATTAAAACATTGCAAACTTTTTAAAGTAATTTTATTTTGATTAGTATTATTTTGGCGGTAACAGTCTAAAATAACAACTAGTTCTTTGTTTTTTTTTTCAATCTCTGCCGCCATAAAATAACAACACGTTATTTGCTTTATACCATTTGGAATGACATTTATTCTAAAAATAATGCCTAAATTCTCACTCAGTATTTTTATCTTATTTTTTTGTAAATGTGCGAAAGAGATAGCCTCTGGCCAATAGATATTTATTTGTGCGAGTTTTCTTATAATATCTTCCGTAATTCTTGTCGAATAAAATTTATTTTCTTTCTTTTCTTTCTTTCTTTCTTTCTTTCTTTCTTTCTTTCTAATCTTATACAAAAATTGCTTTCTACTATTTGCAATATTATTCTAAAGATTTTGTCCAATTTTTTTTTTATACTGACTCACCGCTTGTATATGTAGAAGGTACATTTCAGATATTTTTTTTTTTTTGTTTTATTTATTTATTTCAAAATAGCACCGCACAAAAACGACTTATACTAATGACATTAATAACATTTTAGAAACACAAAATCATAACAAATTACACAATATTACGTACAATAAGCAAAATAATAATAATTAAAGAGATTTAGTACATTTAAAAAAAAAAAGATAAATAAATAATTATAATTATAATTGAATTGTTGTAATTGAAACAAGCGTTACTTTTTCATTTTGAAACATAATAAATAAAATGTAGACGTAAACTAGTATACATTGTCTTTTCATATTATTTTTTTGACTCGTAATAATTATTCAGTAGTACGAATTGTCCTTATATTCAAACCAACGTGGGCCCAGTTGACCATTAGCACATTTTAAAAGGTGAAAGTGGTCCCAAGGGAGAGTTCCTGACTTGAACGACCTGCCCCTGCAAAACACTGTCCCTTCTGTAAGAAAGCCTTTACTCTATGACCCATTCCGTAAGTTGACCTATGCAAATAAGGAACCTAGCTTCGTCCGGGATACTATTAACGTAATGTCCTTTCTCGGCTTGCCATCCTAAGCTTTGTACCATAATTATTGTTTTTATGGCTATAACCACAGCATCGCCATCATAAATATGTACCTATAGTCTTCGACACCAAAATAAAATGAATGGACGGGCCATAACCATTGAACTTGCTCAGTAAAAACGAGTCAAAATTGTCGGACATATTCGACACCTAATTATAACCATGTACAGTACATTTGTTACAATAATAGCGGTTTTGTTGTGTATTTACACTTCGGGAAAGCACACGAAGGCATAGTTTTGTCAGATGTTTCGTTATCAAGTAACAAAAGTCATGTGCCGCACTTCCTACGGCTAGAGAGCGACTGAAACGAAGTGAGCGCCGGCGCTCATTTTATAATCTTAAAAAATGCGCTTCTTATGGGCCCGTCCATTCATTTTATTTTGGTCAAAATCGTAGCTAATACTATAACACCGTTAGAACAGCTCACCTCTGTGGGGAAGACAATAATGGCCAGAGTTGAAAACTTTGACCTCACGACACAGGTTATCCTAGTGTTATGAGGGACAGGTTTTTTAATCTAAATAATAGGTTGTGTTTGGCCGCCAACTCGCCTGATGCAGTCTACGATGGAGCACGCTTGCCTATAAGAAACCGATTCACTCGTGATGACACCCAGATTGCAACTATCGGGGAACACCCATTCAGGCAGCGCATTCCACAGACTAGCAGTTCGCACAATAAAAGTCAAAATCAAAGCGCTTAATACGGGTTTTCAGAACATCAACCATAAAACAGTGTCGATTTTTCGTGCCCCTTCTGGCAGTGAAGTAGAAAAATGGGAAAAAAGGACAATCGGCGAACCCAACTCGGCTGGGCAGCGTTCGGCAAAGATCGCAACGTCTTCTCGTCCAAAACACCTCAGTGCCTTAAGACGAAAGTCTTCGACCAGTGTGTGTTGCCAGTGATGACATACGGCAGTGAACCGTGGTATCTCACTATGAGCCTCATAAGCAAGCTCAAAGTCGAACGAGCTATTGAGAGGGCTATGCTCGGGGTTTCTCTATGAGATCGAATCAGAAATGAAGAGATCCGTAGACGAATGAAAGTCACTGACGATTGCTTAGAAGTGGCAGTGGGCAGGGCACGAAGTAGTATGGAAAGCTTTGTATTTGCCTTAAAAAATTGAGACAAAGTACGTCTCAAAAAACTGTTTTGACAGTATATCATGCCCATGTTTGTTCCATTCTACGTTATGGAATCATTATATGGGGTAACTCCTGCGATATTAAAACAGTTTTTGTTGGTCAAAAGAAATGTGTCCGTGCGATGTATGGTATGAAGTGGGATGACTCATGCAAACCAGTTTTCAAATCCAATAAACTGTTAACAGTTCCTTGCTTGTATATATATGAAATGGCTAAGTTTGTAAGAAATAACCCAACATTGTTTGATCTTTACGACAATATTAATAAAAGATCCGCTCCTCAAGTTCGTCTCAAATTACCTCAACCAAGGCTCGAGCTGTTCAGAAATAACTGTGTTCACATGGCTGCTTTAATTTGTAATTCTCTTCCAGGAGAAGTGGTAGATCTCCCATATGGGCGTTTTTGTACACAGTTGAAAAGGTGGTTGGTAAAGGAGTGCTTCTATGAAATGGAGGAGTTCCTAAAGAAAATGTCATGCCGTTTTTATGCTTCTGATTTGGCTTGTTGATGGATTTATAGTGTTTAAATGGTGTTTAATTAATTATTGGTGTAAGTTCTTTGACATAATTTGTAAATTAATGCAATTTTGCACGCCCTTGCCCTTGGGGCTGTTAATGGATGTACGTGTAATATTTTAAGACCTTTTATACCCATTGGCAAGCAAATAAAAACTTTGACTTTGACTTTGACTTTGACTTTGACACATATCACGCAGAACAGATGGCCGATGGGGCCGAAAGGTTCTCGAATGGAGACCACGGGCCGGTAAGTGCAGCGTAGGACGTCCACCCACAAGATGGACAGACGACCTAAAAGAGACCGCAGGGAAACGCTGGATGCAGGCCGCTTCCAACCGGCTCTTTTGGAGATCGATAGGGAAGGCCTATGTCCAGCAGTGGACGTCCTACGGCTGAAATGATGATGATGATATAGGCTAAAAACCAGAGCTGACCACAGCCTATACACCAATCAAGGTAACTAATTGACCTTCCTTACCAATAAAAAACATTCACATCTCATCAGGTGGTCTTCCGATCGTCTTAATGTTTATTTTTTATTTAATTTACTGACGTTATGACGTGTTGACGCCCATTTTAACCAAATTAATGTAAAATAGGCTAAATAAGTTTTAAAAACCATTAGGCAAATGTCAAGAGTTTCTTTTATGAATGATCAACTCACGGGCTTGCATTTAAAGTACAAAAATAAAAAACATTTTATCAGCTTCACTTGTAACTTACGGTTATATTAACCTCGGCAGTGGTTACATATTTGAGGCGTTTGGGGTCGAGACATTGGGCCCTTGGGGACCTGGAGCTCACCTCATTTTCAAAAATCTTTCAGAGCGCCTGGTTAATGCGACCCGTGACCAAAATGCTGGCGTGTTTCTGGCTCAACGCATAAGCATTGCCATTCAGCGTGGTAATGCCGCCAGCATGCTGGGTACGCTGCCAACTGGTAGTGGGCTTGAGCATTTAGATTGTCTTTAGACCTTCAACGGTCTATGTGCAGTCTAACTGTATTTGTAGTGTTAGTATTAGATTATATTTTTGTTTAGTTAATAAAGGCACTTGCCCTTTATTTATTTTTTAATATGCTTAATAATTTTATATTTACCGTGGTAAGGTTGTGGATAGAACTCCCGATATTTCGGCGCAGTTACATGCACCATGTTCACGGGAAGATATCGGGAGCTCCAAGCACAACTTAATCACGGTAAATATCTCATAAATAACTGTAGAGGTCTCTTTTGTACAGCTACGCGTTTTAAACGTTCTTACCGACTTCAAGAAAGAAAGGAGTTCTCAATACGTTTCTTTTTAAAACAGAAATCCGTTATTTCTGAACTGATTCAGAAATTTTTATTTTTAATCAATGGGATAATTATACTTTCAGATTGGTCCCATAGAAATTTCATCAAAATCGGTTAAGTAGTTTGGCTTTAAAATCAATATAAATGAAAAAATTTGTTACTTGAATGGCAATATTGTCATCTGAGTTCTTCCTCTTCCATCATCATCCTTCTTCCATTCTTTCCATCCAATGGTTGCCTGGAAGAGATCGCTTTTAGTGAAAAGGCCGCCACTTGTGGCACTAGCTTGTAAGTGTTTTCAATCGTGTTGTAATTTTTATTTCTGGTGTACACAATAAAGAATTTCTCTCTATCTATCTAAGTAACCGAAATTGCGTATTTTACAAATTTAGGAGTCGGTTTTAATAAAAATAAAAAAAAGGTTTTTTTTTTTTTATTGATATTCATTTGAAGATATAAAAACTCTAAGTTGGATTTAATAAAATACATTTATTGATTGGGCATTATCTTCAGAATAACATTAGAAATATCATAACGCAATTTCAAATTGATTTATATTTATTAGCGGAGAATTTCGCAAAAAACTTAAATGGCTTAGAATAACTACACATAGAAAACAAGTACATACGCAAAATTTAAGCCATTCAAATGGTGTCATATATGGCTCCAAAAATTATATAAAATTTTTACTATGACAATTTGCGCGGTGAAATCTTACCACAACAAATCAGAAAAGCAGCATAAGAGTTATGGTGTGACATTCCACAGGTAATCCATTAGTTTTCTTGCTTAAATCGTTTAAAATACCAATCGAAACGTAAGCTACAAAGCGAATTTGTAGCTTACGTTTTGAGAAGGCGCTGTTTGGAAACTAACCTTCTCTGTGTAGTTATTCTAAGTAAAATAGATTTTTTATCTCCTTCGCAACAAAATAAATCTTATGAAAAAATTTACCAGAAATACCAAATTTTTTAAACATCCTTCTGTATTTTTGAAATTAAAATTAGTATCCAATAGCCCACCAGTTAGCGAATAAAGAAAAAAACTCATTATATCTTAAGAATTATGTCAATAAAATGATAAACATTGTAATAAATTGATTTAAAAGACGGCTTTTGCGCTGACGATGGTTCGGCAGCCATCTTGGTTCGTCAAGAGTGATTTTCGACTTGAGATTGGTTCCGTGCATTTTTTATATACTTGTGACAATCTATGTTCAAATTGACTTATACGCAATAAACATTGTCCAAGTATCAAAACGTCCTATATAAAGCAAGTCGTGAGATCTTTTTCCTTTGTTCTGTTTGGAAAGTTGTTAATGTCACCGCTAGAACGTTTCAAAACTTAGGTACATAGATTATAATTATTATACAATACAATAAAATACAATACAATACAAAACTCTTTATTAAAATACCACAATAATTATAATTATATAATTATGTGTTGAATTAAAAACAACAAACCACGAAGCAAAAGAGTATTAAAAACATTTTGACAATTTCGCGCTGTATTTTTTTTTTGAACTTTCGTCGTAGATAACCCGATATATTTCAGTGAAAGATTTTTACAATGCTATTGCACCTGTCAGAGCAAATAAACGAATAGTAATAGTGTAGCTAGTACGTTTCACACAAATTAATTAGGTATTTGGCTTGAGATTATATTATTTGACATTCATGCGTATTGTTAGCGCGTTTCGTGTCAGCTGCGATTTACCGCACGACCTTACCACGAATTTATATATTCGAATAAATTAATTTATTTGAACTTGGTTCTAGTTAATTTTCTACAATAACCATATTTGTATGCGACTGTGTTTCCCTGCAGGTCATTCAAGTACAATTATTTTATTACCATTCAGGTCAAACGAACCAGTCAGGTCAGGTCGAATCAGAAATGAGGAGATCCATAGACGAACGAAGGTTACCGACATAGCCCACCGGATTAGCAAGCTGAAGTGGCAGTAGGCAGGGCACATGGTACGCAGAATAGATGGCCGATGGGGCCGAAAGGTTCTCGAATGAAGACCACGGACCGGTACGCGGCGTAGGACGTCCACCCACAAGATAGATATACGACCTAAAAGAGACCGCAGGGAAACGCTGGATGCAGGCCGCTTCCAACCGGCCCTTTTGGAGATCGATGGGGGAGGCCTATGTCCAGCAGTGGACGTCTTACGGCTGAAATGATGATGAAGATGATGAGCTCAAACGAACCTTTGGCCCTTTGGAAAAACTCAGAGTCACACAGCGGGCAATGGAGAGAGCTATGCTCGGAGTTTCTTTGCGCGATAGAATCCGGAACGTGGATATTCGTCAAAGAACCAGAGTTACTGTCTATTAAAATTTGAAATGGCAATGGGCAGGCCACATCCCTCGAAGAACCGATAACCGACGGGGAAGAAAGGTTCTTTCGTGGAGACCACGAACCAGAATAGGCCTCCCACTAGATAGACGACGACATTGTGAGAGTCGCGGGCATCCAGTAGATGCAGATGGCAGGCTGTCGTTCAGTGTGGACTTCTTCAGGCTGATAATGATGAAGTCAAACGAAAACTTGGTTTCAAAATGTTATGCAATATTTTAGTGTTTAAACATTTCGTAGTATTGGGAAAATTCTAAGTTTTATCCTCCGATCATTTAAATAGTTTTTATGTTTTCACTAAAACTTTGCAACTCGCGCACTTCGCAGTGCATTCGTGGATTAGTTAGGGCAATGACAATATTACCACTTGACTGCTTCTCCTTTACCCCGCCGTAAGCCAAAGGTTCTAAATTCTCAACCTAAACTATTTTGACCGGGCCAACCCTAGGTGCACCGAGTCGCGTCGAGTCTCCAATCACAAGCTGGCAAGTGGCTGAATTTTGCAAAAAGAAATTTCAACTACATGCGCGATCAAGTGGTTATCTTTGGTATAGGGGCTTTGTCTCTAAACTCGTTGGCAGAAGATCATTTTGTGTGGTACCATTTTGGAGGTAATTACCACAAGATATTTCTTTGCAGTCGAGATTCTGCCCACTTGCCCAGTACTTTTTTTTTTTTTTTTTTTTTTTTTTTTTTTATAAATATTTTCGGGACGTTTTTCACACTCGGTCATCTGACCCCAAACTAAGCAAAGCTTGTGATATGGGTGCCAAGACTGATATATATGTTTGTATAGTTTTAAATACATACTTAAATAGATATTAACAACCAGATATAGAACAAACACAAATGTTTGTCCTAGGTGGGCATCGAACCCACGCCCCCAAGCTCAGAAGGTAGGTTCTCTACCAACTGAACCAACAGGCTTTAACTATTAAATCTAAGCGCACGGATCCCTAAAACATATTTTGCGTGAACTTTAATATCAAAAAAGGTGCAAAACATACGTTTTTATTTTGTAATGCAGAACATGGGCCGCAGATAAGAATGTTAAAAAAATATTCGTGAAAAATAAAACGTAAGGCCACAACATGAACTCTGCATGAGGTAGCCACTGCATGCTTCAGGGTTGCCAGATAAATTGAGTTTTTTAAACATAAGCGCGTCTTCACCAGTAGCGTAGCTAGGTAACCAAAGGCCCCAGTGCATATACAAATTGGGGCCCTATCTGAACTGGTTAGGTTTTATCTCTATATATATTGGAAACTGCCTTATTCGTAAAAACTAATCCAGAATTATTCCCGGCAATATCTGACTTAGCGGTAAGAAATCGTAGAGACCCAAACAGATGTCGTAATCGCCCATCTAAAACCACTTTAATGAACCACAGTATAATGTGTATGGGACCGATTATCTATAACACTATACCGATTTCAATAAGGGATCTAAAATCTACTCAATTTAAAATAAAACTAAAAAAACTTTTAGTCAAGAAATGTTATTATAAAGTTAGTGATTTTATAAATGATACATTTTAGTAATGACTGCAGTAGGTTAATTTGTTTATCATACAATAATAGTAATGTCTATCTGTTAACTATTTTATTATAATATTAATAACATCATATCTAAATATTTGAAATTGTTTCGACAGTTAATTAAATTAATACTTTTTATATAAAAATATTTACGGAATTTTATACCATCTCTCTAGATTTGTACGCCTATAAACTAGACAAAACATGATACAAAGTGATAAATATATTAACCCACCTATTGCGCATGCGTTTTAAATGTGTGTATGATTTAATCGTGTTTTGTGCAAATAAATAATCTTTATCTTTATCAAGAAAAATATTAATATTTATGAATACTTTATTCTTATTTTTCTTACTATGTCTTATGTTGTAAAAGCTGTTTGTATTCCGTAAATAAATAAATAAATATATTTTTATATAAGATGCGATGACGTTAAGATGTTATTAATACGGAACCCACAGTGCGCGAGCCCGACTCGCACTTGGTCGGTTTTATTTATATTTATGACACGGGAATTGCTCACATTCCTATGATTACTCCGAATATAATAAAAATACAACTGAATTGAGAACCCTCCTTTTTTGAAGTCGGTTAAAAAGGGCTGGACAGGCAAGTACGGTCTAAGTGATTACAAATTTGTGCTCACAATTTTCCCATCTCACAGTCTGTGGCAAATAAATAAGTCATAAAAAAAATTACAATCAGAGTGTCTTCAAATCACGAGTAAATCGGGTTCTTCTAGGCAAGCGTGCTCCATCGTAGACCGCATCATCGCTTAAGATCAGGCGTGATGGTGGTCAAACGCAAGCATATAAATTAAAAATTTTGAAATATTCTAAAAAAAATTGCCTCTTTGGGGCAGCCCTATTACGTATTCAGTATCGCACAGTGTGAGCTCGGGTTGCCATATTTTCGACTCAACGCTGGTTGCAGGCGCTGCGTGAGATATGTTCACTCCAACTGAAAGTTCCTATAGGTTGAATAGCCATCCCTAATGTTTTTATCTTTTACTAGCTGCGCTCCGCGGTTTCACCCGCGTAGTGATGAAAAATGGTGATGATTATGATGAAAAGCCTATGAGGTGCCTATGTCATTCTCCGACCCTTGAACTATATCCATGCAAAAAATCAGGTCGATCCGTTGCTCTGTTGCTGCGTGAAAGAGGAACAAACAAACCAACAAACAAACGCACTGTCAGATTTATAATATTAGTATGATAAGTCCATTTGACCACCAACTGGCCATTTGGTAAACGACGATAGGGATTTGGTAAAAGGATTTGCCCAGCAAAAAAAAGTTATAAAGTTATTGGAAGTTTTTTTTTTGTATTTATGTATTTTTTTTCAATACAGCTCTGACCGTGTCTAGTCTAGCTATACTGTTACTCCATTAACAATTTTAGTATCTTCTCAAGATGTCGTCAGTCAGCCTTTCATGTTCCCACTGCTGGAACACAAACTTTCTCTCAGAGAGAGAGTATGGGCCCTAATCCACCATGCTGGCCCAGTGCATGCAGGTGAATGTCTTTGAACTTTTGAGGTACTTGGACATGCAAAAACATGACATAGGCTTCCAACCGGCCCTTTGGAGATCGATGGGGGACATAGGAGGGGACGTCCTATGGCTGAAATGATCCTAAAAAATAAATTCCTATGCTTGTAAAATTATATATTAATTAACAACTAGAAAGTAATCCCCTGTAGGGTATTGTTTAGCTAATAATAGTCGACACGCACACAGCGACGCGAGTGAGCCTTTAATATGAATACAGCTCTTATGAATGCGTGTGTACATTATCACACGACAAATTTTTCATCAAAAACCAATGGCGATTATAACCACTTGATTGATAGCTAGACCGTTTCCCCCCGCGATGAAATGTTCCTAAATTTTTTGCATATTCTTTTTCGAGCGGGTATCCTAAGCGCGAATTGTATAGGTATATGAATGATTTTTGAGCCCAATTTTCTCCGATCGCAAGCGCCATTTTATTTATCCCTGCCTCCCCCCTGCGAATGACATGGCTTACTAGTAGAAAAGCAAGTTTTGCCTTCAAATGCGATCAAGTGGTAATATTATCTTCGTCAAAATCGGACAGTCAATTCAGAAAAGCTTCAGCTTTTTGGTGGCTGAGCGGTAGCATGTGAGCGGTGGCATCTGACGGCACCCGGTTCGATCCTCGGCCCTGCACCAATAACTTATTTACTTAAATAAATTATGTGCAGTTTCAATGCCATAAGCAATAGTGCTAACAGACGCTCTAACGCGGCTGACCTCAACCGCCGTCTGACCAATGGGAGAGACAGAGAGGGAAATATGATATTCTCACTCTTTCTCTCCCGTTGGTTGGACGGCGGTCCGTCAGCCGCGTTCGAGAGTCTGTTAGCACTATAATAGGACGGTGAATAGGACAACATCGTCAGGAAACCAGTATGTCCAAGAACTTCACAAGTTCAAAGACATAATATGACATTCAGCAACACGCACTGGGCCACTTGGCCCATCCCATGAATGAAGGCACCACTATCCTATATCCTAGGAAACCAGGGAGTCTAGACAAGAGCCACTTTCTGTTCACGCCTGCGGAAATATGAAATTGTGTGAAAATGACATTAGCTTGAGATAATTTCTCTCAACCTAATGTCATTGTCAATGTCATTTTCATACAATTTCACCTTTCCGCAGGCTTTAACGCTAACAGAAAATGGGTCTTTTCTAGACCCCCAGAACTGTATTAGAGAAAAGTCGTAACGTAACATCTCAAACAATGGAAACTCCCCAACCTCCGTGATTTATAGGCATAGCGCCCAGTGTTGCCGTGTTATGAAAATATTTAATTATTCGCCGCACTTCGGCCGAGTCACCGTGCAATTTGGAGCCAGAGGTGACGGAATTGCCGCACGCTTGAAACTTTGATAATGCTTAGACATTTTTGGGACGATTTTTCCGTCATGATGACGTAGACTTTATACCTAGCAATTAGAAATATGAATGACATGGATATTAACTACATGGTTATTATTTTTCATGACCATGGATACAGATTCCTTCAGTCGGAATAGTAAACTGGTTTACTGGTTTAAAGCAGACGTGCTGCCTGATGGTATAAGCAGTCACCGTCGCCTATCTTGTATTGTAATACCAGGGGAATCACAACTACGTTGCCGACCTTTTCAGAATCTATTAACTCGCCTGACTTACTCGCTTTACTTTTCTATGTAGCTACGTTTTTTGTAAAAAAAAAACATGACTGTGGATTCAAGGTCCTTTAGTCGTAATCTTAAACAGTTTACATAGTCTTAATAGCGTCAAACAAGTCATAGTCACAGTCAGAGTCAAGCTAAGTAAGTCACGGTCAAGTCAAACTCATGCCCCTGTAAAGTGGTGGAGACTTTACAAGAGGCTCCTATGGAGTTTTGGAAACAACACGAAAAGACACGTTTCACCTCGTTATAACCCTTACCCACACTCGAGCACGTTTACGAGCATTTAATGAATAATAATTCACCATTTAGTACACATTAACACTCGAAAATACAGAAGTTTAGGAAAATAATCCAACGAGCCGACATGTTTTTTTCTACGTTAGCGCCAAAAAACTCTCTTTCTAGCTGCAGTACTGCGGTGTTGCCGCATTTTTGTCTATGTCTTGATCATTATTATGTAGCTACTTTTCTGTAGGTAAAAAAGTTGACGTTGATGTCATTTTGACAGATGGGGCTAAAACTAAAAATATGCCAATACGGTGGGAAAACTACCCCTTTTGCGGGGGCGCTGTGACAATGATTGATGACGTCACCAAATGTATTTGTTATCCATTTTGTGGCTTGTTCGGGGTATTTTATTTCGATTATCAAAAAAAGTTTGTCAAAAAGACTAGAAACGGAACTAACATTATTTATTGGCAATACTAAAGTGATGTGAAAATTTTGTTTTTCCGCGTTGGCGGTGTAATAATAATGTTTTAATAAAATACATAAATATTCGGGACATTTTCACACACGGTCATCTGACCCCAAACTAAGCAAAGCTTGTGATATGGCTGCCAGATACTGATATACATACTTAAATAGATATTAACACCCAGTTATAGAACAAACACAAATGTTCATCACATAACTGTTTGTCCTTGGTGGGAATCGAACCCACGCCTCCAAGCGCAGAAAGCAGGTTCATTACCAACTGGACCAAGGGGCTATATATTATTTATTAAGTGCTCGTGAACGTGCTCGAGTGTGGTTAAGTTGATATACCGCAGCGGCACCGCACTTTTAATTTCACTGGCAGTTTCCGTTACGCAGCGACCAATTGCTGGAATAACATACCTCCACCCATCAAACACTTGAAACCGCTGACTACTTTTAGGTTACACCTTAAAATATTCCTTATTGAACAACCGCGTCAGCATGGTGTGGTAGATGCTGATTTGTCTTACATTTAGAAGTAATACCTGCTGGTGTTGCTTGTGATGTGGGAAGGTAGGTGTATGTAAAAAAAAAAATATTTTTTTTCTTTTCTGTGGTCATGCTGTTTAGTTTTATGTATTTATTTATTTATTTCCATCTGGTATATTCTTATTTCAATACTACGTTATAATATTTATAATATTTTATAATATTTTTCGTTATTTTATTTTTCGTTTTTTTCGTTCCTGCTGTCATTATTATTATTATTGTTATTAAATACTCCGTCTTGTTATGTATTCATTCCTGTTCCTTTTCTATATTTTGGTACTGTAGTTTTAGTTTATATATATTGTGTCCTACTTTATTCTATTTCCTATGTCCTATTTGTTTAAATTGCATATAGATACTAAAAAATATATGTAAATTTGTGTTAAGTTAAGTGTAAACTCAAGGGTTCGTCTGAAAACCGGCGCTGATAGTTCTTGACTATCAGCATTAATGCTGAGACGGACCCATTCGACACTGATTGTATCCTTTAGATATAAGTTTTTGTAAAAGTGTCGAATAAAATTTATTTTCTTTCTTTCTTTCTTTCTTTCTATATAACGAGCTGAAATATGTCTTCTCGTGTTGTTTCCTAAACTCCATAGAAGCCTCTTGTAAAGCCTCCACCACTTTACTGGGGCATGAGTTTGACTTGACTGTGACTTAGTCTACCTAACTGCGTGATTCTAGGCTTTAAATAAGTTACAGTAAAATACAAAGATAATATAACCACTTGATCGCGCATGTAGTGAAAATTTCCTTTTGCAAAATGATGCCACGTCGGTTGCGGGCAGCTTGTGATTGGAGACTCAACGTGACTCGACGATTGTGATTGGAGAATCAAAAGTCATTCATTCAATTCGCGCTTATGATTGGCCCCGCTCGAAATAGTTTAGGTTGACATGTTAGAAACCTTTGCCTCATGCGGTAGAGGATGAGCAGTCAAGTGGTTATAATATTGTCATTGGTGAAATAAGAGTTGAAGCCAGGGCGGGTCGCTAGTCGCCAGTGGAACTATAAGAAATACAGACATTTAGCTAAGAGTACAGGCGCGCGCAACTTGGCCATTCTGTCACAATCAATCATGAAAGTTACCGACAGTACGACTTGTACACTCACTGAGAAAAGTGTACCAACGTAAAAAGTAACAATAGAGTGATATAACAGCCATGGTTGAGGAGGGCGATGGCTGGCACATGTGTCATACTCGTGACCGGGTGCTGCCTGCCACTCGCTGGTCTGCTCGCGGCTGTAACGCTTTCGGAGACAATGATGACGTCATCGACGAAAACGAACACCCGGTGTTCAAACTCTGGTCCATAGAATAGGTTGTCCACTAATCTTTGTTGCGTAGCAGGCGCATTAGTTAGTCCGGACGTAATGCGTACACTCGCTCAAACGTCAGGTGATCCGCACCGGTAAAGGTCTGCCGCTCGCTCATTGGCTGAGACGCGCGGTAGAATTGTGTGCGAAAACAGTTTTAGTCACTTTGTTGTTCTAGTGTAGGTAGAAACTAGATTATAATTAAATAAATTAAGGTAAATAACGTTAGTTATGTAACGAACCGTTACACGGTATATACACAACACTAGTACTAACATGACCAAATTATTAACCTTAAATTAAGATATAATTATGAAAATATAATTATGATTTTTGATGCCGGCGTCGCGGTTTTACCATCGCACTAGGCGCCACCGCCTGAAGGCTCATCCACACGTCATAGATAAGTGGAAATCGCACACCCATTCATTAAATATTGAAAAAAAAACGAATATCGTAAGACAAATAAATAAATGATATATATAATAGGAAAAACAAATGGATGTCAGTTAAGAAAATAATGTTGCCAGTGTTGTGGAAAAAAACGCATCCTCCGACCCACGGCAGCGCTCCGTTGTAACTGCCACTCACGGTCATCCATCCGAAAAGTGACTGGATCGTCCGTTGCTTAACTTCAGCGATCTATTAGGAACAACTTGAGCTACGTCACTAGCACTTCTCTGAACGATTGTACCATCCTAAAATCTCCACCACATCTGGAAACAACAAAAGTCAATATTATTAGCGGAATAATAAACTTTCTTTCGTAGTTTCGCTTGGAAGCGTTCCACTTAGGCACATTGTTGCGTAGAAACTAAGGAACCACTTCTACGGACGATTTCATTGTGTCAGAAACACTAAGGAGTCGTTTGTATGAATGATTTTATAGTGTCAGAGAAACTTAGGAGCCATTTGTATGAACGATTTCAGTGTCAGAAAAACTAAAGAGCCGTTTGTACCTCCGTTTTCATAGTGTCAAAAAAACTAAGGAGGCGTTTGTACGGACGATTTCATAGTGTCAGAAAAATTAAGAAGCCATTTGTATAGACGATTTTATAGTGTCAGAAAAACTAAGGAGCCGTTTGTGCGGACAATTTCATAGTGTCAGAAAAATTAAGAAGCCATTTGTATAGACGATTTTATAGTGTCAGAGAAACTTAGGAGCCATTTGTATGAACGATTTCAGTGTCAGAAAAACTAAAGAGCCGTTTGTACCTCCATTTTCATAGTGTCAAAAAAACTAAGGAGGCGTTTGTACGGACGATTTCATAGTGTCAGAAAAATTAAGAAGCCATTTGTATAGACGATTTTATAGTGTCAGAAAAACTAAGGAGCCGTTTGTGCGGACGATTTCATAGTGTCAGAAAAATTAAGAAGCCATTTGTATAGACGATTTTATAGGGTCAGAAAAACTAAAGAGCCGTTTGCACGGACGATTTCATAGTGTCAGAAAAACTAAGAAGCTATTTGTAAGGAACGATTTTATAGTATCCAAAAAACTAAGGAGCCATTTGTATGGACGATTTCGTAGTGTATGAAAAACTAAAGATCCTAAACTAAAACTAACTAAAGAAAAAAAATACGGACATCTGTAGTAACAAGCGTTGCTTAAAAGTGGGAAAACTTCGCCTTAAACCCAAGCAAAGTAAAAAAACAATTATTCACAGCAAATATCTAGTAATTCCTTGATGTATCTCCATCTAAGGAACAGTCTCTTCACCTAAACTTTATCGGTAAAGGCGTAGGAGTTTTATTATAATCCGTGCATTGTGGTTCAGGTATTTTGACAATAGTGAGTCGTAAATATAGATTATGTCTGGCAGTTGTCATATTTGTACTGCTTTAGTAGGGAAAGCCCAAACATTGGAGTCAATAAACCAAAACCGAATTAATAAACTCTTAGACCTACTGGGTTCAAGTTGTTTTAGCTATGACATTATCATCATCATCAGCTGGAAGACATCCACTGCTGAACATAGGCCTCCCCCTTTAACCTCCACACTGAACGACAGCCTGCCATCTGCATCCACTGGATGCCAGCGACTCTTACTATGTTGTCGGTCCATCTAGTGGAAGGCCTACCTACGCTGCGTCTTCCGGTTCGTGGTCTCCACTCCAGAACCTTTCTTTCCCATCGGCTATCGGTTCTTCGAGCGATGTGGCCTGCCCAATGCCCATTGCCACTTCAACTTGCAAATTTTAACAGCTATGACAACTGCAATAATAATGTAATAAACCGGCCAAGTGCGAGTCGGTCTCGCGCACTGAGGGTTCTGTACCACCACAAAATACTTTAATTATAAATTTAAAGAACCAACTTCAAAATTAGTAAAATATAGCATTTCGATTCGGTGAAAGAAATGATAAGGTCGTCCAAGTAACGGAATTACCAGTTATAACTTGGTGATGAACAGAAATTAATCACTAACTCGCACTTGGCCATAATTTATTATTTGTTGTTATACTTTAGAGTGTGTACTATATTCATGGCAAGTTTGACGCTTGTACGTATTACCGTTTTTACATTAGAGCAATTACAAAAATACGTTTGTTGCATGGTGGGGACCGTCGTTGTATTACTTTTTGTCATTATTCATAATTTCAACAATTTAAAATTTTGACGTTTTTTTAATCCGCCGTAATCTATACTAATATTATAAAGAGGAAAGATTTGATTGTTTGTTTGTTTGCATTGAATAGGCTCCGAAACTACTGAACCGATTTGAAAAATTCTTTCACTGTTGGGAAGCTACACTATCCCCGGTTAACATAGGCTATATTATAATTTCAAAAAAAAATAGGGATCCTCACTAAAACTCCAATAATGTAACCCAAGGTGTAAAAAGTTAAAAAGTTTTGTAATTTTGACTTTGCGTGTTTGACAGTTCTAAGACAGGACAACGTCTGTCAGGTCTGCTAGTATTACATAATTATACTGTGAAAATCTATTACGGTTCGAAAGAACAGACGGACAGACAGACAGACAACGTAGACTTATGAATACAATGGTCTTAGTAATATTAGGTTCCGCTTACACCCTTTGGGTATGGAACCCTAAAACTATTAACAGTGTATTAAATAGGGCTAGAATCACAACTAACCCTAAATGATAAACAAGCAAAATGTTATATAATTAACTTCAGCGGCTGTTTTAGGTAATTTGTTGTTGTGTTTATTATGAAATAGCATTGACTATTATCTTTGTGAAATCGGCATTATTCCAATGATTCGAACATCGAGATACAATACATATAGAGTCACAATCGTGCCAAAAAAGTGTCCGAACCAAAACTCGGCACACGCTACGAATTGCGTAGACTTTTTGGTTATAGTTACAAGGTAATCGCGATCCGACTACAACCACAGAAAACAATTTTTTTGTTGTTTAAACTAGAACGGCTGTCAAGTCATTTTTGTAAGAAATTTGTTGTAGCCAGTTGCACCCATATAAATGAAACGTCTGTCATTCGAAATCAGTACGCGTTGATCTAAATAAGAATGTTCAATCAAGGTTCACTCACAATGCCTAGTAACATATTTTCCTTCTCATCCTCTTTTATGTGACTACAACGTCTACAACGCCGCGCGATGCCAGAGCTACGATGACATAGCGGACAACTAACATTGTGCACTATGCAAGCGACATAACGTCTAAATTGGAGTAAATATGGCGTTGTGAAGTCTATAATTGATAGAATGTATGTACAACGAAAATTTACTTCTAACTTGGTCAGAAGGTGGAAAGTGGACCAAAGCAGTCACAGAATGGTGGACGCGGAACGGAAAGCGACCACCGGGCCGACCACCAGCCCGCTGGTCTGACGACATCGTTAAGGCAGCAGGAAAGCAGTGGACAAGGCTAGCACAGGACTGGAAAAGATGGCGCGCTGAAGATAAGATGTATACCCAGCAGTGGGTTAAAAATGGTTGTTAATGATGATGATGATGATGATGATGTACAACGACGCTCGGATGCTTTTTGACTGTTTTCACTGAGAGATTGTGGCTCTATAGGAATTGAGTCTCGATGGTTTTCAATGAAGCTACTATTTGCTTTGGTATTTATTGAATCCGGCCATCCGTTGAAAGGCCGTACGTTTACATAATTAGATAGAATCGACGCGCGGCAGGTGGGCAGACGATAAACTTACCGCTATCGGATCTAACCTAACCCGTCATATGCGAGGTCAAGGTGCTTCTCCACCAGAGATGTGCTATGCAGCTAAGCTATGACAGAGGTTTTTTGACCTCATCATAATCAGCTTTTTAACAGTCCACTGCTGGACTTTTAACCTACCCCCGCAAGGGTGATTGGGCCATATCCACCACGCTGGCCCAGTGCGGGTTGGTGGATTCACATACGCCATTGAATTCCTTCTCCGTACGTATGCAGGTTTCCTCACGATGTTTTCCTTCACCGAAAAGCCAGTGGTATGAAAATCCGTACATAAACTACAAAGAGCTCATTGGTACGGGCCCGGGTACCATGGCCTCATAATATAATTTAATATATCTATCATATTTTTATGTATCATAATATAAATTATTAAGCAAGTCTTCATAGTATTAAAGTTAAACAAGTCATTTAGTCACAGTCAGAGTCAAGCAAAGTAACTCACGGTCAAGTCAAACTCATGCCCCAGTAAAGTGGAGGAGGCTTTACAAAAGGCTTCTATGGAGCCTAATAATTTTTTGACCTAATAACGTCTTATAGCCGGCTGCACGCACGAAAAAATGTCTCGCCTGAGCCGCGCGTGCAAGCGAGAGCGCGGAACAAGCGATAGAGAGGCACGATCGGCCTAAGCGTTATCACGTACAATTATCGTCCGTAAACCGACTTTACAGACAACCCCTTTTTTTCACACACGGTTATCTGACCCCAAACTAAGCAAAGCTTGTGATATGGCTGCCAGAGACTATAATTCTATCCATTAACAGACCTAATGTCCGGCGTGCAAAATTAAATGATCATCCTCATCATCAGGACGCCCACTGCTGGACAAGGCTTCCCCTATCGATCTCCAAAAGGGCCGGTTGGAAGCGGCCTGCATCTGGATCCCTGCGGTCTCTTTTAGATCGTCTGTCCATCTTGTGGGTGAACGTACCACGCTGCGCTTACCGGTACGTGGTCTCCATTCGAGAACCTTTCGGCTCCATTGGCCATCTGTTGTGTGATATGTGCCCTGCCAACTGCCACTTCAACTTACTAATCCTGTGGGCTGTCGGTTACTTTCGTTTGTCTACGAATCTCCTCATTTCTGATTCGAAAAACTTAATTGGTTGAATGAAATTGAATTGAATGCAAAATAAAATGAGATTATAAATACAATTTATGTCAAAAGAATTACATGAATTTATTTTATCATTAAAAACCGATGGGGAAGAAAGGTTCTGGAGCGGAGACCACGAACCGGAAGACGCAGCGTAGGTAGGCCTCCCACTGGGTGGACCGACGACATCGTGATAGTCGCGGGCGTTCAGTGTGGAGGTCAAAGGGGGAGGCCTATGTTCAGCAGTGGACGTCTTCTGGCTGTGATGAAAATAATGATGATTTTATCAATAATTTATTTACAAGCCAAATCATAGGACTGATGATGATGATAATGATAACAAAATAATATTTCATAGAAGCAACGCTATTCACTCGCATCGCTTGCACTGGATTACTATCCAAACACCAATAACACTAAATAAAAAATTCAAAAACGTTATATCATCATATAATTACCATAAATATGAGCTATAATAATAAATTTATTAAACAAAATTCTACGTCTCTTTCGTAGGCAAACATTAATAATATTATTGCCAAATTATTTATTAGATATGTCTGTCTGTAAATATGAGAGACGCCAATTTCTATGTTAACAAGATAATATGTTATTGTTTGACAACTTTTAAATTGAATTAGTGTTCTGTACCCTTAGTACAAGTTTTGATACATTGTAGTAAAGCGCCTCCAGCGGAAACGCGGAGGAACTAAAATCGGCAGTAATCGGCGGTATAGATTGCTTCACTCTAATACGAAAAAAGTTTTCGAATACCTTTCAGCCCAGCAATGTATGGAGCAATACGTAAACGAAAAAAGTTTTCGAATACTATCAAAACTTGTACTAAGGGTACAGTATTGAAACTGTGAACTACAAGGTTGCGCGTAACGGTGGTAATAAACCGGAAAAAGGTCATTGTAATCATTCACAGATTATTAAGGTCTAGAACACTGGGAGCAGCGATCTCGCTCGCGCATTTAAAAAAAAAACGAGACATTTTTGCACACACGGTCATCTGACCCCAAACTAAGCAAAGCTTGTGATATGGCTGCCAGAGACTGATATACATACATATATAGTTTTAAATACATACTTAACAACCAGATATAGAACAAACACAAATGTTCATCCCATAAATGTATGTCCTGGGTGGGAATCGAACCCACGCCCCCAAGCGCAGAAGGCAGGTTCACTACCAACTGGTATGCAAACTTAAAAATAGAGTTTTTTTAATTCGTATTTTTTGTATGTTTGTTATTTGGTTTGTTACCTCAGAAATCCGTCTTTTATAAATCTATTATGAAAATAACAGTTATTTTAATTCCCATAGCAATTTTATCATAATCTGGGCATTAATATAATAGTAATATAATATTTATTTCAAGTAAATTAACTCTTAGTTTCACAATTCAAATTAATCATAATAATAAGGCAGCGCACACCACAATAGAGTAAGATAAAACGAGACAGAGGTATACAAAGGTACAAGGAACAAAACAGGACGGAACAAAAGACATCAACGCGCTTGTTTGTTTTTTTAGCTTGTAATTTCAAGTGTAATGTCCTAAGTTTTTTCTAATTCCGAATTAAAACTAATTAATATTTAATTCTTTACACAGCTGCTTTAATATTTTGTGACATTTTTTTTTATTTTTCTTGATTTTTTTATTGCGTTCTCTCTCCGCTGATAATGAAAACCAAACTGACCTACCCACTCGTAGAGGCTAACCTTGCATTTAAACTAGTAATGCGCGAATGAGGAAGTTGTAATATTAGTCAACAGGGTTCAGTCTTTGTGTCTATTTAGGGTTCCGTATCCAAAGGGTGTAAACGTGACCCTATCACTAAACCTACGCTGTCTGTCCGTCTTCTACCTTTAACAGCTGTATCTTTCGAACCGATATAGATAGCCAGTTGACATTTTCACAGAATATGTAACGTTACCTATCTCATCATCATCATCAGCCATAGGACGTCCACTGCTTGACATAGGCTTCCCCCATCAATCTCCAAAAGGACCGGTTGGTAGCGGCCTGCATCCAGCGTTTCCCTGCGATCTCTTTTAGGTCGTCTGTCCATCTTGTGGGTGGACATTCTACGCTGCACTTTCCAGTTCGTGGTCTCCATTCGATAACCTTTAAACCCTATTGGCCATCTGATCTGCGTGCTATGTGCCCTGCCCACTGCCACTTCAACTTGCTAATCCGGGGGGCTATGTCGGTAACCTTCGTTCGTCTACGGATCTCCTCATTTAGTTTGATCTCGTAGAGAAATTCCGAGCGTAGTCGGTAGCCCGGTGCTTATAAGGCTTTTTAGGGCATATCTAATTAGGTAGATAGGTAGAAACTAACTTAGGTTAGGTACATACCTATCTGCTCCATTTAGCAAAGTCTCGTGCGCTGGATCGCAGGAACCCAGGCGGTGCGATAGTAAATAATATTAAGCGAAACGCTTACACGACGCTACCCGTTACCTGGCGTTACTTCTCGTTAGTTTCGTAGAGGCGGCTATTCATGGGCGAGCAACATGTACAGGGCTACTGGTAATCAGGTGAACTAACTATTACTTACTGCTGGTAATTAGTTCATCATCATCATCATTTCAGCCGTAGGACGTCCTCTGCTGGACATAAGCCTCCCCCATCGATCTCCAAAAGGGCCGGTTGGAAACGGCCTGCATCCAGTGTTTCTTTCAGGTCGTCTGTCCATCTCGTGGGAGGACGTCCTACGCTGAGCTTACCGGTCCGGCAATTAGCTACTTACTGGTAATTCGTTCAAAGGGTTTTTTTTACATTGGGCTAAGTATACGTTTGGCCTTGATCTAGCTTGATAGAAAGAATGATGATGAGAAAGCGGTCGAAGATGGAGCAAGACAAAACGATCAACGGCGAGCGTTCGGGAAGTTACGTGATATCTTCTCATGCAAAATACCACAGTGTCTTAAGACAAAGGTCTGTGTTGCCAGTTGACATATGGTACTGAGACGTGGGCCTTAACTGTTGACTTTTTGGAAAAACTCAGTCACACAGCGGGCCATGGAGAGAGCTATGCTCGGAGTTTCATTGCGCGGTAGAATCCGGTAAGAGAATATTTCCTTACTACGACACAAGTTTGAGCCAAATAAAACTTCTTTATTTTGCTGTCCGTTATATTATAAAATGTAACAACAAGGTGGATAGATTAATAAACTTAATAATAAAACAGCACTATTCACAGATTACCTACAGAATTATGTAAATTTAGCTAGCTTGCTAAAGAAATTATTAAAATATATGTTTTTAGGGTTCCGTGCCCAAAGGGTAAAAACAGGACCCTATTACTAAGCCTACAGTGTCTATCCGTCTGTCTATCCGTCCTACCGGGTCCTACCTTTAAATGGCTGTATCTTTCAAACCGCAATAGAAAGTTAATTGAAATTTTCACACAATATGTAATGTTACGGCGGATAAACAAACAAATAATAAAAAGTCAATAAGTAAAAAATAAAATCCCCATACAACAAACGTATTTTTTTAACGTATTTTTGTATTAGCTCTAATATAAAAACGGTAATACATACAAGCGTCAAACTTGGCATGATTATAGTACACACTCTAAAGTATAACAACAAATGATAAATAATGGCCAAGTGCGAGTCGGTGACAAATTTCTGTTCATTACCAAGTTATAACTGCTAATTTTGATCTTTCCTTATCATATGAAAAACGAGAGACCGGGGAGTGGCATAAACAAAGGGAGGCCTATACCCAGCAGTGGGTCACTCAGGGCTGATGATGATGATGATATGAAAACAGATGTATATATGAATAGCCATCGTATAATTATATATTTTGGCCGACTTCTTGTCTTGCAAGTCCGCCCGTGAATAGTGTGCCTTACCGCCCCATCGGGCCGAATGAATAAGTAAGGCGGCGTGAAAGGCAGGAGCCCGAGGTGTTTGCGACCTTATCTTGATGAGATACCCGCTAATGCCCGGCTTTTGGCGGAAAACTGGGTATTTTGGTGACGTATGGCAACTAATAGCGAGACTTCAAAGGACTTTCAACTCTACGCATAATATTAACTCAACTGAGTTTTGGCACCAACGTGCAAATGTTCGTATATAAATTTTATTATTAGTGTTGCTATTATTTTTCTCGTCGTCGTTATTTCAGCCGTAGGACGTCCACTGCTGGACATAGGCCTCCCCCATCGATCTCCAAAAGGGCCGGTTGGTAGCGGCCTGCATCCAGCGTTTCCCTGCGGTCTCTTTTAGGTCGTCTGTCCATCTTGTGGGTGGACGTCCTACGCTGCGCTTACCGGTCCGTGATCTCCGTTTAAGAACCTTTCTGCACCATTGGCCATCTATTTTGGGTGCTATGTGCCCTGTCCACTGCCACTTCAACTTGCTAATCCGGTGGGCTATGTCGGTGACTTTCGTTCGTCTACGGATCTCTTTATTTCTGATTCGATCTCGTAGAGAAACTCCGTGCATAGCCCTCTCCATAGCACGTTGTGCGACTTTGAGCTTGCTTATGAGGCCTATAGTGAGAGACCACGTTTCAGCGCCGTATGTCATCACTGGCAACACACGGGTATGTTGGACGAGAAGACGTTGCGAAGTTTACCGAAGGCTGCCCAGCCGAGTTGGAGTCACCGAATTCAATTTTGATATACCGCATTATTTTTTAAATTAAAATTCAGAATGCATTGAAAAAGTTACGCAGTGTTACGCGGAAAAGCGATGTACTAAGCCGAAAGGGGTTCATAATACCCATCGAAAAAAATAACTTTTACGCCCCCTGAAATTGCGAAAAAATCATCGCTGTTCCCTACATTTGTCGAGGGTTGGTCCCTCAGTAAAAGTTGTACATAATTATGAGAACAATGACCTCCTTTCGGTTTAGTACAGTCAATATGCGTAACCCTGTAGAAAAAAAAATTTAATAGTATTCTTTTTCCGATGCAGTCAGCTAAAAGGGTTAACTTTTGGAACGTAATTAAATGCATTTTAAACGATATTTAAAAATAGAAACGTGCAAACGTATAATTAACATAATAACCCAAAAAATCGTAAACACATTAAAATATATTCGAACATACCTAATAATTATTCGAAAAGTATAATAATTCAAGTTACAATACAAGAGGCGTGGTCCTTCTACCCACATCAATCAATGACGGATACAGCGCGACACGGCACACACTGGACTTCACTCATCTCCGCTCTGCTCCAATCTCACAGAAATTATAAAATATTAACTGCGACCCGCGATTTCACCCGCGTGAATTAGCTGTTAAAATTTGCAAGTTGAAGTGGCAATGGGCAGGCCACATCGCTCGAAGAACCGATAACCGATGGGGAAGAAAGGTTCTGGAGTGTAGACCACGAATCGGAAGACGCAGCGTAGGGAGGCCCTCCCACTAGATGGACCGACGACATTGTGAGAGTCGCGGGCATCCAGTGGATGCAAAAGGCAGGCTGTCGTTCAGTGTGGAGGTTAAAGAGGGAGGCCTATGTTCAGCAGTGTACGTCTTCTAACTGATGATGATGAAAGTCCCGTCTAAATCGGGCTTGCCGTTTTGGAGTCTATAGGGATCATATATATACATAACATATATATATTATATATACATATATACACATATCGCTTTATATATAATGTGTCCAACATCTTGTCTTGTTTTCGTAAATCAATTTCTCTATACTGCCATAAACCGGCTAGAAAGCAGTTATTCGACATGAGGTTTAATGTAAGTGTAACCATCGACATAAACAGAGGGGTGTTACAAGTTTAACGTATGTATCTGGTGTAACTTTGTATAGGCATCTGTATGTCTGTCTGAAGCATCGTAGCACCCAAAAGGCTGAATAAAAAAAAATGGCGATTGAGATTGTTTTTAGCCATGATTCAAGAAAATCTGTTCAGTGTTTGAAGATTAGATACTCTTTTATAGTAGGTTATTAAATTTTCAATTTATACTTGTAGTTAGTGCGTAAACTAGGCAGATATTATCGACGCTGGTGATAAGAGAGCTGGCTCATTCCTCGCACAGAAAATTTCTTTGGCAATTCAACGCGGGAATGCAGCTACGTTAATGGTAAGTACATTACCACACTGATAACACCTTGTTTTTTATTATTAATAATTAGCGGTCCGCCCGAAATTCGCACGGGTATAGATTATACAATCGGGGATAGTGTGGCTTCCCAACAGTGGAAGAATTTTTCAAATCGGTTCAGTAGTTTCGGAGCCTATTCAATGCAAATAAACAAACAATCAAATCTTTCCTCTTTATAACATTAGTATAGATTTATTCATACATTATAAAATTAAAATTGAATGAACACAAAAAAAAAACCTAAATTTAATATAGGCAGAAGTCAACTTGAATTGGACCTCGTGTTGGTTTACTGCTTTCTAACTCGCGCACGGTAGTACTGTAAGAAGTAGGTAGTATAAGTTCCTTTAGCTATGTTTATTGAGACCCGTGTCGCAGTGTAAATGATCGAAATTTAGTCTTTATTGGAAGGGAATAAGGTTGATTCGATTTGAGGTTACACAATCGTTAGTGACTTTAATTACTTGTAACTCAATTATAACGGGGTCTTAGTGGTCACAGCGCACTACACCATCACTACATCGGACCAAATAAGTAAGTAAACAAAGTGAATCAAGTAAAAGTTGGTAGTCAATTTGATAATTATAGTCATATTTATTTATTTCTATGAAAACACAATGGAACACATGGACATGGACAGGTAAGCAAATAATTTAGTAAATAATTAAATAAAACATAATAAATATTACTTAGTATAATTATTTGTCCAAACTTGCTGTCTAAAGTTGAACATTCGGTGCGACGTTCAAGCGAACCTATCTCTATCCCCATGTCGCACAAATTATGGCCAGCACTCTGCGTTACACCGGATGTGCTCAGCCTACAAATTATGCCATGACTTTGACATTTTCGGATTAGTTCAAACAAAAATTTATTTTTCAAAATCTTTAATTTCTTAAACTTTAGTTTATTTAAATCAAATGTACAACACTGTTTTAAACTATCACGGTTGTTCACTAAAGAAGACTAAGAAAGAGGGTAGATCGTTATGTCTGCTAACTTTTTAACTGTTCGACCAATGCAGGTGCATTCTTCAGTCTTCCCATGAACATGGTGCGTGTAACTGCGCCGAAATATCGGGAGCTCATTCCACAACCTTACTACGGTTAATATCACGTAAATAATCATATAACTCAAATGTTCAAGTTACAGAATTCTTAAGTTCTATCGTAATGAGTGTTATATTATTATTTTTGTAGCATGCTGTGTTTACTTCCAGAAGGTTGTGCATTCATCGCATTTAACATCACAAATTTAAATAATTATCTAAGACAAGAGTGTGGGTCATACGTCTGATGAACCTACATAAAAAAAAGTATCATTAGTAATTAGGTCATCATCATCATCATTTCAGCCATAGGACGTCCACTGCTGGACATAGGCCTCCCTCATTGATCTCCAAAAGGGCCTGTTGGAAGCGGCCTGCATCCAACGGTTCCCTGCGGTCTCTTTTAGATCGTCTGTTCATCTTGTAGGGGGATGTAATTAGGTGTTCAAAAAGTTCTCCCCGCACCGAGCCCTGACCGAAAGTCCCCAATAAACTGGCTGGGTTCCCTTGCTGGCATCCCAGTCCAGAACAAACTTCCGTGCTTCAGCACATCACGACCCGCCTTTTCCACGGCAAACTGGACTGTAATAAACAAAAAAATAAATGTGCCGAGCTGTCGAAGTTCTCATTTCAAATTTTCATGTAGGAAATATTTTGAGTTCGGATGGTCCTGTGTCGTATTAGTGTAGTGTGTTATGACCCTAACTATGTCAGAGGTGGTCAACCTTTAGCATAGATTTTTTTGCACCTGTGTTTCTTGACCTTTTTAACCTAGTTTCTGTAATAGAGCTATATTTTTACATTGTTATAAGGATCTTTTTCAAAGTTTAGCTTTTGTTTTTTTTTTTACATTAATATGATATTAGGTACCGTTAAAATCCAATAGAATAATCTACTTCCAATCAAAGATATTAGACTAATTAATCATAGTAACTAATATTGTGTAAACACTATTTCCATTCGTGTATTTGCTCTGATAGCTGCAAAATCTAACATTATAAAAAAAGCTGTTTTTTTTTCTTATTATATTTCACTGAAGTATATTGGGTACCTACTGTGTCACGTTCAAAAACCAAGCGAAATTTATCAGTTTGTGGTTTTTATTCGGCTTTTTAAATGTTATTGCAGCTGTCAGAGCAAATAAATACTTGGACCGAGTTTAATTTAGTCAACATTTGTTATATGCTAATTTGAACGTTATCGGAGAGCAAAGGATCGAACCGGGTGCCGTCAGGGTATAAAGCGCTTATGCTACCGTTTGGCCACCATTGCACCTTATCAGAGTTTGCTTATATGTAAACAACATCATTTCAGCCTATCACGTTCCCACTGGTGGAACTAAGGCCTTCTCTCAGAGAGAGAGGATGGGCCCTAATCCACCATGCTGGCCCAGTGCATGTTGGTGAATACCATATGTCTTTGAACTTTTTGTTCTTGGACATATCGGTTTCCTCACAATGTTTTCCTTCACCGTTTTTGAGTGATGGCATCGAAATTGCACATAATTAATGTAAGTAAATAAGTGATTGGTGCAGGGAGGATCGAACCGGGTGCCGTCAGATTATAAAGCGCACATGCTACCGCTCGTCCACCATCGCATGCTTGTTATGTAAAAATATCAAAATAATGTTCTTTCATTCAAATGAAACTGTTGACGACCCCTGTTAATTTGGACCATTGTCTGCAGAGCGTGAAATTTATTTAAAATGTGTTTGACCACCGATCTGATCTGTGTAATGGATGATGTACTTTGTATCTGGTGGTACCATCTATAGACACTACAACAAGCTGTGACGCGGTCTGGTGGTACCATCTATAGACACTACAACAAGCTGTGATGCGGTCTGGTGGTACCATCTATAGACACTACAACAAGCTGTGATGCGGTCTGGTGGTACCATCTATAGACACTACAACAAGCTGTGATGCGGTCTGGTGGTACCATCTATAGACACTACAACAAGCTGTGATGCGGTCTGGTGGTACCATCTATAGACACTACAACAAGCTGTGATGCGGTCTGGTGGTACCATCTATAGACACTACAACAAGCTGTGATGCGGTCTGGTGGTACCATCTATAGACACTACAACAAGCTGTGATGCGGTCTGGTGGTACCATCTATAGACACTACAACAAGCTGTGATGCTGTCTACGGTGGAGCACGCTTGCCTAGCAGAAACAGATTCACTCGTGATTTGAAGACACCCAGATTGTAACCATCGGGGAACACCCATTCAGGCAGCGCATTCCACAGACTAGCAGTTCGCACAATAAATGTGGGATCAACGCGCTTCGTACGGGTTTTCGGAATATCAACCATAAAGCGGTAACTATTATAATATATTATAATCATCGTAGTAACCGAAATTGCGTATTTTACTAATTTTGAAGTTGGTTTATTACATTGTTATTTTTCTATTTCAAATTCATATTATTTATTTGTCAGAACATGGTAGGTACACATACATATAAAGTAGCATACATGGTCGTAAGAATGGAGACGTATCTCATGTCCTTGCCTGTTACAGCGTACAAATGTTAGTTTTTTCCATATAATTATATTTATTAGTTTTTGTTTATGTTAAAAAAAAGAACAACAACAATATTTTGTATGTTATATATTCTATATGTTATTGTTATAATATGTTATATTATAACAATATTCTAAGGAAGACAAAAACCAATAAATATAATTATATATAAAAAAAACTAACATAACATTTGTACGCTGTACAGGAGTCATATTTTGGTTTAGTTGTATTTTATACCTTAATTAACAAAATAAACATGTTAATTACTACCTATATTACTGCGAGCGTTTTGGGTACCTTTGCGCCGGGAACAGTTAGGGGTGGGTTATTTGAATAGTTATTAGTTTAGTTATTAGTGAATTCCAAATATTTTGGATTTATTTGACATATTATGTATTTAAATGCTCTGTATTCTACTTTAATTTAATATATAATTTAATTACAAAATGTAAGTTTGTAATAGCAAAATAATTATTTTTAAATGATATAAAATAAATATATATCCCTATATTATATGAGTATACAATAAATACACAATGCCTACATTACTTATTATTATTTTATTTTTTCCTAGAACCTAGTCTCGATCTTAAGTCAATTATTTAGTCTACATTACGTATCAAAAAAAAACATTAAGATATTCTGATATTTCATAGTAGCTTTTTTGTGCTAATAAAGTTTTTAAGTTTATTTCAAACACCCCAATATTTAGGTCTCTGATAATGGAATTTTAGTATATATTAAAGGAGCCATACAGAATAAACTTTTTGCATGAGTGCAGTTTTGGCCGTACGTGGGCAGAGCTTCATCTCGGCCTGTGTGCGAGTTCGAATACCAGCATCAGTCCAACTACCAAAAAGTTGGTTTGATTTTACAAAAGTAGCAATTTCTATTGATAATTATCTATATCTATACTTCTATACTATAATATTATAAAGAGGAAAGATTTGTATGTAAGTATGTTTGTAACGAATTGGCTCAAAAAGTACTGGACCGATTTTAAAATGTATTTCACTGTTGGGAAGCTACACTATCCCCGTGTGACATAGGCTATTCTATACCCGTACGAAGCTGGGGCGGACCGCTAGTTATTTATGTATTTATAGATAAAAATTTACTTGATTCGTATGCTACATTCAGGGGCGCAAATTTACAGAAGGGCATATCCAAATGTTTAAGATCGTTGATCCCGAAAAGTCCATTAGATTGTCCAGTACCTAAATACCAACCATAAAAGCAACAAATTCTTAAAAATAAACCAAAAGTATAGAAATGCCTGATAAAAACCGACCTTAATGTGCGTTTAAGATTCCGACAATGGCGAAATGCAAAATCGTTTTAAAGCCTCTTAGTTTTATCAACATATTGACAGTCAACTTATTGTTTTGGGCAATATCTTTGTTCGATAAATAATTCATGCATGCATTTAAAAATGTTTTTTTTTTTTTTTTTTATTAATTTCAAATTAGCACCGCACAAAAACGATTTACAATAATGACATCAATAACATTTTTAAAAACACAAAATCATAACATTACAAGATTACCTACAATAAGCAAAATAATAATAATTAAAGAGATTAAATACACTCAGTCAGATAATAGTCAAATTAAGATTAAATAAATGTCAAACATACAATTTCAGATCAACAATTAATTATGTTGGGGGGGTTATTATGTTGGGGTCACTGCGCATACCTACCAGGGGCCTTATTATAGAAGTTTGATCGGGAACGAGATTGCATGCCGTCCCGTTCGCATCTATTTACTCGCACCACGCGCGTGAGTGAGATGGCACGCGATCGCGATCACGATCCGAATCATCCATAATAAGGGGGCTGAAGTGTTGATCATCATTACCCATCAAGTTCTCACTAAAAAGCCGAGATACCCCATTTGGGGACCGCTAGACTTGAAAGCGTGAGGTCGCGGGTTCAAACCCCGGGCCCGTACCAATGAGCTCTTTGAAGCTTATGTACGGATTTTCATACCACTGGCTTTTCGGTAAAGGAAAACATGTTGAGGAAACCTGCATACGTACGGAGAAGGAATTCAATGGCGTATGTGAATCCACCAACCCACACTGGGCCAGCGTGGTGGATAGGGCCCAATCACCCTTTCGAGGGTAGGCTAAAAGTCCAACAGTGGACTGTTAAAAGGCTGGTTATGATGTTGATGATGAAATTCCCACTACTGGGACACATGACACAAGCGCTCTCAGAGAGAAAGAGAGCGAGAGGGGATAGGCCTTAATCGACCATGCTGGTCCAATGCATGTTGTTTTTTTTTTTTTTTATATATAGAATAGATCTACTTTTGGCCACCAACTCGCCTGATGGTAAGCGACGTATGGCCGAGGATGTAACACGTTGATCTAGAAGCAATCTATTCAAGAGATTGTAGTTCTCCGGAGACAAGGAGGACGGCAGGAGTTCCATTCTTGGGCAGTACGTATCATAAATGACGACACAAATCGTTGAGTACGAATCTTTGGAATTTCCACGAGGAAGGTAGTAGTGTGCAGTCCATAAACATAATGTATATAATTTCTTTGAAATTTTGAGGTTCTTGGACATACCGGTTTCCTCATGATGTTTTCCTTCACCGTGGTTGAGTGATGCCATAGAAACTGCACATAATTTATATTTAGGTACTAAATAAGTGATTGGTGCAGGGCCGAGGATCGAACCGGGTGCCGTCAGATTGTAATGCGCCCATGCTACCGCTCAGCCACCATCGCTCAATTCAGTCCGATGATATCAAATTAAGATCTAAGATATTTTATTACATCTCTCTCACTAATCCATATTAACATAATTATATATTATGCAATGTTTTAACCTAGGTTAAAGACATGTTCACAGAGTTTAGTTAAAAAAGCCAAATAAACTTTTTTGAACGTCTTTTTTAGGTGCATCTACATTATAAAGTCAATTATTATTATTATAGCATAAAAGACACGTGGATGAAAAGCAAAGTTACTCTTTGGACGAAGTAAAAACACAGATAAAGAATCTTAATTTTGATACGAATAAAAAATATACCTACGCTAACTTAAAATTTTTCAACCTACACATCTGTCAGACGCTTCATAATAACATCTAAAGATCTCCATTGAAGACGGGCACAACAAAAAAAAAACATAAGCACGCCTCTTTTTCCACAATTAATCACTCGAAAAAAAGGTCTCTCTTAAGACTTTAAAAAGTTCGCATCGATGCATTGACGTACCTCCTTTCAGCAGCTGTCAAAGTGACACTTGATTTATGATTTTCCATTGTGGCAACACTGCGTTATGGCGTGAAACTCATTTATATTGCTAATGACATTTCGAGAAATTCAAAATGGCCGGTAATGCCGACCGGCAAAAAAGCATAACTTATAGTTTTTAAGAGATTATCCGCTTTGTATTTCCGAGATTAATTTGTGCTTTTTGCCGGCCTTTGACTTGTACGCAATTATTTCCCGGCAGCTAATTATGTGGCTACACGATTTACGATTCATTCTTTTCTTTCTGTTGGTACCTATTGAAGGAGTTTTACATACCTACAACCTACACATTTGAATTTTTTATATATTTCAGTATACGAAAGCAAAAAGCCATGATTACCGTAATTAATGGTCATTAGGGAAAAAAATGTACTTACCATATCATAATCAATGTTTAAGTAATAGATTTTACAAGCTAACTAGGAATACTTTATTATGCACAACTAAAAAAACAGAAAATTAACGAAAACTTAAATAAATAACTAAAAACTAAAACTTAAAATAACTAAATACAAACTAAAAACTTAAACTAAAAGACCATTAGTGGAGGGAAAGGTCCCCAGAATGCTGGCAGCATTGCCACGTTGAATGGCAATGCTCAATTTCTGGGCGAAATAGAAGCCAGCATTCTGGACACCCGACGCCTCCACTAATCGCCTGGCCAAGTCCCGATAAAGGCCCATAGCCGCCGGCCCCCACGGACCCATCGTCTCCACCCCAAACGGAGCGAACATGTACACCCGGTCAAGGTGTGCATATTTGCGCCGTTTGAGGTTTTCGGCTTGAGCGGCGGCAGCGCCGGCCTGAACTGAATTTAAGTAGGCTAATAGATTGCTACCTCTTATATATAGGTACAGGGCATAGATTCAGTATTCTCCCTCTACGGTACAGGGTTATTTACTCGCAGTCAGCTTTCGTAAATCGCACCTGACAACTTCTGTTAAAAAAAATCGCTAAAGAGTCTGCGTTTGACTTAACTCGCTTGACTTTTCACAAAACTTTAAGTTGAAACAAACTTTTGGTTGAAACAAAGGTTTTGCGGTTCTTAATTTTTGTATAGGCCCCGCATTCATTTTTATTTGAGACCTCGTAAGGTTATTACCACTCAAAGTCTTTAACTGTTGGCCTTTTGGCACAAAATTCATAATATAATATTAGTACAAACTTTAGGTTAAAACTCAGAGTCACACAACGGTCAATGCTCGGAGTTTCTTTGCGCGATAGAATCCGGAATATGGATATTCACCAAAGAACTAGAGTCACCGACATAGCTATTATAATTTGCAAGTTGAAGTGGCAATGGGCAGGCCATACCGCTTGAAGAAACGATAACCGATTGGGAAGAAAGGTTCTTGAGTGGAGACCACGAACCGGAAGAAGCAGCGTAGGTAAGCTTTTCACTAGATGGACTGACGACATCGTGGGCATCCAGAGGATACATATGGCAGGCTGTCGTTCAGTGTGGGGGTCTAAAGGGGAGGCCTATGTTCAGCAATGGACTTCTTATGGCTGATGATGATGAAGGTTATTGTCATTTAGAGGCCTAATTTAATGTTATGTCTTAACATAACATGTGGTAATAAAAACGAATTAATACAAGTCATGGAACAAAAGTTGTCAGGTCTGATGTAGGGAAGCTGCCTACGAAAGGTGTTAGATGAATTAAAAATAACCCTGTATTTGTGTTTCTACTATGTATTATTCAGTGGCTCTACGCGAGTCGTACAATATTTTGGTTATGCCCTAACGTGTCGAACTGGCAAACTTATGGAACGTAAACTGAGTAGGGCTGTCTGGACTCAGGACAAAATTTCTTATAAAAGAATTAACAAATACTTAGATGGAAAAATGAATTGCTTTTTTTAAAGTCGGTGTTTCTCGGTGTTTTCAGAAGCTACAACATGGGGTTCTTTAATGGCGAGTTAATAGAGTCTTTAGGGGTCGGCAACGTGTTTGTGATGCCTCTGGTGTTACAAGTATCCACAGGCGACGGTGACTGCTTACCATCAGGCAGCCCGTCTGCTTGTTTGCCACCTATGGCATAAAAAAGGGGTGAGTGCTAAAGGAGAAACTGTCTCGTTTTCATGTGTGACAATTTCCGTCAACGAGAAGTTGACAGAGCAATTTTAAGTATTCCAGCGTAAGTAACGTCTCTGAGTGCGGCTGTTAATCACAAAGTAGGTAGTTTCTGGGTTACGCGGAAAAGCCGAAAGGGTCCCATCATTATGAACAACTTTTACTATGGGACCAACCCTGAAATCACGAAAATATATCAGCTGTTCCATAGGAAACGCTCATTGACACTCGACAAAATGCATGGAACAGCTGATATTTCTTTTAAAAAGATACAAATTTAATTCAGGAAATTGAAAAATTAATGTAAGTAGGTACTGTCAAACCAGTACACAGGGTTACGCGGAAAGGGTGTACTAAGCCGAAAGGGGTCCGTCATACTCGTCATTATGAACAACTTTTACTTAAGGACCAACCCTAAAATCGCTGTTCCTTACATTTTATAGACTACAAAATGTACGGAACAACTGATACTTTGATGAATCGAACCGCGACGGTCATATTAAAAAAAAAAACGACTCCAAATGAAACTAATTGTTGAGCCATGTTATAGTGTCAATCACCGTTTTCTATGGAACAGCTGATATATTTTAGGGATTTCAGGGTTGGTCCCATAGTAAAAGTTGTTCATAATAGGCATGTGTCCTAATGTTTAATTTAGTACTAATAACTAGCTTAGCGATGAATACAACTAAATACATTACACATACTGAAAAAATATTTTAAATCGGCTGATAAATCTCTGAGATATGAGCGTTTAAAGTTTTTTTTTTGTATACAAAATGAAGTTGTGTTTTTTTTAGTTTATTGTAAATTTAGTTTAAGGTATGATGGGACTGGCGTGCCATTGCTGGCAAAAGTCCCCAAATAAATAAAGAAATTAAAAAAAAATAAGTTTTAGGTTGAGAGAATGCTCTATCCCTTTCTCACAAAGCGTGTGTTAGTATAGCATTTGTATGGCGCTCCTTAGCCGTGACGTCACGGCTCAGTATAGTGCGCTCTCTGTCTAGCATGAAATTAAAATGCTTATAACTTATTTATTTGTGAACATATTTTAATTTTGTTTTCGTTGATGTGCTCTATTTATAATCACCTTTTTTATGAGGTAATAAAAAAATTAGCCATCATGCCTTTTATGGGTAGTTCAAACCTCTTTTGGTTTAGTACACTTTCCGCGTAACCCAGTTCTGGCAACCCCAATAAGGCTGGTCACTCACCCTGTTCTCACTTCTTGAATGCAATATCTTCACAACATAATAACGCCCAACAAATCACACGTCCTTTGTCCGCCAAACAAAAGATCATAAAGCGGAGTACAGACAGCCCTGACGGGATTCAGGCGATAAAACGAACAAAGAGGTAAAACACCATACAGGCGAGCGCAGATCTACAATGTGCAGATGGACAACTTGTAATGAAAATCGGCTTGAAAAACTAAAATCGGATTTTGCAATAAGGACGCCTGTACGCTTAGTCCCAGGTTTGATAGTTTTCGAAAACTTTTTCGTTTACGTATTGTTCCATACATTTTAGTAAAGCGCCTCTATCGGAAACGCGGAGGAAATAAAATCGGTAGTAATCGGCCGTATAGATTGCTTCACTTTAATACGAAAAAAGTTTTCGAAAACTATCAAATCTGGGACTAAGCGTACTGTTGGGCGCCTGTTTAAAGCGTAGACAATAGTTATATTGTAATGTATGTGTTATACATGTTTCTGTATTTTTTTTAAGTATTCATCATTTATCCTAGCTTATGTTACGATATTTAATAAAGATCAGTTCTATCCAGTTTCAATCGATCAAACTTTAAATTTCACTTGGTGACGGAATTCTAATGAAGGAGCCAGGAGATGGATAAAGGAGCTATTTATCAGCTGAGCATCACATTTAGATATAAAACTTATTATTATTTTTAAATAATAGGCGTCCACTTGGCCATCTACTCGCCTGAACATGTTAAGCGATGATGCGGTCTACGTTGGAGCACGCTTGCATAGAAGAAACTGATTCACTCGTGATTTGAAGACACCCAAATTGTAAATATCGAGGAACACCTATTCAGGCAGCGCATTCCACAGACTAGCAGTTCGCACAACAAAAGTGGAATCAAAGCTTCGTACGGGTTTTCGGAATATCAATCATAAATCGATTTTTCATGCAGTCTGATATAAAAATGGGCAGGAGGGAATTAAATTATTTCTTTCTGCTGGTTATTTCTATAGTGTTATGCCTCTGTGCTTTTTATATTTTGTATTTTTCTGAATTTGAAATCCGCGCATACCATAGCTTCCTATTCGCCGTACTGCCGTATGACTGTACCGTATGTTTCTATTGGCCATAGTACGTGTAGACTGCGCCTTGTAACACCATTTCGTTTGAAAGCTTTTTTTTTCGGGAAAAAAGTCTGTGTTGTGGCTAGCTGCTGTTAGGCTGGATTCACACTGAGCTGCATTTTTGAGCAGGGGCCTAGTAAAATGAGTCATCATCATCATCATCAGCCAGAAGATGTCCACTGCTGAACGTAGGCCTCCACACTGAATGACAGCCTGCATCCACTGGATGCCCGCGACTCTCACAATGTCGTCGATCCATCTAGTGAGAGGCCTACCTACGCTGTGTCTTCCGGTTCGTGGTCTCCACTCAAGAACCTTTCTTCCCCATTGGTTATCGGTTCCTCGAGCGATGTGGCCTGCTCATTGCCACTTCAATGCCAATCAAAATATTCATAATAATTAATTAAAAACATTTCAATAAATAATTTTGTTCCAAATACGTCCGCATTTGACCACCAACTCGCCTGTTGGTAAGCGACGATGTGGTCGAAGATGAAGCACGCAGACTTAGAAGATACCTTCGATAGAACTTTTTTCGTTTTCGTATTGTTCCATACATTGCTGGGCTGAAAGGTTGCCTGGAAGAGATCGCTTTAAGCGATAAGGCCGCCTGTTAAAAGCCTAGATAATATTTTTGTTGTAATTTTTATGTTATCCTTGTTTTGTGGTGTTTTAATAAAGAGTTTTTGTATTGTATTGTATTGTATTCGAAAACTTTTTACGTACTTATTAGAATGAAGCAATCTATACCGCCGATTACTACCGATTTTAGTTCCTCCGCGTTTCCGCTGGAGGCGCTTTACTGCAATGTATGGAACAATACGTAAACGAAAAAAGTTTTCGAATACTATCAAAACTTGTACTAAGGGTAGCCTTGAAAGGCTCAGATATCCTATTGTACTTTAGGTAGAAATTAATCAATTTTATAACACATTCACATACTTTCGAATTTACAATTAGTGCGATTAGTGTGATGTTTGTATTTCCCGCAAACTTTCGCATTTACAATTAGTGCGATTAGTGTGATGTTTGTATTTCCCGCAAACTTTCGCATTTACAATTAGTGCGATTAGTGTGATGTTTGAATTTCCCGCAATCTTTCGCATTTACAATTAGTGCGATTAGTGTGATGTTTGTATTTCCCGCAAACTTTCGCATTTACAATTAGTGCGATTAGTGTGATGTTTGTATTTCCCGCAAACTTTCGCATTTACAATTAGTGCGATTAGTGTGATGTTTGTATTTCCCGCAAACTTTCGCATTTACAATTAGTGCGATTAGTGTGATGTATGAAATTCCCGCTTCTTGTGACAATCGCCGCTGGTTTATCTCTATAAACATAAAATCGCTAAATTCTAAGCGCTGTAAGTGCTGGACGCTGTAAATTACCTCAAGAATGTCATAATACTGTTATCTATTGAACAGGAACAGAAATAGAAATGTGCGTTGAAGTTAATTTGCCGGAGTTTTATTTGCCGGATTGTGTTTTTGTGCCAGCTAACACGATAATATCACAAAAAACATATACTTACATGGTTTAAACGATTCAGTTTAGATGATTGCCAAAAGTTGCGCGACCGCAAACTGTATTTTGGTGCGTTAAGGTTCACATTCACGTTTCATAGTAACATTGTATTTTATAATAACAGACCATTTTAGGGCCTTATTGTTAATTTCAAGTAAGTTTCATAAAATTGGTTTGCTAATAGTGTTTGCTAGTAGCTTTTTAAATTTATGACAAAAAATACAAATTAATCTTCCTCATCATCGATCAGACTACTTACTGCAAAATGTTCCACATTTTTACGCCTAGATGATGTCTTACTTAGTTATTTACAAGGTACGTCATAGGTCACAGTCTACAAGCGGCCAAAGACGTTTTTTTTTACTACTTAAAATACCTTGTTTTTTTTAATATGCAAGTAGACTTTTACTAGGCTCTGACTAATTGCCAGCAAAAACCAATTTATAAAGACACTAGCGACCCGCCCCCCGGCTTCGCACGGGTGTAATTTACGTGTGAAGCCGGGGCTTATAAACCTTCCTTGAAAATGTATCTAACTGATGGTGAAAACCGCATCAAAATCCGTTGCGTGTGGTTTAGGAGGAGTTAGCGGCCATACAGAGATACAGACAGACAGACAGACGCGGAAAGTGACTTCAATTTATACTATGTAGAGAGAGAAGAGAAGAGATAGAGATGTAGAGATAGAGATAGAGATACCTACGCTTTTCAAAAATCACATAACTTTTCAATACAAACAAATTATTGTCCAATATCCGACCAATTCACAAAATTTGCCAACTATTATACCGGACCGTAAGTGCATCTCTAAATACCACAATGCGAACATTGTTGTTCAACAGCTACAGGGTGCGGTAAGTGGCTAAAATATTTGTTTGGACATAACGCCACACCCTGTTTATGTACTAAGTAAGTAAGTATCTCTAAGTTTTTTGGCCGACTGAAGACGAAATATCTGGCTATGTACTATTTCTGTCATTATCATCATCAGCAGCCTATTTCAACCCACTGCTGGGCTTAGGACTGCTAGAGTGGACTCGAAAAGGCGACTCCGTTTCATGGTTGATATTCCGAAAATTATACGAAGGGCTTTGATTCCACTTTTATTGTGCGAACTGCTAGTCAGTAGGTAATACGCGGCTTGAATGGTCGTATTTTTTCGCTCATGCCCTATGATTATTGTGACATGTAATTCATTTTTTTTCTTTTTTTTTCTGTGATTAAATATCACAGAAAATATATTTTTTTTGTTTAAATTAGAACGGCTGTCATGACATCTTTGTAAGAGTTTTGTTGTAGCCATTTGCACCCATACAAAGATCTTGTATAAACCCTAAAGGGACCTTCCATGCACCCATATAAACGAAACGTCAGTCATTCGAAATCAGATGATGCGGACAAAGAACTTTGAGACCAAAAAGGTAAGGTCCAAGTTCTTTGGATGCGGAGTTCGACGCGTTGATCTAAATAAGAATGTACAATCAAGGTTCTGTCATAATGCCTGGTAACAGATTTTGCTTCTCATTTCCATTCTATTTACTTCTCTTTTCTGTGGTTTTGATAATGTACACAGTGTAAGGTGGACTTACATAAATAAATAAGAAAACGGCAAGAAAATTTTGTAAGTTATCACTGAATTTAGTCAGTAAAATAAGAGTTTTTGGCGCCAACGTGGAAAAAAACATGTCGGCTCGTTGGATTATTTTCCTAAACTTGTGTATTTTCGAGTGTTAATGTGTACTAAATGGTGAATTATTATTTATTAAGTGCTAGTAAACGTGCTTGAGTGTGGGCAAGTGATATAACGAGCTGAAACATGTCTTTTCGTGTTGTTTCCAAAACTCCATATAGGAGCCTCTTGTAAATCTCCACCACTTTACAGGGGCATGAGTTTGACTTGACCGTGACTTACTTTGCTTGACTCTGACTTGTTTAACGCTATTAAGACTATGTAAACTGTTTAATATTACGACTAAAGGACATGAATCCACGGTCATGAAATATATTTTTTCATGACGCGCACAAATCGCGCGTGAGTACGTACTCGCGCGAGTGTTTGAACGAGACGGACCATGCTCAGTTGGCGTCACACGAGTAGCGCGGGGAAACGTAGCAAGGACCAGCGCGAGTGCTACTAAGCACTTACACTGCCACTTGCACTAAGCAAAAAAGTGTTGTAGCTCGTTGCAGACGATGTGTAGTAGATACACGCGCAAGTACTTGCGTAAGTGGCTGCGCATCGTCTGCAACTGGCATTAGGTATTTTGTGGGAACTTAGTAGTCTTAATACTTACCAACCAACTTTTCTGAGTCATAATGCAACATTGTACTCGAAGTTGACTCAACAATGACCAGTCACAAAACGCATTTGACTCAGAAACGTAGACGACCTTTGCCACTGTTCCCAAAATAAAAATAAATAAACATTCTTTCATGTCATTAATGCCACCGACTCATGTCTCTATGGTCAAATTAAAAAAGGAACGTGTGAACAAAATTATAAAAAAAAAGTCAAAAAGGCGCGAGACTGCCCGCCATAAACAGTGTGAGTGAACTTGAATTAGGAACGTTGAATTTGTCAACATCTCGGTATATTTTTAACAATAAAGCTGGCCGCTAATAAAAGTGGTGCTATTTTAAAAGATAATAAAAGAACTCTTTTCTTCTATCGTAAAAAGTTATCACATTACGTTTTACTTTTTGGCGGGAAGTGAACCAGTTCCAGTATTACAATACATACTGCAGCAGGAAGGGTTCTAACAAAATTTTCTTGCTTGTTAACTTTTAGACCGACCAAAAGCCTCTGACTAGGGCAAACGTTTTTTTTAATGCGAAGTTATTGATGACAAATAGGTATCATACGTTTATGAAAATACTTAATTATGAAAATAAGATTTCTTTTTGCAATTTGATGTTTAAATCCCGCTTCCTGCGAACATCACAAAAAGTGATGGACAACGGGAAATAAATAGACGGGATTTTAAAATAGACGTTTCGTACTAAAACTGTAAAAAAAAATTTTTTTAATTAAAATATTAGGGAAGCCTGTCTAATCTGTCTAGGGTGCTTAAAACGTCTGATTTTTCATATCTATGTTTCAGATTGATCACTAGTATACGAAGTAATGAAAAAAAAACACAATTTTAAGCGTTATGAAATAAATCAATACAATATTAGTCAACGAAGAGAGGTATTTATCTCAAAGAAGTTTTTTTTAGAATTGTTATTTTTTTTGCATTTGTAAAGATCACAAGCAAAAGCTTTATTTTATTTTATTTAATAACTAGCGACCCACCCCGGTTTCGCTCGATTTAGGTTTTATTAATATACCTATATAAACCTTTCGTGAAAATTTTTCTAACTAATGGGGAAAACCGCATTAAAATCAGTTACTTGATTTAAAAGGCGTTAGTGTATACAGACAAACAGACAGACAGACAGACAGACAGACAGACAGACAGACAGACAGACAGACAGACAGACAGACAGACAGACAGACAGACAGACAGACAGACAGACAGACAGACAGACAGACAGACAGACAGACAGACAGACAGACAGACAGACAGACAGACAGACAGACATACAGACATACATACATACAGACATACAGACATACAGACAGATAGATAGACAGACATACAGACAGATAGATAGACAGACAGACAGACAGAGAGACAGACAGACATACGGACGGACGGAAGGACGGACGGACAGACAGACGTACAGACAGACACCCAGATTGAAGTTTTGAAGTTTTGCTTTGTAGTTTTCTTGTGTCATATTGCTTTTACTTAGGCTCGAGCGAAATTCAAACAGTCATACCTGTAATAGAACGCTCGTCTACCTCCACCTTAAAATGCCTGTCACACGGTATCATGGTATGTAAGAAAATAAGTTAGTCCTTACTGGTAGCATGTCGTTCCATGACGTCACGTGGCTATCATATGTCTTAATCTAGAGATAAGGGCATTTTTATGATTCCCTTACAACAGAAAATGGACTGGAGTTATCTATGGAAGTGGTTTTGGACTGTTTTTATAGCTCACGGCACTAACTGTCGCGAACTATATCACATAAGTACAACTACAGGGTTACTCAAGTCAGAGGTACAAAGCCGAAAGGGAGTCTTTTTACTTGTAATTATCTGTAAACACATTTTAGCGAGATCGAATCAGAAATGAGGAAATCCGTAGACGAACGAAGGTTACCGACATAGCCCACCGGATTAGCAAGCTGAAGTGGCAGTGGGCAGGGCACATAGCACGCAGAACAGCTGGCCGATGTGGCTGAAAGGTTCTCGAATGGAGACCACGGACCGGTAAGCGCTGCGTAGGACGTCCAACGAGATGGACAGACGACCTAAAAGAGACCGCAGGGAAACACTGGATCCAGGCCGCTTCCAACCGGCCTTTTTGGAGATCGATGGGGGAGGCCTATGTCCTGCAGTGGGCGTCTTATGGCTGAAATGATGATGATAAACAACCATTAGCGCAGCTATGACGTTCTATCAGTCTACCTACGGGCTATATAAGGATAGACCCTTAAGGCGCTTGCAGACGATGCGTAGTACAAGTAAGAAGTAGCAAGTACAAGTAAGCGTTCAAACGTATAGTAGCCACTCGCGTGGTGACGCGCACAACTCGCGCGTGAGTACGTACTCGCGCGAGTGTTCGAACGAGACAAACGATGCGCAGTGGGCGTCGCGCAACTGAGGCCAGAATACAAAGAACTTATACTCATACTCATTTATTCTGAGTTATTTATTCTGAATTATAACTGAGTTTTATGTGTGAGGTATCGTTCGATTTGTCTACGTGCCTAGAGTGTTGTAAGCTTAGAATAACTACTCAGAGAAAGTAAGTTTCCAAACAACGCCTTCTCATAACGTAAGCTACAAATTCGCTTTGTAGCTTACGTTTCGATTGGTATTTTAAACGATTTAAGCAAGAAAATTAATGGATTACCTGTGGAATGTCACACCATAACTCTTATGCTGCTTTTCTGATTTGTTGTGGTACGACTTCACCGCGCAAATTGTCATAGTAAAATTTTTATATTTTTTTTGAAGCCATATATGACACCATTTGAATGGCTTAAATTTTGCGAATGTACTTGGTTTCTTTGTGTAGTTATTCTAAGGTTGTAAGGCTATATTATGTAGACGGTGCCTATTTTTTTTTTCTTTTAATAATTTATGAAAAGAAGTTAATCATAGGTAGGGCCAGTAAGGTGTAATAATAGAGACGTTATAGGCGAACAATATGGCTTTAAAAACTGACTAAACGCAGCATTATTATATTATCTACTTACATAGACATGTATGTGCATTTTGTGAAATAATGGAAAGTTTTTTTTAATATAAATAAAAGGCTTGCGTTTGACCACCACCTCGCCTGATGTCTGATGTTCAGCGACGATTCGGTCTACGGTGGAGCACGCTTGCCTAGAAGAAACCGATTCACTCGTGATTTGAAGACACCCAGATTGTAACTATCGGGGAACACCCATTCAGGCAGCGCATTCCACAGATTAGCAGTAAAATATGAAAGACTTTTTTACGCTACACATCTGTTGCTAGAAAGAGACATAAATACAATTTGTTGTGGACACTCGGAGTGCGTGACTGAGAGACGGCTGAACGAAGCCGGGCAGCCAGCCTTGCAATCGTCTAGTCAATATGGTGGCGGGCACAACCTATCTATCTACGGATAAAAATATCTTAGGGTAGGGCTGGTGCGGGTACCGATTCGGCAGAGCAGTACAAGCGGCGCAAATATGCTGACCTTGGCAGTGGTTACATATTTGAGGCGTTTGGGGTCGAGACATTGGACCCTTGGGGACCGGGAGCTCACCTCATTTTCGATCACAGATCTTTCAGAGCGCCTGGTTAATGCGGCGCGTGACCACAATGCTGGCGTGTTTCTGGCTCAACGCATAAGCATTGCCATTCCGCGTGGGAATGCCACCAGCATGCTGGGTACGCTGCCAACTGATAATGGGCTTGAGCATTTGCCTTTAGACCTTCAACGGTATATGGGCAGTCTAACTGTTTTTATAGTGTTAGTATTAGTTTGTATTTTGTTTAAGTACTTGCCTTAAAAAAGTTAACCATGCATTCTACAATGTAATATAACATTGTATCAAATATTTAGCCCCCGGTGTCAGATAACATTGTTCATGTAACAATGCCCTTTATGCTTTTATCTTCCGTCGCTGGATCGTTTGCGCTGGATTTATAGGTTCTAAGTATGTTTTATAACAGCGTCTTTCTTGTTACCTTGGATACGAACGCTGACGTGTTTTGGATTGCATGGTAGGTGAGCACTTTTTGTAAATACCACAGTGCCTTAAGACAAGGGTCTTTGACCAGTGATGACATATGGTACCTTAACTGTTGGCCTTTTGGAAAAACTCAGAGTCACACAGTGGGCAATGGAGAGAGCTATTATGCTTGGAGTTTCTCTGCGCGATAGAATCCGAAACGTGGATATTAGCCAAAGAACCAGAGTCACCGACATAGATGTTAAAATTTGCAAGTTGAAGTAGCAATGGGCAGGCCACATCGCTCGAAGAACCGATAACCGATGGGGAAGAAAGGTTCTTGAGTAGAGACCACGAACCAGAAAACGCAGCGTAGGTAGGCCTCCCACAAGATGGATCAACGACATCGTGTGAGTCGCAGACATCCAGTGGATGCAGATGGCTGTCGTTCAGTGTGGAGGTTAAAAGGGGAGGCCTATGTTCAGCAGTGGACGTCTTCTGGCTGATGATGATGATGTCTTTTTATGATGTAATTGCAGCTATCAGAACTACAAAAACATGGGTTGATTATAGCCCATCCTAGTGAGGACTGCTTCGCAAAGCGTAGGTACTATTTAAGGCTCTTTTGGTATGTTAATTTACCACGCTACTTAAGGTGAAATATTTAAGTTAAGATAATGGCATCGACCCTGATGCACTCTAAACTAAACTAACTGTGCACCGGAACTTCACGAACTTGTTCCCCCATCACCTTTTCATCACCGGACGTCCAGACGAACGGCAAGGCGTCACCCTTACTTGCTCGAAATGCCATTTATTTGCACCAAGCGTTTTAACTCCTCTTTCTTAATTAGAACAGCAAAACAATGGAACGCCTTGCCCCTGTCTGTGTTTCCGCAGCATTACAATCTTGGAGTGTTCAAGTCTAGGGTTAATAGGTTATTACTGGGCAAACGTGCTCCAACTTCGACCGCATCATCGCTTTCCATCAGGCGAGATAGCGGTGAAACGTTAGCCTAGTCCGATGTAAAAAAAAAACTACTTCTCTCACATATTAAAATGAAAAGAGAGGCAGATAAGTTTAGTCCTGACAGATTGGTTTAGTTTAGTGAGTGGTATGACAGAATAGGCCTCATTGTGTCTTTTAATTGTTGTGCGTGTGTAAATAAATAAATAAATAGTCGATGTACCGTTATCAAATAAAATATTCCCAATATCCAGTTTGAAATATTTCAAAGGCTAAACCTATGGCAAACAAGACCTGGTATGAAATCGACGGAAAAATCGATTCCGAATCGTTCGGACGATTCGATTAGAATTCTATAGCAATCGCAGAAAAACCTCGTACGGTTCATTCCAAGCCATGATCCCCATTTCAATTTACAAATATGAATTCACAAACCGTTTGTATTTAATAGACTCTAGAGTTCTCAAGATAAGGTTCAAAATTTAGGGTAGTTGTAGATTTTAAGTTGGTTTTATTATTGAACGGTAAAGATCAGGGTTTGTCGTATATGGAAATTTCTACGAGCATAAGGCAGGACGAATATAAGCGTAGGAATTACTTTACAATTGAACCACTGAATACATATTAGTACAAGTACAGAAGATTCACTCCGCAATCATTTAAATTAGTAGCGACTCTTGCTACTACACAATAAAGTGCAATTCAGGACGCGCGAGCGCTAACTACCTACAGTTATATTAACCTAGAAGTTGCCTCTCTGTCTATCGCGTAACTCTTGTCGCGTTATCTCTGTGTATCGCGCGGCAGCGGGCGCGGCACATTTTTGTTCCAATATTTGGTGTTGGGCCAGAAGGTCAGGTCTGTAACCTATTTTGATTAAGAGTTAAATACCTGTGACAAACTCGGATGGACGGAGCGACAGAAATAGGCCAGAAGACAACTGTCCCCAGGTGAGTAACCCTAAAACCTACGGTATCTCTGTTATTGTTATAAAAACTCATTAAAAAGCACACAACCTCCTTGATACCAACCGAAATTGTCAACAAAAAATGACATTTGACATTAAAATGCCGCGCTCCAAATTTTCGTTCACAACCAAAAACACATAAAATTGCAAATAAAATGTTAGAAGACAGTATACTACCTCTCGAAAGTCCAGCCCAGGACACCACAGTTGAAGTAAACCTAGAAGACGATAATGAAAACTCCTCGGATTCCCTTGAAAAAAACAGCTCAGGAGACTTGTATTTGCTTGGAAAACTATGGATAGAATTACTCCAAACCGGTCTTTTGGGAACGAACTGGAGAGTGCCTCCTCTATTACCAGTAGTGGAAGCAGCTCCACCCCCACCACCCCCTCAGAGACCCCCGAAAATGAAGTTCAAAGACTTACCTTTATACTCATCCCCCCACTACGAATACAAAGACTACCTCGAGGATCAACCAAAAAAGGCCTGCCCGGATCTAAAAAAAAAACTCATACACGAGAAAGTGCTTCCGTGCGTAAAATCCTATCGAAAACATATCATGCAAAACTACACAGACTTCGTTTCCGAAGTCAGCTCCATGAAGAAACAAGCTATGTGCAACTTGAGAACTAATAAGAACGAATTCATCTGCTACATGAGAAGTTGTGAAAACCTGCAAATAAGACGGGGAGTCCTCGGTTTGGGGGGGCTGACAGGGTTTCTCTGGGGCAGAAAATATAAAGGAAGAACTTCCCCGCGCATTATTTATACAGCTGTTGGGCTGCTGGCAGCTGGGGCGTTGTGCTTCCCCGAGGAGACAGATGAGCAGTTCAGAACTCTATCTCTTGCTACAGGGAACTTCTTGATATGTTATTATAATTGTTACTGCAACAAAAGCTTTGCTTTGAGAAAGAGACTGCCGTGTAAGGCTGACCTTCCAGGGCCTCCGCCCCCGAGGATAGCCAACAAGTGCCCAGTGAAGTAGTCATGTTACAATGAATTTATTCTGAATGCTGAATGGTAGCCAAAAAAATTGACAAGTATAGTAACTTTTATAAGTAAATGGCGATCTTTTAAAGCGTTTTGTTTCCCTCCGGATCATACTACTGAGTAGTTCAACTGGTAGTACAAATGATACAACCTTGTACTTCTAGTACTACCAGTACTAGAACACCAGTAATACTACCAGTAGTACTAGTGACCCTATTTTCTATTAGTAAGAGACTTGCGTGTGGCCGCCAACTCGCCAGATGTTAAGCGATGATGCGGTCTACGTTGGAGCAGAGAAGTTTGCCTAGAAGAAACCGATTCGCTCGTGATTTGAAGACACCCAGATTGTATCTGTATGGCATTGGTACACAACATTTAACATAATTATTATTACTCTCACTCATCATCATCATCAGCCAGAAAACGACCACTACTGAACATAGACCTCCCCCATTAACCTCCACACTGAACGACAGCCTGCCTTTTGCATCCAGTTGATTATGTCACTACAGAACATTTATCATGATTATAAGTAATTTTTAACCGACTTCAAAAAGCAGGATGTTTTCAGTTCGTTGTATTTTTTGGGTCCCGTACCCAAAGGGCGTAACCTTTGGGTACGGGACCCTAAAAATACAATCCTATTAAGCCTACGCAGTCTGTCTGTCCATCCTACATTTTAACAGCTGTATCTTTCGAACGGTACATTTTTTCATTGAATGTGTAATGATATGGCGAAATAATAAAAAAAATAGATAAAAAAAAAATAGAGGAATACCCTATACTTACAACAAACTTTTTTTAAACGTATTTTTGTATTTGCTCTAATGTAAATACGTACAAGCGTCAAACTTGGCATGATTATAGTACACACAGCATAACAACAAATAATTAATAATGGCCAAGTGCAAGTCCATGTTGTGCCCACCCCAGTATCAGTTGGGAACTCAGTTCTTGAAGCTGTTGACGCGTACGTCTACCTAGGACAAACAGTCGAACTAGGTAGGTCCAACTTCAAGAAAGAGGTCAATCGGCGAATCCAACTCGGCTGGGCAGCGTTCGGTAAACTACGCAACGTCTTCTCGTCCAAAATACCTCAGTGCCTTAAGACGAAAGTCTTCGACCAGTGTGTGTTACCAGTGATGACATACGGCACTGAAACGTGGTCTCTCACTATGGGCCTCATAAGCAAGCTCAAAGTCGCACAACGAGCTATGGAGAGGGCTATGCTCGGGGTTTCTCTACGAGATCGAATCCGAAATGAGGAGATCCGCAGACGAACGAAAGTCACCGACATAGCCCACCGGATTAGTAAGTTGAAATGGCAGTGGGCAGGGCACATATCACGCAGAACAGATGGCCGATGGGGCCGAAAGGTTCTGGAATGGAGACCACGGACTGGTAAGCGCAGCGTAGGACGTCCACCCACAAGATGGACAGACGACCTAAAAGAGACCGCAGGGAAACGCTGGAAGCAGGCCGCTTCCAACCGGCCCTTTTGGAGATCGATGGGGGAGGCCTATGTCCAGTGGATTTCCTATGGCTGAAATGATGATGATGATGAAGTGCAAGTCGGCGAAAACATCTGTTTCACACCAAGTTAAGCAACGTCGGTCGCGTTCGGCACTTGGATGGACCGCCTGGCCGTCTTTTTGCACTACTTTTTATATTTTGTGGTGGTGCGGAACTCTCAGGGCGCAAACCCGAGTCGCACTTGGCCGGTTTATTAGCATAGAGATAGTTAAAGGGTCAGAGAGTAACATAGGGTAAATACTTTTATCCCGGGTAAATGTACGGCTAGAAAAAGCGGTGGAAAGATATTTCTATATAAAAAAACAAAGCTAAAATTCGACTTCAATGGCATCGATTCTGATGTACTCTAAACTAAACTAAATTTGACAGCTCTAAAATTGTTGCCATCCTTCTCTCACATATTAAAATGAAAAGAGAGGCGGATAATTTTACTCCTGTCAGATTGGTTTAGTTTAGTGAGTGGTATGATAGAATAGACGCCAAAATCAAACAAGTTGTAAATTGTAAAAAACTCGTATATCCTGTAGTACACACGTTAAAAACCAAACAAGAAGTTTTCAACACAATGCGCTGTAAAGGTAACTGCCCATTGTTTAAAGTTACCACTGATGGACAGAAAATGGAAGACTCCGTGAGCGTACCTACTTTTAATACTAATAATAAATAATATTATAGTTGATTGAATCAGGCGTTACTTTGCGGAAGTCCATTTTTTATTTATATGTCGACGCGTTGAACTTTCTGCAATCGGGCGCAAACTACCGTCGGATAGTTTTTAAGGCGTAGATTGTGTAGGTAGGCGTCACCTAGCTTTGTTTTAGTGGACTAGTGATGGAAGTGGCACCATCACTGGTGTAACGCTGCAGTAACTTACTCTGCTGAAATTGTTTATGGATGGATGTGTCGTTGACAACCAATCAGAGTTTAGCAAGTTGGTATACCGTCAGGCAGAGGCGCTAGTGAGGGCACGCGGACACGCGAGGCTCGGTGGAGCTCAGTTTTGGGGTTGGAATTTGGAGTTGTTGGTTGGAGGGTGGCAGCGTTCATTACGAGGCGAAACACCTTGTCCTCAAGTAGTTTTCAAGTAATTTGATATTGTTAAATTAATCATAGAGCTGGAATAAAACCTGTGTAATTATACGAGTGATGTCTCATTCTCCTCGGCCGCTATACTCACACCATAGAACCAAGATTAATCTGATGAAGATCCATCATCGACCTCTTTATAATATTAAGTATAGATGACGAATTTCTAGTGTAATTCCGCTTCTACGTCGTTCCGAGTACAATAAGGAATAGGCATGTGTCCTAATGTTTAATTTAGTACAAATAACCGGTTTAGCAATGAATATAACTAAATACATTACACATACCAAAAAAATTATTTAAATCGGCTGATAAATCTCTAAGATATGCGTGTTTAAAGTTTTAGGTGGGGATAGGGAGGGGATGCTCTATCCCTTTCTCGCAAAGCGTCTGTTAGTATAGCATTTGTATGGCACTCCTGAGCCGTGACGTCACGGCTCAGTATAGTGCGCTCTCTGTCTAGCATGAAATTAAAATGCTTATAACTTATTTATTTTTAAACATATTTTAATTTTGTTTTCGTTGATGTGCTCTATTTGTAATCATATTTTTTGTGAGGTAATAAAAAAAAATTAGTCATCATGCCTATTGAGATAAACTATTTTTCCCTACAGATATTTGTGATGCTAATTTAAACCTGAGACTAATGTTAAACACAAATGTTCATCACATAAATGTTTGTCCTAGGTGGGAATCAAACCCACGCCCCCAAGCTCAGAAGTTAGATTCACCACAAACTGGACCAACGGGCTATCCGACTGCAGAATAGACAGGCTGGCGATTTTTCATGCCACTTCCATTTTCTCTAAGTAAATTGCTCCCTCAAGCAGATACCTTGTTGCTACAAAAACAATACAATCGGTTATTTCGTCACTTTCACTGTCTGCCCACTGATGTGGTGGATGCACAAGGTACCAATTACCTTGATCATTCCACCAGGAGGCTTTTGGGGGGGCCTTAAGAGGCCCTCTCATATTTTATGACGAAAAAAGCAACGAAAACTGTATTTTTGATGTTCTGATTCATCACCATCATCGTTTAATTTCCAGTCTATCGTGTTCCCACTGCTGGGCCACAGGCCTTCTCTCAGAGAGTATGGGCATCAATCCACCATGCTGGCCCAGTGCATGTTAGTGAATGACATATGTCGTTGAACTTTAGAGTTTCTTGGACATACCGGTTTCCTCACGATGTTTTCCTTCACCATTTTAGAGCATCATCATCATCATCATAATCAGCCTTTTAACAATCCACTGCTGGACTTTTAGCCTAAAGGGTGATTGGGCCATATCCACCACGCTGGCCTAGTGCGGGTTGGTGGATTCACATACGCCATTGAATTCCTTCTCCGTACGTATGCAGGTTTCCTCACCATGTTTTCCTTCACCGAAAAGCCAGTGGTATGAAAATCCGTACATAAGCTCCAAAGAGCTCATTGGTACGGGCCCGGGGTTTGAACCCGCACCCGTTTTCAAGACTAGCGGTCTTCCAAATGGGCTACCATGGCATTTTTGAGCAATGGCATTGAAATCAAATCTGACTATCAATTAAAAAGAAATATATAGAAAATTAAATTTCTGTACTTAAATATGGAACGAGCTCCTACAGTATTTCCGAGTAACTATAACATGGGGTTCTTCAAAAGGGCTGTTAATAGAGCCTTCGAAGATCAGCAACGTATCTGTGATGCCCATGTTGTTACAGGTAACGGCGACAGTGATCGCATACCATTAGGCGGCCTGTTAGCTTGTTTACCACCTACAGCATAAAAACAAATCATATTCATCTTTCAAATATTTCCCGAGAATCTAACCTGTGACTACCAGCTTTTGGGGCTGACGCGCTGCCACTCAGCCATACTGGGCGTCAATAGTTACAAAGTAGTTATGTCACCCCACGGCGTCACGCCAGTTAGTTGCTCGCTGACTCGTATAAACCACTGGTCACATAAAAACTAATATTTTCATAAGAAAGTTGTCAAAATGACGCAAGAGTTTGATTATACTGGGTTACGCGGTAAGAGTGTACTAAGCCGAAAGGGTTGTACTCATAATTTTGAGCAACTTTTAATATGGGACCAACCAAGAAATTGCGAAAAAAATATCAGCCGTTCCATACATTTTGTAGCCCGTTGGTCCAGTTGGTAGTGAACACAGACTTATAGTGACCCTGTCTTCCGCGCTTGGGGGCGTGGGTTCAATTCCCACCTAGGACAAACATTTATGTGATAAACATTTGTGTTTGTTCCATATCTGGGTGTTAATATATATATAAGTATCTATTTAAAATTATATATGTATTTATATGTCTCTGGCAGCCATATCACAAGCTTTGCTTAGTTTGGGGTCAGATGACTGTGTTTGTTTTTTTGCACACACGGTCATCTGACCCCAAACTAAGCAAAGCTTGTGATATGGCTGCCAGAGACATATACATACATATATAGTTTTAAATACATACTTATATATATATTAACACCCAGATATGGAACAAACACAAAAGTTAATCACATGAATGTTTGCCCTAGGTGGGAATCTAACCCACACCTCCAAGCGCAGAAGGCAGGTTCACTACCAACTGTAACAACGGGGCTATTTCTCTATCCTTTCGGCTAAGTACAGCCTTTCCGCGTAACCCAGTATAGTTTTACACAGATGCCTATTCTGTTATTTTTCTAAACTAAAACAACACTTGACAACTGAAAGTTGTGTTGCTTAGAAGTACTAAATTGATGCAGCGTCCGCATAGTCATCATCATCAGCCAGAAGACGTCAATATAGGCCTCCCCCTTAGACCTCCTCACTGCCGACAGCCTGCCATCTGCATCCACTGGATGCCAGCGACTCTCACAATGTCGTCGGTCCATCTAGTGGGAGCTACCTACGCTGCGTCTTCCGGTTCGTGGTCTCCACTCAATAACCTTTCTTCCCCATCGGTTATCGGTTCTTCGAGCGATGTGGCCTGCCCATTGCCACTTCAACTTGCAAATTTTAACAGCTATGTCGGTGACTCTGGTTCTTTGGCGAATATCCACGTTTCGGATTCTATCGCGCAAAGAAGTGTGCCCGCATAATACAAATCCAATATACATACAAGCTTATAATATTATTCATATCATATCCCATTTCTGTTTATTGGATTATACTAATATATTTTCATGGTATCATAGGGGCGTAGTAGCAAGGGTGGAAGCATTTTGTGGGAATTAGAAGAGAGAAAAATATGTGTTGTATGGAATACAGAATTATCCACGAATTCTCCCTATATTACTTGACAGTCTCGAGTTTTGGTGCCAACGTGAACAAAAATTGTCGCCTGAACTGAGAATATTCCGTTCTTACTGTTGCCTTATCCTAGGGCATGTAATCCCGGGATACCAGGATCCAATCCCGGGATACCAGGATACAATCCCGGGATACCAGGATCCCGAAATACAGGATCCCGCACATATTACTCGGGGCTAATGTTGGTCGAAAGTTTAGCGGGACCCCACTGGACTGGCGGGATTACAAAGTAAACCGGCCATGTACGAGTCGGACTCGCGCACTGAGGGTTCCGTACCACCACAAAATTCAATAACGAAATTACCAGTTGTAACTTGGTAATGAACAGAAACTTATCAACGACTCGCACTTGGCCACTATTTATTATTCTTTGTTATATTTTAGAGAGTGTACTATAATTATACTAAGTTTGACGCTTTTACATTAGACCTAATACAGAAATACGTTAAAAAAACACGTTTGTAGTTTGGGGACTCCCCTTTCGTTTTAACTTTATGACTTTTTTTGTATTTCTTAGTTAATCCGCCGTAACATTACATATTCTGTGAAAGTTTCAAACGGCTATCTATTACGGTTCGAAAGATACAGCCTTTAATAGGTAGGACAGACCGACGGACAGACAAACAGACAGACAGACATCATAGGGTCCTGTCGATGTACTGATACATGTTATATTATACATCTATATATTTTTATTCACATGTTTTAGCGTTCATATAATGTACTCTGTTTTTTATAAGTAGTAACTTTTAAATGGCCTCTTTGTCTCTAGCTAATTATTAACTCTGTTAATTAAGACAGTTAGTTTCCTTAGACAATAAAAATATATATAAAAAAAAAAACTTGTTTTTTAAGTTCTGCATGCATAAATAAGTATGTCACAGTAAACGTATTGATTATGCGATAAAAATAATTAATAATATTTAGAACTGACTCTCCAGTAAGGTAAGTTTGGATTCGGCATTCTCGCTGCCCATTCATTATTTCACCTTACCCAGGTAGCTTGCCCTTATTTTTTGCAGTATATTATTTATGTCTTTTCATTGTTATATTAAAGGTTATTGAAGAAATGGAGACTGGTAATAAAAACTTTGGCTCGCTCGATATAAAATGAGTAAGAGAAGAGGAGGAGGAGGAGGAGGAGGATTTTGGCGCACTCGAGATTATCTCGGTCACTTTCACTCCATGAAATGTTTAATGAAAGAGACAGAGGCAAAGATTCTTCCCTCTCTCTGTTTCATAATAAGTACAGTGTTAATAACAGTATTGTATAAAAATTAAACCAGCCAAGTGCGAGTCAGGGTCGGGCACTGAGGGTTCCGTACCACCACATGGCTTGTTTGCTAACTATAATGTTAACGTCAAGAAATTTTATTATAAAGTTAGTGATTTTATAAATGATAAATTTTTGTAATGACTGCAGTAGGTCAATTTGTTTATCATATAATAATAGTAATGTCTATCTGTTAACTATTATTATAATATTAATAACATCATATCTAAACATTTGAAATTGTTTCGACAGTTAATTAAATTAATACTTTTTTTATATAAATAATATTTACGGAATTTTATACCATCTCTCTAGATTTGTACGCCTACAAACTAGGCAAAACATGATACAAAGTAACAAATATTTAAACCACCTATTGTGCATGCGTTTTAAATGTGTGTATGATTTACTCGTGTTTTGTGCAAATAAATTATCTTTATCTTTATAAAGTACGAAAAAATTGTGCAAAAAGACGCATCATTTATCAAATTCGGTGATCTTACGAGAACCGGTGGTGAATAGAAATTTGTCGCCGACTCGCACGGTCATTTGTCGGTCATTATTTATTATTTGTTGTTATACTTTAGAGTGTGTACTATATAAACATACCAAGTTTGACGCTTGTACGTACGTATTACCGTTTTTACATTAAAGCTAATACAAAAATACGTAAAAAAAATATGTCGGTTGTATGGGACCCTCCTTTAGTTTTTACTGTTACACTTATCATTATTTTATAATTAATCCGCCGTAACGTTACATATTCTGTGAAAATTTCAACTGGCTATCTATTACGGTTCGAAAGATACAGCCGTTCAAAGGTAGGACAGACAGACAGCGTAGTGAGCGTAGGTTTAGTAATGGGGTCCCGTGTACACCCTTTAGTACGGAACCCTAAAAAATATACTCTTCAGAAATATAACAACAATCAAAGCTATAACTCAAGGATTTTCTTATTACGGGGATGAAAAAGTATTTTTTAAACGTAACTCATAATTCAAGAACTGTACCCTTAGTACAAGTTTTGATAGTATTAGAAAACTTTTTTCGTATTAGAGTGAAGCAATCTATACCGCCGATTACTACCGATTTTAGTTCCTCCACGTTTCCGATAGAGGCGCTTTACTAAAATGTATGGAACAATACGTAAACGAAAAAAGTTTTCGAAAACTATCAAATCTGGGACTAAGCGTACTGCTCTAATACCAACTGCCAATTTAGTTTTTCAACAAGCACCGTTTTATTTTTAGTTTCTGTTCATAGCTTACCCGAGTCAAAGGCTAAAAGTGGGACAGAAAACTAAGCACCGTTTAAACTGGGACACCACTAATCGAACCAACATGTATGCCCTCTTCTGAATATGTCCCGGTTAATTAGGTAAATTCTTATCGCGCCGTTTGTCTATTGACACCGAATTAATTCCACTACATTTACCGCGAAAGGCAAATGGATGCAGCGTTCTAAAGAGCGATGAATCTTTGCAGTTGGCTTAATGATGGAACTAAAACTTGTCGTTAAAAAGCTGACGGGTTCGTTCAGAAAATACGATTGTAGCGCTCTTTAGACTGTAGCGGTAAGTTTGTCAAGTTCTAAAGTAAAATTTTGCAGATTCACGGCGGGGAAACGGTCACTAATTTCTTTTTAATAAATCGAAGGCTGTTTATGTTCGATTATTGAAATGTTTTAGTCGATTCGATTGTTATTGTTGTTTTGCGATTTAGTGGATTTTGTGAACAGATCTTTAGAAAGATAAGAAACCCAGCATGCCACATTTTTTGTATCTACTATGATTTCATGAAATAAATTTAGCAGTAATTTTACTCCTTTCGCACGGTCAATTATTGTCAAAGAGCTTTACAGTTTATTAGGGCGCAATTTGTCATTTTTTAGGGTTCCGTACCTCAAAAGGAAAAAACGGAACCCTTATAGGATCACTTCGTTGTCCGTCTGTCTGTCCGTCTGTCAATACCCTTTTTCTCAAGAACGCGTACAGGTATCAAGTTGAAATTTATACTAAATACTTGGGTCTACGGTTTCTTTTGGATGTAAAAAAATAAAAGTTGTAAGTCAACGCAATCAAAAGATATGAACGTTTATGTCGTATATTTTGTGATTTCACAGGGGAATTAAAACATATAGGGTACTTCCCGTTGACCTAGAATCATAAAATTTGGCAAGAGGTAAGGTCTTATAGCACATATATAGTAATAAATTCGAAAGTTATAAATTTGAAGTGATGTCATTTAAAAATAATTATTTTGTTATTACAAACTTACATTTTGTAGTTGGAATGTATGGAAGAACCCTATTGTCAACTATAAACTTAAGTTTGTCTTTCAATATTTTGACTTCATTCGTTTTTTTTTGGTCTCGCGCTCTGAGAGTTCCTTCCAACGGAACCCTCAGAGCACGAGTCCTACTCGTACTTGTCCGGTTTTTTTATTGACGTCTGACTTGCTACTGCCAAGACGACGCGGCGACGCAGATAGAACCGAATTATGCGGCTTGCTAGTTGGAGCATTGATCCAACGCCAAAGACACGCAAAGTAAGTAAACTCGCAGTGCACTACCCTTTTTGTCAAAATGGACAACATTTATTCTATTGTCTTATTTTCTTTCATTGTATTTTTGAGATGTTGATGTTGTTTCTTTGCGAAATCGAATCAGAAATGGGGAGATCCGTAGACGAACCAAAGTTACCGACATAGCCCACCGGATTAGCAAGTCGAAGTGGCAGTGGGCAGGGCACATAGCACGCAGAACAGATTGCCGATGGGGCCGAAAGGCTCTCGAATGGAGACCACGGACCGGTAAGCACAGTGTAGGACGTCCACCCACAAGATGGACGGACGACGTAAAGAGACCGCAGGGAAATGCTGGATGAAGGTCGCTTCCAACCGGCCCTTCTAGAGATCGATGGAGGAGGCCTGTGTCCAGCAGTGGACATCCTATGACTGAAATGATAATGATGTTGTAGTGATTTGTGTACAAATATATTTTTTCTTTTTTCTTTCATTCGTTGTCTCTAATTATAAATGTCTGTGGTTGTGTGCTCAAAATTGATGCTGTGTTCCAAAGGTGGATTTTGCAGATTCATGGCGGAATGGAAGGAAATGCTTTTTTTTGCAAAGTAAATTTAATCGATATTATTATCAATCGATTAATGTCTTGATCGATTGTAACCATCGATAAGTTCCTATTTTAACTTGGTCTTGACGGAGGTTTTTTCCCTTTGTATTCAAAATCGCCTCTCCAGGCTGGCAAGGCATCAAAAACACCGCTAGTGGGACTATAGGTAGGCTATAGGCGTTAGTTACCTTTTTTACGCTTTTTTTAGGTTATGTCCATCTTGTGGGTGGTTATCGGTCCGTAGTCTCCATTCGAGAACCTTTGGGCCCCATCGGCCATCTCTTCTGCGTGCTATGTGCCCTGCCCACTGCCACTTCACCCAGCTACTTTGGACCAGTGTATATAAATACCAAATTAAAAAGTGTCATTTACTGTCCACGATAACGCAAACATATTAAAAACTAATTAAATTATATTTACACATTTACATATTAATATCGTCCAACGGGGCCATTTAAAATCATTTATTTAATGTTACGTATTTAATTTAGGACCATCTAAAGGCATTAGCAAATTAATTAACTTTTAAAATTTATTTAATAACTTGCCGACAAGATGTTTTGATAATATATAGATAAGCCACGAACATAAATAGGCAACCGGTTTTTGAAATTATCACCACATTATCGGGTCTGGTCGCTGTTCGATTCTTTAAACGACATCGTTATAGAAACTAGCTCCTCCCGGTTTTCCTGCTTTTTTTCTACAATTTTTTTTTTTCAAATTTGCCTCAATGGCTCACTACTTCTTTGTTCATCATCATCATCAGCCAGAAGACGTCCACTGCTGAATATAGGCTTCTCCTTAGACCTCCACACTGAACGACAGCCTGCCATCTGCATTCACTGGATGCCGGCGACTCTCACAATGTCGTCGGTCCATCTAGTGGGAGGCCTACCTACGCTGCGTCTTCCGGTTCGTGGTCTCCACTCAATAACCTTTCTTCCCCATCAGTTATAGGTTCGTCGAGCGATGTGGCCTGCACATTGCCACTTCAACTTGCAAATTTTAACAGCTATGTCGGTGACTCTGGTTCTTTGGATATAATATCCACGTTCCGGATTCTATCGCGCAAAGAAACTCCGAGCATAGCTCTCTCCACTGCCCGCTGTGTGGCTCTGAGTTTTTCCAAAAGGCCAAAAAGTTAAGGACACGTCTCAGTACCATATCTCATCACTGACAACACACACTGGTCAATCAAAAACCCTTGTCTTTAATAATAAACTAAAATGTATTCTGTTTACAACGCTCACCGCAATATGTGTGCATTGTCATCCACCTTATAGCAATGGTGTGTGAAATCGCAATATATAAATATACAACTGTGTTTAGCTGGTCAATGTTTCCGACCTTTGTCGGAGGAGTAAAAGCCGAACATTAAAAAAAAAATATGGCGCCAACTTGAAAAATAACTCAAACTTGTTTATTTTCGACTGTTAATGTATGGCATAAAATTTTACTCATTGTATATTAATAAAGTAAATCTCAATTACTTACTATAAGATTTATAACGGAAAATAGACGCCTTTTTGTTGTCTCTAAATTATAAAAAACTATTCACGACCGTATAATTTCACCTAATTTACATAAACTCGTAAAACAGTAGTCCGCGATTATATCAAACAGATATAAAATTATGCATCATTTATTCAAACGATTTCACGAAACAATCGATTCGAATATCCAGTCGAATCAATTCGAAAACTCATTCAAATCGACGCTAAATTCTTTTTAAACATTCGAAATAACACATTGCATGCCATTCGGTGAAAAAAGTTAAAGTTCCAAATTCATAAATTGATACGTTCGAAATTTGAAATCGGTTTTGATGTTTTTAAATCGGTGCCCGCTGGCTGTCGGGAAAAATGGCTAATAAAATCTTTAGTCTGACGTTTAGTGATCGGTCGCGATTATTTATTTTTATTTTATTTTTTATGATTTGTCGGTGGAGATACGAAGAACCGGTCGACACAGATGTTTTAAAAAAATCATGTGACAATTTGACAACTAAATGTATATCTATTTCTTTGCTATTATGTAACAAAACGTTTGGTTATTTTTTGAACTTTTAATAATTTTTTGTTAAACTTTATTTTATATATAACTAGCAGACCTGACAGACGTTGTCCTGTCTTAGAAATGTCAAACACGCAAAGTCAAAATTGAAAATCTTATTTTCTTACACCTTGGGTTACATTATTGGAGTTTTAGTAAGGATCCCTATTTTTTTTGAAAATATAATATAGCCTATGTTACCCGGGGATAGTGTAGCTTCCCAACAGTGAAAGAATTTTTCAAATCGGTTCAGTAGTTTCGGAGCCTATTCAATGCAAACAAACAATCAAATCTTTCCTCTTTATAATATTAGTATAGACTAGCTGAATCCCGCTACTTCGTACGCGTAGAGCTCGGCCTATGGCCTTGCTACTACAACCCGTTATAGCCTATGTGTTATTCTAATATATAAGCTATATTATTGTAAACTTTCATTAAAATCCATTCGGTAGTTTTTACGTGAAAGAGGAACAAACATCCATACATACAAACTTTCACGTTTATAATATTAGTAGGATTAGCGGTCCGCCCCGGCTTCGCACGGGTATAGATTATAGCCTATGTCACCCGGGGATAGTGTAGCTTCCCAATAGTGAAAGAATTTTTCAAATCGATTCAGTAGTTTCGGAGCCTATTCAATGCAAACAAGCAAACAAATCTTTCCGCTTAATAATATTAGTATATAGACATGGAAGGTCCCTTTATATTATTTTATTTTATTTATACATAGTATATAGGTATTCTTTGTATATAGATAGTATAGACTAGCTGACTCGACCGTTGTCCTGTCTTAGAACTGTCAAAAGCGCGAAGTTAAAATCGTAGTTAATTTTCAGAAATTTTCTTTCCGTAAGAACATTCTACAAAGTATTAGAAAACTAAAATAAAAAAAACAACATACACTCGAATTGATAACCTCCTCCATTTCGAAGTCGGTAAAAAAAATAGATGAATGATATCGGTAAAGTCGTTCTCAAGTTATGGCGTGACCAAGGTAAATAGGGATGAATTTTTGTATGTATATAGATATATATTAGTAATAATTATTTATATTTAGATTTCAACGGAGTTTATCATTTTATTTCCATACGCATTAATAAAATCGTGATATTGTAATTGTGTGTAATTTGGGGTTAGTTTTGTGAAGAGATTAAAAAGTATAGACATGACAAGTTGACCAGTGTGTGTTGACCAGTTGAACAGTGATGACATAATTATTATGGTACTGAGACGAGGTCCGTAATTGTTGGCCTTTTGGAAAAACTCAGAGCCACACAGCGGGCAATGGAGAGAGCTATGCTCGGAGTTTCTTTGCGCGATAGAATCCGGAACGTGGATATTCACCAAAGAACCAGAGTCTAACTGATCGTCTGCTATGGAAAAGCTAATGTTTTAAGGTTCCACAGTAACAGTTGTTTACAATACGTCAAATGATCTCCTTTCGGCTTAGTACAGTCTATATGCGTAGCCCTGTATAGACATGCATCGGAATTCGTAATGCCCGCTCTACGAGTTTCGAAACTCTACGAATATAGAAATGTGTATCGCCCAAGGATACAATGAAATGATACACGCTAATTATGTATAATAGAGCACGAATCATTGTTACGATACAATATCGTTTGTGTTTATTTTTGTTTAATACATAGCTGAGGTAGTCACTTGATTGTGCAGGGTTACGCGGAAAGGAGTCCATATTATAGGGGTCCATTATGAACAACTTTTAAGAGGGCGTTTTGTCCATACAAACGTATTCTCGTGTTTCCTCCCTGGATAATACCGCTAGAGCTGTATTTTTTTTAAATGAAATGTATCTCCTCTATTTTCATGCTTATATCATTTATTTTTTCTTATAAGTTAACTACTATAAGAATTATGAGCCTTTAAATATTCCAAAAATTGTATTTTTTTTTACCGCCATGTTCAGACGTCTATCAAACAAATTTGACGGGTTTATATAGCAAAAATAAATAACAGAAGCATAGTTCAATCTTTTTTACGACTATTAATTTTAAAAAAATGAAATCGGCCGAGTTTTGAATGAGGAAACAGAAAAATAAGAGACGATGATTTTGTCTACTTTTCGTAGGTATAATCGACCCGAGCTGCAGTTGTCCCTCTTGCGCTCTACGGGGAGAGGCTTGAGGTCAAGAGACAGCAATATATTTGCTAAATACTTGGCCGTGGGATGCCCTCTTAATACCGAAGCGGATCTGAAATCCCGAAAAATATTTCTGTTCCATAGAAAATGGCGATTCACACTTACAGCTATTTCATTAAAAACGGTCATTGACACTCGACAAAATGTATGGAACAGCTGATATTTTCGTGATTTCAGGGTTGGTCCCATAGTAAAAGTTGTTCATAATGATGAGTACAATGACCTCCTTTCGGCTTAGTACAGTCTATATGCGTAACCATGTATATGTATGGTTATTTAGTAGGTAATTAATTTCTTAGTTAAATAGGTAGGTAATTAAAAAAAAGTTTTGTAACTTTAATTCCAAGTAGAAACACACAACAATAATAACAGTTAACAATGCCAATTGCTAAATGACTATCTAAAACAATACATTTCATCACAACGAGTTCAGGAGAACGAGATTAGAACGCAAGGCCGGGTTAATTGCTTGTATCGGACATTTCATTACGTTCGGGGACATACGGGTAAGTATACCAGCGAGCAATTGAAAATTATGCATGGTGAAAATAAATAGATAGATAGATAGAAACTCTTTATTGTGTACACCAGAAATAAAAATTACAACACGATAGAAACGCTTACGAGCTAGTGCCACAAGTGGCGGCCTTATCGCTAAAAGCGATCTCTTCCAGGCAACCATTGGATGGAAAGAATTTACGTAACAGAATCGACGGGGGATGCTAAAACACTTTTAATGATACCATTAAATAGATACTACTAAATGATACATAGTATAATATATATATATATATATATATATATATATAAACACACATAATACAGACGCGACAAGTAACTATGAAAAGAAGTATAAATATGATACATGAGAAAATTATGCATTATGGAAATGATATATCGAAAAACATATTTATTTAGTTGATTGAATCAGGCGTTATTTTGCGGAAGAACGTCTTCAAAACTGTTTTACTGTCACATCTCTAGTATATTTCCGCTTTTACGTCGCAAGTACAATAAGAAAATCGGGATATATTATTTTACTCTATGGATATTCGTTCAAGATGCAATTATTCATCCTCATCATCATCAGCCGGAAGACGTCCACTGCTGATCATAGGCCTCCCCCTTTAACCTCCACACTGAACGACAGCCTGCCTTTTGCATCCACTGGATGCCCACGACTCTCACAATATCATCGGTCCATCTAGTGGGAGGCCTCCCTACGCTGCGTCTTCCGGTTCGTGGTCTCCACTTCAGAACCTTTCTTCCCCATCGGTTATCGGTTCTTCGAGTGATGCAATTATTCCTTAACCTAAAAAAACAAGTAATTACATATAAAAAAAAATTGCCTAACCTGAATCAAAAGTGAATTAATTCTGCAACAAAAATCGTTATAATATTTTTTAATAATGATATTAATTTAAAAATATATTTTCAGCAATTAATGTACAAAGATTATAAATTAATTTAAATGTAAAAGAAATTAACAATTATTATGTCCCTTAGTGGACTTTGTGCATATTTATTTTATTTATTGGCACACCAAAGAAATTATGGTTAAATAATTTAAAACTAGTAGAGTATAGATACAATTTTGAAATAAACCATCTTGCTAAATTTTATGACACATGAAGAAAATGATGCGTTGTGAAAATGACATTTGGAGAAAAACATTGACAGTGCAAACGGTGCTGTCATGTTGAGCTTTCGGGACCCAAGTCAAAAAATAGACCACACGAATTACTTTTGTTTTGCTTGATTGATTTTTCATACGTGTTGTTCTTCAATTAATTTATAGTAATAATTTTGACATAATTTAAAAACAATTTGTTTGTGACATACATTTTAACCGTTCTTTTTTATCCATACATTACCTATAAATTTTTACCCATTCATTAATAAATTTGTACAGCTCTGCATGAGACAGTTTGTATGTTGGAATTGTAAGAATGAACATGTCCAAACCACTATGTATAAAATATACCTGAGCTTGTCAGTATATCTTCCCGTATGTTTCCAATCTGAGTCACATACCACATTGCGGAGATCTTGTAATTATAATGATATTAAGTACCGACTCGTAATAATATCGCAATATATTGATCTTGGAGACTGAATAATGTACTATCACACGCTGTGACCTACATCTGCGGCGACTCTCTGACGTAAATACCTAATCAAAGTGACAACTTGCTTGCTGGGACTCAACACTTTGTTACAAACCCGCTGTTACGCTGTTCCTTTCATGTCCTCTATTTCCGTCAAAACTGAGCTGGTTTTTGTTTTTTCCGTTATTAAATGTTGAGCTTTGACTATTTTTTTTTACAGCGTACCTACAGCAAACCACCAGGGCCCCGATTCTACTAAAGAAATTGTTTTTAATTGTAATTGTTGCGATTTAAATTGACAGTTTTAAATATATTTTTTATATTAGAATAATACAAAAAAGTAAAAGTAAAAAAAAAAAAAAAAAATTTACTGTCAATTTTGAGGCAATAATAAAAAAAAATCGCAACAATTACAATTTAAAGACAATTTGTTTGGTAGAATCGGTGGGCAGGTTCACACCACGGAGGTTTTACATAGTTCTTCATTTCACAGAGTAAAAAGTTTCTGATATGGTACGGACCTACATGCTCGAAGAAAACAAAAAAGTAAGTTCGATGGTATTTTTGACATGGGACTGGTTCGATTTTAAATTACTTTACTAGGGAGGCAAAATCATATTTACCGCCCGCGTTTTGACGCAACCCACCGAGCGCTAGTGATAAAAATGTAAAATCATGCATGTTCAGCAATTATTTCAAAATTAAAATTTCATCTTGTTTATAATAACTTCATGTTTACTTCATTATACGATTCTAACTGAATCTGAGTAAAACTAAACAATGGGAATAACTCGATCCGTAAAACCTGTGTAATTGAATACTATCTATCGGAGAGGGGTCCGCAATTGCTTCTTCTACCAGGGTTGTCACTCATCATCATCATCATTTCAGCCGTAGCCGTCCACTGCTGGACATCGGCCTCCCCATCGATCTCCAAAATGGCCGGTTGGAAGCGGCCTGCATCCAGCGTTTCCCTGCGGTCTCTTTTAGGTCGTCTGTCCATCTTGTGGGTGGACATCCTACGCTGCGCTTACCGGTCTGTGGTCTCCATTCGAGAACCTTTCGGCCCCATCGACCATCTGTTCTGCGTCAACTGGTAACACACACTGGTCGAAGACTTTCGTCGGTATTTTGGACGAGAAGACGTTGCGAAGTTTACCAAACGCTGCCCAACCGAGTTGGATTCGCCGATTGACCTCTTGGGTTGTCACTGCTGCATCGTAATTCGTAATCAGTCCACATCAAAGGCCTAGCCAGGTTTTAATTGAGGTAGGCAACAAATAACAAAAAAAATTATTATTAATAAACGTTTTGTTTTATGCCATAGGTGGCAAACATGCTGACGGGCCGCCTGATGGTAAGCAATCACCGTCGCCTATGGATACCTGCAACACCAGGGGCATCACAGATACGTTGCCGACCCTTAAAGACTCTATTAACAACCCTTTTGACAAACCACATGTTATAGTTACTCGGAAATGCCGCAGAATAGCTCATTCCACAAATTGCAGGTGTGAGGCAAAAAAGATTCATCTCATAAAAAGACTCATTAGCCGAGAGAGCAACACAAACTTCAATGTAAGGTTATTATAAGAATGTCTTTGAGATTATGGTAATGGAAAACCTGATCACTTTTAGCTCATGCTAAAAGTGATAGGGTCTAGACAAGAGCCACACACTGTTAGCGTTCACGCCTGCGGAAAAATGAAATTGTATGAAAATGACATTGACAATGACATTAGCTTCAGATAATTTTATCTCATGCTAATGTCATTGTCAATGTCATTTTCATACAATTTCATCTTTCGGCAGGCGTGAACGCTAATAGTGTGTGGCCCTTGTCTAGACCCCCAGGTAGCAGCCGCCACTTTTTGCACTAGCGCGAAATATTACCAGATATTTCTTCAAGGCAACAATTGCATTGCAAAATTTAAGTGACCGTGCGATGCGTAGCAACCCTATCGTTTGATCAGAGATTGGGGTTCAAACTAGATACCTATCTATCTATACAAATCTGATAGTCACCCCTTCACCGAAATAAATATGCTTTATCCAATTTGATTGTGCTCGATTTCAAAGTAGGGGATGTATTTTATTCGCTTAACAAAATACTTGATGATATGATAATTTTGATGTCAATATTTAATGGGTGTACAAATCAATTCATTTACTGTGTTCCGCAGTTTCACCCGCGTTATAAACCTCCTCGAAGAAAACTCCTTGTTAGCGACAGCAACCTCTTTATAGACTTAGATGACAATTTCTTTTATTTTTTTCTATGATGTGCCATGTTCAATATTTATTCTAGTTTTTTGGAGGGAAAATATTAAAACACCAATTATAAAACTGTTGATTCGATCGCTACCAAATTTAACAGGATCACTCACTGGGCTAATCTAAAGATTGTCTGAAAATTTTATCAAAACCGGTTAAGCTGTTTCGGACTCCATATAGGGAACATACATACGTACTCATTGTCATACATACTTTACATACACTCATTGCCTATAGATATTGACGATATTATAGTAAACGTTAGCAGGTTTTGCAGTCAGTTGTCCAATAAAATAAATCCTCTGACTCTCCCACCTTTACTGAGAAAGAAAAAAGAAAGAACATTCCTAAAACAAAACTCAAACAAAAAGTTTGACAATGACTATAGACTATTTTTGTCTCACAATGACCCCTGACGTCTGACCCGTGTGAATCTCTGGCGTCGTGACGCGACGTTCGATTTTCAAAAATATTTAGGCGCGAACGTCACGCGCCGCTGATTGGTGGGAATTCGACCGTTGATGAGCGATCACGACCGACGTTCCAATTTTAAAATTCTATCTATTGATTGTGACTTTGTAGTTTTACGGTTTATTTTTTATTCTTGACCCTGGCTGACTAATTACGCTAGCTGTATGAAGCCAAAAAAAAGTTTTTGCTTACGAAAGAGTTTTATTTACGAAAAAGCTTAGAGCTTGAGATTTATTTATATTATTATTATTCTATTTAACATTGCTGATTACTTTTTTTATTTAGAATTGTATCGTGTCACTATATTTTGATTTTATTACCTTCATTTATTTTTATATTTATGTCTACCTTTAATTGTATGGGTTATTTTGTTGCTTGAGATAAATTAATTTGAATTTGAATGAGTTTTTTTTTCCAGTAATCAATAAAATTGATAGAACAATAAAGAATTTATAATAAATGTTTTCAATGACTCTCCGGATATAAAGGTGACATAAAAGACATTATTTTTAAATATTTTTTTCTTTATTCGACAATAACGAAGCAATAGCACTCTGCACTGCAAGTATCGTTCTTTATCGATCGTCAAATTTGATAGTTGAGGTCGTCAAGTTCGACAAAGTGCAATCAGTACTCGCTATGTACGACTCTAAGGCATTTTATCGAATTTGACGATCGATAAAGAACGATACTTGGGGCTCTGGGGTGCAAGTACCGTTCTTTTAGCGATCGTCAAATTCCCTAAAATGCCATAGAATCGATCACAGCGAGTACTGAAAAAATGGCATATTATCGAATTTGACGACCTCAACTGTCAATTTGACGATCGATAAAAGAACGGAACTTGCACTGCTGGTTTGTTGAGCCAAAGACAGAAGTTTGTTTTTTTTCTTCTTTAAACTTATGCAGCAATAGCGCACTCTGATTTGTCAAGCCAAAGACATCACTCACTCGTTCACTCGTGACTTACAGACACCCAGATTGCTAGTTCACATAGAGACAGACATACCAATCCCTCCGTTCGCACTCGGATAAAACCCCTAATAGTCATCATTTGTTATTCATTAAAACATAGTGAATCAGCCAGTAAAGTCTGACCTAACATCAACGCATTTGTCATCCATTGACTTGTAACAGCAACCACTTTGTCATTACCGGGTATGTTTTATTCTATGCAAATTTAACCGCAGAGATAAACTGGTTACTAAACCTGTGTCTACATGGTTTATTGCTGGCTTCTCAAGTAGGTTCAGTGACTAGCAATGATAATATAACTGAGGGTTATATCATTATTAGCCGCTAACCCTGAAGGCTTTACACGCACTGGGAGTGGAACATTTAAGCAACATTTCAGCTCAATCGGTTGAGTATAACTGGTCTAAAATTCAGTTGCAAGATTTGTCTTACACATACATCTTATAGGTATAATAGGTACCACAGAAAAGAAACATTGTTTTGTTTAAATTAGAACGGCTGTCAAAGCATTTTTTTTAAGAAATTTGTAGCCAGTTGCACCCATATAAACGGAACATCAGTCATTCGAAATCAGTTAGCAACTGTGATGCGGAGTTCGACGCGTTGATCTAAATAAGAATGTTCAATCAAGGTTCACTCATAATGCTTGGTAACAGATTTTCCTTCTTATTTCCGTTCTATTTACTTCTCTTTTCTCTCCTAGTACTACATACATACTAACAGGGCAAGTTGAATAAAAGCTTTTAAAAGAGGTCGTGGATGATGATGATGATGATGATGATGATGGAATAAGTATTGTACCAATCTGCATGCACCTTAATAATTAAGTAAGCTGTCACATTAGTCAAGTAAAAAACATTATACCATGGAATAAAGATGTTAAAACTTGAATACTAATTCACTTTGACAAATTTAATCTGGTAAATTAATGGATGTAAGATAAAAGTAGCTTTTAAACTTTCGCGATTTGAACACGTGTTTTAAATGTCTATCAGAACGTATCACGCATTATTTTGTTTAGGTAAAAAGGTACATACAGCGGGCAGTGGAGAGAGCTATGCTCGGAGTTTCTTTGTACCATAGAATCTGGAACGTGGATATTCGCCAAAGAACCAGAGTCACCGACATAGCTGTTAAAAGCAAGTTTAAGTGGCAATGGGCAAGCCACTTACACGAAGAACCGATAACCGATGGGGAAGAAAGTTTCTTGAGTGGAGACCACGAACCGGAAGACGTAGAGTAGGTAGGCCTCCCACTAGATGGACCGAAGACATCGTGAGAGTCGCGGGCATCCAGTGGATTCAGATGGCAAGCTGTCGTTCAGTGTGGAGGTCTAAGGGGGAGGCCTATGTTCTGCAGTGGACGTCTTCTGGCTGATGATGATGATGATGATGAGGTACATACCTTACGCTCGACGTTTTGGCCATGTTACAATTGTCATGGCTTACTAAAATCTGCGGGTGATTCTGGCGAGAAGAGCGGGTGTTATATACTTCTACCCTCACTTTTTTTAAATTCTTTCCTCTGTGAGGATTTTGGCGTTGCACTTCTTATGTATTTGTTTTGTGCATAACAATGCATATTCTGTGAAAATTTCACCTGGCTATCTATTACGGTTCAAAAGATACAGCCGTTAAAAGGTGGAACAGACAGACATACAGACAGCGTAGGTTTAGTAGAAATAGGGTCTTGTTTACCTCCTGTGGGTACGTAACCCTAAAAACAACAAAAAATAATAATAATAATAATAAAAATAATAATAAAAAAATTACCGCTGTCATCGAAAGTCCATTTTTTCACAGTTCAGTTTTATAAATTATTTTTTGCCATAAAGATTATCACAATCAACAAGATATTGCTATACAAAAGGAAAATAAACATAATAGATCATTGTACACCAGTTAAACAACCAAACAACCAACAAAATACATTAAAAATGAAGAAACGAAGAAAATTTTATTACTTTGACACATGTTGTCAAAATTTGGAAAATGAAAAATATATGAAATAACAAGGAAATACCAATAAATAATGATCACAAGATCACGGACGAAACAAGCGGACACAAAGAGCGCACGCCTTCCATCACCGCCCGCCTCGTCGTCGTCTCCGAGCACCTCGTCGGGTGAAGATGAGTACCACACCACCCGCGAGGCAAGCGGCTCGTCGAGCGACACGAGCGGGCCTGGGACACCGCCGCCACCTCCACCTGCGCGACGGGGACGTCCCCCGCTGCCGGCACGCTTGGGGCTTGTGGGGCATTCTGCCACACGCCCGGCCCCCGCTACCGGTGGTGTAGTGCGTCGCATGCGATGGTCTACAATAATGAATGAAGACTGCATGCGCGCCTATTACAGGGCTACAGAGGGAGGAACAAACTTGTCAGCGTATTGTGCCAGGATGCTGCCTTTGTTTCAGGCTCTTCAACCAACCATCACCGTGTCCGCCCAGCGACTATCGGATCAAGTGCGGGCTATCCACCGGTGTAAGCTGCTGGATGACTCTGTGCTTGATCGGCTCCGCCAGGAAGAACTACGTGCTCGCCCAATTCCTGTCTCGACGCGGGACCCGCCCGTCGCGTCGTCTGCCCCGACATTGGCGTCAGTGCCGGCGTCGGTGGTGACACTAGCGGCATTGGCGGATCCTGTAGTCGATGAGGGAGATTTGGCGAGTGGTGTTTCTGACCAGGTGAGAGAGCAACTGAGGGGGGCTTTGGAGGACGCGATTTCACAGTATCGGTTCACACCCGATTCTAGGCCGCGACTACCACGTTTGTCCACCCATAGGCGTAACTTGGCGTTAATGGGAGCCTTGAATGCTTTGCTAGCTCCATATTTGCGGGCTAGCGAAGATTTAGTTGATACTCACTCGATCTTGTACTGCGGTGCCATCGCGGCGTGTCGCGTTGCACGTGTTAAGTTCCCGGACACTAACCGTGCACCGCGAACCGCCGGGGGGGTACCCGCATGGCAAGTGCGGATCGAGCGGCGTATCAGCACGTTCAGGACTCTCATTGCAAAGCTAGTCTGCTTCAGGCGGGGGAATAATCGCCCCCGAGTCATGCGTTTCGTGACTCAGGCATTCGCTGGGACCGATATAAGGCCTCAGCACTATCTAGCCAATGTTACGGAACGCATCGACTATCTGAAGCAGAAAGTCTATGCATGGGCAAACCGTATTCGCCGCTACAGAGAGCGTGTGGATAGATATTGGCAAAATCGCCTCTTCCAAAGTGACCAAAGGAAGGTGTACCGAGGCTGGGAGGAAACTGACCAACGTGTGAGTGACGGGCAGCTGCCGGATGCAAGCGCCATGATTAATTTCTGGCGCGGTATCTGGTCGATGCCCGTCGAGCACACGGAGGGTGATTGGATGCGTGTTGTCGAGCGGGAATGCGAGTCCATCGAACCCATGGGGTCTATTTTAATAGACTCATTAGACGTTAGTTGTGCGATCCGTACGGCACAGAACTGGAAAAGTCCTGGGCCGGACGGGTTGCACAACTTCTGGATAAAATGGATTCGATGCTCGCATGACCGCTTGGCGACACAATTCCAAGAAGCCCTTGAGCTCGGTTCCCTTCCCAGCTTCATGACCACCGGTGTCACCTTCCTGCTCCATAAGTCCGGTAGTACCACGGAAGCCAAAAACTACAGACCCATCACGTGCTTGCCTACCATCTACAAGCTCCTTACATCCATTTTGAGAAATAAAATTAACGCGCACATTGTTGCGAACAACGTTTTGGCCCATGCTCAAAATGGATGTAGGGTTGGGTCCCGTGGTACTAAGGAGCTCCTCCTCATCGACACCGCCATTAGTCAGCAAGTCCGGCGTAACAAGGGAGCCCTTTCCGCTGCCTGGATTGACTATAAGAAGGCCTATGATTCAGTGCCTCATTCATGGCTAGAGAGGGTTTTAGAGTTGTATAAAATTGATACAACTCTAAAATCATTCTTAGGCGCATGTATGAGGCAATGGACCACAGTCCTTCGTCAACCAGGTGGTGGGGATGGCGCCTTTGGCCCGCAGGACTTGTTAAGGATTGAGCGGGGCATATTCCAGGGCGACAGTTTTAGTCCATTGTGGTTTTGCCTAGCTCTGAACCCTCTCAGCACTCTGCTGAGGGATTCAGGACTAGGCTATCGACTTCGAAGAGATGGTCAAGTCATCTCTCACCTGCTGTACATGGACGATCTCAAGCTGTTCACACCGAAACGCCAAGACTTGGTGGAGCTGCTAAAAATCACAGAGGTTTTTAGCAGTGCCATCAGGATGGAGTTCGGTGTAGACAAGTGTGCGGTCATGCATGTACAGCGAGGAAAAGTTGTGAATTCTCCAAATTTACAGCTTTCTGAGGTGATGACTCTCAGATCTCTCTCCGACGCCGAGACCTATAAGTACCTCGGTATGTCAGAGTCGTTGGGTATATCGGTAGAGAACATCAAGAAATCGGTGAAGGAACGCTTCTTTTGTCGCCTTACAAAAGTACTTAACAGTCTTTTGTCTGGCGGCAACAAGGTGCGTGCCTTCAACGGTTGGGTGATGCCTTTGCTGATATACTCCTTTGGCATATTGAGGTGGACTCAAACTGAGCTGGACGCCCTGGACAGGAGGGTCCGTCAACTGCTCACATCACATCGCATGCTACACCCACGCTCGTCTGTTATGAGACTGTACATTCCGCGGAAGTGGGGGGGTCGAGGCTTTTTAAATGCCAAGAACCTACACAACCGCGAAGTGTGCAGTCTCAGGGATTTTTTCCGTAACAGCGAGAGTGGGATGCATCGTGATGTTGTGGCTGTTGACAGGGGCCTCACGGTGCTCTCCTTGGCAAACGAGAATTGGCGTAAACCATCGGTGCTGAGCATCGAAGATCGCAGGGATGTATGGAAGGGCAAGGAGCTGCACGGGCGGTTCTATCGGGCCTTAACAGGGCCCGATGTGGACTTGCTTGCGTCGGTGAACTGGCTACGATTCGGTGATCTCTTTGGGGAAACCGAGGGTTTTGCCTGTGCAATTGCGGACGAAGTTATCAAGACGAACAACTACCGGAAATATATCATGAAGGACGGTACAGTCGACATCTGTCGGGCATGCCACCGTCCCGGAGAATCTCTCCGTCATATCATTTCCGGTTGTTCGCATCTTGCTAACGGCGAGTACTTGCACAGGCATAACCTAGTGGCCAGGATCATCCACCAGCAACTTGCCCTTCGATATAGCCTTGTCGAGTCTGAGGTGCCGTACTACAAGTACGCACCAGCGCCAGTTCTCGAAAATGGTCGTGCTTTGCTCTATTGGGACCGCTCTATCATCACGGACAGGACTATTGTCGCCAATAAGCCTGATATCGTGTTGGTCGACCGATCCCAGCGCCGGGCAGTGCTCGTCGACATCACCATCCCACATGACGAGAACCTCGTGAAGGCCGAGAAGGACAAACTCAGCAAGTACCTTGACTTAGCTCACGAGGTTACCGCCATGTGGGATGTTGACTCGACGATCATTGTCCCGATAGTAGTATCGGTGAACGGTCTTATAGCGAAGAGCCTCGACCAACATCTTAAGAGGCTCTCGCTAGATGGTTGGGTCAAGGGTCAGATGCAGAAGGCGGTAATCCTGGACACGGCACGTATTGTCAGGAGGTTCCTCACTCTGCAGCCCTAACCACCGGTAGCTTGGGCCCTGCCCCGCTGCCGGCGGCACTCTAGGTTTAGGTTTTTTTATAATATTTTGTTTTTATAGGAAATATTGTAAAAAAACGTAAATTTAAGAAGGAAAATAAATATCTGAATAATAATAATAATATTTATTGCAGTTTTTTGGTAAACCTAGATGTAATACAGACATAATCTGTTCTTAATCATAATCATCATCCCACATCTGGTGGGTTACCATAATCTCAAAAACATTCTTCCATCGACTTTTGTCTCGCTCTCTCATTAGCCGAAAGATCATTATAAAAATATTTTTGAGATTATGGTAACCCCACCAGGCCACAGTAATCTGTCGAACTTTGGCCTCTTCCAAGTCAGCCCGATCTTTAAAAATAACAAATTAAAACAAACCTCAACAAATAACTTCAAATAAAATTAGTTTATTAATAAATTACAAAGGTTTTTTCTCGTTTATTATTTAAGTTATCGTTAAATTTTCCCACAAGTCGGCCCGTTTGAAGTTCTGAAGACTTGTAACGTTATTTAAAACAAATAACAAATATTTGACAGGATATAGCTCTGTGGTACAAGACACGCGCTGGGCCGGTCTTATTTGCGTTAAGGTTGGCATATTGGATACCTTCAAATGTAAGACGCCCAATAAACCAGCCAAGTGCGAGTCTGGCTCGCTCATTGAGGTTTCCGTAACACCACAAAATACAATAATTATCAATAAAAAAGGCTTACCTACGCTGCGTTTTCCGTTTTGTGGTCTCCGCTCAAGAATCTTTCTTCCCCATCGGTTATCAGTTCTTAGAGTGATGTGGCCTGCCCATTGCTACTTTAACTTGCAAATTTTAATAGCTACTCTGGTTCTTTGGGGAATATTCACTTTCCGGATTCCATCACGCAAAGAAACTCCAAGCATAGCTCTCTCCATTGCCCGTTGTGTAACTCTTAGTTTTTACAAAAGGCCAACAGTTAAGGACCACGTCTCAGTACCATATGTCACACAACACACACTTGTCAAAAACCCTTGTTTTTAGGCACTGTGGTATCTGGGAAACTGAAATCTTCTCGTTTTTTACAAATTATTTTTACCCATAGCTAAAATATAATAATTAGTATGTACCTAACAGTACGCGGAGTAAGCTTGGCAGACCTGCAGTGCAAGTACCGTTCTTTATCGGTCGTCAAATTCGATAAAATGCCATAGATTCGATCATAGCGAGTACGGATCAAATGGCATATTATCGAATTTGACAATCTCAACTGTCAAATTAGACGATCGATATAGAACAGTTTGGAAGGCTTTGGTATTCAATGTAGCGTCGTCAACGCGAGTGCTCTACCCGCGCCCATATGACACATCTCGACAGCCGGTGTTCAAGGAATTGACCTGTGGAGAAATATTGTATTGTCAGCTTGTTCGAAGGTTGTTACAGAATAAATGAAGCGGATACAGGATGGGAGGAGACACGCGCAAATAATGAAGGTGTTTCTGATTTCAGGTTTCGGGAACAACCTTTTCAAACTACAAAAGAGCTCAAAAATTCAGGAAATCGTTCATATTTATTTATTTAATAACTTCGACGAAAATAAAATGTATGGACGGGCCATAACCATATAACTTGCTCAGTAAAAACGAGTCAAAATCGTCGGACATATACTTCAACACCTAATTATAACCATGTACAGTACATTGGTTACAAAAAATAGACAGCGGTTTTTTGTTGTTTATTTACGAAGTAACCGATTCACTCGTGATTTGAAGACACCTAGATTGTAACTATCGGGGAACACCCATTCAGGCAGCGCATTCCACAGACTAGCAGTTCGCACAATAAAAGTGTAATCAAAGCGCTTCGTGCGGGTTTTTGGAATATCAACCATAAAGCGGTGTCGATTTTTCGGGCCCGCTCTAGCAGTCCGATAGAAAAATGTGCAGGAGAATAAATCCTGCAGATCCGATGCACACTCTCCGAAATGTATCCGAAAAAAAACTTACAGTCGAATCGATAATCTCTATTTGAAGTCGGTTAAAAAACGATAGACTGGCAACTTTGCGCTGATGCAAATCAAAGGGTTCCTATTCACCATATAGGTACTCTACGGTAGTCTAAGACGTCGTACGTACCTCGACGTACCGTAGTCTCTACTACGGTACTCTAAGAACGCGGGTGTAACCGCAATGCACAGCTAGTTATACCTGACTGCATCTAAATACCTTGTTAACTTTAAACATGATAAAAACATCTCTCGCACATTAAAACAAAAAATAATAGGTAATCTTTGCATCTTTGCAGACTACAAAATAACATAATAAATAACATATTCATGCTGCCAAAGATCTGAAACTACAGATATGCCCATTCAAACATTTACGTTTCAGTAATAAGTACTTAAAAAAATTGCGCCACTATCGACTGCAAAATTGTAATTGAAGTGACATAAAACTATAAAATTGAGTAACATAGATAATGAAAACAATAGACGTATTAAAAATATAGTTCCTGTATCTCAAGCTAAAACAAAGTTTGCAAGTATGTAATTTAAGAGGCGTTCAGAGTTTATATACAATAAAATAAATAAAAAATTAAACATTTGCAATAAACAGTATTATGAGTGTAAATCTATCATTACTGACTGGCTAAAATTATCTTCCTTTGAAAAATCTGAGGTATTTTTACAGACAGTTACTTAAAAAGTATCTAACTATATTATCCCCTCCCCCCCCCCTCTCTCTCTCTCTCTCACACACACACACACACACACGAACACACACGCACACACTACACACACACACACAATTTGGTTTTTGTACGTTTTAATTAAAGTAAAACTATATATCCATATGTTATATTATAATTAATGTAGAGACGGAAGAGCGGGGCCCTCTGGCACAGACATTTTGTCTAAAAGAGGGCTCCTGCCTACATTTTATATTTTGTAAATCGTGTTCTTTTTAATTATCTTGCCATCGAGATTATATTGTGTTGCAGAAAGTTTTGTAACACTTGTATAAGTATGCCAAATTTTTACTTTAAATTTAAAACTAAATATTGTAACTAATATGAACAGTGGTAAAATAAAATAATGTTATTATTATTATGACATTATGACCAACAAAGTCGGACAACTGTACACACGACGGTGAGCAGTACAGGGTTACCTAGAAAGGTAGTAAATAAGCCGAAATGAGGTAATTGTACCAGTAAGTTATCGTGAATAACTTTTACACAAATCAAAAATCAAATATATTAAGACAAATCGTAAAATCACGAGAAAAACTACTGCCTCCAAAAAAATGGTAATTGATGAAAATAAAACGGCTGATGTTTTCGGGATTTCAGATTTGGTTACATTGTACAATGACCTCCTCTTGTCTTGGTAGGTTATTATTGTTCCAACTTCAACTGCATCATCGCTTTCCATCAGGTGAGATATCGATCTAACCACCACCGTTCCATTTAGCCCTGTATACTAATGCTCTCTGAGTCGATACTTTTGAAAGTTCCACTAGCCCGGTCCTTACCAAGTAATGTTTAAGTCAATGCATGCAGTAAAAAAATCACACATACTTTATGCACAATTACAAGCTAAAGCGTCTTAAAGATCTTTACCCATATTAAGCTTCTTAGCTTTTTTGTAGACTCTATGAATCGTACTGCAGTAGGCTTAGTCCCAAATTTGATAGTTTTTGAAAAGTTTTTTCGTTTACGTTTTGTTCCATACATTGCTGGGCTGAAAGGTATTCGAAAACTTTTTTCGTATTAGAGTGAAGCAATCTATACCGCCGATTACTACCGATTTTAGTTCCTCCGCGTTTCCGCTGGAGGCGCTTTACTAAAATGTATGGAACAATACGTAAACGAAAAATGTTTTCGAAAACTATCAAATCTGGGACTAAGCCTACAGTAACTCAAGTCGACATAGTTTTTCTAGTTCGCTGTCAGCCCAGAATGTCGCTTCACCGACCTCATGATCTTCCTTGATCTTCTGGCCGTACTTTACGGGTAGGAACCACAAGGCTAGGAAGCATCGGGGTGCTCTTTGTCGGTTCTGTAACTAATCTCGGATGTTCCATTCGTCCAGAATAAAACACAATTTAACACGAATAAAACAGATGAGGCATCACAGCAGCCATTTTTATTTATCATTAAATCATGCCTACGTAAATATTATGACTCGTGGCAATGAATACGATTAGAAGCATCGTCAATTTTCCTTCGAAATTTTGCAAATATGCGCGTTTATAAATAGTCACCGCCGTTTGTCTTATCATCATCAGCGTATCATCTTCCCACTGCTGGGACACAAGCCTTCTCTCAGAGAGGATGGGCCCTAACCCACCATGCTGGCCCAGTGCATGTTGGTGAATGTAGTGTCTTTGAACTTTTTTTAGGTTCTTGGACATAGCGGTTTCCTCAGGATATTTTCCTTCACACTTTTTGAGCAATGGCATCGAAATTTCACATAGGTCACTTCATCGTCATGATCATCATTTCAGCCGTAGGACGTCCACTACTGGACATAGGCCTTCCACATCGATATTTATCATTGAAGGGGGGGATTGCCAATACTCGCCACGCTTGGCAGGCGGGTTGGCAAGCGCAGTCGGTATTTTTATACTCAGAAGACGCTGCTGCCCGTCTTTTGGTTGATCCCTTAGCCAACTTCTACGGCACCTACGGGAAGAGAAGGGGGAGGTATATTCTTAGGCCGGGCCTCCACGGCATAGGTAACTTATTGAGGTACTAAATAAAGTGATTGGTGCAAGGCGGAGAATCAAATCTAGTGCCGCCAGATTGTAAATCGCGCATGCTACCTCTTGGCCATCATAGCTCATATCATCGGCCGCCGTTTGTAAAATGGGGAATTATACAATCTACCGTCAACAAAAATATACAGAACGCTATGTGCAAGCTTTGATTATAATATATAATCCGATCATAAGAGGCCGGCAACTATATAACAAACTTCCAGAAGCGATACAAACACTGACGAGTGACACCGTTTTTCTTAATAAAGTCAGACTCCTGTTGCTGGACAAGACGGTTTACACAATAAAAGAATTCTTAGACAATGACTACGGATAATAATTTATGTTGATATTTATGGAGTTCTGTACCTACCTATTTGATTGTAAATTGTAAATACTGCCCCTATACAGCAGGTTTAATAATTATATAATAGGGTGTTAAGTTTCTCCTATTAATTTGAATGTGAAACAATTATTATGAACAACAATTTTTAATATGAATTTAAGTGAATTGTATTTTGTTCTTGACGAGACATAGCGTGCACCACATGGGTATTATTGCTTTTAGGCAATAGTATTTAGGAGTGTTCGTTGTTTGAATAAATTATCTTATCTTATCTTATCTTATACATGAGTATATTATCAAAGTGTGAAAGTATCCATGTATTGTGGCAGAGTAGTATTTGCTTTCCTTGGTTAAATACTCGAAATAGTGAATTGAGTTACTGCTGTTAGCATGTAGAATGCAGATAGACCTTTCTACAAGAAACCGGTCGGGCCTATAAGGCGTTTATGTTAATGGCTCTGGACAATTATTAATAGACATTGTTCCATCGGCGGCTCGTTGACACGCGAACTTGTGCCTTAAAGGCATTTCGCGGATGAAGCTGTAAAATTATAGACTTGATTATTGGGTATTTAGTGATTCATATCCACAGTCATATTTATCCTACTCATCATCATCATCATCAATAAAATTATCGTCGTCAATATTAGGCTACTAAACAAAGGTCTCTCCCAAATCTTGCCACTCAGCACGATCTCCTTTTCAGCCGAAAGGGGGTCATTAATTGTCATCATCATCATTTCAGCTTATCATGTTCCCACTGCTGGGACGCTGGCCTTCTCTCAGAGAGGATGGGCCCTAATCCACCATGCTGGCCCAGTGCATGTCGGTGAATTTCATATTTCTTTGAACTTTTGAGGTTCTTGGAGATACCGGTATCCTCACGATGTTTTCCTTCACCGTTTTTCAGCGCTGGCATCGAAACTGCACGTAATTCATTTAGGACAATTTAGGTAGTAAATAAGTGATTGGTGCAGGGTCGAGGATCGAACCGGGTGCCCTCAGATTGTTAAGCGCGCATGCTACCGCTCGGCCACCATCGCTTCATTAATTGTACCCATCTTTTATCGAAATATGATGGGGGGATGGGAGTCAAAGCCCAGAAATTCCGCTGTATCAGGCCACCTGCTGAAAAGGGGGAGGGTTGCAATGTCAAGATGGCGTATCTTGTAGTTCTCATGGCCGGCCTAGATAGCTGGAGATATTCCGTAGAGTCGGATTTGCTCGAGCTCCAAGAAACAACGCGAGACTCAGCAATTTCTGACCAAAATATGAATTTGGTAATGTTTGTCTTAACCACGCAAATTAATGCAACGCAACTGAAGTTGGCATTGAACCTGCACATAACTTATTTAATTACTAAATAAGACACCGTAAGGTAACCGGTATGTCTACCTCAAAAGTTCAAAGACATAATTATGAGATTCACCAAAATGCACTGGGCCAGCATGGTGGATGAGGGTAGGTACATCCTTTCTTTTTCTCTCTCTCTCTCGCTATGAGAGACAGTCTGTGAGGAACATGATATGCTGAAATGTTGATGATGTTGAACTCAAATTGATGTCGTTAACTAGTTAATAGAGTCCTTAAGGGTCGGCAACGTATTTGTGACGACTCTGGTGTTACAAGTAGGTATCCATAAGCGACGGTAACTGCTTACCATCAGGCAGCCTGGCTGATTGTTTGCCACATATGGCATAAAAAAAGTATCATTGTTAAGACAACAAACTGCAAATTGTGCAAAATTATGCAATCGTACTGGTAAAAACGATGAAGCAATACTTTTCTCTGACTTAGCATTGCTTAGTATTAGTGGGTGGTTGAAACGCTTTGTTATTACCTTTATGTGGAACAAGCTACGCCCCGCGGTTGCACCCGAGTATTCGAGTACTAATTTGCAAGTTGAAGTGGCAATGGGTTAGGCCACATTGCTCGAAGAACCGATAACCGATGGGGAAGAAAGGTTCTGGAGTGGAGACCACGAACCGGAAGACGCAGCGTAGGTAGGCGTCCCATTAGATGGAACGACGACATTTTGAGAGTCGCGGGCATCCAGTGGATGCAGATGACAGGCTGTCGTTCAGTCTGGAGTTCTAAGCATATGTTCAGCAGTGGCCGTCTTCTGGCTGAGGACGATGATGAGATATTCCGTCAGAATCTCAATTTTTTTCTGGGAAAAAATTGTATGTCACTCACCGGCCTTCCATCCTCTATATATGCAAAAAAATCACGTTAATCCGTTGCTAAACAAACACAGCTGTCAATTGGTAGTGGGCTTGAGCATTTGGATTGTCTTTAGACCTTCAACGGTCTATGGGCAGTTTAATTAAACTATATTTGTAGTGTTAGTGTTAGCTTGTATTTTGTTTAGTTCATAGTTTTTACCATCATCGGCGTAAAGTTGCTAGTCTGTCGGTTTGTTATTGGATACATTTCGGAGAGTGTGCATCGGATCTGCACGACCTAATTCTCTCCTGCCTATTTTGCTATCGGACTGCGAAAGCTAGATGAGCACGAAAAATGTACATGTTTTATTTTTTCAACTCTGATGGTAAGCGACATTGTGTCATCATCAGCCTCTAACTGTCCACTGCTGGACATAGGCCTCTCCCGATGCACGCCACTGAGCACGGTCGACAGTCCTCTGCATCCAGTTTTTACCCGCCGTTTTACGCAGGTCGTCACTCCACCTGGCCACAGGGTGTCCTACACTACGTTTGCCCTAACGTGGTCGTGCTCATGGCCGTGGTAGCGACATTGCGTACGAGGATCAAACACGTAGACCTAGAAGGTACTCTGGCCTTGAGGACATATAGGTTATGGTTTTCAGAAAACAAGGATGGTGGCAAAGCATTCCAGTCCCTAGCGGTTCGCACAAACCGGCTAGTTGGAGCCGGTGGTATGTCGACTGTACAGGGATGGATTTATGTATTCTCCGACTTGTCATGTTGTAGAATTGGGAAAACCAGGGATTCAAATTGACTTTGACTTTTATCCCGGAAAAATATACCTACTGTTCCTGGAGGAATGTCCAAGTCAAATTCAAATTTCTTTATTTGTCTGTTTTTTTTTTTAATTTTTCCTTTTTTGGCCTCTCCTTTTAAGTGTCCATATGGGTGAAACCGCGGGGCGCAGCTTGTATATATTACATTTCCCGTACAGATGGTAAGCGCAAGTGCATTTAAACGTCCATAACTTTTAGCCTACAGGAAAAGCAAACAAATCGATCTTCAACTTCGCAGACTGCTTCAAAGTTAATGCAATCGCTTTACTCGATAAACAACCTTCATTTTACATAGCGAGACTGCCGGTCTCAATAGATCGATGCAGTTAAGGCCACGCTCAAAAACCACAGCTATCTCACAAGCACGTTCTCGACATTTTTGAAGATAAAAAATCACCGCGAATAATTAAAGAACCGATTGGGCGAAAGAGTTTAAAAAAAAAAAACAATATTTTTCAAGTTTTAACTTATTATAAATCATGTTAATAGTATAATCAGATAGATATTTCTATAATTGCTAATTAACTAAAATGTATCTAGTATACTAATATTATAAAGAGGAAAGATTTGATTGTTAGTTTGTTTGTTTGCATTGAATAGGCTCCGAAACTACTGAACCGATTTGTAAAATTATTTCACTGTTGGGAAGCTACACTATCCCCGGGTAACATAGGATATATTATATTTTCAAAAAAAAAATAGCGATCCTTACTAAAACTCCAATAATGTAACCCAAGGAGTAAAAAAAAAATTACAAAGCCGGGGTGCGTTGCTAATCATTTATAAAATAACTAACTTTGTAATATTTTTTTTGCCTAATAATATGTTATTCTTTGACCGCCACCTCGCCTGATGTTAAGCGATTATACGTTATACTATGGAGCTTAGAAGAAACCGATTCACTCGTGATTTGAAGACACCCAGATTGTAAATATCGGGGAACACCCATTCAGGCAGCGCATTCCACAGTCTAGAAGTTCGCATAATAAATGTGGACTCAAAGCGCTTTGTATGGGTTTTCGGAATACCAACCATAAAGCGGTGACGATTTTTCGTGCCCGCTCTGGCAGTCCGATAGAAAATGGGCAGGTTGTTATTTGCATAGGTATTTACTTTTGTTTTTTTTAGTTATGGCCACAATTTTTTTATATAATTCCTTTCCGTGCACGGTTGCCTGGAAGAGATCGCTTTAAGCGATAAGGCCGCCTGTTAAAAGCCTAGATAATATTTTTATTGTAATGTTTATGTTATCCTTGTTTTGTGGTATTTTAATAAAGAGTCATTGTATTGTATTGTATTTATATACTACTTTAGGGTTATCTTTACCAAGATTTGCCCACCAGAGGGGTTATAAGAGAAAGTAGAATCTGCTATTTTTAAAACAAATAAATAGCCTTGCGCTTGACCACCATCTCGCCTGATGTTAAGCGATGATGCGGTCTACGCTGGTGCACGCTTGCCTAGAAGGAACCGAGTCACTCGTGATTTGAAGACACCTGCTACTTACTACCCTACTCTACTACTCTATAGAATACGCTGCCTGGATGGTCCCGATATTTCCCGATAGCTACAATCTGGGTGTCTTCAAATCCCGAGTGAATCGGTTTCTTCTAGACAAGCGTGCTCCAACGTAGACCGCATCAGGCGAGATGGTGGTCAAACTTAAGCCTATTATTTATTTAAAAAAAAAAACACTACAAATAAATATAACATACATAATTATATATACATATTATTATGTTATACATATAATATAGACAACATACTATATACCTACATAAATTAACCCTAATCTGGCCCAACTAGTCCAATAATGTAACAATAAGTCGGACGGTGTCAGTTCAAGTACTGTCATGCGACAATGTTACACAATAGTGCTGCTCTACAATGCTCTACGTTCACTTTCTAAATATTCCAGCAATGCGATGTTATTAAACATTGGTTAGCATGTTTAAGAATTAGATGTTGATAAGATTATCGATTAATTAACTATTCTAGGTATACCTACATCATCATCATTTCTGCCGTAGGACGTCCACTGCTGGACATAGGCCTCCCCCCATCGATCTCCAAAAGGGCCGGTTGGAAGCGGCCTGCATCCAGCGTTTCCCTGCAGTCTCTTAGGTCGTCTGTCCATCTTGTGGGTGGACGTCTTACGCTGCGCTTACCGGTCCGTGGTCTCCATTCGAGAACCTTTCGGCCCCATCGGCCATCTGTTCTGCTATGTGCCCTGCCCACTGCCACTTCAACTTACTAATCCGGTGGGCTATGTCGGTGACTTTCGTTCGTCTACGGATCTCCTCACAGATTCAATCTCGCAGAGAAACCCCGAGCATAGCCCTCTCCATAGCTCGTTGTGCGATCTTGAGCTTGCAAGGTCCATAGTGAGAGACCACGTTTCACTGCCGTATGTCATCACTGGCAACACACACTGGTCTAGGTATGCAGGGCTACGCATATAGACTGTGCTTAGCCGAAAGGAGTCATTGTACTCATCATTATGAACAACTTTTACTATGGGACCACCCAGAAATCGCGAAAAAAATATTAGCTCCTCCATACATTTTGTTCGAGTGTCAATGAACGTTTTCTCTGAAACAGCTGTTTTTTTCTTTGAGTCAAAGCCTTAAACGTATTTTTTTAAATATTAAACTAGCGGTCTTCCCAAGCTTCGCACGGGTATAGATATGTCTATGTCACCCGGGGATAGAGTAGCTTCCCAACAGTGAAAGAATTTTTCAAATCGGTTCAGTAGTTTCGGAGGCTATTCAATGCAAACAAACAAATCTTTCCTCTTTATAATATTAGTATAGATTAATTGATTTTATCGCGTATTTTTTATTTATTTTTAATGATAAATCGCGTAACTACAAAATCCGATCTACCACCGTATTTCGTCCCCAAATTAATTATATTGCCAACGTAAACTTAAAAATTAGAATTGCTAACTAGTTTCGCATACACCAAGCTAATTTCCATAAGGATATGGCGCTTAAGGAATTTACCTTTTTTTAGGGTTCCGTCGAAACTTTTCTTTTCCTCGCGCGTGTTATCTGCCGCAATACCGATAACGTAATCCAAAAGACAGCTTGGGCACAATATCCCACAGGACTCAAACATCATGAGTGCATGGTATGAATAACTGACCAATCCACTTGATTCACGCCAAAACCAGCCCTTTAGCGGAAACTATACTTACTAAAGCAGTGACATTATTGCCCCCTTCGACCAAAATAAAATGAATGGACAGGCCTAGAAGAAGCGCATTTTTGAAGATTACAAATCGAGCGCCGGCGCTCACTTCGTTTCAGTCGGTATCTAGCCGTATAGGAAGTGCGACACGCGTCTATTGTTATATGATAATGAAACATCTGACAAAATTATGCATTCGTGTGCTTTCTAGGGGGTCTCGACAAGAGCCACACATTGTTAGCAATTGACAATGACATTAGCTTGAGAGTAATTATCTCAAGCTAATGTCATTTTCATACAATTTCATCTTTCCGCAGGCGTGAACGCTAACAGTGTGTCTATTGTCTAGACCCCCCCGAAGTGTAATAACACAAAAAAACCGCTATCAATGTTTTGTAACATATGTACTGTGCATGGTTATAATTAGGTGTTGAAGTATATGTCCGACGGTTTTGACTCGTCCCGGTGCTTATGGCCTGTCCATTCATTTTATTTTGGTCGAAGATTGCCCCGAGTAAAGAGGCATCGGTACTTGTGTATATTTAGAGTGTGTATGAAATTGCAGTTGTTGCACTGAAGGTGCTGTATGGATTCAACATCGATGGTGAAAACGAGCGTGCGGTGTCTAGCAGTGCATGCACCTGTAGTCTGTTAATCCCTTATTGGCAGCTCATACAAAGTTGACGACGTAACTTTGTAAAGCGTCTAGCAAATTATATCCCATACTAGCGGTCCGCCCCAGCTTCGCACGGGTATAGATTATAGCCTATGTCACCCGGGGATAGTATAGCTTCCCAACAGTGACAGAATTTTTAAAATTGGTCCAGTACTTTTTGAGCCAATTCGTTACAAACATACTTACATACAAATCTTTCCTCTTTATAATATTAGTATAGATAAATAAATACATTTTGATCTATTACCTCTTTACAAGTTTACGTCAACTTGAAATTAATATTTCTTCTGTATCTATGTATGAGCTGTCAAAAAGCGATTAACATAATGGAAAGACGAGTTACGTTCTCTCGTTTGCGTCCGTTCGCTAGGATTATGTTCTGTATGACCTTTATTCCAGCATTCACGAATACAGCTACAGAACCCTACACTTTGTCGACACTAGCTTGTCGACTTTTTATTCTTATCAGGCTCATGAATCATTAAAATCTGCGCTTCGTATATTTTAATGATTTTAGACTGTATGTATATTATTTTGTAGGTTTTGTTTTATTTAGGTTGAATGTATTTTTACTGCTCTACTATTTTACTATTGATTCCAAGTATATAAATTAAACAATAAAAAACCACATTAATATCTCTACATAGTATAACTTAAAGTCGCTTTCCGCGTCTGTCTGTCTGTCTGTATGGCCGCTAACTCCTCCTAAACCACGCAACGGATTGTGATGCGGTTTTCACCATCAGTTAGATAAATTTTCACGGAAGGTTTATATATATAACTTGCGACCCGCCCCGGCTTCGCACGTAAATTACACCCGTGCGGGTCGCTAGTTACTAATAAGAGCAAAATTTCACTTGTGTGTATGTTTATTAGTATAGTAATAGATCGTTGGTTTATTACTTTTTTAAATTATAGACTTGCGTTTGACCCCCACCACGCCTGATGTTAAGCGATGATGCGGTCTACGCTGGAGCACGTTTGCCTAGAAGAAACTGATGCACTCCTGACTTGAAGACAACTGCTCTTCACGCTGACCGGCTGAACGGATTTAGATGAAATTTGGAATGGCTTATACCCTGCTTAATCCAGGGTATAAGTATAAACTGTCTTCATAACCAGCAGTGCAAGTACCGTTCTTTATCGATCGTCAAATTTGACAGTTGAGATCGTTAAATTCTATAAAATGTCATTTGATCAGTACCAGCTATGATCGATTCTATGGCATTTTATTGAATTTTACGATCGATAAAGAACGGTTAATTCTCTTCCAGGAGAAGTGGTAGATCTCCCATATAGGCGTTTTTGTACACAGTTGAAAAAGTGGTTGGTAAAGGAGTGCTTCTATGAAATGGAGGAGTTCCTAAAGAAAAAGTCATGTCGTTTGTATGTTTATGATTTGGCTTGTTGATGGATTTATAGTGTTTAAATGGTGTTTGATTGATTATTGGTGTAAGTTCTTTGACATAATTTGTAAATTAATGCAATTTTGCACGCCCTTGCCCTTGGGGCTGTTAATGGATGTACCTACGTGTAATATTTTAAGACCTTTCATACCCATTGGCAAGCAAATAAAAAACTTTGACTTTGACTTTGACGGTATTTGCACTGCTGGTTTTAAAGAAAAATATTCAAAGAAAATGTATTTTTTAAAATATATCTAATTATATATATTGCAGTTGCTGCTGTCAGAAGTCAGAACCAAAATGCAATAACACTAATGATAACTAATTATCATAATGGTTTTTATATATAACTGCCTTCTGAGCTTGGGGGCGTGGGTTCGATTCCCATCTAGGACAAACATTTGTGTGATGAACATTTGTGTTTGTTCTATATCTGGTTGTTAATATCTATTTAAGTATGTATTTAAAACTATATATGTCAGTCTCCGGCAGCCATATCACAAGCTTTGCTTAGTTTGGGGTCAGATGAACGTGTGTACAAAAATGACCCAAAAATATTTATTACTATTATTTCAATATAAACACGGGTCTAGCCCGGACCTTTGATAGGCATTGGTGGGGTTGAAGCCAACACCAAGAGGCCCCGTTAAATATAAAATACAATATTATTGAATGTGTATAAAATGGATTATAAAACTATTGTACAGTATAGGATATAAAACGTCTAGGCTATTGAGGTGAACAAATTGTGAATGGGATAACTCACTATTATTTATTATTATTATTATTTATTACTATTATTTATTATTATTTCTAGCATGATGGGGCGACGGTTATTGTATCGCGGGTCGAACCTGGACTCAATTAGTACAGGACCGAGGCAGATGGCAGCAAGAGAGGCCTACACCCAGCAGTGGGATAAGGAAGGCTGTGGATGATGATGATGACGAAGAATAAAACAAAAGTTTAGTTCTCTCCAACATTTATTGGTCGAAAAATAAATTAAAAACTTTGGATATCAACAAAGGCCTGAAATCGTATAAATAAATACCTAAAGGGTCTACGCTTAACATAACAACATATTTACATTTCCTTACCTTTAATGCAGGTAATTAAACCTCCTTCTATTTTTACAGATCATTCTTATCCAATTGTTAACATTTTTTATCTATACGTCCCTTCAAACAGGATATGAGGCAGAGATACTTAATAAAACATAATTAAATAGGAAGTATTAAATATAAATATTAATTAGCCAACTTAATTAGTCACAAAAAAATCTATGGAAAGTTTTATCAATCATTAATTAGTTACAAAAATCTATGGAAAGTTTTATCAATCATTCTCAAAAATCATTGTTCATCAATCATTGTTCATTGTTTTATCAATCGTTTTTCAAAAATCTATGGAAAGTTTTATCAATCATTCTCAAAAATCATTGTTCAAAAATCATTGTGCATTGTTTTATCAATCGTTTTTCAACAATCTATGGAATTTTTTATTAGTCAATAATTTGTCCAAAAAATCAATGGAAAGTTTTATCAATCAGTAATTTACCACAAAACCATATTATGGAAAGTTTGATGTATAGAATAACATTAAAACACTGAATCAAACAATTTTGTTACTTTGTTTGTATAACATAAACCTAAGACAAAAAATAGGCCAATTATAAGAAAAAATAAATATATTGAAACTGCATTGCAAGTACCATTCTTTATCGATAGACAAATTTGACAGTTGAATCGATAAATTCGATAAAATGTGATTCGTACTCGCTATGATCGATTCTATGCCATTTTATCGAATATTTTGATTTCAACTGTCAAATTTGTGGATCGATAAGAAAACTTGCACTGCTGGTTTTGTCTAAAATTGAACCACCTTCAATTTTCACGATCGTCCATCAAAGCCTTTCTTGCCGGCCGCTGAATTAATGTACTATTTATAGATGTAGTTTGAACATGCACTTTCAAGTGAAAATCCGAATCATTTCGACACTACTGCCAAAATACCATGTAAATGTCTCCAGCGGTTGCCAAAACCAATTTAGTGTGACCTACTGTGGAGAAATTTCAGTTGTAAATCGCTTGAAAACGGGAATATTTCTTTTAAATTGCTAGGTTAAGTCATATTTCACCTTTTATGGCTTAAAAGAAAATCTATTTTGTTCTGTTATCGAAGCAAAATTTTGCGCTGTATCTTGCAGTGTGATTCATGTCAATTCTAATGGCATCTATTCTGATGCACTCTAAACTAAACTAAATTTTACAGATCTAAAATTGTTGCCATCCTTCTCTCAGTTATTAAAATGAAAAGAGAGGCAGATAATTTTAGTCCTGTCAGATTGGTTTAGTTTAGTGGTTTAGTATGACAGAATCGACGCCACTGTCTCTCAACTAAAATTTTCTGACAACTCTAAAATTACCGCGTTTATTTTTATTAAAGTGCTAATCGAAATTTCCCGTGTTGATATCAAATTACAATAAAAATATGTCAAATATGTTTTAATAATTTGTTATCCTGTTTAATATATTTTGATCGCAAATAGTATATAGCTAATAGTTTATTACATAGTTAAAGAAAAAATTAGTTTTTTGAACTACAAAATTAAAGAACTTTAGAAGTAAGTTTTACAACAAAATCAAAGTTTTTTTCTGTACAACAATTTAAGTTATTGTAATACCATCATACGTTCATAAATAGTTGCAATAAAAATATAACATTGGATACATAGAGTCACAATCTCTAATTAAAAACATTCAAAAAATGTCCAAGCATCGTTTTACACCTAGACATCAAATATATAATTCACAATACCACATTTACATTAATTTAGACGTTTATTATGCCGCTTTCATAGTGTTCAATGTCGCTTGTCCGCTATGTCATCGTAGCACTGGCATTGCAAGGCGTAGTAGTCTGACCGTGGTTGCCTTACAACTAACCAGAAAGTCGGCGCAATGCGTAGCGTGCGCAGAGTTTTGGTTCGGACATCTTTATGGTACATTTGTGACTCTATATGTCTGGAATTTAAACATGTGGTAAATAAACTTAATATTAAAAGTATGTATAAATTTTGTTATAATGAGTACCTCTGCCTCCACCTATGTTACATAATCCAAACTCAATCCAGACTTAAAATATGGCCGCGTTTAATATTTTTACAGCAAATATTCAACGATACATTGCAAAAAATATACATAGTTCCTAGAAATATTTTGGTGTATACGCCCCAGTTTTTAGTCAAAACAAACTAAACCTAGATTTCAAACGTAGATTACCTATGATGATTTACTTAGACTAAATTAGACAATATACTAAACATTTTGGTCAAGTCCAATAGAAATTAAGAAGTGTGATATTTTTTAAGTAAATTATGTTTAGAAAATCATTGAGGTCATTTTATTTTCACATAATAATTTTTGTTATTTAAATTGAAACAAACTAACGCGGAGATGATTTTAGTGATGGACTAATTTAGTAAAATTTGTACAATGGGAAATCCGAATTGAGATCATGATTCTAATATAAATCCAGAAATATAATAGTAAAATATTGCAATGCCAACTAAAAGATTAGATTCTTACTCAATTATGCGAAAACATAAGAGCGTATCACAAAAATATTTCTAAAAAAATCAACTATTATGCAAACGATCATTTCCTACCACCTATCAATAATTATTCCAAAACCGAACATTTCCAGGATTCAGAATTTTTAGGAATTCGTCGTGACCGTTTTAGTGACAGATCTAACAATTTTTATAATGAGTCGACAGTAATCATCGGTAAGATCTCCGCTGAAGTGTTGCGAAGTCAAATTTGACAACACAAAATGACTCATTACAAAACATTGTTATAAGTAACAGATTTTATTTTTAATAATACTAACATTAGTATATTATAAAAATAGTTTTAGAAGTTTCAAAGAGGTAGCTCAAGCTATAATTGTATTTATTACTAATACGTTTCACTAAAAATTAGGTAAGTACATAAATTAATGGAAAATTAATATAAAACTCAGTCTGTGATATAAGATGTATTCAGTTTGTATAACTTTGATTTATTGCATTATATTTAAATCTTGACAATCCAAATTGTTAAACACTCCTTGTTAGCTAAGGACGGCAGTTTACGTAAAAATGATTTTATGTACAGAATTTAGTATTGCATATATTTTGGTAACTAACTGCATTACGTAGTTTGGGAAGTACATAAGTAATTAGTCTATATTGTTAACAATATTTAATACCGAATAACGAATACATCTTACATAAAGATTTGACTCTGTGATGGTCAAAATGTATTACTAAAAATATGACGGCGTCATTTTTATTCAATTTGGCAGTACGTGGTATTGTCCTTTTCTAATATCATACTTAATCAAAGAGACATAAAGTGCTGTCACATTGATTTAAGTCTATAGACTGCGATGGATTACACATAATTTTTATGTCTCATAAAAATTTACACCATTGATTATTCGAATTCAAAGTGACAAATTCAAATAAATTGTATTTACAATATCTTTTTGTAATAATTTTTGACCTGTAAAAAATAAGTACAATAAAACATTTTAGCAAAATGCTAATAGCACCAATGTGTTAGGAAAATACAAAAAATGTTATGAGAAAAGGTAATAAATACAATTATATAGTCGTTAATGTTGAGGTAACATGAAAACTTACATTTTTTTTATTTTTTTTATTCATAATTTTCTTGAGACTCACGAAAATAACAAGAATTGTGTATTTATTACCTTATCTGATCTTAGAAATTATAATGCAAATAAAACTTAATACAAAAGGGCATGATTTTTAGTTTTACAACCTCCAACTGAGCAAACAAACGAATTTCGTCAAAACTTTTCGCAGATTTTTTATTTTTGTAAAATTTTCTCATAAATTTTAACGAAAAATTTTAGACGAAACCAGGCACGTTCATAGGATTGTGTCACTTTAATTCTGTTACTAAAACGGTCTCGCAATTTAATAGCTAACTTTGTATATTTTTAAAAACGTAATATAAATTTCACAGACAAATTTAATTTAGGCTTACAATATTGATTACATTTGAGTGTATTCCAAATAAATAAGGTTTTATAAACAGAAACTCGTAACTAGAAATAATTCTCTTAGAAAGTGTATTTCGTTTGAAAGCATGTCAACGTGATTCTGGGAAGTAACGGGTGACCTCAAATAAAGTGTTTATCATCTTTTAATATCTTCAGATTTTGCATTTCGTGTATGATTAATTTTATTTCATATTTTAACCGACTTCGAAAAAAAGGAGGTTATCAATTCGACTGTATGTTTTTTTATTTTTTTTGGTATATTTGTTACGCGATTACTCCGCCAATTAAGAATTGTTTTTGATGATTCTTTTTTACATCAAACGGTTGTCAAAACGGTTGAAATATTTTCTAACCATCTATTTGTTCTAGCATCACCATAAAAGACGCACTTTGTTTTACAACTGTCATATTAGTTAAGTTTAGAGAATGCGATACCAAAATCAACGACAACTTACTATCTCTGACTTTTTTTTTTCATTGTTGCTTTGTATTATTTATAACACTGTCGATTCTATATAGTTCTAGACATCAATTATATAGGTCACATAGCCAAATTTATTCCAATTTAGAAGTTATGTCGCTTGCATACTGCTCAACGTCGCTTGTCAGCTATCATCATAGCTCTGGCATCGCGCTGCGTTTTAGTCGAATCTCGGTTACCTAATAGTGCTAACAGACGCTCGAACGCGGCTGACCTCAACCACCGTCTGACCAATAGGAAAGAAAGAGAGGGAAGTTATGATATATATTATGGTATAGTCTCACTCTTACTCTCCCGTTGATTGGACGGCGGTCCGTCAGCCGCGTTCGAGCGTCTGTTAGCACTATTACAACTAACCAAAGAGTAGGCGCAATGTTTTAAAGTTTTTTCAATTTCGCCCAGAATATTTTGGCTTTGCACGTCTTGTGCGTTTGCCAGTTAAGTGTTTCTATATATTTAAGTTTTTCTAAAATATTACCGACAAGTCAAATTCAAAAAAAATAAGTCACTTTGTTTATCTATGGATGCTGCTACACAAAGACTATCTGTCGTTCCACCTTTGTTGATGTCTATAACCTATGTAGCACCATAGTTGGAAAAAGTTTACTTAAAAAAAATCGTTTAGGATTCCATTTGCAATTATACTGTTAATAGTCAGTAATTTGCGTTAACTACGCTTATTTAAATAACAAAACATGTTCGCAGTCAGAATGTAGTTATACCCCGATCGGGAAGAAATAATCAATTTTATGCTTCTAAAGACAGAAGCCAGTTTCACAGAAAAAGTTAAATGTCAATCATTCAAATGAGATGTCATTTGAGAGAAAATGAATGTGTCCTGTTTTTCTGTATAATGCGACATGGATTATAACCTAGATGGCGCTGCTGGGGCGTTCTTACTATGTTTGTCTCTTTTTAACACTAAAGAGAAAGCAAGACGACACCTAAAGGTCCACTTTTGGCCACGTTCAATATAAGCTTTGTCACAGTGTATTGTAATAAAAATAACTATAATGTATATATTACTAAGGTATTTCTAAACTAAACTAAATTTGACAGCTATATAATGTTGCAATTCTTTGCTCACAGAATGAAATGAAAAAAGACACATCATTTTAGTGGTGTAAGATTAGTCTAGAAAAAAAATTCAACGAAATTGACGTCATTGTCTTTGAATGTTCTTTTTAATTATTATTTGATCGAAAATGATTCGAAGTTTTTTTTTTACCAATTTTCTTTATCGTGAAAACTTTTTAAATCTAATAGGCCGTAATTATTAAAATAGGTACACTTTCTCAAATAAATATAACATTATAAAATTAATATTCAGAAAACACCCAAATTACAATCATAAATATAAAATTAATTTCATTGTATTATTCTAGCGGACTGATAGAGATTCAAAATGAGGTCTTCGTTTTACCCATTGTCCTAGATGGGCGACGGAGAGCGACCAGTCGCGATGCGATGCGATACAACTAGCCACGGTTTGCGACACCGTGGACCCCACGCTAGCATAGGGATCGGCAAACATTTTGAGAAATACGCTTTAGTTGATCTTTACCGAGCCGAAGAACGGGGAAGAGTCCACGAGATTAGTTCTACAGTCATGGCCGTTGAGAGAATTCGTCTGACAGCTGCAACAACATTAATTACTTAAAAATCTGAATGAAACCTCTTTCTTTTAATATTTTACTGTAGTATATTGGCTGTAGTACAATCTTACGTTCAAAAAGCTAGTTAAAGTGATCAGAATTCACCGTTTTCGTTTAGCTTTTTACATTGTTATGACGACTGTCAGACACGTTATATCAAATACTCCACTTTAGTATGTGCACTTATATGAGGCACTTTCCCTCACTACGCCGATTCTTGGTTTGCCGGGCTCTGTTTGATATTATCGCATCGCATCGCGCTGCGTTAGTCGCTCACGGGACAACGCGTTATTAATAGATTCAATTATTTAAAAATACTAAGTACACAGCACAACTAATGAAAACTAATATGAGAGATAATACTAAGGAAAATTCTGTTCACGACTGAGTCTCAAGCTGATTTGTGAAATACCGTCAAATTGTGTCCTTTAAGTCAATTGAAAGAAAGAAAATAAATTTTATTCGACACCATTACAAAAACTGAAACATAATTATTTCGCACTTGGAATGGTGAATGACGTAGCATTCGAGTATTATTCTGGATCGCAAGTCAATACTACGTGGATTGTATCGAGATGCTCGAAATTTAATGGAACGCGTCTATTTCACATGTATAGTTTAAAAAAACGTTAATTTGTTTATAAATCGAACGTTAAAAGCAATCTCTGACAGGCTTGATAACCTATGGTAAAGATAATATAGAGTCTGGCTAATGAAAGTAGAGAAGTAGAGATGGAAAAGCGTGGCAAATACCAAAATATCAGCATTGAAACCCCAAAACTGAGTATGAAATGCCTGGAATAATCTCACTTGATACTTGTTAATTATTAATTTTTATTGTGACACAGTCAGAACACAGTAATGTTTGCATTTCATATTAATTTTGGGGTAGTGATGCGTTTTTTTTTTTAAGTTGGCGCGCTTTTTCTGTTTTTTCTTTCATTAGCCAGACTCTAACCGCTAACGCTGAAGAGGTGGGACTTCCATGGAGAAAAATATTTATGAAACGGGTGCGACGCCTATAATGAAGTGAGACGCCTATAGAGACAAGCTTATACGTTAGAGTAGGACAGAAAACGTAGAAATTTGATTTCGCACCCGTTTCGTACATTCGAGAATCTGTTTTGAAGTTGAGCAAGACTGACGGGTGAAAAGCCATTTTTTTTCTCCTTGAGGATTTTGGTGTCGCACTCTTGTGCATTTGCCGGTTTCAAGTATTAAATAATCAAGTTTGATGAAATGTAGTCAAATAAGTCAGTCAGCGTCAAAGCAAAGTAAGTCACGGCCAAGTCAAAGTGATGCCCTAGTGAAGTGGTGGAGACTTTACAAGAGACTTTTATGGAGCTTTGGAAACTACACGAAAATGCATGTTTCACCACGTTATATACCTTGCCAGTGGCCACACTCGAGCAATAAGAAAATACACAAGTCAAGTTTAGCGCAAAAACTCCATACGTTCGCTCGTTTAAAAAAAAACTCTGTGAGGATTTTGGCGAAAACCTAAGATACCAACTCCTGTTGGAATTTGTTCCCTTTAGGGTATAATTATACAAGGTCCTTGCCCCCGGTTGAGTTACTACACCATCTATCTCTAATCTAGCGAAATAAATGCGCTAAAAAGTTTTCATTCAGTAATGTTAGAAAAACTGAAAGAGAAATATTTATTTACCTATGTCACCCGGGGATAGTGTAGCTTTCCAACAGTGAAAGAATTTTTCAAATCGGTTCTGTAGTTTCGTAGCCTATTCAATGCAAACAAACAATCAAATCTTTCCTCTTTATAATATTAGTATAGATGACAGAAACAACTGATACAAAGAAATTATGATTTAAGAGTCCTCGTATAAAATTATCTCTAGTTATTGCGGTGTTTTTGAAGAAAGTAAATAACTTTTATATAATTTTCATACATCGTTTAAAAGACCGTTCCAAATCGTATAGATTAAGTATACTACTTTATATTTTACTACACAATAAAATTAAATAATAGTTGATGTCACAAGCCAGTGCCAACTCAGCGCAGTGCTAGTTGTAAACAACCAGCGCTGGTCTTCCATTGGAACCGACAACTACTAGAACCAAGAACTTTTGGAGCATTTTACACTTTAAAATAAAGATTTTCTACCACAGATAGAATAACGAAGGTTTTCAAGGGCAACCGGTCAACAAAGTAACGACGATTAACGAATTCACAGCAAAGTTAACGAGTTAACGCGGCAGGAGAGGATAATTACGGCAACTGCAGTGCAGTTACAAAAGAAAGACCACTTGAAAGAGTGCCGATGGTCGACGATAACCAAGCGGGTAGATTTTATGTTTTCTTAGTTATTAGCATACGGGACTTGCGACTGTCACTGTCAAATGTCAAACAACGCAAGTACAATTAATGTCGTATCTTTTTAATGCCATCGCTTACTTGCAGCGGGCCGCCTGATGGTAAGGCATCACCGTCGTCTATGGCAACCTGCAACACCAGGGGCATCACAGATACGTCGCTGACCCTTATTAGCAGCCCTTTTTAAGAACCCCATGTTGTAGCTCATCGGAAACACCGCGTAACTCATTCCACATTCCAACTTAAAAATAATAATAGTATAAATAAAACACAGTAAATATAACATTCCTGTAACATTTTAATGTTTTTAATGGTTATTTATTATATACTTATTCCTGACAAGTGATGATCGCAAATACGTATCCTTCTTACAGTTGAGCGATTAGTTAAGTTTACAATTACCGCCGCCGGTCGCTAGTGGCGGTAGTGTCTTTGCCTGTTTTCATTTGTATTTGTATTAACTTTTTGCAATTTCTACAGTAATGGCCATGCTATAAGGTTTCAAACGGTAAGGCCATTATACGACAAAAGGTATTTTTGTTGATAAAGCAACGAAACATCGTCATTCTTACAATAATTTTGTCGTTCAAACAATTATCTATATTATCAAGATATATTGGATAGTAAATTAATGTGTCATATGGCATTTTATATAAGTCAAACTATGTGATAAATTTTCTCAAAAATTAAGCGCTGGTAACGGATGGACTGATTTGGCAATTTTTATATATATTATTTTTTAAATAATAGTCCGATGTTTTAATGTTTAATACAAGTTTAATATGGCACGAACAAGGTTTTTAAGGATAGAAAAATCGTAAATGTTAGCCGGAAAATAAAAAAAACGTGAAAAACTGAAAGGGCTTTTTCTATGGAATTTTTGTACAGGTAACTCATATCTATTGATGTTTGGATAAATGTCTGTCAGGTCTGCTAGTTTTTTTATATTTTTAAGATAGTGACTAACTAGCAAGCAGGCTTGATGGTGAGTGGTCACCGCCGTTTATGAATAACTTCAACAACATAAACATTTCCGGTAATCGACAACCAATATTGTTTTCACCCTTTAGCTTGGTTGTTACTCCGAGTTACCATACAATCAAGGTGGTAAGGTAAATGTATTTGCACATAAAATATGACATCTGTTTCATATATTTATTCCTCATTAATCTCGTAAAACCGCAAACCTACAAACGTCATACAATCGGCTATAAACAGAAATCTACCCGACTAACTTAAAGCCGCAATCTTTAATTACCATAGACATACGAGAATTACCGTGATTATATATACTCCAGATGTGAAACTAGCTTCTTATTGAGTGACTCATTGCTTGTTGGAATTAACTGATTTCATCTGGAAGGGATATTTCCTCAGGTTCTTTGATAATTTTTAATAGTTAGAATTTGCCTTAAAGACGAGCTAATACGGAAAAAAGCCTGCCACAAACTGAAGGAGGCGAGGTAAACACGTTTTTAAAATATAAATAATAGGCTTGCGTTTGACCACCATCACGCCTGATGTTAAGCAATGGTGCGGTCTACGTTGAAGCACTTGGAGAAACAGATTCACTCGTGATTTGAAGACACCCAGATTGTAACTATCGGGGAACACCCATTCAGGCAGCGAATTCCACAGACTAGCAGTTCGCACAATAAATGTGGGATCAAAACGCTTTGTACGGGTTTTCGGAATATCAACCATAATGTTTCTATGTGACCTCCCAGTAAAACAATCTGTTTTCCACCAGACCAGATGTGGAACCAGCTCGAGAGCTGAAATACCTCTGAGTCATAAAGCTTGTTGGACCTAATTATAACTAACTGACATGTTGATATCAGAGCAAACTGCACAGATTATATTTCATGACTCAGTTTGCTTTAATGCTAAATAGTGTGCAGAGTTAAAGTCAGTTCAAGCATTTTTTGAGGGCAAATTAATTCTTTTTAAATTCTATTGTCTATTGTATTGTCCGGATTAGCAAGTTGAAGTGGCAGTGGGCAGGGCACATATCACGCAGAACAGATGGCCGATGGGGCCGAAAGGTTCTGGAATGGAGACCACGGACCGGTAAGCGCAGCATAGGATGTCCACCCACAAGATGGACAGACGACCTAAAAGAGACCGCAGGGAAACGCTGGATGCAGGCCGCTTGCCGCCCTTTCGGAGATCGATGGGGGAGGCCTATGTCCAGCAGTGGACGTCCTACGGCTGAAATGATGTCTATTGACTTTTATACACAATTTCTGAATAAAACCGTCAGTTTTCACGTTGATTCTCAAGACATTCTAAGTGTTTGCAGTTGACCTTGCCGGTCCAATAACCCCAGCCAGCCGTGAGATGGCTGTGTCTAGATGTTTCCTGGTTATCTGTGGATAATACGATGACTAACACAAACTAGACCCAATCAAAAACTAAAGATGAGAGAAGAAGGAGACTGAAAAATGGATTCGTTGGTAACTAAACACACGCGTCGAAATAAGTACTTCGCTGTTAATTCATCAACTTGAAACAGTTGGATTTTTGCGCATACCCTGGAGGGCTACCATAAACTCAAAAATATTTTTATAGTAATGTTACATTGAGCTTTGTCTTGCTCTCTCGGCTAATGAGAGAGCAAGACAAAGTTCTTAGATGCAAGGTGGGCCGATGCAACGTGCGTCTTGGCTTCGATTTTAACCGATTTATCGCTTGTATTTTACCTCATTTTCTTCAATAGTGCTCATTGTTGACTCAAAATGCGGGTGGTAAATATAATTTTTTTGAAATGTTTATTACCTCAGATCTCCGTCATTTATAAATCTATTTGGGAAAATATTTAAAAAGCTTTTAAGCTTTTATTTTCAGATTGTTATCATAGAAGTTTTATCAAAATCAGATCAATACTAGTTTGGTTTTTTAAATCAAAATAGCTAGCAAAAATATGTCCTCTAAGCAGATCTAAGTAAACCTAATGGCGTATTTACTAATTTTAAAGTCGTTTGTTTATGTTGATAATGATAAAGTTATATGATTATTTACGGGATATTTACCGTGGTAAGGTTGTGGAATGAGCTCCCGATATTTCAGCGCAATTACATACAACCTTACCACGGTAAATATCCCGTAAATAATCATATAACTTTGGCGAACAACCGTGATAGTTTAAAACAGTGTTTTTGATAATTATATATTGTTATTTTTTATCTATATTAATATTATAAAGAGGAAAGATTTAATTGTTTGTTTGTTTGAATTGAATAGGCTCCGAAAGTACTGAACCGATTAGAAAAATTCTTTCACTGTTGGGAAGCATCACTATCCCCGGGTGACATAGGCTATAACCTATACCCGTGCGAAGCCGGGGCGAACCGCTAGTTAAATATATAGATACTAGTTTTATCATAAACCACATTTTTTATAGTTAATTATCCATATAAAACTTTATTGTTTTGCTTGTATTATAGAGTCATAAAAGTATGCTGTTGGGTATTTTTACTACTACAGTGGCCAAACGGGTTTGCAAAATTTTATTTAACTGTTGAAAATACCAGTATTTTTGCATAGTACGCCTCCATAAAGTGGTGAAACTTCTGAGAACGATGTTTTCTTCCAATTAATCTTAGATAGCTACCCCGTCCGATTTTATTTATTTGTTTTCAACCGTTAAGTGCAAACTACGAATAGGGGTTTTTGTACTTAAGTATTTATACTATTTATGTAGGTAGGTAGAGTCTGGCTAATGAAAGTAGAGACTGAAAAAGCGTTGCAAATTTAAAAATATCAGCATTGAAACCCCAAAACTGAGAAATGCCTGGAATAATCTCACTTGATGCTTGTAAATTATTAATGTTTATTGTAACACAGTCAGAACACAGTAATGTTTGCATTTCATATTAATTTTGGGGTTGCAATGCGGATTTTTTTAAAGTTGGCGCGCGTTTTCAATCTCTACTTTCATTGGCCAGACCATATTTATCTATGGCCAGACTCTACTAACTAGTCAGCTCGTGACCACGGCCATTGTAACATGGTCGAAACGTCGAGCGAAAGGTACATATTTTTACCTAAATTAAATAATACGTGATAAGTCCCGATAAACATTTAAACATGTGTTCACATCGCGAAAGTTTAAAAATTACTAAATACTAACTGTTGTTACTTCAAGCGGAATCTTTCATATACACTTTCAACTCCCTTTTGGCTCCCTTAATTAGGGCCTTTCGCAAAATTCTTTCTTAACGGACTTCTATACCTCATAACTTAGAATAACTTCACAAAGAAACCAAGTACATTCGCAAAATTTAAACCATTCAAATGGTGTCATATATGGCTCCAAAAAATATATACACATTTTATTATGACAATTTGCGCGGTGAAATCGTACCACAACAAATTAGAAAAGCAGCATAAGAGTTATGGTGTGATATTCCACAGGTAATCCATTAATTTTCTTGCTTAAATTGTTTAAAATACCAATCGAAACGTAAGCTACAAAGCGAATTTGTAGCTTACGTTTTGAGAAGGCGTTGTTTGGAAACCTACCTTCTCTGAGTAGTTATTCTAAGCCTCATAAGAAATTTTTTCTACCAGCCAAATGTTTAGCATTAAGTCCTCCATTTGTGCATGTCTACATAATTTGTATGAGTGCAATAAAGTATTAAACAAATTTCCTTTATCGTGTTTCCGTCTTTACGATTTCATAGATAACATAATAATTATGATTTTGTGTTAGTGAGGATGTACTTTTCACAGACTTCAAAAAAGAGAGGAAACAACCAAAATCCTAGCTATAGGACAAAATATCTATATTGTACCTACCTAATAATGGCGTCTATTCTGTCATACCACTACCTAACCTAAACCAATCTGACAGGACTAAAATTATCAGCCTCTCTTTTCATTTTAATATGTGAGAGAAGGTAATAATTTTAGAGCTGTCAAATTTAGTTAAGTTTAGTTTAGAATGCATCAGAATCGATGCCATTGTCGAAATATAATAAAGTGAGAACTAGCAACATCACTAGAAAGTTGCCATACTCAACTGAACTCGTAGAGAAAGGAGTGAACGATGAAAAGAGTATTATACCTATGTAACCACTCCACCGTGATAATACCACCTCATTTGACATGTGAAAGTAATGCACACTAATAATACGAGTAAGCTGACCGAGTGAAGCGAAGGATTCCAGAATATACGGTATTCTCTTTTTGCGATCGACACCGTGATTAGGGTAATAGCAAAAAAAAACTTTTAACAAACTTATAGCGTTAGCAAAGAAAATGTAATCCGCCATCTTGGATCGGCAGCCACATTGAATTTAGTGTGATGTAACTCACTTTATCGTTTACTTTGTTTGCCTTTCTTATTTATTTATTTGATACCCATATTAACAGGGTTGACAAAAATAATTTAAATCGACTGATACATAACCGCTTAAAGTTATTGGTGGGAATTGAGAGGGGATGCTCAATCCCTTTCCCGCAAAGCGTGTGTTAGTTTAACATTTGTACGGTGCAGCTTGATAACTTGCTATGGAGCGCTCTCTGTCTACCATGAAATTAAAATAGGTTCTTATATCAAAGTTATAAAGTTATAAATTATTTAATTTTTAACAAATTTTAATTTTGTTTAGTTTTTTCGAAGGGCTATAAAAATTTGCAATCCAGTAGCCTATTCTAATAGGTAAGTACACCAATTTCCAAATCAAACTATTATTATTCAAAGTTAATTTTTTTTTTGTGAATTTCTTTACTATGCATAATTTCGTTAGGTCTAAAATTATTCATTCCTAGAAAAGGTAATGCATAAAACTCACTTGATAGAAAATCATAAACATTCGGATTAAAAGCCATTAAAAACTATAGATTCTCAACTTTTCTCATCTAAGAATAGTAACTTTCAAACACAAGTCATAAATCAATAATGATAGGGTATAAAACTACTCAGAACATGACTTCACTTTGACGATGTCAATAAATCACATTTGTGATGATTTGTATTGGCATTAAAAACTCGATTCCTAAGAAGTCTAAGAACTTATGGCATTCGCATACTTGGCACTTTTAGTAACGTCGCATCGTCGTCGGCGATAAGGTGGTCCACGCCACATTCTTTATCTCATAAACTTAATAGGGTGTGCTATCTTTTTACCCGACTGCTCAATAAGGAGATGTTTCAGGCGTGTATGTGTTTTTAAATATAGGTATATTTCTAAATATTTTTGCTTATGTCGTTAGATTCGTCTTTTTATTTTCAGTGTCACAGGTTACATTTTGAAATAAGGTTTTTAATTTTTTTTTAACAATCTACTTGTTAAATCTATTTTCTTAATTTTTATATTTTTTGTCTGTTTTTTTTTTTCTGTGGAGTGTTTAAAACCCTCTATGTTAGAGATTATATTGTTTTTACATGTTGGTTATTTTGGGGAAATTTTAACGCAATTAGTTTAAGTAATTTAATAGCAAGTTGAAGTGGCAGTGGCAGGGCACATATCACGACCAGAACAGATGGCCAATGGGGCCGAAAGGTTCTCGAATGAAGACCACGGACCGGTAAGCGCAGCGTAGGACCCACAAGATGGACAGACCTAAAAGACCTAAAAGAGACCGCAGGGAAACGCTGGATGTAGGCCGCTTCCAACCGGCCCTTTTGGAGATCAATGGCCTATGGACCTGGGAGGCCTATGTCCAGCAGTGGACGTCCTATAGCTGAAATGATGATATTGATGAGATTTAGTAATAAATATTCATGAGAAGAGATATGTTAGCTAATGTTTAGTCACGTATGCAAATATATCCAAAAATCTCACGGGAGATTTTCACCCTTAATAGGTGAACCATTAAAAGTATTAGCTTATAAACCATTATAAGGCTATTGTTGTTAAGGGTATTATTAATGCGTTTTGAATTTACAATTTACTTGTTTTTTGTGCAATTAAATCATCTGTAACTTGTAAAAGTAAGGAAAATTGCATCTCAGTACCTATTTCTAGAGTTTAAAATAGTAAAAGCAGGTTAAAAGTAAGTGCCATTTGTCTAAATCAACTAATTACGTCGCATTATTCTCAAAGTACTTTGAGAACGATGCAAACTTAGAATAACTACTCAGAGAAGGTAAGTTTCCAAACAACGCCTTCTCAAAACGTAAGCTACAAATTCGCTTTGTAGCTTACGTTTCGATTGGTATTTTAAACGATTTAAGCAAGAAAATTAATGGATTACCTGTGGAATGTCACACCATAACTCTTATGCTGCTTTTCTGATTTGTTGTGGTACGATTTCACCGCGCAAATTGTCATTGTAAATTTTTTATATTTTTTTTGGTGTCATTTATGACACCATTTGAATGGCTTAAATTTTGCGAATGTACTTGGTTTCTTTGTGTAGTTATTCTATAAGGATGCAAACTAATTTGCTAAAACCATTTGACTAATTTCTATGCAGTTTGTATCCTAGCTATCTCGTTATATCTAACAATTATTATCGAGTTTTAAATTATGCAATCGATTTTATAATCTCATCATTCTAAAGGCGCAATTTTATGCCAAATTTAAAATAACGTCTACTATGATTTAATGGCATATAAGAAAAACTTATCAAGTCGCCAATAGCATACTATAACTAAAAGTGCAGAGTGTGCATAAGATCTTAGATTTTACGATGTCTATTAAATAGAAATAGAATTTTCTAACTATTGGCTTTAGTTCGTCCCTTTGTCTGAAAATCTTTGAAGTAAAATAAACTATAAAGAATGATTCGACCAATTTATCTTGAATTTGAAAAGAAAAATGTAGCATTTGGCGTCGTGTTATTTTTTAATCATTTGGGAGAAAAATGACCGCCACATTTCACATCATGTGTTTGAAAATAAACCACGGATGAAGATGTTTGATTCACAAGATAAATGCTTGTAAATGTTCCCGTATGATTTATTATGCAGGCCGGCATAGAGATGAGGTTCGCGATAGTTTTAAAAATCGTCTGTTATAATTAATTAAGCACGTTTAGCATTGTGTGATTTTTTATAATTTTTAATTTTGCCTGTAGTGGTTGTACTCGGTTTTTTTTTAACCTCGATATGTCTGCGTTTGACCACCAACTCGCCTGTTGGTAAACGACGATGTGGTCGAAGATGAAGCATGCAGACTTAGAAGACACCTATTCACTCTGGCCTTGAAAATGTCCTAAAACTGTGACCAGAACCACCGGAGGATGGGCAGCAGCGTCCTGTTTTTACACGGTGAACGTACTGCGATCCCCAAGCCACCTGCCAAGCGAGGGGATTATGGCAACCACGCTCTAAGCGGGAGGCCTTTGTTCAGCGGTAAGCGTTTACTAGCTGGTGATGATGTAGTGGTTGTAGACACTACAGAAGAAACATCAATAAATTATTAATTCGTTGCCTGTGTTACAGATAAACGCGATTTTACAGATAAACGAGTTAGAACGCGTTAAAACTAGTTTTAACTGGTGAAAACGTTCTAACTAAAATCACGTTTTAACTGTAACACATACAATGAAGTGTTGCTGTATAAATAAAATTCATAACCAGTAAATAAGTAACTGTTACATTTAGAGTACGGATTATTATGAAGTAGACACAAAATTTCAACACAGCTTTTCGTTGCTTACCAGAAATAGCATGCCTAACGAAACTTTATCGCAGCGTTATTCATTTTAGCACTCGTTATGCTATATGCTATGCTAAACTGTTTCAACTTTTACTGCTAAGCATTAACTTGTAATTTAATGTTCTCTCATTTTAATATTGTTAGGAATTGAGATGCAAAATCACCACAACATAAAATACTGGTTAATTTACTTGTTTGTATAAAATTGTATACCTACTTGCTTCGTTGAGCAGAGTCGTAAAAAAATTAAGTACATATTGGATAAAAAGCTTCGCTACAGTGTTGTTGAGATTGGATTTAACTTTGTAGTTATCGCTTATATACAAGACCTTATTTATTTACATCTTTATTTACAGTGTAAACTCTATACAGCTATGATAGCCCGTTGGTCCATTTGGTAGTGAACCTATCTTCTGAGCTTGGGGGCGTGGATTTGATTCCCATCTAGGACAAACATTTGTGTTTGTTATAATATCTGGTTGTTAATATCTATTTAAGTATGTATTTAAAACTATAATGTGTATGTATATCAGTCTCTGGCAGCCATAGCAAAAATATAGGGCCTTACTTATAAAAGTTACTTAAAAGTTAAGCAATGTTTAAAATTACTGTCAACTTCTCGTTGACGGAAATTGTCACACAAGAAAACGAGACAGATCAATTTAAAGCATTGCTTAACTTAAGTAACGTTTATAATTAAGGCCTAATATGGCAATTTTAAGAAAAAATTTGAATTTATGATTTATGAAATGATTTTTTAGTTCTCATGTACCGTTAACTCCTTATCAGTCGAGTGAATTGCTCATGTCGTTCATTTGCATAACACCCACCTTGGGTGTATTTTTGAGAACTGACAAGGATCAAAACGATTGGTTTGTGGATCAATCGGCATACTCGGTATGAAACTTTTTGCAAATCGACGTTTTGATTTTACCCAATTTCTAGTTTGAAACAAAACAACTAAACGTGTGCCACAATCGCATTTTCAGAACAATAATTATCAATTTAAAAAAGAACAATCATTTTCAATTTAAAAAACTGACAACAAAATTGATAAATACGCAATTACGTTTACTTGGATAACATTATACTTTTCCAGTTACATAATATTTTGATTTAATACCCAAACTACTGAACCGACTTCGTTTATACGATTAGAAACCGATTTGACTTTGATTAATGTCATCATCATCATCATCATCAGCCGGAAGACGTCCATTGCTGAACATAGACCTCCCCCTTTAACCTCCACACTGAACGACAGCCAGCCTTTTGCATCCACTGAATGCCCGCGACTCTCACAATGTCGTCGGTCCATCTAGTGGGAGGCCTCCCTACGCTGCGTCTTCCGGTTCGTGGTCTCCACTCCAGAACCTTTCTTCCCCATCGGTTATCGGTTCTTCGAGCTATGTAGCCTGCCCATTGCCACTTCAACTTGCAAATTTTAACAGCTATGTCGGTGACTCTGGTTCTTTGGCGAATATCCACGTTTCAGATTTTATCGCGTAAAGAAACTCCGAGCATAGCTCTCTCCATTGCCCGCTTTGATTAATGTATATGGGACCAATTGAAAGTATATCCTTTTAAATAAAAAGCGGAATTTTCTAAATCGGTTTATAAATGAGGAAGTTCTGAAGTAACAAACATTAAAAAATCATGGAGAATTTTCTCTTTTTAATGTCGGTTAAAAAGGCGTCGAACAATATTTTTTTTATTATTCAGAAACAATCTCATAGACAACATTCTTGACAGCTGATACCTACCTACGTTAAATCCCAACAAGATTTTTAATCTCTACTTGCCAGTTTAAAAAATATTTTAACACGCCAGATGCCCGTAAATTATTACAAACAGCTCAAGATTATCCTTTCCCTTCTGTTTTAAAATAGCCAAAAGGCGTTTAAATAACCCCGTACCCAGAACTGCTTAGCGAGACATTTAACTGTATAATTCCAAACTAAAAATACAGTACGACTCTGCGTACAATGAATGGGGTAGACGTTGATGAGGCGGATAAGTTTGTCTCTCTTTAATATGAAAGAGAAAATGAGACAAAAACTGTAGTTCCACGTCTAATCATGTTCAGTTTACGCCGTGTCATGTAAAACGAAACTAAAAATAGACCCACTCAGAGCAAGGCAAGCCCAAAAGTTGCCAGAACAAAAAAGTGTATTTTTACTCTGTTTAGAAAACAATGCATTAGGACGACGTTGTTTGTGACGTTCTCTTTTTAATCTGTGATTGGTTGTATATTAAACTTTGAACATGTTTATCTTTGATGTATTTAGCTTTAGCTTTTACGTTTCATTTTGGGTCAGTGAATGTCTGTCATTTGTACAGCGTTTGATTTTAATTAGGGAGTTGGCGTGTGGATTTTGTGGACTGTTCTTTAAATGTAAATAGAACAAACTACAACCTCTTAGGCAATCATACTCATTCTGTAAATATGAATTATAAGAATTTTGTGATTGATACGACATGTTATAAATCAACTGTTTGATACTTAGAATAACTACCCAGAGAAGGTAAGTTTCCAAACAACGCCTTCTCAAAACGTAAGCTACAAATTCGCTTTGTAGCTTACGTTTCGATTGGTATTTTAAACGATTTAAGCAAGAAAATTAATGAATTACCTGTGAAATGTCACACCATAACTCTTATGCTGCTTTTCTGATTTGTTGTGGTACGACTTCACCGCGCAAATTGTCATAGTAAAATTTTTATATATTTTTTGGAGCCATATATGACACCATTTGAATGGCTTAAATTTTGCGAATGCACTTGGTTTCTTTGTGTAGTTATTCTAAGGTTTGACATCTATTTTGTTAATTACTCGACATTTTATTTTTCTTTGAAAGTTAGTTATATATGACAGAAGATGGATTTAGTTTCACCTCACACGCCAAGGTATTTGAAAAGGCTAATCGCAAAAAAGAGTTAATGTCTACGAAGAAATGTCATACACAAAGAGGATCCCTTTTAAGAATTGCCACGGTTGATCCTCGAAGTCAGAATTCCGAAGAAGAGACGCCCAGGTTGACAGGAACATACATGGCTAGATGATATAAAGAAGGGACCTGATTGAGTTACCAGCATCTGAAGAAGACATCTTGGAATCGCAAAAAGTTTTGCTTACTGACCTCCAAATCAATATGAAGATGGCAATTCATGAAGTTCATGACGATAGAATACTTTTTATATAGGATAAATTTACTATTCCTGGGGGAATCTCAACGCAAGAGAAAGTGTGAGACTTGGCTAGTCTATATACTTATAATGGGAGCGTAATATCCCGTAAATAATCATATAACTTTAGTGAACAACCGTGATAGTTTAAAACAGTGTTTTTATAATGGGAGGTTTTCTGACAGTTGAAGGAATATAGTTCTGAAACCATCGATAGATGGCGCTGAAGAGACATGATTCTCAAAATAAGTATACTACGAAATAAAATAACTAAAAAGCATGACAGACATTGTCAGACAGATAGATAGAAGATTTGTGCTGTTCTTACTAATAATGTTGTCAGACTAATTGCCGTAGATGCGAAAACTTGCGAACTAAATTAGATCTTACCTATTAAAATTAGTATTTATCTTCATTGTAACATGTGAGAATATTATGCCATAAACTTTATAGGCTACAAAAATGAAATAAAAGAATGACACAGAATTAATGTTTAGCAGCTACACTAGAATGCTGCTCAAATGTTTAAAACACCATTAAATAAAGTTATAAAATTAATTATGAATAAATTAAAATTTACTTTAAGCCCAATACAGATTTTGGTGTTTCACTTACTAAACTCAACTAATCCGAAAAGTCAAACAATTGTGACTCTTTTCATTTCAAGGCATGGGAAAAGGACAGCAACAATGTAAGAGCTACCAAATGTAGGTTAGTTGACTACTAAATGATAGTAGACACTGGCAAACAGATAATATGACTGGAGCCAAAACATGGCATAACAAAGTAGGTACATTGTCTGTAGCTTTATCAACTGAACTGTCAAGAAAGTGAACAAGACAATGTTCTATCTTTATTTTATTATTTTTATTTTCTCTATTCTATCTACCACTTTCTATCTCATTTTATTATCTTGAACGACATACATTTATTTATTTTACTGTTTCCTATCCCCTTGTCCTTCCATCCTTATCCTGTCAATATTCATTCATGTGATGAACATTTGTGTTTGTTCTATATCTGGGTGTTAATATATACATATTTGAGTATGCATTTAAAAATATATAAGTATGTACATCAGTCTCTGGCAGCCATATTACAAGCTTTGCTTAGTTTGGGGTCAGATGACCGTGTGTGCTTAAATGTCCCGAATATTTGTATTATTCTAATTTTCATGTTTGCCCTACCTCTAATCCAAATCCTAAAAATAATCCATTAAACGACTTGAAAATGGCAAATGTGCCAATCGCACAAAACCGTAATAGGGGGAAAAAACTTGATAAATTTTTTAAAAGTTAAAGTTACTTGAAAATATTTAAATACTTAACAACTGGCAAATGCATAAGACGTCGGACGCTATTATCATTTTAAGAGGAAATAACAAAAAAAAGATTTGCTTGTTAAAACCTCTTTAAAAAAAACAGATAAACTAAAGATCTTGTCATGAATGCAGATAGGGTCGATGATCTCGTAAAAGTAGAAGTAAGGACGCGAATGAAGTAAGCACAGGTCTAAAGAGCAGAGTAAGTCATAAAATCCAGGAAATGAATAACATAAACTGCAAATGAAGATGGCTGTAGCGAAATTTCATAGATTATTAATTGTAGTGACGAAGATTAGCCAATTGAACAAGCTGCATAAAGTTGCTAGTAATTTTAATTGTGTATTGTATTTTTTTCTTATTGTTTTTTATGTGACTGTAATTCTTAAATTATGAACATATAGTGTGAGTTAATTTACTTGAAATAAAAATATTAATAATAATAATAAAAGTGGTAGGTAAAGTACCTATCATAGACAAAAAATATGGTGGCAAAGTTTGGTAATTTAAATATGCCTACTGCGTAAAACGGCAAAACTGGCTTAAACCCATGGTTTCGCACGCTTTTTTAACAAAACATAGATAAAGTTATATGATTATTTACGGGATATTTACCGTGGTAAGGTTGTGGAATGAGCTCCCAAAACATAGATATACCACTGAAGGATATTAAATGACTTTCTATAAGTAAAATCATTTTCGTAATAATTTTTAAAATTGCCGACCACTTAATTTGAACCATTTTATGTCATTAAAACAAATTTTAATTTACCTTGTAATAAATGTAGAGGATAACAGATTAGGGGGTCTACACAAGAGCCACACACTGTTAGCGTTCACGCCTGCGGAAAGATGAATTGTATGAAAATGACATTGACAATGACATTAGCATGAGATAAATTATCTGAAGCTAATGTCATTTTCATACAATTTCATCTTTCCGCAGGCGTGAACGCTAACAGTGTGTGGCTCTTGTCTAGACCCCTAGGTATCTAACTACCTAACTACCTAAACAGTTTTTTTTTACTTTGTTCGGACATTCTTAGGCTTGTTTCGTTTTTGTTGTTTTAGTTGCTTTGATTTCACAATACAAGTGATTAATGCCCGAATAATATAAACAAAACGCTAGTAAAAAAATGTGCGGGTTTGATACCTATACATGTATATATGATCGTAAAACAACTCAAGGAATCATTATAACGTGTTTTTTATTTATGTAGACAATGAAATCATAGACAAGTTACAGTATATAATGAAATTTATTGATGTATTGTGGTTAATCACGTGAAATTCTGTGTAATTTTTTTCGATTATAAATTCAAATAACGTTAATAGCAACGTCGCTACCAGATCTTTCATTTTTATTATGAATGCTTCTGATTTCTATTGGAAAAAAGATTAATTTCATTTTCAATGTAAAATCATCTTCAAAGGAGAGGAAACATTGATAAATAGGAGAGAATTCATTGGAAATTAATTTCGCAACAGAGATATAATTTGATAGGTATTTTATTAAACGTATTTTGTATAAGCCCTTGAACAAAATGAGGTTTTATTCGATATTGACGGAAATTATTGACGTTTATTCTGTGGATCATACTTTAAACTAAATTTGTCAGCTCTAAAACTACTGCCATCGCTTTATAACATATCAAAATGACAAGAGATGCAAATAACTTTAGTGCCGTCAATTAATTAAATTTTAAGAATGGTATTAACAAAATTGACGTCAATTTATTTATAAACATTATTATATAGTATCCGTGGCAGTTAAAAGTTATACCTATATCATCTATGAAATCAAAGTACCTACCCACTTACTAATTGGTATTAAATTTTAGATTTTCACGACACAGCTTGAGACTCAAGACGCTTATATTATATGCTACCTAAAATATATCAACTGTCACTAACTGCGTATGGCTAACTCAAAACCGGTCTATTTCCACTATATTAATTATCTATTTGACTATTTTCTTTATTAATGTTAAAATGTATACACGTTGAAATGGCACGGCATAGGTGCTTGCAAATTTGGTCTAAAGGTGAATTTTTCAAATGCAAAAATGTATATTTTGTCTAAATAGATTGAAATTCAAAAATTCACCCCGAAACAGATGTAGGTAGAATGGCATAGTACGTATTACACATAATTATCAAATTGAAGTAAATTTTAGTCTGTCGAAATTTCTCAATCAGACTGCATAATTATGCCAAACGATATTATGCGTAGTTAGATGTGTATTTATAAGAATAAATGCTATTTTCGAGTTAAAATATCAGAATAAGCTGAAAATGCGTAAATCAGTCTAGTAAAATAAATTTAATGAGGTGAAAATGCATAATTTTATATATATTCGTTATATATCACATAATAAAAGCATATAATAAAGAGAAAAATTACTTTCTAAATAAACCAAAATCACAGTTTTTTTGGACAAGATTCATAACTCGCCCTAAGATTTTTTTAATATAAATAAAATCTAATTGTACAAAAGCTGTCGGGAGATAAAGAAATGTCTTTTGAACTCAATAAAAAAACTACCTACTATTTTCTATGTTTTCCCCTATATTAACTTGTATCGATTCGGCGAATCCTAGTTTTAGTCAAATATCCTTGCTTGCAATAATGAAAATATATAAAAATTGTTTAATTCCTAGTGGTTTAAGAAACCTAATTACAATTATACATATTGTTAACATTCTTTATAATAATATTATAATTTTACCAACTACGTTGTTTGCAGATTCCTGCAACGAACACGAATTTCGTTCGCAGAAATATATAAACTATAATTACTTCGATTATTTCATAGGCCCGACATTAATTACATTGTTAAGAATTAGGCCCTTGACTTAGGTTCCTTAACTATCTCGGAACTCGTAGAACTAGGAGTCAGGATCGTTCTAACCAATAATCCATACCGTCCATACTTACAGTCCATACAGTCCGTCACAATCCATAAAAAATCCGGGGCACTTTAACACTAGCAATAGCACTAACCGCACCATGGTTTGTCGCAATCGCACATTCACGTAAAGACTAGAGTGTCAGGGCGTAAGTGTAGAGATTGAAGTGTTTGTGCATTCGCTGGCCCGGGCTTGGCCAGGAGGTCGGGACGAGGGGGCCGAGCCGCCCGGGCGCATATTCACCGAGCCAGTGGAGCCAGCACCGCGCTGGCTGCCAGAGCCAGAGCCAGCGACGAAGCCAGAGCAGCACCGCGATTATGAGACAGCTCCTCGCTTTTGATCACCTCATTTTGCGTCTTGTCGTACTTGTGCGTCTTCTTTGTCACGGGCTTGATCGTCGTCGTGGTTGTTGTAGAGGTTTGAGTAGTTGGAGGCGGCGGTGGCGGGGGTACAGTAGGCTGCGGTGGCGGAGCGGGTGACTGGTCTTCAGGCTTGCAGCAAACGCGAAAAACCAGCTTCATATTATGGCTGAGGCAACGCCCGCCGATGCGTCTATGCAGATCGTCCTTACTCGATGTAGATATGAAATAGTAGTCCTTACCAGGCAGGAATTCCAACCCGCCCGGCTGAGGTGTGAACGGCCGGAAAGTTATAGTGAAAAACATCAATTTGTGCGGCTTATCGCATATCGCTATTATGCGAGGATTAGGATTAGTAATTCTACACGTATCGTATTCTTCTTTACTAACGTTATATATTATATACTTTTCTGTGTCTTCTTCAAAAGTCCCTGGTGTGTACACTGGACATATTATATTGACTTGATCGTATTCAAATTGAGCGTTTCCTTTATTCAGATCGAATACATGGTCTGTATTGTCTATTCTGAATATACTGTTGGTGGTGTTCCAGTGTATGTAGAAAGACTTTGCGTAGTTCCCCATCACACTCTCGATGAAGAAAATTAGGACTATCAAGGTCCAAGGCGTATGCCTGAGCCCAAAATATGTTAGGGACACCATTCTGTCTGTTCAATCAACTCGCATTATCCAAGTACCTCTAGCTACACTTTCGACCCACACCAATCCATATTTATTCCACTATTTCACAAATACATGTCGTTCTCACTGTAAATCCAACAATTTCACTCAGAAAACACGAAATTTTCTTTCACTTTCGACACAGCGACCCATCCACCATGTTTCTCAGTCGCACGCTAGATTCTATCCGTCGATAAATGGAATTCCATGGGACGTGGCCCGATGGAAACGCGTCTAAATCACCTTTTAAACACTGAATCACTGTTGAATATCACTGTAACGGGATTTGTGGAGGTATTCAGGTTCTTTTGGTGTTGGAATTAATCGATACAACACAGATTTTTTACAATACTGAGGTGTTCTTTGTATTGGGAGGGCAACGCGGAGCGACGGCGAAACGTAAGCGCCGTGCGACGGACGGCCAAACTACTGGTCGCATTCTTTGGACGAGGTACGCATGCGGCTTTGCGCCCCCTTCCTGCCCCGCTGCACTCCCCTCGCTTTACCGACGCGTTCGCGGTTAGGCGAGCTTTTGGATGACGCTTTTGTGCTACAATTTTCATTTAGTTTTACCTTTGTATCGTCGAGTTTTGAACAATATAATTGCTTTGAATGTATTATATAGTTTTTTTTCGTTAAATATTAGGTTTTAAATAAATGTTTTGATTGATTATTATGTTGTGTATGAGGGAGCTTTTTCGTTTATTTCTGAACGCGGCCCTTATCTAAGTCCGCCATTGAAAAAGAGGCACGACCAGAAAAAAAAAGCTTACTCTGCTTGTTAGCTGATGTCAGAGTACCTTTGGCTGATGTCACAGGCTGATGTAGTGCGCACAATTTCTCATAATTATGTGTGATGTACTGTTGATTATGACAAATAAATATCACTTTAGCTGATTATAACAATACGTTTATGGATAAAATGACTTCGCATAATTACTAAATTCATGCGAAGCGGTCAAACAATTAATCAGTTAATTTGCTATAGCAATTAATTTGCTATTTCTAACTAGAAATTAATACTAATATATTTATTGTAATTAGTTGAAGGTATACGTTAAATGTACTCCGACAAATAATCATCATTTCAGCCATAGGACGTCCACTGCTGGACATATACTTAGGCCTCCCCCATCGATCTCCAAAATAATGATGCGGTCTCCTATAGGTCGTCTGTCCATCTTGTGGGTGGACGTCCTACGCTATGTACTGCACCCGAAACACAGTCCCAGACTAGTTCGGGAGCCTATGGAAAACCACGTTATGTAAAACTAAATTTATGTCAAAATAAATTACTTTTTGTTTTGTTTTGTTTGTTTGTTTATGTTTACCGGTCCGTGGTCTCCATTCGAGAACCTTTCGGCCCCATCGGTCATCTGTTCTGCGTGCTATGTGCCCTGCCCACTGCCATTTCACCTGCTAATCCGGTGGGCTATGTCGATAACTTTTGTTCGTCTACGGATCTCATTTCTGATTCGTTCGGATTCATTTTCGTAGAGAAACCCCGAGCATAGCCCTCTCCATAGCTCGTTGTGCGACTTTAAGTTTGCTTATGAGGCCCATAGTGAGGGACCACGTTTTAGTGCCGTATGTCATATTATAATAAATCCTAAATCATAAGTGAACTATCATAATAATATTGAAATAAATGATTTTATATATAAAACAATTATTATTACTAATCTAATAGACCAAAATACATTCGGTTTTTTTTTCTTCTTCTTTAGGTACCTATTTATAGCTTTTGTATATAATTATATAATACTATTTTTGTATAATTATAATTGCTCACAGAAAAGAAAAATAAACGCTTTGCTGTGTATATTCTTAGACCAAAATAAAATGAATTGACAGGCCCAGAAGAAGCGTATTTCTGAAGTCTACAAAATGAGCGCCGGCGCTCACTTCGTTTCAGTCGGTCTCTAGCTGTAGGAAGTGCGACACAAGACTATTGTTACATGATAACGAAACATCTGACAAAATTATGCCTTCGTAACCTTTCCCGAAGTGTAAATACACAACAAAAAAACCTCTATCTATTTTTTCTAACAAGTGTACTGTACATGGTTATAATTAGGTGGTGACGGTTTTGCGTCGTTTTTTACTGAGCAAGTTCAATGGTTATGGCCCATCCATTCATTTTATTTTGGTTGAAGTGTAGGTATATTGCTATTTGTTTCTCACACGTTATTGTGAAGGATGATATATCAAACAGGTAGGTACTTAATTAGAATAATTTCGCTTCACCCAGCGTAATTAGTGATGGTTCATACGCTCACAGGATTTTGTACAGGGGCCATACTTTGGGTGTATTCTTAAAAACAATAAATTAAATATTTATTCCTTACACCAACTTATGGAAAAGATTTCAGTAAAAACTATTACGTATAACAATAAAATGGGTGTATTTGTAAAAAAAAAAAAACACCCGAACTATTTTAAAAAAGGCATCTGATAAATCGCACAGAATTAGGCCGCAATTTAGACATAAATAATTAATCGAACCAAAGTCCAACCTAGAAATACACAGCTCTAGCCCTAAAACAATGGCCGTTAAAATATATAACAAATTGCCAAATGAATTAAAAGATATCGAAAAAGACGTAACTTTTATAAATAACTGAAAAGGTATTTTAGAATCCAAATGTTATTGTAACTTAGAAGAATTTTTCAATGATGATTTTGACGAAATGTACATAGATCGTTCCGTTCCGACTATTGCCATACCCAAATAGGGCCATATGTCTTACTTTATATTAAAACATGTTAATTTAAGAACTCCATGTACCTACATATGTCTGCAATAAACTATTGAGTATAGAGTATAACTTAAATAAGTGGCTATTTTTTTATAACTAATAGTTCACCCCGAACTGTAACTATTTTCGCAACATTAAGACCGATTTTGCTCATATTTGAACTTTAAAATTGTTTTAGAACCAACTACTTGCCTACAATTTCTCGAGAACAAATCAACAAACCTACGCAAGCTATCTTCGAACAAATATAATAATTATAAACATAATTAAATTTATATAATTATGTTTTCATCCCCCCACCTCGGAAAGAGTATTTTTGCTCATTATCGAGTATATTTGAGTGCAAAAGCCGTTTTTATCTGCTAGAGGATAAAGTAAAATTGAATTTAGAACATTGATTTAGAACTAAGTTTGTGAATTCAAAACATCATTAAACCTATTTACTTCTACCTCCATGGTGCCGAATTTATCATACAACCTTTTTTAATTTGTTAAAAACTCAGACTCGGAACCTTCTTGGTGTACTTTATTTTAATTAGTTTTGCGCGCAATATTTTCTTTTCACGCCATGTTGTTAAAACGTAGATCTGTGGTTAAAACCTTAGGTTAAAAACAAGAAACTTGAAAACATGTGAAAAATCTAAAATGAGTGATGAGTGAAATTCTAGCGACGAGCAAGTTTTTTTTTTTTTTTTTTGTTTTTTTTTCTCTATGCCATTGCTCAACAACTGTGAAGGAAAACATCGTAAGGAAACCCACAGAAAAGAGAAGTATAAATAGAACGGAAATGAGAAGTCAAGTCTGTTACCAGGCATTATAAGTAAACCTTGATTGACATTCTTATTTAGATCAACGCGTCGAACAAACACACAGTTGCCAGAAGTTTTTTTTTTTTTTTATATTGTTTTTTACTGTTGGCCTTTTGGCCTCTACAGCTTGACCGGACTAGTTAGCGAACGCAGAGTGCGTTCGGCATAACTTGGTGGTTCGGCATAACTTGGTCGTTCGGCATAACTTGGTATGATTTCGAATGACTGACGTTTCGTTTATATGAGTGCAACTGGCTACAACAAAGGAGATGTCCCGTTGTGGTACTAAAATAAAAGAAAAATCTAACATCTACCATAATGCGGTTTTTGGAAAGAGCAATAAAAATCTAACAGGTACCAACTGAAAAAAATATTTTTTTAGGCCTGCAATTTCCTGAAAATTATGAAAAAGAAATAAATTCATGTAACGTGAAACGGAACGTATTATCAGTCATAGTTTTGAGTAACGTAAAACGGAACGTATTTTCAGGACATAGTTTTGATTGATAGGCCTTACGGCATAAGCCAAAAAGGTACATAATTAAAAAAAAAGTCATGGTGACACTTATGCAACATGGCCTTAAAGGCTTTAGCCTGCCCGGTAGGCGAAAAAAATCAGAGACATTGATTAATCACTCACTGACAGCAGTGACAGTTGACTACTATCTTTATTATTTTATTTACATATTCAAATTCAATTTCAATTGTATTACCAAGATATTTTTTTTATTAACTTTACGTATATTACGTTTTAATTTTTCACCATAAAACGTTAAGTTACCTAGGTACTTACTAGAATACCCTATTACCGCGTTATTCTGGCTGGATCTGTATGGCGAACGAAGATACTGCTTTTCATATTCATGGATCTATGAGATCGTGCTGCCGTCACTGGTCAAACAATTAAAAGAAATATCGCCAAAAACCACGCTAATAAACACACAAAAAACCAAGCCAAGCCAAGCAAGACCGACAATTTAGTTTTACGACTCAACGAACAAAATTCGTTTTTTTTTTTGTTACAATTTTCATGACCGTGGCTTCAATGTCCTTTAGTCGTAATATTAAACAGCTTATGTAGTATTAATAGCGTCAAACAAGTCATAGTCACAGTCAGAATTAAGCTAAGTAAGTCATGGTCAAGTCAAACTCATGCCCCTGTAAAGTGGTGGAGGCTTTACAAGAAGCTTCTATGGAGCTTAGAAACAACACGAAAAGACACGTTTTACCTCGTTATATCACTTGCCCACACTCGAGCACGTTTACGAACACTTAATGAATAATAATTCACCAGTTAGTACACATTAATACTCGAAAATACACAAGTTTAGGAAAATAATCCAACGAGCCGACATGTTTTTTCTACGTTGGCGCCAAAAACTCAAACGAAATTCGAATCGAAGCTAACGAAATAACGAAAACGTTTTTTTTGTTCGAATTTTCATGGCCATGGATACAATGTCCTTCATTGGTAATATTATTCGAATTTACTCTGTATGAAATAGGGCCAAACAAGTTATAGTCATAGCCGCAGTCAGAGTCAAGAAAAACAAGTCACGGTCAAGTCAAATTCATGCCCCAGTAAAGTGGTGCAGGCTTTACAAGAGACTTCTATGGTGTTTTATAAACAACACGAAATAACATGTTTTACCTCATATATCACTTACCCACACTAGAGTACGTTCACGAAAAATTAATAAATAATAATGCACCATTATTACGCATTAACACTGGAAAATATAGAAGTTTAGGAAAATAATCAAGCCAACTATGTTTTTTTTTCACGGTGGCGCCAAAACCCTGGAACCCTTAATGTGACGAGCAGTGTTGCTGCTTTCGGACATTTTAGGATTGCAGTGTTGCTGTTAATCAATCCAGTATTTCTACTACATATATTTATAAAAAAATTATTTAAAAAAAATGCAAGGGTTTATAATTTTTTTTGTAGCTCATTTAGGCTCTATATTTGTGGCACATTTCGTGCTAAAAAGTTGAGATTTGTTAAGAATAAAGTACCAGGCTCCATACTAATTTAGGTACAACTCCTTTCTTACAAACATGCCTTGACAACCGCTCTAATTTAAACATTTTTTTTTCTTTTCTGTGAGGAAACCGGTATGTCCAAGAACATCAAAAAGTTCAAGGACATTATGACATTATGCCAACATGCACTGGGCCAGCATGGTGAATTAGGGCCCATCCTTTCTCTCTGAGAGGCCTGTGACCCAGCTTGTTCCCTGTGGGGGGAACACGATAGACTGATAATGGTGTTGATATAATTGTGGACTCACTGGACTTGATCTTTTTCACGTTCTCTCATGAAATGCTTTTCTTGCCTGCCACTGCAGCAATATCCTCCTCCTCAGTTCATTTGCTCGATGTTGAGCGTCGTGATGCTTCCGATCTTTTGTATTTTGGCGAGAAATCTGCATCCATCTCTGACGGTCTCCAGCCTGATACATCGCGTCAGAGATGTTCGTGCCGAGCTCTTTTAACACTTGGTCGGTCCATCTTGTTGGGCTACGCCCCCTGGGTCTTTTTCCTTCCATTTTGCCGGTCACTATTAACTTCTCCAGGTTGTCGGAGGGCTTTAGGGCGATGTGTCCGAAATACTGCAGCACCCTATGCAGACAAATGCTCGAGAGTCTCTTTGTAAGTTTTAGTTCACTAAGGATTGAGACATTTGTTCTATGAGCAGTCCACGAAATACGTAGCATGCGTCGCCAGCACCACATTTCAAAGCAGCAATATAGATACTATATTAAAAATACAAAATTCCTATAACCTCTAAAATTGTAGTCACCCGTTAATTCCGCTCCAATTCCATCTCTCTAATTTGAAATACGCGTCTAATCCAATTATTATGATTCTAGGCAATGACGAACTGTTTGTCATCATTTGTTTGCTCATAGTGTTAACACACTTATGGATTTGGTTGACGGACCGCCATCCAACCAACAGGAGAGAAAAAGTAAGAATATCATATTTCCCTCTCTTTCTCTTCCGTTGGTCAGACGGCAGTTGAGGTCAACCAAATCCATACGTGTGTTAACACTATCTCACCTTGGTCGTTGGTTTATTGAGGGGCTCCGGGTCCTTACGGCCAACGCCTTACGCGGTCTCAAACTAACGTTAAAACCGCGCAGCAAGGAAAATATCACGCGAGCTTGAACATTAACGCGCCCAGATACGGTTTGCGGTCGCGCAACATTTTTTCATCATTCTGGATCGCTTTAAACAGCTAGCCGTAAGGCCCTGGTGTCAGAAGGCTGCGCTGAATACGGAAACCAGCCTTGGAGCATGTCCTGCGAGTCATTGTTCCCTAGTTTTACAAGCTTAATAACTCCATGAAAAATAATTTGAGGGAATGCTCGTTTGCGTATGATATCAATAAATTTATATATCTATATGACATGTTTTGAAGTAATGTACAAAAGTGTTTAATAATAATTAATTTTATACAAACATTTTATGACAATACTATTCATATTATAACAAAGTTTAATCCAGCTAGGTTATTTATTACATTGCTCTAACGAAATGACATTTAAAAAATGTTATTGTATTGTGCACCTATATTTTAATTTTATAAAACACTGTTTTAAACTATCACGGTTGTTCACTAAAGTTATATGATTATTTACGGGATATTTACCGTGGTAAGGTTGTGGAATGAGCTCCCGATATTTCGGCGCAGTTACATGAACCATGTTCACGGGAAGACTGAAGAATGCGGGTGGTTTAGTCGACAGGTGGTTGAAGGTGGTTGGTTTTTTAATTTTATATTAACTTTGTTAATTATTTTAACTGCATATAATTTTATTTATATTACACGGGAATTACTCACGTAAGATTAAGCCGGTCACTCCGACTATAGTTTCAACCGCATTAGGCAGTCTTTTTCAAGGTGAATGCGCGCGCGCGGCTGCGTCTCGCTTGGCATAAAATGTGTGAAAACCACGTCAGTTTGTATATAATTTGTTTTTAATTAAGTCTAATGTATTTGACCTACCTAGTATAACGAATCATTGTTATAAGGCTAGTTAGCATCTGAATCTAGTTTTAGTTTTAACTGACTTCAGGAGGAGGTTGACAATTAGACTGCATGTTTTTTTGTATGTTTCTTACGCGATTACTCCGCCAATTATGAATTGATGTTGATGATTCTTTATTTGCTGGTAGAACACACCTCAGAGGTTGTCCCATTGAATCAAATAAATATTGTTAAGTCTAACTGTATTTGTAGTGTTAGTGTTAACTTGTATTTTGTTTGGTTCAGGGGTGTCCAACTAAATTTAGTGGCGGGCCGGATTTATTAACGTAACTATGGGCCAAGAGATGCTTCGTAACTGAGCAAATCAAGACTAATATGAGTAAAATGGTAGAAAGGGTATAATTATAACCTTTTGGCGGAATTCACAGCAGGTTTCACTTGTAACTGCATGCACAGGCACACTGATATAGATTATAGGTATGACTCTCCGTTCTTTACAAAATTACGTCTAAAAAAGTTTAAAGTTACCCAACTTTTGACTCATTTGCGGGCCGGATTGGGAACCTTGGCGGGCCGCATTGTGGCCCGCGGGCCGTATGTTGGATTAGTTAATAAAGGCACTTGCCCGCAGTAAAAAAAAAACGTAATAGGATAAAAGTTACGAACGACATCATGTTAAACATTATTTGCGCAGTTGCGATAAGCTACCGACTGCTGTGTTTACTTACAACGTATTTATTTGAATTTGATACTTAGATAAATATTGGTATTTGATAACAATTTCAAGTGGCGCCTGACTTAGATAAATTGATGCTCATTTATAATTTAACCGTACGTAGGTATTTTTTTTTTCATTTTCAAAAAAAAAAAAGTTAATTCTATTCACTTTTACTAGCTTTTTGAATGTAAGATTGTAGCTCGTAGCCAATCTACTACAGTAAAATATTAAAAGACAATGTTGCTTCTAGTTCTATCTGAAACAAAATGTGCGTGCCCAAATTGTTCGACCAGCCAGTATAACAAATTAGAATATTTTTGTCCAAACAGATCATTGGAACTACTAGTCGGACAGAATGAGATAAACGATTGTTGTAATGTTATTTCAACTGGCTGACGCGTTCTCTCAGTAGCTAACTGTAGTACAATATATTTACGCAACGTAGGACGTCCACAAGATGGACAGATGACCTAAAAGAGACCGCAGGGAAACGCTGGTGCATCCAGCTGGCCGCTTCCAACTTTCGACCAAAATAAAATGAATGGACGGGCCCTAACCATTGCACTTTCTCAGTAAAAAGGAGTCAAAACCATCGGACATATACTTCAACGCCTAATTATAAAATGTACGGTACATTTGTTACAAAAAATAGATAGCGGTTTTTTGTTGTGTATTTACACTTCGGGAAAGCACACGAAGGCATAGTTTTGTCAGATGTTTCGTTATCATGTAACAATAGACACGTGTTGCACTTCCTACGGCTAGAGACCGACTGAAACGAAGTGAGCGCCGGCGCTCATTTTGTAATCTTCCAAAATGCGTTCCTTCTGGGCCCGTCCGTTCATTTTATTTTGGTCGAAGCTTCCAACCGGCCCTTTTGGAGATCGATGGGGGAGGCCTATGTCCAGCAGTGGACGTCCTACGGCTGAAGTGATGATGATGAAGATGATGTATTTACTTAGATACCTAGTTTAACAGTAACTTAAACTTTCTGTGCTTCAAGCCAGAGTGCATTGGCAACACAAAACCCGCGGTTTGTTTGTTTGCTTTATTGATAGCGGGAGTAAAGGCATGGACACATCGTAGTGCAGCTAAACCAGTCACTCTCAAACGATCAGCAAAGTTAAAGTGTAATCTAAACGCTTAATTTTCACTCTTTCATCATCATCATCATCATTTCAGCCATAGGACGTCCACTGCTGGACATAGGCCTCCCCCATCGATCTACAATAGGGCCGGTTGGAAGCGGCCTGCATCCAGCGTTTCCTTGCGGTCTCTTTTAAGTCGTCTGTCCATCTTGTGGGTGGACGTCCTAAGCTGCGCTACCGCTCCTCTGTAGTCCTGCCCATTTAAGCTGCAGCATGTAATGTTTTGGATTTTATGTTAATTATATCACAGAAAAGAGAAACAAATAGAACGGAAATGAGAAGGAAAATCTGTTACCAGGCATTATTAGTGAACCTTCATTGAACATTCTTATTTAGATCAACGCGTCAAACAAACACACAGTTGCTAACTGATTTCGAATGACTGACGTTTCGTTTATATGGGTGCAACTGGCTACAACCTTACAAAAATGCCTTGACAGCCGTACTAATTTAAACTAATTTAATTTAAAAAAAAGATCTTTTCTGTGAATTATATAATTTGCTGAATCTATATAAATGTATTAAAATGAACCCTATTTACCTTGGTCACGCCATAATTTGAGAACGATTTGCCTAAGTCTTCCAAATACTTTGAAGAATGTTCTTTAGGAAAGAAAAATTAAGGAAATTGCGCAGAAAGCCGGAAAATTTCAGAAAACTAACTTCGCGCGTTTGACAGTTCTAAGACAGGACAACGTCTGTCGGGTCAGCTAGTCCTACTAATATTATAAATGCGAAAGTTGAGTCGAGTTGTGTTGCTCTTTCACGCAAAAACTACCGAATGGATTTTAATGAAAGTTTACAATAATATAGCTTATACATTAGAATAACACATAGGCTATAACGGGCGAGGCCGAAGGCCGCGCTCTACGCGTACGAAGTAGTGGGTTTCAGCTAGTTTGTAATAAATAATGTCAAAGTAACAGCTCACCATGCTACAGCGCACCAAGTTGCAGCTCACCAACCCACAGCTCTATCCATCTGCACCAGCCTTAAGCCTTTTAAGTTTTCGTGCTTTTAAAACATTTAGCGTTGCAATAACAAATGTTTACGCAGTGAACGTGCGAAGTGGTTTTATTGCGAAAGGTCATTGGTCATTGAAGTCACCAAACCCTTATACCGGATGATTTAAATAAATAAATAAATATTCGGCACATTTTTGCACACACGGTCATCTGACCCCAAACTAAGCAAAGCTTGTGATATGGCTGCCAGAGACTGATATACATACATATATTTTTAAATATGTACATACATATATTATAATACTAGCTGCGCCCCGCGATTTCACTTGCGTAAGTCGGCTAAAGGGTCGGCAACGTATTTGTGATGCCTCTGATGTTACAAGTATCCATAAGCGACGGTGACTGCTTACCATCAGGCAGCCCGTCTGCTTGTTTGCCACCTATGGCATGAAAAAAAAGTGAAGAAAAGTGGCGATGACGATGATGATGATGAAAAGTAGCCTATGTCACACTCCGGCCATTGAACTATATCCATGAAAAAAATCAAGTCGATCCTTTGCTCTGTTGCTACGTGGAAGAGGAACAAACAAACCAACAAACTTTTCGCATTTATAATATTATTAATTAATTAATATATTTATATTAATATAATATAAGCATTAGCTGCGCCCCGCGGTTTCACCCGCGTAGTGATGAAAAATGGTGATGGTGATGAAAAGTAGCCTAAGTCACTCTCCGGCCCTTGAACTATATCCATGCAAAAAATCAGGTCGATCTGTAAAAGAAAGAGGAACAAAAACCAACAAATCAACTAACTTTATTAGAATTTTTTTATATCCCAAATGTGTTTGTTTACAGGGTTATTGATAACTTTCACAGACAGCTTTCTTCCGTCATCCCTCGAATCAGATCAGACATTCAAGGGAGATATCATCATCATTATCAGCCTATAATGTTCTCTGCTGGGACACAGGCCTTCTCTCAGAGAGAGGTTGAGCTTTCATCCACCACGCTGGCCCAGTGCAGTGAATGTCATATATTTTTTAACGTTTTAACCGACGACTAAAAAGAACGTTCTCAATGCGAGTTATGGTTTGACAGTTCGAAGGGTCATCATTTAAGCCATAGGACGTCCACTGCTGGACGTAGGCCTGCCCCATCGATCACCAAAAGAGCCGGTTGGAAGCGCCCTGCGGTCTCTTTTAGATCGTCTGTCCAGTCAATCTTGTGCTGCGCTTACCAGTCCGTGGTCTCCATTCCAGAACCTCTCGGCCCCATCGGCCATCTGCTCTGCGTGATTGTGCCCTGCCCACTGCCACTAATCCGGCGGGCTATGTCGGTGACTTTCGTTCGTCTACGGATCTCCTCATTTCTGATTCGATCTCGTAGAGAAAATCCGAGCATAGCCCTCTCCATAGCTCGTTCTGCGACTTAAAGAACGACAGGGACACATTATAAAAATAGATTTATTACCAAAAATGTCCTTAAAATAGTTTCTTCGCTTTCTAAACTGAGAAAGCGTCATCAATTTTCATACCTACCCAAATAAAACGAAACAATAAACAATAAACTTGCCTAATTTTACGACGTTCACTAGGTAAAACCCTTTCTGTACTTACCCTTTTACAACATTGTATAAAAGAAAGTTAACTTTGAAAAATAACGGAACTGATAATAATCACGAACGGGTTTGCTTAAAACAATAAAAATAAATAACACAAATACAAAAGCCCGTTTGTCGGAATGCAAGGGACAAGACAACCCGTTACGTGAAATGAGCAACCCTATTTCAACGGGTTTCTATTGTTTTTAAAGTTATTGTTATAACAATAATATGGTGTTTCCTATAGTTTTTGTGAAGTTAGAAATAGTCATAAAAATTTTCATATTTATTACAGCCTTTTTATGACTCATAAACATGGGTTGTTGAAGTTTTAAAAGAAAGTTTTATGGTACTGTGCTGAAAGACAAGTTCGTTACTCATTTCTCTAGTGGTGTAGGTGATCAAATGATACTCATATAAAAATTTAAATAGAGTCGCGTATAGTCACCCAGGTGATTATATTCCCAGGTCATGGTATAATAATATACTCCGCCAGGTATAGCAATCCGAGAAAAAATGTCCACGTGGGCGTCCCGCAATGATGTCATGATGTCAATTTACAACAGGTTCGAGAGAGATGACGATACACCACGTAACAGCTGATTGAATAAAGTAGCAACTGGACAGAGACGTCATTGCGGGACCACTCCCAGATTGCTAGACCTTGTTTTCTTAGAACATGTCCCAGGTGATCAAAGTGGAATATACCAGATCTACGGTACGGTACTGTATATTGAATAATTTAAAAATTCATCATCATCAATATCAGCCCTGAGTGACCCACTGCTGGGTATAAGCCTCCCTTTGTTTAACCCACTCTCTCTCTCTCTCTCTCTCTCTCTCTATTGAAAACTCATACAAGGTGGTAAACATACAAAACAAGAAATAAATCCATTAATCAAAATGAAAAATACTAAAATAATCTTTTATCACTCCGACACCCTTTAGAAAGTGATAACACAGAAGTGATAATCTGACCAATACAACAAAGTGTGCGATGACGAGTACGAAAAACTGGCCAAGAGAGTGTCGGACACGCACTTAAAGGTTCCAGACATACAATACAATACAATAAATGGTCTAGTTGGCAGTGAATCTAAATTCTGAGCTTGGGGATGTGGGTTAGGTGGGAACCTAGAACAAACATTTGTGTGATGAACATTTATGTTTGTTCTATATCTGGTTGTTAATATCTATTTAAGTATGTATTTGAAACTATATATGTATGTATATCAGTCTCTGGCAGCCATATCACAAGCTTTGCTTAGTTTGGGGTCAGATGACCGTGTGTGCAAAAATGTCCCGAATATTATTTATTTATATTATGTCATACTAGCTGAGCCCCGCGGTTTTACCCGCGTAGCGATGAAAAATGGTGATGATGATGATGACGATAAAAAGTAACCTATGTCACTCTCCAACCCTTGAACTATATCATGCAAAAAAAACAGGTCGATCCGTTGCTGCGTGAAAGAGGAACACACAAACCAACAAACTTTTCGCATTTATAATATTATAAGTAAGTAAATATGATGGCCACTTATGGTCAATGCTAGACAAAGGCCTATCTCAAGGCACTCCACAGCCTGTACTTCGATTCAACGCTTCCAGCCACTGCCAACTGTCCTCTGTTCATTGTCACTCCATATAGTCTCGAGGATTTGTTATGAAGCTACGGAACCCAAAAACCCTAATACAAACTCTAAGAAACGTCTTAAACTTCACAAAGGTTCTATATAATAAAAAAGTGCTAAGAAACTTTCGAGAATCGGAAAATCCCATACAAAAGCTCGTAAACGCAAAATATTGAATTGTCATTGCGCCAGAAGATTGCTCAAATTCTGCTTTGTGTAAACGTAAAAAGTTTGATAGGGACGGGAACGAGGGGTATTAAATATTATCGATAGGTACAACAACAATAAACCGACAAAAAGCATACAAAAAAGTACTAAACCAAAAAAAAATAGATTTGTCTTCACGTCTGTCTGGTCGATGCAAATCGTGACCAATACTACAAACCTCTACTTTGCTCAAAAGGTGAGCATCGCCATACAACGTGGTAATGGGGCCAGCATTTTGGGAACAATTCCCACTGGTAACGGTTTAATAAATTAATAGTTATGTTTTAATTTGTTGTTTTTTAATTTACTTTTAATGTTACGAAATTAAAGGTGGCATGTTATTAATAAAACTATCCTAGTATTTGTACCAACCTGCTGTCATGATAATAAATTAATCACCAACATCGGTTGAAAGCATGTATAAAAATGTATGAGGCCTTACAAAAAAAATCATGATATTTTTTAAGCGTTTGTGTGAATTTGCATTAGCGGACCGCAGTTTTTTTGGCATATTTTTGGTCTGGTTATCAATTATTTCATTAAATAAGTTTATTAATATTTTTCACGTTCAAATTTGAAACCTGTCAAGTAGTTAATTTATACTCAACACTCAATAATTTATTGCAACTAATTAAATTTAAGCTCACGTTTTAAATGTTTTAACGGGACTTTTCACGCATTATTTTATTTAGGTAAGTAAAGCCCCTAAAACGCGTGTTCAAATCGTGAAAGTTTAAAAGTTAAATTAAATTTTCTTTATAATATTTGCATACAGATCTTAGGTAGCATGTTGATATCCCGTTGGTCCAGTTGGTAGTGAACCTACCTTCTGAGCTTGGGGGCGTGGGTTCGATTCCCACCTAGGACAAAAATTTATGTGATGAACTTTTGTGTTTGTTCTATATCTGGTTGTTAATATCTATATAAGTATGTATTTAAAACTATATATTATGTATGTATATGAGTCTCTGGCAGCCATATCACAAGCTTTGCTTAGTTTGGGGTCAGATGACCGTGTGTGCAAAAATGTCCCGAAATATTCATTTTTATTTATTATGTTTAAGGTCATATAATGACCCTGGTGTGGTATGGATGACATCAAAATGCGAAGCGAATCGATTCCATAATTTATTTTTCCATCAGCAAACCGAACCATCACGTACCCAGTCTATCGACACTTACGATCGACTAAACTCATCGACTCATCCCATCACTAGTAGATGCCATTAGCGTCTGTGTCGCTCGTCAATCATAATCAGCCATTGTAAGGAACTAAGGGAACCCAGGGACCTTATTTCCGCGCTCTACGATATTTACCTAACTATTACTTTCTCTTGATTCCTTGCAAATATATTTAATTGCATCACATCTTTGAAAGTCAGACGCTTTGCAAGTCTTGTCCATAAATTTTTGATTGTTTTTTTTTTACCTCTGACGCCAATAGAGGTTTGTTATAAGTTAAACTTTATCTGTGTATTTGTCTCCGGCACCGTAGCTCCCAAACGGGCGATCTTAATCGATATTATCTTAGCTATGATTCGAGAAAATCATTTCAGCCGTTTAAAAATCGTCAGTTATTTTTAAATAAAAAAAAAACTAAAAATTAGATCTCGAAAATAACATTTCAATATGTAATTTTTTTTTTTTATACAAACCTTATTTTCATACATAAAAATAGGTGCAACATAATGATCATTTTAAATCACGTGATCCATTTTGTATAAATAAATAAATATTCAGGACATTTTTGCACACACGGTCATCTGACCCCTAAATAAGTAAAGCTTGTGATATGGCTGCCATATAGAGACTGATATACATACATATATAGTTTTAAATACATACTTAAATAGATATTAACAACCAGATATAGAACAAACACAAATGTTCATCACATAAATGTTTGTCCTAGGTGGGAATCGAACCCAAGCCCCCAAGCTCAGAAGGTAGGTTCACTACCAACTGGACCAATGGGCAACGGGCTATGTATGAATGAGGATATTATTTTTTTGGTACCTATATAGCTATCATGTATTTTACAAATTATTAATTTTGATGGGTCATCCCACATCTTTCTGTTACACCTCATAGAATATTTATGTGTTACTATAGCGATATAAAAAGAAGTTTTAGCATGTGCTTGGACATCCCCACAAAAACAACAGAAAACTAAGTATCGTTGTAAAGCGTTAGTAGGTTAAATACCGTTGTATCTGTATGTAGTTCCAAGTAGATCTGTGTAGTTCCATGTAAATGGTTTTGACATAAGTTTATATATAAACTCATTTCTTACTTAGTCTGTGGCTGACGTTTTTGGCCGCCATTTTGAGTTGATACAAAATGGACAGGCTTAGCACTAATATAATATGTTATAATAAAAGGACGTTTTATTTAGAACATAATAAATATTAAATACCATCCCTGTACATTCGACATGCCACCTGCTACAACTAGCCGGTTTGCCTCCACCTTCTGCGATCCACTATAGGGATTGGAATGCTTTGCCACCTTCCTTGTTGCCAGAAAACTATAACCTGGGTGTCCTCAAGGCCAGAGTTAGTGACACCTTCAAGGTCGACGTGCTCCATTTTTGGCCACAACATCGCTTTCTCTCAGATGAGTTGGTGGCCAAACACCCTCCGAGCACTTGGATCCACCGCCAGGCTCCACCGGGTGAGCCAAAGATTTTTTTTTTTGTGCTGTGGCGTATCCCCTCTGCTCCGCGACTCGCTGGCCGCGTTGCTCTAGCTAGGGCCACACTCTAGTAAACATTTTGACAGTTCTCGTGATATTCAATGTGATATGTCGTGTAATGCGAGAATAGGGGCCCAAGGAAAGCTTCGCTGCCACTTTCCCGTATCAAGATGTCCGAGCCATCTCACTAATGCAGTAATATTGATTGGCTATTAGCTATTCTTGCGGAAGCGAGCGATGGTGGCCGAGCGGTAGCATGTGCGCTTTATAATCTGACGGCACCCGGTTCGATCCTCGGGGAGAGATGGTGGCCGAGCAGTAGCATATGCGCTTTACAATCTGACGGCACCCGGTTCGATCCTCGGGGAGCGATGGTGGCCGAGCGGTAGCATGTGCGCTTTACAATCTGACGGCACCCGGTTCGATCCTCGGGAGCGATGGTGGCCGAGCGGTAGCATGTGCGCTTTACAATCTGACGGCACCCGGTTCGATCCTCGGGGAGCGATGGTGGCCGAGCGGTAGCATGTGCGCTTTACAATCTGACGGCACCCGGTTCGATCCTCGGGGAGCGATGGTGGCCGAGCGGTAGCATGTGCGCTTTACAATCTGACGGCACCCGGTTCGATCCTCGGGAGCGATGGTGGCCGAGCGGTAGCATGTGCGCTTTACAATTTGACGGCACCCGGTTCGATCCTCGGCCCAACACTTATAATTTTTTAGTACCTAAATTACCTAGATAAATGCAGTTTCGATGTCATAATTTTTTTTTTTTTTTTAATAATGAAGGGTACTATCGACCCCTTTTGGCTTAGTACACCCTCTCCGCGTGACCCAGTATAAATAAATAATAAAACCGGCAAAGTGCGAGTCGGGCTCGCGCACTTAGGGTTCCGTACCACCATATAACTTGTTGTTAGCTACTAAAATACAATAAAGTAGTGTGAAAACACTGGAAAAGTTGCCCGAAAATTGGGAAATTCGGGAAAAACTGTAATCGCTTATCTCTATGGGATTTTTGTACGAACCATAACTCGTTTACTACTAGTTTTTTAAAAATTCTATTATTATTTTTTTTTTTTTTCTTGTTTTTTTTTATATAATGTGGTTGAATTTTTCTAGTATAAAAAAATACTTAATTCAAATTCAAATTATTTATTGAGATTAAAAACGGACAAATTCCACTAACATTTATCTCACATACTGTTAAAACTAAAATAGATTTCCTAGTAAAAATAGGAATAATATTATAAAATTACTAATATAATAAATACAACAAATTGCTGTAAAAATATGTCAACATAAAATTAGTATGTCATACAAATTGTCATTATAGTCATCGGCCTTTTTGCCCCTGTCCCATTGATCAGTTAAATTTTCACAATAAGTTAAAAACACTTTCGTTACTGTTTTCCAATTGTCACAAATAATATCACAATCAGTTTTGGCGGAAAGGAGTGCATTGAAGTGGCGGCGGGCGCGAATCAGCGGAGACATGGAGCGCGCCACGGTGCGGCTGTGATCCACGTGGAAAAACTTGGGCAATTTTCCACGCCTATTAGCCGGAACCCCGGGTTTAAAACAAGGCAAGGCAACAGGCAGTTATTTAACAAGTAAAATCGCAACAATTACAATTTAAAGACAATTTCTTTAGTAGAATCGGGGCCCTGAAACCATACGCCGGCTCAAAAAGAGGCGGGACATAATCCACTGTAGTCAAACAAACTGACTGTACAAAAGAAAGGGCTGGCTCCAATTGGAGCAGCACTCCTCTCCACATTGAAAGACAGCCTGCCATCTGCATCTACTGGATGCCCGCGACTATCACCATGTCGTCGGTCTATCTAGTGGGAGAACCTATGCTGCGTCTTCCGGTTTGTGGTCTCCACTCAAGAACATTTCTTCCCCATCTTCTCTTCATGTTAAGAAAACCCCCATCTGCTCATAGTCAAAAGGCTGATGACAAGATAAAAACAGAAAAAAAAACGTTATTATTACTTAATCATTTATTATACAAAACAGATAAATCTCTCTGAGAACACACTGTATAACAAAAGGCTGGCCAAGGCTGTATACATGAGGTCGACAAAACAATTTTGTCCGCTTTTTCTTCTTTCCAAAATGATGTAACTTTCTCAAAGTTGCTGCGACATTTCTACGTCAACAATACAAAACACTAAGGCTTGGTTGCACCAAGTAGTAGTCAAAGTTAAGGTTTATGACAAATTTGACAATAACAATAACGCTGACTTTATCAGTTACTGCAAAATGCGTTGCACCAGCGTATTCCTTATCATAGTTAAAGTTACCAGGGTTGCAAGTCAAATGAGACCTTATTTACTCCAGATGCATAGGTGGAATTATATTTTATGCATCTGACAGATATTTAAAATAAACAATAGCGAATCGTGGGCAGTTATGGTTAAAGTTAAAGTTATGACGTCATTTAACAATTGTCAGATGGTGCAACTAAATTTTTGCCTAACCGGTACTTTAACTGAAATGTCGATGTTTGTTAAAGCTAAAGTAACATGATGCAACACACCCTTAGAATAACTACTCAGAGAAGGTAAGTTTCCAAACAACGCCTTCTCAAAACGTAAGCTACAAATTCGCTTTGTAGCTTACGTTTCGATTGGTATTTTAAACGATTTAAGCAAGAAAATTAATGGATTACCTGTGGAATGTCACACCATAACTCTTATGCTGCTTTTCTGATTTGTTGTGGTAACATTTCACCGCGCAAATTGTAATAGTAAAAATTTTATAAATTTTTTGGTGTCGTATATGACACCATTTGAATGGCTTAAATTTTGCGTATGTACTTGGTTTCTTTGTGTAGTTATTCTAAGACAAAACCTTATTTTCGTTTTGTTGCTTGGTATTTAATTTAGCACTAGACATTCTTTGGTATTTTGAATATTCGAGTTTGGAGTTGCAAGGTACGTATTAAGATAATGTAAAGTTCCTACGTTTTTGTCTCTTCTTAAGCATGTCCTGGTATAAGTGTTCTGTGCCCTCAGGGTGATAGGTCAACTTTAATTGCCTTTCTTCTTTAATGATTTCTTATATATTTTATAAGACCAGACTCAAATAAAACTTCACAGGTATGTCGATATCACCACATCGATTTTATTACAACATCATAACATTTTAATTACAATTCACTTAGCACTATTTTAGTAATTTTAGTACTTGACGTCCGTTGGACTCGAATCCCAACGACCGAATGCCTCTCCGCTTGCCGAGTGCCCTCCCACCAAACCTTATATCCCCTCTTTACTTTTTATGTCCCAACTGGCATTAGTTTTAAAAGTCATAAGTAGTCAAGCTAGCCACTCTTCACCAATACTTTTGGAGTTGCCAGTGATAAATTTATACCAAAGAAAACCAATACACTCAAATTAAATGTTGAAGGAACGACTAATGTTCAAATATGCTCGAAACCTTACACTTTATAACTCCTATTAGGATGAATATGTTGAGAAAACTCAATTTAACATTACTACGATCAAAAATTTGCATACTTCTACTTTACATTATAAAAAAGAAAATCAAATGTTAAAAAAAACAAGTGAAACAAAATTTTAATATATTTCAAATTAGCAGCTAAAAAAACATATAGCGGCTACCTTGTGCATCTTTTTTCTTGTGTTCTTTAATAGTGTCTCTTGATTTTGATATCATGCGTACCTTGTCCACAGAATTTCTCAGCATCTTAGCAAATCTATAAACTGTGTTATTTTCTGCCTTTTTCCTTTTACGTAATCCAAATTTTGCATTATTATCTTGATAACTATCATCGGATTCTTTCTTTTGTGCAACTCCTGCGTATTCGATTAAATGAGTGAACGCCGGTGATTGTGCTAAAAAGACGTGTACTTTTTCTAGTCTTTCTTCGGAAATTACACTAGTGTGATCTCCTGCTACCGACCCAGCTTTTGATGGCAAATCTACGGTTCCATACGAAGCTATTACAGGACGGAGTAACGAGTTTTGGGTTTTGACAGGCGATTTAATGTTGGTTTGGTTGTTCGTTGTTTGCGTATCCTCCGCAATTGTCAAAGGTCTTACAAGTTTTCTTTTGGTTTGTTCATATTTATCACTTTCACCAGTTATGTTACTAAAATTATGTTCATCGCATCTTACATTTGTGCGAGAATGTTTATATAGTTCAGACAACGCTATTTTCATCATTGCGTTATAAGATGAAGAAATGTTATATTTATTTAAGCTTGATCTGGCGCTCCTTGTGCCATGTTCAGAGGTTGTTTGCCCAACACTGACTATCGCTGCTGGAACAAGAAAATTATAATACAATTTAAAATGTCTGTGGGTAGGATAAACAGATAGCATAGCAGGATTCAGTCCTACTTAAAATCCACTGCCTGAAAACTCATCCACATATCATAGACCAGTGTAAATTGCATACTATGCGATTCACACTGTGTGTTTCTATGCAGTTTTTGTGGTAATATACCTACCTATATTTGGTTAATTTTGTTTGGGTTTAAACATTCATCATCATCATCATCAGCCAGAAGACGTCCACTCCTCCCCCTTTAACCTCCACACTGAACGACAGCCTGCCTTTTGCATCCACTGGATGCCAGCGACTCTTACTATGTCGTCGGTCCATCTAGTGGGAGGCCTACCTACGCTGCGTTTAAACATTATCGCAAAATAAACATTTGTGTATTTCAGTATTCACACGTTACTTCTTGTTCCACACTTGCAACATGTGGAATGAGCTACCTTCCGCGGTGTTTCTGAAAAATTACAACATGGGGTTCTTCAAAAGGTGCGTCATTAGATTCTTAAAGGGTCGGCAACGTATTTGTGATGCCTCTGGTGTAACAAGTATCCATAGGCGGCGGTGGTTGCGTACCATCATGCAGACTGTATGCTCGATTGCCACTTATGGAATTAAAAAAACAAAGCTTGCTGCAGTCATCATCATCTTCATCATTCACATCATCACGTCAACACACTGTCGTTTGATAACACTCATGCGATAGTTTGCGGAAAATTCTTGATAGCCCCTTTGACTTATCATCAATATTATAGCACAAAATAAATAGTTACAGAAGGCCAGCTTCGGCTGAAACTGATTTTAATAACCGTAGCGCAACCGTAGCGTTAGGGCTGGCCAAGAAACTATAATGTTCTGTAAAATTTAGATTTGGGAGTTTTAATAAAAAAATATTTATTAGGTAGGTATATTGATACTTTAAATACATTTATCTCCAATAGAAAACGCTAACAAAATAAAAGCATATAAATTGGTTACCGAAAGTGGTTTCGTCTATTACAAAACGTACGAAAGGCACGATCATTTTCAGATATATTTTAAAGTATGATAAATCCTCATTCTTCAATAAAGTTTTGTGCAATATGACAATATAAAACCCATTGTAAATTATGAGTATTGCCAAAGCGCGGGAACTCGCGACTGGCGTTCGACCGACTTAATCCGAGATCGTTGTACATACGCGTCTTTGTGTGCGTGCGCCTATTAACGCTCATTGTATGAAGCCGGCCTTCTGTACCTATTTGTTTTGTAGTTATAGTTCATCACCAGTCCTTTATTGTCCACTGCTGGACATAGGCCTCTCCCAATGCACGCCATTGAATTCGGTCGGCAGTCCTCTGCATTCAGTTTTACCAAAGAAGATAGATAGACCAAGAGGAAAGCCAATAGCGGAACATTAGAGCGTAGCTCGGAACATTTGCCTAAAAATGGTACGAACTTAGATGGCGCCGTAATTTGAGCGTTATATAGGTTGTCTCGAACTTCCGTAAGCGCTGCAGTCAGATAATGTACGAAAGGGTTCTACAAATTACCGTAGCGCTAGTATCGCAGTCAAGTTTCGCAGCATTTCAAGAGAAGCGCAACTCATACTCATAGATGGCGCCTTTCTTTATTCTCTTGAAATGTTGCGAAACTTGACTGCGATACTAGCGCTACGGTAATTTGTAGAACCCTTTCGTACATTATCTGACTGCAGCGCTTACGGAAGTTCGAGACAACCTATATCACGCTCAAATTACGGCGCCATCTAAGTTTGTATCGTTTTTAGGCAAATTTCTGAGCTACGCTCTAATGTTCCGCTATTGTCTTTCCTCTTAGTCTATCTTCCTTGGTTTTACGCAGGTTGTCACTTTACCTCTCCGCCAGGGTGGAGAGTACGCACTACGTTTGCCTAAACGTTCTATCAACTCAAACACTCGTCTACTCCATCGGTTATCGGTTCTTCGGGAAATGTGGCTGGCGCATTGCCACCTCACCTTACTAATTATTTGAGCTATGTCAGTAACTTAGGTTCTGTGTCGAATCACTTCGAACATTTCGAATTCTGTTCTGACCCGTATAGAAACTCCCATATAAAACAAACTATATAAAAAAAACCGGACAAGTACGAGTAGGACTCGTGCTCTGAGGGTTCCATTAGACGGAACCCACAGAGTGCGAGACCAAAAAAAAACAAACTAACTGAAGTTAAAATATTGAAAGACAAACTTAAGTTTGTAGTTGACAATAAGGTTCTTCCATACATTCCAACTACAAAATGTAAGTTAGTAATTGCAAAATAATTATTTTTAAATGATATACCTTCAAATTTATAACTTTCGGATTTATTCCTATATATGTGCTATGAAACCTTGCCTCTTGCCAAATTTCATGATTCTAGGTCAACGGGAAGTACCCTATAGGTTTTGATTCCCCTGTGAAATCGCAAAATATGCGACATATACGTTCATATCTTTTGATTGCGTTGACTTACAACTTTTATTTTTTTACAGCCCAAAGAAACCGTAGGCCCAAGTATTTAGTATAAATTTCAACTTGCTACCTTTACGCGTTCTTGAGAAAAAGGGTCTTGACAGACGGACAGACAGACGGACAACGAAGTGATCCTATAAGGGTTCCGTTTTTTCCTTTTGAGATACGGAACCCTAAAAAGGTAATTACTTACCTTTTTGACTTCGATAAACACATCTATCTGTGCAAGGCATTGATTGAGTACAAGGAATCTTTAGGGCTTCTCTGAGTTTTTGAACTCTTTGGAATTCCGCTTCTCCTTTTTCTATTACATCTTTAATGGACAAAAATTTGTTTCCTTGGTTTGTCGCCTTGTTATCACTTCGTATCACTACATTTCCTTTATCGTCAATAATGAGATCTGTTAGATCTATAGATTTTTTTGAGCCTTTACTCAAAGTACCTGTAGCTATTGTTGCTTTGGATTCTTTGTTGATTGTTATTGTTGAAGTTTTGATGCTTTCAGTTTCTTGGCATGTTCGACACTTTTTGGATTTTTTAGATTCTACTTTAGTAATAGAACGTCTCTTAGAACAATCTGTTTGACAATCAGGTGGAACCTCTTTATTTGCATCTCGGTATGGTTTGCATTTTTTCGATGTGACAGGGGGTTTGCATTTAATCGGTCCATATTGTTCTGCAGTCTTATCAACTTTAGGAACAGACTGTTTCTTAGGGTAAACCGTATGACAATTACGAGTACGTGGTTGTTCTTTTATTGACGATGTTGTTTTCGGACAACAAACATGTTTTTGTGGAGGCTCTTGTATTGGTGATGTTCTTTTGTGAATACAAACTGGTTTATGTGAAGGCATTTTTATTGGTGATGTTGTTTTTGGACAACAAACTGGTTTCTTTTCTTCATTTATCAACTTAGGACAAGTAAATTGACAGAGTGGACATGGAGAAATTTCTTCTTTTATTGATGTTGTTGCTGAACGACACATTGGTTCTGTTTCTTTACTGAGACAAGAACATTTTAATGGTAATGTTGGTTTTGGACAACAAACTGGTTTCTTTTCTTCATTTTTCAACATAGGACAATTAGCTAGACAAAGTGGACATGGAGAAATTTCTTCTTTTATTGATGTTGTTGCTGAACGACACATTGGTTCTGTTTCTTTACTGAGACAAGAACATTTTAATGGTAATGTTGGTTTTGGACAACAAACTGGTTTCTTGTCTTCATTTTTCAACATAGGACAATTAGCTAGACAAAGTGGACATGGCGGGTGTTCTTCTTTCGCTAATAATGTTGCTGAACGACACATTGGTTCTGTTTCTTTACTGAGACAAGAAAATTTTAATGGTAATGTTGGTTTTGGACAACAAACTGGTTTCTTTTCTTCATTTTTCAACATAGGACAATTAGCTAGACAAAGTGGACATGGCGGGTGTTCTTCTTTCGTTAATAATGTTGCTGAATGACACACTGGTTTGCCTTTTTTCTTAGGACAAACATCCTTACAAAGTGGACAGATAAAAAACGTTTCCAATGTCGATGTCGTTTTTGTAGAATATACTAATTTCTTTTCTTCGCTATATGCCTTAGAACAAACAGTATGGCAACCCGGACAAGTTATTGCATCTACTCTAGGAAAAACTATATCACTGTGGGGAAAAGGTGTGATCTCTTCATTTGTTGATGTTGTACTTGAAATACAAACAGGTTTTTGTGCGTCAGTTTTAACACAAGGTTGATTATTGTATGTTTCTGATTTAGTTGGTTTTGTTCCAGATTTGATTCCAGTTTCTACTTGAGCATCAACGGAACGTTGATTTTCATCAGACTGCGATATTGGATTTAATTCCGGAAAAACTGTATTATAGTCAGGGAGAAATTTAATAATATCTACGTTAGAACAAGTAACAGCAAGATGAGGGCATGTAGGTGGATCCGTTTTTTGACTATGTGTTGCGTCAACTTCAGGAGAAGGTGTCGGGTCTGGATACGTTTTTTGACTGTCTACTGCATAAACCTCAGGACAAGGTGGCGGTTTTGGTCTTTTACGAAGAGATGCGCAATTTGTCTTGGCATGACACTGAGGACATGGTAGAAGCTCTTCTATCGGTGATGTCGAACAACAAACTTTTTTCTTATATTTGCAATCGACGAAACTGTCTCTTTCTTTTTTTTGTCGCTCCATTTCTTCCACTTCTTTATGATATTGCGCTACCTCGTCACTTATTTCTTGTTTTTTTCGTTCCGCAAGCTCTAACTCTTTTTTTTCCCGTTTCGCTTTTTTCTCTCTCTCTAGATCTTTTATTCGTTTCTTTTCTTCATCTTCTTTAGCTTCTCTACATAGTTTACACTTTACTAAGCCAGGCCCAGGATCGTATGTCATCATTGGAACTGATGGTTTACTTTTTTGTAAATCTTTAAGCGACGAACAACAAACTCCGTTTTTTTCTTCAGTATCAAAGGGTTTATCCATTGCCAATAACTTCTCATACATCTTTATACAAGCAACAGGACAGCCGGAAAGGTCTTCTTTGTTTATTTCATCTGGTGTTCGTGCTTTTCTTTTGAAGAGTTTTGTTTGTTCCCCTACAATATTGAAAACAGAGTTTTGTTCTATTGACATAGGGTCAACTTTGGGACAATCAAAAGGACATTCAGGATGGCAGCTACGATCTCCTTTCTTCGCTATATCTTGAATGATGCCGGTCAATGAATATCTTAGAACTCCTTTAGAATTCGTTTCGCTTCCTAATTTTGTCTTTTGTGATAGTATTTTCATGCGATACAGTTGGTCGCGTTTCAATTCTTCCAGTTCATCTTCTCGTGCGTTTATGTTGCTGTTCATGTCGGGTATAACGCGCTCCACGAGCATGCACGTTTGTCTGAAAAACAAGGACAATGGGTTAATCGATACCCCGGAACTGTTTATCTTTATAGTGTTCCGTACCCAAAGGGTAAAAACGGGATCCTATTACTGAGCCTACGCTGTCTGTCCGTCTGTCCGTCTGTCATACCTTTAAACGGCTGTATGTTTCGCACAGTAATAGATAGCCACTTGAAATTTTCACCGAATATGTTTGTAACGTTACGGCGGATAAACAAACAAATAATAAATAAACCGGCCAATTACGAGTCAGATTCGTGCACTGAGGGTTCCGTACCACCAAAAAATACAATAGTGTCGTCCAAGTAACCGAGTTATACCAGTTATTATAACGCCTTCCAAAATAGTCGAAGCAATTGCTACGCAGTCACAGTTAATTATTTTGCAACAGGCGCTCGAGCGCCTGAATGTGTTATACTCGAGTACAGCACAATTATAACCTAGTAATGAACAGAAATTTGTCCTTGGCCAACTCCCAGTTGCCCATTACGGAACCAAATTGGCTTACAGATGCCGGCGTAATCAACGTACATACGTACATAAAAAAACGTTCCGAATTAAGACACTTCCTCCTATTTCGAAGTCCGTTAAAAATTAACGTTACCGTTAGTAGTAAAACAGAAATAATTGATACCAAATTTAGTGATGAAGTTTAGTTAGAATAATAGACACAAAAAATATATTACTCGAAGTAAATCCGTAACTCTACGAAAACTAAACCCAGTAGATTTAGGTATAAAAGCAGGTAGAAATGAAAACAAAATCCAACTCTATATAAAAATATCGTATTTCATTCAAATTAGTGCAAAATCTCTAAAAATTTGAGTCTATTGTTCGAGGTTTGGAATGGCAAATTTTGTGCAGTTGACAGGTGGAGCGACTATCGTATTTGCTGTACAGAACGGGCCGTCATCTGTGGAAAATATTAGTTCTATCACTAACTCCATTCTAAAAATAAGTTGGTCGGTCTGTAAGCTGTTTCCGGTAATATGGGCATTGTTCCTGGGGCCTTACGGCCAACTGCTAAAGCGGTATCAAACTAACGTTAAATCCACTCAGTTGTAAAATCACGCGACCGCAAACCGTATCTGGGCGCGTTAAGGTTCACGTTCGCGTGATTTTCCAACTGAGGGGATAGTTAACGTTAGTTTGATACCGCGTTAGCAGTTGGCCGTAAGACCTCTGTTTTGAAGATAATATCCGTAACAGCCAATACAAAAATACGTAAAAAAAATACGTTTGTTGTATGAGGAACCCCCTTTCGGTTAGAGTTTTCGACTTTGTTATTATTTCTGAGTTAATCCGCCGTAAAGTTACATATTCTGTGAAAATTTCAACTGGCTATCTATTACGGTTCGAAAGTTACAGCCGTTTAAAGGTAGGACAGACTGACAGCCAGGCATCGTAGGGTTAGTAATAGGGTCCCGTTTTTACCCTTTGCGTACGGAACCCTAAAAACTAAAACATATTAGCGTATTCATTGAAAAGGTGAAAAATACTTTGATTTATTCCTGACAGTGCTTTTAAAAACTTAAATGGCAGAAACTGCTATAAACAGTAAGGATTCTTGCAATATTTTTACACAGGGTTTTTTAGTATTTTTTTTTAAATAGCATGTCATCATCATCATCAGCCTATTTAATGTTCGTCCACTGCTGGACGTAGGCGTCTCCTAAAGAACACCACAAGGTAAGATTTTCTGCTTTTCGCATCCACTTGCTACCGGCCGCCTGTAGCAGGTCGTCACTCCACCTGGCTGCAGGGCGCCTAAGTAACTCTAAGTTTCCTACTCTACGTATTTTTTTATATTTTTTTTTATGTAATCATCTTAGAATAACTACTCAGGGAAGGTAGGTTTCCAAACAACGCCTTCTCAAAACGTAAGCTACAAATTCGCGTTGTAGCTTACGTTTCGATTGGTATTTTAAACGATTTAAGCAAGAAAATGAATGGATTACCTGTGGAATGTCAGTCACACCATAACTCTTATGCTGCTTTTTTGATTTGTTGTGGTACGATTTCACCGCGCAAATTGTCATAGTAAAATTTTTATATTTTTGTTGGAGCCATATGACTACATTTGAATGGCTTAAAATTTGCGAATGTACTTGTTTTCTATGTGTAGTTATTCTAAGCCATTTAAGTTTTTTGCGAAATTCTCCGCTAATAAATAAAAATCAATTTGAAATTGCGTTATGATATTTCTAATGTTATTCTGAAGATAATGCCCAATCAATAAATTTATTTTTTGTAACAAAACGGACGTGACGTTGCCTGCGAAACTACGAATGACAACCAGCCAGCCGCCATGACACACCCCCTCCCTCACGCCATGCCGCTGTCAAGCTCGCCAAGCCTTTGAGGGGAGTGTATATATAAGCCAGCCTGCCAGCTAACTCTCTCTCTGTTCATTTCGATTGCTGAATAAATGAAGTAGTCGCCACTCTGCGTGTTTTATATGTCATCCCGTTTACATTCAGAAGAGGGATAAAGAAGAAAATTTAATACCTACGCGCACTGCGGCTTCATGGCGCTTGGTCAAATTGATTCTGATCCTGGAAGAAGACTATATAATCCTGTCTATAACGGCGAAGTTACTGCTTGAGAAGAATTTACGATGACGTAATTATGTACTGCAAGAAGGTTGACTCTGCCAAGCTAAAGCATCGTGCTACTTAGTTGGCCTGATGAAAAACGAAGTAAAAATGCAGAATAATGTCGCCACAATCATGAAGATCTAACACCACCCACCCTGTTTTCTCATCATTCGACGCCACGTACTGAACAAGAAGAAGAAATAAGGATATTACTTGTTGCCGCTTCCGTGGCATTTAAACACGGCGAACCCTACTTTCTGCCCGTGACCTTACTACCCACTGCGTGCGAAAACTGTGACATCGAAGATTTCAAGATTCTATCTCGGGCCGCAAGACACGTGGCAAGATACTACTGTCTACCTGCCTACCAGCCTGCCCGCCTGCGCGCCAATCTGCCTGTCTGCCTGCCAGCATGGGGCCTGCATCCGTGTGGCGTGTAGCAGCCGGGCGAGGTCCTAACCTAACTAGGGCCTAAAGCAGCGGAGGCCAGCCTGCATCAGTTGGAGCTAGCGAGGAGCCTTAGCCTAATAGCCAGGTGTGTTTGTTTCTACTTGCCATTATTCTTATGAGATATACCTATTTTTGACCTTATTGCCACTAATTCAAGTTAGTATTAGAAAATTTACAAGTATATGACTTCAAAATATGACCATTAACTGATAGCAGTGATCAAACCATGCACATTTCCTAAGTAACTATCGTACCTAATTGCCTAGTTCCAATTCCGATAGATTTGATTGTACCTACAGACGTGATTTAGACTGTACAGAAGAAAAGACGAAAACTAAATCATTGTCTTGGCCCGTGCTTTGCTTTCTAATTTGCATATTATTAGTGACTACTCATTGGTAGGTCAAAACGAAACAAAAAAAAATTGTATCAGATGCACTCGAAAGTTCGATAATTTTCTTCCGTGATCATAAAACAAAACTGCAATGGTTGGTAGATTGACGTGCAATCACACTCCTTACGCACAACTTGAGGGTAATCCCAATAGTACGTGCTTATGAACATGTAAGATTTAGGTTAAACAGCCTTTACATATCATACATAGATTAGATACAACTATTCACTCCAGTTTAATCGATGCCGAGTTTGTCTAAAGATTTATAATTGACTTTTACACTTTTGATCAGAGAAACTACGAAACCTGTAGGTAGATTAGAAAAATTACATTGTGGAAGTGCTAGCTTCGTTAGTTCGATACCTCATTTTATTTCTAAGTCGAGTCTGTGGGTGGGATGGAAAATAACTTTTATTGTCATGTCTGCGGGTAGACTGGGGAATTTCTCGCGTTGCAAAATAGTAATTTGTGATGGAATGTGATTCAGATTAGGTACTGGTGAATTGGACTGGTGTTACTAATTGAATCATGACAGACTGAAAATTAGTCATTAAAAACCTGATAATTATTGAGTTGGCGAAAGAAGCCGGATTTTCTGGAAATAAATCTATAGTGAGCCTAGCAAATAGCAATGCAAAGCCTAGTCATGACATCTCTACTGAGCCTAGGAGATATGACAACCTTCGACATAGATTTTATTTACTAGAAAATTGTACATAAAGTTGTATGTTTCAATGTTGTTGACGAAGTATGTCAAAGGATTCTTTAGTACTACTAGTCTTACTAGTCTACTAATCTGGATACTAGTCTTGGAAGCTGTACCTAAAACACACACCTAAACGCAAAGGGATATTGCATTTCCAGTACTGAGCATGATAAAACCACAGTTAAAACTGAAACACATGGGAGTAGCTTATTTCAAATCTATGCAGAGTCGATACACGGTACCACGTCGTCAGCTCAAAGCCAAGTTTTGCCCCTGCAAGAAACAGTGACAAATCTGTGCGATCTGCGCCTGTAGGAATTATTACGCAAGAGTCGGCGCACGCCTTAAAACAAAAAAAAGTGCAAGCAACAAATAATAAAACTGCAGATTATTAAGGAACCATTTAAGTTTCAATCATGTTTCCAAAATTACATTAAACTTGTTTATGTCCTCAACTAAGTATTAATAACCAAAATATGAATTTGTTAGAAAGAAAGAAAGAAAAAGTTTATTTGTGACCAAATTAGACATACTTAACCGCGCAAATTGATGCAACGTAACTCAAGTTAAACACATAATATAAACTCTTAACGAGTTGGTTGATTCTCTCGAATCTAGTAAATTATCTTTGGTAATGGTTAGGTACTAATAGCAATAGTTTGCTGATAGCATAGGAATAGCATTGTCAGTTTAAAATTAATTTAGTGCTTAACTATGCAAGGCGTAGGTACCTTAATAAATGGCCTAACGCCGTTGTTTTAGTTTAGTTGTTGTTATGATGTATCTTTAAAATAAGCTTAGGATTGTCAGTGCTATAAATTTAAATGAGCACTTTAAGTACCTACGTACCTTATATTCATTATGTAACAGGTGTGTCAGATTTGATGTTTGCCACGGAATTATTACATTGTGATATTGTTAGATAGGCATAGCTGTTATACCTTTGCTGCTCCAAAGATGAACTTGGCACTTACCATTCATTAGTTGCTGTCTATATTTTGATATTATGGTCAAGTTACAAATAAGTAGTATCTTCGTATGAATTGTAGCGAGAGGAATTTGCTCAGCGCAGCGCATTTGCGCAGTGTTTGTTTGTTTCCAATTATGTTCCTGATAGTGTCGATTGTTCTGATGATGATAGTAATTAATTCTTAGTTTTGATATTAGTCCTGATATTTCTATAGTTCTTACTTTCCCAGTAGCAACTGCCAGTAGTTTTAACATCTTCGGTAGTATATTAAAAATAGTTTCGGTGGCTTCAATATTTTTAACAGCCTCGATAGTCTTAATAGTAACTATTGCTTTGATGGTAACTATAGCTTTGATGGTAACTATAGCTTCGATGGTAACTATAGCTTTGATGGTAACTATAGCTTTGATGGTAACTATAGCTTTGATGGTAACTATAGCTTTGATGGTTACTATAGCTTTGATGGTTACTATAGCTTTGATGGTTACTATAGCTTTGATGGTTACTATAGCTTTGATGGTTACTATAGCTTTGATGGTTACTATAGCTTTGATGGTAACTATAGCTTTGATGGTTACTATAGCTTTGATGGTTACTATATCTTTGATGGTTACTATAGCTTTGATGGTTACTATAGCTTTGATGGTTACTATAGCTTTGATGGTTACTATAGCTTTGATGGTTACCATAGCTTTGATGGTAACCATAGCTTTGATGGAACCAATGAATCACTGATCGTTATAAGCAATCATCAATAAGCCCTTATTATTGACAGTACGCCTTATTATTGAGTGGCCCTAATTATTGCCCTGCCCTGATTATTGCCAGTAACCTTATAGCTCGTAGTTCTTATTATTACCAGTAGCTTTTATTATTATCGGTTGCCCTTAATATTGTCAGTGGCCTTTAATATTGCCAGTGGCCCTTAATATTGCCAGTGGCCCTTAATATTGCCAGTGGCCCTTAATATTGCCAGTGGCCCTTAATATTGCCAGTGGCCCTTAATATTGCCAGTGGCCCTTAATATTGCCATTGGACCTTAATATTGCCATTGGCCCTTAATACTGCCATTGGCCCTTAATATTGCCATTGGCCCTTAATATTGCCATTGGCTCTTAATATTGCCATTGGCTCTTAATATTGCCATTGGCCCTTAATATTGCCATTGGCCCTTAATATTGCCATTAGCATTTCATATTGTCATTGCCCCTTAATATTACCACTAGCCCTTAATGTTGCCCGTAGACCTTATAATTGCCAGTAGTGTAGTCAGCCTCAGACTGAACACATTGTTAATTTATTAGAAACTAAACCTTGTTGTTTGTTCCCAATTGCGGGAGCAATTGTTGCAGGATGGTCGAGTGTAACAAAACGGACGTGACGTTGCCTGCGAAACTACGAATGACAACCAGCCAGCCGCCATGACACACCCCCTCCCTCACGCCATGCCGCTGTCAAGCTCGCCAAGCCTTTGAGGGGAGTGTATATATAAGCCAGCCTGCCAGCTAACTCTCTCTCTGTTCATTTCGATTGCTGAATAAATGAAGTAGTCGCCACTCTGCGTGTTTTATATGTCATCCCGTTTACATTTTAATAAATCCAACTTAGAGTTTTTATATGTTCAAATAAAAATCAATAAAAAAAAAAAACGAGTTAATAAGAGTTAATAATCGAAAATAAGAGTTATCTCTTAAGCTACTTTTCTGATTTGTTGTGGTACGATTTCACCGCGCAAATTGTCATAGTAAAATTTTATATTTTTTTGGGAGCCATATATGTCACCATTTGAATGGCTTAAATTTTGCGAATGTACTTGGTTTCTTTGTGTAGTTATTCTAAGGTAATCATCTTTTTTTCCCACCGTTTCGAGTCACGCAGTTTAAGACGCCTATTGTTTCTATGGTGATCACAGTAAAAAAAAAAAGATTTTATAATTTAACAATATTTTATCATTAATTTTCATTAAATTGTACCAGGACGTCATGAATCATCGGGAATAAATTATCAACCCGGTAACAGAGCTGACAATCTTCAAACGGCTGGATAGATTTCAAGAATCCTAGGTAAGAAAACTCTCGTCAAGTTTCAAATTAAAAAAAATATTAAATCAAAATTGATGCAGCTGTTTGGAAGCGACAATGCCATACAGATACACACGTTAAACTTATAACACCACTCTTTTTGTCTCGGAGGTTAGAAATAGAAGTCCGAAGTTTGTTAACGGGATCCGAACCGAGGTACCTTATTGTCAGATTTTTCAAATTGAAATGAGACCGCCTCGCCAGTCCATACTGTTTATAGGGATTATAGACAAGGTGTCGGCTAAAATAGCCCTAACTCTGGTTAAATTGACTTGCGGACGGGCAGTGTCGGACTGTGGGCAGTGGGCACTGCTGAGGCCTGCCTGCCAGCGAGGACTGAACGACACACAATTTTCTTGAAATAAACGGTTTCTCGACCACATTATATTTGTCAGTGTGACGCTAATAGTCAGGGTTAATCAAGAATGGTATTCTAAGCCGAAAACCCGATATGCGTTATCTAATTTAAAAAAAAAAATATAATAATTGGGACATTTTTTTACACACGGTCATCTGACCCCAAACTAAGCAAAGCTTGTGATATGGCTGCCAGAGACTGATATACATACATATATAGTTTTTTAAATACATACTTAAATAGATATTAACAACCAGATATAGAACAAACACAAATGTTCATCACACAAATGTTTATCTCTTAATTAAATATTTCAGTTAATGTAACGCGTGACCAAAATGCTGGCATGTTTCTGGCTCAACGCATAAGCATTGCCATTCAGCGTGGTAATGCCGCCAGCATGCTGGGTACGCTGCCAACTGGTGGTGGGCTTGAGCATTTGGATTGTCTTTAGAGCTTCAACGGTCTATGGGCAGTCTAACTGTATTTGTTGTATTAGATTATATTTTGTTTAGTTAATAAAGGCACTTGCCCAATTTTTTTTTTACATATACTTCTATTATCTCTTGCCATTTCAATATTGGATGGCCAGGAAAAATAAAAAGGGCAGGATGTAAAGGGCAGGATGCTATGCAGGATGTAAGAGGAATTAAATCATGCAGTTCCGAAGCAAGAGCAAAAATTTTCTCCAAGACGCTTTTTTATGCCATAGGTGACAAACAAGCTGATGGGCCGCCTGATAAAAACGTTATAGTATTGTAGGTACTGAGACGTGGTCCTTAACTGTTGGCGTTTTGGATAAACTCAGAGTCACACAGCGGGCAATGGAGAGAGCTATGCTCGGAGTTTCTTTGCGCGATAGAATCCGGAACGTGGATATTCGCCGAAGAACCAGTGTCACCAATCGTGGGCAAAAAGTGGCAATGGGTCACATGTCTCAAAGAATCGATAACCGATGGGGAAGAAAAGTTCTTGAGTGGAGACCATGAACCAGATTACGCAGCGTAGGTAGGCCTCCCACTAGATGGACCGACGACATCGTGACATTCGCGGGCATCCAGTGGATGCAGATGGTAGGCTGTCGTTCAGCAGTGGACGTCTTCTGGCTGATGATGATAATTAATATTGGACAGACCTAAATATATTTTAAAGAAATCCAAAGCAAACACCGGTTATATATTATGATTGCAGTAAGAAATACCGCGGCTTGCCCCGCCTTGCCAGCGTCGGCACGCCCCCTTAGTTATTTACGAGATTCATTTCAAACGGACGGTTTTTTATTCGTTTAATTTAAAAAATCTTTGCGTTTTATTAACTTTCTGGTATTTAATGGTTAATAGTCATATTTTTATCTAAGTTAAATTATCTGTCTATATCTATATACTAATATTATAAAGAGGAAAGATTTGTTTGTTTGTTTGCATTGAATAGGCTCCGAAACTACTGAACCGATTTGAAAAATTCTTTCACTGTTGGGAAGCTAAACGATCCCCGGGAAACATAGGCTATATTATATTTTCAAAAAATATAGGGATCCTTACTAAAACTCCAATAATGTAACCCAAGTTGTAAATAAATAAGACTTACACCCGTGCAAAGCTGTTGCGTTGCTAGTATTATATAAAAATGAATCCCAATTTCAGATGGTCAGTGAGTGGAACAAATTTAGAATTCTTAACGAACCAACCAAATAGTTGTATCGTTGAGAAAGAATATTAGTTGATCTGTTTCAGTTGGTCAGTTTAGTTGATTGGAGTGGAACAAATTTAGAATTCTTAACGAACCAACCAAATAGTTGTATCGTTGAGAAAGAATATTAGTTGATCCGTTTCAGTTGGTCAGTTTAGTTGATTGGAGTGGAACAAATTTGGAATTCCTATCGAACCAACCAAATAGTTGTATCCTTGAGAAAGAATATTAGTTGATCCGTTTCAGTTAGTCAGTTTAGTTGATTGGAGTGGAACAAATTTAGAATTCCTAACGAACCAACCAAATAGTTGTATCGTTAAGAAAAAAAATTGTAGATTCGTTTCAGTTCGTCAGTTTAGTTGATTGGAGTGGAACAAATTTAGAATTCCTAACGAACCAACCAAATTGTTGTATCGTTGAGAAAGAATATTAGTTGATCCGTTTCAGTTGGTCAGTTTAGTTGGTTGGAGTTTGGAGTGGCATAACCGTATATAAAAACTAATCGCTATTTACCTAGTCACCCTCACCGCTGACCGTTTTGATGGAACAACTGTTTTTGTTGTATTTTTTTTTTAATTTTAGCCTCTTGCCTCAGCCTTAACTAATACCACGCAGACTGCAGACACGGCCAGCTCTAATTTTAACGAAATAATCGACTGCTTATAAATAGCTTCGATTCCCCTATTCGATACGGACCCGATACATGGTATCGATACAATATTCATAATCGAATCGCCCAGATCGTAGAGTCAAAGGGAATCGGAGAATCGCACACTGTTTCAAATGCACGATACGACAACTGGAATCGTGAAACGCAAAGATATACAAAACTGTGGATTTCGGATCGGCCATAGATGTAAAATATCAAGATATCATGCCCAGATACAACAGAAATCGTGAAACTCAAAGATATTAAAGATATTCAAAACTGTGGATTTTGGATCGGCTGTAGATGTAAATATCAAGATATTAATATTATACACATCTGAAAATTGCTAGGAAGGGGGGGGGGGGGGTGGCGATCCAGATGATGAGCGTGGGTACTATTGGGACCCAGGCCTTCTCTCAAAAAGAGAGAGAGAGAGAGAGAAAGAGCGAGAGGGGATAGGCCGTAATGCATCATGCTGGCCAATGTCATAATAATGTCTTTGAACTTTTGAGGTTCTTAGACATACTGGTTTCCTCTCGATATTTCCCTTCACCTTTTTTGAGCGGTGCCATCGAAACTGCAGAAAATTCAGACAATACAAGAAAACTAATCTCAGACACTAGGGCTGCCCACTCGGCGACTACGCGACATGCGGATAGCAGAAGCATCGTCCAGACTAAAACGTACCCTGGGAAATGACGAGTTGTGGCCGCCGACCGACATATATTATGCAACAGTCTTACTGCACCACTTCACCGTTAGATACGCTACCAGTAGCCTAACTAACACAGCATCATCATCATCATCATCAGCCAGAAGACGTCCACTGCTGAACGTAAGCGTTCCCCTTAGAACTCCATACTGAACGACAGCCTGCCATCTGCATCCACTGGATGCCAGCGACTCTCACGATGTCGTCGGTCCATCTGGCCGCTGCGTCTCCCGGTTCGTGATCAACTTACTGTACCTAACACACTTAGGGGCTGTTTGACCAAATGTCATATGGAATCAGACGGTCTATCTGATGGGTGCCACAAAAATTCAAGACGGCGTACTCAATGTAGCCCTCAAATTTAAAAAATGGTCCGAGGGTTTTTTTATTTTTATTTGGGGGTTTTTTAGGTCAACGGGAAGTACTCTATAGGTTTTGATTCCCTTGTGAAATCGCAAAATATGCGAAAATATGCGACATAAACGGTCAAATCTTTTAATCGCGTTGACTTACAAGTTTTTTTTCACAGTTGAAAAGGACCGTTTGTTTGATATACCTTTGTACTTAAATAAATTAAATGATAAAATTCAAAAGACCGTAGATTTCAATATTTGATATAAATTTCATTTTGATACCTTTACGCGTTTCTGAGAATAAATCCATCCATCCATCAACAACAAAGTGGTTCGAGGTATGGAATCCTAAAAAAGCTAAGATATATTACATCTCACTATGAAAAAGCCTTTTACAACACATTTGCTCAAAAAGTGCACTTACGAAGCCTGTATACATCGTTCGAAAGATTACGGATCATACAACGGAGCGTGCGGTAATGAAACGCGTGCACTTACGAAGCCTGTATACATCGTTCGAAAGTTAAACATTACGGATCATACAACGGAGCGTGCGGTAGTGAATTTTACCGCACGCTCCGTTGTATAGCACCGTGCGTGTACTTTACGGTATTTTTTTAATTTCCATTTTTTTTTCTCGCAAATTTGTTGTAAAACGTTGTATGGCACACGTGCGGATTGGTTTTTACAAACTTACCGCACTTGTATCGTAAATAACTATTTGTAAACGTTTTCAAAAACAAAGGCTAACTTGCCAGCCCTAGTATCGTAAAATAATCGGTACGTAGGTAAGTCACTGTTACAATAGTATACTGAGTCAGTCAGTACTAATTCACAGGAATTATGTCTAATCAAAGACAGAGGTAACATTATACATAATGACACTGATGTTTTTAACGAATATGTAGCTAAGTTAATAATTTTACGTCTCAATTATGATAATGAAAAAAGTTTTTGTACGATTTAATGCACAGAAATTAAATAAATAGAAACGCTCCTAAAAATAAGAAAACGAAGCGCTTTGATTCCATTTTTATTGTGCGAAATTCGCTGCGCCCGTTGTTAGTAATAAATTAAACATTAGGACTCAAAGCATATTGTACTAAGGCATTATCTCCCTTTTAGGGTTCCGTACCCAAGGGGTAAAAACGGGACCCTGTTACTGAGCCTACGATGTCTGTCCGTCTGTCCGTCTGTGCTAAATTTAAACGGCTGTATCTTTCGAACCGTAACAGATAGCCAGTTGAAATTTTGACAGAATATGTAATGTTACGGCGGATTAACTAACAAATAATAAAAAAGGCATAAAGTAAAAACTAAATGGTTGTCCCCAACCCCATACAACAAACCTATTTTTTTTACATATATTTTTGTTTAGCTCTAATGTGAAAATGGTAATACGTACAAGCGTTTAACTTGGCACGACTATAGTACACACTCTAAAGCATAATAATAAATAACGGCCAAGTGCGAGTCGGTGACAAATTTCTGTTCATTACCAAATTATAACCGGTAATATTTCCTTATTGAATTTTGTGGTGGTACGGAACCCTCAGTGCGCGAGCCAGACTCGCACTTGGTTAGTTTATTTGTGAACTGACGATAGAACAATAATAGGTATCTACGAACTGAACTGCCTGCATCAAGTGCCGTCTTTGTGACTACTAAATTATTGACGACGAAATTGCGCTTTCAACGATGTCCATTTCAGAAATTCAGCCACTTTACTGATCTACTATACAAACTAATTTTTGTTAGTTAGGAATGCAGATGATGACACGCAGAGAACGCCGTTTTTCAAATACGTATTTATAAAATTTGATTTTGAACTAACAATAAGTCAATTTTAATCTACTTCATTAATACAGTCGTTAGAAGGTAGGACAGAGATAGACGGACGGACGGACAGACAGCTTAGGCTTAGTAATAGGGTCCCGTTTCACCCTAAAAACTATCATATCACATCATCAGCCAGTAAACGCCCACTGCTGAACAAAGGCCTCCCTCTTTTTTTTTTGTTAAAATCTTCATGAGCGTGGATTCAATGTCCTTTACTCGTAATATTAAACAGTTCATTTTGTCTTATTAGCGTCAAACAAGTCATAGTCACAGTCAGAGTCAAGCTAAATAAGTCACGGTCAAGTCAAACTCATGCCCCTGTAAAGTGGTGGAGACTTTACAAGAGGCTCCTATGGAGTTTTGGAAACAACACGAAAAGACACGTTTCACCTCGTTATATCACTTGCCCACACTCGAGCACGTTTACGAGCACTTAATGAATTATTATTCACCATTTAGTACACATTAACCCTCGAAAATACACAAGTTTAGGAAAATAATCCAACGAGCCGACATGATTTTTCCGCGTTGGCGCCAAAACTCCAGGCCTCCCTCTTAGAGAGAAATGTTGCCATAATCCCCACGCTTGGCAGGCGGCTTGAGGATCGCAGTACGTTTACCGTGTACTAATAGGACGCTGCTACCCATTCTCCGGTGGTTCTGGTCGCAGTTTAGGACATACCCGGGCACTCCCTACTAAAAACAATTATTTTATGTCAATACCAAATAAAATATAATCTTTTTGTTTAAATTAGAACGGCTGTCAAGGCATTTTTGTAAGAAATTTGTTGTAGCCAGTTGCACCCATATAAACGAAACGTCAGTCATTCGAAATCAGTTAGCAACTGTGATGCGGACTAACAACTTTGAGACCTAACCCAAAAAGGTAAGGTCCAAGTTCTTTGGATGCGGAGATCCGACGCGTTGATATAAATAATAATGTTCAATCAAGGTTCTGTCATAATGCCTGGCGACAGAGTTACCTTCTCATTTCCGTTCTATTTACTTCTCTTTTCTGTGAATAGGACGCTGCTGCTCATCCTCCGGTGGATCTGGTCGCAGCTTTTGGACCCCCTATACTAAAAACTATCATAATCGATACCATAATTCTAAATATTTTTTAATCATGTTTTTCTCAACAAATAAGTAAATATTTATTAGCAGTAAAAGTGTTATTCCAAAGTAGAGGAAGTCAGCTCTAGCTCGAAACTCTCAACTCAATTTCCTGAAGGCATCAAGGCGACTCGTTACCATTCTGTTAGGGCGCGCACAGCTACGCGACTTGTCGTGCGACTTATTATGCTCAAAACTTAGCTAGCGTCGCGACTGTAAAAATAAAAAGATAAGGATGCAATGTTAATTGAGCACTTTAAAAAATAATATTAATTCTTTTAACGAATTTTGTCGCGTAAATTTTACATTATTTTAATTCAGTGTCCGTGGTCACGTGTGGACTATTATCCGTTAAAAATATTTAATTTATAATGTACTAGTGCCCCACGGTTTCACCCGCGAGATGAAGTCGTCGTTATCGGATATTTTCCAATCTTATTTGCAATTTCTTAATTTTTCTATTCGTAAAAAACTACAAATAATAAGAAATCTTAAAAAAAAAAAAGAAGAATGAAATCGATACAGTCGTTCGCAAGTTATGGCGTGACCAAGGTAATTAGTGATTCATTTTTATATAATTATAACAGATTATCGCGAAAACATAGAAAAATAATGTATTTGCACAAAACAACAGTACCTAAATCATACACAAATAAAAAAAAAACACATGCACAATAAACGTGTGTTATAAAGTGTTTAAACAATATTAATCATATTGTATCATGTTTTCCTAGACAGTAGGCGTACAAATCTAGAGAAATGACATTTAAATACCGACAACCATATTTTTTAACGGTATTAAATGAAGTAGTCGAAACAATGTCATCAGTATTATATCATGTTATCAATCTAATTCTTCTGTTTATATATAAAAGGCGTGTGTTGTTTGTTCCTTATGGACTCCAAAACGGCTTTTTTTGAATTTTTGAATTATATAAGGCGTAATCCACGGGCTTGTGAAACCGCAGGCGCAAATAGTTTTATAAAATAATTATGTAAATAAAAATCACTTCAGAGACTTAGTCGCTGCTCTGAATCTAGCCTAAAACTTGTATTTGTTCTGAGGAATTGTAGTACACAGATTTGAATACAAATCATATTTTCTGCGAAAAGCAAGGAAAACATGATTTTGTACCGAAATACTGGAATTCTATGGGCCCAAATATAATCATTCTTTACGAAGAAAGGTACAAAAATGGCCAACCTTGGCAGCCATTTCATAATGAAATATTTTTACTTGGAAAGATATTTTTTGATGAACGCTTTTTAGGCTGGTATTAAATACGGAAATAGACCTGAACGTTCACGTAAGCTGAACATTGAACATTCGCTGAACTGCGAGCTTTTTTGTTCTTTCCTCTGTGAGGTGTTTGGCGTCGCACTCCTGTTCATTTGCCAGTGTCAAGTATTAAATCACTATCAATATTTCATGAAGTGTCAAACAAGTCAGTCACAGTCAGAGTCAAGCAATGTAAGTCACGGTCAAGTCAAAGTGATGTCCTAGTAAAGTGCTGAAGACTTTACAAGAGGCTTAAACAACACGAAAATACATGTTTCATCGCGTTATATCACTTACCCACACTCGAGCACGTCCACGATTACGTATTACGCATTAACACCCGAAAATATAAATATACATCTACGTTGGAGCACGCTTGCCTAGAAGAAACCGATTCACTCGTGATTTGAAGACACCCAGATTGTAACTATCGGGGAACACCCATTCAGGCAGCGCATTCCATAGACTAGCAGTTCGCACAATAAATGTGGAATCAAAGAACTTCATACGTGTTTTCAGAATATTTATTAAAGGTGTTTTTTAAAATACTTAATGAACATTATGTTGATTCACGAGAATGCTCGCTCGAATGTTCTTATTTCAATTAAACGTACGTTACACTTCCGTTCTCGGGTCTAATTTGCGCCTTAAAGTAAGTAATAAGGTTTCTTCTAAAGCCTTGTTGCTGGCTTAGCTACATAGTTTACCAAAATATTTTGTTCGAAATATTCCTAATTTCCAAGGAAGACAAGGTGGGCGTTTGATTGCAGCTTAGCTGTTGTTAAGGACGCGATTACTGGTCATTAGCACAATAAAAAAAACACAATAAAAAATTGCCGAGTGATAATTAAAAAAGAAACAGGCGAGGCAATTTTTTTTTTTAAAAACAATGAAACGTTTTATTTATTTACGTCTTGGAATCAAACACAAAACTTTTAAAAACTGACTGGTCTATAGATAGTTTAAAAGATCTCTAATTTCCGGCAAAAGGCTTGTATTTTGGTCAATAAGGTAATTTTTGTGATAAAATGTATAAATAAAAATCAGAAAAATTAACTACTGTCGGAGGCATACCCTTTCCACATATCCCGTTTTACTTTATGCTACTTAGAATCACTTGAAATATGAGCTAAGTTTATCTAGGACCCGTATTCTAAGTTCCACAACTGCCAGTAAATTCAACACAAATATTGGTTTTCCTAAAAATATTCTAAAGTGGTTCGATGCTTTTATCGTTTTTACTAACTCTTGTTTCCGACTGTGCTTGCGTGAATTCAAGGATCGTTTTTACTTCATGTAGGCACAGGCTAAATTATCTGGCAAAAAGCTGGGCGCCATGAGTAAGGTTAGGCGGTATTTCACACCGGTACAGTTCATCATCATCAGCCAGAAGACGTAGACGTAGTCCACATAACCTAGTTTTTTTAATGGAAAATAGTGGCAAACAAGCGTTCTGTATGATGGTAAGCGGTAATCACCGCCTATGGACACCTGCAACACTAGCGGCATTGTTGATGCTTTGGTGCTGTTTGGTGCACGCAAAAAATCCAGTGCACCGAGCGCCACTAGTCCGCTACTTACTAAAGTTTGTGAGCTATTAAGATCTCAAAATGCCTCAGAATTTCAATCGCGACGATGGTTTTCAACTCGTCAGATCGAATCGACTTCGACTTGAATCCAGTATTAGGTTGTCTTAAAAAACGCGCCCAAAATGTGCCCAAAATACCACAAGCAGTGAGTGTTTTGTCGAGACTTAGGTTCGAGTTTGATTTCCAGTGATAACCGTAGCAGAAGACTAAGAAAGAGGGTAGATCGTTATGTATGCACCTAACTTTGAACTGTTCGCCAACCACCCGCATTCTTCAGTGTTCCCGTGAACATGGTTCATGTAACGCCGTAATATCGGGATCCCATTCCACAACCTTGCCACGGTAAATATCACGTAAACATATCGCTACATACAGACAGTTTCCAGTTCTATGTAGATATAATCCTAAATCCAAATTGGGTAGAATTGAGATAAGTTGCATCTGGATAACAAACTTATGACCGAGGTTCGAGCTGTTTGCTTAGATTTGAATAGAATACTAAGAAAATCCAAAACTATGTTTTCGTATAGTTTCTGGGAAAGCACGGAGCTTTCAGTGTATGAAAACCTTCATGAACAGTTGTGTTCAAATCGCGTTTTACAACAGTTCGTGATAATTTGATTACGAACTCTTTGGAGATAGATCTACTTTTGGTCACCAGCACGCTTGATGTGTAAACTGATAATTCTAATTCAAAGTGGGAGTGATTAGACCTGCACTGACATCCCGCTTGGGGTGTATTGTCCATTTGCCCGTCAGCCAACACAAACCAGCCTAGTGTCCTAAAATAACGAAGCACGGCTTTGGGTAGCTGACTAAACTGCTTTACCCGCCAGGTGTTGTGGTATTGGACACTTGTTGTGGAGTTTCTTTAAGGAGTCTTGACCTTAATCGTACGTCTTCTGTGGCCTTGCAAACCGATGATGTGGTCTACGATGATGGTGAAATGACGAGACATATTGTAAGCAATATTAAGTATTATTTTACAACAAGTATAACTATTGTTAGTTTCAATATGTCAATAAATGATTCTGATTCGATTCTGATGGAGCACACTTGCCCAGAAGAAACTGACTCACTCACGACTTGAAGACATAGATAGATAAGTATCCTTACTAATATTATAAAAGCGAAAGTAACTCTGTCTGTCTGTCTGGATGTTTGTTCGCTTCTCACGACTAAACCGCTGAGCCGATCTTAACGAATTTTGGCAGGATGATAGTGTACATCATATAGACGGACATAGAATACTGATTCTCCCAGAATATGCGGGAAAATTGGAAAATCGCTGGTAGCACCGCGGGATTCAGCTAGTTTCATATAATTTTGAACATGATATCTTTACGCATTCCTGAGAAAAAGGGTGACAAACGGACAGACGGACAACAAAGTGATCCTATAAGGGAACCGTTTTTTCCTTTTGAGGTACGGAACCCTAAAAACACGATAAAACTCGTAAAATTGTGTTTAATTTTTAAGTGTAAACCTAAGAAATATTTTTTATAACTTGTCATTTCAGTATCGAGTAGTATCAGTAACTCTATATTGATTGTCTATCCATCAGATTTCTGAGCCAAGTTTACCTACTTACTGTAAAGTGAGAAGCAAAAATCATCCCCACTCATACACGACCCCTAATCAGGGGTCGTCGACCGGGGGGAGGCAGGTGCGCCCCTCGCCCCTCTCCTGCCCCCGACGGGATGCTGATATTTATATTACTACATCGATCGAGCTTCGCGACCACTTCCTGAAAACGATTATTCAGTAACATGGTAATAATTTGTCCTAAGAATGTTCTTTTAAAAAAAAAACTTGTAACTGGTGGATTTTTCTGTATTTTCTTAAACAACCTCTTTTTTTATAATGGGCTGGCGTTTAACCGCCAACTCGCCTGATGTGCGGTCTACGTTGGAGCATGCTTGCCTAGAAGAAACCGATTCACTCGTGATTTGAAGACACCCAGATTGTAACTATCGGGGAACGCCCATTCAGGCAGCGCATTCCACAGACTAGCAGTTCGCACAATAAAAGTGGAATCAAAGCCCATTGTTCGGGTTTTCAGAATACCAACCATAAAGCGGTGTCGATTTGTCGTGCCCACTCTGGCAGTCCGATAGAAAAATGTGCAGGAGGGAATTAGATCTTGCAGATCCGATGTAAACTCTCCGAAATGCATACACCTCTGTGCATTTGCGTCTTTTTAGTAAAAAAAATCGTACCCTATCAAACATCTTTGCACATCGAAATAATACAAACACCAAAGAGAATATATTTACCTGTGATAACCGCTAACGCTGAAGAGGTGGGACTTCCATAGAGCAAAATATTTATGAAACGGGTGCGATGCCTATAATGAAGTGAGACGCCTATAGAGACAAGCTTATACGTTAGAGTCATCATCATCATCATTTCAGCCATAGGACGTCCACTGCTGGACATAAGCCATCGTTGATCTCCAAAAAGGCCGGTTGGAAGCGGCCTGCATCCAGCGTTCCCTGCGGCCTCTTTTGGGTCGTCTGTCCATCTCGTGAGTGGAAGTCCTACGCTGCGCTTACCGGTCCGTGGTCTTATGTGCCACATAAACTTGCTGATCCGGTGAGCTATGTCGGTAACTTTCGTATACGATAGTGTTAATAAATTAAATCTTAAAAAACCGACTTCAAAAATTCACAAACACTGTGCCACTACAAAGAACAAAATAATATTTATAGGGTCATTGTGGGAACAGTGGATCGGTATTTTTTCAAAGCAACGTAGAGAAATCGCTTTACTACTCTCGTTTCTTATATTTTTAAACTAGAAAGTAGCATTACTGTTCTACATATTTTTCCCAGACAGCATCTATATATCATTAACAATTTTGACGATATTGAGTTTTTTTTTTAAAACGAGAAATTATCCACTGTGTACTCGTATGGGTATACAGTGAATCATAGTACATGTACACAGTGAATAAAGCAAGTTATTATTATAAGAAAATAAATATCATTTAATGTAATATTTAATATTTTCAATTATAATAATGTCAGTCTCGATTAATAGATAAAAACAGAAACAAACACCAAAACTTACGTATTACATTTTTTTGGTCCGTCGATACTTTCAATCAGTTATAACACGTGCGCGCGAGATCAGAATGACGCGCCAAATAGAGCGGTAGTTCAATACTCTTGAAAGCGAGGCGATGGAAAGAGATAGCCTCTGTAAAATCGTTCCGTCTGCCCAATATAGCAATGTTTCACTGTGTACCCATGATCTACTCCATGTTCCCACAATGACCCTACATGAATTTTGAAATCGGGAAATTATTATCAAATTTAGATTAAAATTTTTCAACATTTATTTTGTTTGATTCATCCTTGTTTTAATGACATAGACACATAGACATAGACATAGACATAATTTATCTGTGGCAAAAAAATACAATAACACAATATACACGGAAAACTTAAATTAAATTAAAAATAAAACTAAATAAGAACTTATTATATTTTTGACTGTAATTATGACTATGATTTGTATGACACAGTCTGTACTAGGGAAAGCTGAGAGTCTTTGGCCACAGTTAAGTTCAAGAGTTGCCCCAATAAAGTTAGGAGACTAAAATAGAGCCAATTTAATAGATCACATTTGTCACGTCATCAAAACTCAACAACGTAATCTTGTAATGATATTATTTATTTTTACAAAGTTAGAACTGCACAAAAATGCTAAACTTGTTTTAGTAAAAAATTCATAATACATAATTGTATTGTAATAATGATAAAAGGAAAAAAAAGGAAAAAAGCGTCTGTTAGCACTATCAGATAAACATACGTAGTCTAGTTGGCGCGAATATTCATAAACCATCGTTAAATTTAACCTGCCTCTTCATAATGTAAAAGCAAATAAATCCGATCAATACGGTCTGCCCGAGTCATAATTAATTAACGGAGTTCCAAACTAATTGTTTACAGAGTTGCGATCGATTTACAAACGCCATTTTGTTACGTAAGCTGTTTTGATTTTAGACGCTCTGATTTGTACAGTAAAACTGCTTGATTATCTGGTTGGAACCAGTGTACAGTGATTGGTGAAACTAAGTGTACCTACAGTGAAACTAAGTGTACAGTGAAACTAAGTGTACAGTGGAACTAAATGAACAGTGAAACTAAGTGAACAGTGAAACTTAGTGAATAGTGAAACTAAGTGAAGAGTGAAACTTAGTGAATAGTGAAACTAAGTGAACAGTGAAACTAAGTGAACAGCTAAACTAAAGCTTGATACTCTGATTGAAACCAATGTACAGTGAAATTAAGTGTACAGTGGAACTAAATGAAAAGTGAAACTAAGTGAACAGTGAAACATAGTGAGCAGTGAAACTAACTGAACAGTGAAACTAAGTGAACAGTGAAACTAAGTGAACAGTGAAACTAAGTGAACAGTGAAACTAAAGCTTGATTCTCTGGTTGAAACCCGTGTACAATAAAATAAGCGTTGAGTTAAAATAAACCCCAGTACGGTCCAGTATTCCAGTGGCAGTTCGTCGATAGTCGCGGGCGGCGTGTCAAGTAACGATATGACCGAAGAAGGTAACACGCCCGGAATGGCTGCTATTGGCCCGATAGCTGCTTATGTTTATTTTGGCGGGCGGTCGAGCCGGCGGGATCGGGTTACCGACTGCTAGGCACCTGACGGTTCGGGTGTAGTGTAAAGCACAGGAGTCAGGAGAGTCACATACCTATTCATTATAAATATAAGTTATCTGTGTGTCCGTTTGTATGTGTATGTCTGTAGCTCCCAAACGGATGATGAACCGATTCTCATTTAGTTTTCTTTGAAATACAGAAATATTGATTTTGTAATAATGTTTAAAACCAAACAAAATTATCCAAATATAGGTAGGTAGGTACCTTATCACCAAAACCGGCCACAACTCAGCATGTTGCTGGTTGTACATAACCAGCGTTTGGTATTCTGTTGGGCCCGGCAAGTGACGTCACGCTCGACATCTGACCTGGGGTCTTACGGACAATAGGCATGATGACTAATTTTTTTTTATTACCTCTTAAAAAAGCTGATCATAAATAGAGCACATCAACGAAAACAAAATTAAAATTAGTTCAAAAATAATTAAGATATAAGCATTTTAATTTACTTCATCAAAACTCGCGTGAGGATTCATTATTAATTATTATTATAACACCGGCTTGCACTCACGATTATGATTTAATTTAATTCCATGCTAGACAGCGAGCGCACTATACTGAGCCGTGACGTCACGGCTCAGGAGCGCCATACAAATGCTATACTAACACACGCTTTGCGAGAAAGGGATAGAACACCCCCTCTCCATCCCCATCTAAAACTTTAAATACTCATATCTCAGAGAGTTATCAGCCAATTCAAATATTTTTTTCAGTATGTGTAATGTATTTACTTTTATTCATCGCTAAGCCGGTTATTTGTAATAAATTAAACATTAGGAATCATGCCTATGTGGCACCGAACTAACGTTAGATCCGCTTAGTTGGAAAATCACGCGAACGTGAACATTAACGCGCCCAGATACAGTATGCGGTCGCGTGATTTTCCAACTGAGCTGATCTAACGTTAGTTTGGTGCCGCAATAGCTGTTGTCCGTAAGGCCCCTGACCTTTGGTTGAAAGGTGAATAAATCGAGAGTTTTCTTAGCCATGATCTATGCAAATCTGTTGAGCCGCTTGAAGATTATCAGCTCTTTTATCGCGGGTTATAAAAACAATTAAATTTGTAAAAAAAATACCTATATTTTTGAGGGAATAAGGCCAACTTTTGGAGGTTAAATTAACGCGCCGCGTTACGCGCGTGTTTGAAGTTATGGAATGAGGGCCCTTTACAAACGATTTACAAAACGGTTTGGGAAAACTGCTGACATTGGTGTCGATTCAGTCATACCATTATCTATACTAAACAAAATTTGGCATGACTAAAATTGTTGCCACCCGTCTCTCACATATTGAAATGAATAGAGACAGATAATTTTAGTCCTGTCTGATTGGTTTAGTTTTGTATTGTATGGCGGTACGGTACCTACATTAGTACATTATAATAACACGTTGAAGTGTAACCGAGGGTAGGCGCCAGCGGGCGGCCATCCTGATTTCATTCCGAATAAACCTGTGCTAAGCTCAGAGCAAATAAAAATACAGAGTCCCTACGGCGCATTGCCAAAGTGACGCCAAAATCGCTTCCAAAACTACGTGAATTCCCAATAAATACACGACTCACGCACACTTACGCATTCAAAACTACGTGAATTTCTTGTCAGAACGTCGTACTGAAAACATCCGTTTTAAAAAGAAACAATGACTTCTTGCAGTGTTAAGAACTGTAAAAACAACACAAAAGTAAATAAGAAGAAGGATGGAATATTTCCACACTTAAGTATTTATATTATAACTTATTTTTATGAATTACACGACACGAACTTCGACTACGCACACATGTTTCAAAAAGTGGCTTCACTTTTCGTGTTAGCGGTAGTCCTTCTGTATTTTTATTTGCTCTGAGGTGCTAAGTACGACAGTGTTTCACTTTGCTCCCGCCTTAACCTAATATTTCGCAAGTTTAATGAGAATAGTGGAGGTATGACAGAATTGACACCATTGTCCGGCCTCGCTTGTGTTCTTGTACCACACACTATGTTTGCATGTCGCGTTGGCACCAGTTTTCCCGGTGAGTTGATTTATTAAGTTACAGATTAGACGTCTTACCCCACTTTATAATTAAAGGAAACGGCTTTCGAGACACTTTAGCGTGGTAGAAATTAGTAGGTAATGGTAGGAAATTATGCGCTGAATTTATTTGTATTTTTTTTTACGAACAAATGTTTCCGATTCTCAGCGGCTTAGCAAGTTGAAGTGGCAGTGGGCAGGGCACATATCACGCAGAACAGATGGCCGATGGGGCCGCCCACAAGATGGACAGATGACCTAAAAGATACCACAGGAAAACGCTGAATGTAGGCCGCTTCCAATCGGCCCTTTTGGAAATCGATGGGGGAGGCCTATGTCCAGCATCTTTTTTTATCGCGGATATTAAGGTTGACCACCGCCTGTCGCCTGTCGCCTGTCTGTTTGGCTTCCACGAAATATAGGTATTTGCAGTGGGTAAACTATATTGGCTCCTTATTGCATCCAAAGTTTTTAGGATAACGATCTCTTCGTACTAAGCATCTTTAACAATATTGTTCATAAAAGAGAAACTGAAATAACAGAACCAATACTTAGGTATTTTTATTCGTTTGTGGGGTTCCGTACCCAAAGGGTAAAACCGGGATTATCACTAAACTTACGATGTCTGTCTTTCCGCATGTCTTACGAAAAAAGGCGTTTACTCAACTTGGCTGCGCGGTCGAGCGTTTCGCCGCTGAATCGACCCCTAACTCGTCTAAATTACAAATAACTAATTACAAACAAACAAAAATTTGATGTTTGAGATGACTTCCAAGATTTGTTCACAGTTCAAGTGAAGCTAATAAAAATCACAACTAAAGCCAAGCCAGAACGCTGCTAGGTCTTTCACTAAGCTGGTTCTATTTTAATTAAACTTATTAATACAAGTAGTCACCTCGGCGGGAGTGGCACGCAACTCTACTCGTATTACCCATGTAACTCGATCGGCAGTCACTCACGCGCGTCAATCGAGATTAACTCGTCAACAACCCGAACGGAAAACTCGTACTGACGGATCGTGAAAATAATGCTGCAACAATGTACGTACGTTTTGTCCCTTTTTTTAAGCAAGTATGTATCTAATTTACTAGCCATTTTTACAATAGCACATGGCGATGAGATATCAACTTACCTACTTTTTTTAAAAATATTTTTGACGTGATAACGTCTTATAAATCGATGGACGCCGGCTGCACGCACGAAAAATTGTCACGTTCCGCCTGAGCCGCGCGTGCAAGCGAGAGCGCGGAACAAGTGATAGAGAGGCACGATCGGCCTAAGCGTTATCTAGTAAAATTATCGTCCGTAAACCGACTTTACAGACAACCCCTTTTTATAAATATTAGGCTTGCGTTTGACCATCATCTCGCTTGATGTTAAACGATGATGCGGTCTACGTTGGAGCACGCTCGCATGTTGTCTTTTTGCACCTATTAGTGAAAATGTAACAACATCACGCCCAGGCGATCACCTAACCAAGTAACGAGCGCGCCCGACGTAATTTGTCACCGACTCGCACTTGGCCAGTATTTTCAATTTAATTTTATTTTACTTTAGAGTGTGTACTATAATCATGCCAAGTTTGACGTTTGTACGTATTACCGTTTTACATTAGAGAAAATACAAAAATACGTTTAAAAAAGTTCGTTTTATGGAGTTTTTATTTTAGACTTTAATACCTATACCTATCCGCCATAACATTACTTTCTGTAAACAAAATTACTGGCTATTATATATCACTGGTTGAAAGACAGACAGACAGCGTAGGCTTAGCAATAGGGTCCCGTTTTCACCCTTTGGGTAAGGAACCCTAAAAAGCCGTTAGAAATAAGTAGCAGCTACCACAGAAAAGAGAATTAAATAGAACGGAAATGAGAAGGAAGATCTGTTACCAGGCATTATGACAGAACCTTGATTGAACATTCTTGTTTAAATCAACGCGTCGAACTCCGCATCACAGTTGCTAACTGATTTCGAATGACTGACGTTTCGTTTATATAACAAACATGCCTTGAAATTTAAACAAAAAAAAAACTTTTCTGTGGCAGGTAGGTACTGATTATTTATTTTTACTGCGATTTGCTTTCAGCGTTGATATTCACGAGCATGTTTAAAGTAAGTCCTATTCTTAATCTGTATAATCGCGTAAGCGACAGTTTATTTTAGGCCCTAGGTCACAGTCTAGACTACAGAGATCTAAGCGTAAATATCTCGAATTGGTTCGATAATTACTAGGTTGGCATTACAATACGATGGGCGCTTGTGTTTTTATTTTGCAGTCTACGAGTTTGTATTTTAGGGTTGGCGGTTAACACTTTTCTTGATTCATCATCATCATCATCATTATTTATATTATTTATATATATTATTTCAGCCATATAACGTCAACTGCTGGACATAGGCCTCCCCCATCGATCTCCAAAAGGGCCGGTTGGAAACTGCCTGCATCCAGCGTTTCCCTGTGGTTTCTTTTAGGTCGTCTGTCCATCTTGTGGGTGGACGTCCTACGCTGCGCTTACCGGTCCGTGGTCTCCATTCAAGAACCTTTCAGCCCGATCGGCTAACTGTTCTGCGTGGTATGTGCATGTGCCATCTACACAAAAAAAAAATAGAATCACATAAATTCGTTGGCAAAATGTCGTAGTAATTCTCAAATTATTATACTGGCCCATTTTCAGCAGGACGTACTATGGTGGAAATGATGATGATGATGAAGAAGCCAAAGGTACAAAATTTTCAGCATAATCTTTTTTGAGCGAACCAATCCCAGGCGCGAATTTTGCGTCTCTAATCACAAGCGTTGAGTCTGCAATCACAAGCGTTGAGTTTATAATCACAAGCGTTGAGTCTCTAATCACAAGCGTTGAGTCTGCAATCACAAGCGCCATCAAGGCGCGACCGACGTGGCTTAATCGCTGCACAAGCCAATTATGACCAGTTTGCACCCGCCACGCCACCTTAACATATCTCCCCCGCTTGTGTCATCTGAGAGTTGAAAGCTAAAGTTGTATATGGTAGCCCTAATCCCATACGTCTGGCGTCGGTCCAACGTTGCGTAGTACGCAGACGTGACGTCACAAGAATCCGCCCGCCCAGCCACAGATGCAGTAATAGTTTGTACGCGCCACGCGACCGTCGATTTTCTCGCGTTGGGCGAATGCTATGCGGTCACTGCATACCTACGTTGAATTCGATGAATGCTTTTAATGATCAAAGATGGTAGTATCATCATCATCACCAGCCAGAAGACGTCCACTGGTGAACATAGGGCACATCGCTCTCCAAAAGGGCCGGTTGGAAGCGTCCTGCATCCAGCGTTTTCCTGCGGTCTCTTTTAGCTCGTCTGTCCATCTTTTGCTCCGAAATTAATAATAAAATGGAAGCGATATATTTACAGTTTCCTCTTTAGCACTTAAGAGTAAACCCTCGTCCATTCGTTTACATTTTGAAAATTTCGAAAATTCAGATCGGTCCGCTCCATACATAATTGCCATATTTACTCTAATATGGTCATTATGCTAAAATAATGTCACCTATTAGCATAATGTACAATAAATTCTTTACTTTGAAGCATTTAAATTCAATACCTTATTGCAGTCAGTTAAAAACAAGAACAGCGAAACGCCTGAGCAAGAAATCATAGCAACGCTTCGAGCTGTGCAATAATATTTTCTAATTCGAAGTGGGGTTGATAAGACCTGCACTGACATCCCGCTTGGGTGTATTGTGCATTTGCCCGCCAGTCTACACAAACCAGCCGAGCACCCTAAAATAACGAAGCACGGCTTTGAGTCGCTGACTAAACTGCTCTGCTGCTCTACGCTGCTCTACCCATATTTCGCCAAGTGTTGTGGTATTAGACTTTTTGAGTTTCTTTAAGGAGTTATGCCTTTAGTCGAACCCTGCAGACGACCTTGCCGCTCTTTTTTGTTGGATGTGGACTTTCCACTTGCAGCGAGACCAATGAACTACTTAGTTCATTTTGGGTAGTACTTCGGTAAGAGACGACTACGTAATATCATGAGGTAGCTGATTCTGCTTTACCTACATAAAAGTTTCATCACAACCAATGATGTAAAAACATGTTATTTAAGGTTTGCATGCATACATTAATATGTCGCAATAAACTTATTGAGTCATCATCAGCATCATCATTTCAGCCCTAGGAACTCCACTGCTGGACATAGGCCCCCCATCCCCAATCGATCTCCAAAAGGGCCGGTTGGAAGCGGCCTGCATCCAGCGTTTCCCTGCGGTCTCTTTCAGGTCGTCTGTCCATCTTGTGAGTGGACGTCATATACGCTGCGCTTACCGCACCCGCTTGCTGCTTAGCCCACCGGATTAGCAAGTTGCAGTTGCAGTGGGCAGGGCACATGTCACGCAGAAAAGATGGCCGATGGGCCGAAAGGTTCTGTAATGGAGACCACGGACCGGTAAGTGCAGCGTAGGATTTATTGAGTATTGAGTATATAACCACTTGACTGCTCATCCTTGACCCCGCCGTAATCCAAAGATACTAAACTTTCAGTATAATTTTTTCGAGCGGGCCAATCCTAGGCGCGAATCGAATAAATGACTTTTGAGTCCCCAATCACAAGCGTCGAGTCTCCAATCACAAGCGCCATACGATACCCCCCGCGACCGACGTGGCTTACGTCGTGCAAATTATGACTCGTGCGCGATTGAAGTGGTTATATATTATAATTATATCAATATCTTTGATCGAAATTATAATATAACATTCAAACAAAAAAGTGACATAATCAAATAAAAATTATTATTTAATTATTATCAGACACAAGTCCCATAAAGAATTACAATAAAAAAATATAAAATTAAATAATCAGAATTATAGAATTATTAATACATATAATATCAATATTGAAATAAAATATCATAATAGAAATTACATTATACTATGTCAATTTACTTCAACAGTACTCCGATGTGATGGTGCAGGATGGGACAATAAAACCTATCGGTGACTGCTTTCAGAATGATGTTGCCATAATATTTCGAAGTAAAAACAACTTTATTTCTCGACGTACAGACATCAGCTTGTTCATTATCTATACTTCTATACTAATATTATAAAGAGGAAAGCTTTGATTGTTTGTTTGTTTGCATTGAATAGGCTTTGAAACTACTGAACCTATTTGAAAAATTCTTTCACTGTTGGGAAGCCACACTATCCCCGGGTGACATAGGCTATAATCTATACCCGTGCGAAGCTGGGGCGGACCGCTAGGATTTGATAAAAAATAAAACTTTATAATCTGTCTATCACGACACTCAACTCATATAACATGATTCTAAACAAACAGAATCAGAATCAGTATCAATTTGTTGGTTTTGTTGGTTTCGCGTTGTTTCGATGGCACGTTCTTTATTGTTGTATATAACTGATTAAATACAAAAGACATCCACATTAGATTACTAATAATGCGCAAGCATAGCGAGCGCGTAATTTTTTTTTTTCTCTTCGTTTTTTTTTTTTTAAATGTCTTTTCGAGTAAATAGACATTACCTAATCATACGCGAATGTAGCGAGCGCGAAGATTTGGAGCCATTTTCGTCAATTTTGAACATATCAAGTGACGGGTCATGTGTGAAGCATACCTACATATAGTAGTAATGCGCGAGCGCAATGACTCGGTGTTTTTTTTTTAATGGCTCACTTTATTTTTTATTAAGCAGTCTTTAGAGACTTCGGCGGAGAGTGCTTGATCACACAAATCTGCTTGATCTATAGTTCTGGATTGGTGTGCTGACCAGGATAGACGCGTCCATGGTCCGGTGCGTTCAGAGTCATCCTTGTAACTTAGGGTACATAGTCTTTCTTGTAGATCAGCAAACATTTGGAATTGAAGCTCAGCAAGAAAAATCATTGTGGTCATGGCTTTCGGTACCAGCACTCTCTGTGGGCCGTTTTCATTTTTCCTGCGAGAACTGTTTTTACTTCATGTTTCCGCTGCCGATGAGTCTCCCTTTCTATCGTACAAGGACTATAGCTTAGCTTGTATTGTAGTTATGTAAGCAAATATTGCGGGCAATGGAGAGAGCTATGCTCGGAGTTTCTTTGCGCGATAGAATCCGGAGCGTGGATATTTCCCAAAGAACCAGAGTCACCGACATAGCTGTTAAAATTTGCAAGTTGAAATGGCAATGGGCAGGCCACATCGCTCGAAGAACCGATAACCGATGGGGAAGAAAGGTTCTTCAGTGGAGACCACGAACTGGAAGACGCAGCGTAGGTAGGCCCTCCACTAAATGGACCGACGACATTGTGAGAGTCGCTGACATCCAGTGGATGCAGATGACAGGCTGTCGTTCAGTGTGAAAGTTAAAGGTTAATGTTCAGCAGTGGACGTCTTCTGGCTGATGATGATGATGATGAAACAAATATTCGAAGTTAAACTACTTCTAATAATAATTGTCGTATCAATTTCAAACTTTGTAAGTATTTGGTATTTGTAAGCCGGATAGAAATACAATAGTTTAGTTTGGTTTGGCACCTTTGGTGGTTTAGTTTGGTGGTTTTGGTCTTGGTAGTTTGTTAGGTATTTTGGTGCCAGTGACACTGACAACAGCTGTCAAACAAACTTTTTTCACGTTATGGATAGACCTGACAATTAGCGTTTTGCCAAAATAAAAGTGACAGCTGAGTTTTATGGCTTATCGTTTCCACCGATTTTGCCCAATGTAAATATTGGGTACCTATTGAAAATCGAGGGTTACAAACTACGGATGTGTTTGACATCCACCAATAAGGAGCCTTTATTTTCATAGCTTAGCTTAGTGCTGGTGGAAACAGATTCAACGAAGCTTGTTTTTTTTTATAGAGGGATTCGTGCTATTGTGCTCCAGCCTTTACGGAAACCGGCTTGTTCAGGAGGCTGAAAGTCATCAAACCTGCTTTCGAGACGGTTCGTAATGACTCTAGAGAACAACTTGTACACATGGCTCAGGAGTGAGATGGGTCTATAATTCTTCAATAAGGTGTTAGCACCTTTTTTGAAGAAGAGCACCACCACACTCCTGTGCCATGCTTCAGGCGTAGTACCATCGAGTATGACGGAATTAAATAACTTTTGGAGGACTAACAGTACCGGTTTTCCATCCTTTCTAGGTTCGTGTGGTGTAGCTATGTACAGACCAAAGTATACGAGTCACACATCTTCATAGCACATCTCACCCTGTCCGCTATACCTCCTAGCATTAGTGGAAACGATCCTGTAGTTTCATAGCTTGGCTCTACCTCGTTTATAGCTTAGCTGCACAGCACATCTCTAGTGGAAATGCACCTTAAGAGCCCTGGTGAGTGGGTGGTACTTACTTGGTAGCATTCTTATTTGCCTTATCCAGATCTGTGAAGGTGATTCTCATCTGGCAGAGCTGTATGGCCTTCCTGATGAGGTCTCGCCAATGACGTTTCACCTCGATCAATGTCTCTCCGCCTCTGCTGATGCCGAGGTGGGTGTAGTTCTCCACTTTACCCTGAAAACGGTACAAATGGATAAAGTTAATTTGTATTAGCTGTGCATGGAGCAATTCCATGTCTACAGAGTCCCATGTCTACAGAGTCCCATGTCTGCAGATTCCCATGTCTACAGAGTCTCATGTCTATAGACTCCCATTATTTGCCTTCCGTAAAACCATAGATAATAATACTGATTTTTTGAGCAGCCGTGAATAATCCCCATATTCATAGACGTAAATGAAGGTACTTACTTCGAATCCTCAAGCCACCCTCAAGTGGTGTTTTTTATATGCCAAAACACCGCTTGAGGGTGACGTGAGGATTCGAGGTGCCTTTATTTACGTCTATGAATACGGGGTAAATGTATCGATTTGAAGTTTTTTTCCCGCCTGATCATAAGCGATGATGCGGTCTACGATGGAGCACGCTTGCCTAGAAGAAACCGATTCACTCGTGATTTGAAGACACCCAGATTGTAACTATCGGGGAACATCCATTCGACATTTCAGCCGTGCATTTGATGAGATGACACATTTTGGCTGATGAAGGATGAGGCGCTTGTTGCCTCGATAACTGTGTACTTACTTCAGCTACCTGCAGCTGCAGAACTTCTACCCCGGATATCAGCTTCGTGCACGCGTCTACCTTCAAATTCGCCTGGAATAAACGGAACTCTATAGAATCACTTTGTTGTCCGTCTGTCCGTCTGTCAAGACGCTTTTTCTCAAGAACGCGTAAAGGTATCAAGTTGAAATTTATATCAAATACTTAAAACTACAGGGGCCTTACGGACAACTGCTATTACAGGCACCTAATCCGCTCAGTTGGAAAATCACGCGACCGCAAACCGTATCTGGGCGCGATAAGGTTTGCGGTCGCGTGATTTTCCAACTGAGCGGATTAGGTGCCTGTAATAGCAGTTGTCCGTAAGACCCCAGGTTATTTCAGCTGTGAAAAAATCAAACTTGTAAAACAAGGCGATCAAAAGATATGACCGTTTATGTCGCATATATTTGGATATTTTGAGATTTCACAAGGGAATCAAAACCTATAGGGTGCTTTCCGTTGACGTAGAATCATGACATTTTGCAAGAGGGAAGTTCTTACAGAACTTATAAAAGAAAAAAAACAAACTGAAAATTGTAAATTTGAAGTATTATCGTATAAACAATATTGTTTTGTAATTACAAACTAAAATTTTGTAGTTGGTATGTATGGAAGCACCTTAATGTGCACTACAAAGTTAAGTTTGCTTATCAATATTTAAATGTTTTGTTTGGACTCGCTCTGTGTGGTTTCCGACCATCGGAACCCTGGAAGCGCGAGTTTTACTCGTACTTGTCCGTATTTTTTTAATATTCTCCCCGCCTGAGAGTATTTTGCCGTCGCACTACTTGTGCATTTGCCAATGTAAATTTTTTTTTCGCAAATTTTGTAAAGTAGTACTTCAAATTTGTTTTGATGAATAAATAATACGAATTGATTACCGGCTACCTGTATATAGAAAGTTTTTTTTTGTAATCAACAAATTAAATTCCAAGGCCAACCGCACCCGTGGTATAATCAAGAGCTGTCATTGGTTGAAAAACCATATGCTTGTTTATTTATAAGATTAAATTAAATTAGACACCTAAGATAAAACAGACTGTGACCTTCGACCAAAATAAAATTAATGGACGGGCCATAGCCATTGACCTTGCTCAGTAATAACGAGTCAAAACCGTTCGACAAATACTTTAACACGTATTTATAACCATGTACATTTGTTACAAAAAATTGATAGCGGTTCTTTGTTGTGTATTTACACTTTAAGAAAGCACACGAAGGCATAATTTTGTCAGATGTTTCGTTATCACGTAACAATAGACACGTGTTGCACTTCCTACGGCTAGCGACCGACTGAAACGAAGTGAGCACCGGCGCTCATTTTGTAATCTTCAAAAATGCGCTTCTTCTGGGCCTGTCCATTCATTTTGTTTTGGTCGAAGACTGTGTCAGGTCGTATTATTACCACAGATACTATTAACTATTCTGTGACATAGATAGCGTTTGACCCGAGTTTGTTTTGTTACAAAATCATAATATTAAAATTAATTACTAAATTAACTAAGTACCCATTTAATAATCACTTTGATAATTGAATTTAATCACAAATTGTTATGAAAATTCTCTTTTACAGATTTAATCACAACTACGAAAGATAATTTTACTATACAGTCCGATGTAACAAAACTTCGTTGCATAGATTTCTTAATTTCGCAACGACCCTCAACGCCTTCGTGGCGCAATTGGTTAGCGCGTTCGGCTGTTAACCGAAAGGTTGGTGGTTCGAGTCCACCCGGGGGCGGTTATTTTGCATTTAGAAAAAGGTTACTTTTTTATAAAATGCCGAGATGAACAGCGCGCTTTGATGACACGACGTGGCGCTGCGCCTAGGATTCAGTATGACCGCAAAATACCTACATAAGTTATCCATTTTGAAAAAACTCAAGTCACACAGCGGGCAATGGAGAGAGCTATGCTCGGAGTTTCTTTGCGCGATAGAATCCGAAACGTGGATATTCGCCAAAGAACCAGAGTCATCGACATAGCTGTTAAAATTAGCAAGTTGAAGGGGCAATGGGCAGGCCACATCGCTCGAACAACCGATAACCGATAGGGAAGAAAGGTTCTGGAGTGGAGACCACGAACCGGAAGACGCAGCGTAGGTAGGCCTCCCACTAGATGAACCGACGACATCGTGAGAGTCGCAGACATACAGTGGATGCAGATGGCGGCAGTCGTTCAGTGTGGAGGTCTAACGGAGAAGCCTATGTTCAGCAGACGGCTTCTGACTGAGGATGATGATGATAAATGTAGGAGGTGAACAGTAAAATCGTCCCACACACACCAACTGTGTGTTGTATCCACAGAAAAGAGAAATGAATAGAACGGAAATGAGAAGGAAAATCTGTTACCAGGCATTATGTGTGTGTGTGTGTGTGTGGCATATCTGTATTTGTTTATTGAATTAGTACGGCTTGCGCAAATTACACCAATGAGACAATGTTACATAATATTACGATAATTAAGCGAAATTAAAATTATAAAAATACTAAATTGCTTAGAATAACTACACAAAGAAACCAAGTACATTCGCAAAATTTAAGCCATTCAAATGGTATCATATATGGCTCCAAAAAAAATATAAATTTTTTACTATGACAATTTGCGCGGTGAAACCGTACCACAACAAATCAGAAAAGCAGCATAAGAGTTATGGTGTGAGTTGTGACATTCCACAGGTAATCCATTAATTTTCTTGCTTAAATCGTTTAAAATACCAATCGAAACGTAAGCTACAAAGCGAATTTGTAGCTTACGTTTTGAGAAGGCGTTGTTTGGAAACCTACCTTCTCTGAGTAGTTATTCTAAGACTAAACTGATAATTAATGTCATGAAATAAGAAATGTTATGTCACTAACAATTCCGTCAATATTAATATTAAACCTAGATAAATATAACAATAGTTAAATTATAATTACTGAATGCTTGAAGCACGGCAGCACGTTGCCTCAGAACTTCAAACATTCACATAAAACCTCCTTCCAATCGTCAACTAATACGTCACACTTTTTTTGCCATCAAGACGGGACCGCAGTATCGGGGACTTGGCGTGAGATACTGTCCTCCACTTCGGAATAGCAGAGGGAGGCCTATACCCAGCAGTAGGTCACTCAGGGCTGATAATGAAAGTTTTAAATTAATTATTAAACATTCCAATAAAAATAAAAAAAAAAAAAAAATTTTAAAATTTAAAAAAAAAAAAAAAACAAAAAAAAACCCCTGAAAATTTCAGGAATTTGAATACACTTTTTTGCATGAGTGCGCAGTTTTGGCCGTACGTGGGCTTCATCGCGGCCTGTGTACGTGTTCGAATACCAGCATCAGTCCAACTTACTCAATCCTAAGTCAGGAGTCCGTTCAGTCCGTTCGCATTTACAACGGGGAGTGTTCTGAAGACCTGTTTGATCTGATGCCGGCGTCGCGGTTTTACCATCGCACTAGCCGCCACCGCCTGAAGGCTCATCCACACATCATAGATCAGTATCGCACACTGTGCGACTCACACGATCCTTCTTGCCTCACACCTGCAACATGTGGAATGAGCTACCTTCCACGTTGTTCCGAGAAGCTACAACATGGGGTTCTTCAAAGGGCGAGTTAATCGAGTCCTAACGGGTCGGCAGCGTATTTGTATGCCTCTGGTGTTACAAGTATCCATAGGCGACGGTGACTGCTTACCATCAGGCAGCCCGTCTGCTTGTTTGCCACCTATGGCATTTTTTATTATTATCTAAAGCAAATTCGTTTAGTCCGTTAGTTTATAGTCAAATTCATCATTAAGAACAGCGATATCTATCAGCTGTTCCGTACATTTTGTCGAGTGTGAATTGATGAGCGTTTTCTATGATACAACCGATATTTTTTTCGCAATTTTTTTATCCCTTGTGGCAAACAAGCTGTCGGGCCGCCTGATCGCCGCAGTCGCCTATGGATACTTGTAACACCAGAGGCATCACAAATACGTTGCCGACCCTTCTCGCCTCGATTTCAGAGTTGCACCCATAGAAAAAGTTGTTCATAATGATGGGTACCTAGACCTACTATGGAGCCCTTTCGGCTTAGTACCTTTCCGCGTAACCCAGTACAAAAACAATATTAGTCACTTTGTTCCAGCGTACCTACATATTCCGCCTGCTGGTCCAGTTGGTAGTGAACCTACCTTCTGAACCTGGGGGCGTGGGTTCGATTTCCACGTAGGACAAACATTTGTGTGATGAACATTTGTGTTTGTTCTATATCAGCCCCCCGATTCTACTAAAGAAATTGTCATTAAATTGTAATTGTTGCGATTTTAATTGTTAAATAACTGCCTCAAAATTGACAGTATTTAATGTTTTTTTATACTAAGTTATAATATTAGGTGGTTGTATTAATCTAGTATAAAAAAATATTTAAAACTGTCAATTTTGAGGCAGTTATTTAACAATTAAAATCACAACAATTACAATTTAATGACAATTTCTTTAGTAGAATCGGGCCCCTGGTTGTTAATATCTATTTAAGTATGTATTTAAAACTATATATGTATGTATATCAGTCTCTGGCAGCCATATCACAAGCTTTGCTTAGTTTCGGGTCAGATGACCGTGTGTGCAAAAATGTCCCAAATATTTATTACTAGCTGAATCCCGCTACTTCGTACGCGTAGAGCGTGTCTTTCGGCCTCGCTACTACAACCCGTTATAGCCTATGTGTTATTCTAATGTATAAGCTATATTATTGTGGACTTTCATTAAAATCCATTCGGTAGTTTTTGCGTGAAAGAGGAACAAACATCCATACATACAAACTTTCGCGTTTATAATATTAGCAGGATTTATTATTTATTATCTGGTGCGTGCAAAAATGTCCCAAATATTATTTATTATCTAGAGAAATGGCATAAAAATATTCCATTGCATAATGTAACAACTCGGCTTATCGATCGATAAAGTTCAGTTGATATGGATCACATTGACGCCACAAAACGTCGCCAAAATATTGAGACATAAATTTTACGCTAGTTGTCAACGCCTTCGTGGCGCAATTGGTTAGCGCGTTCGGCTGTTAACCGAAAGGTTGGTGGTTCGAGTCCACCCGGGGGCGGTTATTTTGCATTCACAAAAAAAAACAATAAACCAATATAATTATAGTGCGCCTTGATACAGCCATATATTTATCTATGATACAGCGCCTTGGCATCGGTATGAGGGGTCCAGGGGTGTCCAACATACGGCCCGCCAAAGTTCCTAATCAGACCCGCGAATCTAGGGTAACTTTTAACTTTTATTAGACGACATTTTGTTAAGAACGAGTTATAAGTTAGTAAAATATTAAACGCCGTTCTTAAAAAAACTTCTTATATTAAACGCCGTTCTTGGCCCGCCATAGTGACAAAGTTAGTAAATCCGGCCAGCCACAAAATTTTGTTGGACACCCCTGACGTAGACAATGTATTGAACAGTAGGAAAGACAAAATAGCATAGTGGACGTGACATTGATGATCCCTAGTCCCCAGCGGCCACATCACCGTCCCATACGCTTATTCTATGTTGTATCGATCCATATTTATGTGTTTTATAAGTATACTAAGCGACCACCGGGGAGACCACCAGCCCGCTGGTCGGACGACATCGCTAAGGCAGCAGGGAAGCTCTTTTTAGGGTTCCGTACATCAAAAGGAAAAAACGGAACCCTTATAGGATCACTTCGTTGTCCGTCTGTCTGTCTGTCTGTCTGTCTGTCCGTCTGTCAAGACCCTTTTTCTCAAGAACGCGTAAAGGTATCAAGTTGAAATTTATACTATATACTAGAGTCTACGGTTTCTTTCGCTTGTAAAAAAAATAAAAGTTGTAAGTCAACGCAATCAAAAGATATGAACGTTTATGTCACATATTTTGCGATTTCACAGGGGAACCAAAACCTATAGGGTACTTCCCGTTGACCTAGAATCATGAAATTTGGCAAAAAGCAAGGCCTTATAGCACATATATAGGAATAAATCCGAAAGTTACAAATTTGAAGTTATCTCATTTAAAAATAATTATTTTGCTATTACAAACTTACCTTTTTTAGTTGGAATGTATGGAAGAACCTTATAGTCAACAGTACAAAGTTAAGTTTGTCTTACAATATTTCAACTTCAATTAGTTTTTTTTGGACTCGCGTTCTGAGGGTTCCATCCAACGGAACCCTCAGAGCGCGAGTCCTACTCGTACTTGTCCGGTTTTTTTATACCCAGCAGTAGGTGGAAATGGTTTTTATTTTATTTTTTATTTATTTTTAATTTAAAACACACGTTACATTTCAAGTTAGTAAGTTGTCTTAAAATCTATGTTACGATGACGATGACGATGATGATAAGTATATCGAAACACAGGTCGAAAGATAAAATTTTGGTTGAAATAGATATTGGCGTGATGTAATTTTCACGCTAATCGTCAACGCCTTCGTGGCGCAATTGGTTAGCGCGTTCGGCTGTTAACCGAAAGGTTGGTGGTTCGAGTCCACCCGGGGGCGGCTATTTTGTTGTAATATGATATTTAAAAAAAACATATTTAATATCCTTTAATAATTAATACAAATAGTCAAAAATACATTAATGAAAAATAAAATCTTTTGTTTAAAATTTGAAAAAAATAATGGCCGATTGCGTGTCGAGACATGATAATGGTAGAGTTCCGTACCAAATAATAATTGTAGTTGAAATTCCTTCCTCCTGAAACCTGCCAGCTTCCTTGTTTGAGAGATATAACCTGGGCCTTTTCAAGGCCAGAGTGAATAGGTATCTTCTAAGTCTGCGTGCTTCATCTTCGACCACATCGTCGCTTACCAACAGGCGAGTTGGTGGGCAAACGCGGACTTATCAGCGTAAAAAAAAAACAGAAATTGGTGGTTTTAGATAAATTCGCACGAAGGAAGCACTGTGGACTGAAATTTCAGAGATGTATCATCCCGACATACCTTATACTTTTTATGGTTTAGTTAGTAAGAAAACCACTAGAGAAACAATATGTTAAGATCAACAAAAAATCATGCATTATAGACGTTAGAAGGTTCTAAATAAAAAGATAGATAGATAGAGAAAGAGAAGACAGAAAGATAGACAAAAGAACAGAACAAACTTATAAGAGTTCCTTGTAGGACTACGGAACCCTAATAATATTTTTAAATAGTCATGTCATGATTAAAAAAAAACAATATAACAGTCGAGAAACATAGCGGACGTAAATGAAACAGCACAGCGCCAAGGCGTCGACGCGACGCGAGTAATATGAAATTTTATTACAACAAAATAACCGCCCCCGGGTGGACTCGAACCACCAACCTTTCGGTTAACAGCCGAACGCGCTAACCAATTGCGCCACGAAGGCGTTGAGACGTGTCGTGAAATTTCACATAGTGTTTTCAATTACTTTTTATGACATCATTGATTAGCCAATTTTTGTCATTCGTTGAACATTTTCACGGTATGGGATATCATAAATGTATAAATAAATTAGATAACACTTTTATCAGTTAACGTCAATATAATCATTACATTATTTAATTTTTATTTTATTTTACAAGGAAAACATACAGCTGCTAATTAATACAGTAGGTATAAGATAAACAGTTACACAAAAGCCAAAAACATGTTTTCACTAATACAAACTAGAAATAGTGTAAATGCCCCGCTGCAACACCAATTAGGGCCTGGATACATAAATAGTAATTTGAAAACAAACATTCGAAGTCTACCTATACAATACATAAGAGATAACAAATTAGTTACCAGTAAGAAAAAATAATAAATAGCATACACATTACAAATATATAAAACCTAATACAAATTAAATGTTTTATTTAGATTTTATTTTACGTTTTTTTTACCCTTTTTATTTTTTGTAATATCAAATTTCACTTTTAATGTGTCAAAGAAGTTTTTAGAAATTGTATTTTTAAAAGTATTATGCCTCATCATAATTAAGTCAACGTTGGTTGAATAGTTGCTATTGAAATTGATTAATGATAGATATTGACAGATTATTATTTCTCAATATTTTGGAAATGTTTTTTTTTTTTTTTTTTTTTATATAGGCTTGAGCTTTGCCGCTTATGACGGGATGGCGAGACATTCTCGGGTCTAGCGGAGATTTGAGAGGCCGAAGCCAACACCAAGAGGTCCTATTCAATACAAAAATAGACTCTGTAGTCTGTAAGTAAGGCTCTGCGAACCCTTGCGCAAGTAGCACATCCCATGCGACACAAAAATAGCTACTGCGCAAGTCTTGCAGCCAACTTCATAGTTCTAAGTCGTGTGGATTTGGCTGATGGGCCGCCATCCAACCAACGGAAGGGAAAGATATTTTTTTTCTTTCTCTCGTTGGTTGGACGCAGGTCCGTCAGCCAAGTCCGTCTCGTCCGTTATTCGACAAAGATCCGCTATGTGGGGAATGTTCATATTTTATAGGTTGTAATTACAAAACCATTTCGAACAAAAGACTTACTGATCTGAAAAAATAAGCGTTGATGACAAATATTTTTGACTAAATATGATTGACCTTCATTTACCCTTGAATGACGTCAGCATCGGCGTTATGTTTAAATTTATCTTAGCCGTTTAAAAATAATTAAGCCAAACCACTGTGCAATTGTTTTTTTTTTTTTTTTGTAAAGACATCCTCATCATCTGATGATGATGAAAATGTTTATACAAAAAATTTCATCATCATTTCAGCCGTAGGAAGTCCACTGCTGGACATAGGCCTCCCCCATCGATCTCCAAAAAGGCCGGTTGGAAGCGGTCTGCATCCAGCGTTGCGGCGGTCTCTAGACATCTAAACTAACTAATATAACGAAGATGGCGACGTCATCATATTGAAAAAAAACATTAAAAAAAAAAAAAAAAAATATTGTAACTACCATATGGAAAACTAATTTATTCAAATTATTATCTTAAAATAGTCAATATTTTTAGAAAATATTAATATATGGTCAGAAAATTTGGGCAATCCCCATTATGAAATGTGTGTGAAATGGAAAGTGAAACTTTTGTACAATATAGGATCAAAAAAAAACTGGGCTATTGAGGAGTTTATTTTTTATTTTTAAATAAGTAACAGGCTTGCCTTTGAGCGCCATCTCGCCTGATGTTAAGCGATGGTGCGGTCTACGATGGAGCACGCTTGTCTAGAAGAAACCGATTCACTAGTGATTTGAAGACAGTGTTCGCAGTTACTCACGTGGGGAGGCACGTTGTTCAGGACTATGTCGTTGATGTATGGGTTTGCGTACCGCGCCCGCGCCAGCAACATGTAGCAGCAGCCCAGGTCCTCGCAGAACGCACTGGATGACCTGGAGGAAATACAGAAGAAATGAGATAATAAGTTTGTCGAGCGACGAGCTGTGAAGCTAATAGGAGACGAAGAACTGGTTTCTTAGCTTTTTTTTTATAAATGACAGGCTTGCGTTTGACCGCCATCTCGCCTGATGTTAAGCGATGATGCGGTCTACGTTGGAACTCGCTTGCCTTAGAAGAAACCGATTCACTCGTGATTTGAAGACACCCAGATTGTAACCATCGGGGAACAACCCATTCAGGCTGCTCATTCCACAGACTAGCAGTTCGCACAATAAATGTGGAATCAAAGCGCTTCGTACGGGTTTCTGGTAGCTGTAGCTTCTCAAAAGCTGCAGAGCCTTGAGCAGCGCCGTAGGGTAGCGTAATTGGCAATTTTTGGAAGGCTGCATTTCGGTGAGTGTGAGCTTGCGTTACACGACCTAATCCCTTTTTCCCCCTTCCCCAACAGAACAAGTCGGAGAACACAAAAATCATCCCTACATAGTCGGTTTGCTTCCACATTCTTCATGCGAACCGCTAGGGACTGGAATGCCTTGCCACCGTCCTTGTTTCCTAAAAACTATAACCTGGGTGTTTTCAAGGCCAGAGTAAATTAGTACCTTTACCAGCTTTACGTGCAGTGCCCGAAATGGACCGGAACGCACTGGAACGCTGTTCCAGTTCGTGAAATCACCGTTCCGTTTCGTAAAAGTTCTCCTCGTTCTGGTTCGGCAAAAAACGTAGGCAGGTACCAAACCTTTAGTTTGTATGGAAATACTCGGGGAAAAGCGGAAAATGTAGCCTATGTCACTCTGGACGTAAGAGGAATCCGACACCTCACTCGTCATAATCGGTCAAGCCGTTTAGGCTACAGGAAGTACTACAGGAACCCAGAAAGATACTTACATGCTTACATACAACCCAAAAACATAACCCTCCTTCTAGGACAGTTGGTTAAAAGTTCGCAAGGTTTGAAGGGAAATGCGTTCCGATTCGTGAGTAAGTCCAATTCGATCACTGTTTACGTGCTCCATCTTCGGCCACAACATCACAGGCTCACACATATCTCTTCAGAACAGACACGTAAGCAAATCAAACTGTATGAAAATTCAGCACAGCATCATCATATCGAATTAGATATGAGGAGATCCGTAGACGAACGAAAGTCACCGACACAGCCCACCGGATTAGCAAGTTGAAGTGGCAGTGGGCAGGGCACATATCACGCAGAACAGATGGCCGATGGGGCCGAAAGGTTCTCGAATGGAGACCACGGACCGGTAAGCGCAGCGTAGGACGTCCACCCACAAGATGGACAGACGACCTAAAAGCGACCGCTGGGAAACGCTGGATGCAGGCCGCTTCCAACCGGCCCTTTTGGAGATCGATGGGGGAGGCCTATGTCCTATGGACGTCCTACGGCTAAAATGATAACTTGGAAACGTTTTTCAACACCATTCACCATTACATGTCCCAAGGTCTGCATAGAGAACGCTCGTTTTCTGTATGACTATCGCGCCATAGGTATTGGGTTTCCTATAGAACAAAAGCCCCCATATATACCTACTCTCTTATCACAAATATTTTTTACCTCGTATTAAAGTAGGCACTAAAGTAAATTGCTTAATTAGTTAGTACGAAATGAACTGGTCAGTGCTCTGAAGTGTTTGTGAACATAACAAATAGTTTTGTAAGTTTAAATTCCTTCTTAAATTTACGTTTTTTTACAATATTTCCTATAAAAACAAAATATTCTAAGCCTAGAGTGCCGCTGGCAGCGGGGCAGGGCCCAAGCTACCGGTGGTTAGGGCTGCAGAGTGAGCAACCTCCTGACAATACATGTCTAGGATTACCGCCTTCTGCATCTGACCCTTGACCCAACCGTCTAGCGGAGTTGGTCGAGGCTCTTCGCTATAAGGCCGTTCACCGATACGACTATCGAGACAATGAGTAATTTATTTATTATGATAAGTTATTTATTATTAAGCTTTTTCCAAGTCAAGTGACATGCATGACGTACATAGATAAATAATTATTTCTGTGATATTTTAAATAAGACAACTTGACTTTGTAATGGGGAGGACTTTTTTTATTTATATTTTATTTAATAATAGGCTTGCGGTTGGCCGCCATCTCGCCTGATGTTAAGCGATGATGCGGTCTACGATGGAGCACGCTTGCCTAGAAGAAACCGATTCACTCGTGATTTGAAGACACCCAGATTGTAATTACTTACTATATCATTTTTTATTTAATTATTTATTTATTTATTTAAAATACAAAAGTATATCAAACTAAGAAAATAAAAAAGCCTTAATTATTACTTACTAGCTGCGCCCCGCGGTTTCACCCGCGTAGTGATGAAAAATGATGATGATGATGATGATGAAAAGTAGCCTATGTCACTCTATAACTATACCCATGCAAAAAATCAGGGCGACCCGTTGTTCCGTTGCAGCGTGAAAGAGGTACAAACATCCATCCATCCATACATCTTAGTATACATACAAACTTTCGCGTTTATAATATTAGTAGGAAGTAGGACTAGCTGACCCGACAGACGTTGTCCTAGAACTGTCAAACGCGTGAAGCTAAAATCGTCGTTAAGTTTTCTGACATTTTCAAATTTTCTGCCCAGATACAAAAATAAAAGTCGTTCTCAAGTTATGACGTGACCAAGGTAAATAGGGATTCATTTTGTTAAGCCGCCAAACTGTGCTAGTTTAGCATTTAATTTACATGGCGCGCGCGACATCTCGTGCTACGCTCTCTCATCATAATTAGCATTTTAACAGCCCACTGCTGGACTTTTAGCCTACCCCCGAAAGGGTGATTACGCTACGCTCAACAATTTTGTTTCAAAATTTTGTTTCTTTTGAAATTCAATTAGTGAACAAATTTAAATTTTGTTTTCGTTGATGTGCTCTATTTACGATCAGCTTTTTCTGAATTATTAAATAATAAATGGGACATTAGCCTATATATATACAATAGGCATGATGACTAATATTTTTTTATTACCTCATAAAAAAGCTGATCATAAATAGAGTACATCAACGAAAACAAAATTAAAATTAGTTCAAAAATAAATAAGTTATAAGCATTTTAATTTCATGCTAGACAGAGAGCGCACTATACTGAGCCGTGACGTCACGCCTCAGAAGTGCCATACAAATGCTATACTAACACACGCTTTGCGAGAAAGGGATAGAGCATCCCCTCTCTATCGCCACCTAAAACTTTAAACGCTCATATCTCAGAGATTTATCAGCCAATTCAAATTATTTTTTCAGTATGTGTAATGTATTTAGTTATATTCATCGCTAAGCCGGTTATTTGTAATAAATTAAACATTAGGACACATGCCTATTCCTAGATTTAATACATTTCCGGTAACATATATTTTTAATTTTTTTTGTAGTCGTGTAATTAGGTAACTGAATTCCAACAACCGTTCAGGAAAAATTTTAGTAAACTACATTTCTTATCTGGTTTCGTGTAACTACACGTATTGTGTCCACTTCTTAAACTACAAATTGTAGATTATTGTACGTAAATTGCTTATTAACGTTAGGGATTAAAGCGCGCTCAACAGTCAGTTTCTACTGTCTCTTCAGCACGTTTTTATTTTATTAATTTTTTTATAATTAACAGGCTTCGTTTGACCGCCACCTCTCCTGATGTTGAGCGATGATGCGGTCTACGTTGGAGCACGCTTGCCTAGAAGAAACCGATTCTCTCGTGATTTGAAGATTTGACACGTTTTCAAAATTTTTATTATATACTAGCTGTGCCCCGCGCTTTCACCCGCGTTATGTACTTCCTTGAAGGAACCTCCTTGGTAGCGACAGCAACACCCCTTGGTCGTCCATTTGATGACAATATTTTGATCTCGTTTGCAGTTGTGTGCCGCTCAATATTGAAGTGTGCGTTTGTAGAACTAGTAAGAATATATTATTAGTGTGTGCAATACGTGTTTACCTCGCCTCCTTCAGCTTTTGGCAGACTTTTTTCGGTACTAAATCCAAACTATATTATTATCAAAACACGACCTAAATGTTATATTACGAATTATTTGTAATCTTTGTTCACAGATCCAGAATGCCATCTCTTGTGTTCAACGGTTGCTGCGGCTTGAAACTTAAGTCTGCATGCATTGCTATCGGATTCATCAATTGTGTAATCTACCATTGTTATAAATTATCCAATTAAATAATAATCTAAGACGAAAATCATGTCCAATGTCCATGTTGCACCCGTGCCGGTAGTCGTAAGGAACTATACTCTCGAAGTTGTTGACCATCACACATATATATATATACTAGCTGTACCCGCGACTTCGTCCGCGATTGCCATCCCTGCATACTAATTATTCGCTCTTGGGCACAGTTCCGTTTGTCTCATATTTTAAGCAACACTGTGATCTGCGGTGAGCACTCTTATCAAGAAAGGAGCTTTTTACGAATTTGAAAACTTTCAAGTTGTATTTCTCAAAAGACAATAACTCGGTAGCGTTCCTTCGCTATTTGACTAATAAATGTTGAAGCGAAGTGCTTTGTGCGAGTCTTTAGAATTTCGACAGTAAAACGGAATCTTGTCACCGAGGTTCTCCTCGTTTTTTTGGTGGAAGGAAGATGATATCAGAAGGATAATAAATTGTGCAGTTGCATTGCACGCAGTCTCCGAAATGTATCCGGTAAAAGATAGATAGTTTAGACAAATACAGACTCAATGCGGCGATGTTCTAGGTTAGCTAATTATTTACACCAAAAAACGCCTGCTATACCTATGCTATAACCTAAACAAATCCTAGAAATACATAAGAAACCAAGTAATATTTATAGAAGACCAATAACTGAATAAATAGTTCTGAAAAGAACTTTTATCCGAATTTAATTTAAATAAACCGGTCAAGTGCGAGTTGGGCTCGTGCAGTGAGGGTTCCGTACCACCAAAAAATACAATAAATAGTTGGCCAAGTAACCGAATTACCAGTTATTAAAACGCCTTCCAAAATTGTGGTAAGTAATTTGCTACGCAGTTTGCTACAGGCGCTCAAGTATATTAACTTGGTAATGAACAGAAAATTTTCACCGACTCGCACTTGTCCATTATGTATTATATTTTGTTGTTATACTTTAGAATGTGTATTACAATCGTGCGTACGTATTATCGTTTTTACATTAGAGCTAATACAAAAATACGAAAAAAAATACGTTTGTTGTATGGGGCACCCCCCTTTTATTTTACCTTTTTGACTTTTTTATTATTTTGTTAGTTAATCCGCCGTAACATTACATATTCTGTGAAAATTTCAACTGGCTATCTGTTACGGTTCGAAATATGCAGCTGTTAATACGTAGGACAGATAGACAGACAGACAGACAGACAGACAGAAGGGCGGACAGACAGACAGACGTAGGCTTAGTAATAGGATCTCGTTTTTACCCTTTGGGTACGGAACCCTAAAAATAATGGCATTGAAAACTTGTTTCATTTACGTGATAGTCCATAGAGTAAAGGATGTCTTCAGGGTGGTGACGGTGGTGTTACTGACTTTGACAATAGGGCTACCTAAGTACCTATTCAACGTACACTACAAAGTGCGCTGCAAATCAACTGCCAGCTTAAGATGAGCCGTACGTTCAAAGGTTCCTGTACATTCCGGAGGTCAAGTTATTTGGAACTAATACTGAGGGTTGTGATGTCTGTAATTTCTGAAATACGAAAACGATGTCCTTGAAATTTTTACGAGACGTTTCCTAATATATGTCCTTTCTAACAAAAAAAGAATTAATGAAATCGGACTACGCGGTAATGAGTTACAAATAAGTACATATTTTGACTTCTATCCCCTCTCCCAAGGGAACCATAAAAAATTTCCTGATAAAAAGTATCCTATAACCTACCTCGTAGTATGAACTCAAATTATGCTAAGTTTCATATGAATCCATTGAGTAGTTTTGGCGTGATGCGCGGCCCAGATACAGACAGACAGACAGACAGAAAGACAGACAGACAGACAAAATGAAAAAAATTACAGTTTTGACTTCAGTATTGATTATAGAGTGCCGACCAATTTTTTTTTTCAAAATATCTTCAATGTACAGAATTTGACCTGTTACAGTTTTATTATAAGTATATAGATTTTTTTAGAATAAGTGGATAACAAGCTACGGAGCCACCTGAGTAAGTGGTCACCGCTGCCTATAGACACCTACAATACCCGGGGCATTGTCAGTGCGTTGCCTACCTTTGAGAACCCTATTCACCCTTCGTTTGAAGCAGTCCAAATTATACTTCTGAGGCAAACCGAAGGTGGTAAGCCATTCCACAACTTACAGGTACCTATCTTCGTAGGTAGGTTATCTTCAAGCTCCTGGAATGGCAAGGATTCGGCATCAACATCAACATCAATGGCTAGTACATCACTCACCTTCGGTTTGCCGACGATATTATTGTGGTCATAGCGTGATCAGAGAGTGGATTAAAATTGGTTTTAAACCACGCCTCTGCTAAGTACATACAAGTTAGTCTTGCATCTTCATTTCGCAAAGTTTGAATTATAAGTTCAATTGTACCTGAGGGATGATGATAATTCCCACCTCGCCACGTCGGGGTCAGGGACAGCCCTGAGAATGCTGCAGATGACGAGATTCCGAGGGTAACACCCCTCAGGTTCCGTCAAACACCAAAATATCTCTATTCACTTCCCCGTAGTTTCACTCGCGTGTTTCAACTCAACGAACCGCTCAAGGTAGTTAGCGCTCGCGCGTCCTGAATTGCACTTTATTGTGTAGTAGCAAGAGTCGCTACTTATTTAAATGATTGTGCGGAGTGAATCTTCTGTACTTGTACTAATATGTATTCTGTGGTATAACCTCATTGCCCTAATATCTCATTCGTATTGCAGGTGAAGATCGCAGTTTTGGTCCCGTATTCTGGCCTCAGTTTGCAAGAAGCGGCCAGAATGCAGTACGATATAAACCACCAGCTAGTCCCAGCTACTCCCACTGTTAAATCACCTGCCGTGGAGATCCTCATATCACGGATCGCTTTTTTGTTTGTGTTAGTTACTATCGATGCTATCAGTATCAGATGTTTTCTCTCTGGATTACACCAAGTACGTTGTTTTCTTTAATTTTTTGGGTACCGCAAAGGTTTTATAGTTTTTAGGGTTCCGTACCTCAAAAGGAAAAAACGGAACCCTTATAGGATCACTTCGTTGTCCGTCTGTCTGTCCGTCTGTCTATCTGTCCGTCTGTCAAGACCCTTTTTCTCAAGAACGCGTAAAGGTATCAAGTTGAAATTTATACTATATATACCATACAAGAGTCTACGGTTTCTTTCCGCTGTAAAAAAATAAAAGTTGTAAGTCAACGCAATCAAAAGATATGAACGTTTATGTCGCATATTTTGCGATTTCACAGGGGAATCAAAACCTATAGGGTACTTCCCGTTGACCTAGAATCATGAAATTTGGCAAGATTCAAGGCCTTATAGCACATATATAGGAATAAATCCGAAAGTATTAAAATTCTATCTTCTTTCAATATTTCAACTTTAGTATTTTTTAATTATTTTTTTGGACTCGTGCTCTGAGGGTTCCGTCCAACGGAACCCTCAGAGCGCGAGTGCTACTCGTGCTTGTCCGGTTTTTTTTTTTTACATACCCGGGCTTATGTCCTATAAATTTGGCCAGAACCTCCAGAGGATGGGCAGCAGCGTCCTATTAGTACACGGTGGACGTAATGGGATCCTCAAGCCGCCTGCCAAGCGTGGGAATTATGGCAACACCCCTCTCTAAGAGGGAGGCCTTTGTTCAGCAGTGGACGTTTACTGGCTCATGATGTGTGATTTGTGATTTACCCAAGGGTGTAAACGGAACTCTATTACTAAGTCTACGCTGTCTGTCTGTCTGTCCGTCCAACCTTTTAGCAGCAGTGTCTTTCGAAACGTAGGTAATAGATTGTTAGTTGAGTACAGAATATGTAATGTGTTGGTTTATTTAATGTGATACAAAAAGTAATCGCATCTCTTTAGTTATTTATGAATACCTCCTTAGCTGCTCTCTCAAGTCTATAATGTATCTCTGCTAGGTGTCAGCCGTGTTCACTTCCAAATAGCTATACCGAGAGGATGTATTAAATTAATTGTATTATTTTGCATCCAGAAAACTGTGTTTATTTTACCTATATTCAATTTAATGTTACGGTCAAAAGTTAAATCTAAAGGGTCGATAAACGTTACAAAGCTTATTAATGTTGCGGCTGTTAATGCCAAACATTTTCACACATTTTTTAAAAACAATTTATAATATTAGTAAGAATTAAAAAAAGTGTAGCTCATAGCTTATACCGTGAAAGAGAAGCTACAGAACACTATGTGGGATATTTTTACAGGTGAAGCCGCTATTCCTGAAAGTGAGCCTGTGCCTCTCGCTGGTCACCCTGATGTCCTACCTCGGCGTCTTTGTAACGTGCTTGCATGCCCGCACCGCCGCCATCCACACCGTGATAGTTCTGTTCACAATCGGTGAGTGTAAACTGCTTCTTCAGCTACGCACTGACTGGGCGAACCTCGTGACGCAGAACACACTGACCTCAGTCACAGAACACAAATAAGTACAAGTACAGATTCCCTCTGCGAAAAACGTGCGATTTCTAATCCAAAAAGTGGTGTGTGGTGTGACCTTGCCAATCAAAAACAACCTGCAACCTTTCTGGGGGGGGGAGTAGTCTTAAACCTCACCATGTATCACCAAGAGGGGTTAAAACATGCTAAAAAAAAACATCACGTGATTAATGGACGCCCCCTAACTACCTACAGCTATATTACCCTAGAAGTTGCCTCTCTGTGTATCACGTAACTCTTGTCGCGTTATCTCTGCGTATCGCGCGGCAGGTCCGACAAGTCGGGTACTTGTAGCTTCATACCTAAAGTGCGAAGTGCGCCAGGCCTATGTAACTCTTGTCGCGTTATATCTGTGCATCGCGCGGCTAGTCCGACAAGGCGGCTACTTGTAGGCCTTGTAGCTTCATACATAAAGTGCGGAGTGCAATAAAGTTTATATAAAATAAATAAAATTTATTTATGTACCCCCATGACATGGCTATCAAATGAAAGGGCTCTCTGAGAATACGAAAATAAAATGACGCCACACTAAATTCAATATGGCGGATGACTCAACGCTTGTTTTCTAAGTTTTTTTAATATATATTTATTTTATTGCAGGGTGGCAAATTTTCACAATGCTGATGTTTAGAAGTATGTATTACAAGGTGAAGTACACGCTCATCTTGATTCAAGTGCTGGTGATACGAGCTCAGAGAGAAGCAGAAGCCGCCCGCCCTGACTACTCGGAGCCCGCCGTAGACTCCGAGCTCCCTCCTCCCCCCGCCCCCCTGCCATACCCCCCGCCGCCACCGTATTCCGAAACATACACCCCAACAATTTCATTTATGACTCCGGCACCTTAACTTAAGAGTGCGTATAAAGCGAGGAAAATTTCTGATTTCACCCGCGCGTCTCGCATCACCCGCATTAGTGTGAAACACAACCACGGCAGCGCGGCAGTCGCGCGCAACTCCAGTACACATAACTCGCGTAGTCGAACTCGTCATGCGGCAAGGAGTAATAAACACAGGATAAGCATAATGTTGGCGTTTTGGCGATTAGCTGGGTTCGGTCGCGGCGCGCAAAACCGTAAATTGTTTATTTCAATTTTCAAAATTGTGTTTGTTGTATATTTTTAAACTTAATTTTTAAGTTTTCTACAATATCAATATAAAATTAATAAATTATATAAATTAAATTGAAATTGCCTAAATTAATTTTCAAATTAAAATTTTACGCTTGAGACAGAGAGTCAGAGATCGTTAAACATTAAATCAAACTAAACTAAACTAATGCTATGCTATGCTATGCTACGCTACGCTATGCTATACTATACTAAACGAAACACGCGAAACGAAATACCCGAAAGCCCGTTGGTCCAGTTGGTAGTGAACCTACCTTCTGAGCTTCGGGCGTGGGTTCGATTCCCACCTAGGACAAAATTAATGTGATGAACATTTTGTGTTTGTTCTACGAGTATACCTGGTTGTTAATATCTATTTAAGTATGATTTATTTAATTTAATTTAATGTAATTTAATGCAATGCAATTCAATTCCATTCCATTCAATTCAATTTACTAAAAAATATCATCATCATCCTTCACAGAACCTTCCTCATTATTTGAAGTCGGCCTAATATACCTACTGTTTGACCTACCAGTACCTACCCGAGCCAACCCGGCCGGTCTAACAGTAGGTATTACTACTTACCTTTTTATCCGACTTCAAATAAGGAGGAAGGTTCTCAATGCGACTTGTATAATCTTAGTGTCTCTGTCTACTTGGTCCACAGTGTTGCACCGCAGTGTTGTAAAGCAGTGTTGCACCGCAGTGTTGCAACGCAGTGTTGCAACGCAGTGTTGCAACGCAGTGTTGCAACGCAGTGTGGCAACGCAGTGTTGCATCGCACTGTTGCGCCGCAGTGTTGCAACGCACTGTTGCACCGCAGTGTTGCAACGCAGTGATTGATAATTTTATTGCATACCTACCTTGCCAAAAGATTCGCATTTTTACCAGCTAAGGAAACATTAACTTTTTTCTGAGATTCGCCACTGTCAAGAAACATTTTACTGTTTAAAGGCAAAGTTTATTTTTATTGTTTCATTCAAGAGCAATGTTTATAACCTCAAATAAGCCACAAATGACAGCACCAGCGAAGGTGGCGCCATCTGAGATAAGTTTTGCCGTGGTTTGCCTGTAGCTTCTCATTACCCAAAATGTATGAAAAATACTGCGTTAGTTCCCTAATACTTACCCTGTGAAATCATTTACCACTGAATAAAACTCAAAATATGTAGTGATGGTCAAAATATTTTCGGATTTGAATTAAATAAAGAAATTTCGTTAGTGAAGCTACTTCTCAAAATCTCTGAAATATTGGTGCCGTCGTTTGGCTTTAGACCTCAGCAGCCATAAATCGATGCCACAGACTTAAAATATTCAAGGATGGCTGAAATATTTTCTGATTTAACGTCTTCACTGAAATATTGAAGATGTCTTCTAGTATTAGAACTGAACAATCTATAATCACCGTTACTGATTTAAAATATGCAAGGATGGCAGAAATATTTTACGATACAAGTCATGATTCTCTGAAATATAAGAAACATTTTACTGTTTAAAGGCAAAGTTTATTTTTATTGTTTCATTCAAGAGCAATGTTTATAACCTCAAATAAGCCACAAATGACAGCACCAGCGAAGGTGGCGCCATCTGAGATAAGTTTTGCCGTGGTTTGCCTGTGGCTTCTCATTACCCAAAATGTATGAAAAATACTGCGTTAGTTCCCTAATACTCACCCTGTGAAATCATTTACCACTGAATAAAACTCAAAATATGTAGTGATGGTCAAAATATTTTCGGATTTGAATTAAATAAAGAAATTTCGTTAGTGAAGCTACTTCTCAAAATCTCTGAAATATTGGTGCCGTCGTTTGGCTTTAGACCTCAGCAGCCATTAATCGATGCCACAGACTTAAAATATTCAAGGATGGCTGAAATATTTTCTGATTTAACGTCTTCACTGAAATATTGAAGATGTCTTCTAGTATTAGAACTGAACAATCTATAATCACCGTTACTGATTTAAAATATGCAAGGATGGCAGAAATATTTTACGATACAAGTCAAGATTCTCTGAAATATAAATGCTCTCATCTAGTGTTGGACGCAAATCACGCAAAACCTCACCTAATCCTCAAAAAAAAACTCACCTATGTTTCCAACCAATTAGTTCAAAATATTCAAAAATAGCTATTTATTTTTTGATATAACTTCACTTTGCTGAAATACTGGTGGTGCCACCTAGCGTTTGATCTGAGAAACTCGTATTTTATGCTACTGATTCAAAATATTTAAAGATGGTACCGCACTGTTGTACCACACTGTTGCACCGCACTGTTGCACCGCACTGTTGCACCGCACTGTTGCACCGCAGTGTTGCAACGCAGTGTTGCACCGCATTGTTGCACCGCAGTGGTGGACTGCAATTCAACCAGTATAAAAAAATACTGGTCGAATTGAAGGTACTCTAAGGTAAATGAGAACCTTCCTCCTTATTTGAAGTCGGATAAAAAGGTAAGTAGTATTTGACTTTGACTAAGGTAAGTAGTCCCGCTAGTGTATTGTGCATTTCCCCTTACCAGCACATACCCGAGCCAACCCAACTGGTCAAACAGTAGGTACTTATGTTTTTAACCGACTTCAAAGAAGGAGGAAGGTCCTCAATTCGACTAGTATTTTTTTATACCGGTTGAATTGAGAACCTTGCCCCTGTTTTGAAGTCGGTTAAAAACATAAGTACCTATTGTTTGACTTTCCACATTTAAATTTTTTTTTATTAGAAGATGTTTTTTTGCTTCCATTATTACCAAGCTATTTTTTGTCTGTTAAAATTGAGAACCTTCCTCCTTTTGCAGAAAGCCGCTTCTCGTAAAAACGTGAGAAAATGTGGATGGAACTCTCAAGTCAAATTAACCATCACATTAATTTAAATGATTTTTAATTTTAATTTTATAAAATTATAATGAATCTAAATTATTTTATAATTTCATTTAATTTTTAGTTTTATCTTTCTGACTCTCTCTCTCTGCTTCTCTCCGTCTCTCTCTCTCTCTCTCTGTCTGTTTGTCTGTCACAAAGAAACACTCCGACTCTAATAGTTATATTACTGAGCATACATAATAATGGATTCGTTAGGGCCTAGTCGTATCCATTTTATTTGTATCTATGTTATTTTTTCGTAGTAGCTTTACCTAGTCTGTGCTCTAAGGTCATTGTCACCACTTGGTAGCCGCATCAAGTGGTCGCGTTCGAGCCATCGATTTTTTATATTATCCTTTGTTTGAAAATACAGTAGGTGTTGATATAATCGCACTCGGAAGATAAAACCAAGGCGAAAAGCAAGCGCGTGCGTCCTTCCCCGTTGAGGCACAGTGCGGTACTGAGGTTAAACGGAGCATGTTTCGCTATTTAGATGCAAAGCGCAACAGAATAAGACTGAATATCGGACTTGCCGTTTGACCGAATAGTTGCTTAGAACTAAAGGACGTAAGTCTCAAATCGAATATAATTTATTATGAGAGTACTAATTAATCTAGGTAAATTTTGTCTTAACACTGGAAAACAAACTATATTTTCCTTCGGTGAGTATTTATTTTAGATATGTAACTGAAGTACTTTCCAAGTAAAATCAAAAAAATTAGCAAAAAGGCACCATTTTCAAAACATTAAAGTATCGAGTAAATATCTTGCTATTATGTTTCTGTCTTAATGGCGGAAAGAAAATGAATTGAAAATTCACATATATCAATTATTACGGTGATCGGATATTTGGTTTAGTTAGAATATCATGGCAAATTAGCATAAAATTTCGGTTGCCCCCTCTTAAGAGCCCTATTACAAAATGCATCTTTCAATAATTTTAAGTATTTGTATGTTCAGGCAAAAAACTAAAAAATAAAGCCGTAATTGGCAAGACGTATATAAATCAAGTGAATCATAACATCAACATTGTTTATTTTATGTCAGTAATTTAACGAAATCCAATCACAAACTCGGCGAATCCAACTCGGTTGGGCAGCGTTCGGTAGACTTCGCAACGTCTTCTCGTCCAAAATACCTCAGTGCCAAGTCTTCGACCAGTGTGTGGTACCAGTGATGACATACGGCTCTGAAACGTGGTCCCTCACTATGGGCCTCATAAGCCAGCTCAAAGTCGCACAACGAGCTATGGAGAGGGCTATGCTCGGGGTTTCTCTACGAGATCGAATCAGAAATGAGGAGATCCGTAGACGAACGAAAGTCACCGACATAGCCCACCGGATTAGCAAGTTGAAGTGGCAGTGGGCAGGACACATATCACGAAGAACAGATGGCCGATAGGGCCGAAAGGTTCTGGAATGGAGACCACGAACCGGTAACCGCAGCGTAGGACGTCCACCCACAAGATGGACGGACGACCTAAAAGAGACCGCAGGGAAACGCTGGATGCAGGCCGCTTCCGACCGGCCCTTTTGGAGATCGATGGGGGAGGCCTATGTCCAGATGTGGGCATCCTATGGCTGAAATGATGATGATGAATCTCAAACTTGGCTCTCCTAGAGTTTTACAAAAAACTACTTCTGGAAATTGGAGATAAGAAGTGGATATGTGACAGAGAAGGTAGGTTTCCAAACAACGCCTTCTCAAAACGTAAGCTACAAATTCGCTTTGTAGCTTACGTTTCGATTGGTATTTTAAACGATTTAAGCAAGAAAATTAATGGATTATCTGTGGAATGTCACACCATAACCCTTATGCTGCTTTTCTGATTTGTTGTGGTACGATTTCACCGCGCAAATTGTCATAGTAAAATTTTAATATATTTTTTGGAGCCATATATGACACCATTTGAATGGCTTAAATTTTGCAAATTTACTTGGTTTCTTTGTGTAGTTATTCTAAGATATGTGAGTATTTTTTTTTTCATATACAGATCTATTTAATTCAGAAACTGAATTTTCTGTATCGCTCGCGCATTTGATGTTTTTTTTTAAGATTTAAAATGGCTGTATCTACTTTTGAAAAATGTGAATATACAGAGTCAACTTAGGTCGCAACTTTGGAGCATCAAGACTAAAATAAATAAACAAGTTTTTGCAATACGCAAAGAAAAAATATGACCCTGTATTATTTGGAACAAATTTTTATTTTAATGTTTTTCACAATTACCAGAATAAATGGGAAAATCTGTTTATCCCATTTTTAGGGTTCCGTACCTCAAAAGGAAAAAAACGGAACCCTTATAGAATCATTTCCTTGTCGGTTGTCTGTCCGTCTGTCAAGACCCCTTTTCTCAAGAGCGCGTAAAGGTATCAAGTTGAAATTTATACTAAATACTTGGGTCTACGGTTTCTTTCGGTTGTAAAAAAATAAAAGTTGTAAGTCAACGCAATCAAAAGATATGAACGTTTATGTCGTATATTTTGCGATTTCACAGGGAAATCAAAACCTAAAAGGGTACTTCCTGTTGACCTAGAATCATTAATTTTGGCAAGAGGCAAGGTCTTACAGCCCATATAAAGAAATAAATCTGAAAGTTGTTAATTTTAGGTTACATATGTATGGAATTATGTATGGAAGAACCTTATTTTCAACTACAAAGTTAAGTTTGTCTTTCAATATTTCAACTTTTTGATGTCTTTTTTTTGTTTGGACTTGAGCTCTGAAGTTTCCATTCAACGGAACCCTCAGAGCTTGAGTCCTACTCGTACCTGCCCGGTTTTTTATTATTTACTTCACAAAACGATCGCATTTTGCGATATCTTTTAATATCATTCGGTGTCAGTAATTTGGCGCGTGCATCATGACACGCGAATGGAACCGTGGACATTGTAAATAAGGCCACTGCTCGACCCCCAGCAGCGACGGCATACAGGTCACAAGATGAACAGCCACTTAGAACCTCTTCTTTCTCTTTTTTTTTCATGGTTAGAATATTTTTTTATCAAATGAAAAAGGAAATTTTATTTTGTTTAGTAGGTATACCGAGGTTAAATACAGACGGGTTCTTAAACAGGGCTAGAGCCAATAAAAGAAGTATTTTTGAGCTCATTGGTGGTCTGATTTGGGGATCTGACCTTCCATTTAAGTGAGCCCAGGAATTACCGATGCGATGTGGCCCGCGCCGTTGCAGAGAGTGAGAGGAAATGCTCCCTGAATTTTCCAGGAGTTGCTTCAGGCAATGTATTTAGGGTAGAGAGTACCATGTATTCCTATGGAGATCTTGGTACCATCCCTCAAATAAATGGTCTACCTTCCCCTTGGCGGCCTAAAGAAGCTTTAGGTGGTTTATAGCTGGTGGCTTTTGGGGGGTTTTAGTAGTTGCAGTCGCAGTATATCAGTATGTCAGTAGTTCTTTTTTAGTATTTTGTGTAATATGTTTTATGTTTAGGTTTGAATTTTTGTAAAATTACTTTATCATTTGTGTTGACATATATATTTTATTGTGTATTATGTTTTATGTGTACTACATTGGTAATATTATGGCGTTTGCAACGCACATCTGCTGTCTGACGTGCGTGACGTCACCTGTCGGTTCCAACGGAAGACCAGCGCTGGTTGTTTACAATCAGCATACGCTGAGTTGGCACCGGCTTGTAACAGAAACTATTTATGTTATTGTGTTTTAACTCGTTATTTCATTGCATCTTTTGTTTCAGTCATACATAAATACATATTTTTCTGTCTTTGTTTTTTTTTCTATATTTTAGTTATTTATTTAGTTTTCGTTGATTTTTGTTTCATCAAATGTGAGAGGGTATCCACTCCGTTACAAAAAAAAACATTTATCTTAATGCCTTCTTAGCCATGGTAGCCCATTTGCTAGACGTGAAAGCGTGAGGTCGCGGGATTAAACAGCGGGCCCGTACCAATGAGCTCTTTGGAGTTTATGTACGGGTTTTCATACCACTGGCTTTTCGGTGAAGGAAAACATCGTGAGGAAACCTGCATACGTACGGAGAAGGAATTCGATGGCGTATGAGAATCCACCAACCCGCACTGGGCCAGCGTGGTGGATATGGCCCAATCACCCTTTCGGGGGTAGGCTAAAAGTCCAGCAGTGGACTGTTAAAAGGCTGATTATGATGAATGCCTTCTTAGAGGAATTCTCAAAGCTCTAAGATTAGTTGTACTTACTGATGTATCTCTTTAGCTAAAGTATTCAGTTCTCGGCCAGTTGTCAGGGCGGTCCAGTTCATCAGTTTTTGTCCAGCGTACGCCAGGTGGAGACGGTTCCGCATCTGCTGGATCCCCACCACGGATGGCATGCAGGGATACCGGGGGGTGGTGAAGGCAGCTTTGTTATCCTCATCTGTTTCAAGATTTCAAGTTTCAGAAGGCGTACACGTTTATATAGGGTTCCTGGGCATCTTCAAGGCCAAAGTGGCACACATTCTGTATTTTTTAGGGCTCTGTACCCAAAGGGTGTAAACGGAACCTTATTACTAAGCCTATATACGCTATCGTCTGTCTGTCCGTCCGTCCTATCTATTAACGGCTGTATCTTTCGAACCGTAATAGATAGACAGTTGATATTTTCACAGAATAAGTAATGATAATAAAAAAGTCAAAAAGTAAAGCCTAAAGGGCTTTACAACAAACGTATTTTTGTATTAGCGTTAACGTAAAAAACGGTAACACGTACAAGCGTCAAACTTGGCATGATTATAACACACTCTAAAGTATAACAACAAATAATAAATAATGGCCAAGTGCGAATCGGTGACAAATTTCTGTTCACCGGTTCTCGTTCGATCACCGAAGTTAAGCAACGTCGGGCGCGGTAGGTACTTGGATGGGTGATGGGATGTTGCACTACTTTTTTGTACTTTAGTAGCTAACAAGTCATGTGGTAGTACGGAACCCTCAGTGCGCGAGCCCGACTCACACTTGGCCGGCTTTATCTTGATTAAATACGTCTAGATATGTATGACAACTAGGAGTTTTACAATGTATAATATTATGTAGGTTTACCAAAGGTACAAGTACCATCTTTAAAAACGCCTGGTTAATGCGACGCGTGACCAAAATGCTGGCGTGTTTCTGGCTCAACGCATAAGCCATTCAGCGTGGTAATGCTGCCAGCATGCTGGGTACGCTGCCAACTGGTTGTGGGCTTGAGCATTTGGATTGTCTTTAGACCTTCAACGGTCTATGGGCAGTCTAACTGTAATTATTGTAGGGTCAGTATTAGCTGGTATTTCAACTTACCATCGTCACATGAATTCATCTTTAAGTCACAAGCACTTTTGGCCTTTCCAAGTCTTTACGACGAATTGACGAAGAAAACGCATTCAGCAAAGATTTCATACTCAACTACGTACTTTCAGGTTTTAGGATCTTGTCAACTTAAATTAGTAACACTGGCCATTGCTTAGAATAATTTAATTAATTTATACTTAAGAAAATAACATGATTAATGACCATTGAAACTTTAACTTAATAATTTGGGTGTGTAAAATTAAAATAACAAAATGCACAACGAATTTTTCAGTAGTTTTCCTTTGACATTTTTTGTTCTGACAAAGACAGCTTGGAGCAACTTGAAATAATGATGACACCTATTTCCAGAATAGCAAAGAGGATAGCAGAGAGGATCTCATTTACACTTCTTGGTTCAAATTGAAGAAGAAAGAAAAAAATTGGACCAAAAAACTTTTGGTACATGGGGTCCATGGGTCCATAGATCTGCGGTACATGTACCAAAAAGTTTAAAAAAATAATTTCGCCACAACCGCTGGTGATAAGAGAGCTGGCTCATTCCTCGCGCAGAGAATTTCTTTGTCAATAGACATGTGTCCTAATGTTTAATTTAGTACAAATAACCGGCTTAGCGATAAATACAACTAATTACATTAGACATACTGAAAAAATAAATTAAATCGGCTGATAAATCTCTGAGATATGAGTGTTTAAAGTTTTAGGTGGGGATAGAGAGGGGATGCTCTATCCCTTTCTCGCAAAGCGTGTGTTAGTAAAGCATTTGTATGGCGCTCCTGAGCCGTGACGTCACGGCTCAGTATAGTGCGCTCTCTGTCTAGCATGAAATTAAAATGCTTATATCTTATTTATTTTTGAACTATTTTAATTTTGTTTTTGTTGATGTGCTCTATTTATGATCAGCTTTTTTATGAGGTAATAAAAATTGTCATCATGCCTATTGAACGCGGGAATGCAGCCAGCGTTCTTGGCACTTTACCACACGGACAACACCTTGTTTTATTTTGATTATTAATTATATTAGTGATAATTAGTTTTAAGTAATAATTAAGGCTTTTTTATTTTCTTCTTTTGAAATACCTTTGTACTTAAAAAAATAAAACTATTTACCCAGAAGAAAGCATCACAACTAATTTTTCCATTACAGATTATCTTAGACCTCTGTTAGGTCGAAGCTTATTTATAATGTCTCTGATTTTTAGCCAACTGCGCAAGAAGAGGGTTATGTTTTTCGAGTGTATGTACTTTGTATGTATGATGGTTTCTTTGGTACGCGTTAGAGCCTCACCAGCCATCTGTTCTGCGTGCTATGTGCCCTGCCCACTGCCACTTCAACTTGCTAATCCGGTGGGCTATGTCGGCTACTTGCGTTCGTCTACGGATCTCCTCATTTCTGATTTGATCTCGTCGAGAAACCCCGAGCATAGCCCTCTCCATAGCTCGTTTTGCGCCATATTGCTTTGAACTTTTGAGGATCTTGGACATACCGGTTTCTACACGATATTTTCCTTCGCCGTTTTTGAGCGATGGCATTAAAACTACACATAATGTATTTCGGTACTAAATAAGGATCGAACCGGGTGCCGTCAGATTGTAAAGCGCACATGCTACCGCTCGGCCACCATGGCTCCCCGAGGATCGAACCGGGTGCCGTCAGATTGTAAAGCGCACATGCTACCGCTCGGCCACCATCTCTCCCCGAGGATCGAACCAGGTGCCGTCAGATTGTAAAGCGCGCATGCTACCGCTCGGCCACCATCGCTCCCCGAGGATCGAACCGGGTGCCGTCAGATTGTAAAGCGCGCATGCTACCGCTCGGCCACCATCGCTCCCCGAGGATCGAACCGGGTGCCGTCAGATTGTAAAGCGCGCATGCTACCGCTCGGCCACCATCGCTCCCCGAGGATCGAACCGGGTGCCGTCAGATTGTAAAGCGCGCATGCTACTGCTCGGCCACCATCGCTCCCCGAGGATCGAACCGGGTGCCGTCAGATTGTAAAGCGCGCATGCTACCGCTCGGCCACCATCGCTCCCCGAGGATCGAACCGGGTGCCGTCAGATTGTAAAGCGCGCATGCTACCGCTCGGCCACCATCGCTCCCCGAGGATCGAACCGGGTGCCGTCAGATTGTAAAGCGCGCATGCTACCGCTCGGCCACCATCGCTCCCCGAGGATCGAACCGGGTGCCGTCAGATTGTAAAGCGCGCATGCTACCGCTCGGCCACCATCGCTCCCCGAGGATCGAACCGGGTGCCGTCAGATTGTAAAGCGCGCATGCTACCGCTCGGCCACCATCGCTCCCCGAGGATCGAACCGGGTGCCGTCAGATTGTAAAGCGCGCATGCTACCGCTCGGCTACGTTCGCTCAACTTTTCTATGTACCCCGGGGGTATAATACTAGACACCTAGATTTTATCTACAGTCTATTCCTAGACTACCATTTTGCAGTCTCGATTAAAGCGGCGAGACAGTAGCTAATCGACTAAGATTGGATTTTTAATTACGTTGGAGGGGGGTGACTTCGCCTAATCCATAGTTAGTTCAGGACATGGAGATGCATCTGATTCCTTCCTCACTGCTTACAGTACAAGTAAATGTTCTGCTTATTTATACCGCCTCTATATAGTCTCTCCCATAGTCCTTCTCTCTCTACTCTACCTATATAGTATAAAACAAAGTCGCTTTCCGCGTCTGTCTGTAATGGCCGCTAACTCATAAACCACGCAACGGATATTGATGCGGTTTTCACCATCAGTTAGACAGTTTTACACGGAATGTTTAGATAGATAGAAAATCTGTATTGTGTACACCAGAAATAAAAATTACAACACGATAGAAAACACTTACGAAAACATAATTATAATTATGTATAATTATAATAAAACATAGATACACCCGTCTGAAACCGGTGCAGGTCGCTAGTCTTTACTAATATTATATTAAAAGGAAAGATTTGATTAACACTGTTTTAAACTATCACGGTTGTTCACTAAAGTTATATGATTATTTACGGGATATTTACCGTGGTAAGGTTGTGGAATGAGCTCCCGATATTTCGGCGCAGTTTCGGGAGCTCATTCCACAACCTTACCACGGTAAATATCCCGTAAATAATCATATAACTTTAAAGATTTGATTGTTTGTTTGTTTGCATTGAATAGGCTCCGAAACTATTGAACCGATTTGAAAAATTCTTTCACTGTTGGGAAGCTACACTATCCCCGGGTGACATAGGCTATAATGTATACCCGTGCGAAGCTGGGGCGGATCGTTAGTATAAAATAAAGTTGCTTTCCGCATCTGTCTGTCTGTATATCCTGATCCTGTAACTCTGGAAGTCGTCCTTAGAGAGATTCAAGGCATTAAAACACAGCTCGCAGGACTACCCAACCTTATCGCCGATGTCCGAGTGATCAAGGAAGAGATGGCTGACCTAAAATCAGCTAATGAATTTATTAACAACAAAGTATCAGAACTCTCTGGGCAAGTGTCCGCACTTGAGACTAGAGTCTCCAGCGTTGAAAAATATGAGATCACAATAAGCTCATTACAAAGTGAAGTAGCATCAATGAAAGAGCAGCAATCGGCGGATGATCAGCGGTCCCGTCTTAATAACGTTGAAATTAAAGGAGTCCCAACTAAGAAAGACGAAAACTTGTTCAATATCATTGAGTCTATAAGTAAAAAGGTGAACTGCATCTTTCCAAAAACCCAAATAAACTATCTGTACAGGATTCCTGTACATAACTCAAAGGAGAAATCTATTATAGTGAGTTTTCTCAATAGATATGTGAAAGAAGAGTTCGTTGCCGCAGCACGTGCCTACAAAACTCTGTCTGCAGCTGACATCGGATTCCGTGAGTCACAGCAGCGCGTCTTTGTCAATGATCATCTGACGGGGCAATCGAAAACATTGCTCACTAAGGCAAAAAACAGAGCGAAGGAGAATAATTTTAACTACACATGGGTCAAATTCGGGAAAATCCATCTCAGAAAAAACGACACGTCTCCTGTTATAATCATCAACAGAGAAAGTGATTTAAACAAAATAGGGTAATATGTATCCAATTCTTAGTTATTGCCATAATTACGCTAATTTTCTATCTAAGGTTATTGGTAATTAATTGTGTAATGTTAAGGTTTTGGTTGCAATCAATTTTATATAACATAGTTCTGTTGAATTTGTACAAAAGTTTGACATTCGCTGCCTTGACCGCTGCCCGACCGCTGCGCTATTGTTCTCGTCAGGTGAGTTCCTTTTGTTTAGCTAATCACCCCAACCAGCTTACTCGCCTATCGATTATCTTGCTCACACTCGTACGTTCTACTGACTGTTGTCTCTATTTACTTCGATACGTCACTGCATTCGCTGCATTTTTCTACTGCGTGATTCGTAATTCATATTTACAACTTAGTTTTAATATTGAGAGCTCATATCTTGCTTATTCCATAGTAAATTATTACATTTTATTCTATAAATCAATCCTAAATAATAACTTTAAGATGATGTTTTATTACGCGGTATTAGTAAATGGAAAATATACTTTTTCTAATTTGTATCTATTATTGTATCGGGACAATGGATGATACGGGGCTAAATAAACTTACTATCTATTATCAGAACAGTCGGGGGTTACGTACGAAAACACACGAATTTTATCGAAATATTTGCCTCAGCTCGTACGACGTGGTCGTATTGACGGAGACATGGTTGGTAGACAGTATCTCAAGCTCGGAATTGTTTGATAGTCGTTTTATCGTGTGGCGTAGGGACAGGGATTGTAAGTTAACCGATGAGTCAAAAGGTGGGGGCGTCCTCATAGCCATACGTAGGGATATAGCCAGTGTGATTCAACCTCAATTTAATTCTACGGCCGAAGATTTATGGGTGACTATCACTTTTAATCAACATCGCTCGAAACAAATATTTAAAATTCATTTATGCGTTATTTACCTTCACGCGCAGAAACACGGCTTCTCTTTTTCCGATCAGTTGCATAACTATTTAGTAAAACTAAATGAAGCTATCTTATCTGCTCCTGATGACAAATATATTATTCTTGGAGACTTTAATGTTAGTTCCATAATATGGACACGATCTGCTGACTCGTTAGCGATGCTACCCTCTCATATTGGCAGCGTCGATCATCAGGACCTCATTGATGACCTTCGCCTACATGACCTCTGCCAGTATAATTGGGTACTCAACCACCAAGGGAAAATATTGGATTTGGTCCTATGTAACGACGAATTGATGGTCTCGGAATGTGAAGATGCGTTATCTAGAATAGATCCTTACCACAAGCCGCTGCTGATATCAGCGCAGTTTTTCGATCTACCTGTATTAAAATCGTTGCCTCACCTTAAGCACATCTTTAATAAAGGGGATTATGTTTCCATTAACGATGAATTATCTCAAATTAATTGGGTAAATGATTTTTCCGACCTTAACATAGAAGATGCTGTTGCTTCGTTTTATGCCATACTTGACAAGTCTATTAAAAAATACGTACCCACCAAACTAGTAAAAAGTGAAGTATACCCTCAATGGTTTTCACCGGCGCTGATTAAATCGATTAAAGAGAAATTCAAACTTCATAAGAAAATTAAAATCTACAATAATAAATCGGATGTTCTAAGCTTCACTATTTTACGCGATAGAGTTAAATCACTCGAAAAACAATGCTATCAGACATATATAAATAGAATAGAAAATTCAATTACAAAAAATCCTAAACATTTCTGGACATATGTCAAGTCACGAACTAAGTCTAACGGCATTCCGAGCTCAGTTACTTACCTCGGTGATACTGTGTCCACTGGCGAAGACATATGTGACACTTTCTCAGCTTACTTTCAGTCAACATTTCTTAACATAAGTAATAGTAATTCTCCACCTCGTACAAATAGCTCACCGCACAATCCCTCCCCTACCTCGGGAATATCCCAAGTTAGTATTAATTCTGCAGTAATTGGTAAATTACTATCCAAGCTCGACCTATCAAAGTCAGCAGGGCCTGACCATATTGGTCCTGTATTTCTAGCAAACTGTGCAAAAAGCCTTGCTATGCCTGTTGCGCTGCTTTTTGAAAAATCTCTATCTGAGGGTATATTTCCTCAAGTCTGGAAATCAGCCTATATCACTCCAGTTCATAAAAAGGGGTCAAAAACAGATGTAACAAACTATAGACCTATATCTAAGCTATGTACAATAGCTAAAGTTTTCGAAAGAGTAATCTATGACCAAGTCTATAGTGTACTGAAAAGTTCGTTCCACCAGTTTCAACACGGTTTCTTAAAGGGTCGTTCCACTGTTTCCAACCTCGTTCTTCTAAATGACTATGTTACTGAGGCCATGGATAATAAAAAACAGGTAGACGTAGTATATACCGACTATAGCAAGGCATTTGACAGAATTGACCACAAAACCCTTTTATACAAACTTCAGCTTATTGGTATAACAGGTGACCTATATCGGTGGTTCTCATCATACGTAGATCGTAGGACTCAGGCGGTAGTGATCAGTAACTACATCTCTAGTTGGGTGACCACTCCTAGTGGTATACCACAGGGATCGCTTTTGGGCCCCTTGCTTTTTACGATCTTTATCAACGATATCTCTACTTGCTTCCTTAACGCTCGTCTACTCTGTTTCGCGGATGATATGAAGATATTCATGTCAATCAGCTCTCCTGCAGACGTTGAGTACCTACAGGCTGATCTCTCACGTCTTGACAACTATTGCTTGTTAAATAAGCTTGACTTAAATCCCACGAAATGTTCTGTTGTAACTTTTACGCGTAAGAAATATGTAATTCCTTCAGTTTATAAACTTAAAAATCAAGTCTTATCGAAAAATTCTCATATGCGTGATTTAGGTGTTATTCACGATTCAAAGTTATTGTTTGACGAACATATCGACCATATAATAAATAAAGCGTCAAGGTCATTAGGATTCGTCATGCGTAGGTGTGCCACTTTTAAAAATGTAAAGACATTTAAAATCTTGTTCTGTGCCTTTGTCCGTAGCATACTGGAATACGCGTCTCAGGTCTGGAATCCCCAATATGAAATATACGTCTCGCGAATCGAGAGAATTCAGAAGAAATTTATCAAATACATTTGTTATCGCATTAAAATCCCATATAATTCCGATAAATATTTAAGCCTTTGTAAAAAATTTCACTTACTACCTCTTTTTAAAAGAAGGGAGATTGCAGACATGACTTTTTTGTTTAAAATAACCTCAAACCTTATTGACTGTCCTGAGCTTTTAAGCAAGATCAAGCTTAATACCCCTCATAAGCCTATTCGTTTTTGTCCTCTTATTAATATACCAAAATTCTACACTAACTATAGACGTAATTCATACATGTTGAGAGTGAGCAAGAACTTCAACACCATCGATAAGCGCTTAGGGTTGGATCTATTCTGCATGAGCGTTGTGGCGGTTAGGCAGCTGTTGAGTAGGGAATTCTTTGTTTAAGCCTATTGTAATGTAATTTTTATTTATTCGACAATCGTATATTGTGTAACTGCGTAATGTCACTTAAATTGTTACTTGTTAAATTTTTATCCGCGAGGACCTGTAATTAGCTTCTGGATCTATCAAGGTTGTTATATTTTTTTAAGGCTGTTGGTCTTCCTTTGAAATAAAAATAAATAAATAAATAAAAATATCCGCGCAACGGATTTTGATGTGGTTTCACCATCAGTTAGAAATAAATTCACGGAAGGTTTTTATATCCCGTGCGAAGCCGGGGCGGGTCACTAGTATTATCTAAGTTGTTGACCATTGCATCTATCTTGGACAGATTGTTTAGTCCAAATTATGCAAAGAGGTCGCCCGAAGAATCCAACTCGGATGGGCAGCGTTCGGGAAATTAGGTGACATCTTCTCGTCCAAGATACCACAGTACCTCAAGACAATGGTCTTTGACCAGTGTGTGTTGCCAGTGATGACATACGGTACTGAGACGTGGTCCTTTTGGAAAATTCAGAGTCACACAGCGGGCAATGAAGAGCTATGCTCGGAGTTTCTTTGCGCGATAGAATCGACGTGGATATTCGCCAAAGAAACAGAGTCACCGACATAGCTGTTAAAATTTGCAAGTTGAAGTGGCAATGGGCAGGCCACATCGCTCGAAGAACCGATAACCGATGAGGAAGAAAGGTTCTGGAGTGGAGACCACGAACCGGAAGACACAGCGAAGGGAGGCCTCCCACTAGATGGATCGACGACAAGGAGCTTGGCAGATTTGGGTATCCAAGCGGAATGAGCAGTGCAGGGCCCCGACTCTACTAAAGAAATTGTTTTTAAATTGTAATTGTTGCGATTTTAATTGTTAAATAACTGCCTCAAAATTTACAGTTTTAAATAAGTTTTTTCACAAAAAAAATACAACCACCTAATATTTTAACTAAGTGTGAAAAAAAATTAAAAACTCTTAACATTGAGGCAATTATTTAACAATTAAAATCGCAACAATTACAATTGAATGACCATTTGTTTAGTAGAATCGGGGGGCAGGTCTTCCCACTTTGAATTGCAATTAGAACTTAGAACTATTAAAAACCCACAAAAAAGAAGAAAACAGATAAATTACATGCAACTACATATTATCTAAGCTAAGCATATATCTTTTTTAGGGTTCCGTACCTCAAAAGGAAAAAACAGAACTCCTTATAGGAAGGATCACTTTGTTGTCCGTCTGTTCGTCTGTCAAGACCCTGTTTTTCAAGAACGCGTAAACGTATCAGATTGAAATTTACTATGAAATACTCGGGTCTACGTTTTCTTTTAGTTGTGAAAAACTCAAACTTGTAAGTCAACGCGATCAAAAGATATGACCGTTTATGTCGCAAATTTTGCGATTTCATAAGGGAATCAAAACCAATAGGGTACTTCCCGTTGATCTATAATCATGAAATGTGTCAAGAGGAAAGGTCTAACAACACATATAAAGGAAAAAATCCGAAAGTTGTTAATTTGAAGTTATATCATTTTTTTTAAAGCGTTTACAAACTTAAATTTTGTAGTTGGTTTGTATCGAAGGCCCTTATTGTCCACTACAATGTTAAGTTTGTCTTTGTTTTGTTTTTGTTTGGACTCGTGCTATGAGGTTTCCGGCCAACGGAACCCTCAGAGTGTGAGTCTTATGCGTACTTGCCCGGTTTTTTTTCGTCTAAAAAAGGGGGAGGTCGACTTGCATATATTTTGCATTATCAACCCTATACTTCTATGCGGGCTAGATCAATGAACTTTCCATACATAATACATACAATCTGACACCTTCACGCCGCTATTTCACACATCAGAATCACTCCCTACCATTCAAAAACAAAAAACGTGCCATAGACAAAATAATAATTCTTCCCTTTTAAATGTAAGTACAAGTAGTATACCAACCAGTTTATCTTGAGCTCTGTACACAAATTAGTGCAGAGAGACATGTTCTAAGTTTTTTTTTATTAATTACTTTTAAGATAGAACGTTTCACATATGGCGGGAAATTCAAATTTCAGACAGTTTTCTTGTCCTTGTAGTTAGGCCGGGTAATTATATCAAGTCGGTGGCAGGTTCTCTCCTCCATCCCTATTGAAGGCTGGACGTCGACTCGATGGCTTCTCTGACTTTCCGGGGCACAAAGAATTTCTCCCGCGCCAGCACTTTCGCTCTGTCGAACCTGATATAATGCTGTGCGCCGGAGCCCAGAGAATGTTCTGCCACCGCGGAACCGTTGGTGTCGCGCTTCTTCATGGAACGTATATGCTCCGTGAGCCTCGTGGGCACTTTCCTCTTTGTTTCGCCGACGTAACATTTACCGCAATCGCATGAGATCATATACACACCGGGAACCCTCAAAGGGTCTCTATCTTTTGGAGAGCGGAGCAGCTGTCTCAGTTGCCTTATAGGACGGAAGATCATCTTGATGCTGTACCTCCAGCTTTCACTCACTCGTCCGTCGTGTGTGAAAACCGAGTCAGTTTCCATCAAGTTTCCATAATAAAATTAAATAATTTACTTTTGCTATATTCATACCAAATATGTTACACGTCAAAATAATAATCAATAGAATTAAATTCTTATTAAAATCACAATTACATATTTTAGTAAAATAAGAAATTAAACATGTTATATTAAAATTGGTACATTCAAGGTCAAAAACAACAGTAATAAATATATTTGAAATTAAATAGCAATAAAACAAAAATTATTCACATAAATTAAAATATGCGAAGTCCATAGGCGACGGCTATTGCTTACCACCAGGCAGCCCGTCTGCTTGTTTGCAACCTATGGCATAAAATAAGGAAAAAAAAATATGTAAAGGTCGTATTTTTAGTTTGCGCTTGACGCGATGATGCGCAGTCTACGATGGAGCACGCTTGCCTAGAGAAACGAATCCAATCGCGACGTAAAGACACCTACATTGTAACTATCGTTACTTTACCAATGTGCGTGTAGTAAGATGAGAGGTCTACATAAACTGGTCTTGGTACATGTATGCGTGACTTTTCTCTACAATGCTTATTATGCAGTACAAAGCGGTACGGACCCTCTTTCACACCTCCGACTTTGATTCCGACCGTAGTTTTTGTGATATCTAAATTTATTATTTTTAGAGGCGACAAAGTAACACCGAGGCATCACAATCAATGACTGTGATATAAGTATTTCGCTGGCTGGTGGCGTGGCAGCAAGTTTCGGGTGCAAACGCATCTGACCTAAATCCTAAATAGATTAAGCGAAATAAAAATTAATAACCTCAAAGTTTGGAATGTTTTTGTCCAAACAGATCAACAAAACTCAGTGTCAAAGAGTACCTTTTATATACTGAAACTCAGAGTCATACAGCGAGCAATAGAGAGAGCTATGCTCGGAGTTTCTTTGCGCGATAGAATCAACGTGGATATTCGCCAAAGAACCAAAGTCACCGACACAGCTGTTAAAATTTACAAGTTGAAGTGGCAATGGGCAGGCCACATCGCTCGAAGAACCGATAACCGATAGGGAAGAAAGGTTCTTGAGTGGAGACCACGAACCAGAAGACGCAGCGTAGGTAGGCATACCACTAGATAGACCGACGACATTGTGAGAGTCGCTGGCATCCAGTGGGTGCAAAAGGCAGGAAGTCGATCAGGGCCTATGTTCAGCAGTGGACGTCTTCTGGCTGATGATGATGATAATGAGATCAACAGAAATAAATACGATCTTATATGTTGTAAGTAAAATGCTGGCCTCTACTTTGCTCAAAGGGTGAGCATCGCCATACAACGTGGTAATGGGGCCAGCATTTTGGGAACAGTTCCCACTGGTAGCGGTTTAATAGAATGATAGTTAGTTTTTTTTTTTTTTCTAAATATTTGGTAGTAATAGTTTTAGGTTTTAAATATCTGTATTTAAAATATTTTTCGTGTAAATATTTTTTTTTCTGTCAAACATTAAAAAATAATAATTGTAAGTTGAAAGTTAAAGAGGTAAAAATGTAAGATCAATTAACTAGTAATCTAAAGAACCTCTTTTGTCGAACGCACCTGCAGATGACCTTGCCGCCTTTTTGCCTTTGGACCTGGGGCCTTACGGACAACTGCTATTACAGGCACCTAATCCGCTCAGTTGGAAAATCACGCGACCGCAAACCGTATCTGGGCGCGATAAGGTTTGCGGTAAAAAATTACATACTTACAACTTGAAATTTTTTATATAACAGGGCCCGTCTAAGGCAATCTACGCCACTGATTAGACTCTTACCTCGTTAGTTTGTGGCGTACTTACAGTTTTTACGTTGAAAACTAACTATAATTGTACTAGGGTATACAAACAAGGACAAAAGCCACAAGATGGACAGACAACCTAAAAGAGACCGCAAGGAAACGCTGGATGCAGGCCGCTTCCAACCGGCCCTTTTGGAGATCGATGGGGCAGGCCTACGTCTAGCAGGGGACGTTCTATGGCTGAAATGTTGATGATGATGATGTTGATGATACAAACAAGGGAGGTTTGTCTAATCTGAAATTATTTTGCTATAGTCAACTGAATGACGTAGTTTTGGCCACCAAATTGTGTGAAACCACAGCGTGCGCACTGCATTTGTTGTAAGTACGTCCAGTAATTTAGTCTCCATTCGCACGGCCAACTGCTTCCGAAGCGTTTTCATGTTTAAAAAGTGCGGTAGCTTTATTTCGTCTACGGATCTCCTCATTTGATTTCTCGTAGCATAGCCCTCTCCATAACTCGTTGTGTAACGTTGCATGTAAAATATGTTTTGAATTTTAAGCTAAAGATCATTGCTAGTAACAAGGTGCTTTACCTTTGTTTAACTGAAAAAGAAATAAAAGCCCTTGAAGTCTACGTCTTAGGGCTAGTCTATGCGTAAAGAAAGTACGCATAGACTAACCCTAAGACGTAGAAAAGAGAAAAAAACACCCACATGCTTGTCTATGGTTCCCCTACCAAGATGGCCGCCACTCGTGACATATTTTCTATTCCTAGATCAAAGGCCCCTTGCTCTACCCTAGGCTAGGCAATGCGGCAATGCCTACATTGAAGCACGGCTTATATTAAACTAGTTTTTAGCCGGGGCCTCGCCTGTGTTGTAAATTATCCTTTCTTTCATGTTTCTTTCCTCTCCTTCTTCCTTTCCTTTCATTTCATCTACTTTTCTAAATTTCTTTTACTTTCTCCCATCCTTTCTCCCATCCTTTCTCCCACCCTTTCTCCGATCCTTTCTCCCATCCTTTCTCTCTCTCTCTCTCTCTCTCTCTCTATCTGAGAGAAGGCTGACATGATGAAAGGACAAATGTATTGTAAAACACTGTTTTAAACTATCACGGTTGTTCACTAAAGTTAGATACCACGGTAAATATCCACAACCTTACCTCGGTAAATATCCCGTAAATAATCATATAAATGTATTGTAGTTCCACATTTTCCCACGTTCATTGTAAGGTTTGTCGCATTGTAGGTTATAAAACTATACCTAGATCTCACTAGGGGAGGGGTCTTAACGAATGACTTTTTCATAAATATGAATAATTTTCATGTCTTTTTGTTTATAAATAATAACTAGTGTAGGTATGAGTTTTTCAGCTCAAGTTTGTATTTTGAAAGGCATTTTCTATTTATGCGTTTACATTTAAAAACCCTTGAAACCCGACGCACATAATTATTCTGTCTTCCCAGAGTTCAGTAGCTGTAGAAATCACAGAAAAGTTTTTTTTTATTTTTTTATTAGAACGCCTGTCAAAGGCATTTTTGTAAGAAATTTGTCGTAGCCCACTTGTAGCCAGTTGCCAGTTGCACCCATTAAACGAAAAAACGTCAGTCATTCGAAATCAGTTAGCAACTGTGATGCGGAAAAGAACTTTGAGACCTAACCCAAAAAGGTAAGGTTCAAGTTCTTTGGATGCGGAGTTCGATGCGTTGACATAAATAAGAATGTTCAATCAAGGTTCATTCATAATGCCTGGCGACAGATTTTCCTTCTCATTTCAATTCTATTTACTTCTCTTTTCTGTGGTAGAACCATCTGTCAAAATTTGATGCACTGCTAGACAAATATTCAAAATTCAACAACTAGACAAACTGAACCAAATTTGATACAAAATTGCATATGAGTGCAATTTTGTAGTGGTACGGAACCCTCAGTGCGCGAGCCCGACTCGCACTTGGCGGGTTTATTTTAACTCTGCAAAATGGAGCATGACCTTTGCTTGAGATAGCTTCTCTATACCTACATAGTTATTTATACATAGGCATACGTACAAGGTATACGTACCTACATAGTTATGGTCTGGTCCATACATTTTGTCGAGTGTATAAATGAACGTTTTTAGGGTTCCGTACCTCAAAAGGAAAAAACGGAACCCTTATAGGATCACTTCGTTGTCCGTCTGTCTGTCCGTCTGTATGTCCGTCTGTCTGTCCGTCTGTCTGTCCGTCTGTCTGTTCGTCTGTCTGTCCGTCTGTCAAGACCCTTTTTCTCAAGAACGCGTTAAGGTAGCAAGTTGAAATTTATATTAAATACTTGGGCCTACGGTTTCTTTGGGCTGTAAAAATATAAAAGTTGTAAGTCAACGCAATCAAAAGATATGAACGTTTATGTCGCATATTTTGCGATTTCACAGGGGAATCAAAACCTATAGGGTACTTCCCGTTGACCTAGAATCATGAAATTTGGCAAGAGGCAAGGTCTCATAGTACATATATAGGAATAAATCCGAAAGTCATAAATTTGAAGTTATATCATTTAAAAATAATTATTTTGCTATTACAAACTTACATTTTGTAGTTGGAATGTATCGAAGAACCTTATTGTCAACTACAAAGTTAAGTTTGTCTTTCAATATTTCAATTCAGTTAGTTTTTTTTTTTACTCTTACTTGTCCGGTTTTTAGGGAGCAGTTGATATTTTTTCCGCGACTTCATCCTACTTGAGGAGGTTTTTTTTTGTATGTTTGTTACGTGATTACTCCGCGTTATTATGAATTGTTTTTTTTTTGTTTTTTTTGGTTGGTCATGCCTCAGAGGATCCATACAAATTTTAGTGCGCTTTTTGAAAAATTCAACAAAAACTACAAAACCATACTTATGACGTTTTGGTCTGTGGTTCAAAAATCTCGATGAAGACTTTCAACCTCTGTTTTAACTATGTCTATTCTTGAAGTCAATTATTGTTTTTTTATTTTTTCTAAAAGTGTATAATTTTTCTATAGCACTTGTATAGCAGGTAGATACATCGCCGCATCGCATTAATGCATACGTGTGCACAAATTTACTCCAGCGGCCCCGCGATCAAAGAACGCAAGCCTAGCCGAGCGCATAGACATGACAATATAATTGACAAAGTCAAAGTTGTCGGTTTTTGGCGCCAACGAGGAAAAAAACATGTCGGCTCGTTGGATTATTTTCCTAAACTTGTGCATTTTCGAGTGTTAATGTGTACTAAATGGTGAATTATTATTCATTAAGTGCTCGTAAACGTGCTCGAGTGTGGGCAAGTGATATAACGAGGTGAAACGTGTCGTTTCGTGTTGTTTCCAAAACTCCATAGGAGCCTCTTGTAAAGTCTCCACCACTTTACAGGGGCATGAGTTTGACTTGAACGTGACTTACTTAGCTTGACTCTAACTGTGACTATGACTTGTTTGACGCTATTAAAACTGTAAACTGTTTAAGATTACGACTAAAGGACATTAAATCCACGGTCATGAAAATTTTAACAAAACAAGTCATAGTTGTATTTTTTACCGACTTCAAAAAGGAGGAGGTTATCAATTCGACTGTATGTTTTTTATTACCTAATAAACCGGTCAACTGCGAGTCGAGCTCGCGCACTGAGATTTTCGTACCTTCACAAAATACAATAATTAACAATTAGGTATTGTATTTTGTGATTGATTAACAAACGCGAACTTACCAGCGTTAAAAAAAAAAAAAAACTGACTTCAAAATTTGATTCGGTAAAATTATAAGGTCGATGTTCGAATGACAAGGTCGTCGAAGTAACGAAATTACCAGTTATAACTTGGTAATGAACAGAAATTTGTCACCGACTCGCACTTAGCCAATATTTATTGGCCAATTTTTTTATTATTCGTGTGAAAACTTGTGGAAAAGTCTAAGTAAAAAATGCCCATATGGCATTGTAAAGAGGTATGTTCGAAAATCAAACTGGCCACCAAAAGCAGAACTAAAAAAAAAACAGATTGATAACCTCCTTTTTTAAGAAGAAAAAAGGTGTGTTTATAAAGAATATGAAACAAAAGATGGTATTTGTTGCTGTGATCATTGTCACTTGATTGTCTCGCAGGAGGTGTGAAAGTTGAGTATGCTCCTCTGGAATAAAGCTTCGTCTTGGGCAGGTTGAACCCCTCGCTTCGCTCAGGACTCTATATAACTCTAGAGTCCGTTACCCTCAGGGTTCAATATGCCGCCCGCGACGTAAAACACTGCTTTATTCCCTTAGTGCATAATATACTATTGTTCCTTGTAAAATAAATAACTTTTCTTATTTAATTTTATTTGTGCCGTGTCTATACCGTTGTAAGGCGTTGGCGCGGTGGTGTCGCAGAGTGCACGTAATGCGCGCTTACCACCGGCGCGCATAATGCACTGACACACTAACGGTACCTACCTACCTTTCTCAAAGGTACCTACACAATATCACTTTGACATGTTTGCTCGAGAAGGCTGTGACCGGCCCTAGTGTTTTTTTTTTTTTTTTATATAATAGTAGACAAACAAGCGACGGGCTACCTGATGGTAAGTAGTCACCGTCGCCTATGGACACCTACAATACCCTGAGCATTGGCGGTGCGTTGCCTACCTTTGAGGACTCTATTCACTCTTCGCTTGAAGCAATTGAGGTTATATTTTGGAGGAATTTGGAGAATTGTTCGTTTTAGACCGATAACACGTTAAATTGCAGATACTTTGTCCTTTTTAGGGTTCCGTACCGAAAGGGTAAAAACGGGACCCTTATGCTAAGCCTACGATGTCTGTCTCTCCGTCCGTCCTACCTTTAAACGGCTGTATCTTTCGAACCGTAATAGATAGCCAGTTGAAATGTTCACAGAATAATAAAAATGTCAAAAAGTTAAAACGAAACTTACAACAAACTTATTTTTAACGTATTTTTGTATGAGCTTTAATGTAAAAACGATAATACGTACAAGCGTCAAACTTGGCATGATTCATGGTAAGTATAATAATATACTCCGCCAGGTATAGCACTCCGAGAAAAAATGTCACGTGGGCGTCCCGCAATGATGTCATCAATGTCATGGATACACGTACACGTGCATAAGCAAGAGCAAAATAAGTAAATTACAAGAAGATCGAGAGAGGTGACGATACACGAAACAATGGTGGACTCTCTATGATTTTCTGTGTTAACAGTAGCGTGAAATTATAACTCCCCAATATCCGTATATTACATGTGGGAATCCAATAAATCAATGTGGTTTTAATAAAATTGTGTTTAATATATTCAATTTATCCTTAACTTGAATTGCTTTGCTTGAGCGGACAAACCAAATGACAATTGAAATGCTTTTTGTATTTTATTTAATAGATTATTTAAAAAATCCCTTTATCAGTGTTTGTTACAATAAAGTGGCAACTGGACAGTGACGTCATTGCGGGACAACTCCCAGAGCGCTAGACCTTGTTTTCTTGGATCATGGCATGATTATAGTACACACTCTGAAGTATAGTATGTTCATAGCCCCGTTGGTCCAGTTGGTAGTGAAACTGCCTTCTGAGCTTGAGGGCGTGGGTTCGATTTCCACCTAGGACAAGCATTCATGTGATGAATATTTGTGTTTGTTCTATATCTGCGTGTTAATATTTATATTTAAGTATGTATAAAAAAAAAAATATGTATGTATATCAGTCTCTGGCAGCCATGTCACAAGCTTTGCTTAGTTTGGGGTCAGATAACCGTGTGTGCAAAAATGTTCCGACTATGTCCCGAATATTTATAATAAATAATAAATAATGGCCAAGTGCGAGTCAGAAAAATTTCTGTTCATTACCAAGTTATAACTGGTAATTTCGTTACTTGGACGACCTTATCATTTCTTTCACCGAATCGAAATGCCACTTTTCACTAATTTATTTTGAAGTCGGTTTTTTATATTGATAATTATAGTATTTTGTGGTGGTACGGACGGAACCCTCAGTGCACGAGCCCGACTCGCACTTGGCCGATTTATTTGATTGTGTGTCTGCATGGTCTAATTCCCTCCTGCCCATTTTTCAATCGGACTGCTACGAATAATTGAATAATCGAAAACCCGTACGAAGCGCATTGATTCCACTTTTATTGTGCAAACTGCTAGTCAGTTAAATAATAGGTTACCACTTCAAACTACTTTCGTATTCACATGCTTGTCGCTAGGCTGAGTGGCCGGCCCTAGCGTACTCAGAATAGTTCGTAGAATACCCCGTTTAAATAAAGTAGGGTCAGTACGATCCCTACGCAATCTAACAATAACCAATCTATCTGTGGAGTAGAATGAGGGAGCCACTTTCTTATTTTCTGAACAAAAAGTAAGAAAAAATTTAGTTCTATCATTTGGCCAACCGTTCTAAATAAGGTGGTTGGCCTGTGCAAAGTTTGTAAGGCAGCTGGACTTTAAGAGCACTTACTACCCTCCTGCGTGAAAAGAAACGTTAAATAATTAATTTGTTTGTACTTACTGATTGTGGCGTCCGGTTGGTCAAAGAAAAACTTAGCAGTAGACGCAGTAGTACTCATTGATCTGAAAACAATATCACCCGTACAAATTTTTAACAGTTCCTTACGTAAAAGTCCTGTAAAATCCTTCGACCAAAATAAAATGAATGGACGGGCCCTAACCATTGATATTGCTCAGTAAAAACGAGTCGAAACCGTCAGACATATACTTCAACACCTAATTATACAAATGTACAGTATATTTGTTACAAAAAATAGATCCCGGTTTCATTTGTGTATTTACACTTCGGGAAAGCATATGAACGTATAATTTTGTCCGATGTTTCGTTATCACGTAACAATAGACACGTGTTGCACTTCCTACGGCTAGAGACCGACTGAAACGAAATGAGAGCCGGCGCTCATTTTGTTATCTTCAAAAATGCGTTTCTACTGGGACTGTCCATTCATTTTATTGTAGTCGAAGGTAAAATCCAATATCGGGTCTCGCCTAAATTGAAAAAAATATCCTAAATTTTTATCATACTCGGTCCTTTTCCATTTTGTTTCGACTTAGAATATTCTATGTCGAAACCATTTAGCTTTGTTTCACCCGCGTAGTGATGAAAAATTGTGATGATGATGTAAAGTAGGCTAGGTATGTCGCTCTCCGCCCCTAGAACTATACCCATGCAAAAAATCAAGTCGATCCGTTGCTCTGTTGCTGCGTGAAAGAGGAACACACAAACTAACAAACTTTTCGCATTTACAATATTACTAATATACGCCCCGCGGTTTCACCCGCGTAGTGATGAAAAATGGCGATAATGACGATGAGGATGAAAAGTAGCCTATGACACTTTCCATCCCTTGAAATATACCCATGCAAAAAATCAGCCCCCCGATTCTACTAAACAAATAGTTTTTAAATTGTATTTGTTGCGATTTTAATTGTTAAATAACTTCCTCAATATTGGCAGTTTTGAAAAAAAAAATATACTAGAAAAATACAACCACCTATGATTATAACTTAGTATAAAATTAAAAATTAAAACTGTAAATTTTGAGGCAGTTATTTAACAATTAAAATCGCAACAATTACAATTTAAAAACGATTTCTTTAGTAGAATCGGGGGGCTGTTGCTGCGTGGAAGAGTAACAAACAAACAGGTACACTTTCCCATTTATAATATTCGTATGATATAGGTAGTAGTCACTATCACTTCACTATCACTATCATCACTACATAGTATAAAACAAAGTCGCTTCCCGCTGCCTGTCCGTCCCTATGTAGGTATATCAAAATCCGTTGCGTAGTTTAGGAGTTAGCGGCCATACAGACAGACAAAGTGTAAGTGTAAGTGCAAGTGTTTTAAAGTGTAAGTGTAGTATAATAGAAAAGAAATGCCAAAATTATATTTTATTCAACATTTTTCTTTCTCTTTTTACGGTAGGTTTTTATATGTAACAAGCGCCCCGCACTGGCTTCGCACGTAAGTTACACCCGTGCGGAGCCGGGCGGGCGGGTCGCTAGTATAGTTTAATTATTAGTAAATTATCAAATGTTTTTCTTAATATTGTTTTTGTGACTAAGTGTGTTTATTGAAATGCCTGCGTAAATAAATAATTTTCCTGTGACGTATTATGACTTGATAATACACTCCTTTGCAATTTACCAGGAAAATGGCATCGGTAGTACGACCAACTTACAAGTTCAGTTGAATCGAAGCCAGCATCGCACTTCTGAGCAAAATTGGAATACATTCGTAGAACGTTTTTAGTTCCATTATTTGGTCAACTGTTCCCAAAAGTTTGTCGGTTTTGTTCAGATGACTATTAGTCTGTGGTTTATATGAGACATAAAAACATGTTTTACAAAACCATCATTCCACAAATTCAAAGGAAACGTTGCTCAGAAGACTCACAGAAAAATCGTTTTTGTAGTGCATCTGGTTACATCTACGTTGGCACTCTTTGCCTATATTCTGCCGCCAGATTTTTGATTTCGAAGTTCAAGAACAAAATGAAATTTAAAATCTTGAGGACTTTTCAATGGGCGGTGATGGCAGCTTTCTACTTTATGTCAGGTACTTTTTTACGATCTTTTATTTACTAAACAAAATACAAGCAAGTGGATCGGTTTCTTCTAGGCAAGCGTACTCCATCGTAGACAGCATCATCGCTATCAGGGGAAGTGGCGGTCATACGCAAGCTTTTTTTTTTCCTTCGTAATCATCTTTAGCCAGGAGACGTCCACTGCTGAACATATTGTGCCACTCTATTAGAATAGGCATGTGTCCTCATGTTTATTTTATTACAAATAACCGGCTTAGCGATGAATATTACTAAATACATTACACATACTGAAAAAATAAATTAAATTGACTGATAAATCTCTGAGATATGAGCGTTTAAAGTTTTAGGTAGGGATAAAGAGGGGATGCTCTATCCCTTTCTCACAAAGCGTGTGTTAGTATAGCATTTGTATGGCGCTCCTGAGCCGTGACGTCACGGCTCAGTATAGTGCGCTCTCTGTCTAGCATGAAATTTGAATGCTTATATCTGCTGTCTTATTTATTTTTTTACTAATATTAATTTTGTTTTCGCTGATGTGCTATATTTAAGATCAGCTTTTTTATGAAGTAATAAAAAAATATTAGTAATCTTGCCTATTCCCGCCATCTGCATCCACTGGATGCCCGCGGCTCTCACTTGTCGTCGGTCCATCTAGTGGGAGGCCTACCTACGCTGCGTCTTCCGGTATGTAGTCTCCTTTCTTACCCATCGGTTATCGGTTCTTCGAGCGATGTGGCATTACCATTTCAACTTGCGAATTTTCATGCCTATGTCGATGACTCTGGTTCTTCGGCGAATATCCACGTTCCGGGTTATATCGCGTACAGAAACTCCGAGCATAGCTCTCTCCATTGCCCGCTGTGACTCTGAGTTTTTTGGTGTATACGTCTTAAGCTTTTTAAATGTTTTTGTTCCAGCTTCCTTCTTGTTCAACCGATTCGAAGAGAACAAACGAATAGAATCTAATACGAAGCCATCAGATACAAACAAACACTAAATGACTCTAGAATACAAGATAAACACAAGTGATGTGTTTATCTCGTAAATGTAGGTAAGCAGATACTGCTACCAACGTTTTTACGACCAACATGACATGTATTGCGTGTTCTTACATACTATGATGTCGAAGCATGGTCTTCACTAAAGAGACCACTCACAAGATCTAAGTGATGTCCGAGCGATGGTGGCCGAGCGGTAGCATATGCGCTTTACAATCTGATGGCACCCGGTTCAATCCTCGGCCCTGCATCGTACTCAAATAAATTATGTGCAGTTTCGATGCCATTGCTCAAAACGGTGCAGGAAAACACCATGAGGATACCGGTATGTCTGAGAACCTCTAACCAACATGACTGCATTCACCAACATGCACTGGGCCAGCATGGTGATCCATCTCTGAGAGATGGCCTGTGTCCCAGCAGTGGGGTATGACAGCCTGTGCTGTTTACATACAACTCAGTGCTTAAATTTCAAGACCTGAGAGAAGTCATCCACAGAAAAGCCAGATCCAAGGTGAAAGATTGGCTACTCAACCTCAGTTACGAGAAAACTGAAGCCCTAGTAAGAGTCTATGATCTTGGCTAATGGGTCAAGTTTGCACAAACATACTATTCTAATTCAGCACGCACAGTCACCTACTCACCCCCACACACACACACACCCTACTCACCTACACTCACTCATACCAGGCGGTCGTAAATAAATATTTATAAAATCAATGTTAGGTATTTAATTTAATTTAATTTTTGTTTGTATGTAATGGATTTCTTATTATTATTATTTTTCTTTTAATTATAGGCATGTACTTTAGCTTAATTTATTTGTACCTACAGTTTAATTTAATTTTAATTAATATTTTATATTGTGAATCCCACTTGTAAGCGCGTGCGACATGTCAGAACAGGAATTGCTTGCTCATCGGACCCCAAGACACAGGCTGAGCCGAGTTTGGGACCCACAGACAATCCTCTGCAGTGCTAAATTTATTGCCAAATAAATGATTTTGATTTGATTTTGATTTTGATAATGACAAGATCCAAGTGGCACAATGGGTTATGGGGCATGTTACGAATCTCTCTCCTGGACCGCATACCAAACTTCGAAATTCCCCGATAAACGAAGGTCGAAAATGTAGTATGCACGAAACTTAAATGGAGATGGAAGGACACTTGGTCAGATAGGAAGACGGTGGACCAAAGAAGTCACCTAATGGTGGCTGCGGAATTGGAAGCAACCACTGGACAGACTGTTAACTCGCTGGTCGGACGACATCGTTAAGGAAGGAAGGCAGTGGATGAGACTGACATAAACAGCAGACAACAAAATTTTGCCTGTGACACGACGGACTTGAAGACAAAACCAATGTGACACCTCAAAAATAACCGTAAACCGTAATAAATAACCGTTTAGGATAAAAAAAACTGTTGACCTAGTGTCTGCAATAAAGTTTTTTATTTAATTTATTTACTTACATTTTCTTCTTAAAATATCTATACAAAAACATAATATTACAAAAAAACTTAAATCTAAAGTGCCGCCGGCACCGGGGCAGGGCCCAAGATACCGGTGGTTAGGGCTGCAGAGTGAGGAACCTCCTGACAATACGAGCCGTGTCAAGGATTACCGCCTTCTGCATCTGACCCTTGACCATCTAGCGAGATGGTTGGTTCTATCAAACCATCTATATCTATATATCAGAATCAGAATAAAGACTATTCTTATTGTGATATTATTAATTTATTAATGGAGGTTATTAATTAATTAGAGGAATTAACCGGGCCGTATAGTAAACATAAGATATTTTTTTCCAGGAAAAACGTACGGTTCCTAAACGAATGTCCACCCAGGTGAAACAGCAGGGCGTAGCGCGTTTCACATAAATATATTATATTTTTTCATGCATAGTGAAAGCAGTTTTTCAAATTCAATTCAGCATTTCCTCCAATGAGTTTACTAAAGCACCCACTTTGCCTTTTAAATATTTTTTTCCAGTTCATGTTAAGTATACGGCAGAATGAGTTCGCCTGCCAAAGCCACCCTTTGAAAATGTATAGCTTTTCTTGTCTATTCTTCAATGGTTTATTTTTTCTTTTATTCGTTTTGTTTTGGTTTGTATAGGAAAAGTGTTGTTAGTAATTTTGTTTTAGGTCTTCAAATGTTTTGTGTGATTTTGTTTTATGAATTTTTACTTTTAGTTCTTTATTTAGTGAAAAGTAGGTATTATTATGGCTTATTTTATTTCGGGTGACTCGAAAACTTGTGCACGGTCTCGGTTGCTACATAGACAAACAATAAAAATGTATTGTTTAATTTTAAGTTTAGAGAGAGCTATGCTCGTGAGTTTCCTTGCGTGATAGAATCTGGACCGTGGATATTCGTGGTTGTATTGTATTGTATTGTATTCGCCAAAGAACCAGAGTCACCGACATAGCTATTGAAATTTGCAAGTTGAAGTGGCAATGAGCAGGCCACATCGCTTGAAGAACCGATAACCGATGGGGAAGAAACGTTCTTGAGTGGAGACCACGAACCGGAAGCGTCTTCCGGTTCATGGTCTCCACTCAACGTCAAGGGTCGACGTAGGTAGGACTCCCACTAGATGGACCAACGACATTGTGAGAGTCGCGGGCATCCAGTGGATGTAGATGGCAGGCTGTCGTTCAGTGTGGAATTCTAAGGAGGGTTATGCTCAGCAGTGGACATCTTAAGGCTGATGATGAATAACCTTGAAAGTATAAATTGTTGATTTAGTATCAGAGTGATGTTTTATTGCTTGATAGTTAATGTTCCTACCACTTGGCAGGTATGAAAACATGTCCAATGAGCTGCAAGGAGATCGTAGATACCGCTTTGTGGTTGATATTCCAAAAATCCGTACTAAGCGCTTTGATTCCACATTTATTGTGCGAACTGGTCGTCTGTGGAATTCGCTGCCTGAATGGGTGTACCCCGTTAGTTATAATCTGGGTGTCTTCAAGTCGAGAGTGAATCGGTTTCTTCTAGGCAAGCGTGCTCCATCGACCACCGTAGACCGTATATCAGGCGAGATGGTGGCCAAGCGCAAGCCTACCTATTATTAAAAAAAAGCATAGTTTGGCATTTTTTTTTTCCTCCATCAGTCTGGAAATTTCGATGAAGGCTCAGCTCTTTAGATAAGTTGGTTTCTAGATTATGCGTCTCGTCAGCCATTTTGCGGGAGGCGAAGGTAATTAATTTGTGGAAACGCTTCCAGGGTGGAAACGCGATAAGCTGGGGCGCAAGGAATGAGGTAAGGAGAGTTCATACAGATAATGAGAGATACAACCTAGAACAAGAGCTTCATGACCTTATTCCACCCTCCCTCTTTTACAACAGGACAAGTAGGACTGCACACTACCACCCTCATCATCATCATCATTATTTCAGCCATAGGACGTCCACTGCTGGACATAGGCCTTCCCCATCGATCTCCAAAAGGGTCGGTTGGAAGCGACTTGCGTCCAGCGTTTTCCTGCAGTCTCTTTTAGAGCGTCTGTCCATCTCGTGGGTGGACGTCCTACGCTGCGCTTACCGGTCCGTGGTCTCAATTCGAGAACCTTTCGGCCCCATCTGTCATCTGTTCTGCGTGCTATGTGCCCTGCCTACTGCTACTTCAACTTGCTAATCCGGTGGGCTGTGTCGGTAACTTTCGTTCGTCTACGGACCTCCTTATTTCTGATTCGATCTCGTAGAGAAACCCCGAGCATAGCCCTCTCCATAGCTCGTTGTGTGACTTTGAGTTTGTTTATGAGGCCCATAGAGAGAGACCACGTTTTAGTGCCGTAGGTAACTCACTCACGAGGTTTTACTTCGCCGTTTTTAAGCGATGGCGTTGATGGCAAATAATTTAATGAAGTACTTAATAAGTGATTGGTGCCGAGCTGAGGATCGAACCGGGTGCCGTCAGATTGTAAAGCGCACATGCCACCGCTCAGCCACCATCGCTCACTTGCTACTTATTACAAAAAAACCCGCTTATTTCTCCCAACTTGCGTACTCAATATCAAGTGTCGATAAATTAACCCTGCCGCGGCCGGCGTGCTAATGGACGGTGAAAAATGCTCTTCTTTTAGCGAGGAACCAGTATCGATCACTGGCGGAGAAATATACAGAGTTTTAGCACAATTATAGCAAGCAAAAGAGTAAAAGAGAAGCTTTCATCTTGTGTAAGGTGGTATGGGAATTTTATCGACATTGGCATCGATTCTGATGCACTCTAAACTAAACTAAATTTGACAGCTCCTTCCTTCCTCATCCTTCTCTCATGTATTAAAATGAAAAGAGAGGCAGATAATTTTAGTCCTGTCAGATTGGTTTAGTTTAGTGAGTGGTATGACAGAATAGACGCCAGTGTGTTTGTTTGTAATTTGCGTTTGACGAAAAACTCGCCGCGATGATGCGGTCTACGATGGCGCACGCTTGCCTAGAAGAAACCGATTCATCACAATCATCATAATTTCAGCCTTAGGACGTCCACTGCTGGACATAGGCCATCAATCTCCAAAAAGGACGGTTGGAAGCGGCCTGCATCCAGCGTTTCCCTGCGGTCTCTTTTAGATCGTCTGTCCATCTTGTGGGTGGACGTTCTACGCTGCGATTACCGGTCCGATAACCGATTCACTCTTGAGATAAAAAACCGATCGACTAGCAACTTGTAATGATAGATGTAATGTTTTAATAAATATAAATAAATAAATTTTGAGCCGATGCTCAATACTAAGAAGCTTAGCTTTGAACTAAGGATTCATTGCTGATGAGCCTCTTGGCACGTTTCTCTATAGACTGCAACGCTTCAAGCTGGTACTTCTGATCCATCCTAAAGCTGAAAATAAAACACTCGTTTCAAACTATCACGGTTTTTCACTACAGCTATTTATATTAAACACTTTTAAGCTTGGGTTCGAGTTCCAGTGGTAACCGTAGCAAAACACTAAGAAAGAGGGTAGATCGTTTTGTCTGCACCTAACTTTTTAACTGTTCAACCAACCACCCGCATTCTTCAGTCTTCCCGTGAACATGGTGCATGTAACTGCGCCGAAATATCGGGAGCTCATTCCACAACCTTACCACGATAAATATCACGTAAATAATCATATAACTTTAGCTCTAATACATACAATAAAATCCTAGAGTTAAAAAGTCTGCAATTGCGATATATTATATACTAGCGACCCGCCCGCCCGGCTTCGCACGGGTATAATTTATGTACGAAGCCGGGGCGGGTCGCTAGTTATATATTTAACCTTCCGGGAAAAATTATCTAACTGATGGTGAAAACCGCATCGAAATTCGTTGCGTGGTTTAGGAGGAGTTAGCGGCCATACAGACAGACAGACAGACAGACGCGGAAAGCGACTTTAATTTATACTTTGTAGAGAAGAGACCACATCCAACCCGCACTGGGACCAACCCGCACTGGGCCAGCGTGGTGGATATGGCCCAATCACCCTTTCGGGGGTAGGCTAAAAGTCCAGCAGTGGACTGTTAAAAGGCTGATTATGATGAGAGAAGAGATAAAAAACACACTCAAGGAGTCATATAATAGCATACATATGTCAGTTTTCAAATGTATGTTTGTTTGCACGCGCACAACTTCTAAACCACTGGACGGATTTTGATGCGATTTTCAGAAATATTCCTAGCAAAGACCATTTCACGTTACCTATCGGTTCTGCGACAGATATGACAGTCCCACTGCCGCTTCAACTTGCTAATATACACTGAGCTGTGTCAATGACTCGTTCTCTGGCAAATTACTTCGTTCCGGATACGATCCCACAGAAAAAAGTCAACATTTAAATTACTCAATAAATACAAAAGTCTGCATGCATTTTTTTTTGGTATAAAATAAAATTCAATATTATAATACAACTGAGTTACATCAAATGTTAAACCGTACCGGCCCACCGGATTCGCAAGTTGAAGTGGCAGTGGGCAGGGCACATAGCACGCAGAACAGATAGCCTATGGGGCCGAAAGGTTCTCGAATGGAGACCATGGACCGGTAAGACCAGCGTCCACTCACGAGATGGACAGACGACCTAAAAGAGACCGCAGGGAAACGCTGGATGCAGGCCGCTTCCAACCGGCCCCTTTCGGAGATCGATGGGGGAGGCTTATGTCCAGCAGTGGACGTCCTACGGCTGACATGATGATGATGATGACATCAAATGTTGGCGTCACTCCAGTTTGCCCTTTTTAATTTGAGCAATAAGCATCTACGCCCCAAGGCCGCACTTCACCAGCCATTATGAAAAATAAAGAAAAAAACGCGTAGCACTTGAACAATATTGAGTCGTTGAGGACTCAAGATGGCGGCATTGGTGGCGTGGTAGAACTTACTAACAGTAAGGATGATCCGCACAAGCAAACTTATAACACTCCTCGTTTATCGACGTCGGATGTGAAAGCGAGGCACCAAACGCGCAGTGAGGCTGGCAGGTTTTTTTTAAATAAATAATATGCTTGCTTTTGACCACCATCTCGCCTCGTGGTTTATGTTGGAGCACGCTTGCCATTGGTGGATCCAGGGGGGGGGGGGGCACGAGGGACATGCCCCCCTCCCAAAACACCTAGCAATTCCATACATTCGACTCAATTTTTCGATTTGATTCCTTCGAAATTTGTCTGATGCCCCCCCCCCCCCCCAAAATGAAATCCTGGATCCGCCCCTGACGCTTGCCTAGAAGAAACCGATTCACTCGTGATTTGAAGGTTGTAATCTTCGGGGAACACCCATTTTGGGTGTTCCCCGATGGTTACAATCTGGGTGTCTTCAAATCACGAGTGAATCGGTTCCTTCTAGGCAAGCGTGCTCCAACATAGACTGCATCATCGCTTAACATCAGGCGTGATGGTGGTCAAACGCAAGCATATTAATTATTAAAAAAAAAAAAAAAAAAAAAAAAAAACAGACAGCGCAGTCTGCATTGCGCATGCAGACTAACATTACATACTGTTTATATAATGTCTACGAACCCGAATACTGAGCCTTATTTTCACTGAATATGCAATACATAATATTCGCCGGTCCTTGAAATGATACTTCCAGAGTCAGTTGATACTGGATGTGGTATTTTTTAGAAGCCTTTTTACCCTATTTGTGAGACAGCTAGAGTTGAAAGCAAGAGATCGCCTGGAGGGAGATAATCGTAGACCACATCAACATCAAGCGAGGTGGCGGTGAAACGCAAGCCTATTATTAATATAAAAAATAAAAAAGTCGCGGGTTCAAATCCCGGGCCCGTGCCAATGCTCTTTGGAGTTTATGTACGGATTATCATAGTGAGGAAACCTGCATACGGACGGAGAAGGAATTCAATGGCGTATGTGAATCCACCAACCCGCACTGGGCCCGCGTGGTAGATATGGCCTAATCACCCTTTCGGGGGTTGGCCTAAGTCCAGCCTGATTTATGCTGTGTGGTTTTTTTTACTTGTTGTTTTTTATTGTACTTAGGATTGTGTGCTACAGTTCTTTTGATTAATGGTACGTATTAATGTTTTTACACTAGAGCAAAGAAAAATACGTTAAAGATAAGTGTTTTTTTACTCTGTGTTTTTATTATTTTTACTAATATTATAAAGAGGAAAGATTTGATTGTTCGTTTGCATTGAATAGGCTCCGAAACTACAGAACCGATTTGAAAAATTATTTCACTGTTGGGAAGCTACACTATCCCCGGGTGATAATCTATACCCGTGCGAAGCTGGGCGGACCGTTAGTTATTTATAAGTATCTTAGTTAATCCGCCGTAATCAAAGTTAAAGGTATAGGACAGAGAGACAGCGTAGATTTAGTGATAGGGTCCCGTTAACCCCGGAACCCTAAAATTTCACAGCTGTGCGGGAGATCCGCGCCGTGTTTCGCAAAGCGACGCGGGTCGCGGATGGTTCCGTACGGGACTTGCCTACGCGATCATCCCGTCTCCCGCAGTACGGGCGACCCGCACAGGACTCCCGTAAACCACCACGCTCTGAATCCAGCCTAAATTACCAGTCGTTTGTTATAAATATTTTTACTGAATATACCGCATCCAAACCCTTTTTCAGTTTCGATGTGAAATCTCCAAGTTTTGGGGCATTCTTTATATTTTTTTAATGCTCCGTAGGAGAGGACATCTAAATAAAGGAGGTCAAGATAGAATCGTACAACGGAAGGAGACACAGTTCATAATATAAGCAGAAGGAAAACTACTGATAAGCTTTTTACTCGACTGCCCAAGGAGGGCAAACATGGGAGTAGATTATTTTTATGCGATTTTAGGGTTACCACAAACGAAAAAAACGGAAACCTTATAGAAACACTTTGTTATCCATCTGTCCGTACTGCTATATAGATTTGACAGCTGTCATGTTGACTTTGACATATTATTTGGATATTTTGGAGGCATAGGCTAAGCTCTACGTTTGGAGGGGTACTTGCAGGTAGCGGATGATTTTTTTGTAATTTTTAAACTTTCACGATTTGAACGTCGAACAAAAGGTATACCCATTTTTACCTAAATAAAATAATACGTGATAAGACGTGTTTTTTTTTCGAACATCGATGACATCATGAAACCCATGAAAACGTGGAAATGTGAATGTAACAAGTATAGCAACAGCTGCTCCATATTCTTACTACCTTCAATGTATTTTTTTTTTTCAATTACTGCAATTTCACTTTGCTGTGTCAATTGACTTTCTGAGCACATTAAAAGTGTTTTTTTTTTCTAATTAAATTTTATATTTTCCTGGCTTGTTACGGGCGTTGCGAGACTTTTCGATAGATATTGAAGAGGTTACAGCGGTTTTAAAAAAATAATTGCTTTTTCATTTGCTCTTTTTAAGTGCGAATAAAAAACATCTATTTCTAACGGAATTAAAGTGATAAAAACGTGGCGTGTTTTAACGAGGGTAATGAAGATTGTTGTATCAACGATTGTTGTTTGCATCGTTGGGTAAAAATGCGCCCGCCTCTATGTTTTTTAAAACTCTGAATACCCTCCATGAACCTAGTTAGTTTATGAGGGGCTCTCTATTATAGAGGCGTTGAACCATAGACTTAATAGTCTTTTGTCTATGACTAGTCTATTGTTTTACAATGCTTTTAATCAACAAGGGCTGAACGACAAGCACGGAGCTTTGAAATTTAACACTTACCTAACTGTTTTGGTGCCGAAACATGGACCCTCACACATGAGGTTGTGCACAAAGTCAGAGTAGCACAGAGAGCCATGGAGAGATACATGCTAGGCATCAAACTCCAAGACCGAGTTCGTAATACCGAAATCCGACGAAGGACATTACGGCTGAAATTATGATGATAAATAAAATTATGAGGTTGATTGAATCAGGCGTTACTCCGCGGAAGTCCATCCTCATAGAATCATCTATCTCATCTGACGATCTCCAGTTTACGCTTCTATCTACTCGCTTCTATTCGCTTGATATTGCTACTATTCGTCAGGAACACAGTTAAAAAATTGTTTTTTTTTAATTCAAACCTTCATTCAAACCGCAATTTTTCTTCCCGTCGAATCATAATGTTGGATAATGAATACCAAGTTAATTTCCCACTATTCGAAAAAAGAATAAACCTATTTCGGAGTTGGTATGGTGGAAAGATTAGGTACCTAACTTACAAAATAATTATTACTAAATAAACTTTTTTTTTATATATTTAGACGACCCCACACATCTAATTACTTATCTACGTACGCTAAAATGCACTACACACACACAACGCACCGCGCATTGAGTGCGCGTGAAAATTCACGCCTTGACGCAGGGTTTCGCGTTTTTTTAATTACAACCCCGCTGTGCTATTGTCGCAGCCCTAGTGGGAGGGGATCTAGGCTTAGGGATGCCACTAAAATACATGTTTCTTCATCATCATCATCATTTCATAGACATCAATAAGGAACCTGCAGAGTAAACATGGTTTTAGAGTGAAGCTAAAGAAATTTATTTACGCTCATCAAAAAGCCGAACAAATGATCAAAAATGACACTAGTACCATCTGATTTTAATAATTATCAAGTTAATTGCCTGTTATTAAATCTTATTTTAGGAAATTTATTGTTATTATTGTTGTATTGTTGTAGTGTGTGGAAAGTGAGTAGGTTGTATTAGTTGCCAAATAATTTTGTATGTTAAATTTTTTATGTATTATATCTTGAATGTTGTTGTTTAAAGTTATTAATTAGGTTAATTATGTGTTTACATTGCTTGTGCGCATGCCGTGTGTGTTACGTTCGTGCGTGACGTCACCTGCCGGTGCCAACGGAAGACCAGCGCCGGTTGTTTACGACCGGCATCATGCTGAGTTGGGGCCGGTTTGTGACAGAAAAATATAATAAGTTCTTATTTAGTTTTATTTTTAATTTAATTTAATTTTTCCGTGTATATTGTGTTATTGTATTTTTTTGCCACAAATAAATTATGTCTATGTCTATGTCATTTATTTGTGGCAAAAAAACAATATTTATAATCGTAAAAAAAAAATGTCGCAAACCGGCTCCAACGCAGCAACATGCCGGTCGTAAACAAACGGCGCTGGTTTCAGCCATAGGACATCCACTGCTGGACATATACCTTCTTCATCGATCTCCAAAAGGGTCGATTCAAAGCGGCCAGCGTTTTCTTGCGGTCTCTTTTAGGTCGTCTCTCCATCTTGTGGGTGGACGTCTCACCCTGCGATTACCAGTCCGTGGTCTCCATTTGAGAACCTTTCGGCCCCATCGGCCCTGTTCTGCGTGCTATGTGCCCTGCCCACTGCCACTTCAACTTCCTAATCCGGTGGGCTACATGGTACATACATGACTACAAAAGAGTCTTTGTGATGGAATAAACCAGTTTTGAAAGAAAAAGAAGCGTAAAGAGTGTCACAAGAATTAAAAAAAAGTTAAACTGTGATATCCGGTGATATCTAATAAAATTGATTTAAAAAAGTGTGATTGTTTTTTTTTTCTAGGCAACCTCACTGTAATGTCAACAAATATATCAATAAATAAAAACCGGCCAGCTGCGAGTCGGGCTCGCGCACTGAGGGTTCCGTACCACCACAAAATTCAATAACAAAATTATCAGTTATAACTTGGTAATGAACAGAAACTGTCACCGAATCGTACTTGGTCATTATTTGTTGTTATATTTCAAAATTTGTACTATAATCATGCCAAGTTTGACGCTTGTAAATATTACCGTTTTTACATTAGAGCTAATACAAAAATACGTTGAAAAATACGTTTGTTGTATGGGGACCCCCCTTTAGTTTTGACTTTATGACTTTTTGTTAATTCTTAGCTAATACTAATTATCTTTGCTAATACGCCGTAACATTACATATTCTGTGAAAATTTCAACTGGTTATCTATTACGGTTCGAAAGATACAGCCGTTTAAAGGTAGGACAAACAGACAGACAAGACATCGTAGCCTTAGTAATAGGGTCCCGTTTTTACCCTTTGGGTACGGAACCCTAAAAGAGACTGCAAGCCATACTGTCCGTAAATGTCTAACTTCACCGATCTTTGAGACTTGCTTACTCTAGTTACGCCGCGAGCGCTGTTTTTGTTGACAGCCCTACGTAACATTTTATCGAACTGGGGGTTCGTCAAAGAGCACTACTATACCACCGTAATGTAGAAATACATGCTCGGGCCCTATTTGTAGACGAAAAATTAGTTTTATATTTTCCTCATCATCATCTGCCAGAAAACGTCCACTGCTGAAGATAGGCCTCCCCCTTAGACCTCCACACTGAACGACAGCCTGCATTCTGCATCCAATGAATCAACTAGATGCCCGCGACTATCACAATGTCGGTCCATATCAAAGAATTAGTACATATAGGTCAATGGTCCATGTGGGAGGCCTACCTACGCCGCGTCTTCCGGTTGGTGGTTTACTCAAGAACCTTTCTCTCCTGTCATCGATCGGTTTATTTTTTACTGACATCAAAAAGGAGTAGATTCTCGATTCAGTTGTATTTTTTTGTTACCTCAGAACTCCATTATTCGTAACCCGATTTGGAAAATTCTTTTTTTATATGAAATTTCCATAGAAATTTCATCACAATCAGTGTAGTAGTTTGGGTTATAAACAGCTATACTCCTCGAAAAATTTGTGAAAACCTCAAAAATAGAAGTAGCGAAACGCATGACTATATAATATATGCGCCATCATTTTGCTCAGACTGACAAACGGACAGACGGACAGACATCGTAGGCTTAATAATAGGGTCCCGTTTTACCCTTTAGTTACGAAACCCTAAAAACCTAAATAAAAACATTTTCTTTTAATATTGATGTAAAATATCTATTCTATTGGCGCGCCTAGGTAGTAAAACCGACTAGTATGCCGTAACGCCGTGACGTGATGCTCTCTTATGCCGTCATGGTTCCCATCTGCCGGGCGTCCCGTGGCGGCCAATTATTTCATGAGAAATATCTATTGGCATCGGACTGCCAGAGCGGGCCACCGCTTTATGGTTGATTTTCCGAAAACCCGTACGAAGCGCTTTGATTCCACATTTATTGTGCGAACTGCTAGTCTGTGGAATGCGCTGCCTGAAAGGGTGTTCACCGATGGTAACAATCTGGGTGTCTTCAAATCACGAGTGAATCGGTTTCTTCTAGGCAAGCGTGCTCCGACGTAGACAGCATCATCGCTGATGGAGGTCAAACAAAAGCATATCATTTATAATGAAATAATTAATTAATAAATTTTTAATTTATTTATAATTTTATTATTACTTCCACTGCCAATACTTCGCTTCTCTCGGACAAAAATCGGGTTATATTCAAGACGAGAGCGAGTAACTAACTGATTTTTTTAAATACAGCAGCAGCAGCGGAGGATGCCGCCTGTAGAAAGCGGCAGAAGTACGCGGCAATGGAGCCACAGTATTATTTTGTACCCATTGCCGTGGAAACTATGGGCAGTTGAGGCACTGAGGCAAAGAGCTTGATCGCAGAAGTTGGCCGCAGAATAAGAGATAACGGTGGCGACTCCCGCTCTGGCTCGTTTCTGGTGCAAAGATTGGCCATTGCCATTCAGCGTGGGAATGCTGCCAGTGTTATGGGCACTTTTGCACCAAGAACGATCCGGGGCGGGCTGTTTGACTAGATTAGATTTTTTATAATTAGAATTAAGTATTTTGTGAAATTGTGACGTATTAAATATAATAAGTGGCAAACAATTCGGACCACCTGATGGTAAGTGGTCCGCGTGGTAGGTACGCGCGGAACGGGGTAATATATTCCATGTTTTAATTACATCATCTATGTACGGAAAGGGTTGTCCACCCCCTTTTCATTCCCTTGAATAGATGTAAAACTAGGCCGTAGGGCCGTAGGTAAAGAAACTCATTAGGGATGTACGTAGTACCTACAGAATAGTTCACGATTCTAATTAAAAGTGGGGTTGATAAGACCTGGGGCCTTACGGACAACTGCTATTACAGGCACCTAATCCGCTCAGTTGGAAAATCACGCGACCGCAAACCGTATCTGGGCGCGATAAGGTTTGCGGTCGCGTGATTTTCCAACTGAGCGGATTAGGTGCCTGTGATAGCAGTTGTCCGTAAGGCCCCTGCACTGACATCCCGCTTGGGGTGTATTGTGCATTTGCCCGCCAGCCGACACACACCAGCCGAGCTCCCACGGGCACGACCTTATTATAGGTATTTTAGGACGACGCGTCGTGTTAAGCTTTACTAAAATAGGCATATTAGGTATATGTCCTCATTCTTTTTATTTCTCTACAAAAAAGGCTGATAAATAGAGCATCTACGATAACAAAACTATAACTAACTAGCTGTTACCCGCGACTTCGTACTCGTAGACTTTCATTTAAACTTTCAACCCCCTTTTGTCCTCCTTAATTCGGCCCTTTCGCAAAACCCTTTCTTAGCGGACCTCTACACCCCATAAGGTATCTACCTCCCAAATTTCAGCTTCGTGAGTCAAGTAGTTTTCGAGATTTCGTGATGTGAGTGAGTAGATGAATTTCGCTTTTATATACAACTAGCTGAATCCTGCTACTTCGTACGCGTAGAGCTCGGCCTTCGGCCTCGCTACTATAAACCTATAATGCTATAAACCTCACGGAGCCCGAGACCTTTCCAATGAATGCAAAACCGTGGAAATCGGTTCGTGCGTTCTGGAGTTATAGCGTCAGGAAGGAAAACCCGACTTATTTTTATATAGTAGATAGACTAGCGGTCCGCCCCAGCTTCACACGGGTATAGATTATAGCCTATGTCACCCGGGGATAGTGTAGCTTCCCAACAGTGAAAGAATTTTTCAAATCGGTTTAGTAGTTTCGGAGCCTATTCAATGCAAACAAACTAACAAATCTTTCCTCTTACAATATAGGTACCTATAGATTTATAAGTATTTTAATTGATATTTTATTGAAGTTGATTTGACTAAAATGCTCTATCATCATCCCATCCCTAGTCAGAGGTAGTAAAGTCTAGATACGCTACGTAGGTAGGTATACCAACCTGGTGTAAGCTGTAAAGTGCGTAGGGCGACGCAGGAACCTATGTGTGTGTGAGATGGGGTTACCCGTTTCCATTCTACACGGGATAAGGCCAGATTTACATGATGTTGCAACGACAACGCGGCAAAAACCATTCGAGTTTTGTCACTAGACGGGCTCCCCCGCTATTGTAGTGCGTCGACAATGTTCGCGTGCGCACGCGTGGATTGCTTCTACACCACAATGCGCAAGCGAGCGACGTCACTGGTGCGGCGCGTGTGGGGGAGCCACAATAGCATGCTGGCCGCGATAGCAGGTAGGCTAGATTGCCCTTACATAAATCATTGTTGCAGCCTACACATTGCACACTGCACACAGTAGAACCTAGTTTATTAATGTAAGGTAACTTAAGTAATTAATTTATTGTATAATGTTGACAGTTTTAGTTTAATTATTTTAAATTTAATTGGTAATAATTATTATTAATGTAATGTGACTAGCTACTATTATTATTTTTTCTATTGATATTTTTTTTGATTTGTATGAGTCTATGTTACTTGGAAATAAATAAATAATATAAATTATACTAAAGTTTTTGCTAACTCTGCTAACTCTTGGACGTCGTCAACGCTAAGTCTGAAGCATTGGCTCAGATATTGGTGCAAGTGGCTGCGACAGGGGTGTAGGGGAGCGCGGGGTAATGGGAGCGGTCGGGAAATGGGAGCTATGGTGATTGAACGGAATGTAGGCATATTTGCGCGATTGTAAACACTCAGCTGCTTCCGCCAACCTTCGAGAAACTTCGCCTGACCGGTACGAGCCGTTAGTGCCATGCGTTCAGTCACGACTACGAGGGACGGTTATGTGTTTTTCGCTCCGCGCTTATAAAAAACTGCGGATTGCCAGCGCCAAACTAAGCAAGAAGTTTTATTCTTATATTATTGTTTATATTCATTACATCCGTAGATTCATCCACTAACTAGTGCAATTATTGCTATTGAAATTAGAGTTACATTATTTATATTATTACTTTTCAAAATGGTAGTAAGCGGGAAATGGGAGCCTAGGATGGCTCTCACTGCCCGTTACTTAAGTTAAATATTTATTATTTGTGTTACAATGAATAGTTCGTATCTAGTAACTAACTAAGATCACATTTAAACTATGTTTAGTTTAACTCTTGCGGAAGACTTGGAAAATTTTAGAAATTTTCCAATTTTCTTCGTGTTAAATAACAACGATTTTAACTTTGCGCGTTTGACGATTCTAAGACAGGACAACGTCTGACGGGTCAGCTAGTATAGACATAAATATAAATGTGCGTGTTTTTTATAAAATTAATAATCTTTTTACCAAAAATGAAGCTTAGATTTTTGGAGATTATATAGCTTGCAATATATTATGTATTTAAGTACCTAGTGATTTCCTACGATATAGTTACTAGCACTATTATCCACTTGAATGCGCACGAGTCATAATTTGCTTGTGCACGATGTCAGCCACGTCGATCGTGGAGGGAGGGGTGGTCGTATGGCGCTTGTGATTAGAGTCTCAATGCTTGTGATTAGAGACTCAATGCTTGTGATTAGAGACTCAACGCTTGTGATTGGAGACTCAATGCTTGTGATTAGAGACTCAATGCTTGTGATTAGAGACTCAATGCTTGTGATTAGAGACTCAACGCTTGTGATTGGAGACTCAATGCTTGTGATTAGAGACTCAATGCTTGTGATTAGAGACTCAACGCTTGTGATTAGAGACTCAATGCTTGTGATTAGAGACTCAACGCTTGTGATTGGAGTCTCAATGCTTGTGATTAGAGACTCAACGCTTGTGATTAGAGACTCAATGCTTGTGATTAGAGACTCAATGCTTGTGATTAGAGACTCAATGCTTGTGATTAGAGACTCAACGCTTGTGATTGGAGACTCAATGCTTGTGATTAGAGACTCAATGCTTGTGATTAGAGACTCAACGCTTGTGATTAGAGACTCAATGCTTGTGATTAGAGACTCAACGCTTGTGATTAGAGACTCAACGCTTGTGATTAGAGTCTCAATGCTTGTGATTAGAGACTCAATGCTTGTGATTAGAGACTCAATGCTTGTGATTAGAGACTCAATGCTTGTGATTAGAGTCTCAATGCTTGTGATTAGAGACTCAACGCTTGTGATTAGAGACTCAATGCTTGTGATTAGAGACTCAACGCTTGTGATTGGAGACTCAATGCTTGTGATTAGAGACTCAATGCTTGTGATTAGAGACTCAATGCTTGTGATTAGAGACTCAACGCTTGTGATTGGAGACTCAATGCTTGTGATTAGAGACTCAATGCTTGTGATTAGAGACTCAACGCTTGTGATTAGAGACTCAATGCTTGTGATTAGAGACTCAACGCTTGTGATTGGAGTCTCAATGCTTGTGATTAGAGACTCAACGCTTGTGATTAGAGACTCAATGCTTGTGATTAGAGACTCAATGCTTGTGATTAGAGACTCAACGCTTGTGATTAGAGACTCAACGCTTGTGATTAGAGACTCAATGCTTGTGATTAGAGACTCAACGCTTGTGATTGGAGACTCAATGCTTGTGATTAGAGACTCAATGCTTGTGATTAGAGACTCAACGCTTGTGATTAGAGACTCAACGCTTGTGATTAGAGACTCAATGCTTGTGATTAGAGACTCAACGCTTGTGATTGGAGTCTCAATGCTTGTGATTAGAGACTCAACGCTTGTGATTAGAGACTCAATGCTTGTGATTAGAGACTCAATGCTTGTGATTAGAGACTCAACGCTTGTGATTGGAGTCTCAATGCTTGTGATTAGAGACTCAACGCTTGTGATTAGAGTCTCAATGCTTGTGATTAGAGACTCAACGCTTGTGATTAGAGTCTCAATGCTTGTGATTAGAGACTCAACGCTTGTGATTAGAGACTCAACGCTTGTGATTGGAGACTCAACGCTTGTGATTAGAGACTCAACGCTTGTGATTGGAGACTCAACGCTTGTGATTAGAGTCTCAATGCTTGTGATTAGAGACTCAACGCTTGTGATTAGAGTCTCAATGCTTGTGATTGGAGACTCAACGCTTGTGATTAGAGACTCAACGCTTGTGATTAGAGTCTCAATGCTTGTGATTGGAGACTCAACGCTTGTGATTAGAGTCTCAATGCTTGTGATTAGAGACTCAACGCTTGTGATTAGAGACTCAACGCTTGTGATTAGAAACTCAACGCTTGTGATTAGAGTCTCAATGCTTGTGATTAGAGACTCAACGCTTGTGATTAGAGTCTCAATGCTTGTGATTAGAGTCTCAATGCTTGTGATTGGAGACTCAACGCTTGTGATTAGAGTCTCAATGCTTGTGATTAGAGACTCAACGCTTGTGATTAGAGACTCAACGCTTGTGATTAGAGTCTCAATGCTTGTGATTAGAGACTCAACGCTTGTGATTAGAGACTCAACGCTTGTGATTGGAGACTCAACGCTTGTGATTAGAGACTCAACGCTTGTGATTGGAGACTCAACGCTTGTGATTAGAGTCTCAATGCTTGTGATTAGAGACTCAACGCTTGTGATTAGAGTCTCAACGCTTGTGATTGGAGACTCAACGCTTGTGATTAGAGACTCAACGCTTGTGATTGGAGACTCAACGCTTGTGATTAGAGTCTCAATGCTTGTGATTGGAGACTCAACGCTTGTGATTAGAGACTCAACGCTTGTGATTAGAGTCTCAATGCTTGTGATTAGAGACTCAACGCTTGTGATTAGAGACTCAACGCTTGTGATTGGAGACTCAACGCTTGTGATTAGAGACTCAACGCTTGTGATTGGAGACTCAACGCTTGTGATTAGAGACTCAACGCTTGTGATTAGAGACTCAACGCTTGTGATTGGAGACTCAACGCTTGTGATTAGAGACTCAACGCTTGTGATTAGAGACTCAACGCTTGTGATTGGAGACTCAACGCTTGTGATTAGAGACTCAACGCTTGTGATTGGAGACTCAACGCTTGTGATTGGAGACTCAACGCTTGTGATTAGAGACTCAACGCTTGTGATTAGAGACTCAACGCTTGTGATTGGAGACTCAACGCTTGTGATTAGAGACTCAACGCTTGTGATTAGAGACTCAACGCTTGTGATTGGAGACTCAACGCTTGTGATTAGAGACTCAACGCTTGTGATTGGAGACTCAACGCTTGTGATTGGAGACTCAACGCTTGTGATTAGAGACTCAACGCTTGTGATTAGAGACTCAACGCTTGTGATTGGAGACTCAACGCTTGTGATTAGAGACTCAACGCTTGTGATTAGAGACTCAACGCTTGTGATTGGAGACTCAACGCTTGTGATTAGAGACTCAACGCTTGTGATTAGAGACTCAACGCTTGTGATTGGAGACTCAACGCTTGTGATTAGAGACTCAACGCTTGTGATTGGAGACTCAATGCTTGTGATTGGAGACTCAACGCTTGTGATTAGAGACTCAACGCTTGTGATTGGAGACTCAACGCTTGTGATTAGAGACTCAACGCTTGTGATTGGAGACTCAACGCTTGTGATTAGAGACTCAACGCTTGTGATTGGAGACTCAACGCTTGTGATTGGAGACTCAACGCTTGTGATTAGAGACTCAACGCTTGTGATTAGAGACTCAACGCTTGTGATTGGAGACTCAACGCTTGTGATTGGAGACTCAACGCTTGTGATTAGAGACTCAACGCTTGTGATTGGAGACTCAACGCTTGTGATTAGAGACTCAACGCTTGTGATTGGAGACTCAACGCTTGTGATTAGAGACTCAACGCTTGTGATTAGAGACTCAACGCTTGTGATTGGAGACTCAACGCTTGTGATTAGAGACTCAACGCTTGTGATTGGAGACTCAACGCTTGTGATTAGAGACTCAACGCTTGTGATTGGAGACTCAACGCTTGTGATTAGAGACTCAACGCTTGTGATTAGAGACTCAACGCTTGTGATTGGAGACTCAACGCTTGTGATTAGAGACTCAACGCTTGTGATTGGAGACTCAACGCTTGTGATTAGAGACTCAACGCTTGTGATTGGAGACTCAACGCTTGTGATTAGAGACTCAACGCTTGTGATTAGAGACTCAACGCTTGTGATTAGAGACTCAATGCTTGTGATTAGAGACTCAACGCTTGTGATTGGAGACTCAACGCTTGTGATTAGAGACTCAACGCTTGTGATTGGAGACTCAACGCTTGTGATTAGAGACTCAACGCTTGTGATTAGAGACTCAACGCTTGTGATTGGAGACTCAACGCTTGTGATTAGAGACTCAACGCTTGTGATTGGAGACTCAACGCTTGTGATTAGAGACTCAACGCTTGTGATTGGAGACTCAACGCTTGTGATTAGAGACTCAACGCTTGTGATTAGAGACTCAACGCTTGTGATTAGAGACTCAATGCTTGTGATTAGAGACTCAACGCTTGTGATTGGAGACTCAACGCTTGTGATTGGAGACTCAACGCTTGTGATTAGAGACTCAACGCTTGTGATTGGAGACTCAACGCTTGTGATTGGAGACTCAACGCTTGTGATTAGAGACTCAACGCTTGTGATTAGAGACTCAACGCTTGTGATTGGAGACTCAACGCTTGTGATTAGAGACTCAACGCTTGTGATTAGAGACTCAACGCTTGTGATTAGAGACTCAACGCTTGTGATTGGAGACTCAACGCTTGTGATTAGAGACTCAACGCTTGTGATTAGAGACGCAACGCTTGTGATTAGAGACTCAACGCTTGTGATTAGAGACGCAACGCTTGTGATTAGAGACTCAACGCTTGTGATTGGAGACTCAACGCTTGTGATTAGAGACGCAACGCTTGTGATTAGAGACTCAACGCTTGTGATTGGAGACTCAACGCTTGTGATTGGAGACTCAACGCTTGTGATTGGAGACCCAACGCTTGTGATTAGAGACTCAACGCTTGTGATTGGAGACTCAACGCTTATGATTGGAGACTCAACGCTTGTGATTGGAGACTCAACGCTTGTGATTGGAGACTCAACGCTTGTGATTGGAGACTCAACGCTTGTGATTGGAGACCCAACGCTTGTGATTGGAGACTCAACGCTTGTGATTGGAGACTCAAAAGTCATTCGTTCAATTTTCGCCTAGGATTGAGCGCCCGCTAGTAAAAGAAGTACTTACCTACGCTGAAAATGTATCAATTTGGCTTACGGCGGGGTAAAGGATGAGCAGTCAAGTGGCGAATCTGTTAATAGCTGTACTTTTAAATAATTAATCAAAATTATATTTCATATCCCGAATATTTATTTTATTATTTATTATATTTTTTTGTTGTTGGTCTGAAATAAAGATTTAAAAATTGTACATAGTTATCCTAGGGGTGAAAGTAAATTATTTAGTCCCGAGACAGGGTTTGGCTAATAGTTCGAGGGACTAAATGAGTCTTTAACCCCGAGGTAAACACTGTGCTTTTCATTACGAATACAAGGTTTCCACTACTGCTTCAGCCTATTCTCTTATGAAATCAGGCGTTAAATCCATATCGGAATCAGATGAACCTGCTATACGAAAGTATAAACAAAACTCTATAATAAAGATCGGATTCCCGCCATTTTTTTTAACATCCTGACACTGGCTAATGCACGAGAAGTGCTGGGAACATAATCCTCTGAGGAGAAAAAAAATTGGAAGATGGTTCAATAAAAATGTGAAAATAGAAAAAAATTGTTTTAATAATTTGAGTGTGTCAGTTGTCAACTGTCACTGTCAGTTGAAAGTGATTCTTCCTAGGGCTGAAATGTATTACTTTCAACCCGTTCCTCAGGCAACTTCAGACCTACTTTCCGAGTATGAGTAATGAAAAAACTTTCTAAGTATGGACAACGAAAACACACCGCGTCTTGAAAAAGCGCGTGCGGTGTGGTCTCTTTAAAATTCAAGTATTTAAATACGCCTAAGTACCTTGTCACAGTATTAATTTCCATACCTCCTATGCTACTCGAAGAAACTAAATCATTTTCTTAATGCGATATGGTAGCAAAAGTCAAGTTTTGTTGCGAACATTGGTCTAGGAAAAAGAAAATCCTTATACGATGCATAATTACTTTAGAACATGGTTATGCACTACACTGTGCATATTTTCTATCCTTTTTGAGTAAGAATTGATAGCCTAAACGCGATTATAGTAGCCTGCTCAGAGCAAATAAAAATACAGAGTCCCTACGGCGCACTGCCAAAGTGACGCCAAAATCGCTTCCAAAACTACGTGAATTCCCAATAAATACACGACTCACGCACACCTACGCATTCAAAACTACGTGAATTTCTTGTCAGAACGTCGTACTGAAAACATCCGTTTTAAAAAGAAACAATGACTTCTTGCAGTGTTAAGAACTGTAAAAACAACACAAAAGTAAATAAGAAGAAGGATGGAATATTTCCACAGTTAAGTATTTATATTATAACTTATTTTTATGAATTACACGACACGAACTTCGACTACGCACACATGTTTCAAAAAGTGGCTTCACTTTTCGTGTTCGCGGTAGTCCCTCTGTATTTTTATTTGCTCTGAGGGTACTCTGGTAAGCATATAATTATTTCACACTAGCTACTCCTGCGGTTGTCTTTCCTTACCATTCGACTGCCTGTTTAATATTCATCTAACCTAACATCATCCGACCGTGTGTGCAAAAATGTCCCGAATATGTTTATTTTGATTTATTTATCTCATGTTTTTTTAATAATTAATATGCTTGCGTTTGACCACCATCTCGCATGATGAATCAGAATCAGAATCAGAACCATTTATTGACATATTGAAACTAAAGTGCCTTTAATAACTAACTATAACTAACTAACAATATGCTATAAACTGTATTATTTGTGTAAAGTAAATAAAAAATAAAAAAAATAAAAAAAATACAAGCTAAAACTAACACTACAAATACATATACCTATACCTATATTATACCTATTGTAGAATAAATAATACATAATATTGCTTACAATATGTCTCGTCATTTCAAAAAAAAAATTTGCTGTAAAAGTTCAATTGTATAGGACAAACTAACATGAATAATAATAATTAAATGTAACAGGTAGGTACAGATCAACAAAAGTCATTACACATGTATATTATTTTATGCTGTACAGTGTTCTCTCTAGTAGAAGCTGCTTCACTTTCTAATAAAAATTGAATTACTGGTAGTTGATTTGATACTCTCTGGCAACTTGTTATACAATACTCGACCCATATGAATTGGTAATCTTTTCGCCATGGAAAGTCTGAAGTATATTGGTTGTAGAAGCGATGATGATGCGGTCTACGTCGGAGCACGCTTGCCTAGAAGAAACCGATTCACTTGTGATTTGAAGACACCCAGATTGTAACCATCGGGGAACATCTTCGCAGCGCATTCCACAGACTACCAGTTCGCACAATAAATGTGGAATCAAAACGCTTCGTACGAATCTTACCTCTATTCATGGACTTTATAAACCCGTTCCCGGTACGGCCATCTCTCTTGCACATTTTTAACAATTTGCAAAATTGCGGCCGCTCATCGAATGCATCTGATAGTACTAACACACGAGACGTACTTGGTTGACGAACCGCCGTCCAACCAACGAGTGGGAAAGAGAAAAAAAAATCTCATTCTCTCCCGTTGGTTGGACGGCGGTTCGTCAACCAAGTACGTCTCGTGTGTTAACACTATGATACTAGCCATAACATTTTCCCTGAAAGATTCATTTGTAGGGTTACGTACCCAATGGGTAAAAACGGGACCGTACTAAGCCTACGATGTCTGTCTGTCTGTCTGAGTGTTATTGTACTTTAGTAGCTAACAAGTTATTTTGTGGTACGGAACCCTCAGTGCGCGAGCGCAACTCGCACTTGGCTTTCAAGTTTTTATTTTTTATTTGGTTAATAGGCTTGCGTTTGACCGCCAACTCGCTTGATGTTAAGCGATGATGCGGTCTACGATGGAGCACGTTACCTAGAACAAACTGATTCAGTCGTGACTTGAAGACACCCAGATCGTAAGCGCAATCCTGATGAGTCAGTAGGTACCTAGTTCTTATCTTACATTGACTGTTTAGAGGTCAAGGAAATGTCAAACGCGAACGTTATACTTCAATAAACAAAGTGATATAAAACCGCGTGAGACTCCATTATTCATCATCATTTTCAGCCAAATGAAAAACGTATACTGTTTGCGGAGCAGTTTTATTACATCTTCACCATATTGTCAGCGGACAAAAGAGAGACCGGGAAGCGACAACATAACAAAGCTAAGGCACAAGTGGCCGGAAGCATAGACACTTCATAGATAAACTACAATTATAGCAATACTAACAGATTAAATAAAGTTTGATTATTTGATGTGATTCTACCATAGATTCAGTATAAGGATTCTACCTTTGGAGGACGTCCACTGCTGGACATAGGCCTCTCCCATCCATCTCCAAAAGGGCCGGTTGGAAGCGACCTGCATCCAGCGTTTCCCTGCGGTCTCGTGGTCTCCATTCGAGAACCTTTCGGCTCCATCGGCCGTTTGTTCTGCGTACTATGTGCCCTGCCCACTGCCACTTCCGGTGGGCTATGCCGGCCATATCTATGTGTATATGTTCCATTATTATTAACTTTTTATCGAGGTATGTGAAAAGTGTCCAGTATGCAGGCAAAATTTCTACGATGAATTGCAATGATAGTTTTTTGGCCAAAGTAGACGCCAGCGTTCCGGTCACCACTTGCTTCCACCAAACGTTTGACCTGGGGCCTTAGCATTTTTAAACAATCCAACATAGGTGATGAAAAAAGTTGCGCGACCGCAAACCGTATCTGAACGCATTAAGGTTCACGTTCGCTTGATTTTCCGAACTGAGACCGTGTAAGGAGTTGGGCGTAAGACCCCTGGTCCCTATACAGTAGTATACAGTGAGCAGCTGGCCCCAGAGTGCTAAAGTCTCGACCCCAAACGGCACAAACGTACATCCAGTCGAAAACACACATTTTTGTGCCGTTTGAGGATCGAGGGTTCTTCCTCTTTCCTTTTGGAGAGGTCAGAATCAGCTTCAAATAATAAAGGTTTCCTGCTGTGGCAAGAAAATTATATTACTTTGTGGTGTGTGTTGCAGACTCCCCGTCTGCAAGCCCAGGAGATTTGAGAAGCGAACCTGGTGTCGTTTCATCGCCCTCAGTGTACCTGGCAAGCGACCAGTCAGTGCTATCCGATCGGCAAAGCTCAAGCTATCCCTTAGACCGGTATGGTCTGGCTGCTGTCTCCCTTGCATCGTTTGAGGCTTGTTAGTTGCGGCAGCGCCAGCCCAATCCATTATTGCAGAAAGATGAGAAGGCATTAGTGAGTCGACACAATACATGCAGAATCCCAAACCAGTGGCCGTTCTATTTTCTAAGGAATTATCTTATTTATCAAACAAAATACACAAATAAACTACGAACTTAACTTACGGCCAATAATGGATTTACATTCCAGATCCAGCATGGCAGGGTATGGGGGCATTCTGATAAATAAAATTCCCCAAATGAATGACATGAGAACGGTGAATGAGACATGATGAATGAACGACAAGTTTCCCCAAATGAAATCCTGGATCCGCCCCTGATGTGAGAGATAGAGAGAGAGAAGTATGTGTGTGAGTGAATATTTAATTTCATTTTGTCATGTATAATTTTAAAGACATCACTTAAAAATGTCCTTTTAGAGTGAAAGAATCAGTGACGGCCCTGGGGTAGAGCAAGAGGAGCGGTCGCTCTAGGCGCCGAGTAGCAAGGGACGCCAAAATGCCAAATGCGAAAAATATTTTTGAGATGCATGGGGCAATTTATGATGTGAAAGCTTCAACCAAAAAAAGGGCGCCGAAAGAGAATCTCGCTCAACCTTGACTATGGGCTAGGGCCGCCACTGTGACAGATGTCAATTAAATGATTAAATTTCATGTTCTAAGTTCTATGTAGACGACTAATAAATAATAATTATGGTCATCCCATTTAAAGCTGAGGGGACGCCAGCACTGAAGAGGCTTGACCATTGATATCATTCAAGCTAGGGCGGAGTGCCGTGGTCTGCCCCCTGCCCTCACAGCGCATGACAGCGCCTGGTGGCAGCAGAACAGCGGTAAAAGACCCATCTATTATTGGGCTTTCGCGTACGCTTGTTGGCGGTAACTTTTTAATCTTGACGACGACATCATTTCATCAACATGTACCACTATCGCTGAAAAGGGAAAACAAATTATTTGTACATGAAATTTGCACATAATTGAAATTAAAATAAAACTTAAGACGAAATATGCTTCAAATTTGATGATTCGTCCTCACGAATATTCAAAAGTAGACGTATAAATATGCTTCAAATTTGATGATTCGTCCTCACGAATATTCAAAAGTAGACGTATAAATATGCTTCAAATTTGATGATTCTACCTCACGAATATTCAAAAGTAGACGTATAAAATCGATTAATTGACATTATTTCTTTATGTGTAATAAATGTTCTTGAAATATTTTATTCGGATGTGTTCACATATACACGATCAAAGAAATTTGGCTCGATAGAAAAAAATCGTTAACTTTCCTAAAAAACACCCGTTTTACGTTCCCTTCGATGGATTGAATCAACTTCATTCAGGATATTATTTTTATTTAAAAATTGTGTGTAATTCAAACCATCATTCAATTACTTTAGTGGTCGCAGTTTTTTGTAAAAGCGTAAGATTATTTGTAGAAAAATAATGTTAATATTTGAAAGCGCGCACGCCGTGTAAGCAAGAACGACCGTCAAACAAGTGTACCTACGTTCTCTTCCATCGTACCTTATACTATTCTTATACTACGGTATTCTTTATTAATTCCATACACATTAAAAAATGGGTCACATTACAGTTAAATTAGATAAATTTACGTCAAATCAAATCACCCCGCACTGTTCCTGGTGCAACAGTGTCCACTGGCAACATTTCCGCGCTTGCTGCATAGCAATGGCTACTATAAAAGACTACAACAAAGGAAACGTAATCAACAATTCCGTAATTTTTAACATTTAATTCGCTCAATAATTCCTATTTTGTTCCGTAGTAAAACGGACCCCTAGTGCTTTCGCCGTAACGCAATATATATTTTTATTTCAAGGTTTATTTATACAAATGTAGAAACAAAACAAAACTAACATGTTCCTCTTTCACGCAAAAACTACCGAATGGATTTTAATGAAAGCTTACAATAATATAGCTTATACATTAGAATAGCACATAGGCTATAACGGGTTGTAGTAGCGAGCGAGCTCTACGCGTACGAAGTAGCGGGTTCCAGCTAGTCATACAATATTTGAAAAATTACTCACGTGTTGGTGTAGTAAAGAGCCATTGTCCGGCCACGCATGCAATGAGCGCCAGAAGTACGAATGTGAAGTAAACGAACCTCATGTTTTGAGCAGATATGCTTCTGTGTTGCTCTTGAAAGAGTCTTTAGAGCCCCCTTTATAGACTGGTTTATGTAGCCTTCAGATCAAACACACGAGGGAGATATGCCTTGATTAGTACAATAGGGTATTATACTGTATTAAAAATATAATTCATACTGGTGTAATCCATTTTTTTTTTTTAATATTATTTATATAAATTACTAGCTGACCTGACAGACGTTGTCCTGTCTTAGAACTGTCAAACACGCAAAGTCAAAATTGTAGAGTTTTAGCACAGTTTTAGTAAGGATCCCTATTTTTTTTTTTAAATATAATATAGCCTATGTTACCCTGGGATAGTGTAGCTTCTCAACAGTGAAAGATTTTTTTAAATTGGTTTAGTAGTTTTAGAGCCTGTTCAATGCAAACAAACAAACAATCAAATATTTCCTCTTTATAATATTGGTATAGATAATAAACAATTTGAGACGGTTTTGTGAAAACAGTCAAATACCCTATTTATCGTACTAACAGTACCTATAAAATGAAAATTGTTTTTTTTTTAAGGAAATGGATCACGGTTTCGGTGGATACAACTCGCCCGGATCCGTGGCTAATAAAACCGATACCGGTATCCGTGGATACAAACCCACGAACGAACGAACGGACGTGTTTTGACCTATTGTGAAAACTGGGACCAATGGACGGGGGAAAGGTCGATAAATATGAAGACAATTTTTATGACATAATTAATTTTATATTGAAATATTTTTACAGCGTCTCAGAGTCACACAGCGGGCAATGGAGAGAGCTATGCTCGGAGTTTCTTTGCGCGATAGAATCCGGAACGTGGATATTCGCCAAAGAACCAGAGTCACCGACATAGCTGTTAAAATTTGCAAGTTGAAGTGGCAATGGACAGGCCACATCGCTCGAAGAAACGAAAACCGATGGGGAAGAAAAGTTCTTGAGTGGAGACCACGAACTGGAAGTCACAGCACAGGTAGGCCTCCCACTAGATGGACCGACGACATTGTGAGAGTCGCGGGCATCCAGTGGATGCAGATGGCAGGCTGTCGTTCAGTGTGGAGGTTAAAGGGGGAGGCCTATGTCCAGCAGTGGACGTCCTACTGCTGAAATGATGATGATGATGATGATGAACTTGATATGACATATAAGTTAATAGAAACTTTATCTGGGGGCTTAGTCCCAGATTTGATAGTTTTCGAAAACTTTTTTCGTTTTCGTATTGTTCCATACATTGCTGGGCTAAAGGTATTCGAAAACTTTTTCCGTATTAGAGTGACGCAATCTATACCGCCGATTTTAGTTCCTCCGCGTTTCCGCTGGAGGCGCTTTACTAAAATGTATGGAACAATACGTAAACGAAAAAAGTTTTCGAAAATTATCAAATCTGGGACTAAGCCCCCTGATGGTTTGTCCTCTTTTAATGATTGTGAAACGCAAGCACAATATTTATTTAAAAGATAAGTTCCTGTTAGCTTAACCGGATCGTTAACCGGACATTCTCCTTTCGGATAGCCCGTTGGTCCAGTCGGCAGTGAACCTACCTTTCTGTGCTTGGGGGCGTGGGTTCGATTCCCACCTAGGACAAACAAGCCAGCTTTATGCCAGAAGCACCCGCCACGCTACTTTACCATGTCTCATTTGTTTGTCTGATTTGAGGACCTATCGACATGAACGTCTCTTATTGGTCTAGACAGTAAGCGATCATATCAAAGCAAAGGTTAACTTACAATTTATAGGTTATCTCCTACTTCGACCAAAATAAAATTAATGGCCGGGCCATAAGCATTGAACTTGCTCAGTAAAAACGAGGCAAAACCATTGGATATATACTTCAACACTTAATTATAACCATTCACATTAAATTAGTAACAAAAAATAGATAGCGTTTTTTTATGTGTTCACACTTCGAGAAAGCACACGAAGGCATAATTTTGTCAGATGTTTCGTTATCATGTAACAATAGTCTTGTGTCGCACTTCCGACGGCTAGAGACCGACTGAAACGAAGTGAGCGCCGGCGCTCATTTTGTAATATTAAAAAATGCGCTTCTTCTGGGCCCGTCCATTCATTTTAGTTTGGTCGAAGGTTACCTATCAAATAAGTCAAATAACCTATCTGTGGAATTCCCAATGGTCAAAAAAATCATTAAGTGAAAAAGGTCACAGAATGATTGATTACTTCATTAAAAATAAAACATAACAGGTGTACTAAAAGATAAGAGTAAATAAAAATTCGCCTCCCTCGAGGAGGTAATGAAATATTCTTTGAACTATTAATTTTATTATGTAGTCAGCTTAGAATAACTACTCTAAGGTAGTAAGTAAATAAAAAATAAAGTATTACTTTTTTTTTGTTTCATGATCTTGGATTCAATGTCCTTTAGTCGTAATATTAAACAGTTTACGTAGTCTTAATAGCGTCAAACAAGTCATAGTCACAGTAAGAGTTACAGTCATAGTCACAGTTTTGTTTGATATACCTACGTAGACGCAGCGTAGGTAGGTCTCCCACTAGATGGACCGACGACATTGTGAGAGTCGCGGGCATCCAGTGGATGCAAATGGCAGGCTGTGATTCAGTGTGGAGGTTAAAGGGGGAGGTCTATTTTCAGCAGTGGACGTCTTCTGGCTGATGATGATGATGAAATAAATAAAAACCCTTATTATAACTTTATTGAACAACCGTGATAGTTTAAAACAGTGTTTATTTGTTGGATTTCATGCCGACGTTGCGGTAGTAGTTCTGCTTCATCAGGAAAGATGGTACCATGGCGGTACCAGCCATGTTCGGCTCGAACTGACGGGGGTTCTTGAACTTAAGTCCTGGAACAACGATCAGCTGTATTGTAATAACTCATTATAGATAAACCGACCAAGTGCGAGTCGGGCTCGCGCACTGAGGGTTCCGTACCACCACAAAATACAATAAGGTCGTCCAAGTAACCGAATTACCAGTTATAATCGTCGGAGTAATTTGCTACGCAGTTTGCTACAGGCGCTCGAGTATAATAACTTGGTAATGACACAGAAGACATAATGCAATGATAAGAAATTTGTCACCAACTCGCACTTGGCCATTATTTATTATTTGTTGTTATCCTTTAGAGTGTGTACTATAATCATGCCAAGTTTGACGCTTGTAAGTAATATCGTTTTTACACTACAGCAAATACAAAAATACGTTAAAAAAAGTTTAATGCCCTTTAGTTTTTACTAATTGACTTTTATTTCTTACTTAATTCGCCGTCACATTACACATTGGCGGATCCAGGGGCCATAGGGTCCATGCCCCCCCCCCCCCCCCACAAACCTAGCAATTCCATACATTCGACTCAATTTTTCGATTTGATTCCTTCTAACCCTGTCAGAATGCCCCCCCCCCCCCCCCCCCCCCCCCCCCACCCCCAAAATGAAATCCTGGATCCGCCCCTCCGCCCCTGACATTACACCATAATAGGTATCCTGTGAACATTTTATTTGGCTATCTATTACGGTTCGAAAGATACCACCGTTAAAAGGTAGGAGTCGGTAGGACGGATGGGTACGGAACAACAGACATTATAATTATTATCTGGTCAGCAGAGTACGGAACCCTAAAAATTAAAAAAGCAATCTCATTGAGCACCCCCTACTTTTTTAAAGTCGGTAAAAATATAAAGTTAACTTACCAGTAACTAAATGAACAACAAAAATCACCAACAGTATGACCGAGATAAGCTTCATTGTCGAGTTTTCAATTCCTTTAATCACTGGTTAACAAAATCTCCTAATTTTGTCTAGTAGGTAGGTAGTGTCAAAAATTCTAACCAAAATTCACCAATTGAAAGTTTTTAACATACAAACTACGATCAAAAAATTTGTGAAGCAAAAAATATTAAAAAAGTGTTAATATTTAATTGTTTGTCCGCCAAGCCCGATGTGCACTATTATAACAACAAAGTATTTTTTCCTAAAGAATGACTAACTTAGGTACCTATACAATACAATAGGGTCATGCACACTGCATGACCTTATTGCGGAAAAACATCTGCGTTCTAAGATTTGTGTAGGTAAAGGGAAACAGCTGCATATTTTCCTTGTTTGTTATTGAATTAGATCTTTCTGTGGAGAAAAACATACTGTGACCACGACTAAAAACATCATGATCATCATAGTCAGCCTGAATAGACCCACTGCTGGGTTTAGCCTCTCTCTTCTGCCATTGTTCTCTGTCTCGGACCACTCTCGTCTACGTTTATTTGTATGAAAAAAGAGCAGTTCCATCTACATGCGCTAGATGGCACTGTTCTTATTTCATACAAATGCGACCGAGGTGATAGAGTATTAATCATATTACTTTCTGATAAAAAAAAATAAGCGACAACCTCGGCCTCCCGTGGATTTTCTAGTATTCAATAAATGTGACAAAATAATGAGTGATCCGTAAGGTGTTTAGTTTGGTCCTGATTTGGTCACGCTACCATTGACATACCATATCATTCAGTAGTTTCGGAGCCTATTCAATGCAAACAAACAAACAATCAAATATTTCCTCTTGATAATATTAGTATAGATATATAAGATCCTTGGGTGGTGGTAAAGTTTTGATTATGTATATGGTACCCTGTAGGGCAATGAAGACTTTATTATGGTCCTACTTATGTCTTGTTAATGGGTAACATACAGCTTTTAAGGAGTTTTGGAAACAACATGAATATACACGTTTTACCCGTGTGTTCCCGGAAATCGATGCTCAAATGTTTTAGTTTTTCCTCTGTAAACTTAAGATGAGGCGGCATGACCTTAATGGGTTTAGCCTACCCAGTAACGGTAATAAAGCCAAAAACTCACAATCTCAATCTCAACTCAAGCGTCAGTCAGACAGATGACAGCATTGACAGAATGACAGATCAGATTTTATTTCAGAACTTGCTTGCGAAAACGAAAAGGTGAAAAACGTGCTTTTCTTATATTTCTTACGTGTTTTACTGTTTAATTACTTCGAAACAACTTTTCCTCAGTCCTGAAAAGGTAAGCTTAAATTTACAAACCGTAATGATTGCAAAATACTATTAAAATAAGGTGTTGCATAGGTACGTACGTATGTACAGGTTATTTTCTATTGTAAGTAATTCTCTATCACCCGGTTAAGAGCGACGCATATTAAGAAAAATGCGTGGTTTAAGCGCGGGTGTACAGTATTTCGGTAATTATATGATAGCGTATAACTATTTATTATACCGTTATCATAATTAAATGCCCTTAGATTTGCCTTAGATACTATTCCACAAAGAAGTTACCTACAAACACTGCAAAATGCTTATAGCAACGCCCGTCTTTTGTTTTGACCTGACAAAATAAAGCATGCCAAGCCTGTAAATGCTCGAATTAGCGCTGAAATAGCGCAATTCGAAAAATCACTCGTATCGGCTGCATCATTGTTTAATAACAGGCAAGGTGTTGGTCAAACGCAAGCTTATTTCACAGTCAGTGCCGGGGTTAGCACTACCAGCGCCCTGGGGTGAGACTTCTACGGTGCTAATTTTATTGTCTTATCAAACACTATTCTAGAAATAAAGCACTGTCTTCAAATCAATCAGTATCAACCTATCATGTTCCCACTGCTGGGACGCAGACCTTCCCTCAGAGAGAGGATGGGATCCACCGTGCTGGCAGTGCATGTTGATGAATGTTATGTCTTTGAACTTTTGAGGTTCTTGGACATACCGGTATCCTCATGGTGTTTTCCTTCACCGTTGTTGAGAGATGGTGTCGAAACTGCACATTATTTAAAGTACTAAATTAGAGATTGGTGCAGGGCCACAGAGTAACTCAATATTATTCTACGATAACTTGCGTGCTATTCCGGCAAAATATTGTAAGCAAGTATTTAATTTTCAATACAATTTTTGAGTTTAGGGATTCCATTCAGGGTTTTCCAAGATATGGGGTTGCGAAGACAGATCGAGGCATACAACTAGGAATAGTCTGATTCAAAAGAACTTAGAATAATTCATTTGTAGGTCACTTCTATTAGCTTCGATTAATAATAGAGGTGTGCACAGAATGGTTGTACTAAGCCGAAAGGATATCATCGTCAATATTATAATCATCAGGTATCTTCTTCATATTGGAGTTTGGAGGTCAGTAGGCAAAACTTGCAACACTGGCTCTGGCTCGTGGCTATAGACATCAAGTCTCGTTTTAATAAAATTACTTGTACCAAGGAAGATAAGACTAAGAGGAAAGCCAATAGCGGAACATTACAGCGTAGCTCGGAAATTTGCCTAAAAACGGTACAAACTTAGATGGCGCTGTATTTTGAGCGTGCTATAGGTTGTCTCGAACTTCCGTAAGCGCTGCAGTCAGATAATGTACGAAAGGGTTCTACAAATTACCGTAGCGCTAGTATCGCAGTCAAGTTTCGCAGCATCAAGTTAACATGAGAACAATATCTCCTTTCGGGCTAGTAACACAATAGGGTATTTGACTACTTTTGGGAAACTATTGCACATTATTGTCTGATATAAAATAATGTATACTGCATTTATATTTTCTGGATATCAGTCGTATTTGCGATATAAATCGATGTTAAAGTTTGAATAAAAAAATATCGCGCCAAAACGCAGACCTGCGTCATAGCTCCAATCACGTGACTAATTGACGTCACACAAAACAAAACAACTGCAGCCAGGCTGCAAAAGTTTGATGATTAATTAATTTCTAATAGAAGTAATGGTTTATAAATATTGTGTAGTGCCAAAATGTACAAATACTTCCATAAAGACACCGGATAAAATATTTGTTCCTGTTCCAATGCCCCAAAACTCCCAAAACTCGGAAAAAGTGGTTGGAACCAATCTAAGATCGGAACTAAGTAGCTCGTAGAGAACCCAAAAGTATTGGAGCTAATTCAAGTGTTTCTATGTGCGAAGATCATTTTGAGGTACATATTTGAGTCTATATATTTCTATTATAATTTGTGTTTTTATTGCATTACTATTTTATGTACTGTTACTTTCTTCTTAAACATTGTAAAGCTTGACATAACCTAACAAAATAGTTATATCCACTTACTACAACATACTTTTTGTACAACTTGATTGAATGTTTTGCTTGGAGAACAATTAAAAATTAATACTGACATTGTAGTTTTTACGTTTTGAGTTCTGCAGCGTAGAAACAATGACGTGGATTATTATTAAAGAAATATGCAACCATAAAAACATTAATTTTGGGTAAGTTACTGCTGTCTGCTTGCACAAAATGTTTCTCCATTCTTCTCACATTTAACCTCCGGAATGTTTTTGGTGAAAATTTCTGGATAAATCGCTCTCAAAATAGCTTTACAACATTAAATTCGCAAATATCAATACAAAATCTGTTTGTTTAGATTTGTTTGACGTCACTAGGGATGAAGCCAGTTACAGACCGTTTTCGATCACGTGATCAAATGTCGAAAATACAGTTATTTTATTCGCGTTTTTTACAAAAAATAAGCATATTTTTATCAAAAAATCAATGAAATATGCTTTTTCATTATGTCATGTTTATGGATGGCGTCAATTGGCATAATATTTTTAATACAGTCAAGTACCCTATTCTGTCTAACCTTGTATTGTCATGAATTTATATATAGTCATGATTCTATACCTAAAATGGCTGAAAGATCATGAAGGACAGTTTAGTATCAATTATTAACAAGTCAACATGCATGGAAATGGCATTACTGCCGTCTCATTTTCTCTTTAATGTTAAAGAGGGACAAACATAACAGCCCCATTATTGTATAGGCCTCTTCAGATTATGCCACAACTAAACTTAACTAAATAAAATAAATAAAATAAAATAAATAAATATTCGGGACATTTTTTTCACACACGGTCATCTGACCCCAAACTAAGCAAAGCTTGTGATATGGCTGCCAGAGACTGATATACATACATATATAGTTTTAAATACATACTTAAATAGATATTAACAACCAGATATAGAACAAACACAAATGTCAAACTTTTTGACATTATTATTTATTTATAAGCAAGTAAGCAAAAGTAAACTACTTATCCAAATATGAAAAAAAAAAAAAAAAACATATTTTGTTTGTTTACTTTTTATACAATGTATTCGACTTAGTACAGTTATATATCAATGTTTTTTTACTACTTACTCAATCTGTAGTTTTTTTAAATGGGATATACTTAAATATTTATGTAAATTTGACTTGCGCAGTCTAACTACCAATGATAAAAGGCAATAAAGATTACTATTCTATTCAATTTACATCATAAATGAATTAAAAAAAAAAAATTACATCATCCAAATAATAATTCCATAATAATCAATAAATCAATAATCATGCATGCTTCAGGCACACATGCTATAGAGCTAAGTAAGACGGTACAGGGGGGTTAGACAAGACCCACTTTCTGTTAGCGTTAACGCCTACGGAAAGATGAAATTGTATGAAAATGACATTGACAATGATTTTAGCTTGAGAGATGTCCTCTCAAGTTAATGTAATTTTCATATTAGATAGCCCGTTGGTCCAGTTGGTAGTGAACCTACCTTCTGAGCCTGAGGGCGTGGGTTCGATTCCCACGTAGGACAAACATTTGTGTGATGAACATTTGTGTTTGTTCTATATCTGGTTGTTAATATCTATTTAAGTATGTATTTAAAACTATATATGTATGTATATCAGTCTCTGGCAGCCATATCACAAGCTTTGCTTAGTTTGGGGTCAGATGACCGTGTGTGCAAAAATGTCCCGAATATTATTGTCCCGAATATTATATAATTTCATCTTTCCGTTAGGCGTTAACGCTAACAGAAAGTGGGTCTTGTCTAACCCCCCTGCTGGTCTAGCACCGGCCGTAGATTAATTGTCTTTCCACCAATTTTATCCGCGCGTAGACGCGTCAAAGCTAGAATACGGATATATTTGTCGCTTTCTCGCTGGATAAAAATGGTGGAAAGATTTGTCCACTGCCCGCACTAAGCCTGCTGGTATTTTATCATGTAATACTTTTTTTCTCCGGGGCTAATGGAATTGGTCATGAAAACTATGAAGTTATAGCATAGTGTGAATAAGCTTTATTGCCTTGCATTTATTAGATCTCAATTGACTTGTTATTTTGCATCCTGTCTTAGGCGCAAGACACACTTATGAGACGAGACACGGACGCTCGTTATACCCATTTAAGACAAAGCCAAAAGGGCTATGTTTTTAGGTCTATATAGTATGCATGTTTGTATTTACGTAATTATGTTCTACTCACATATGATTAAACCGATTATTCCGATTATAATTTCAACTGCAGTCAGCGGTATTTTTGTCGAGGTGAATCGCGCGTGCGACTTGTTTTCGCTTTGCACTGTCTAATAAAAACAAAATGTATGAAAACCACGTCAAGGCTCAGTATAATATATAATTAAATGTAAATACGTATATACAAGAAATTATTTTTATTGGCTAATAAAGTTCTGAGATATAAGCGCTTAAAGTTTTTGCTCGGATTATGAAAGGATGCTCTGTCTCTTACCCGAAAAGTGAGTGTCAGTATGGAGTTTGTTTGGTGTACTTACAAGATCATCTGTAAGTATAGTACGCACTCTGTCTAGCAAGACAATAAAATGCCTATCATCCTTATTTTTTAAAATCTCTTTTTAGTACAATCTGTCTTTTGAAAACAATAAGCTTTATTTTGAAATGTTGTCTCAGTGACGTGTCTTGTGTGGAATATGCTCATTGACGCATCCGTCCTCATAGGTTTTCTTTTGTTAAGTATCTTCCTTTTAAGTCTCCTTGGAGGCCTTCTTGACATCACCATCGCTAATCTTTCCTTAATTTTGACCGGATTTTACTTTTGTTTTCGGCATCGGCTCTTTTTTATAGTCCACTTATTTACATCATCATCATCATCCACAGCCTTCCTTATCCTACTGCTGGGTATAGGCCTCTCTCTTGCTATGCCATCTGCCTCGGTCCTGTGCCAATCTAGTCCAATCTTATTTACATACCAATAAAAAAATATCAGTCCGATATTGGGATAGAAAAAAGACTTCCATGGCCGCTTCCACATCCTGAGTGTGACATGCGCCTTAGGACTGAAACGTATAAAATGTGACATTGTTTGATTTTCTGATTTAGTGTTAAACAGACTGCATTGAAAACAAGTGCATTATTAATCTAAAATTATTTTTGTACATATACAAAGAGTTCTGTTTTGTTTAAATTAATATAAAGTTCTCAGAAGAGCATTCAAAAGAAATTGTTAAAAGCTTTAGCTTACTAGTGATAATAAAATAAAATAAATAAATTATCAAAGATGCCACACAGTGACGCAGTATGTACTCTATTTACAAAATTATTATGTTTTAAGGTGTTCACAGTTTTACCTCAGAATTTAATTTTTTTGCAATCTTTTATTATACCATGGTCTTGCAACGGAATTATAAAACAGTTATCTCCAACCGATTGAGCTGAAATTTTTCATAAACGTTTAGTTTGGATGCCAATGCATGGTTAGCTAACTGACGTCATTCTAAATCCAATATGGCGGACTCCCAAAGATGGCGGGCCAGTTACTTTTATCAAGAAAGATAGACTAAGAGGAAAGCCAACAGCGGAACATTAGAGCGTAGCTCGGAACATTTACCTAAAAACGGTATAAACTTAGATGGCACCGAAATTTGAGCGTGATATAGGTTGTCTCGAACTTCCGTAAGCGCTGCAGTCAGATAATGTACGAAAGGGTTCTACAAATTACCGTAGCGCTAGTATCGCAGTCAAGTTTCGCAGCATTTCAAGGGAATAAAGAAAGGCGCCATCCATTGGTATGAGTTGAGCTTCGCTTGAAATGTTGCGAAACTTGACTGCGATACTAGCGCTACGGTAATTTGTAGAACCCTTTCGTATATTATCTGACTGCAGCGCTTACGAAAGTTCGAGGCAACCTATATCACGCTCAAATTACGGCGCCATCTAAGTCCGTACCGTTTTAGGCAAATTTCTGAGCTACGCTCTAATGTTCCGCTATTGGCTTTCCTCTTAGTCTATCTGCTTTTATGCACCCCATGATATGGGTATCAATTGAAAGGGTTTGCTGAGTAAAAAACGTAATTAAATAACATATATTTGTATTCATGTACTACACGTCTTTTGATAACGTTTTACTGATGCCGGAGCGCAAGCGCGGTGCGAGAGTAGGGAGGCGTGGGCGGAGGTTGCCGGATTATTGGACGTGCCGGACTATTGCAGTGCCAGATTAGTGCAACTACTGTATATGATCTTTAACTTCTCTTTTCCTTTCTTTTAATTCCAGATGTCTGGTCGCGAGGGTGGTAAGAAGAAGCCGCTGAAGGCGCCAAAGAAGGACAGTAAGGAGTTAGATGAGGATGACCTAGCCCATAAGCAAAAGCTAAAGGAACAGCAGAAGGCATTGCAGGTGACAAAGCATTTTTTTATACTAGGTTACACGTAAACGGTGTAGTACCACGTTCCGTCCCGTTATACTCATCATTACAAACAATTTTTACTATGGGACAAAAGCTGAAATCACAAAAAAAAAATTGCTGTTTCATACATTTTGTCGAGCAGCAATAATAGGCTTGCATTCGACCACTTTGCTTTGCTTGCTTTGCGCGATAGAATCCGAAACGTGGATATTCGCCAAAGAACCAGAGTCACCGACATAGCTGTTAAAATTTGCAAGTTGAAGTGGCAATGGGCAGGCCACATCGCTCAAAGAACCGATAACCGATGGGGAAGAAAGGTTCTGGAGTGGAGACCACGAACCGGAAGACGCAGTAGCTAGGCCTCCCACTAGATGGACCGACGACATTGTGAGAGTCGCGGGCATCCAGTGGATGCAAAAGGCAGGCTGTCGTTCATTGTGGAGGTTAAAGGGGGAGGCCTATGTTCAGCAGTGGACGTCTTCTGGCTGATGATGATGATGATGATGATTCGACCACCGTCTCGCCTGATGTTAAGCGATGATGCGGTCTACGTTGGAAAAAACTAATATGAAACTACCTCGTATTACTCTTGTTTCCTATGAAACTGCTGTTTTTTTTAATGATTTCTCAGTTACCCCCATCGTAAAAGTTGTTCATAATGATTGATACTATAGACCCCTTTTGGCTTTGTACAGTCTTTCCGCGTAACCCAGTATAGTTGGGTATTTTGAGAATTAGACATTTGTAGAATTTTCCATTTTGATAATAGGCATATTGACTATTATTTTTTTGTTACCTCAGAAAAATGCTGATCGAAAATAGAGCCTATCAACGAAAACAAACTTTATATTAAAGTTATATGATTATTTACGGGATATTTACCGTGGTAAGGTTGTGGAATGAGCTCCCGATATTTCGGCGCAGTTACATGCACCATGTTCACGGGAAGACTGAAGAATGCGGGTGGTTGGAGAACAGTTATAAAGTAAACACAGAACAGTACATAACAGAACAGTAAATCATATAACTTTAGTGAACAACCGTGATAGTTTAAAACAGTGTTAAACTTTATATTAGTTCAAAAATAAATAAGATATAAGCATTTTAATTTCATGCTAGACAGAGAGCGCACTATACTGAGCCGTGACGTCGGCTAAGGAGCGCCATACAAATGCTATACTAACAGACGCTTTGCGAGAAAGGGACAGAGTATCCCCTCTCTATCCCCACCTAAAACTTTAAACACTCATATCTCAGAGATTTATTTCTTCAGTATGTGTAATGTATTTAGTTAAATTCATCGCTAAGCCGGTTATCTATACTAATATTTTAAAGAGGAAAGATTTGATTGTTTGTTTGTTTGCATTGAATAGGCTCAGAAACTACTGAACCGATTTGAAAAATTCTTTCACTGTTGGGAAGCTACACTATCCCCGGGTGAAAAGGCTATATAATATTTTCAAAAAAAATAGGGAACCTTACTAAAACTTCAATAATGTAATCCAAGTTGTAAAAAAATAAGACTTACACCCGTGCGAAGCCGGGGTGCGTTGCTAGTTTGTAATAAATTAAACATTAGGACACATGCCTGTTGGTTATTTTGCACCTAAACAATTTTAACATTTATATTATATACTAGCGGCACGCCCCGGCTTCGCACACGTATAGATTATAGCCTGCCACCCGGGGATAGTGTAGCTTCACAACAGTGAAATAATTTTATAAATCGGTCCAGTACTTTTTGAGACAATTCGTTACAAACATACTTACATACAAATCTTTCCTCTTTATAATATTAGTATAGATATTTGTCACTTATATGTATTGTGTTTTTAGTTTTTATTTGTAATTTTTTTTTTATTCTTTTCAGGACGCGAAAGCTAAAGCAACACAAAAAGGTCCACTCACACAAGGCGGCATCAAAAAATCTGGCAAAAAGTGACATATCCAATATAACCTCGAAATTAATACACTAGGTTACAAATTATTATGTAAGGCGTAAGATCTTGTTTAACTTTGGCTGGCTTTTAAGTAATTAAAAGATTTATGTAACTCTAACATTCATGAATACCGATATATATTTCTAATCCAAAACTATGCATTTAATCTCCAATAATATGTATTAGACTTTTGGTATTGAAATAAAAATCTGTTTATTTATTTGAATGTTTTATTGGATTCATGTGGACCCACTAAGACCCCCCGGAAACCAAACTAATTGCAACAAAATGAGCTCCGAGAACTCACAGAAGCCCTTGGCACTGCGCTGTGGCTGTGAGATAGCGGTGTACTATTATGTCTTCTGTGACTTGTCTCAGCTTCACCAAATTACTTCAGGCGAGTTGGCGGTCAAAAGCAAGCCTAATATTTTTTTTTTTAAAGTCTGTCACGACGATGTCCTCTCACGGGGCTCGTTTGATGGATGGTTAAAGCGCTACCTTCAACGATCTTGAACCCAAAGGTCTCCTTATAGTAGCCTCTTACTGAATACATATTAGTTGATACATAATTATTAGTACATATTGTTATCACGCGGTAGGTCCGACAAGTCGGCTACTCAGTATATAAAAAGTACTCTGTGCTTCTGTAGTCTGCAAAGCACAGATATACACAACCAGATCGGCAATATATTTTAGTGAAAGAGACAACTTGATATGGCTCAGCACAAGTACGAAAAGGACATAAATAGAATTTGTTGTCCTTATCGGCGTGACCTGTTTTTGGTACCTCAAGTGTCAAAATCTGTAATAATCAGTGACAAACAAAACGGGTCTGAATTATATTTATTGCCTTTTTTTGGTGATTTAATGTGATAAATGCGTGTTTCCTCTGAGAAATAATTGTAAAAGATATTTTACAATGGTTGGTTGTAGCATTTTGGGCTGCAAGAAGCGCAGTGAGCGAAAATACGATGATGAGCGAGAGGCACTGAGCTAGCCACGCTCATTGAAAATCTATAGGTAGTAGATCTGTGCTGCAAAGAGAATATAAATCTGTATATTACTTTACTCTTTGATATAAATACCAAAGAGAATATAAATAGTGACGTAAGTAGTTTTTTTTTTTTTTTTACATCGCACTAGGCTAACCTTTGACCGCGATCTCGATAAATCTCTGTCTACTTATGTAGCTTCATACATGTAGGTAGGAGATACCGGTGCCGTATTCTATTGCTCCGGCACTCAGAGCTAATGCAAAAAAGCAAATAGAATTTATTATAATTATTATCACGTCTAGTGATTTCCTGCCGCCTTTACGATGTCGTCCGACCAGCGAGCTGAAGTTTTGCCTTTATCGGACAGTCGCTTTCCGTTCCTCAGCCACCCATCTGTGAAGGATTTAATCCACCGTTCGTCTTTTCTTTTGTTCAAGTGTAGAACATTCTCAACAACAGCGTAGTGGTGAAATCTGTGGCTGAATGTGAGATATAAGCCAATTATTAAGTAAAAAAAGTCCAATGTTATAGTCAAACTTGTCTGGTATGTCAATGTCAATAGTTAATTTTCCCGCCGGCGTAAAGTTCAAAAAACAAAAATAGTTTTGGAACATTACATTTTCTTTTACTGTAAGAAGTTAAAAGAAATTGAATTAAATAAAGTGAAAATATACTAAACTTAATTGTACACACGTGCAAATAGTCTCATTGTAAAAGTGAATATTAACATTTGAAGAGTATCCATCGGTAAGTAGCAAGTTGTTTTTCTAGTCTTAAAATCAAAGTTGTTGTAAAGTTGTTTGTTTGTCGTCTATACTGAGTGCTAGCCATAAGTCAGAGTTTATAAGTAGCTCGAAGGCTTAATGGCATTGGGCAAAACAAATATAGGTAGTTATGATCAAAAAAGTCTTTGAAATAATGTAACAAAAGTTAGGTCAAAAGGATACTCGAATAGTTTTGAGAGCAAAGCAAAACAAAATGTTCTATTCATTACTGAGGCTATTCATTACTGTTTTGATTACGGTTGATTGTGATATAGTGTGGTTTTGACTACCTACAATTTGAACTGCTTAACTGCAATTATAATTGGGATTTGTGACAACATCCCTACAGTAATAGGTACTACCAATATCTGTAGCCACCATCCTATGTTATGTTCTGGTCAAAACTGAGAGGATATACATCCTTGTCTAAAAACTATTACATAAATGTTTTAGACAAATTTGATGAGACTTGTTATGTTTTAGGTTCTAAAGTGCCGCAAAATTTATCATAATTCACTTTAAAAATGATAATATATATAATACCATAAGTAAATTTTCGAGCTTACTATCAAAAATTTGCCTGCATTTTAAAAATCATTGTGTGGTTGTGGTACAACTGCTCTGTCCAACCACCTCCAGTAGGGGTAGTATTCCAGCTGTTGTTTTCAAAGATAATTTAAACTACAGTTTCAACAGATGTGTTAAAACAGAAATAAAATGCAGTGTTTATATAGGCGGGAAGTACACCGCCATTACTCAGTCACGCATTTGAGAAATTAGTCATGACTGTATATCAATTATGCAATATGGATAGTTATTGTGAAATGTTGTTCAGTAGAGTTATTATATTAATATACTCATTTAAATCATTAAATACATTATTTATCAAGCAGTATTTTAGTTTAGTTTTAAATTGTAATGTTGAAATTATGATATAAAATATATTTGATACAACTTTGTGCAAATAGATTCTTATATATGAACTTTCAACCTCCTTGTTTCGGTTCTTTAGCAAAATCCTTTCTACACCCTACACTTTCACCCTCCATGGGCCCTCCTGAATTCGGCCCTTTAGCTAAATAATTTCTACACCCTATAGGGAAACCTGCGAAATTTCTGCTTAGTAGGTCAATAAGTAGTTTTTGAGATTTCATGAGATTTCAGTCAGAGAGTGGTATTTAACTTTTTCATAATACCTAGTATATAATCTTTGCATTGATAATACATATATAAGTTTGTTTTTCTGTCAGACTATAAAGTCACACCTTGAGCCAGCTTGAGCCAGTCCAACTACAAGAAAAGGATTGTCTCTTTCCCGAAAAATTTGAGAACATCATTTTAATCTAACATTTAATTTTTATAGTCAGAGGGCCTTTATTACATAATTTTTGTTGTTTTTGACAACTTTACTATACCAAATTAGCCAAAATTCGTAATTTGTCAAAGATAAACCGTTGTTACAAATAATACTACTTCAGCGGTAATTTCTGAATTCTTAACTATCGGTTCTTAATATTATAAAAAAATCCCATCTAGTAACAGTGTGACAGTTAATGTGTTACTCGTTGGGGACAAACAATATTTTCCATACCTTTTGTCCCTTGTATACTAAATATTTAATTACAATACAACACTAAATTATACCAACGCTAATTTTATTACAGAGCTATATAAGAAAAAAAAACATGGAGAGACAAAATTTCTTTTTACGGCTACGAAAATCTGAACATGCATCCAATAAGGCCAATACTGATAATAGTCCTTTAGATCAACCGGAGGATGTTAATAATAAAACTCTACAAAGTAATGATGATAAAGAAGAAAATGACACCAAAGAAAGTAATGTTCTTCAAAGTAATGATAATGAAGAAATTAGAACCAAAAAAACTAATACATGTAAAGGTAAAAAAAAAATAGACAAAGATGAAAACAAGGCTTGCAAAACTGTAAACAAAAGTGTTGAAACAGTCAAAAATATTAAAAATGATAACATAAATACACCAGATTTGCTAAAGCAGTTATTGAATTATACAGATTTATCTATCGAAAAAGTTGATGAAAAAAGTAAATCAACAGACACACAATTGATAAATTTGAACACACGTCAAAACAAAATTGATGTTAACATTGAACTAATTAAAGATGAAATGAATAATAGACATCCAATCGTAGCTATATCTCATGAAGCGCTAGAGGCAACGAATACAAACAATACAAATACAAATGTAGCTACAATCAGAAATGAATCTAATGAAATGAAATATTCTAATTTCGTTGAACCAATAAATTCTAATAATTCTTCTGATACACAAAACATAAAAGATCAAACAACAAAATGTCTAAAAGAATTTGACAAGGTTTTAGCAGAAGTAGAAGAAAATCATAATGCAGCTGATGCAGATTCTCTTTCACTAGAGGGAATCGATGATATTACATTAGATGAAGAACTGATTATTGATGACATTGATGATATATTTGATGATGAAGATATAGACACGGACAGTCAAGAAATTAAGCATATCACTTCAAATAACGAAGACTTTACTTTTAGAGGTATGACAGGAATATGTAATATAAAAACCTCTAAAAGTACATCAGAAGACAATATTGATATCATATCAATAAGTTCAGACGATACTTCAACTGTAAGTAATGAAAAAGATTCTACAACATTACAAAATATTCAAAATAATATCACAAAAGGAAGTGTAAAAGAAGTCAGTGTTATTAAAGAAGATGGATTTCCCCTACAAGGAAACAATGATGAAACTAAGAATTGTGAAAAAACTAAAGATAATAAAAGTATCCCGAAACATGTGAGTTTTATAAAAACTAAAAGCTCCAAAAACGCTAAAATTTGCGACCAAGCTGAAAATCCCGCAGAGACTAGTTATTTCAAAGAAACTGAATTTGCAAAGAAAATTAATAATTCTGTAGTAACAAGACGGCAAAAACCTAAAAGTTCAGAAATTAAAAAACCTTTAGTGACTAACAGTTCCGAAGAAACAAAAAGTAGTGCTGAAACTACAAGTCCCGAAGCCAACTTGGACACAATTTCTATTAGTTCAGATGAAAATTTAGAAACCATTCCGAAGGAAACAAGTAAAACTGAGAGTGACGATTGTGGATACCATTCGTCTGATTTTGAGTTCATATCTGAAGAGGAAGCCAAAAAAGATAGATTTATCATCAATTTTAACCTTAAGAGAGACAGTTTGAATTCAACGGAACACAGATCAAAGGTATTTTCTCTAACATTTCTCGATACTCATTCTTCATCACTGTTATGGTGTTTGTTTAAGTCTCAGTTTGAGAAAAGTAATGTAAACTTGCCCAATGGGGCCACGGACTAATAAGTGCAGCTTAGGACGTCCACCCACAAGATGGACAGGAAACATAAAAGAGACTGCAGTAAAGTCTAGTCCTGTAGTGCCGGACAGTCCGTTGGTGGCAATCAGCCAGGTGGTGCCAGACAGTCCATTGTTGCCAGTCTGCCCAGTGGTTTCGGACAGTCCATTGGTCCCAAGCTGTCCTGTGGTGCCAGACAGTCCATTGGTGCCGATTTTCCCATGGTGGTCCCATGCAAACTCTGTTCAAGAGCTAATAGCCGATGTGGGAATAAGGGTTCTTGAGTGAAGCCCACGAACCAGAAGACGCAGCGTAGGTAGGCCTCCCACTAGATGGACCGACGACATCGTGAGAGTCGCTGGCATCCAGTGGATGTAGACGACAGACTGTCGTTCAGTGTTGAGTTCTAAGACGGAGGCCTACGTTCAGCAGTGGACGTCTTCTGGTTGATAATGATGTCCTTATCTAGTAAAACTATTATTCCTAAAGGTGGATTCCAACACCAAAGGCACAAAGAGAATGCAACATGACCCTTACGGACCTGGACCTTCTTCAAGGAACTCTGGAAGTTATTCCTACTACAGCGCTGAGAAACAAGTCATAATAGACGAAAGTTACAAAGAAAACTATGAGGTCCCACAAGAGCAACAAATGGTGGAGATGTTTCATGGTAAGTTTTCCCTGGGTGTTTTTGTCTGGCTCAGTGTATAAGTGTTGCCATTCAGCGTGGTGATGCTGCCAGTATGCTGGGTACGCTGCCAACTGGTAGTAGGCGCGAGCATTAATGTTTTTTTTTTCTTTAATATATTAAGGTAAACAAACAGTAACACATTAAAAGTTTAATAAAACTTTTACTACAATAACAATAGTGTTAAAAGCATCATTTACCACAGATAACTTATTTTTTATTGCAAGTTTATGCAATGATTGAAATGTGATTAATTACCCCAAATTATTTAAGACTCATATTGTGTGTTGGCCATATTTTTTTCGCGATTTCAGGTTTGGTACTTTAGTAAAAGTAATTGGTCATAATGATAAGTATAACGCACTCTTTTCAGCTTAGTACGCCCTTTCCGCGCAACCCTGTATAAAAAAAATCAGCTGTTTTATAGAATTAGGTCATTGACACTCTACGAAATGTATGGAACAGCAGAATTTTATTTCGTGATTTCAGTGTTGGTGCCATAGTAAGTTGTGCATAATGATGAGTACAATGACCTTCTTTCGGCGTAGTACAGTCTAAATGAGTAACCCTGCATATGAGTGTTGTGTTCATTTTCAGATGTGCCAGGGATCCCGACCAGTGAGATACATTTCCTGGAGAACAAGTCTCTGCACGTTCGCGTGCCCATGCTGGTGCAATACGAAGGGATAGGGTTCGACATGAGCTTGCCCTCGCATGAGGACAGTGACGTGGATGACAAGGGTATTAAATATATTTTTTCTTCATCAAAACTCGCGTGGATTCATTATAAATTACTATAACGGCTTGCACTCACGATTGTTTATCCGGAGCCATTAGAGCTCCTTCCTCAGGGAATACGCGCGATTCTGAAGACGGTCGCCCGCGTACTGGGGATGCCAACTATGCCAAGGCCGAGCTGGTGGCGGCTCACACCACCCTCGCCATAATATATGCGATCCTATATTTTGATCGCGTTGACTTCAAGAGGCCGTAGACCAGTTTAAAAAAAAAAAAAAAAAAACAACGGGACACAACGCATTCCTGAGAAAAAGGGTCTTGACAGACAAGACTGACAATCATCATCATCATCAGCCGGAAGACGTCCACTGCTGAACATAGGCCTCCCCCTTTAACCTCCACACTGAGCTAACTGAAGACTGACAATAAAGTGATAATATAAGGGTTACTTTTGAGGTCCGGAACCCTAAAAAAATTTGTCTGTTTGTTTGATTTGGGGGTCTACCTGAAATTACCATGCCTGAAATGTACTTTTTGCCCCTCAGACCGTGATGAAGCAAAGAAGACCATGAACAAAATCACCAAAATGTATCGCGCTGAAAATAACAAGAGGAATCGACGGGAAAGTAGGCGCAGAAGATAGACTAATTGTCAAAATATAAATAGTATTTAATAGTGGATTTTTCTTTTTTCCTCTCGAGATGATTGCTCTCGTCTTGTGCAGTGCCATGAAATTTAGTTTTAGTCTTCGACCAAGATAAAATGAATGGACGGGCCATAACCATTGAACTTGCTCAGTAAAAATGAGTTAAAACCGTCGGACATATACTTCAACACCTAATTCGGTATGCTAAAAAAAATAACCTATGCCAATTCCAAAACCATTTCGAGATATTATCTTACCAACCCTTATTTTTCTACTCTGACCCTTTAAAACGATAAGATGCCATTTATTTTAACATAAAACTAAGAAATCATTCGACTTTCATTGACCTCTAAATGACGTCATGGTGTAGCATTTTATTTTCTGTGCCTTTTAAGAATAAAAATATTATACATTTGACACACTGTTCGACACACAGAATAGAATATTTTTTCATTTCTGTGGTTTGACTGTCTGGTTTTTTTCAGGGCTGCCAATATGGGGTGCTTTTTTAGACTTCTCAACGCAACGAAATTTTGTGCTATATAGTGACGTCACATAATTTCAATTTTCAAAAAAATATTGTAAAATAACTACTCAATAGAAAACAAAAATATTAAATTTAGTTTCTTAAAATAGCCTTATCTACGAAATAAAAATATAAAAAAAATACAAAAAAAAAAACTTTACATACCGAATTATAACTACGTACAAGTACATTTGTTAGAAAAAATAGAAAGCGGTTTTTGTTGTTTTTACACTTCGAGAAAGCACACGAAGGCATAATTTTGTCAGACGTTTCGTTATCATGTCACAATAGTCTCGTGTTGCACTTCCTACGGCTAGAGACCGACTGACACGAAGTGAGCGCCGGCGCTCATTTAGTAATCTTCAAAAACGCGCTTCTAGGCCCATCCTATTCATTTTATTTTGGTCGATGGTTTTATTAAGGACCAGAATACCAGGTGCAACAGTAATATCTATATCTTTGCTACTTTCTCTCATAAAAAACGTCCAATAACCCAAGTGTTGTCTCGCTCACACGTGGTACGATTCGTATGCAAGAAGTTATAAATTAACTTACAAAAATATTGTGTGAAAAGGAGGGTAGTTTTAAATTTAAACTAGTTCATTATTTTTATAAAGAAGTTTATTGTAAATATTTACAATGTCAATTATAACTATAATTTATATCTAAACGATAATGGTGTTTTATTTCTAGGTAAAGATAACTGTACTTATAGTAGCCGTAGCTGTGTATTACAACCTAGAACTACGAACAAGGTAAGTAAGGAAAAATAACTCATGAAATGTCCAACAGCGACTCCACTTGTTTAGCAGCAACCGTCTCTTTCTCTCTCGATGCCACAGTCTTTCTTTGTATCTAGTTGACAATCGCACTAGATACAGAGCGGCTGGAAATGTACCCATACTACGTGATCCATTTTTTACCTCCTTCCCCCCTCGGTGACAAATCGTAGTATATGCCAAGATCCCCCTTTCCATCCCTCGGTGACCACCCGTAGTATATGCCAAGACCCCACCCCACTCGGTGACAAATCGTAGTATATGCCAAGACCCCCCTTTCCATCCCTCGGTGACCATCCATAATATGCAAAGACCCCCACCCGACTCCGTGACCACCCGTAGTATATGCCAAGACCTATAGTTTTCAAGTAGAAATTCGTAAATATGGTTTAAATGTTTTTTGCAAACAGAAAGTTTAAAAAAAATTTGGTTCATATTTGTTTTAATACTGCGCTTGCCGCACGACGCCCAATAGTGTGTGCATACTTACAATTAGAAGTGAAAAAATATATCAAGAAAAACTAACGTAAAAGATTACTACTGACTACGTGACGAAAACCTAAGCTCACACTGTGACCGAGCGTGGTATTTTTTTGAAGACCTCCCCTTGAACGGTTCACGTAGTATGGGTTCCCTAAGCTGGCGGAGCAGTTAGGACTGAGTTTGTATGTATACCTTGTTCATAGCTACAACTAGTCTAATATGTTCTTATGACAGTATAAGAATTGTAGCTGAAGTTTTTTATTGGACACAGGTCAATAACTGGATCTTTATAATCAGTTTTTAGTCACTTCGAGCTTTCACATCCGCAGAAATCTTAACTTCAATATCAACTTTTTTGTTTCTTCTGCATTGCCAAAGCCAAAGAAACATACAGAGCTACGTGGAATGCCAAAAAGGGATTAGTACGGCTTAGTGCAGCCTTTCCGCGTAACCCTGTAGAGAATTGGCTGACAGAATATGAACGTTAGGGACCGTCCATCAATCACGTGAGGCTTGAAAGGGGGGGAGGAGGGGGTTTAGCAAAAATCACGAAATATCACAATCAATACACAAACAATGGTCTTAAACCTCACCAAGGGGGAGGGGGGGGTTAAAAAATGCAAAAAAAATAAAACATCACGTGATTAATGGACGGCCCCTCAGTATCTGCTTCTTTGTCCAAGTCAGTCCAAGATCTTAAGCAGTGTACCTTTTGACGTTTACAGGTTTAAAAGTCAGTATGAGATTATTTAATTTTTATACATAGTTCGTTCTATACATTCATAAAAATTTTAAAAACTGTTTAGAATTTACAGATTCCATTCGACTTTATTACAATATAGTAACTAAAGTTATATGATTATTTATGGGATATTTACCGTTGTAAGGTTGTGGAATGAGCTCCCGCTGTCTTCCCGTGAACTGCACGTGACTGCGCTGAAATATCGGGAGCTCATTCCACAACCTTACCACGGTAAATATCCCATTAATAATCATATAACTTTAGTGAACAACCGTGATAGTTTAAAACAATATAGTAACTATTAGATTTTATCCGAGTGAAAATGTGAATTTTCACAGATATAAATATGTTTTAGACGCTGTCTAGCCAAAGCAGTGTTTTTTTTTATATTGGACTTGTACTGTTGGCCTTTTGGCCTCTACAGCTTGACTGGACTAGGCCAAAGCAGTGTTACAACTTTGTCGTTTTTGTAGTCAGACATGGGGTAAAGCGTCAACGGTGACCGTTGCCAGCACAAAGTGACTAAAAATTGTGTTATACATAGTTCTATAAATAACAGAATTCCATCGAAATACCCATAGTCACAATCGTGCCAAAAAAATCCGAACCAAAACTCGGCGCACGCTACGAACTGCGCAGACTTTTTGGTTAGTTACAAGGTAACCGCGATCCGAGTACAACGCCGCGCGATGCCAGAGCTACGATGACATAGCGGACAACTAACGTTGAACACTATGCAAGCGACATAACGTCTGAATTGGAGTAAATGTGGCATTGTGAAGTATATAATTGATACAATGTATGTACAATGACGCTCGGACGTTTTTTGACTGAGAGATTGTGACTCTATAGGAATTGTATCTCGATGCAGAATTCACGTAAAGTGAACATTGAGAAAAAAAGATACAAAAAGTAAATTATTAAAACCTTTCTAAACATGCATAGTCAAAAAAAAACATTATGAATAAAATAAAAATATACATCTATAAAGGCTAAAGTGTTGATGTCTTATTCAAAAACATTCGTTAAGGCTTAACGATGTGTCGTTTCATCAATCAAGATTGACTAAGAGGAACGCCAATAGCGGAACATTAGAGCGTAGCTCGGAACATTTGCCTAATAACGGTACAAACTTAGATGGCGCCGTAATTTGAGCGTGATATAGGTTGTCTCGAACTTCCGTAAGCGCTGCAGTCAGATAGCGTACGAAAGGGTTCCACAAATTACCGTAGCGCTAGTATCGCAGTCAAGTTTCGCAACATTTCAAGAGAAGCGCAACCCATACCAATAGATGGCGCCTTTCTTTATTCTCTTGAAATGTTGCGAAACTTGACCGCGATACTAGTGCTACGGTAATTTGTGGAACCCTTTCGTACATTATCTGACTGCAGCGCTTACGGAAGTTCGAGACAGCCTATATCACGCTCAAATTACGGCGCCATCTAAGTTTACACCGTTTTCAGGCAAATTTCCGGGGTACGCTCTAATGTTCCGCTATTGTCTTTCCTCTTAGCCGAAAGGAGGTCATTGTACTCACTTTTGTGAGCAACTTTTATAACGGAACTAAAACTGATAATCGATAAAAAAAAATACCACAGAAAACGGTCATTGCCCCTCGGCAAAATCAGCTGGTTTTTTTGCGGTTTTATAGTAGAAGTCAAAGATAATTTATATCAGCGTTGCCAGACGTTCCGATTCTGGCGGGATGTCCCAATTTTTTAATCAAAATTATTTGTATCCCTAAAAGCGGGACTGAGACTGTCCCGCGCGGGATTGGCCCAGTCCCGCGCGGGACAGGCTCAGTCCCGCTTTTCATGGATATTCAGAACACGATTAAGACTCCGCTATTTAACGATACGGTAAATCTGATTTAAAATATGATATTTTTACTAAAATAAATTTTCCAAGGCTCTTTTAGCTGTCTATTGGCATCGATTCTGATGCACTCTAAACTAAACTTACAACTCTTAAATTGTTGCCATCCTTCTCTCACATATTAAAATTAAAAGAGAGGCAGATAATTTCGGTCTTGTCAGATTGGTTTAGTTTAGTGAGTGGCATGACAGAATCGACGCCATTGGCACATAAACATAATTTGAACTCAAATAATAAAACCTCTGTATATACATACGTTTTTTTTACTATGTCCCGCTTTCGACGACAGAATCCCGCTTTTTTCACTCAAAAAGTGCTAAAATCCCGACTTGGCAAAAAAAATCTAGCAACGCTGATTTATAATTATTGTCATTGGTAAAAGTTGTTCATGATGAATATAATTCAATATAAGTCCAACTTTTGCTAATTCCAATGGAAAACTCTTAGATATTGGAACATATGTGATAAAACAATATAATTTTAACAATTGAGTGATTAAAAAAAAAAGTAGTGCGTTGACCCCAGCTCAGTAGATAACCCTTTATTGTTCGCACCAGAAATAACATACATAAAACAACTTAAAACTAGTGAAACAATTGGCGCCCTTATCGCAATCTCTTCCAGGCAACCTTTTTTCAGTAGCTACTGAGCTGATTAATTTTTACAGTACATAATTGTTTATAGCATTTCATTAGTTTATGTCTATGTAAAGATAAATGATACATCGAGATACAATACTTATAGAGTCACAATCGTGCCAAAAAAATGTCCGATCCAAAACTCGGCGCACGCTACGAATTGCGCAGACTTTTTGTTAGTTACAAGGTAACCTCGATCCGAGTACAACGCCGCGCGATGCCAGAGCTACGATGACATAGCGGACAACTAACGTTGAACACAGACTATGCAAGCGACATAACGACTAAATTGGAGTAAATGTGGCATTGTGAAGTATATAATTGATACAATGTATGTACAATGACGCTCGGACGTTTTATGACTGTTTCCGCTGAGAGATTGTGACTCTATAAAAATTGTATCTCGATGGGATGGTCGTTAAAATAGGGTTTCTACTGTATTTGTTCTCAAAAAATCCATAGACCATGTAAAACTATAAAACTATTGTAGATGTAGCATCATTATTAGTATTCCGCCTGTTATAAGCACTATATTGACCGAGCGAAGCGAAGGGAGCAAATACAAATAATTGTAAAATTTATTGGTTTTCACATATTTTGTTCATAAAATAGATAACAAAAAAAAGGAAAAAAAAATAAAAGTATATGCGATGGTATTGACGTGGCCGTCACACATTTTGTTGATATAAATAAAATGAAAAATAACAAAGACAACAAAAGAAAAAAATATGAAAAGAAAGAAAAAAAATATGAAAAGAAAGAAAAAAAATATGAAAATGTTTTGTTTATGCGTTGGAAACTGACGTGGTTTTCACACATTTTGTTGATATAAAAAGATAAATAACAAAAAAAAAAAAAAAAAAAGAAAAAAAAAAAAAAGGATGTTTTGTAAACTTATGCAATGGAAACCACACCTGGTCTTCACACATTTTGTTTACATTAAATGAGTAATAACAAAAAAATATATGAGAACGAAAAAATATTATGTTTTTTTTTGTTTATGCCATGGAAACTGACGTGGTCTTTTTTTGTTTATATAAAATGATATTTTTTTTTTATGCATTTGAAACTATAGTCGGAACTGTAGTGGGCTCAATATTATTATTTATTACTAGTTGAATCCCGCGGTGTTACCCGCGATGTTCCAATTTTTCCCCATTTTTTGGGAGGAAAAGTACCCTATGTCCGTCTTCATGATGCATACTATCTTCCTGCCAAAATTCGTTAAGATCGACTTAGCCGTGTAGTCTTGAAAGCGAACAAACATCCAGACAGAGAGACAGTTACATTGGCTTTTATAATATATATGGCTAGAATAACTTTACTATCCTAGTAAGGATCCACAACTTATCCAAGAATCAAATGGGGAAGTCACTCAAAGTTTTTTAACTTAGGCATCGAGATCACCCGATGAATACAACTCAGATCGGCGTTAGGGAAATTGTGTGACATCTTATAGTCAAAAATACCACAGTGCCCAAAAGACAAGAGGTTTTTAACCAGTGTGTGTTGCCAGTGATGAGATGGTACCGAGACGTGGTCCTTAACTGTTGGCCTTTTGGAAAAACTCAGAGTCACACAGCGGGCAATGGAGAGAGCTATGCTCGGAGATTCTTTCTGTGATAAAATCCAAAACCTGAGTCACCGACATAGCTATTACAATTTGCAAGTTGAAGTGGCAATGGGCAGGCCACATCGCTCGAAGAACCGATAACCGATGGGGAAGAAAGGTTATTGAGTGGAGACCACGAACCAGATTACGCAGCGTAGGTAGGCTTCCCACTAGATGGACCGACGACATCGTGAGAGTCGCGGGCATCCAGTGGATGCAGATGGCAGGCTGTCATTCAGTGTGGAAATGTAACGGGGAAAGTTTATGTTCAGCAGTAGACGTCTTCTGGCTGATGATGTGGAGGATGAAAAAAAACTGAACAAAACTGACAGCAATACGATTACAATAGAAAATTACAATGATAATTTTGTCACTCTGTCATAATTTTTTACCCTCAACGGTGGCCGTTCTGTGGTGGTCATATTTTGAGTGATACCTTATTATCCTCATTGGTGGCCGTTCTGTGGTGGTCATATTTTGAGTGATACCTTATTATCCTCATTGGTGGCCGTTCTGTGGTGGTCATATTATGAGTGATACCTTATTATCCTCATTGGTGGCCGTTCTGTGGTGGTCATATTATGAGTGATACCTTATTATCCTCATTGGTGGCCGTTCTGTGGTGGTCATATTATGAGTGATACCTTATTACCCTCAGCGGTGGCCGTTCTGTGGTGGTCATATTATGAGTGATACCTTATTACCCTCAGCGGTGGCCGTTCTGTGGTGGTCATATTATGAGTGATACCTTATTACCCTCAGCGGTGGCCGTTCTGTGGTGGTCATATTATGAGTGATACCTTATTACCCTCAGCGGTGGCCGTTCTGTGGTGGTCATATTATGAGTGATACCTTATTACCCTCAGCGGTGGCCGTTCTGTGGTGGTCATATTATGAGTGATACCTTATTACCCTCAGCGGTGGCCATATTTTGAGTGATACCCTTAGTGATACCTTATTACCCTCATTGGTGGCCGTTCTGTGGTGGTCATATTATGAGTGATACCTTATTATCCTCATTGGTGGCCGTTCTGTGGTGGTCATATTATGAGTGATACCTTATTACCCTTATTGGTGGCCGTTCTGTGGTGGTCATATTATGAGTGATACCTTATTACCCTCAGCGGTGGCCGTTCTGTGGTGGTCATATTATGAGTGATACCTTATTACCCTCAGCGGTGGCCGTTCTGTGGTGGTCATATTATGAGTGATACCTTATTACCCTCAGCGGTGGCCATATTTTGAGTGATACCCTTAGTGATACCTTATTACCCTCATTGGTGGCCGTTCTGTGGTGGTCATATTATGAGTGATACCTTATTATCCTCATTGGTGGCCGTTCTGTGGTGGTCATATTATGAGTGATACCTTATTATCCTCATTGGTGGCCGTTCTGTGGTGGTCATATTATGAGTGATACCTTATTACCCTCAGCGGTGGCCGTTCTGTGGTGGTCATATTATGAGTGATACCTTATTACCCTCAGCGGTGGCCGTTCTGTGGTGGTCATATTATGAGTGATACCTTATTACCCTCAGCGGTGGCCATATTTTGAGTGATACCCTTAGTGATACCTTATTACCCTCATTGGTGGCCGTTCTGTGGTGGTCATATTATGAGTGATACCTTATTATCCTCATTGGTGGCCGTTCTGTGGTGGTCATATTATGAGTGATACCTTATTATCCTCATTGGTGGCCGTTCTGTGGTGGTCATATTATGAGTGATACCTTATTATCCTCATTGGTGGCCGTTCTGTGGTGGTCATATTATGAGTGATACCTTATTACCCTCAGCGGTGGCCGTTCTGTGGTGGTCATATTATGAGTGATACCTTATTACCCTCAGCGGTGGCCGTTCTGTGGTGGTCATATTATGAGTGATACCTTATTACCCTCAGCGGTGGCCGTTCTGTGGTGGTCATATTATGAGTGATACCTTATTACCCTTATTGGTGGCCGTTCTGTGGTGGTCATATTATGAGTGATACCTTATTACCCTCAGCGGTGGCCGTTCTGTGGTGGTCATATTATGAGTGATACCTTATTACCCTCAGCGGTGGCCGTTCTGTGGTGGTCATATTATGAGTGATACCTTATTACCCTCAGCGGTGGCCATATTTTGAGTGATACCCTTAGTGATACCTTATTACCCTCATTGGTGGCCGTTCTGTGGTGGTCATATTATGAGTGATACCTTATTATCCTCATTGGTGGCCGTTCTGTGGTGGTCATATTATGAGTGATACCTTATTATCCTCATTGGTGGCCGTTCTGTGGTGGTCATATTATGAGTGATACCTTATTCGTAGAGTAGTTCCAATCATCTCCGCCAGCTTATAACAGGCGGACTATTCGAACTAGACAGTTGTATAAAAATACTTGTACGCTATTTGTTAACTAAAATTTTGACTTTCTTTTGGCGGGCGACCTCGGCGGCTGCTCAGTTCTCTTGCTCTGAAACGAAACGAAAATTTTACAATGAATTTAAAAATACAAACGATAGTCATCGAAACGATGGGGAAGAAAGGTTCTTGAGTGGAGACCACGAACTGGAACACGCAGCGTAGGGAGGCCTCCCACTAGATGGACCGACGACATAGTAAGAGTCGCTGGCATCCAGTGGATGCAAAAGGCAGGCTGGCGTTCAGCAGTGGACGTTTTCTGGCTGATGATGCTGATGACTCATCGAAACTTCTCTGAATGTAGCCTATGACACTCCAGACATAAAGAACTTACATCATAGCCTTAAATTCTAAAATTTGTCAAGCTGCTGTGTACAGGCAGCCCTAGCGCATGGACCTGCCGCGCGCAGTACCGGCGTAAAGGGGCGCCATTATACCTCATGCACTTTAAATCTATTTGCCTTTTTTTCGGTTTCAATAGCAGATTGGGAGGGGGGGAGGGACACACTTACGCCTCCCCCATCGATCTCCAAAAGGGTCGGTTGGAAGCGGCCTGCATTCAGCGTTTCCCTGCGGTCTCTTTTAGGTCGTCCGTCCATCTTGTGAGTGGACGTCCTACGCTGCGCTTACGGGTCCGCATCGTTTTTACATTAGAGCGAATACAAAAATACGTTTAAAAAAATACGTTTGTTGTATGGGGACCCCCTTTCGTTTTTACTTTTTGAGTTTTTTTTTTATTTGTATAGTTAATCCGCCGTAACGTTACATAATCTGTGAAAATTTCAACTGGCTATCTATTACGGTTCGAAAGATACAGCCATTAATAGGTAGGACAGACGGACAGACAGGCATCGTAAGCTTAGTAATAGGGCCCCGTTTTTAAACTTTGGGTACGGAACCCTAAAAAAAAATAGCTTACCTCTCTCGATCGTTTCGCGCGAGGTTCATCTTGCTTCTCCTTGTCTTCTTTATCCGTCTCAGACTTGTCATCAGATTTATCTTCCTTCTCCTTTCCGCTCTTCTCGCTATCTTTCGTGCTTTTCTCGCTATCTTTCGCGCTTTTCTCGCTCTCCTTTCCGCTGTCTTTCCCATTTTTATCGCCCTTGGCGTTGTTATTCGAGTTTTTATCTTCTTTGGAATGCCGTTTCTCCTTTTTGTCGGCGTCTTTTCCACTTTTTTCGCTGTCGTTTTCTTTTACGCTCTTCTCACCCTCGTTTTTCTCTTCTTTCGACCTCCTGTCCTTCTTTGAGCTTTTTTCCGATGATTTTTCCGATTCTTTTGCGGCCTTTTCCGGTTTTTGTTTGCTTTTTTCGCTCTCTTCGGGTGGATCCTGCGTCTCTTTCTCTGTTGTTTCGTTTGCGACGTCGTTCTCTGGTGCTTTTTCTGCTTCAGTCATTTCAGCATCCTCGTTTGGATCTGAAGCTGTGCTCTCTGGTTCATTTGGCTGGAAATTAATTAAGTCGATTATTGATAAGATAATAGGCATGATGACTAATATTTTTTTATTACCTCATAAAAAAGCTGATCATAAATAAAGCACATCAACAAAAACAAAGTTAAAATTAGTTCAAAAATAAATAAGTTATAAGCAGATATAAGCATTTAAATTTCATGCTAGACAGAGACCGCACTATACTGAGCCGTGACGTCACGGCTCAGGAGCGCCATACAAATGCTATACTAACACACGCTTTGCGAGAAAGGGATAGAACATCCCCTCTCTATCCCCACCTAAAACTTTAAATACTCATATCTCAGAGATTTATCAGCCAATTCAAATTATTTTTTCAGTATGTGGAATGTATTTACTTATATTCATCGCTAAGCCGGTTATTTGTACTAAATTAAACATTAGGACACATGCCTATTATAGTAGGTATAAACACTCATTTTTTTATGCCATAGGTGGCAAACAAGCAGACGTGCCGCCTGATGGTGAGCAGTCACCGTCGCCTATGGATACTTGTAACACCAGAGGCATCACAAATACGTTGCCGACCCTTTAAGAATCTACTAATTCGCCCTTTGAAGAACCCCATGTTGTAGCTTCTCGGAAACACCGGGGAAGGTAGCTCATTCCACATGTTGCAGGTATTAGGCAAGAAAGATCGTGTGAATCGCACAGTGTGCGATTTCCACTGATCTATGATGTGTGGATGAGCCTTCAGGCGGTGGCGGCTAGTGCGATGGTAAAACCGTGACGCCGGCATCAGATCAAACAGTTCTTCAGAACACTCGTTGTAAATGCGATAAAAGATACAGAGAGACCCAAAATATTAGTTCTGCTTAGATTTCACATTCCAATTCAATTCCACAAGTCCATTCAATTATTCTATGTCTGCAAGAATGTAAAAAAAATAAAAAAAATGTTGAATTGCGCGAGCGAGATAGAAGACACACGAAGCATATACTGTTAATTCAGGGAAATTAATATTGTCTGTGGAATGTGAAATGAAGGATATTTAAAATTACTTATGCTTAAAACACTGTTTTAAACTATCACGGTTGTTCACTAAAGTTATATGAAGTGATAAACTGGTGAGTGTGGTATGTGAAGTGATATCCCGTAAATAATCATATAACTTTACTTATGCTTTTGTATTAGATATTAATTTTAAATGGGCATTCAATTCCCTTATAGAGTCTATAATTCCTTATTACTCATGAATAACAACAAAGAAACCTGAACAGATAAAAAAAATACAATACAATACAAATTTATTTATTTCACATAAAAATCGGTCAGTGTGTGTTTGTGTGTGGGGATGTGTGTTGGATGGGTGTGTGTGTGTGTGTGTGTCGTGTGTATGCGTGTGTGTGGTGTGCATGTGTAGGTATAGCTGCGAACCGGTACGCGATGATTAAAAATAACTGAAATACTGCTTACGTCTTAGAAGCTTCCTGGAACTCAATCCGAGACACTCCCGTAGATTGTTGAATCTAAAACGTGACAAACTCCGGCAAGTGGTTGGGGATGTCACAGGTCATTGCCTTTTAAACAAACACCTTTTTAAAATTGGGGTTACTGACAGTCCCCTATGTAGAGGGTGTCTGGAGACTGAGGAAACGGCCGCACATTTGCTGCTGGAGTGCAGCAGCGTGGCAGAACAACGAAACACTATCCTCGGTTCACCGAGGACGCTCTGGGAAGCCCGTGCAGGCATAAGCGAGCTGCTGGCTTTCCTGGAGCAGACCGGGTGGCTGAATTAGCTGCAGCCGGGTGAAGCAAAATGGGCCAATGAATGGCCTAGTTGCGGAAAATGCCCGCTACACAACTGCTTACGTCTTACTTGACCGGCCCCTAAATAAAACATTAGTCAACTAGGCTATGTTTATCAAAAGACAAAACTCACAGGTTCCTTGCTCGATTCCTCCAAATCACCATCCTGAGTCTTCTCTTTCTCTCCTTCCGTACCGTTCCCCTCTTTCTGTGTTTCTTCTGCGTTTTCCGGTTTCTGTGGGTCGGCTTGATCCTGTGTGGAATCATCTTCCTTCTTGTTCCGGGTCCGTCTGGATTTGGACGGGGTGGAGGCTGCGGTGGGTTTTTTGGACTTGCCTGTAATATTGATTGATTGATTTACTCTTTATTGTTCACACCATTAAATTTGATACAGAGGACAAAAACTCTTAAAAACGTGTTTATTTTTTCAAAACACCTTAAAAAAAGACAAAATGAAATAAACAGAAAAACCAAAGTTTTACATGATAATATACATAACCTAGACTAGATAGTTGTGTAACAACTGGCGGCCTTATCGCTAAAAGCCATCTCTTCCAGGCAGGGTAATATGCAGCGTGTACAGTTAGATGACAGACATATTTCTTTTTGTTTTTACATTGGACTAGGCTAACGTGTGGGCAGGGCACATATCAGAGCAGATGGCCGATGGGGCCGAAAGGTTCTCGAATGGAGACCACGGACTGGTAAGTGGTGTGGACGTCCACACACAAGATGGACAGACGACCTAAAAGAGACCGCAGGGAAACGCTGGATGCAGGCCGCTTCCAACCGGTCCTTTTGGAGATCGATGGGGAGGCCTATGTCCAGCAGTGGACGTCCTATGGCTGAAATGATGAGGCTAACGTTTGACTACGATCTCGCCTGATGGGAAGCGATGATGCGGTCGAAGATGGAGCACGTTTTCCCAGTAATAACCTATTAACCCTAAACTTTCAACACTCCAATATTATAACGCTGCGGAAACAGACAAGGGCAAGGCGTTCCATTGTTTTGCTGCTCTTGTAACATGGCTTGAAAAGATAAACCTAAAAGTAAATATAGACAAAACCAAATTAATGCATTTTAGAAACTATAGACAAAAATCATTACAACTAAATATCCAAAACAGAGACAATAAAGTACAACTTGTCAACAATACAAATTTCTTGGGAGTAACATTGGATACCAACCTAAATTGGAAAGACCATGTACTAAAAGTAAATAGCAAACTGTCTCAGTATTGCTATGCTTTATCTGTTATTAAAAATGCCACCAGCAAAAGCATAGCAACAAACGCCTACTATGGAAACGTATATCCTCATTTAAGTTACGGAGTGATTTTTTGGGGTAACTCTGTAAATATACAATCAACTTTTGTTTTACAAAAACGATGTATTCGTGTCATTTATAACTTAAAAGATACTGACACATTGCGAACCATATTCAAAGAAAAAGGTTTCTTGACATTAGCTAGCATTTATAGTTTAGAAATTTGTCTATTCGTAAAGAATAATGAAAAATACTTTCATGAAATAAACTCGAGCCGTGCTGGCATCTTGCGATTAAAACAAAAATACAATGTTGGAGTACCCCAGGTTAACAATGCTATGTTCTCAAATGGTTCATTCTACAGTGCAATTAAAATATTCAATCATTTACCGCTGGAATTCAAGTTACTGGAAATAGCACAATTCAAGCGCAAGTTAAAAGCCTGGTTAATATTAAAAGTTTTCTATACAGTGAAAGAATATTTTAATGATTAATTGTAATATAATGTTGTAAATAAATGTAGTTGTAGATGCCTAATGTTCATAATTATTATATAATTTCTCAATTATACCTATTCTAAGCCCCATACCTTCTGTATTATAATCTTTTCTTTTTTATGTTGTAATGGAAACAATATAAATATAAATCTAGGCTAAGAAAATATTGTACGCCCGAAGAGGGTAGAACTGTGATACTCAATGATGTATTTGTAACAACTCATGTACCAGTTTTAAACAATAAAAGTTATTCTATTCTATTCTAATTAAAAAAGAGGAGGCAAAACGCTTGGTGCGAATAAATGGCATTTCAACCATGTAATGATGATGCTTTGCCGTTCGTCTGGAAGTCCGATGATGGAAAGGTGATGGGGGCACAAGTTGTTCAAGTTCCGTTGCACACTCTCTGTGGAAAATCCTATAAAATACCGACAAGCTTGCGACTTTACGGTGGCTATTCATATGATGAACATTTGTGTTTGTTCTATATCTGGTTGTTAACATCTATTTAAGTATGTATTTAAAACTATATATGTATGTATATCAGTCTCTGGCAGCCATTTCACAAGCTTTGCTTAGTTTGGGGTCAGATCTTCGACCGAAATAAAATGAATGGACGGGTCATAACCATTGAACTTGCTCAGTAAAAACGAGTCGAAACCATCGGACATATAGTTCAACACCTAATTATAACCATGTACAGTACATTTGTTACAAATAATAGATAGTGGTTTTATTGTTGTGTATTTACACTTCGGGAAAGCACACAAATGCATAATCTTGTAAGTTGTTTCGTTATCATATAACAATAGTCGCGTGTTGCACTTCCTACGGCTAGAGACCGACTGAAACGAAGTGAGCACCGGCGCTCATTTTGTAATCTTTAAAGATGTGCTCTTTCCGGGCCCGTCCATTCGTTTTTTTTTTGCGTAGAGTCTCACCATGTGTCTTCTTCTTGATTTGTTTATCCTCTTCTTCTTCCGGCGTGTCGGGGAGCGGCGGCACAGAGTTGTTCGCCTCCTCTATCGCAGCTTTCATCGTGTGCGCGTTCGGTTGGGACAACTCTGGAATAAGTGGTTTTATGAACAAAGACTAAATATGTAGTTTAAAGATGTCTTTTTTTTTATGGCACTACCTAATTTGCACCATACTTCACAAAATACAACACACGTTGAATTGCAGTTTACCAACATCCAGGGGGCTTAGTCCCAGATTTGATAGTATTCGAAAACTTTTTTCGTTTTCGTATTGTTCCATACATTGCTGGGCTGAAAGGTATTCGAAAACTTTTTTCGTATTAGAGTGAAGCAATCTATACCGCCGATTTTAGTTCCTCCGCGTTTCCGCTGGAGGCGCTTTACTAAAATGTATGGAACAATACGTAAACGAAAAAAGTTTTCGTTAATTATCAAATCTGGGACTAAGACCCCAGGCCAAGTTTTATCCATAAATTCTTCGTAATTATCTCGCAAATTTTATTAATACAAAAAATAAACAACCATTTGACAGCAAAACTAGCACGAAACTCAGCGCACAAGATGGCTGACATGGCACTTACCTACAGCTGTCACTACGGTACGTATAGAAAAATGCAGCGCCTCCTGTGGATTTTTGTTACAAATAAAATATTGTCTATTGTCTATATTTTTTCTAGCTCGATGGCTACACCGCACAGACGTTGATATGTTTCCGGGCATGTTATGACTCACCGAGGGGTTCATGCACCAGTTCCAGCAGCTCCCCTGCGTTCCAGTTAGCCGTCACTTTCTTGAAAGTGAGAACGCGTTCCGAGAAGTACTCCCAGAACGACAGACCTTCAGGAGTTAGGAAGTGTTCCTGTGGAATAAACATAATTTTACTACCAGAGGATCGGGGTATGTCCTAAAACTGCAACCAGAACCACCGGAGGATGGGCAGCAGCGTCCTATTAGTACACGGTGAACGTACTGGGATCCCCAAGCCACCTGCCAAGCGTGGGGATTGTGGCAACACTTCTCTCTAAGAGGGAGGCGAATTTTGGCGCCAACGTGGAAAAAAACATGTCGGCTCGTTGGATTACTTTCCTAAACTTGTGTATTTTCGAGTGTTTATGTGTACTAAATGGTGAATTATTATTCATTAAGTGCTCGTAAACGTGCTCAAGTGTGGGCAAGTGATATAACGAGGTGAAACGTGTCTTTTCGTGTTGTTTCCAAAACTCCATAGGAGCCTCTTGTAAAGTCTCCACCACTTTACAGGGGCATGAGTTTGACTTGACCGTGACTTACTTAGCTTGAGTTTGACTTGACCGTGACTTACTTAGCTTGACTCTGACTGTGACTATGACTTGTTTGACGCTATTAAGACTAGGTAAACTGTTTAAGATTACGACTAAAGGACATTGAATCCACGGTCATGGAAATTTTACCAAAAAAAAAAAGAGGGAGGCCTTTGTTCAGCAGTGGGCGTTTACTGACGTCCGACGTTGCTTAACTTGGTGGTGAACAGAAATTCGTCACCGACTCGCACTTGGCCATTATTTATTGTTATACTTTAGAGTGTGTACTATAATCATTCCAAGTTTGACGCTTGCACATATTACCGTTTATACATAAGAGCTAATACAAAAATACGTAAAATAAACATTTATTGTATGAAGACTCCCCTTTAGTTTTTACTTTTAGACTTCTTTTTCAGTTAATCCGCCGTAACATTACATATTCTGTGAAAATTTAAACTGGCTGTCTATTACGGTTCGAATACGGTGACGTACAGACAGACAGCGTAGGCTTAGTAATAGGGCCCCATTTACACCCTTTAGGTACGGATCCCTGTAAAGGTAATTAACACAATATGTAACGATGAAAACTAAATCAGCTGATCCTTAGAAAAGGGTCATTCGCTGGTCAAACAGCTGATCAGCAGAGCTGGTAAGCCGTGGTAGCCTATTTAAGACCGCTAGACTTGAAAGCATGAGGTCGTGGGTTCAAACCCCGGGCCCGTACCAATGAGCTCTTTGGAGTTTATGTACGGATTTTCATACCACTGGCTTTTTGGTGAAGGAAAAACATCGTGAGGAAACCTGCATACGTACGGAGTACGGAGTAGAAATTCAATGGCGTATGTGAATCCAACCCGCACTGGGCCAGCGTGGTGGATATGGCCCAATCACCCTTTCGGGGGTAGGCTTAAAGTCCAGCAGTGGACTGTTAAAAGGCTGGTTTATGATTTATCAGCAGATATCTTTTTTGAGTTCTCATAATGACGTCAATGACCTCCTTTCTTTTTAGTACCCACCCGTACCGAAACGGGGTGGTAGCATTCCACATACCTTCATGGTCTTGTAGAGCGCGTCAGCCTTCTTCCTGATGGTGTGCGCTTGTTTGCTGAAGTGCAGAGCGTCCGACTCGCTGAGGTCCCACGAGGGCGTGTTCCCCACGTACGCACGCATGCGCTTCACTGTCTCCAGGCATGTTGGATGTTTGAGGAGCATTAGTGGCTTTACTTCTAGACCTGGAACGATGTTCATCATATTTAAATGCTATAGACCAGGATTAGAACCTGGACAACGATCAAGTGAACGCCAAGTACAGATTCGGTCGTGCATTAGGTCGGAGTACTTTGGGATGGATCAGCTAAGTACCAACTTGGGGCATTAGAGTCTATTGAGAAACGTGCTAACTGGCTCATCAGCAACGAATCTCTAGTTCAGACTAAGTACCTTGAACCGTATGAAGTACCTTAATTCCACTTTTATTAAGCAAACTGCTAGTCTGTGGAATGCGCTGCCTGAATGGGTGTTCCCCGATAGTTACAATCTGGGTGTCTTCAAATCACGAGTGAATCGGTTTCTTCTAGGCATGCGTGCTCCATCGTAGACCGCATCATCGCTTAACATCAGGCGAGATGGCGGTCAAATGCAAGCCAATTAATAAAAAAAACAAATAGAATGTCCTAAAGTATTCACCACTTCCTTTCTATAGAGTCCAAAGCCCTACTTTCGGCTTAGTACAGGCTATATGCGTAACCCTGTATAATATTTAAATAGAACATCACTACAGTGACGCCAAAGCCTCAAGCTGGCTTTTGCTGACTGGGTGTCTTCAAATCACGAGTGAATCGGTTTCTTCTAGGCATGTGTGCTCCATCATAGACCGCACCATCGCTTAACATCAGGCAAGTTGGAGGTCAAGCGCAAGCCTATTATTTAAAAAAAGGATAACATACCCAGCAGCTCGTCAAGTAGTTTCAGACAGAGCTCGGTGTCAGCCTTCTCCAGGCACAGGCAGGTCTTGATCTTGGCATCCAGTTCTATCAGCTTCATCTCCGTCTTGAGGAAGTTCACGCGGGACTTCTTCTCCTCTGGAAGGAAATAGTTATTTGCTGTACTGGGCTCCAAAGTTTAGTGCCAGCCTGCTATCCAGAGCAAGCGAACTATTCTGAGATTGAACTGCTGTGCAAGTACCATTCTTTATCGATCGTCAAACTTGACAGTTGAGATCGACAAATTCGATAAAATGCCATTTGATCAGTCATCATCATCATTTCAGCCACAGGACGTCCACTGCTGGACATAGGCCTCCCCCATCGTTCTCCAAAAGGGCCGGTTAGAAGCGGCCTGCATCCAGCGTTTCCCTGCGGTCTCTTTTAGGTTGCCTGTCCATCTTGTGGGTGGACATCCTACGTCCTTTTGGTAGAATATGTAATGTTACAGCGGATTAACTAAGATATAATAAAAAAGTCTAAAAGTAAAATCGAAAGGGTCACAACCCTAAAAAAAGGTTCAAAGATATGACATTCACCAACATGCACTGGGCCAGCATGGTGGATTAGGGCCCATCCTTTCTGAGAGGTCTGTGTCCCAGCAGTGGGAACAGGATAGGCTGAAATGATGCTGATCTGCCATCTGATAAGTTGTGATCATAATGGATTATGCATACTGACCAGTTTCTCTCTCCTTATCAAGCGTGGCCTTCTCCTCGTCCGTGAGGTTGAGCTCCATCACGAGCTGTCCAGCCACCGACTGCGGATTGATGTGCTCCCTCTCTGTGCACACCAAACATATTGCAGTACTGACTCGGTCCGATAACTTTACATGGGGCTACATGGCATGGTGGAAGCTTAAAGGGATTATTAACGTCTGACCCCACAAACCAGGTGGTGGTAAACGGTATCAACTAAGGATACTGTCCATACTATACGGTATAGATTGCTTGACTCTAATACGAAAAAAGTTTTCGAATACCTTTCAGCCCAGCAATGTATGGAACAATACGAAAACGAAAAAAGTTTTCGAAAACTATCAAAACTTGTACTAACGGTACTGGGCGTGATGTTGTCTTTTTCAGTACTTTGGTAATTAACAATTTATGTGGTGGTATGGAATGGAACCCTTAGTTCGCGAGCCCGACTCGCACTTTGCCGGTTTATTAAGTACTTAGTATTATGCCCGGACCGGGTGTATGGGAAACGCTTCCGAAGCCAAAACGCTATTATTATAATATCTAAACATAATCGAATACAAATATACATTTGCCTTATATGTACCTTGTTGTTTTAGTGGTTTAGAAAAAAAAAAATTTCAACGATTAGCTTCGACAAACATAAAATGAATGGACGGGCCATAACCGTTGAACTTGCTCAGTAAAAACGAGTCAAAACCGTCGGACATATACTTCAACACCTAATTATAACTACGTACATTACATTTGATACAAAAAATAGATAGTGGTTTAATTGTTGTGTATTTACACTTCGGGAAAGCACACGAAGGCATAATTTTGTCAGATGTTTCGTTATCATGCAACAATAGACTCGTGTTGCACTTCCTACGGCTAGGACCGACTGAAACGAAGTGAGAGCCGGCGCTCATTTTGTAATCTTCAAGAACGCGCTCCTTCTGGGCCCGTCCATTCATTTTATTTTGATCGAAGACCATTAGGAGGAAAAGCAGTCTTCTAAGTTACCTAATTGAACTTTGAGCGTGAGTGCATTTCTAGCGGCTTGCTTGTCCCACTGCAGCCTCACTGCCTCATTCTTGAAGGACTTCGGCCGCGACTGGAACACCCGTATGCCTGCGTATGCGCCGTTCGGCAGATACGCGATAAGTATGTTCTCTTTTTCTTCCTCCGCTGTCGGGTAAAATAATTATTGTGAAATAGACAAATGGAAGACAGACTATGGACAGACTTGAGATTGACGTCCTATGGCTGAAATCAATGGACCTGGGTTTATCCTAAAACTGCGACCAGAACCACCAGAGTATGTGCAGCAGCGTCCTACACGGTGAACACGGTCGTACACGGTGAACGTACTGCGATCCCCAAACCAAGCCAAGCATGGAGATTATGGCAACTCTCCTCTCTGAGGGAGGCCGATGACTTTTGGCGCCAACGTGGAAAAAACTTGACGGCTCGTTGTATTATTTTCTTAAACTTGTGTATTTTGGAGTGTAATTATGGTGGACTATTATTTATTAAGTGCTCGTGAACGTGCTCGAGTGTGGGTAAGTGATATAAAGAGGTGAAACATGTCTTTACGTGTTGTTTCCAAAACTCCATAGAAGCCCATTGTAAAGCCTCCACCACTTTACGGGGCATGAGTTTAACTTGTCCGTGACTTTGCTTGAGTATGACTTGATTGACACTATGTAAACTTTTTTAAATGTTACGATTGAAGAACTTTGTATCAAAGGTCATGAAAAATATTAACAAAAAAAGAGGGAAGACTGGACTTTGTTCAGCAATGGACATTTACTGGCTGATGATGACGAGTGATGTGAGACGAATAGTATGACCCAGTGGAAAGTTAACGCCTACGGAAATATGAAATTGTATGGAAATGACATTGACAATGACATTAGCTTGATAGATATTCTCTCAAGCTAATGTCATCTCTACATAGTATATTTAAAGCCGCTTTCCGCGTGTCTGTCTGTGTGTATGGCCGCTTACTTCTCCTCAACCACGCAACGGATTTTAATGCGGTTTTCACCATCAGTTAGATACATTTTCAAGGAAGGTTTATGTTTATATAGTATAACTAGCGACCCGCCCCGGCTTCGCACGTAGATTACACCCGTGCGAAGCCGGGCGGGCGGGTCGCTAGTTTTCATACAATTTCATAATTCCGTAGGCGTTAACGCTAACAGAAAGTGGCTCTTGTCTAACCCCCTAGGTCCCGGGAGCGTTTTCCGATCAGGCAAATGTGTGTATTGAATTAAAATATTAGCTCTGCCCGAATTCAGCTCGAATACAAGGTGTTGTCTAAAATTTGAAATATGCATAGAAGAAGGGAATATGATTTAAAAAAAATCAAATAATCATCAACAATTTATTTTATATAAAAAAAATAACTATTACATATTAAAATCACTTTTCTTTTTGTTTTATACGACAATTTTCATTAGGATACATTTCTAAAATTTTAGAGTATGTAGCATTCACGTCTACATCAAACTCTTCCAGACAACCATTGTTCTTTACATATTCGCTGTATTTCATATTGAAGCCCATATCTCCGTACTCCAAAGACATAGCTATGGGTTTAGAGCTTTTACTAGAAACATAGTCTTTGAAGATATTTAGGAAGCCATCTTGATCTGGTATTTTGGGTTTGAAATTTATATTTTCATTGCTATTGTAGTCTAAGTTCTTGTATACTTTCAGTGAAGCGATCGAGCAAACCGATTCGTGTCGACTCAAGAATTTGATGCCATGCTCTGATTTTTGGGACGTATTGATCAATTCTTGAGATTGGCTAGGATATTCTTGAGATTGGCTAGGATATTCTTGAGATTGGCTAGGACATTCTTGAGACTGGCTGAGTAATTCTGATGGAAATTCAGCATCGTTGAGTACGTTCAGAGATCCGAATATAATTCTGCCGATTGACTCGTTACGCTTTGTTAGAGTTTGTTTTATTTGAGTCTGATTAATGTCTTGAGAATGACTGTAAGTAAAATTTTCGAAACCAAATGTTTGTTTAAAAGAAGGCAAGGTATTCTTGTTAACGCTTTCAGTTTTTTTCACTTGAACAGGCTCGTTCGTAACGTGTGTGTTTTGAGACTTCGTTGGTGGAACAAATTTTTTAGGCTTCATTGTTGTTTTGGCTTTATTCTTTTGTAATGTTTGTTTGCCGAATGTTGGTACTATTTTCATGGGAACGTCTTGGTTGGTATGGTTTTGTTGGTCACACTTCTGTTCATCTGTTTTGGAGTCTGAAATCACATTGTTATTGTAAAAGCGAAAACTAATGTTTGCCACTTTTTTCATGAGCGTTTAAAAGTATTGTGATATTAGGCAAGGAAATTAGTATGTAATTATTTTGGTCCCAGAAAAACATAGGAAACTAGATTATTGTGGGTAAAAAAAACCCAGCGCAATTAATCCTGGGAAAAATCTTTTTCAACGTAGGAACAAAGTTTATATTTGTACTTAGGTACTTTATTTTTATTTAATAATAGTGCGCTTGATCGCCATCTCGCCTGATGTTAAGCGATGATGCGGTCTATGGTAGAGCACACTTGCCTAGAAGAAACCGATTCACTCGTGATTTGAAGACACCCAGATTGTAACTATCGGGGAACACCCATTCAGGCAGCGCATTCCACAGACTAGCAGTTCGCACAATAAATGTGGAATCAAAATCGTACGGGTTTTTGGAATAACAACCATGAAGCAGTGTCACCTTTTCGTGCCCACTCTGGCAGTCTGATAGAAAAATGTGCAGGAGTGAATCAGACCATGCAGATCCGATGCACACTCTCCGAAATGTATCCGATAAAAAACCGATAGACTAGCAACTTTACGCCGATGCTCATGACTAAGAAGCTTGGTGAGAACCAGGGATTCGTTGCTGATCAGTTTCTAAACACGTTTCTCTATAGACTCCAATTCCCCAAGCTGGTACTTAGCTGAGCCATCCCAAAGGTGAGATGAAGACATGGTATAAGAAAGCACCCGAGTTGGTGCCATTTTTATACTTTTCATAGAAACATACTAGGAGAATAGACGAAACCTAAGATATTTTTTCTTTGGTACTAATAAAAAAAAAATATGAAACTTGGTAAGTATATTTAAATTGGAAATACAATATTCTACAATGAACTAAATTTTAAAATTTAAATACACAATAACATCGATTCTGATGCACTCTAAACTAAACTAAATTTGACAGCTCTATAATTGTCGCCATCCTTCTCTCACATATTCAAATGAAAAGAGAGGCAGATAATTTTAGTCCTGTCAGATTGGTTTAGTTTAGTGAGTGGTATGATAGAATATCCAAAATACCTCAGTGCCTTAAGACGAAAGTCTTCGACCAGTGTGTGTTACCAGTGATGACATACGGCACTGAAACGTGGTCTCTCACTATGGGCCTCATAAGCAAGCTCAAAGTCGCACAACGAGCTATGGAGAGGGCTATGCTCGGGGTTTCTGTACGAGGTCTAATCCGAAATGAGGAGATCCGTAGACGAACGAAAGTCACCGACATAGCCCACCGGATTAGCAAGTTGAAATGGCAGTGGGCAGGGCACATATCACGCAGAACAGATGGCCGATGGGGCCGAAAGGTTCTGGAATGGAGACCACGGACCGGTAAGCGCAGCGTAGGACGTCCACCCACAAGATGGACAGACAACCTAAAAGAGACCGCAGGGAAACGCTGGATGCAGGCCGCTTCCAACCGGGCCTTTTGGAGATCGATGGGGGAGGCCTATGTCCAGCAGTGGACGTCCTACGGCTGAAATGATGATGATGATGATGATGATGACAGAATCGACGCCATTGTGTTTGACATCAAAAAAGTTAATATATCAGAAGTTAGTTAAGTTATCATACTTATTAGAATATATTTTGTATTACCGTTTTAATTGTAATTAGAGTTTTCATCGAAATTACACGATTGAATTCTGTAAATTTTTACTAGTAAATATGTATGAAAAGCATTAAAATAATTTGACCTCCAGGCCCGTCTAGAAACCTTTTTTGTATTTATTTACTATTTAGATTCGTTTTCTCACTTTGTCAAACAAAACTATAACAGCTAAAATCGATTCATGTAATTTTGCACTTTCTATTATTGGAATAAGTAGCTACTTCATGTTTTAATTTAAATAAATTAGTACAATAAACTCGTATTTAAGGGGTTTAGAGTCTAAAAAGCCAAAAAACAATGTTTAAAAACTACTTTACCGTCATTGTTTTTCACAGACACGCTTGCTTCAAAATCCTGTTGATACTGCGTCACATAGTTATTCGTCGCAAAATTTATGTACTGGTTCGAAATATTATCATCACCGAATGTAAATACGTCAATTTTTTGCGTTATTTCGTCCATTTTACACTTTTTCTGCTCACAACTTTACTTCAATGATTTTATTTCAATGAATTTAATTAAATTACAGTTAACTTTTTTTATTTTAAATCTTTCCATCTGTCAGTTTTTCGCGGCAACCTTGCGCGGGAAACATTTTTATTTTTTTTGGCTTATCGAGTGACTTGCTTTCAACAATAGATATTAAAAACCTGTTTTTTTGTTTTCATTTTGACTCCACACAGTAATTACATTACAGTTAACTTTTTTATTTTAAATCTTTCCATCTGTCAATTTTTCGCGGCAACCTTGCGCGGGAAACACAGATCTACTACCTATAGATTTTCAATGAGCGTGGCTAGCTCAGTGCCTCTCGCTTCAACAAGGTGTGTTGCCACATTAAAATGATTTGCTATAAGTTAGGGTAATTTACCTACTATGATGGGTAGTGAATCTTCAATGAGTAATTTTGGAAACAATACTAACTTTTAAATATTTCTATTTTATACACTATCTGCTGCAACCCGCGGTGCTACCTGCAATTTTCTGGGAAGAAAAGTACGTTGTCTGTCTTCATGACACACCCTATCGTCCTGACAAATTTTGTTAAGGTTGACTTAGCCGTTTCCTCGTAAAAACCAGACAGAAAGGTACTTTCGTTTTTATTATAATTATTTGTTAGGATTAGAATATAGTACTAGAAAAAAGGTTGTGAAGTAACCATAGCATGATGGCTGGGCACTTTGTAGTGCTTAGCTTGCCTAACTACAACCTTCAAGATGTAGGTAAGTAGGAAGTACCTTACAGTGTGTTATAATAATAACTAGCTGGTGCCCGCGACTTCGTCTGCATGGTGTTAAAAATAAAATAAAAAATATCCTAAGTAAAAAAGATGGAAGGATAATCTGAAAAATAGTAAGCAACAAAACAAATTAATAAATTAAGATACAAATCTGTCCATACAAATCTCATGGCTTTAAATAATTAATTTTTCCCTTTCTGATATTGGATTCGGCATTGAAATGATTCGAACAAATTCTAGCATGTTTTGATGGCACCCAATTTTCACGACCAGTAGGACTGATCCATTTTATTCGTAAGCCAGGATCGGTTGGAAACCTGCAGAACGAATAATTTATGTTAATTGTGGTGGGTAATTTCATTTATAAACTGGTAACATTTATTGTTATTCTTCTAAGTAATTTTTTTGATAAAACACAGGAAAAGACCACTAATAGACCTAAAAACTGACTAATTATGAATAAAATATTTGCGAATTGATATCCTGAATTTATTTATGTGATCGTTACAAGCTTTATATGTTTACTTACGTGTGAAATGATATTTCATCGTATTTTCGCTCACTGCGCTTCTTGCAGCCCAAAATGCTACAACCAACCATTGTAAAATATCTTTTACAATTATTTCTCAGAGGAAACACGCATTTATCACATTTAATCACCAAAAAAGGCAATAAGTATAATTCAGACCCGTTTTGTTTGTCACTGATTATTACAGATTTTGACACTTGAGGTACCAAAAACAGGTCACGCCGATAAGGACAACAAAATCTATTTATGTCCTTTTCGTACTTGTGCTGAGCCATATCAAGTTGTCTCTTTCACTAAAATATATTGCCGATCTGGTTGTGTATATCTGTGGCGGGAAACAATTTGTTTTTTTTTTGCCTTATCGAGTGACTTGCATTCAACCAATAGAAATTAAAAACAATTTTTTGTTTTCGTTTTGACTCCACACAGTTAGTGTATTTAGTCAAGATTATATTTCTCGATTAACCGTTTGAAATAGTAAACATTAATTACTGGAGAAATGTATAATAAGGTGTGTTACTGATAAATAGCTTTACATGATAATGTAAAGAATAATCATCGATTTCCGCAAACACCTTGATTATTTATAATTACCCGGCCTACCTACAAGGGCAAAACAACTGTTTGAAAGTTGAATTTCCATTTTATTTTAATTTATTAATGAGCACCAACATGATGGCCACAACATTTAAGGCCATACTGCTCCGTTTTACGTATTTTACTGTCATAAGTATTCGGGACATTTTTGCACACACGGTCATCTGACCCCAAACTAAGCAAAGCTTGCAGCAACACGCAGCAACAGAGCAACGGATCGACCTGATTTTTTGCATGGTTCAAGGGCCGGAGAGTGACATAGGCTTTTCATCATCATCATCACCATTTTTCATCACTACGCGGGTGAAACCGCGGGGCGCAGCTAGTATTAATATAAGGCGACATGTTGTTTTTTTTTTACATTGGCGCCAAAACTTCAGAGTTTAATATTGTGCTAGAATCTAGATTTTTTTTGCTTACTTTTTTCATGACCATGGATACAAAACCCTTCAGTCGTAATATTAAACAAGTTTATATAGTATTAAATAGCGTCAACAAGTCAGAGTAAAAAGTCACGGTAAAATCAATCTCATGCCCCAGTAAAGTGGTGGAGGCTTTACAAGAGGCTTCTATGGAGTTTCGGAAACAACACGTAAAGACATGTTTCACCTCGTTATATCACTTACCCACACTCGAGCACTTAATAAATAATAATCCAGTGTTTTTTTTTAAATCGCGGAGAAGTCCCCCTTTGACCACCAACTCGCCTGTTGGTAAGCGACGATGTGGTCGAAGATGAAGCACGCAGACTCAGAAGATGCCTATTCACTCTGGCCTTGAAAAGGCCCAGGTTATATCTCTCAGGAAACAAGGAAGCTGGCAGGTCTTATTCTTATTTGAATATATGATTAAATTTAAAAAAATGCTTCTTACCTGCAGCTGGTTCAAATGGTTTTTTCAGTCCTTCTAGCTCCGACTGAAAAATGAAATATTTGTATATTTTTTTTAATATACAGAGTAGACGCTACAGATAAGAGAGACAGATTTAGACACTAGAGATGCAGATAAATTAAATTTATTTTAGAATCCAAATGTTATTACAACCAAAGAAGATAGACTAAGAGGAAATACAATAGCGGAACATTAGAGCGTAGCTCCGAAATTTGCCTAAAAACGGTACAAACTTAGATGGCGCCGTAATTTGAGCGTGATATAGGTTGTCTCGAACTTCCGTAAGCGCTGCAGTCAGATAATGTACGAAAGGGTTCCACAAATTACCGTAGCGCTAGTATCGCAGTCAAGTTTCGCAACATTTCAAGAGAAGCGCAACCCATACCAATAGATGGCGCCTTTCTTTATTTCTTTATTCCCTTGACTTACTTTACTCTACTCATAAACTGAACCAAAAGACACAGCGTAGGAAGCCTCCCACTAGATGGACCGACAACATCGTGAGAGTCGCTGGCATCCAGTGCATGCAGATGGCAGGCTGTCGTTCAGTGTGGAGGTTAAACGGGGAGGCCTATGTTCAGCAGTGGACGTCTTCTGGCTGATGATGATGATATAATTTAAGTTATATTTATATTTGTTGTAACTATCTAGGTTATATATATTTTGTAAAACTTTAGTCCTTTTGTTTATTTTCTTTTTGTCTTTTATAAGGTGTTTTTGAGGCACGCCTACGTACCATTCGTTCCAACCTGGCGGATGACTGGTAGAAAATTTTAAGCATTAAGTCCTCCATTTGCAAATGTCTACATAATTTGTAAGTGTGCAATAAAGTATTAAATAAATAAATATATAGTATACCTGTTTAACAACATTGTACTGTGTGAAAGTCTTTTCGGTCTTTCCCTCCTTTTCTTTCGGAGGATCTGCTGGCTTCTCTTTCTCTCCCACGGGGGAGGTGCGACGCCTTTTGGGCGCCGGCGAAGGCGTCGGCAACGTCGCGTTGTCCTCAGTTTGTTCGTCTGCATATCTGAAATAAGTTAACGTGAGCCTAGTACGAAGTAAAAAAAAAAAATACTGGGTTCTGGAGTGGAGACCACGAACCGGAAGACGCAGCGTAGGTAGGCCTCCCACTAGATGGACCGACGACATCATGATGGTGACTTTCAGATTGGTCCCAAAGAATTTTCTTCAAAATCGGTTCAGTAGAAAACATGTCATCCAAGTGAACTAAATTGCGTAGACATAAACAATGCATGTCAGTCACAATCGCAAATATGGTTCAATTCTCAAAATCCATATTTCGGCGGCGACTGTTTAATGTATGGATTACTGCGTACCAACATATTTTAATTTTAAATATGCTTGTTTCATGGAATCCAATAAAAAACAACTCTGCATAGGAGGAAAATGTCATCATCATCATCATCATCATCATCATAATCAGCCTTTTAACAGTCCACTGCTGGACTTTTAGCCTACCCCCGAAAGGGTGATTGGGCCATACCCACCACGCTGGCACAGTGCGGGTTGGTGGATTCTCATACGCCATTGAATTCCTTCTCATGTTTTCCTTCACCGAAATGCCAGTGGTATGAAATGCCGTACATAAGCTCCTCCATTGGTACGGGCCCGGGGTTAGAACCCGCGACCTCACGCTTTCAAGTCTAGCGGTCTCCCAAAATAGGCTACCATGGCTGTTAAGAAGATCCCTCTTAACTTAAAAGAAATACAATATTTTTCTCGCTAAGGTGAAATGAAAAGTGTGCTTCGCTCGGCTGCAAAGTTATTCTGCGACTCGTACTTTTGAAAGCCTCGCTACGCTCAGGATTCTATATTTCAATTCTAGACTCATTCGCTTGCTCAAGTTTCAATATAAGTACTCGCGCCTAAAAACAACTTTGCAGCCTTGCATAACAAATAACACTTTTTTTTTATATTCGGCACATTTTTGCACACACGGTCATCTGACCCCAAACTAAGCAAAGCTTGTGATATGGCTGCCAGAGACTGATATACATACATATGTAGTTTTAAATACATACTTAAATAGATATTAACAACCAGATATAGAACAAACACAAATGTGCAGAAATGTTTGTCTCAGATGGGATACGACGTCCTAGGTGGGAATCGAACCCACGCCCCCAAGCGCAGAAGGCAGGTTCACTACCAACTGGGCCAACGGGCCATTGTTCGTCTCACCTCTTTGGTCGTATTTTCCTGCCGCTCCTACTGACCAACTCTTCGTCAATCTTGTCTTCGTCTTTTTCTTTGTCCTTCTCTTTCTCTTTGGGCTCGTCCTTCTTGGCCTTCCCGCGCGGAGTCTTGGCCGGTTTGGGCGTCTCTTTGGCCTTGGCCTCGGATTTGGCCTTCCTGCCTTTTGACGGCGTCTGCGAAATCAATATTATAACCTTAGAATAACTACACAAAGAAACCAAGTACATTCGCAAAGTTTAAGCCATTCAAATGGTGTCAAATATGGCTCCAAAAAATATATAAAATTTAACTATGACAATTTGCGCGGTGAAATCGTACCACAACAAATCAGAAAAGCAGCATAAGAGTTATGGTGTGACATTCCACAGGTCATCCATTAATTTTCTTGCTTAAATCGTTTAAAATACCAATCGAAACGTAAGCTACAAAGCGAATTTGTAGCTTACGTTTTGAGAAGGCGTTGTTTGGAAACCTACCTTCTCTGAGTAGTTATTCTAAGATTATAACTTACTAGCGACCCGCCCGCCCGGCTTCGCACGGGTGTAATTTACGTGCGGAGCCGGGGCGGGTCACTTGTTATAAATATAAACGTTCCGTGAAAATGTATCTAACTGATGGTGAAAACCGCATCAAAATCCGTTGCGTGGTTTAGGAGTTAGCGGCCATACAGACAGACAAAGTGTAAGTGTAGTATAGTAGAGAAGAAATGCCAAAATTATATTTTATTCAACACTTTTCTTTCTCTTTGACCAATATGAATATTGTGTAAAAACATAAAAAAAAAATTAAAAAAAATATGCCACTACAATGAAAAATATTATTTACATAGATTTGACATGACAGGACTATTGAAGAACATTTAAAAGAAAAGGAAAAAAAACACCAAAAAAATATATATGCTACTACAATGAAAAAATTTAATATTTTTACATAGGTTTTGTTGCGAGATATGTTTTGTTTGTATTAGTATACCCGTGTAATAAAATAGGTAATGAATGAAACCTGCCCGATTTATTGAAATTAGTTTGAGATAAATGTTAGTGGCATTACTTATTTTATTTTATTTATTTATATTTATTTTATTTATTTAACAAAATCCACAGCCCTTTAAAAACAAAACAATAAACTACTAACTTAACTTACGGCCAATAATGGATTTACATTATATTACTAATATAATAAATACCTACAGTCGTATACTATAATAAATTTATGTGTACATGTGTGTGGCTATGTGTGCGTGTGTAGGAGGCGGAGTATGTGGGGTGATAGTGTGCATGAGGGTGTGTTTGTGTGTGTGTGTGTGTGTGTCTTATCCGTTTTTATTGAGAGAAATGTTAGCGGAATTATCCGTTTATATTGAGATAAATGTTAGTGGCATTACTTATCCGTTATATTCAGATAAAAGTTAGTGGAATTACTTATCTGTTTTATTTATGTAAAGGTTAGTGGACTCAATTATCTGTTTTTAGTGAGATAAATGTTAGTGGATTATCCGTTTTTAGTAAGATAAATGTTAGTGGGATTACTTGTCCATGTATATTAAGATAAAATGTGTTAGTGGAATTACTGATCCGTTTTATTGATATAAAGATTAGTGGAATCACTTATCTGTTTTTAGTGAGATAAATGTTAGTGGATTATCCGTTTTAGTAAGATAAATGTTAGTGGGATTACTTGTCCGTGTATATTAAGATGAAATATGTTAGTGGAATTACTTATCCATTTTTATTATCAATAAATAATTTGATTTTGAAACGTAGATTGGTTTACCTTTCCTTCGTCAATAACTAAAGGTGCGGCGTCATCTGAGTCTTCCACGGCGGCATCAGTTTGAGTTGTGTTTGGCTACAATATAGAAAATATTCAATAATTACTTACAGAAATATTTTTTTTATTTCATGGCAACATTACAGGTTCCTGAGAGGAGTACTGAGACGTGGTCCTTAACTGTTGGCCTTGTGGAAAAACTCACGAGTCACACAGCGGGCAATGGAGAGAGCTATGCTCGGAGTTTCTTTGCACGATAGAATCCGGAACGTGCATATTCATAAAAGAACCAGTCACCAACATAGCTGTTAAAATTTGCAAGCTGCCGTGGCAATGGGCAGGCCACATTGCTCGGAGCATCGATAACCGATGGAAAAGAAAGATTCTTAAGTAGAGACCATGAACCGGAAGACTCAAAATTGCATCCAGTGGATGCAAAAGGCAGGCTGTCGTTCAGTGTGGAGGTTAAAGGGGGAGGCCTATGTTCAGCAGTTGACGTCTTCTGGCTGATGATGATGATGATTACAGGCTACATGAGGAGTTGTAGGGAATCCCCTGTTTGAAAATCATAAAACTTAGTTTTATTTCATGACTGTGTTCCGTTGCTTTAATATAACAAAGATATCTCATAAAGACTAAAAACATAGGCTTGAGATGCAAAAAATACCGATTTTGTGCGAAAATACAGAATTCACGCCTAATCCATATGGCAACACTGCCATTCAGCCTCGTGCTAATAAGGTAGGAACATGAAGACAGTATATCAACGTATTTTAGTAAATGTATGTCCTCTCGGCAAATCAAACACATAACTTCAAGTGTTTCTTTTGGCTATGGACGCATTCAATATTCGGATTGTCAAGACACACAATTTTGCTAAATAATTGTGTGTAACCTTTACGATCCAAGATAAATTCACTTATATTGACTTCAGTAACCTACCCAGTGACCATCCCTGAACTAAGAGGAATCTATTCACACCTCATTTACCGTCAACAGTTATATCTAGGGATGTAACGATGCATAATTTTGTCGATACGATACCGATTAATGTAGTAAATAAACGGCAATACCAATATCGGTGGCTTAGTAGAAGCAAAAAAAAAAAAAAACAAATAGATAATGAATAATTTACTTTATTATGCATTAAAGTTACCTATATTTATCAGACTGAACCTTGAGAAGGTTGAAAACCAAAACGTCAAAACAAAATTCAAAGAAAACATTTATTTATATGAAATAATCAAGAATTGTATCTAGCAAATCATAGAAGTGGTAAACTTGCTAGCCGGCGGCGCCACGTCAGGGGGGTTAGACAAGACCCACTTTCTGTTAGCGTTAACGCCTGCGGACAGATGAAATCGTATGAAAATGACATTAGCTTGAGATAACATCTCTCAAGCTAATGTCATTGTCAATGTCATTTTCATACAATTTCATCTTTCCGCAGGCGTTAACGCTAACAGAAAGTGGATCTTGTCTAACCCCCTAGAGCGGCAACGTCGCGCGCGCGATGTTCGTTTCGAGCGCTTTTTAAACTCTTGATATATCGATCTACCGATTATATCGGTATCGGAATCGTTACATCCCTAGTTATATCGTCATTGGGCTCTATTTATGGTCAGCTTTTTCATGGGGTAATCAAAAAATTAGGACACATGCCTATTGTACAGTACTGTTTTATACTCTGTGGTGATACTTACATCCTCAGTGACGGTGTCGTTGGCCGTTGTATCGACAGCAGAGTCGTCCATTGTGGCGTCTATCGCAGAGTCGTTGGCTGTGTCATTAGCTGTGTCGTTGGCTGGACCGTCTGCGCCAACCTGTTTAAAACATTTCTGTGTAAAATTATATGTTGAAACAATGTGTAACATTGAAATAAACTGCACCAACTTTTCTGTATAAAATTAAAAGTTTTTTTTTTTTTTTTATTTATTTAAAACACATAGTTCGTTACATTTCAAGTTAGTAAGTTGTTGTTTGTTAGATTTATCCAGACAACTGCTTCTCGGTAAGATATTGAAACAATGTGTTAAGATTGAATTAATCTGCGCCAACATGTTAACAAAATTTTTGTGTAAAAATAAAAGTTGAAACAATGTATTAAGATTGAAGTAATCTGCGCCAACATGTTAACACAATTTTTGTGTAAAATTAAAAGTTGAAACAGTGTGTTAAGATTGAAGTAATCTGCGCCAACATGTTAACAAAATTTTTGTGTAAAAATAAAAGTTGAAACAATGTATTAAGATTGAATTAATCTGTGCCAACATGTTAACACAATTTTTGTGTAAAATTAAAAGTTGAAACAGTGTGTTAAGATTGAATTAATCTGCGCCAACATGTTAACACAATTTTTGTGTAAAATTAAAAGTTGAAACTATGTGTTAAGATTGAATTAATCTGCGCCAACATGTTAACACAATTTTTGTGTAAAATTAAAAGTTGAAACAGTGTGTTAAGATTGAAGTAATCTGCGCCAACATGTTAACAAAATTTTTGTGTAAAATTAAAAGTTGAAACAGTGTGTTAAGATTGAATTAATCTGCGCCAACATGTTAACACAATTTTTGTGTAAAATTAAAAGTTGAAACTATGTGTTAAGATTGAATTAATCTGTGCCAACATGTTAACACAATTTTTGTGTAAAATTAAAAGTTGAAACAGTGTGTTAAGATTGAAGTAATCTGCGCCAACATGTTAACAAAATTTTTGTGTAAAAATAAAAGTTGAAACAATGTATTAAGATTGAAGTAATCTGTGCCAACATGTTAACACAATTTTTGTGTAAAATTAAAAGTTGAAACAGTGTGTTAAGATTGAATTAATCTGCGCCAACATGTTAACACAATTTTTGTGTAAAATTAAAAGTTGAAACTATGTGTTAAGATTGAATTAATCTGTGCCAACATGTTAACACAATTTTTGTGTAAAATTAAAAGTTGAAACAGTGTGTTAAGATTGAAGTAATCTGCGCCAACATGTTAACAAAATTTTTGTGTAAAAATAAAAGTTGAAACAATGTATTAAGATTGAAGTAATCTGCGCCAACATGTTAACAAAATTTTTGTGTAAAAATAAAAGTTGAAACAATGTATTAAGATTGAAGTAATCTGCGCCAACATGTTAACACAATTTTTGTGTAACATTAAAAGATGAAACTATGTGTTAAGATTGAATTAATCTGTGCCAACATGTTAACACAATTTTTGTGTAAAATTAAAAGTTGAAACAGTGTGTTAAGATTGAAGTAATCTGCGCCAACATGTTAACAAAATTTTTGTGTAAAAATAAAAGTTGAAACAATGTATTAAGATTGAAGTAATCTGCGCCAACATGTTAACACAATTTTTGCGTAAAATTAAAAGTTGAAACAGTGTGTTAAGATTGAAGTAATCTGCGCCAACATGTTAACAAAATTTTTGTGTAAAAATAAAAGTTGAAACAATGTATTAAGATTGAAGTAATCTGCGCCAACATGTTAACACAATTTTTGTGTAAAATTAAAAGTTGAAACAATGTATTAAGATTGAAGTAATCTGCGCCAACATGTTAACAAAATTTTTGTGTAAAAATAAAAGTTGAAACAATGTATTAAGATTGAAGTAATCTGCGCCAACATGTTAACAAAATTTTTGTGTAAAAATAAAAGTTGAAACAATGTATTAAGATTGAAGTAATCTGCGCCAACATGTTAACAAAATTTTTGTGTAAAAATAAAAGTTGAAACAATGTATTAAGATTGAAGTAATCTGCGCCAACATGTTAACACAATTTTTGTGTAAAATTAAAAGTTGAAACAGTGTGTTAAGATTGAAGTAATCTGCGCCAACATGTTAACAAAATTTTTGTGTAAAAATAAAAGTTGAAACAATGTATTAAGATTGAAGTAATCTGCGCCAACATGTTAACAAAATTTTTGTGTAAAAATAAAAGTTGAAACAATGTATTAAGATTGAAGTAATCTGCGCCAACATGTTAACAAAATTTTTGTGTAAAAATAAAAGTTGAAACAATGTATTAAGATTTAAGTAATCTGTGCCAACATGTTAACAAAATTTTTGTTTAAATTCTATAATGAACTAGTGATTGTACCTCCATGGGAACTCCGATAACTTCTTCCAGGGGTACATTGTTAGCGAAGTCGTATTCAATCTGCTTCACGCCATCGTTGAAGTCTCGTCTCTTCACCGTCTTCGTCAGGAACTTGTCTTTGTTCTCAGCATAGTCGAAAATCATGTTCGGAGGGAGATTTGCTCTGAAACATTGAAATATTATGTCTAGCTTAGGTTTTTCCAATAGGTTGTTTGGTGCAGATTAGCCAGAGATGTGGATAAATGGCGAGTTTTAGAGGAGGCCTATGTCCAAGGAGGACAACCTGATCATGAAACTGGTGCTGGTTACTGGCTGAATTTATAGAAATAAAATAATAAAAACATTTTTATAATATTTTATTTTTTATGCCATAGGTGCCTAACAAGCAGACTGGCTGCCTGATGGTAAACAGTCACCGTCGCCTGTGGATAATTGTAACACCAGAGGCATCACAACTACGATGCTGACCCTTTGTGGTTCTATCAATTCGGCTTTCGCCATATTGAATTTGGTGTGACGTCATTTTGTTTTTCGTAATCTTGTCAGCAAACCCTTTTATTTGATACTCATATCATGGAGATGCATAAAAAATAGCTGGACTGACATCTTTGGGATTCCGCCATATTGGATTTAGAATTAAGTTACATAACTAACGTTGCATTGGCGTCAATTCTGTCATACCACTCACTAAACTAAACCAATCTGACAGGACTAAAATTTACTGCCTCTCTTTTAATTTTAATATGTGAGAGAAGGATGGCAACAGTTTTAGAGCTGTCAAATTTAGTTTAGTTAAGAGTACATCAGAATTAATGCCGGACGTCGACAGGCTACTTAGCACCAATATAATATGTTATAATAAAAGGATGTTTTATTTAGAACGCTGCCTGAATGGGTGTTCCCCGTCAGTTACAATCTGGGTGTCTTCAAATCACGAGTGAATCGGTTTCTTCTAGGCAAGCGTGCTCCATCGTAGACCGCATCGTCGCTTAACATCAGGCGAGATGTTGGTCAAACGCAAGCCTATCGACTATAAAAAATAATAAACTAAATGGGTGAGAAAAAAAATAAAGCATACAAACAGGGCAAGTTAAGTAAAAGCTAGACTATAGGTATGACATGTTACTTACGTTTCCCCTGTTCCATAGAAGTAAACAAAGTATTTCTTCCCATTTGGCTTTTGCACCTGCAAACACTTATAGATAAACAACAACATAGGGGGCGTTCAAGTATTACGTAAACGCTTGAGGGGGGCGGGGGGGTCTTTGCTTTGCTTATTTTTGATGACATGGTGGATGGGGGGTCGATATCGTGATTACGTCAGCAGTTATTATTTACTTTTTTACACAAATGGCAACCCACAAATTGTCTATGCTTGAAAACAAAACACACATGTCGGGGATTCCTACAAATAATGAATACGCATTTAAAAGAAAAATGCATACCAATGATTACGTAAGCATGGGAAGTGGGAAGAGGTTTGCTTACTTTTGCTGATAAGGGGAAGGGGGGGTAAATAATAGTAAAAAATCTGTTTACGTAATATTTGAATGGCCCCATACTTTGAATAAAGTTAATTTTCATTACATCATTTAGCAGCAGTTCAGTTCAGTTCATTTATTTATCAAATATGGGTACATTAGTGTACACTTATGAACGTCAAAATATACAATATTTATAATAAAAGTGTAAATAATCAATTAAATTAAAATAAAATAAAATGTCAACAGTAATAAAAATAAAATAATAGGCACCCACTTACATTATCACAAAAATTTACAAACATGTCCATAGAATTAATTACATATATCTTTACAGTTCAAACACAATTTGCGCAAAGAGGCTTTGTCACAGATAAAATCATTAATTTTGTAATAAGCATTTTGTATTAAATATTTTTTTACTATTTCCTTAAACGAAGTGTCATTTTTGTTTATTAGGCTTTCGGGTAGCAGGTTATAAAATAATAAACTATTCATAACAAAGGAGTTGCCAGTTTTGGCTAGTCTAATCTTTGGCAGAACAAGTTTAGACTTGTTCCTTGTCTTACAGTTATACATATCACTTCTTTTGTGAAATCTGTGTATGTTTTTACGTACATACATTATATTTAAAAAAATGTATAAACTTGGCAATGTTAAAATTTTAACCTGCTTAAAAACATCTCTTAGGGATTCTCTATATCCTAGTCTATAGATAGCCCTAACCGCGCGTTTTTGTAGGACAAAGATACTTTGTACGTCAGCTGCGTTACCCCAGAGCAATAACCCGTACGACATTAATGAATGAAAATAGCCAAAATAAACAATTCTTGCAGTTTTTATGTCTGACAACTCTCTAATTTTTCGTACTGCATAAGCTGCTGAGCTCAGTTTGCCTGATAGTTCTTTAATATGTGCCCCCCATTGGAGTTTGCTGTCCAATGTGAGGCCAAGAAACTTAGTGGTTTTCGATAGGGCAAGCTGTTCGTTATTAATTACTATACTCGGCAAGGTAATATTGTTAGTTAAAGTGAACTTAACACACTTTGTTTTCTTGGCATTTAGCATTAAGTTGTTGACACTAAACCACCTCTCAATAGAGCTAAGTGACCTATTGATATCGGATACGTCATAGTTTCTCCTATTGATTTTAAATAATAAAGATGTATCGTCGGCAAACAAAATAATTTCACAATGCTTACGCGCCAGGAACGGTAGATCATTGACATAGACCAGAAAGAGGAATGGGCCTAGAATTGATCCCTGTGGCACTCCAATAGATACATTAGCTGCCTTTGATCGTACGCCATTGATGTCAACATTCTGAGTCCTACTACATAGATACGATTTCAACAACATTAAAGCATCATCCGTGACCCCATAGTGCGATAGTTTACATAGTAAAATTTCATGGCTAACGCAATCAAATGCCTTTGACAAATCACAGAAAATGCCAAGGGAATCAAGGTGAGACTCCCAAGCCTCATAGATGTTTTCTACGAGACTTGAGGCCGCGTCAACTGTAGAACAACCCTTGGAAAAGCCAAATTGTTTACCGTACAATAATTTATTAATGTTAAAGAAAGAAGACAATTGATTCAACATAATTTTTTCAAAAATTTTACTAAGACATGGTAGAATGGAAATTGGTCTGAAGTTACTAGGATCTTTTTTACTGCCGCTTTTAAATAAAGGGATAACTTTACTACATTTCATAAGATCGGGGAACTCATTACTGTCGACACAGCAGTTAAATATATGAGCTAAATAAGGGGCCAAGTGGTCAATTATTTCAGCGATGAAACGGACTGACATCCCCCAAAGATCTTCCGATTTCTTAACTTTAATAGACTTAAATGTGCTGGTTATAGTAGCACTAGTCACTTTATGAAATTTGAACTGTTTTGGACAAGCATCTACATTATTAACAATAAACTGTGCGGCCTCCGAACAGCTCGTATCCAATGTCTCAGTGGTCTTGTAAGGTATATCACATCGAGATACAATTCTTATAGTCACAATCTCTCAGTGAAAACAGTCAAAAAACGTCCAAGCGTCATTGTTCATACATCATATCAATTATATACTACACAATGCCACATTTACTCCAATGTAGACGTTATGTCGCTTGCATAGTGTTCAACGTTAGTTGTCCGCTATGTCATCGTAGCTCTGGCATCGCGCGGCACTGTACTCGGATAGCGGCTACCTTGTAACTAACCAAAAAGTCGACGCAATTCGTAGCGTGCGCCGAGTTTTGGTTTGGATAATTTTTTGCCACGATTGTGAATCTATATAGGTTTATAGAAATTTATATTCTCTTATAAGATGTTACATCACTTCCATGAGAACACTGCTAACAATACATTTACAGTTCGTCATCTCAAAAATAACTAAATAAATTTACATTACAAACATGTAGAACAAAATAATATAACATACAGTACATAATATCCATCAATTATTCGTCCAACATTTTGCTTTAATTTTATGTTGTGATAACGTGCTCAGCAAGTCGCTTTTTAAATGTGTTGTATATATTGTATCTCGATTTTTAGCAGGTAATATACCTAAAGTAGGTCCAAGCATATATTTGCTTTGACAGCTAGGATAACATTATAAAAAAGGCTACATGGAAATCACGAAATCTAACCACTTTCGCTAGGTTTTTTAACATAAGACTTCTTCAATGAGATATTAAAAAGAAAAAAAAACCTTTTACAATGTATTTGCAGCTTTCCGATCAAATAAATGCTTGCACCTAGCATAAGTACAGTTAAATTGTCATTTTTACTACAAGAAATACACCCACTCCGATCCAACAGTATGCAATAAATGTATTTTGATTTCGTTATTACCATGTAAAAATCAAAATCAATCTTCAATTAGACATATTTGCTGAATTTCTTAGCATATTCTAATTATTTAGGGTCTGTTTTCACTACCTGGGTAAAGGTACTGTATTGCTAAACTGTGCTTGAGCCGAAAAAGTAAAACCAACAGAGTTCATACCGTTATCTAGGGCAATCAACCTAGGCGTCACTGGCAAGTTTGCTTGATTTCATGCACTCAACACTGTCATGGATATATTTTGATTTTATAAAGTTTTAACGCAAAGAAAACATATCTTATTAGCATGTCAAGCGTCTACAAGACCCGAAAATGCACAGAATACGGGTAGATAGCGAGAATGGCTCAGGAAATGATATTCCCGCGCAAGCTAACTAGATTTATATCAGACATTTTTTATTGTCCACAACATAGCTAGTGTTTAGTTTTTACGGTTTCTAAGTACTTACCCTGGCCGGCCATGCTGGATATCCTTTTACTTTGGCGAATATGAAGTCTCCAGATTTATATTCTCTCACTTTTTTGCCCATTTTCAGTGAATGCGGTAGCGATAATGTATTCTTGAAGAGAGGCAATTTTTACCATTCACGTCAAGTCGCTTGCGCTGAAATTAAAAAACGTTGAACGTTTAACACTTTAAATGAAGGGTAACCGCGTATTCACGTTGAAAAAGCAGTAATTTCAATAGAAAACACATAGACGCCACTAAAGAAATAACCTACAAAAAATTCTTACCGCGGCAGAGCAATGACGGAAAAGAAATAAACATGGCGTTTGTTTGATTGAAGTGATGTGATTCGCTCATTCCGTCAAATGATAAAAAGTTTTTTTTTTACCACTCTTTATGTATTGATCAAATTGATAAAATCTACCTAAATCATGTAATGAAATGGTTTTTACTTTTTATCATCATCAACCATTCTCCACCCACTGCTGAGCAATGCTGAGTATAGGTCTCCTCTTCAGCGCGCCATCTTTTCCGGTCCTGCCTTGTCCACTGCTTTCCTGCTGCCTTAACGATGTCGTCCGACCAGCGGGCGGTGGTCTGCCCGCTGGTCGCTTTCCGTTCCGCGGCCACCATTCTGTTTACTTTTTGTTTATTAAAAAATTGTCTTCGAAAATGCACGAAGAAACCGTTGAAACTTAATCGATCAAAATAAAAATCGATCGACTTTGGACTTTACCGGTTTCTTTCACTATGCTTCTTGTTCGCCTATGGTCCTCCCACTTTGTTCTATACTCTATGGAGTGACATTATTTAATTTTTAACGCGAGCAACCCAGTCTACTATGAGTGGTCGTGTCAGACGGATGCATCGGACGAGAATATTTCGCGTAAACTAATTGATTTCATCTAATTAAATTACAGTGAATCATTGTGTTTGCAATGTTAGTGTGATGCGAGATATGAGAAGCGTTATTGTGCAAACATACAATCATAAGACTTTAAATCAAGTGATGTGATTTCTGACTAAAATGGCATCGGGGGATACGGATCGTATAGAAGTTATGGAAAGTGGAAAGAAATTGGAAGCTGGCGGTGGGCCCTCAGGCTCGGATGACGATGGTACGGCACCAGCAAATCTAATAATAACATTCCTTTGTGTTAATCTCATTGTGTAACCCGACATACCATAAGTGTTACGCTCTCTAAAAGTCGTCCCATTTTCCTTACAGATCGTGACAAAAGTTCCATCGCTGAAAAAAATGTACCCTACGATGTGAGTATCATGTTTACACTGTTATTCTGTCCAGTTATGTGTTACCTCTACTTTATATTCACAGTTATTCAATTTAAAACTTCAGGTTCATATCTAACAGTACCTGAGTCAGGTATCTCAATAATGGAAACATTTTCAAAAGTGGTTTAGTAGTTGCTATGTGATACTGTCAAATCATATAACTTAACACTGTGAAAATCCTAGTTTAATATTGCAAAAAATATTTCTGTACAGTTCAGATTTTAGAATGGCTAATCTATAGGGAAAATCAGTGTTAAAATCACAACTTTTACAATTAACAGCAAGGTCATACATACGCTTCACAGTTTTAAACAAACAAAATGCAAACAGACGTCTTATCCATTCAATGCATTATTTATCATGAATGCTTTTTATTGTTCCATTCCCAAAGGGTGTAAACGGGACCCTATTAGCTTTTCACTACATACTCTTAATGTCTATGTACATTTGTTTCTGTCATATAAATATTTTTCTTTCTATATTATTAAGTCTACGCTGTCTGTCTGTTAGTCCTATCTAAGGTATGATTCCGAACTCTGCAGCACGCAGCAGTGCTGCCGCAGCACTACTGCTCCCCGTACATTCTCCATAGGTTTATTTGAGATAACATTCTGAGGCTGCGGCTGCATGTTGCGTAGCTATACATATCAGTCCAGGGACTGATAGCAGATAGCAACAAAACTCAAAACATATTCATAAACCCCCGAACCTGTGAGGAGTTAGGTGTCCTGCAGACTCCGGGTGATGCTGCAATGTCAGGTCAAGATTACCAATGTTGCAATATTGAAGTAACACATCCCTTCATCAACTGTCCCAACAAGGCCCGACCATAATCTTCTGTGGGCTTGCAGTGCAGCAGTACATGCTCCACGGTCTCGTTCTCCTGTAGACAGCCTCGGCACAGAGAGCTGTCTGTGGGCTTGCAGTGCAGTAGTACATGCTCCACGGTCTCGTTCTCCTGTAGACAGCCTCGGCACAGAGGGCTGCCTGTGACTCCAATTTTGTAACAAGTGATTGTTCAGCTCAATGGTGCCTATCATTAGACAGAGGTCTGAAATAGTTAACTTGGGTAGTTTGTTAGTCTCTCTCACAGTCCTCTTGTGTCGGGGGCATCGAGATACAATTCCTATAGAGTCACAATCTCTCAGTGAAAACAGTCAAATCAAACAGTAACCTCTGAGCGTCATTGTACATACATTGTATCAATTATATACTTCACAATGCCACATTTACTCTAATTTAGACGTTATGTCGCTTGTATAGTGTTAAACGTTAGTTGTCCGCTATGTCATCGTAGCTCTGGCATCGCGCGGCGTTGTACTCGGATCGCGGTTACCTTGTAACTAACCAAAAAGTCCGCACAATTCGTAGCGTGCGCCGAGTTTTTGTTTGGTCATTTTTTTGGCACGATTGTAACGTATATATAGTATCTCGATGGTCGCTCGTAAGGTGCAGCGTAGGTAGGCCTCCCACTAGATGGACCGACGACATAGTAAGAGTCGCTGGCATCCAGTGGATGCAGGCTGTCGTTCAGTGTGGAGGTTAAAGGGGGAGGCCTATGTTCAGCAGTGGACGTCTTCTGGCTGATGATGATGATGATCTCGATGGTCGGGAGCGTTTAGTTAATCGTGAAGATAATTTAGTAACAGAAAGTGCTGCAACCATTTTGCTTATCAAGAAACAAAATGATATAATCCTCTGCATCTTTCTGTGCAAAAATATATTTAATTGTCGGACAAATAATTTTGTGGTCTAATCAATTAACTTTAAATAGGTAACCAATCAATTAATTAATCTTTAATTAACTAACCTATTAGTAAAACCACATTAATAAAATTATTGACCGAGCAAAGCAAAGGTCGGAGTCTAAAACATTGCGAATGGTAAAGCAATTTTCGCAATTTTTTGGGTTCCGTACCCAAATGGTGTGAACGGGGCCCTATTACTAAGCCTACGTTGTCTGTCTGTCCGTCCGTCTGTCAGCCGTCCGTCTGTCTGTCTATCCTACCTTTTAAAGGCTATATTTTTCAAACCGTAATACAATTCTTTATTAACTCCATTGTTACAACTCAAACTTTTCCAGTACACTTTCTACAACAATATATATAAACTTATATAAAAATTCTATTTTAATAGATAGCCAGTTGAAGTTTTCACAGAATATATGTACCTAAAGTTACTGCGGATTAACTATTCCCGCTACAGAAGTAACAAACAAGTAAGTTACTGTGGATTAACTAATAAATAATAATAAAGTCAAAAAGGCCTCCGCACTAGATGGACCGACGACATCGTGAGTCGCTAAATAAATAATGTTACAACAAAAAAAAAGTGTGTGTTAAGGCCACACGAAGTGAAAACTTCATCTAGGTTGACTATATCTCTCTCGCTCCCTTAGTCGACGCGAGCCGACTTTACCCGAACGAGTATCTGAGCGTGACGGTCATGCGAGATCAGTGCTTTGCCCCATCCCAAAAAGTACCCAATGTGCCCAAAGAAGTTTTCACTTTAAAAATTAAAAACCAACCAAATTACTTCGACCAAAATAAAATGAATGGACGGGCCCAGAAGAAGCGCCTTTTTGAAGTTCACAAAATGAGCGCCGGCGCTCACTTCGTTCCAGTTGGTCTCTAGCCGTAGGGAGTGCGACACGAGTCTATTGTTACATGATAACGAAACATTTGCAAAATTATGCGAATTAAATGTGAAATTATGCCTTCGTGAGCTTTCCCAAAGTGTAAACACATCAAAAAACCGCTATCTATTTTTTGTAACTTTACCGTACATGGTTATAATTGCGTGTTGAAATGTCCAACGGTTTTGACTCGTTTTTACTGATCAACTTCAATGGTTATGGCCCGTCCATTCATTTTATTTTGGTCGAAGCCAAATTAACTAATTACCTGTCCACCAAAACCCAACCAACAAAATTAACTAGTTACATGTCATTACAAAAATCAATAACAATACAATATTTAAACTTTCACGATTTGAACACACGTTTGAAACGTTTATCGGGACTTATCACGTATTATTTAATTTAGGTAAAAATATGTACCTTTCGCTCGACGTTTCGACCATGTTACAATGGCCGTGGTCACGAGCTGACTGAACACTGCGGGTGAGTCCGGCGAGAAGAGCGGGTGTTTTGTTCTCCTACCCTCACTTGATCTTGAAAAATCGCAGGGTACAGGGCAGGGTGCTCGCTCACCCGCAGTGTTCAGTCGGCTCGTGACCACGGCCATTGTAACATGGTCGAAACGTCGAGCGAAAGGTACTTATTTTTACCTAAATTAAATAATACGTGATAGGTCCCGATAAACATTTAAAACAAAAATCATTCATCAGAGACGGATGGCAAACTGTCACGGAAACCAACAGACTCTAACTCTTAACAATTTTTTTTTGTTCTGTGGTATTTTCCACAATTAAATCATGAATGGTCTATAAAAACTACACAAATGGACATACACTAAAAATAGGTGAGGCGAGGTGAAGTGCAAAAAATCTTCACCTGAGCAAATGGTTTTCAGTGTTTAGAAACTTCTGTCCTTTAAGTGGCAAGATAATACTTACCAGCCAGTTGGGTACTTACTTAGATATTAAAACATTATTATATAGTAAACCGGCGTAGACTAAAACTCCATAATTATGGCATTACTAATAAACCTTAGTGGTTTTTAAATGCTGTTATATCCTATTTGTATACTTTTCTTTTTTAAATAACAAATAAATTAAAAAAAAAATTGTGAAAACATGCTTTTTGGCGTTTGTGTAACTGTTTATCTTATATCTACTGTATTAATTAGCAGCTGTATGTTTTCCTTGTAAAATAAAATAAAATAAACATTGTTTGCTTTATCAGCCAGGGCTCTTGTTGCGGAAATCTTGGTGATGAAATTCACGCTGTCCCGCTTACGCGCATGATGAGTTAAAGATAATCACTATCATCATCATTTCAGCCATACGTCCACTGCTGGACATAGGCCTCCCCATCGATCGCCAAAAGGTCCGGTTGGAAGCGGCCTGCATCCAGCGTTTCCCTGCGGTCTCTTTTAGATCGCCTGTCTATCTTGTGGGGCCAACGTTTAGATATGCGTCATACAGGTCTTGGAGCATGCGCTGGACGTTAGTTTAAATTGATAATTATTGTATTTTGTGGTGGTACGGAGCCCTCAGTGCGCGAGCAATGCGTTTTTAATAAATAAATATTCGGGACATTATTCGGGCACCGGTAAGCGCAGCGTAGGACGTCCGGGTGGACGGTCTTGGATCGCAGCGCAACGAGCGCAGCGTAGGACGTCCGGGTGGACGGTCTTGGAGCGTAGCGCAGCGAGCGCAGCGTAGGACGTCTGGGTGGACGATCTTGGAGCGCAGCGCAGCGAGCGCAGCGTAGGACGTCCGGGTGGACGGTCTTGGAGCGTAGCGCAGCGAGCGCAGCGTAGGACGTCTGGGTGGACGATCTTGGAGCGCAGCGCAGCGAGCGCAGCGTAGGACGTCCGGGTGGACGGTCTTGGAGCGTAGCGCAGCGAGCGCAGCGTAGGACGTCTGGGTGGACGATCTTGGAGCGCAGCGCAGCGAGCGCAGCGTAAGACGTCCAGCGCATGCTCCAAGACCTGTATGACGCATCTCTGAATGTTGGCCTCAGGATAAACATATCCAAGACCAAAGTCACAGACTCGCACTTGGCCATTATTTATTATTTGTTGTTATATTTTAGACTGTGTACTATAATCATGCCAAGTTTGATGCTTGTACATATAACTGTTTTTACAATTGATCTAATACAAAAATACTTTAAAAAAAACGTTTGTTATATATGTATGTATAGGTTTCGTTTTTACTTTTTGACTGTTATGTTATTTGTTAGTTAATCCGCTGTAACATTAAATATTCTGTGAAAATTTCAACTGGCTATCTATTACGGTTTGAAAGATACAGCCGTTAAAAGGTCGGACAGACTTCGTAGGCTTAGTAATAGGGTCCCGTTTTTACCCATAGGGTACGGAACCCTAAAAACAACAAAACAAACAATGAACTTGTTTTTAGGTGTAAATAAATAGCATCTATGAATAAAATAATAATAAATATTCGGGACATTTTTGCACACACGGTCATCTGACCCCAAACTAAGCAAAGCTTGTGATATGGCTGCCAGAGACTGACATACATACATATATAGTTTTAAATACATACTTAAATAGATATTAACAACCAGATATAGAACAAACACAAATGTTCATCACACAAATGTTTGTCCTAGGTGGGAATCGAACCCACGCCCCCAAGTTTAGAAGGCAGGTTCACTACCAACTGGACCAACGGGCTATCAATAAATCAGTTCATTACGCTAACATTATCTGTGTCCACAGAATGCAAGTGACCTCACCGCATCCCATTATGAGCACTTATCTCGTTGTTTTAGTCACATTCATGTTTATAATCAAACAGAATATACAGAAATAGACTCATCATCATCATCATTGTCAGCCTGTATAAACCCACTGCTGGGTATAGGCCTCCCCTCCCTTACGCCACTGATCCCTGTCTCGGGCTAATCTCATCCACGTATGACCTGCGATGGGTCTGATGTCATCGACCCATCGGGCTGGTTGTCTGCCGACGGAACGCTTATCCGCTATTGGTAACCACTCCGCCAGGGGGTCTAGACAAGAGCCACACACTGTTAGCGTTCACGCCTGCGGAAAGATGAAATTGTATGAAACTGACATTGACAATGACATTAGCATGAGATAAATTATTTGAAGCAAATGTCATTTTCATACAATTTCATCTTTCCGCAGGCGTGAACGCTAACAGTGTGTGGCTCTTGTCTAGACCCCCAGGACTCTACTGCCGTCACCACGCCTGCCCACCGCCACTTGAGTCGCATGATACGGTTTCCGACATCCGTGACTTTTGTCCTTCGACGGATTTCAGTATTTCGGACTCGGTCTCTCAAGCTGATACCCAACATGGCACGCTCCATTGCCCTTTGCGCGACTCTAATTTTATGCACAGCCTCTTTGGTTAGCGTCCGAAAGCGTTAGAAATAGAGTATGTATGTGCAAAAAGGGAAGCGTCGTGGCATAACGGTGAACTAAACTGATGAGCTACCTTGATTGATTGATTGATTAACTATTTTATTGTTCACACCATAAAATTTGATACTGAGCACAAAAAACTCTTAAAAACCAGTGTAACAACTGGCGGACTTATCGCTAAATGCGATCTCTTCCAGGCAACCTTAGGATGGAAAGGATTTATAGAAGACGTAGAAGACGGCCTACCTTCCGCGGTGTTTCCGCGAAGCTACATGTGCTTCTTCAAAAAGCGAGTTAATCGAGTCCTAAACGGTAGGCAACGTATTTGTGACGCCGCTGGTGTTACAAGTATCTATAGGCGACGGTGACTGCTTACTATCAGGCAGCACGTATGCTTGTTTGCCATTATATGACATTTATATTTTTTATCGAAAAACGCTAACATCTTAGTCACATAGTTGTCCATCTGTTCCATTTTATTCTGTCCAGACGTTTTTAAGCGTTCTGTGTGGGTTCGTCATAATATCAGCTGTGGGCTTGAAATTTTACCAACTTTTTTTTTTGCCTAATTACCAATAGTCTTTAAAGATACCTCATCATCATCATCATCATCAGCCAGAAGACGTCCACTGCTGAACATAGACCTCCCCCTGTAACCTCCACACTGAACGACAGCCTGCCTTTTGCATCTACTGGATGCCCGCGACTCTCACAATGTCGTCGGTCCATCTAGTGGGAGGCCTACCTACGCTGCGTCTTCCGGTTCGTGGTCTCCACTCCAGAACCTGTCTTCCCCATCGGTTATCGGTTCTTCGAGCGATATGGCCTGCCCATTGCCCCTTCAACTTGCAAATTTTAACAGCTATGTCGGTGACTCTGGTTCTTTGGCGAATATCCACGTTTCGGATACTATCGCGCAAAGAAACTCCGAGCATAGCTCTCTCCATTGCCCGCTGTGTGACTTTGAGCTTTTCCAAAAGGCCAACAGTTAAGGACCACGTCTCAGTACCATATGTCATCACTGGCAACACACACTGGTCAAAGACCCTCGTCTTGAGGCACTGTGGTATCTTGGACGAGAAGATGTCAATTTCCCGAACGCTGCCCATCCGAGTTGGATTCTTCGGGCGACCTCTTTGCCTAAGTTGGACTTACCTAACTGAACAATCTGTCTAAGATAGGTGTCTTATTGTAGTTTCGTAGAAATAAGTATATATTTTTTGTTAATTTCTTTTATGGCCTCCACGAGACAGGCTTTGTTCTAGTGTGGAGACCAACAGTAAATTATTATTTTTAAGGTGTTACTTTTTTAAGATATAAAAAAATCTTTAAATCTTTACCGTCTAACCACAAAAGATTTAAGCACGCTTTAGACAAGTGTTTAGCATATTTTTCGCAGTGAAACAATTGCTAAACACATGTCTAAAGCGTTCTTAAATCTTTTGTGGTAAGACGGGGAATCTTTAAATCTTTAAATAAAGTGTGTGTAAAGATACCTAAATCTTCCTAATTCTTTGTGCATAAAATATCCCGAATATTTATTATTTATTTTATTTTTCTACCTAATATAATTGTGGTTTCTAACCCCATTATATTTAAACAATTACATTATAAAGAAATAAAAACTTAATTGAATAAATTTTCTTATTTTGAGGGTTCCGTACCCAAAGGGTGTAAACGGGACTATTACCTAGTATATGTTTATCTATGCTATTACTAAGCCTACGTTGTCTGTCCGTCCGTCTGTCTGTCCGTCCTACCTATTAAGGGCTGTATTTTTAGAACCGTAATAGATAGCCAGTTGACATTTTCACAGAATATGTAATTTTACGGCGGATTAACTAACAAATAATAAAAATTACAAAAAGTAAAAACGAAAGGGAGACTTCCCAAACGAATCCTCATTCAACAAATTTATTTACTTACAATACACAAACAAATACACAACGAGCTATGGAGAGGGCTATGCTCGGGGCTTCTCTACGAGATCGAATCAGGAATGTGGAGATCCGTAGACGAACGAAAGTCACCGACATAGCCCACCGGATTAGCAAGTTGAAATGGCAGCGGGGCACATGTCACGCAGAACATATGGCCGATGGGGCCGAAAGGTTCTGGAATGGAGACCACAGACCGGCAAGCGCAGCGTAGGACGTCCCACAAGATGGACGGACGATCTAAAAGAGACCGCAGGGAAACGCTGGATGCAGGCCGCTTCCGACCGGCCCTATTGGAGATCGATGAGGGAGGCGTATGTCCAGCAGTGGATGTCCTACGGCTGAAATGACGATGATGAATGATTTTCTTGTATGAAAAATTCGTTTGTTTTGATGTACTGAGGCCGCTTCTAAGAGCATGCTAACTGTTACCAGTAACCCTGTATAGATATTTTGACGTCACTCCATCTTGCTACTTGTTTAAAAGTAGGTATATATTTACAACGCTTAGGAGGCATTTCTCAAAATTCCAATATTTGCTCAAGTGAAAAAACGAGGAAATTAATTCAAGGATTATATTCTATATATAAAAGCTATTTATTACTCATTCACTGACTCATCACGAAATCTCGAAAATAGGCATTTGTCGTAATGTTTAATTTATTACAAACTAGTGGTCCGCCCCTGCTTCGCACGGGTATAGATTATTAATAGCCTATGTCACCCGGGGATAGTGTGGCTTCTCCCAACAGTGAAAGAATTTTTCAAATCGGTTCAGTAGTTTCGGAGCCTGTTCAATGCAAACAAACAAACAAACAATCAAATCTTTCCTCTTTATAATATTAGTATAGATAACAGGCTTAGCGATGAATATAACTAAATACATTACACATACTCAAAAAAATATTTAAATTGGCTGATAAATCTTTGAGATATGAGCGTTTCAAGTTTTAAGTGGGGATAGAGAAGGGAAACTTTGTCCCTTTCTCGCAAAGCGTGTGTTAGTATAGCAATTGTATGGCGCGGCTGAAACGTGACGTCATAACTCAGTATAGTGCGCTCTCTGTCTAGCATGAAATTAAAATACCTATAACTTATTTATTTTTGAACTAACTCTTATTTTGTTTTCGGTGATGGACTCTATTTATGATCAGCTTTTTTACGAGGTAATAAAAAAATATTAGTTATCATGCCTATGACCTACAAAGCTGAAATTTGGCAGGTCCTTAAAGGCCCGCTAAGTAGGATTTTGCGAAACTTTTGTCAGTGCTGGGGCACATTGCAAGTGTTCCACGCACGCATAGATAAATTGACTATTCATCATCATCAGCCAAAAGACGTCCACTGCTGAACATAGGCCTCCCCCTTTAACCTCCACACTGAACCACAGCCATCTGCATCCACTGGATGCCCGCGTCTCTCACAATGTCGTCGGTCCATCTAGTGGGAGGCCTACCTACGCTGCGTCTTCCGGTTCGTGGTCTCCACTCCAGAACCTTTCTTTCCCATCGGTTATCCGAGCGATGTGGCCTGCCCATTGCCACTTCAACTTGCAAGTTTTTACAGCTATGTCGGTGACTCTGGTTCTTTGGCGAATATCCACGTTTCGGATTCTATCGCGCAAAGAAACTCCGACCATAGCTCTTTCCATTGCCCGCTGTGTGACTCTGAGTTTTTCTAAGTAATTGACTTATGATATATCAATATACTCCGCCAGGTACGGTATACCGGGACACAAAGGACACGTAAGTGACAAGCTTAAATATAGCGTACTGTACCGTAAAGCGGTGTCGATTTGTCGTGCCCGCACTAGCAGTCCGAAAGAAAAATTTGCAGGGGCCTTACGGACAACTGCTATTGCGGCACCAAATTAACGTCAAATCCGCTCAGTTGGAAAATCACCGCCCAGATACGGTTCACGTTCGCGTGATTTTCCAACTGAGCGGATTTAACGTTAGTTTGTTGCCGCAATAGCAGTTGTCCGTAAGGCCCCAGTGTAGATCCGATGCACACATGTTTTCTTGTTGGCGCCAAAACTCTTGATAGCATTCTTCATTCTATTACTGTTTACAAACACTCTTATCAATGTTCGCAGTACCTGAGAATATAATGTAGCCTATCTGATAAGGAATTCGCAAAGGGGGCGTCCATTACGCGTATTTACGTGATACGGCGTAATTACGTGAGGTGATTTTGGCAATTTTTCGACACCCCCCACTCCTACCTTGGTGAGATGTATATATTTTTTTTTACGCTGATAAGTCTGCGTTTGACCACCAGCTCGCCTGTTGGTAAGCGACGATGTGGTCGAAGATGAAGCACGCAGACTTAGAAGATACCTATTCACTCTGGCCTTGAAAAGGCCCAGGTTATATCTCTCAGGAAACAAGGAAGCTGGCAGGTTGTTCCAAACTTTGGCCGTGCAGATTAGAAAGGTAGAATCGAAACGTTTGGTACGTATCCAAGGAAAATACACAATGTATGGGTGGGCCGTTTTCCTACTTGTCCTGTAGTAGAAAGGGGATGGCAGGATAAGGTCATGTAGCTCTGATGCACATGTCGTGAGATTTAGCTTGACCCCCTCCCCCACCCCTTAATCTCACGTGAGACTTTTCTATATCTATATGTTTATATTATATATCTGATGTTTATATATTTTTTATATATATATATATATATATATATATATATATATATATATATATATATATATATATATATTACTAGCGACCCGCCCGCCCGGCTTCGCACGGGTGTAATTTACTTGCAGAGCCGGGGCGTAACCCAAGCTGTAAAAAAATAACATTTACAATTTTAACTTTGCGTGTTTGACATTTCTAAGACAGGACAACGTCTGTCGGGTCAGATAGTAAATAAATAAAAGTAATATACACTCGAATTGAGAATCCCTCATTTTTGAAGTCGCGGCTAACAAACGAGTTGTCGTTGATAAGCCCGGCCCAACGATGAAGTTTGCTGGTATTTGTGATTAATAAACATCGAGTTACGATACATACAATTATAGTCACAATCGTTCCAAAAAAATGTCCGAACCAAAACTCGGCGCACGCTAGGAATTGCGCAGACTTTTTGGTTAGTTACAAGGTAACCGCGATCTGACTACAACGCCGCGCGATGCCAGAGCTACGGTGACATAGCGGACAACTAACGTTGAACACTATGCAAGCGACATAACGACTAAATTGGAGTAAATGTGGCATTGTGAAGTATATAATTGATACAATGACGATAGGACGTTTTTTTGACTGTTTTCACTGAGAGATTGTGACTATAAGAATTGAATCTCGGTGTTAATAAGGCTAAAGGTCATTGTTTGACCATGTTTCCGCAAATCACGCCGTTTTGTCACCCATGAACGACAGGGGCAACGACCTGCCCGAATATAGACACCTAATGACATAGCAATGGGCGTCTTCTAGTTATTTATAGATGTGTACTTTGACACCAGCCTACCTATACTCTGTCCGCTGGTTATTCGCACTTTAACCAACTTCAAAAAGGAGGAGGTTGTTAATTCGACTGTTGTTTTTTTTGACAGATATAGTGGTCCGTGTTGTACCCGTGCCGGTAATTGTTGGGAAGTTATTCACCATTTTGTATGACCTTGTCTAACAAAAATTTAACGTAGCAGTTATATAACACTAGCAACGCACCCTGGGTTCGCACGGGTGTAAATCTTATTTTTTTTACTCCTTGGGTTACATTATTGGAGTTTTAGTAAGGATCCCTATTTTTTTTTTTGAAAATATGGTACAGCCAATAGATGTCACCCGGGAATAGTGTAGCTTATCAAAAGTGAAAGAATTTTTCAAATCGGTTCAGTAGTTTCGGAGCATATTCAATGCAAACAAACAAATCTTTCCTCTTTATAATATTAGTATAGATAAGTTAGTTCCTAAAAGTAAGTACAAGATTAAATATATAGGCAAGCTAAAACTACACAACCACCCACAAGATGGACAGACGACCTAAAAGAGACCGCAGGGAAACGCTGGATGCAGGCCGCTACCAACCGGCCCTTTTGGAGATCGATGAGGGAGGCTTATGTCCAGCAGTGGACGTCCAACGGCTGAAATGATGATGTTTTTTTTTGTTGTTGTTACACCTGTACTTCCCCCAACACAAGCCATTGTCTAATTGAACATGTTGCTTAACGGAGATTTCTGTTTTTTAAACATTTAATTGGCCAATTTAGATAGCCATAATAGGCATGATGACTAATATTTTTTTATTACTTCATAAAAAAGCTGATCATAAATAGAGCACATCAACGAAAACAAAATTAAAATTAGTACAAAAATAAATAAGATATAAGCATTTTAATTTCACGCTAGACAGAGAGCGCACTATACTGAGCCGTGACGTCACGGCTCAGGAGCGCCATACAAAAGCTATACTAACACACGCTTTGCGAGAAAGGGATAGAGCATCCCCACCTAAAACTTTAAACACTCCTCTCAGAGATTTATCAGCCAATTTAAATTATCTTTCATAATGTGTAATGTATTTAGTTATATTCATCGCTAAGCGTGTTATTTGTGATAAATTAAACATTAGGACACATGCCTATTATGCAATATTGTCAGAAGAAAAATCTCTAATAATGATGATGATGATGATGAAGCTAAAACTAGAATGATCAAAACTGCTAAAAGTGGGAAAAGAGGGCCTTAAGATAGGTATCATATAATGACCCTGATTGGGTATTATTGGGCAACAAAGTGCGGTACCTAAACAGTGGTCGAATTGGACTTACGAACTGGAATGCATTTCCCTTCAAACCTTGCGGACTTTTAACCGGCTGTCCAAGGAGGGTAATGTTTTGGGTTGTATGTAAGCATGCAAGTATTGGTTCTTGTGGTACCGCCTGTAGCCTAAACGGCTTGACCGATTTTGCGAAGTGAGGTGTCGCTGGATTCACAGCGACAGGCTACATTTTCCGCCCTTTCCCGAGTATTTCCAAACAAACTAAAGGTTTGGTACCTGCCTAGGTTTTTTGCCGAACCAGAACGATATAAGGAAAACTTATACGAAATGGAATGGTGATTTCACGAACCGGAACGGCGTTCCGGTCCATTGCGAGCACTGTACAGTATAATTGCTATCAGGATAAGGGTGGGGAGCACCTTGATGATATGAACTGAAGATGTAGCTATGCCGTCGGCAGCCTATAAGCGGACAGTTGGCGTGAAGCCAGGATTGCGCCCTATAAGTATGGTAAATAAGTTCTTGATACATTACTTGGTAGGCGCCTGGAAGGCGAGACTGGATTTTATGGTCACCACTTTATTTGTTCGAATTGTATTGTTGGAATGATTTTTGCCAAGTTTTAACCGACTTCAAAAGGGAGACTTCTCAACTCAGTATTTTTTTTATTGTTACCTCTGTATTCCTTCATTTATAAACCAATAGTTTTTTTTTATTACACCTGATCCAACTACCTACATAATTATTTTTTATTTATTTAAAAGGATATATTTTCAGATTGTTCCCATAGAAATTTAGGTAGTAATCCTGATAACCAATAAAAAAAATGCTGGCCTCGGCTTCTCGGTTCACATATTCACTTTTGGCGATAAATGCTTCTGTCGCTGCCGAAATGGACTACCTACCTTACCTATTATTGTACATTACTAATATCAGAAATGCCTACTGTTTAGTTAAAACAATGTTTGAAGGCTTATTCAGATTATGCTATAAACAAACAAATGTCACGTACTTAGAGACCATCAAACGCAGACAATTTTTTTTTTTTTTTTTTTTTCGGCCGGTGAATGTGAATTGCAGTTTTTCTGAAAATAACTCTTAGCTTCGTTCATTTTCCGGCTTGAATTAACCGGTTTGGCTCCACGTACCGCTAGTACGTGACCAAAAAAATAAATAACAGTATTTGTAATTTCCTACAAAAAAAAACCGACGTCACTCGACAGTCTTGAAATTCAAGAAACGAGATTCATCCAGCCATTTTCCTAGCCTAAGTGCGACAAAAAATCCTCCCAGGAGGAAAGGTGAAATGATTATCAATTTAAAAACCGACTTCCTAATTAGTATAAAATACGCATTTTTTAAAAAATTTTAAAGTCTTGATTTTAAAGCCAAACTGCTAAACCCATTTTAGTGAAATTTCTATGGGTGGTCCCATAGGAATTTCACTGAAAGTATATCCTATAAAAAAAACCTGATCGATCCATGAGGGAGTTCTGGGGCCTTAGCCGTAAGATACGGTTTGCGGTCGCGTGATTTTCCAACTGAGCGGATTTAACGTTAGTTTGATACCGCGTTAGCAGTTGACCGTAAGGCCCCTGAGGTAACAAACATGAAATTTTTTTTATTGTTTCCATTCGGTTTGACGCAGCGTAGGTAGGCCGACTAGATTGACCGACGATATGGTGAGTGTCGTGGGCATTCAGTGGATACAGATGGCAGGCTGTCGTTTAGTGTTGAGGTTAAAGGGGGAGGCCTATGTTCAGCAGTTGATGATGATGATGACGATGACCATTCGGTTTAACGGTTTAGTACCACCGCTGTGTGTAATATATTCGAAATGCCATTTATTCGCACCAAGCGTTATGACTCTTCTTTCTTAATTAGAACAGCAAAACAATGGAACGCCTTGCCCCTGTCTGTGTTTCCGCAGCATTACAATCTTGGAGTGTTCAAGTCTAGGGTTAATAGGTTATTACTGGGCAAACGTGCTCCAACTTCGACCGCATCATCGCTTGCCATCACGCGAGATCGTGGTCAAACGTTAGCCTAGTCCGATGTAAAAAAATAAATATATAGCGTATTCTAAAGAGGCCGTAAAACTGGCACTAGGCTGGACACTATACCTACAGTAAGAAGGAAGGAAGCCAGTTAAACATTAAAAATACATAATATATTCAATTTACCACTAGTGTCAGTCGGTTAGTGCTCCTAATTGTAAAGTGTATGTTTGCTGAATTTTTAGTTTACATACTTAATCCAGTGTAAAAATCACCTCTGTTCTTTTATTATTTATTCTGAAACGTTATTATTTTTTGATTGAAATCTTTTTTGTGGTAATAATGTGTTATTTCATGCCACTAAAATATCTAAACAGGTAGGTAAGTACATTTTATCCGATTTGAGGGGGGGGGGGGGGGGGGGGGGGGGGGAATTCTCAATTTGGTTGTCTTTTTTATGAGTGTTATCTCAGAACTCTGTAAACCTATTTGGAAAGTTATTTCTTTATTTGCTTTTTCAAATAAAACCTGGCCAAATGCGAGTCGGACTCGAGCACCTAGGATTCCGCACCCAAAAAGTTGTTCCTTTCGATGTCTTTAGCGCGCAAGCGACTTATTATTTGTTGTTATACTTTAGAGTGTGTACTATATAATGTACTATATAATCTATATACTATATAATCATGCCAAGTTTGACGCTTGTACGTATTACTGTTTTGACAAAAAAATACGGTAAAAGAATCGTTTGTTTGAGACCTCCTATGTGATTTTTTTGATTTTATTTATATTATTACACGGGAATTCCACCCACAAGATGGACAGACGACCTAAAAAAGACAGCAGAGAAACGCTGGATGCAGGCCGCTTCCAATCGGCCCTTTTGGAGATCGATGGGGGAGGCCTATGTCCAGCACTGGACGTCCTACGGCTGACATGATGATGATGATGACGATGACACGGGAATTACTCACGTAACATTAAGCCGGTTACTCAGACTTTAGTTTTTTTATTGTATTTATTTTTAGTTTTTTAAATTCCCTATGTTTGTTTTCAGCCGGCCGTGGGGCCGCTGGGTGCCGTCAGCAAAGTCCACAAATCCGACCGGAAAATTGGCCACCGGCGGGTCGGGGAGGGCGGCGAGATCACATACAAAAAGATTCAATCCTCGCAGATCATGGGCTCCATACAACTGGGTAAGTTTGATCTCTTCTCATGGTTTGGACTTTTTCTTGGTTCGGACTTTGATTGGTTGATTGATTTACTCCAAAATGTTCTCACAATGTTTTCTTTCGTCTAAACCTGAACAACGAAAAGGTAGAGACGGTACACTTGTTTGACGGCAATGCCTGCATACTCGGCGTGCGCGCTTTCAAATATTAGCAATATTAATTTTTTCTTTATTTTCTACGTCTAAGTTTTTAATTTGAATTGTTGGAATTGAGTGTTTATGAATCGTTGTGAGTTTTTTTTTTAACGATCGTGATTTTACTTCAGGGTGTTGTTCTGCATTCTCTCTATAATTGAGACTAGCGGTCCGCCCCAGCTTCGCACGGGTATAGATTATAGCATATGTCACCCGGGGATAGTGTAGCTTCCCAACAGTGAAAGATATTTTCAAATCGGTTCAGTAGTTTCGGAGCCTATTCAATGCAAACAAACAAACAAACAATCAAATCTTTCCTCTTTATAATATTATTATTACTAGCGGTCCGTCCCAGCTTCGCACGGGTATAGATTATAGCATATGTCACCCGGGGATAGTGTAGCTTCCCAACAGTGAAAGAATTTTTCAAATCGGTTCAGTAGTTTCGGAGCCTATTCAGTGCAAACAAACAAACAAACAATCAATCAAATCTTTCCTCTTTATAATATTATTACTAGCGGTCCGCCCCAGGTTCGCACTGGTATAAATAATAAAAAATAAAAATTACACATCCGGATAAAATATTTCAAGAACATTTATCTATACTTAATATTATAAAGAGGAAAGATTTGATTGATTGTTTGTTTGTTTGTTTGCATTGAATAGGGTCCGAAACTACTGAACCGATTTGAACAATTCTTTCACTGTTGGGAAGCTACACTATCCCCGGGTGACATAGGCTATAATCTATACCTGTGCGAAGCCGGGGCGGACCGCTAGTTACACATAAATAAATAATGTCAATTAATCGATTTTAAAGGTCTACTTTTGAATATTCGTGAGGGCGAATCGTCAAATTTGAAGCATATTGCTTCAAGTTTCCCATCATAGTGATGCTTTTCTCCCGGTTTACGAGTCTCCTGTGGTTAGATAGTTAGTGGCCGACCTTGCTAACACTAAAGCATTAACCAGTCAATTTAGGTTAGTGGAGTAACCAGCGACATGGATGTCAGAGTAATGGATGTTCCATGTCCAAGCAAACTGCTTAACATGTGTATATACTGGGTTACGAGGAAAGGGTGTACTAAGCCGAAAAAGGTCCATAGTACCCATTTATGAACAACTTTTACTATAGGACCAACCCTGAAATTGCAAAAAAGGGCGTTGTGAATATCACTTTTCTATGAAACGGCTATGAATCCGAAATTAGGAGATCCGTAGACGAACGAAAGTCACCGACATAGCCCACCGGATTAGCAAGTTGAAATGGCAGTGGGCAGGGCACATATCACGCAAAATAGATGGCCGATGGGGCCGAAAGGTTCTGGAATGGAGACCAAGGACCGGTAAGCGCAGCATAGGACGTCCACCCACAAGATGGACAGACGACCTAAAAGAGACCGCAGGAAAACGCTGGATGCAGACCGCTTCCAACCGGCCCTTTTGGAGATCGATGGGGGAGGCCTATGTCCAGCAGTGGACGTCCTACGGCTGAAATGTTGATGAAACAGCTGCTTCGCAATGTATATTCGATAGAAGACAGTTAGCCCGATTAGTGCTCCACCATGCAATATAAAGAATGCCCTATACTACCTTTGTTCCCCACGAGGTTTTTCTTCATCGAAAGCTCCAGGGGTACGGGATTTGAACCCACACCGGGTTTACGGAATTACATGAGACGGCGGTTAAGCCAAAAGGTTATTGTAATCATTATTAAAGTACAACTTAAAGTATGGGACCAACCCTGAAATCACGTAAAATATTAGATTAAAAATATTAGTTCTTCAAATTGTGCCACCCAGAATTTAGAACTTCAACAGTTCAAACTCCAAGCAGCAGAGAGTGTGCATCGGAACTGCATGATCTAATTCCCGCCTATCCATTTTTCTATCGGACTGCCAGAGGGCACGAAAAATCGACGCCGCGTCATGGTTGATATTCTGAAAACCTGTACGAAGCGCTTTGATCCCACTTTTATTTTGCGAACTGCTGTCTGTTGAATGAGCTGCCTGAATGGGTGTTCCCCGATAGTTACGATCTGGGTGTCTTCAAATCACGAGTGAATCGGTTTCTTCTGGGCAAGCGTGCTCCACCGTAGACCCGTACCATCGTTTACATCAGGCGAGTTGGCGGTCAAACGCAAGCCTATTTACATTAAATATCTCTTATTATCATCATTTCATTATATATATATATCTATAAATATTTTAGTAAATAATTATGTATGAAATTTTGATATGTACCTTCCTATTTTTATTTTTATTTTGTAAGTGCGCGGTGAATGTGAGCACCATGTCAAACCAACTGTAGTTTTTATTATAATATTAATTACATCATATCTAAACATTTGAAATTGTTTCGACAGTTAATTAAATTAATACTTTTTAATATATAAATAATATATTTTTATACCATCTCTCTAGATTTGTACGCCTATAAACTAGGCAAAACATGATAAAAAGTGACAAATATTTTAAACCACCTATTGTGCATGCGTTTTAAATGTGTGTATGATTTACTCATGTTTTGTGCAAATAAATAATCTTTATCTTTATCTTTTTTTGGTGCAACAATATGCTATCAACTGTAATATTTGTGTAAAGTAAAAAAAAAATAAAAAAAAATACAGTGTAACGCGCTTGTCGCTGAAAAGTCGTTCCCACTGTTTTTGTGCAACCTTGTGTTACTTCGTAGATCTTTGTTCAGGAGCTTATACCGCATCCAAACCATGCGAGTTCGCACGTCGATAGCACTTACGCGATGCTTGCTAATTTTAACCATTGCACATCCGAGCTATATCTACTTTGATACAGTCAGTTTGTTTACAAAATACGAGAGATGCTTGTGGTTTTACATAATGGATTTGCGGTAACACATCTGAGGCTTTTTTTTCTCATTGGCTTCGCACGTCACGTACATTTGCCAGTGTCAAGTATTGAAATATCTTCAAGTTTTAACATCGTCGTAGTGAAGGAGGAAAGTCACGGTCAAGTCCAAGTCATGCCCTGAGAGTGCGGTGGAGACTTGATAGAGGCTTTTATGGAGTTTTGGAAACAACACGAAAATCATATCCTTTATTTGGCACAAGGAAAAATACAAACAAAACAATTGAATCCACCGGCTCCGAACTAGTAAAAACTGTTTCGGAAGCCAGTGACTTCTCCGAGTATTTAAAAATTAAATATTATGTCTCAAATAAAGATATAAAATCAAAATTAATAGTGTAATATTTAGAAGAAGAAAAAAAAAAGAATAATCAAAATACAAATATAATAATTTCTAAATAGAAAATTATACAATTATAAATGAACTCCCTCTCTACGAGGGAGGCCTTTGTTCAGCAGTGGACGTTTACAGGCTGATGATGATGATGATGATGAAATGAACTGTGAGTACAGTACAGTTGTAATAACAATAATAATAGATGGTTCCCGCGTAATTTTTTTTACCCACACTCGAGCACGCTACGATAATTTAATAAACAATAATTCACATCATCGCTTAATAATTATCAATTTAATAACCTACTTCAAAATTAGAAAAATACGCGATATTGAAGTTTTATTTTACCGACTTCAAAAAGGAGGAGATTATCAATTCGACTGTATGTTTTTTTATTGTATCAATCTAATCGTTTCAAATAAAAAATAAAACCTACCAAGTGGAGTCGGGCTCGCGCACTGAAGGTTCCGTGCCACCACAAAATTCAATAACGAAATTACTAGTTATAACTTGTTAATGTACAGAATCTTGTCACCGACTCGCACTTGGCCATTATTTATTATTTGTTGTTATACTTTCTAGTGGTTACTATAATCCTGCCAAGTTTGACGCTTGTAAATATTACCACTTTTACATTAGAGCTAATACAAAAATACGTAAAAAATAAATTTATTGTATGGGGATCATTTTGTTTTTACTTTTTGACTTTTTATTATTTAGTTAGTTAGTTCATTTGTTAGTTAATCCGCCGTAACATTACAAATTCTGTGAAAATTTCAACTGGCTATCTATTACAGTTCGAAAGATACAGCCGTTTAAAGGTAGACATACAGACAGACGGACGGACGGCCGGACGGACGGACAGACAGACAGACAGACAGACTGACAGCCAGCCATCGTAAGCTATTATCGTAGCCTATTACTAAATAGGGTCCCGTTTTTACCGTATGGGTACGGAACCCTAAAAACGAGTAATATTAGACATTTCCATAAATTCCTTAACACTAGAGAAACAATGGTTAAGAAGCTCGTCAGTTTGTTACCGACCAACATTTTGATCTCGATATAAAGGTACTTCATCATCATCATAATCAGCCTTTTAACAGTCCACTGCTGGACTTTTAGCCTACCCCCGAAAGGGCGATTGGGCCATATCCACCACGCTGGCCCAGTGCGGGTTGATGGATTCACATACGCCATTGAATTTCTTCTCCGTACGTATGCAGGTTTCCTCACGATGTTTTCCTTCACCGAAAAGCCAGTGGTATGAAAATCCGTACATAAGCTCCAAAGAGCTCATTGGTACGGGCCCGGGGTTTGAACCCACGACCTCACGCTTTCAAGTATAGCGGTCTCCCAAATGGGCTACCACGGCTTACATAAAGGTACCTAACAAAAGGGAAATGTCCAGCAGTGCACCAATATAGGCTGATGGTAACATTTATACCTCATGACAAACATAACATACAACATAACATAACATAACATAACATTTCAGTATTTCTGTATATTTTTTTTTTTTCATGATATAACGCCGCACAATGTTGTCTGCATGGGACTTATTTCAACATAACAGTGTCAAGAAACAATTTATAGCCGGTTACGATCCCTATTCATTGTTGACAGTTAATTTTAAACCGTAAAATACGTACACAGGCAAAAAGATATTTGAAAATGTGGATTTTGATTCAGGGGCCTTACGGCCAACTGCTGACGCGGTATCAAACTAACGTTATAACTGCGCAATTTGGAAAATCTCGCGAACGTGAACCTTAACGCGTCCAGATACGGTTTGCGGCCGCGCAACATTTTTAACCTAAACTGGATTATATAGATCAACAGATATAAACAGCTAGCCGTAAGGCCCCAGTAGTCCTAGCACGGGCCGTGGATAAATTGTCTATCCACTGTTTTTATCCCGCGGGAAAGAGACAAACGTATCTATATTCTAGCTTTGTCGCGTCGACGCGTGGATAAACACGGTGGAAAGACAATTTGTCCACGGCCCGTGCTTGGCCTGCTAGACTCAAAAATATCCGAACCAAAGGTAAACTAAAATTCCTTAGTAACTATTTGGTAATTATTGCTTTTGGACTAAAATTGTTGCAAGCCTCAGATCCGACAAACAAGGGAGAAATGCTTTAGTACAAATATCGTTCGTGTTCAAATATCGCAATGATTTGCACAACGAATATCAAAAAAGAAAAATGTCCAAGAGATAAACATTACTCCACAGAAAAGCCCAATCGAAAAAACGACCAAGTATAAAAACGTCCAACTAGAAAAATTACCAAATATAGAAAAAACTAGAAAACTGACGAGAAATCTATTTAAGTATGTATTTAAAACTATATATGTATGTATATCAGTCTCTGGCAGCCATATCACAAGCTTTGCTTAGTTTGGGGTCAGATGACCGTGTGTGCAAAAATGTCCCGAATATTTATTTATTATTTATTTATTTATTTAAATACAAATGTTCAGCCACAAAATTTTAACTATAGAGATGTTCAACACAATACACACAAGTGGTTTTCACGCACACTAAGAAATTAGACGAACGAAAGTCACCGACATAGCCCACCGGATTAGCAAGTTGAAGGGGCAGTGGGTAGGGCACATATAACGCAGAATAGATGGCCGATGGGGCCGAAAGGTTCTCGAATGGAGACCATGGACCGATAAGCGCAGCGTAGGACGTCCAACCACAAGATGGACAGACGACCTAAAAGAGACCGGAGGAAAACGCTGGATGCAGGCCGCTTCCAACCGGCCCTTTTGGATTTCGATGAGGGAGGCCTATGTTCTGCAGTTAATGATGAAATTATATAGGGTAAACATGGTACACTTTTTGAAATTTTGTACTAGACGCAACATCCACGTGTTGGTAGATCTATGTACACAGGTAATTATGTCATAAATATAATAATGACATATTGTTAGTGGACGCGCTGAGGAGGATAATGGATACTGACATCAGAGTACATGTAAATAATAGGGATATTGACAAAATTTTACAAAGGCCTTAAAATTAAAGAATATGGTCCATATTTACTAGAAAATATTTTTTTATCTTCATTAGTGTACGTAGTAAATAATTATAAGCTATTTTTATTTCAAATTTTAAATGATGCACCAAAAGGAGCCAAAACGACGATCGCCATTTTGTGACGTCAATAATCAGTACTATGACAGAACAAAAGTCATTTTTTATTTTATTTTATTCGCCCCTCGGGCAGGCTAAAGCCTTCAAGGCCATACCGCTTGTGAACAAAAGTCAAGTACTGGTTTGCGTTTAAGAGATACGTCTGGGTGCGACTTCGCCATTCATAACGTCATCATCCGTGTGAAGAACAACCGTAACACAACTTGGCTGTTCCCAACATTTGAGTGTACCTTACCTCAGTTTTAGGTAAACCGTCGAAATCGATGGATAAAACACTGAAGTGTATTTGTCTTAATTTTCACACTGATGTTACTACTGGCAAGGTACAATTTAGATAGCCCGTAGGTCCAGTTGGTAGTGAACCTGCCTTCTGAGCTTCCGGGCGTGGGTTCGATTCCCACGTAGGACTAACATTTATGTGATGAACATTTGTGTTTGTTCTATATCTGGTTGTTAATATCTATTTAAGTATATATTAAAAACTATATTATGTACGTATATCAGTATCTGGCAGCCATATCACAAGCATAGCTTAGTTTGGGGTCAGATGACCGTGTGTGCAAAAATGTCCCGAATATATATAAAAAAAAGAATATATATATAATCTGATTGCGCTCGGACGTATCTCCTGAACGATATAAATAACAATATAATTCGTGTAATGGACGACTGTGTAACAATTTCATGTGCACTTATTAACCTCCAAGACAATCTTATAAAAAAATAGGAATTTACAAATAAAAATAATTAATAGCAATACATATTTGTTTTATTTATTTCGTGCTTTCATACAACAAAGGTTATATATTATTAATCCAAAAGGATGTTAGATCCTGGATAGTATTTTTGACATAGGCTTGATCATAATCAATTACTAATGTGTGAACAACTCCATTATTTTCAAAGTTCCAGTTAGCTACACAAAAGTAACATTTTTTTAAATTAGATACAAACATTTGTAGTTGTATTTGAGTCATACATCTCTCGCTAATGGTATTATCTTCTTTTATATAATACAAAAAAAAAAAAAAACTGTAGATGGGCATTTTATTTACCTATTACTATGGTTTTATCACAAATTCCATCTGGAGTTGCAGCAATGTAGGGATATTGTCGTGATATTATCAACCCACACTGTTCTATTTTCTTGCCTAGTTGCTTAGAGACACATTTTTTTACTTCTTCTTCTAAAGCACGTCCCCTTTTCATAGCTTTTGTCTCTGGTGTCCTAGCTCCCATAATAGTCGCTACTAATGTTCCATCCACAGTTTTGCATCTGCTGACACTATACGCAATAGAACCAGTTATTCTCCAATACCTCATTTCATGCCACAAATTACTTTCATGTTGACCCCGAGTATCTTCTTCAAGTTTGTCTATATTTGACTGGGTAAATATATGCAATATTTCATTTAAAAAAGTATTGCATACACGGTTACTGTATTTATTAATTAAATAATGTAATGTCAGTTTTTGCAAATCTGGAACCTGAAAATTTGATTGATGTTTTAGTATTAGGCAAGAATTAATATGTCTATTTCCAGCTTCTTGTACAAATTCCGTAAATAACAAATTTCCTGATGAGCCTGGTGAGCAAGTAGGTACTGCTTTTGAAAGTTCTTTGCTAGTTATACATTTTAAAGTAGTCCCTACTTGGGCCAATGTAGATTTCTTCAAATAACACTCTACAGAAGTACTTGATGGTTCTTCACTTCTTCGGTGAACCCACATCAGGAATGCAACAGCATGCTTACATCCACCCTGGGATCCAGCACAATCGTGACACTGTACACTGACTACTTTACCCTCCTTCTCATCCACTGTCATAGTTGCTGCATAGGATTTTGACCGTACTCGATGTTCTGGACAAACTTTGCATTTACCTAAGTGTACACACATTCGAGTCTCGTTGCAACTGTACATATCCAATCGCATCATCGCCGTAAGACTGTCTTGATGATCTGCAAAAAACAAATATTTAGTACACATTAGGCATAGAGGTCATACATGCAAGTAAATACCCATTATAACCTGAAATATGATGCAAATATCTTACTGGAAACTAAAACTAAAAACACATTGCCAATGCACAGTTGAGGTTTTAATTCTTGTCTAAACAAATACTTACGCATAGTTGTCTTGATATTTCGAAATTCAGCTGCATTAAAATCTGAGTTTGATGCGAAAAAGCTTGCTACCATTACGGCATCGATATTGGGGCTATCAGCTTTCGCATACCCTGCTTCCATGGTTGCAAATGAAGTAAATACTTAGTAGATAGAAAAAAATAGGTCTTCGTTCAAATAATTTCAAGATTATGAAGTATTTCAACTATAGTAAACTGCAAAGAGTAGTTTAATAAAATGTTTCTGTTTACTTTGTTTTGTTTTGGTTGTGCTGTCATAGCCATATTGACGTCACGCACTGTGATTGGATTTTCAAGTCACGTGACACATAGATTAAAAATCGTGATTTTTAAATCTAAATAATTAAATGTAGGAGCTATTATTATTATTAAAAAAATATTTTAAAAATCTCTTTAAACAAAACCTTTCAATATATAGCTAGGTTTCATATTTTATTTCCACCATTGTTAAATACCCTATTGTGTAATTCCTATATAATGCACACATTATCAGAAATAGTGTTAACTAATATATTGACGTAGCTTTAAGTTTTTTTTTAATACAACTGAGTGACGAGAAAAACGCTTGCCCGATGGTAAGCGCTGCGCTTACTCATAACAGTTCAAAGGCACCCGGAATTTATAATTTCAACGATTAAGGCCCAGAATATTGTGCTCCGCTGTCTCACTCGCGCATTTGCTTCGCTTCAAAATGTGCTTCGGTCATTTTGCGAAGTATCTTTTTAAAATATTTAGAACATTGTTTCAATATTTTTTTGTTATGATGGCGTGATCCTTACCTATTATCTCACCACCACTATCTCGCCTGGTGTTAAGCGATGATGCGGTCTACGTTGAAGCATGCATGCCTAGAAGAAACCGATTCACTCGTGATTTGAAGACACCCAGACTTCACCAGACCCAGGTTCACTACCAACTGGACCAATAAGGCTATCAATCTGTAACAACTGTATTTTCTCATTCCAGGTATCCAGCACGCAATCGGCGGGTTGGCCTCCAAGCCGGAGCGAGACCTCCTCATGCAAGACTTCATGACGGTGGAAACGACAAACTTCCCCCACGAGGGATCTAACCACACACCAGCGCATCACTACTCAGAGTTCAAATTCAAAACGTACGCGCCGATAGCGTTCCGGTACTTTCGAGATTTGTTCGGAATACAGCCGGACGATTTCTTGGTGAGAATCTGTTAATTTCGCTCGCTTCGCTCATCCCAGAATAAATTACTTTTATGCTCGTTCCGATCACCTTGAAATCATACATAGATAGCCAACGGCTTTTTAGAAAAGGGCTACGCTACATTTGTGTCCTTCTTTCTTTTTAGTCATCTAAGTAGAAAGTAAGCTCAATGAAGTTATGTTGCGCTCGCTCTACTCATCTGTTTTAGAAACGATTCGCTCATTTCTTTCATCATCATAACTAGCCTATCAGGCAAGTCTTGACAGGCAAATTTGCAGGTACATTAAATTTGTTTCAATTTCAAATACAATACTCGTATGAATTTTCGTTGCCTAGAAATTAAATAAGTATGTCTAATAAAATATTTCCTAAGAAATAACAATGAGATTACTTAAATAGTGACTCAATAACATTTTTTCTAACTAATGGTCTTGCAAAGTAATAGTCTAGACTAATACATCCGTTGTCCTGGTTATTACGAGTATTTATGGGGAAAAGCATTGAGATATTTATCTCCATTGATGTTCAAACAACCATTCATTAACACAAAACTTGAAAAAATAAAGTCAGTTTATTTGCAGTTATATTACCGCTAACAGCTTTTACTACTAATTTGATTATATTGAGGGTTTTTTTTGTCTTATACGACCGCACATTAGCGAAATCGGCCCGTGTCTGACGTCACACCAGTGCACGCGACGCGTTTGTACACCGATAGTTGGTGCCATTCGCACTAGTTCAAAAGGCCTTTCTATATACCCTATGGTAAAAAGACACCGAAAAAAGCAACAAGCAAAGAATTTGGGGCGACGATGTAACACAGAGTAAAAACTTCCTTTGTGGGTAGACATGCCAATGCAGTGGCAGCTCTCTCCATAGCTCGCTTCCTTCATTAAACTGGTGTTTCCATTCCAGATGTCAATGTGCAGCGCGCCACTCCGCGAACTCTCCAACCCGGGAGCATCCGGGAGCATATTCTACCTGACCAACGACGACGAGTTCATCATCAAAACGGTGATGCACAAAGAGGGCGAGTTCTTACAGAAACTGCTGCCCGGGTACTACTTGAACCTCGATCAGGTGAGTGGAATAGAGAAACTTTGTAAGCATATGAAAAAAACTGGTTTTTAACCATAGAGTAGTAAAGAGGTGGTTGTCGCCAAAAACAAAATGAGATGAATATACAGAACAGATTAGGCGCCATGACTAAGCCCTGCCGCACGCCTCTGCACATGTGAAATAGATCGGATAATGTTACCGTCAAAGACTACTGACAGTACTGACCCTTGCATTTCCTAGTGAAATGGCTTGATGAGACTAAGGAACTGTGGAGGGCGGCCTACAGTGTCGAAGGCCTTATTCAGATCCATAAACACTATGTAGAAGGAAAGATAAGAAATGATAAAATATTTAAGAGCTTGTTAGAAAGTATCCTTAGCATCCCACAGATACTGTTAGAATCTTCGTATCACAGACGTATACGACCTATGAGTAGCCAATAATCAAATAAAGGAGAAAATTTATGTTCTATCGTACGTAGAAGTCGAAATCTTAACAGAAGAAAACAACTATACACATCTGTTCCCATATTTTCAATCCAAAAAAAAATAATACAAATTTGCGGCCGACCGGATTTAAAAATGCGATGGCCAATGATGGTTTCAAAGAGAGAAAGACGCTCTAGCGTTTCCATCACAAAACATGGGATTCATGAACTCTGATTAGACTCGGACAGGACGCGCAAATCCATGGTTCCGAAACTCCCAGATTAAAACTGCAAGGCACATAGAACAGATACCAGCACAGATAACAATGACAGAGCGATACTCGAGAATATTCTTGCGAGCTAGACAGTTTTGGCTGCCAGAGAGTGACGTCCGACAGAAGAAGTAAAGTGTGTCGTTAGACTCGCTAGACCAACTTAGTCACTTCACTTTGTTTTCGTCTTTGAAACCGTCATTGGCAACAAACCAGGTTTAGGCCTTCGTTGCTTTACAATTACAGTCGTCTCTAGCCAACCTCGGAAATTATGGAATTACCTTTTGCAACCGGCTAACCTCATAGCAGCTATCAGGAAAAGTTGCAGTCTCTTTCCAACTGTTTCTTATGGGGCACTTCCTCATATAGGTCATCCTGTCATCTTTCCATCTTCACCCGGGTCGGCCAGTCCGTTTATTCTGAAAGACTCAGTCTGCGATGGCTCTGGCCCATAGCATCACTGGCATTCCTCAAACATACCTCCTCCAGCCCATGTTTTTATGGTTTACCATCTTACTATTATTATACATACGAAATTGTGTTTCCTTGTTAATTTGTTTGTCCTTCTTTCACGTCGCAACGAGCGTTGGAGGGCCAGAGATTGACAGTGAGCTACTTTTCATCCTGGAAAAATCTTCCTGTGGGAGTGTCCATCCTGGTGAAACTGGGCACAGCTGGCTATATTTTAATATGTGTTTTTGTACTCAGAACCCACGCACGCTGCTACCAAAGTTCTTCGGTCTGTACTGCTACCAGTGCAACAGTAAGAACGTGCGTCTCGTCGCCATGAACAACCTGCTGCCGTCCTTCGTCAAACTGCACCAGAAGTACGATCTGAAAGGATCTACTTACAAACGGAAGGTAACAACAACCTTAGTTCATGTGGGTTCATGGTAGATAGGTCGCATCGTAAGAAAGATGTCTAAACCCCAGTTCAACACCTTCCTTACCCTATACGTATACAGAAACTGATGGCACTGAAACCAAGGTCTTCAAGGTGGAGACACGTAAACATTAAAATTTATACTTCTAAAATCATCCCCTGTGAGCGATGGTGGCCGAGTAGCATGTGCACTTTACAATCTGACGGCAACCGGTTCGATCCTCGGCCCTGCATCAGCAAGGCCACAATCGAATAATAATTCATGACCGGAAATTTCAGCCCTTTGTCTAATAAAGTGTTATGTGTAACACGATAACTCTATGGTTAACATTGGTTGTCCCCAGGCTAGTAAAAGCGAACGGCAGAAGAGTTCACCGACGTACAAAGACCTGGACTTTATGGAGCTGCATCCTGAGGGCATATTCCTCGAAGCAGACACTTATACGGCGCTCACTAAGACCATGCAGCGCGACTGTCGAGTCTTGGAGAGTTTTAAGGTAACTACAAACATACAAAACGTAAGTAAGCGAAAATGTATGGTGTGAGCGAAAATGTTTAAAAATCGCTTAAATATTTCATGATAGGTGTAAAACTAAAAATAAAATTAGAAATGCATGCTTAAGGTGACAAAGCTCTAGGACTAATATCCGAGAAAATAGATCAACTAAAGTAGATATGGAACGTTCAAATGATGCGAGAACACAGAAATATGTGGTCTCAAACAGTCACGGAATGGTATAACAGAGATGGCATGCAGAATAGAGATCGGTTGATTACGGATTATCGGATGAACTGATAGCTGGTCCCAACTGGCGACGGGTTACCCCTAGAGAGAACATAACGGAAGGAGTTAGAGAATGCTTTTACCAAAAGACACTGAGATTAGTAACATTTTACTACGGCCAATCTCAATTCAAAAAGCTATATTTATATTAATTTCGTAGTGATTTGCAATTATTCGATGGAGCCCTTAACTACATGGAACTAATTGAGTTAGCACTTATTCCTACAGCCGCGATGTACGAAATGAGAAGTCGGCGAAAATATACGAAGCCTACTTTCATTTAGTCTTGACGTGAAACTATAACATATATAGATAGCCTGTTGGTCCAGTTGGTAGTGAACCTGCCTTCTAAGCTTGGGGGCGTGGCTTCGATTCCCACGTAGGACAAACATTTGTGTGATGAACATTTGTGTTTGTTCTAAATATATCTGGTTGTTAATATCTATTTAAGTATGTATTTAAAACTATATATGTATGTATATCAGTCTCTAGCAGCCATATCACAAGCTTTGCTTAGTTTGGGGTCAGATGAACGTGTGTGAAAAAAATGTCCCCAATAATTATTTATTATTTATAACACACGGAGTACCTTAGCTTTTTTTAATATTGAACACTTTAATTTTACAGATCATGGACTACTCTCTACTAGTCGGCATTCACAATTTGGACGAGGCGCAGCGCGAAAAAAGCGAAGCGCGCACTCGCACCGAGTCCGGACAGAGCGACGACGACGACGAACCCAAGCGGAGCGGGCTCAACCGAACCAGGTGAGCAGGATGAGCGAAAATAAATTAAAATGTACAACGTGAGCGAAAATATCTAAAATGGGCTTAAATGTATGATGTAACGAAAATTTATAAATCATGTAAAAATGTGCACAGTGAATGAAAATGTATGACGTAAACGAAAGTGAGTTAACGAATAATATCAAAGTGAGCGAAGCGAGCAACAAAAATAAGTAATATTGTTTTAAAACTAAATAGATACATTATCTGAGTATGTACATGCGGAATTCACTTTTATATGGTATTTAAATGTTTACTTATGCAAGTGTCATAATGACCTAAAAAAAACAGTCGAATTGATAACCTCCTCCTTTTTGAAGTCGGTTAAAAATAGAGATAGGTGGGCAAATTTAACAAGAAAAAGCTCTCAGTGAAGAAATACCGCTGAAAATGGAGCACAGTGATGGCACTTGGAATGCTACCGTTGAATGGAGGCATGATATCGATGTGTCCATAGTATTTTTATATGTATTTTCTTTTTCGTCGGGTGTTCTAAGGTGGCGGTGTATATTTCAGATCTGACAAGGAGGACTTTGGGATGCAAGTGAAAAGGACGCAGTACGATTTGTTTATATTTTGCTGTTTAACGTTATAACACCTTTATAACGCCTCTTCCTAATGTGATGTTACCTCTGATGTAGTGGTTGTGTACAGATGTGACGTTTGAGATATAATAGTTGCCTACGAAATGCTGACAAATTGAACAGTTTTCATAATAAATGCAATACCTGGACTATACCTCTTAACGCGGGCTCGAAACAGCGCAGTGCGGAAAATCACGCGAACAATACAATACAAAATACAAATACAACGCAATCGCTATCAACAAAACAGAATCGCCTAAACTAGGTAGCCGTAAGGCCTCTGGCATTTCAATTATTATGAAATGAAAAAACATGTGACAGTCTTTTTTAAATCATATCAATAAATAAATTTAATTTAAATGACCTTGGTTAAAAATCAGTGCGTTTCTACGAGTAATTTTTATATTACATATTTTCAATTCAGACTAAAGAAAACCAAGAAAGTGCCCTTACTTTCTTGGGATTCTTCAAAAAGACTGTTAAGTATATGTGGTGCCCCTGGTGTTACAGGTATCCATAGGGAACCGTCCATTAATCACGTGATCGTGAGGCTTGAAAGGGGGGAGGGGGTTTAGCAAAAATAACGAAACATCACAATCAATACACAAACAATAGTCTTAAACCTCACCAAGGGGTGAGGGGGTTAAGAAATGCAAAAAAAACATCAAGTGACTAATGGACGGCCCCTAGGCGATGGTGATCGCTTACCATCAGGCGGCCCGTCAGCTTGTTTGCCACCTATAGCATTAAAGAGTTTTTTTTTATAACCACTCTTTGACTAAAAACTTTCTAGAAATAAAATAGTTACACAAACTAAAAAAATTACGAATGATCTCAAATGTCACATCTGTCCCTAAATTGTTTTCTTACTCTATGACGCAACTTACCACCATTCTGTAAATAATTTACTCACCGTCACAGAAAAATTGCATGTCTTTTTAACGGTGTGCCCACTAGAACGTCTATCCTGTCTAGGCATGTGTGACGTACTGACAATCTTACTGATTCACTGACAATATAATTACTAGCTTACTTACAATATAATTTATTACTATTTGAACAACTCGTGGGAGTTTTACAGACAGCACAATTTTTATATACTAACGGATTATGGTGTGGATATTATGAGAAAGGGATTAATGAAGCGTGCTCCAACGTAGACCGCATCATCGCTTAACATCAAGCGTGATGGTGGTCAAACGCAAGACTATTAATTATTATTAAAAAAAAAAAAGAATTAGCCATTCATCTATTAACTTAATGAAAATAAAATGTATGGCTCACAAATTAATATTCGACATACTGACAATTTAATGCGTAGCTCACTGACAACATAATTTATAGTTGTTGTAGGTCGACAAAATCGTAATACGACTTACAACAGAAAGCTATGTGACGTGTGATTTATTAGCAATTTTACAAATATGGAATACAAATAAAATTATGTTAAATTATGCTTGAATGGCAATTTAATGGATAAGTTGATGTTCAAAATTTTACTTGCATTACTTAAACTACAAAATAATGTAAAATCATTCAAAGCTATGTATAGTATTACATATATACTTATAACAGAGATCACAATTAACTATGTATTAAGAAATGATGCCCTTCTGACTAGGAGATTGGGATTTTCCAAACGATTAATATCTCGCGTACTGACAAAATTGTTTGTGATTTACTAACAAACTAATGTGACTTACTAACAAAACTATCTGTGACTTATTGACAAAACTATCTGTGACTTATTGACAAAACTATCTGTGACTTATTGACAAAACTATCTGTGACTTACTGACAAACTAATGTGACTTACTGACAAAACTATCTGTGACTTACTGACAAACTAATATGACTTACTCACACTGCTATATATATGACTTATTTTAAACATGGATTGTGAAATAATACTTGACATATGGAAAATATAATGTACGAATTGCTGTTCAAATTTTCTCTGACTTACTGACAAATACAAGTTTGTCAGTGTATGAATGCGTTGGTGATATAACATTGCATGCGTTGCAGTTTCTACGTACTTCTCAAACTGTTTTAATTGGCTTGCTACTTTGTATTTGTGAAATGACTTGATTGACCCCTCCTTGATAGCTTTCTAAATTTAAAGTTGCCGTCCTGTTTCATTGAAAATCCGTAAAATTCTGTTGTACCAGGTAAGTGTTCTTATTCGAGATGGGGGTGATAAGTCCTGCACTGACGTCCCGCTTGGGGTGCATTGTGCATTTCCTCCTACCAGCACCTACCCGAGCCAATCCAACTCCTTGAAGTATCGGAGTGTGGCATTGGCGCGCTGGCACACACGCTCCAGTGGCGTAGATGCTAGTGCAAATATTGATGATGAAAAGCAGTCCAGCTGTTGTGGTGACGTGGATGAAGAAGGCAATGGTGCCTCATGCAGCCCGGTAGGGAGTCTAGTTTCTTCTGTGGCTTCACAATGCCACAGCGCATGCTCTACAGTTTCGTTCTCCTTCATGCAGCCACGACACAGTGGACTGTCCGTGGCTCCCAGTTTATACAAGTGTTTTAAACCCCTACGATACTAAGATTGTTGCTATCCCTTTCCCACGCGTGGAATTGAAAAGAGACGCCGATAATTTTAGTCCTCTCAGATTATCTTAGAAAATGGTACAACAGAATTTACGTCATTGTCTGAGTTCACGCCAGTTTTTACTATGTTTATCGTACGTTCCGTTTGCGTTACAGGTCAATAAACAGACAGCGGTTGGTGGCTCACTCGACCGCGATGGAGTCTATTCACGCCGAGAGCGAACCCATAGACGAAGAGGAGGACGTACCGTGAGTGTACAGCTTTATTACATTTACCAAGGCATCGTGACAACTAGGGAATCCAATCCCGCATCAAAGTCTCAATCCTGCAAGCCTGCGGGATCGAGGTCGATTCGAGGTCGCAAATCCCGCGGATTCGGATGTAGTCCCACATTACTAATCCCACAAAAAGGTGCGGAATCCCGCACGCGTTTCCGGGATTGGATTCCCTAGTGACAAGGATGAGTTAAGAAAAAACAATGGGCAGTAATGAAATGTTATAAAAAGGATTATCTTACACGAGGCGGCGACATCGTTTCAAGGTTGATATTACGAATATCCATATGAAGCGCTTTGACTCCACATTTATTGTGCGAACTGCTAGCCTGTGGAATGCGCTGCCTGAATGGGTGTTTCCCGATAGTTACAATCTGGGTGTCTTCAAGTCGAGAGTGAATCGTTTTCTTCTAGGCAAGCGTGCTCCAACGTAGACCGCACCATCGCTTAACATCAGGCGAGATGGTGGTCAAACGCAAGCCAATTATACAATAATAATAAGAAAATATTATTTACGAAAAAACTTATAAAACAAGCACTAGGCGTCCGCCATATTGAATTTTGTGCGACGCCATTTTATTTTCCGTATCCTTCTCAGCAAACCCTTTCATTTGATACCCATATCATGGGAGTGCATAAAAATAACCGGTCCGCCATCTTTGGGAGTCCGCCATATTGTATTTAGAATAGACGTAATAGCTCACCATGCATTGTCATCCAAGCTAAACGTGTATGCGAAATTTCAGCTGAATCGGTTCATAACTGTTTTAAAATTTAGTTACAACATTTGTTATCCACACTAATAAGGCATGCTAAATAAAAGCATGTAAAAAAGGAGCCAGCAGGTCTCCATGCACGTTCGAATTCTTTGTTAATTCACTAAATAATATGGTGTCATTCATCATCATCAGCCAGAACACGTCCACTGCTGAACAAAGGCCTCCCCCTTTAACCTCCACACTGAACGACAGCCTGCCTTTTGCATTTTTGGATACCAGCGACTCTTACAATGTCGTCGGTCCATCTAGTGGGAGGCCTACCTACGCTGCGTCTTCCGGTTCGTGGTCTCCACTCAAGAACCATTGGTGTCATTACTCTTCTCCAATTTATCACCAAAACACAATGTTAGCATTGGTATAATCATCCTTTGAGTAGTCCACTGCTGGACTTAGGCCTACCCCCGAAAGGGTGATTGGGCCATATCCACCACGCTGGCCCAGTTGCGGATTGGAATTACATACGCCATTGAATTCCTTCTCCGTACGTATGCAGGTTTCCTCACGATGTTTTCCTTAACCGAAAAGCCAGTGGTATGAAAATCCGTATATAAACTCCAAAAAGCTCATTGGTACGACCTCACGCTTTCAAGTCTAGCTGTCTCCCAAAAAGTCTACCACGGCTACAATTGTAATTCACCAGTAAACTGTACCCCTCAGTCCCGGGGGCATCCCAGCGCGGAACGCCCGCGGGGAGCGCCTGCTCCTCTTCCTGGGCATCATCGACATCCTGCAGTCGTACCGGTTCCGGAAGAAACTGGAACACACCTGGAAGAGCATGATACACGATGGAGTAAGTATATAAGGGATCTTCCCATCTGCAGTTTATTGCTCGCACTTTATCACTTCATTGAAGGTATAAAATCAGTGTAAATTTCTGCTGTCTCATCGTTTTAGCCATAGGACGTCCACTGCTGGACATATTCCACCATCGATCTTCAAAAGGGCCGGTTAGAAGCGGCCTGCATCCAGCGTTTCCCTGCGGTCTCTTTTAGGTCGTCTGTCCATCTTGTGGGTCGACGTCCTACGCTGCGCTTACCGGTCCATGGTCTCCATTCCAGAACCTTTCGGCCCCATCGGCCATCTGTTCTGCGTGATATCTACCCTGCCCACTGCCACTCGAACTTGTTATTCCGGTGGGCTATGTTATTAACATTCGTTCGTCTACGGATCTCCTAATTTTGATGGCTATCATAAAATAATAAATAACTGACCAAGAGCGTGTTATACGCAGATGGTAGGGTTCCGTAGCGAAACCCATATAATTTCACATTCATAGTACAAAAATTGGTGGTTACAGAAAAATTCGAGCGAACGATGTCAAATGACAATGATACTTATTTAACGTAACCTGACAAAAAAATATCTAAAAAAAATTATTAAAAAAGACAAGTTTCAGTAGAGTAAAAGTAATTGATCCCAAATTCCTTATTGTACTTAGTGCGACGTTAAAGCGGAAATACACTAGAGACTAGTGAAAGAAACAGTTTTGAAATTAAAGGTAGTTTTTTTTTTCTTCCTTGCGGTAACATAGGCTTTTTACATTACCATCTTTGTACAATAGGCATGATACCTAATGTTTAATTTATTACAAATAACCGGCTTAGCGATGAATATTACTAAATACATTACACATACTGAAAAAATAATTTGAATTGGCTGATACATCTCTGAGATATGAGTATTTAAAGTTTTAGGTGGGGATAGAGAGGGGATGTTCTATCCCTTTCTCGCAAAGCGTGTGTTAGTATAGCATTTGTATGGCGCTCCTGAACCGTGACGTCACGGCTCAGTATAGTGCGCTCTCTGTCTAGCATGAAATTAAAATGCTTATATCTTATTTATTTTTGAACTAATTTTAATTTCGTTTTTGTTGATGTGCTCTGTTTATGATCAGCTTATTTATGAGGTAATAATTTTTTTTTGTCACCATGCCTATTATTATTCTTATTCGCGATAAGTCCTACATGGTCGTCCTGTTTGGAGTTTGTCTTAAAGTTAACTTTACTGATTTCCAGGACACTGTCTCGGTCCACAGGCCGAGCTTCTACGCACAGAGGTTCCTCGACTTCATGGGAAAGACCGTCTTCAAGAAAATACCTTCGTGTAAGTGTCTCGTCTCTTTCACACTCGTAACCTCACGTGTAACGTTATCTCTTTCTTACAGCTCAAAGCTATTGTGCCGCAATCGAGATTATCTCTATCATTTTATTATACCGAAGCCAAATTTAGAGCAGTTATGACTATTTGTCATAATTGTGTTCAAACGTTCAATTTTAAGTCAAAATTGAGTTCTAAAATTTTAAATTTTTGTTCTATTTGACAAAACTGTGTCTTTAGTACAACTATTTGTCAAAATTATGTTCTAAAGTACAACTATTGGCAAAATTGTGTTCTAAAATACTTAACTACATTTTTTTGTCATAAGTACAACTATTTGTCAAATTTGTGTTCTAAAGTACATATTTTTGTCTAAATGTTATTCTTAACTACAACTATTTGTCAAAATTATGATCTCAAGTACAACTATTTGTCAAATTTGTTTCTAAAATACAACTATCCGTCAAAATTTTGTGTTCTAAATTACAACTATTTGACAAAACTGTTTCTATAGTACATCAATTCTGTATGTTAAAATAAAATTGTGCTTCAAAGTACAGTATTTTGTCAAAACTGTATTCTAAAGTATTATTCAATATTGTATTTGACAAAACAGTGTTCTTTGGTACAACAATTTGACAAAATTGTTTCTATTATGTTAATATTGTATTTTAAATTTGGCTCCGGTATGATATGAGGATGAAAGTGAAATTTTGACCGCTCCAGAATTAGTGGTCCAATTAATGTTAACTCGGTTATACAGTAGCGTCGAGGCAGACCGAGAATGAGAGCACGGGACTCGTCTCATCTCGCGCCTCGCCTCGCGTTACCTCTGTATTTGTTACGAGGTGCACGATAGCTATCTCGGGTTGTCTCGGCGAGTGTACATCCGGCATTACAGTGTCTAAGAAATTGAATTTTCACCCGTATAACTTTCTCGATAGAGTTGTAAATTCTCTAACACGACCAATCATCAGGCTATAGTCATTTGCTTACCCATTGTCCTAGGTGATCTATAGAAAGCGATGCGGTGCAATGCGATGCGAGGTTTTTTTTTAATAGAAATTGAATCCCAAGCATGATCACGATTGAAAGTATCTTTGTTGCAAATTCGACAAAAAAAAAATTTGAAGCAGCGACCCAAAATGTGTGTTGGCCTCCGATACTAAAAGACGCCATTCTTCTCTATTTTGCGCAAGTTCACGCCAGTCATGGACGTCCAGTTTCTGTAGGTCTTTTTCCACTTCATCTTTCCATCTATACCTGAGATGGCTGACGGGCCTTCGGCCCTTGCGCAGTCCCAAGTAAGCCCTTTTTATACAGCGCGATACTCTCCCAAGGAAAAAATTTAAAAACAAGTTGTTTTTTTCTGCGTTTGTAGTACGCATAGCTTTATATAAATGAATGCCGACCTCTCTAGACTACGAACATGGTAAAAGCTTAAAACGACAGGGAAGCGATGCATAAATGTATGAAAAGTACAGAAAAGACAAGTAAATAGAACGGAAATGAGATGGAAAATCTGTCGCCAGGCATTATGAGTAAACCTTGATTGAACATTCTTATTTAGACCAACGCCTCGAACTCCGCATCCAAAGAGGTCTCAAAGTTCTTTGTCCGCATCACAGTTGCTAACTGATATCGAATGACTGACGTTTCGTTTATATGGGTGCAACTGGCTACAACAAATTTCTTACAAAAATGCATTGACAGACGTTCTAATTAAAAAAATAAAAAATAAAAAAATACTGGTCAAAAATGAAACTATGGTTTTCTATCAGTGCTAACATTATACCTAGGTCAATGGCCATTTATCTCTGTGCCTTTGGAATGGTCTATAGAATGTATCGCATCGCGTTGCCGCATTTCTGGCTCATGTAGGACAAGGCCTTATTATATCCAGTAAAGTACTATTTTAACCCATGCGCTGGTAGTTTTAATTGTCAGTCCTAATGAAGCTAATTTTCTTTTGTAAGTTCATGTAACTAACCCCAGAGGTAAATGTAAGTTTTCTTCGTATTTGAGACTTCAAAATTTATTATAAAAGACTAAGGCAAACTAAAACTAAACTTAAGTTTGCCGTACTTCCCAGTATTCGATCCGTATTAGCGACACTGGCATCGATTCTGATGATCTCTAAACTAAACTAAATTTGACAGCTCTAAAATTGTTGCCATCCTTCTCTCACATATTAAAATTAAAAGAGAGGCAGATAATTTTAGTCCTGTCAGATTAGTTTAGTTAGTAGTAGTGAGTGGTATGCCAGAATCGACGCCACTATCGAACGGTCTAATAATACCACAGAAAAGAGAAGTAAATAGAACGAAAATGAGAAGGAAAATCTGTTACCAGGCGTTATGACATAACCTTGATTGAACATTCTTATTTAGATCAACGCGTCGAACTCCGCGTCAGTTGCTAACTAATTTCGAATGACTGACGTTGCGTTTATATGGTAGCAACTAGCTACAACAAATTTCTTACAAAAACGCCATGACAGCCGTTCTAATTAATTTTTTTCTGTTTATGATACAGTATGTTTTTTTCTTTATAATCAACTGGTTCGATTCCTGGCTAGGAATATTGGTTTTGCAAAAATCCCATGATACAGCTTTAGTTTTCATCTAAATCGGCCCCGAGACGCCTTTGAGTACTTTTCGCTATTCCTCATAGTTTCGGATTTGGCCATACGCGCCCACTTGAAAGATTCACCCTGTACATGTAAAACAGGTCTAGAAAAGATTTTGAATTCTCAAATATTGTCTTTACAGATTCTTAGTCACCTTGTATATTGAATTATTTGTGTTAATGATAATTCTATAGTTTTTTTTATTGGCCAGGGGTCTTACAGCTACCTGTTTTAAGCATCGATCTAAATGTACTACGTACTAGATTGCGTGATCCGAACACTTTGTTGGGGTGAATTGACCGGATATCCAGTCACCTTACTTTAGTGTGGCTTCGACAATTATGCAGTGTCGGCGCGTAAGCGCCTGGAAAATCGTGGTGCTTACAACGTTTTGGTCGCGAGAAAACATACTCTATAACATATCTAGCGATGCATGTTTTATTAGTTTGGTTAGACGAAATAAATAATGTTTTAACGGCCTGTTATCCGAGTCGCGTAGGCAACAAAACGCTCCCTCAGCCCCCGCCAAGTTAGAGCGACGATGTATTTTGCCGCGCAAGAGTCAGGAGGCCCGCGGGGGGAGTGCAACGACAAAAACGAACATAGGTCCGACTTCGATGACGCCTGGCGCGGTACTGAGCGCGGGGCGCGCTAATTCTAGCGACCTTTTTACGCTTTTAATTTCACAAAAAAACGAAACTATTAACTGTTATTTTTTTTTTTGAATTTGATTGCCTTTCAGTACATGCAATTTCCAAGTTGTTACGAGCTTTCATGAGGCGCATAAAACGAAAAAAAAATAACTAAATCGACTTTGTTTCAGATTTTTTTTTGATCAAGGAAAGTTTATTCGTGTTTTGAACCAAAGCATAAACTCAAACACATGTCTGAAACATTTTTTTTCCAGCTCAAATAATTTGATTTAATTGAATAAAATTTATTTAAAACCGTCAAATTTGGTATAAGAGGCCGTTAACGCTGCAGCAAATACCTCAGTCAACCCACGCCCCGCGCAGCCCCCGCTGTATGTTTTTCGTGTACGTTTTTTGTTAGGAATAGCTTCTCTAATACGTAGTACATGTAAGTTTATGGTTTTAAGCGATTCTGTTTAAGTGATTGCGAAACTGGGCGACCGCAAACCGTATCTCGGCGCGTTAAGGTTCATGTTCGCGTGATTTTCCGCATTGCGCTGTTTCGAGCCCGCGTTAAGAGATAGCCGTAAGGCCCCTGATGCCTTTATTATTACAAGGCCTAGAAGGATTATGGTCAATAATAGATTTTAGTGAAATATCAATTAAAACACAAAATTTAATTGATATCTCCCAAAATTCCTGTGGAGTACCCAAGTTTCGCTTTGGCATACATTTTCTATTTACATACAGACTTATTTAATACTGGGCTACGCGGAAAGGGTGTACTAAGCCGACAGGGGTCCATAGTACCCATTATGAACAACTTTTTCTATGGGAGCAACGGCATTGACGCTCGACAAAATGTATGGAACAGCTGATATTTTTGATGTGTTGGTCTCATAGTAAAAGTTGTTGGTATTGATGAGTATAACGTACCCCTTTCTGCTTAGTACACCCTATCCGCGTAACCCAGGTAGCGCTGATGGAACGCTGTTTTTGTCTCTTTTTAACACTGAAGAGAAAATAGGACGGCATTAGTACCACTTTTGTTTTGACAACATTCGCAGTTCAGTTGTTTTTTTTTCAAAATGGCTGCCAAACCGAAACTTGCCACACGAAAGAATCAAAATTACCCACAATAATGTTTTCATTCTCCCCGAATCAGTGGACCTACCTGAGATTAAGGGAAATCATCGCAAGTTTAGGACCCTTGTCACCAGCTATATAGGTACTGTAGGGTTATACGTGTTTGGAAACTTTTTTAATTTTGTCGGTTTTTGTTTAGTTTTTTTTTCTTCTTTTCTTTTAAAACTGTGGATGTGTGCGTTTTTGTGTGTAGTTGTGAGGGTGTTGGTAATTTTCTAGAATGAATTTAGTTTTTTAGGTATTTCAAAGTTTATTATAAAATTACTAGTTTTTTTTTTATAGTTGAGAGGGTAGTTTTACTAAATCAATTTGACTTGAATCAGTTTGAAGTTGGTAGTAAACTGCGATACTAATTAGTACTTTGGTAAGAATTTTAGTTTATAGAAGTAATTTTAGACAAAATTGTGTTTATTTTAAATCATGATCTCATATTTTTTTCTTCTTTCATAAATGATCACTATGTTTATTTTATATCATGATCTCATATTTTTCTTCTTTCATAAATGATCATTATGTTTATTTTACATCACGAACTCATCTTTTTTCTTCTTTCATAAATGATCATTATGTTTATTTTAAACTATGAACTCATATTTTTTCTTCTTTCATAAATGATCATTATGTTTATTTTAAACTATAAACTCATATTTTTTCTTCTTTCATAAATGATCATTATGTTTATTTTAAACTATAAACTCATATTTTTTCTTCTTTCATAAATGATCATTATGTTTATTTTAAACTATAAACTCATATTTTTTCTTCTTTCATAAATGATCACTATGTTTATTTTATATCATGATCTCATATTTTTCTTCTTTCATAAATGATCATTATGTTTATTTTACATCACGAACTCATCTTTTTTCTTCTTTCATAAATGATCATTATGTTTATTTTACATCACGAACTCATCTTTTTTCTTCTTTCATAAATGATCATTATGTTTATTTTAAACTATGAACTCATATTTTTTCTTCTTTCATAAATGATCATTATGTTTATTTGTTCATGATCTCATCTTTTATAAATGAACTATTGTAGACATTTTTTCCATTAGATTTGTTTATTCTAAAAGTAAAGTTTTATTGAGGCTTGTGCAGCGTATTTGCAAATAGGGTATTAGGGATGCCAACACCTTCACACTTAGCATTAAAATTTTAGCTGACGAAATGTAAAAATGTTTATTTGGAAAATTTGTTTTATGCAAAATTTTAGGCATGTACTAGCAACATTTTTGTTTCGTTTATTTTTTATATTTTGATGCTTCTAAATTTAAAAGGCATGACGGTTTTATTTTGAATTAAGAATTGAGTGAAACACGCACGCCCCCTACCCTCCCCAGTGTTAAGTCTGAGATTATAGTATTTTCGCACAACGTTTAGACTACGCCGACTTAACTTAGAGCAAAGTGAATTATGAGCTTTATGCGACATGATCAAGGTTTTACCAATAGAGACACCATACTCATTAAAAAACCGGACAAGTACAAGTAGGACTCGCGCTCTGAGGGTTCCGTTGGACGGAACCCTCAGAGTGCGAGTCCAAATAAAAAATAACAAAAAAGTTGAAATATTGAAAGGCAAACTTAAGTTTGTATTGGACAATAAGTTTCTTCCATACATTCCAACTACAAAATGTATGTATGTAATAGCAAAACATTAAAAAAAAAAATATACCCTCATATTTATGACTTTCGGATTTATTCCTATATATGTGCTATGAGACCTTGCCTCTTGCCAAATTTCATGATTCTAGGTCAACGGGAAGTACCCTATAGGTTTTGATTCCCTTGTGAAATCGCAAAATATGCGTCATAAACGTTCATGTTTTTTTTTTAAAATAATATATATATTTTTTTTTTTTGCTCGAAATATATGTATCAATAAAGCTCACAATTTTTTGCTTCTGTTCATCGGCGTCTTGTACTGTGTGAAGTAAGTCAGTGTTGCCAAACAGAAATAATATCTTTGTTTGTTTTTTCCAACTTTTTGTCCGTAATCGGACGCTGGCTCGAATCTGTGGAGGTCTAAGTAAGTCCCCGTGTTGAAGAGACTCCTTTGAAAGCATGACCCGTTTGTCGTCACAGTCCAAAAATTGTTCGACCAGCGGGATTTGAACCCAGGTCGATCTGGGCGACGTCCCGTTGATTTGCCAACTGATGGTGCATCCATACCGCACTCTTTCTAAAGCATCATTTTGCAATAACATTAAGTATTTAAATAGGGTTACATGGAACGTTGATAATAAGCCGAAAGGAGGTCTCTGAAGGCGGTTCTGAGTCCTCTTTCTTAATTAGAACAGCAAAACAATGGAACGCGTTGCGTTGTCAGTGTTTCAGCAGCATTACAATCTTGGAGTGCTCAAGTCAAGTTAATAGGTTAATACTGTGCAAACGTGCTCCATCTTCGACCGCATCGTAGCTTTCCATCAGGCGAAATCGCGGTCAAACGTTACCCTAGTCACATGTAAAAAAATGGTCGTACTGCCCATCATCCGGTTAAAACATTGCTTAAATCATTTATTGCAACAATTGTCATAAATATTAATTTTATATTATCATATTAATTATTTCAACACTCCATATAAATTGTTATAAATATTATTCAAAATTAATTTATTGAACTACAAAGTTAGTACTATTCAATGACAATATAAATTATCTTTGGTACTATTTATTGGATTACAAAGTTGATTCATGTGTAAAAAAATTGTACTCCAGGCCCCCGATTTTACTAAACAAATTGTTTTTAAATTGTAATTGTTTCAATCTTAATTTGTATATAATAGGCATAATGACTAATATTTTTTATTACCTCATAAAAAAGCTGATCACAAATAGAGCACATCAACTAAAACAAAATTAAAATTAGTTCAAAAATAAATAAGATATAAGCATTTTAATTTAATTTAATTCCATGCTAGACAGAGAGCGCACTATACTGAGCCGTGACGTCACGGCTCAGGAGCGCCATACAAATGCTATACTAACACACGCTTTGCGAGAAAGGGATAGAAAATCCCCTCTCTATCCCCACCTAAAACTTTAAACGCTCATATCTCAGAGATTTATCAGCCAATTTAAATTATTTTTTCGGTATGTGTAATGTATTTAGTTATATTCATCGCTAAGCCGGTTATTTGTAATAAATTAAACATTAGGAATCATGCCTATTGCCTCAAAATTTACAGTTTTCAATATTTTTTTATACTAAGTTATAATATTAGGTGGAGGCATTTTTCTAGTATTTTTTTTAACTGTCAATTTTGAGGCCATTATTTACAAATTAAAATTGAAACAATTACAATTTAAAAACAATTTGTTTAGTAGAATCGGGGGCCTGGTCTCACTTTGTCAGCATAAAATCAGTTATTGAAACAACTAATTATAAGAATATCAATAAAAAAATACTACTAAAAATGTCAACACAATTATTTGAAAACTTATATGATTATTTACGGGATATTTATCGTGGTAAGGTTGTGGAATGAGCTCCCGATAATATATATACGAAAACCGTGAACAACCGTGACAGTTCAAAACTGTTATACAATCATGAATTAGTACACTATGAAAAAAATCAGCAGTTCCATAGAAAAAATAACTTTCAAATGTATGCGCTTTCAGTGGTGAAAAGAAAAATATGTTCATAATATCGAGGGCGACCTCCTTTCGGTTTTATACTACCGTACCATGTGACCTGTATAATTAACTGTGCGGTGCACTTGACGCCGCTGGCTACGGAATTCTTGGACATGGTCGTCGTTTTTACTCTATTTGAATGTTTGCAACATTTTAGTGTTTGTCGTTTTGGCCCCGTCTGAATGTTTACAATTTTTGTCTCCATTTTTGACATAGTTGTGTGGTATTGAGTGTTTTGTATGAGAAATTGTTACAAAAGAGCAAAGGCGCGTTCCGAATCACGCCACAGTCAAGGGCGGATCCAGGGGGGGGGGGGGGGGTCATACCACTAATAATAAACTAATTAATATAAAAATTAAATTTTAACTTAATTCGGTGTTTAGATGACTGGATTCTAAGGTAAAAAATTTTTTTTTTTTTAAATGAGTACCCCCTACACTTTTTTTGAAGTTGGTAAAAAAACTTCATGACCTGTGTTGCCTTATTTGTGTTATTGGCGTTGTTAAAGAAATAATATATACCCACAGTTTCATTGTAAGCAGTTAAATGCTTAACTCTGATTATTTACGTGATATTTACCGTGGTAAAGTTGTGGAATGAACTGTTCGACCAACCGCCCACATTGTTCAGTCCTCCCGTGAATATGGTGCATGTAACGTCGAAATATCGGGAGCTCATTCCACAACCTTACCACCGTAAATATCCCGTTAATAATCATATAACTGTAGTGAACAACCGTGATAGATTAAAACAGTGCTTTAAATGTATTTTGTAACGATTTCTTCCTGTGTGATCATCCCCTATATTTACTATTTCTATTCCCACCCTGTGGTTCGTTTTCCACCCCGCTGCTATGTGGCTCCCTCTGTCGCAACCTTCACTATTATCATCACCCCCTTTTCCACTTACATACATACAGTGCTTGCCAAAAATGTACACTTTACACTTATATTATACAGGGTTATGCATATAGACTGTACTAAGCTGAAAGGAGGTCATTGTACTCATCATGTTATGAACAACTTTTACTATGGGACCAATAATAAAACCGCGGGAAAAAAAACAGCTTTTCCATAGAAAACTTACAGTCAACAAAATGTATGAAAGGGCTGGTTTTTTTTTCGTGATTTCAGATTTGGTCCCATAGTAAAAGTTGTTCATAATGATGAGTACAATGACCTCCTTTTGGCTTAGTATAGTCTATATGCGTAACCCTGTTAATGCGTAAGTAATTCTTGTCTGTACGCCAAATTGACTCGACTACTCTGTTGCCTTTTCACAGCTAAACGGCTGGACCGGTCTTGGTGAAATTTTGCGAGGAAATAGTTAAATCTGATACTCTACTTATATGATTATTAACGAGTTATTTACTGTGATAAGTTTGTATGAAACGCGTTATCACGGTATATATCCCGGTAATAATCATGTAACTGTGAACAACCGTGATAGTTAAGTGTTTTATCTGATAGTTTGTCTATGAAACTGTGTAAAAACAGCAAACCGCAGATGATAGAAAGCAGCTAATAACTACTTGAAATGATCAGTATTTTTGTCTTGCACTGTATTTACAATTTTTTCTTACTCTTCTATAATGTTTGTCATCTTGAAATATTGACATGGCACGGTATTGTCAATCATACTTTTTTTTAATGAATTTGAAGTTTTTAATTTGAATTGTTGGAATTGAGTGTTTATGAATCGTTGTGAGTTTTTTTTTTTTTTGAACGATCGTGATTTTACTTCAGGGTGTTGTTCTGCATTCTCTCTATATTTGAGACTAGCGGTCCGCCCCAGCTTCGCACGGGTATAGATTATAGCCTATGTCACCCAGGGATAGTGTAGCTTCCCAACAGTGAAATAATTTTTCAAATCGGTTCAGTAGTTTCGGTGCCTATTCAATGCAAACAAACAAACAAACAATCAAATCTTTCCTCTTTATAATATTAGTATAGAAGAGTACTATGGTAACATTGAGCTGATACTGAACTCAAAAGTTTTAAAAGAACTGTCGAAAACAAATTACACAAAAATGTAATTCTTGTAGTTTTCAATATGTACATGCGTTTACTTAACTTGCAATGTTAGGTTAGTTTAGATCAAATTTTGCAAGCTGAATTGGGACCAGTTCCTCCTAACCGATTTCGCTGAAATTTGGCACACACTTTGAGTTCTGGTGACGATACAATATGCAATACCCAATATTGCAATATTTTCAAAATGCCCGCTAAAATATAAATAAATATATTTAAATTAAAATTTAAAGCATCAGTTATACAGGGTGACTGGTGAGACAGTGGAAATATTCGGAGAGATCATTGTACCAACGGGACATGAATAACGAGATGGGAATGGGACCAACACTGAAATCTCGGAAAAAAAACAGTTGTTTCATACAAAAAGTTCATTGACACGACGAAATGTATAAAACGGCATTTTTTTGCGATTTCAGGGTTAATCCCATAGTAAATGTTGTTCATAATTATGTGTACAATGATGTCCCTGAATATTTCCGCTGTCTCACCAGTCACCTTGTATAAAAGCTTGCTAAAAAAAATATTCTTTTTTTAACAATTTTTTTTTTCTATTATAAAAAATAACCAAAATAAGATGAGCATGGGACACTACTTAGTATTTTACTAGCAGTTATGCAACATAGTGAGAATAATGAACAACACATTGTATGAAAGATACCTAAATTGTTTTATGCACTTTTGCATTATTTTTTGTTATTTGTTAGAAAATATTTGCCTCATAATATTTTGCCGTGATTATTTGCAACGCTGTTATGAAAGATTATTTTGCAACACAGCTTGTTTCTGTAATAGAGCAAGTGTTTAATGGTGTACATTTCAATTACTTAGGTTTAACGCTGATTGAAGAATCGAGGTCTCGCGTGGAATTAACTGCCGTGGAAAAATCTACCCTGCTCGGTTTCAATATAGTCGCGTCTTGGTTGTTTTGAACTCTAGTAAATAAAAGTTGACTTACACGGCACGACGCCGCCTCGACTGTCCAGTCTGCGTTGGATCTTAGAGTATTTTTGTGATACAACATTTTTTATTATCAAAATTGTAAAACGTAATGCAAAAGCCTAAATATCGACTAGCTCTCTCCAAAATAGACGCGTTTGAATCTGTTTTTCGAAATCTAGGAAATGTATTCCTATCAGCCCCTATTCTCTCAAAATTACAGTGGAGTCCAAACTATAAAAACTGGAAATGACATTACATTGGGCATAGTCTGCGAAAGCAAATAGAACTAAACCATGTGACAAGTTGAAATGCAGCTTCAAACAACAAACGTTGCAAAATGTATTGAGAGCATCTAAAAAGCTTTTATAGCGAACATAAAAAATTATATCGAAAATAAAACAAATAAATATTAATTATCAGTCAAATATCACAAAAATACTCAAAAAATCGCTGCTACAAAAGAAAACCCGTCTAAGTTACAAATTCAAATTTTTCAGCACTGAAACACTCTCCGTCAAAGAGGAAGAGCATCGCCAAGCCGATGAAATCGCAGGACGAGGTCGAAACGCCAGGTACGATGGTTTTTTTTGTACATTGTGTTGATAATGAGTTGATAATAAGTAAAAAATTACTTAAACAGGTAAATCGGTGATAACAGAGATATAAGAATACTAATATTGTTAAAAACTAAAGTTTAAAACAGAGTTTGACTAACAAAAGCACTTGGAAACGTATTTATTATTAAATAACATGTAATTATGTATTTTTGTGTGAACTGAAAAACATTGCTTCAAGTATTTTATTACACGTTTAAAAATATACCTTCGAAAACCTTTTGTCATTATTTTATTACTAGTTTTGTCTGCTCTGGACATTTTTTACTTACATCAACTCATTATTATCAACTTTGGAATGCTCGACTTTTTAACTAATGTTTGGTCTAGTAATAACCTTATATATTAAACTGTAGTTTAACCCAATCCTAACATGAATGCGAGATTATTTTGGTACCTATATATTATTATACATTTCAGTTTATTTTTATCCTTCTCCCTTCTCCCATCCGGTGATTGTTTCCCAGTTTTGTGATACGTCTTTTTTGTTATTGTTTTTATTAAAAAGTAGATTGAAAATTGAAATATCCGCCTTACGCCCGTTTGTGTACCGCCGCGCGATTTTCGTTCCGTGCTTTTGACGAACAAAAATCTGTGTTGTGTTTTCTGTGCTAACGGTGTTGGTCGAAAAATGTCGATTTAACGGCATGGTTTACGTCGGGAGTGAGAGAGAAATAAACTGAAATGTATGACAAAAACGAGATAAAATATTGACGAGTATATTTCTTCAGGGCATATGTACATCGGCAGGCCGATTCTGGATTACAATCCTGATATGATGAGACAGTCAAGGTTATCTCCTAGATCTTCTAGAAGATCTAGCATGAGCGATTTTACCGATACGACAATATCAACATGGAATCAGAGACATCCGCCGCCTAAAGCGGAATATCCCTCAGTGCTATCTGACAGATTGAAAATCATGGACAGAGGTACGTTCCCGAGACGAATAGAGTTCGACACTTCGAATTTAGCTGTCAGAGAACCTAGCACTTCTTACGTAGATAACTCTTATAGAACATCAATACAAGATAGAATGGAAACTCTATCAGAACAACTAACAAAAGTTTTGAGCACGGGAGCGGGAAGTTCTCATATAAATGGCAGTCTGGCTGATAGTGGCATACATACAGACAACACTAGCACTAGTGTGCCTCAAATATACATAGCTGAGACTGTAACAAGAAAGCCAGGCATGAAAGACGCAGCAGTAGATACGAGAAACGAAAATAACCAACAAGAAATACCGTTCATAGATGAAGACGAAGAAGACAAATGGAAAAGAATTTCCAGTGTAGAAAAACATAAAAGCATGTCCAATATACCGGAAAGAATCGAAGAAATCCAAGAACATTCCAGTGAAAGATTAAGTAACAGCCTCAATAGGACTAAATCTCCTACTTTCGTTGAAAAGTTTAAGAAGTTCTTTACTGATATCGGTCTCGTTAAGGCAGATAGTGCGCCAGATACGTCCGCGCAAGTCGAAAGAGACTCTAGTACGCTTCCCAAAAGCTTAAATTCCAGCTACAGGACCAGAAGCGCGACTCCTACAAGATCAGAAACTAGAGACGCCTCAACACTACCTAAAGACATGAGATTCCGCAAAGTCCTATCCTCACAAACAGTATACTTACGTCCAGACTCTCCAGTTCAAATGAGAGATCAAGAAATACAGACAACTAGAAAAGAACACGTCTCAGTAGTTCAACTATATGGAGATGAAAGTATAAAAGTGGAATCTTCTGAGAGGATTATTAAAGAAGTTGTATATGTGAGGAGCTTAGATAAAGCTGAAATATATTCGGGAAAAGACAGCGGGAGTACTATAATTGTAGTGCCGCCTGCGGACTGAGTATAGTCAAAACAGTAGAGGACCTAACAGCAAACCTTGTGGGCGAACTCAGTGAATGAATAGGCTTTTGTAAATCAATTATAAAGATTTTCATGTATATGTCTATTATGTAATGTATGAGTAATCGAGTACTATTATGCTATGGATTTAAAAATGAAGAAAATTTATCGTATAGGCGTAATTTTAGCATGTAAAACAGTATCAAAGGCTTCATATAAATCCAACTATGCTCGAACACTCTGAAAAACATTACTATATCCTTAAAGTTTGCAGTATCACAGAGTATAATGGTTTTTACATGCTTTATCAAGTCTTGCATACTGAAACTACTTCTATAGAAATTAACGGAATATTTTTCCAAATGGATTGTCCAAATACTTTATAGCTTGTAATCTGGATAATTATGTTCTATATTAAGTTCGAGATTCACAAGCTATTTACTATATTTATTTAGGCTTCTGTTCACTGAAATTTAACATGATCCTATACTAAACCTTTTATTGACTATTTACATTCAACAGCTGTTCATATATTTAATACCCTTGTTATATTGCGGTGAATTTTGGCCTTCATTGGTATACTTGATTTTTTAAAGAGTCTCCGTTTTGTCAAATCTCATCTCTTTCGCTTTAGTGATAGAGCGGGTGGACGAAGTATTTGCATAAACGTCTCGTTAAAAAGTCAAGCTATTTATGTAGCACTATCGAAATTGTAATTTTGGTATAATCGAACATATTGGTTCTTTTTGAAGCTCTAAGCAGATTTGGGGAGTACTCTTCTGTTGCTGTACCGTCAATACTAATTACCGTCGTCGAAATTAGGTTTGAAATTGTGAGTTCTGTAGAACTTTGTTAACTACATTGTGAAAAATCGAGTGGCGTCCTTGCTTAATAGACTGAAAATAAAGACAAAAACTTGGCGTCGTCTGTCCTCGATATATTTAAACAAATTTGACAGCTATAAAACTTGCCGTCACGTTCGTGCACATTAAAATGAAAAAAGACAACCCTTTTTTGACTGTAGATGTACCTACAGTCATATAAGTTTGTTCTACTAAATGATCCCACATTATCGATAATTATTTATTGCTCTTTTTTTAACATTTCGTCCCAATGATTTCTGTTCAGAAATCATGTATTATAAAAGTTTTTATCAATTATTTATTTGCTTAATTTTTTTTAACGTGCAAACCGTTATGTGATGTCTATGTGTTTTTAATTTAGAGGATATTTAGACATGTCTTAACTAAAGGGATATGGAATGGATAGGTAAATTTTTTTTGTTATAAATGTTCCAGATATTATTGGCTTGGCTTGAAATTAGGGAAAAATGTAGACGCGGCTTCCTTGTCTAATATGGTAGTTACATATTTATTAATGGGGAAATTAGATTAGTTAAGATTTATGAAAACAATGACTTTGATCAAGTCGTTTATTTAGCAAAATTATAATTGACATGTGACATTGTGTTCTGTATAAACATGTGTTCAAATCGCGAAAGTTAAAAAATTACTATAATTGACACGTCCAAAATTATTACAATCTTTTTTTACATATAAATGTAAAGAGAAATAGATAATTTTACTGCTGCCAAATCAAACAACGCGCTGTTACTGTTGTTAAGTCTAACGACATAATTTTACTGTTGTTAAATAGAACAACACGATTTCACTGTTAAGTCCAACAACACAATTTTACTGTTGTTCAATCGAACAACACGATTTCACTGTTAAGACCAACAACACAATTTTACTGTTGTTCAATCGAACAACGCGATTTTACTGTTGTCATGTCCAACAACATAATGAAAGGGTTGTTAAATCTTACAACACAAACAAATATTTAAAGAATGTTACAAAACATTATCTTTTGGAATGACAATTATTAATACCAACATGGTTGTTACGAGGTATTGGCATCGATTCTGATGTACTCTAAACTAAACTTAACAAAATTTGACAGCCCCAAAAATTGTTGCCATCCTTCTCTCACATATTAAAATGAAAAGAGAGGCAGATAATTTTAGTCCTGTCAGATTGGTTTAATTTAGTGATTGGTATGACAGAATCGACGCCAATATCATTATAATTTTACTAATTCTTAGCCCCAATGTCTATATAAAAGGCGATTCGAAAGTAAGTTCCAGTATTAACAGACGGTATTTTTATTTAGCCTGATTTTTGTTTGCGTCTTTTTCTATTTATTCGCATACTAAATTCGTGACAATAACCATAGTTTCATTTAACCCAATGAAAACAAGACATGATTTTATACATCGTCATACAAGGTGTTGTTTTGCATTCACTCCAAAAGTTTTCGTAACCGACCACCCAGGTGGATGGTTTGGGTGGTCCGTTAGTAATAAACGAACATGATGATAGTAGTTAAGCTGATACTGGAACGAAATCATAACTGAAAAACTACCCACTTTGTAATTTTTTTTTGTGTCAGTGGTCAAATCTGGCGGGTGATAGCGCTGTCTGGAAAGAGATGGGGGAGAGACCTGAGACCTTTGCCCAAGAGTGGGACAGAATAGATAAAAAATACATTTTTAAATTACATTCGTAAATACGCCCGAACAAAGAGATTTTATGTAATCAATGCATGTGATTGGTGGTTTTACGTTCTAAAAAGGTCATATACAACCGAAAAAAAAAAAAAAAAAAACTACAAAGCGTCGACAACACCTCTAGTGCTATAGGTATCTATAAGTGGCAACCACCGCTTACCATCAAGTGGAACGCTAGCATGTTTGCCGCTCCATTTATAAAAATATAATATTGTTACATTGGACCGACGTTAAGGATGCAAAGCAAAACTAAGGGATATTTAAAAAATTATTTTAAGGTTACTAATAAAGTCTCAATAGGCATGATTCCTAATGTTTAATTTATTACAAATAACCGGCTTAGCGATGAATATAACTAAATACATTACACATACTGAAAAAATAAATTTAAAATTGGCTAATAAATCTCTGAGATATGAGGGTTTAAAGTTTTAGGTGGGGATAGGCAGGGGAAGCTCTATCCCTTTCTCGCAAAGCGTGTGTTAGTATAGCATTTGTATGGCGTGCCTAAAGAGTGACGTGATAACTCAGTATAGTGCGCTCTCTGTCTAGCATGAAATTAAAATTAAACTTATTTTTTTTACTAATTTTAATTTTGTTTTTGATGATGGGCTCTGTTTATTATCATCTTTATTATGAGGTAATAAAAAAATATTAGCCATCATGCAATTATAAATATTGCAAATATAAATAAATAAATAAATATTCGGGACATTTTTTCACACACGGTCATCTGACCCCAAACTAAGCAAAGCTTGTGATATGGCTGCCAGAGACTGATATACATACATACATAGTTTTAAATACATACTTAAATAGATATTAACAACCAGATATATTTAGAACAAACACAAATGTTCATCACACAAATGTTTGTCCTAGATGGGAATCGAACCCACGCCCTCAAGCTCAGAAGGCAGGTTCACTACCAACTGGACCAACGGGCTATCTGTATATATATCTGGCTTAGATATTCAAAAGTAATACTGGGCTTGTTTTCCACCTTTGCCAACAATAATTCGGTACGCAACAAACATTCATAATTTTTCTAAATACCATTTGAAAAAATATGGACAAAATGCAGAACAACACATTGTATTTTCCAATTGCAACATTATTCGTAAGGTGCATTGCATAGAAATAACATTCCCCAAAAAAACATAAAGTATTGTATGGTCACAATTAGTTAGGTTTTCAAGAGAATGAACAATTTTAGTCATTTTAAACATTTAGCTTGTGCAATGTACATGTATGTGTACATAAATATTTCTCAATTGAATTGTCTATTCAACTTTTATATGAAATTGACTAAATAATATCAATATCAATTTTTTGTATAATACATTAAATGAATAAATAATTGTTTTTAACACCATGACAAGCATTTAGGTAAGGCTTGGATAATATAATTTATTTTCTCAAAATCTCTGAGGATTTTCTTAATATACCAAAACATATTTACTCATTTATATCACTTATATGCCTTACTTCTAATCTACTTATTAAATATATTTCTAATTTGTGATTTTCCAAGTCATGACTCAAGGGGATCATGCAACGCCGAATTTTGTCACAACTTTGATTTTTAATTTTCATCATTAATTATCTCAATTCCTTTTTACTTCTTTTTTCCTTTTCCTTATCGTAATAGAAAATTATTAAATATCTAGGTATTTTTAAATTATTTCCTTTTAGTTTTGTATTAATGTTAATTATTAAGATAGCACAATGTATAAAATTATGTAAAATCTAATAACCTGTTTGTATACTTAATCCATATTGCATTGTACTGTAAAATTAAATGTATTTTTATTATAATACTGGGTTACGCAGAAAGGGTGTACTAAGCCGAAAGGGGTCCATAGAACCCATTATCATGAACAAATTTTACTATGGAACCAACTCTGATACCACGTTTTTTTTTAAAAATATGGGATGGGCTTGAGCTTGGCTGCTATCTCGCCTGATGTTAAGTGATGATGCGGTCTACGGTGGAGCACGCTTGCCTAGAAGAAACCGATTCACTCTCGATTTGAAGACACCCAGATTGTAACTATCGAGGAGCACGCGTTCAGGCAGCGCATTCCACAGACTAGCAGTTCGCACAATAAATGTGGAATCAAAGCGCTTCGTACGGGTTTTCGGAATATCAACCATAAAGCGGTGACGATTTTTTGTGCCGCTCTGGCAGTCCGATAGAAAAATGGGCAGGAGGGAATCAGAGGCGTATAGGGGAAATAAACCGGCCAAATGAGAGTCGGGCTCGCGCACTGAGAGTTCCGTACCACCACAAAATACAATACTGTTATATGTTAAATTATACTGTACTAGCGACCCGCCCGCCCGGCTTCGCACGGGTGTAATTTACGTGCGAAGCCGGGGCGGGTCGCTAGTTATATATATATATAAACCTTCCGTGAAAAATTATCTAACTGATGGTGAAAACCGCATCAAAATCCGTTGCGTGGTTTAGGAGGAGTTAGCGGCCACACAGACACACAGACAGACGCGGAAAGTAACTTTAATTTATATATATAGAGAAGAGAAGAGATACAGTTTGTACGTCCGACCCGTTTTTCTGCAACTGTCAGTGATCATCCAATAGCGAATGTACTATCAAGTTTCGACGAAAATCTGTAAGTTTTGCTTAGAAATTGCGATGGTGGCGCTCTCAACTACACATAAGTTGGCCGTTAAAGTAGTTAGGTAGATATTGGTGTCAATTTCGTTGTACCACTATCTAAACTAAACTAAATTTGACAGCTCTAAAATTGTTGCCATCCTTCTCTCACATATTAAAATGAAAAGAGAGGCAGATAAGTTTAGTCCTGTCAGATTGGTTTAGTTTAGTGAGTGGTTTGACAGAATGGACGCCATTAAATTATCTATGTGCATTATATGTAAATTATTGTATGTCTTTTTATGTATATAATGTTGAATAAATGAAATTATTTCCGATGCAAGTTGTTTTATTTTGGAAGTATTTAATTGCACATCAGAATTACTTAATGCGTAGCAAATGTTTTTATCAATTTTATTTTGCTGTTGCGTATCAAAATGTGATAGATTGTATTTTTGATATTGTTAAGACTAGGGTTGACGGCCCGCCGTCCAACAAACGGGAGAGAAAGAGTGAGAATATCATATTTCCCTCTCTTTCTCTCCCGTTGGTCAGACGGCGGTTGAGGTCAGCCGCGTTCGCGTCTGTTAGCACTATAAGGTAAGATGGTGTAACCCACCTTTAACAAATGTGCCATTTCAGTTAGAGTACCGGTTAGGCAAAAAAATTGCCTTATTGACAATTGTTGCGTGTCACCTATGGTGGCAAATTCAAATCTGAAACAGTTTTTTTGTCCTAGTAGCTAGGCCGGGTAATTATTTTAAAATTACACACTGTTTGCGTAAATCGTTGGTTGTTCTTTACATTATCATGACATTATTAAAGATATTTAACAGTAACTCAACATATCATTGGCGGATCCAGGGGGATGCCCCCCCCCCACCCCCCCCAAAAAAAAACACCATGCAATTCCATACATTCTACTAAATTTTTCGATTTGTTTTCTTCGAACTTTGTTTGATGTTTGATGGCCCCCCCAAAAAATCCAGAATGCCCCCCCCCCCCAAATGAAATCCTGGATCCGCCCTGCACCACATTACTTACATTTATCAATAAACCGTTTGAAACAGGAAAAATTTGTTTATTGACAAATTTAGATAAATAGCTATACATTGTCTTGTGAAGAATAGTAATTAATTTGCGCAAACATCATGATCGTTTACAATAATTACCCGACCTAGCTACAAGGACATGGAAACTGTTTGAAATTTGAATTTCCCGCCATTGGTTAAACGTACCATCTTAAATGACATAACTGTTAACCGTAACTGCCCACTCTTTGCTAGTTAAGTGTTATGTTAAATATCTATCAGATGTTTAAAAAAAACCAGCTATGCATCTGGGGTAACTGTCTCATTTGACTTGCAACCCTGGTAACTTTAACTTTGCTAGTGAATACGCTGGTGCAACGCATTTCGCAGTAACTGTTAAAGTCAGCGATACTGTTAATGTCAAATTTGTCATAAACCTTTATCTACTACTATAGTGCAACCAAGCCTAAGCATATTTGTTCCATCATTGTGCACAGTTTATGCAATAAAAATTACTTTTCTTTTCTGCGACACTTGGAGCTGTCTGAATATCACCTGACACCACCCAAAACACTTTTTTATATTTAAGCATTTTTAATAAAAAAAATTGCACCCTCACAACCTTTTTTTTTCGAGGAGTAAATCTTCTAAAGATATTTGCATTGGGGTGCAGCCAGGTTATGTGGGATTATAGTTATACCCATTTTCACATATCGTCCAATTGAAACAACGAACATAATTTCATTATCCTGACACCGTAACATTTGAAATTGTTACACCCATGTTTTGTGACATGAATTTGTAAAATTGACATAGCTGTCACAGCAAATAAATGCTTGGACCGAGTATAATCGGCGTTAGGTTAGGTTAGGCGAGTCGTCTAATTAGATATTTATACTGCTATAACAAATATTTTTGATGCGCATATTCGCATATTTTGATGTGTAGTTAATGTGTGTTTTTGTTGAGCACAAAACCTTAAAATTTTCCATAACATTTGAAAATAAAGATTAGCTAATATAAAGGCCTATTCAAATTAACGCAACGAAATTTGCGACCGACTAATCTTTACACTGTTCTGTCACTGGTGTGACGTTTGGGAAGAAAACTATTACCTTCAACTGTTCGTCAGTGTTCGTTCTTCAAATTCTTAAACTGGTAAAAGTGGGTAATTTTTTATTAAAACCTGTGATTCGTACTGAACCCTGATGAACACTAAATCTAGGAACCGAAATCAAAGTGTCGTACGCTCAGTTATCGGCTCAGTTGTTTAAAATTGTGAAAACCATTGTTCTTTGAGGTGCAATAAATACCATACTTTACATTTACCCGACTGCAGTAAGAGGGTCATGTTGCACGCTTTTCATTCGTTCACTGCCTTTTCACGCTGCTAGGAGGAGCAAGCACAAGTGGAACTAGCGGCAAGGCAGGTGAGACTAGATGGCAATATGGCCATACAAACAGTAATAAACACTTGAAAGTAGTTTTATACGTGTTTCAAAAAGGTGTGATAATACTAAAGAGTATGTATGTTACTCATCGTTACAAACAACTTTTACTATGGGGCCAAACCTAAAATCGCGAAAAAAACAGCTGTTCCATAGAAACTTTTTAAGGGTCGGCAACGTATTTGTGATACCTCTGGTGTTACATGTATTCATAGGTGACGGTGACTGCTTACCATCAGGCGGCCCGTCTGCTTGTTTGCCACTTATGGCAATAAAAAAACGGTCATTGTCACTCGACAAAATGAAAAGAACAGCTGTTTTTTGCAATTTCAAAGTTGATCCCGTAGTAAAAGTTGTTTGTAACGATGATTACATAGACGCACATCCATTGTTTGACATCTTTCAGTAATTAACACCTTTTTGTTACACGTTGCAAGTGATTCACACTTTTAAGATTTATGATTTAAATGGCACAGACAATTTAAAAAACGACATCGTTCGAACCTGCTCGCGCAGTAAACGCCCCTTTCGCTCTAGTCGTTTTTCTTCTCTTAAAAATGCCATCGTAAGTCACACTTTGTGACTGCAATTACTAATATTAAAAGCACGCGCAATTTTATATACGAGTAGCGGCATCGCCTATCGTGTAAAAATCTTGAGATCTAGATTCTGGACCGGGGCCGCATGGGGCCCGCGGGCCGTATTGTGGACATGACTGTTCGAGCAATGGAGCGTTTACCCGAATCGTTGCGCAGGTTCTAATCCAATCTGTAAACTTTTAAATTGTCCATAACATTTGAATAGAAATAAAGATTAGCTATTATAAAGGCCTATTCAAATTAACGCGACGAAATTTGCGACCGACTAATCTTTACACTGTTGTCACTGGTGTGACGTTCGGGAAGAAAATTATTACCTTCACTGTTCGTTCTTCATATTCTGAAACTGGTACAAGTGGTCCTTTTTATTTACAAAAAGATTTTTTTAGTTTTTTATCATTGATTGGTACTGAGCCTAGATGAACACACCGGAATCAGAGTCGTTCTCCCAGTTATGGGCTCAGTTGTTTAAAATTGTGACAATAATTGTTAGGCCGTGTCCATAGCCTCCGGGTGGCCTAGCGGGACGGGCCTACACTGACACTTACCCCCATTTTAATGGACGTTTCCTCTTTGTATCCTCACCATCATGGTTAACTCCTTAGCATATTTTAGTCTTTTTTATGCCATAGGTGGCAAACAGCCGTCTGATAAAGGTTACCTTATTTTAGTCGAATAAAGGATGTCTTGCTTTGTCCTAATTTGAGCTGGACTGCGGTAACCTTTACAGACGACAAAAAATTCCAAATTTGAGGGATACTTGAAGGACCTACAAAGAGAACCTTAGCAAAGTGAGCACTATTAAGGTGAAGGTTCGAGGTACCTTTATTTTGTCTTTAAATATGAGGGTAAGCCTGGCCAGTCTGGCTCCGAGTCAAGTGAACGCGCCAGCTGCAGTGAAGGCGTGTTCCGAATCAATGCCAACATCGCCAATGAGAACCAATACGAGGCAAATGATCAATCAAATGCATTGCAATTTAAAAGTTAACTATACCTACCTTATTGTCATTATTTTTATTTTGTAGTGGTGTACTGTATGTGTGCTTGTACCGACATCACCAAACGGTTCCAGCGGAAGACCAACGCTGGTTAACAGCTTTTGTGACCTTATGACCTGTGACTTTTAGCTATTAAAAAAACTTAATTTAGTCACAAATAAACTTTTTTTCTCTCTTTTTCTTTCTTTCTTTTCAAAGAAACTTCGTGTTGGTTCTCATTATCGCTGTTGGTGTGATTTGGAACTAGCCTCTAGTCTTCTGCAAAATCTTATGTGCAATAGTTTCGCTTGAATATCGATTTTATATGAATAGGCCTTTACTTATCAGCTAGGCGTTTGCCGTTTTTTGATACTTCACATTTTGCCTGATGTTAAGTGACAGTGAAATTTAATGCAGTGGTACACCTAGCCTAGAATCAGAACTAGCCCTCAAGTGAAGCAAACCGTAGCTTTAAAAGCTTGGCGACAGATATACCTACTTAAATGGAACTTTTTATCACAATGCACAGACACATTACAGTAAAATTAATATTGTATCAAATATCTAAAACTAAGTAGTAAATAACACATTAATAAAAGTTTAGCAAGGCGCTTTGTCTGCTTCTCATACCTTATTATTTTTACCAATTAATTCGGCATCTCACTAAAGCTATGTATAAAGTCCAGCCCTTGCTACGCTTTTGCTTTTTAACTATGAATTAATTCTGCAGTGGCACCAACTTATTTCTTCTGTCGATAACAACGCTTTGTTTATTGGAATTGAGGTGAATTTTGTGTGTACAGGTGGAATTGCTTTCTTGCCAAATATTAACAGCTGTTAAGGTCAATAACATTTTAGTATAGGGCTATGTTGAGTACGTATAACTGTTATAATCATTTATCAACCAATCAGAGCCGTCAAAAAGACTATTGTTCTTCACCTGTGTTCTTCACCTTCGCTTTGCCGGGTGAGGTTTTTAACAGTTCCAAGAGACTCGTCACAAAAATTTAGTTGTATTTCCTAAACAGTATCAACGTTTTCTACTGAACAAATAAGTTTGTGTCGCTGTAATTAAAAACTAAAATAACACTAACCCTGCCTAATAAATTAATCGTTAAGCTTATATTTTCATGTATTCTCCTATATTTCACGCCGCTCTGACCTTTCGGATCTTTTCTATTGGGTATACTTTTAACAATATTATTTAAACCTGCTTGCTTTACTTCTTCTAAATAATACTTAAAATGCACCAATAAAAAACGTCAATTTGAACGGTCAAGCTCAACACAAAAAATATAAATACAAACACGCCATTCTCGACATATAAAACTATCTTACGCTTCCATTTTATCGCTGTAACTACGTGCCAAACTCTTTTCATTTATACATTTTAATGAATAAACCTTTACAATCTATTACATGTTTTTCTATTCAGTATCATTGTCTGATGTAACCGCCCATATAACACCTACATCGGTGACATCGCCCGTGTCTACTGCTGCTAAAGTGGTCATGTCGTCAGCAAAGTCCATGGCCTCGTCTGAACCAGACGTGGCATTCCCAGCGGTCTTAAAAGGATCCCAAAAACAAAGAGTCCCACCACCGGTTCCGCCAAGAGGCTCGCCTAAAGCTAAACGAGGGGGAGCTAATTCCCAATCGTCCAGCCTCGATACTAAAGGTGATTATTCCAATTTGTGTATATCAGTCAACGATATACCGCCACAGACGCCTATCACAAGTAGCGACGACGGTTTTTGCTTCTACGGGCATGATTTTATGGCCCAGCCTGCTGCATGTCGCATTGCACCTTCTGTGTCTGAGCAATCTGTTAGAATCACCAAATTAGTTGCTTCTAACTCGTTCTTAGATTATGCTGAAGAGGGAGAAAGCATTACTCAAAGATCTCACTCGGGGAAAGTCTTGATAGCTCAATCAACGATGATGGCTAAGTTTAATATAGATAGATTGGTCAGAGAGCATCTTGATTCTGGAGATTACGATAACACATCTCTGACAGAATCTAGTAGCGAAGAGAAAATCGTTGTTGAGGTGAATGAATTATTCGATGTTGACGACGCCAGGAGAAGACAGTCAAAAAGTCCATCTCAGTTCATTAAAGGTGTCGTTACACAAATAGGAGAAAAAATTACTAGAAAAAATGCTAATGATCTCAATGCGTCATCGGAAAAAGTCAGTGTGCACAATGTTAAGTCGTCGGATTTAATTTCTGCTGCTAAAACTTTGAAAAGGACTATTAAACGTAATGTAATAGATGAGGTCAAAGACATAGACAAAGATATTGAGAAGAACGGCTCCAAACCTGGCATTATTTCTGGTTTGACCAAAAAACTTAATTTCAATCAATCGAAGAAAGATAAAGGTGAAGCAAAGAAGACGAGACCTAAAGTTGAAATTAGGACTTATATTGAAGGCCGCTCAAAAGGCGGAATGACTAAAGACGAAGTAATTTGCCACAAGAAAGCCAAAACAAAAATAGACATGTTTCAAAAACACATCTGGAAAGTTCAAACTGATTCAGATAATAGCTCTAGACGCAGTTCGATTTCGTCATCTCAAGATAGTAAAAAATCAGAGCGAACTATTAAAATTGAGAAGCATATTGCTGTTAAAGAGACCAAAAAGATATTTGAGCCAATAGCGTATTCTCATGGAAGCTTAAGCTCGATCGATAAGAAAAATTTCTGCCTAAAAACCACAGCAGTAAGCCCTGTTGTCTCAACAGCGATTAGTGGTAACGTTCATGAAAAAATTAAGAAGTTTTCTGAAGGTACAGACACTGATTCCAGAGAACCAGTGATAGTGCCAAGACAAAAGAAGAAACTGGGCAGTTTCAAGAAAAGATCAGAGAAGAAAAAGATCTATAAAATGAAGAAAGATCTTGAAGAAGTTCTTTAAAAGACGCGAGAAATTAACGATGGCAAAATCTAAGCCCTTAAATATTGAGGCAATGAAATTACGAAGTAAAAAAGAAAATTGTAATCAAATTAACAAGCTTTACTAACGACAATAAAACGCATTTTTCGTGAAAACTATAAAATCGAAAATGTCAATGAATGTATCAAAAGTATTTTATCCTAATAACATTCTTTAGCGGTAACCTTAGTTCCTTTAGCATGCGTAGTTGTGTTTACAATCGTTGTGATTTTGTCCTATTGATTAAAAGCTGCCATTTTGTATTTACTAATGTTGTTTTGTGTAGTAGAAATTTGTTTGCTCGGTCGTCGGAAGCGTGATGTGGCCATTATGCATAAATTTCTTGATATTCTCACTACTTCATTTTTTATTAGTTGCACTTACGTAATAGCTATAATATGAACTTATTTATTTTACAATTGAAATGCATATTCATTCTCCTTATCGTGACTGTGTATATTTACATCGATTGCATAGCTAATTTTCTACTTACATTGTTGACTTCATCGTTAGTGTCAGTAGCTATTCTTCCACCGTTATCTTAAACATTTACTATAGCAACTTCTATACCAACATTTTCTTTTAAATCTGTAGTTATTTCTTTTTCATTGTTGTTTCTTACTGTTATGTATCTACCAAATCAGCGTTTTTTCTGCTAGTTATTTCTCTACCAATATTTCCATCGTCTATAGTTATTTATCTACCCTTTTTTTCTCTAGTTTATCTACCAAGATTTCCTTTGTAGTACTTACCCTTACGTTATCAGTGCTAGTCAGTAACGCTAGTTTTCACCCAGCCATGGCGCCACTGTCCTGCTGTTCGACACCGCCCCCGCCCTTCGAAGAAGCCCCACCGCCCAGGACCAGCCGCACCAACTCTTCTTCAACGACTTCCTCAAGCGCTTCAGGGAGGCGTAGAGGCGCTTCAAGCGCTGCAAGCGTTATGACAACGTCTAGTGCTTCTTCGCTGGCGTTGACGCCTGCAGCGCTGAGTAGCGCTAGAAGTAATGAAGCGAGGTGAGATTTGCGATTATTTTATTCGATTCATTCATTCCATCAGATTATCCGACAAATAACTAAAGTAACCGACATGGCTCAAAGGATCAGCAAGCTGAAGTGGCAATGGGCTGGCCATATCTGTAGAAGAACTGACAACCGCTGGGGTAGACGGGTTGTAGAGTGGAGACCGCGTATCGTAGAGTAGGACGCCCTGCATTCAGGTGGAGTGACGACTTGCGGAAGGCGGCTGGTGGCAAGTGGATGCGAAAAGCAGAAGATCGTGCTTTGTGGCGTTCTTTAGGAGAGGCCTACGTCCAGCAGTGGACGAACATTAAATAGGCTGATGATGATGATTCATTCCATACCTCTCCAAAACCACATTTCAACCGCTTCCAGCTTTTCCCGATTTTTCTTATTCATCGTCCACGTCTCACTTCCGTACAGCGCAATGCTCCATATTATTATGTAGACTTAAATCAAACGTTTTCCAATGTGGAGATATTTTCAAATTAATAATGAATTGGTTTGACTTTTGTGTAATTCTAGTGTGTGCTGGACCCCGCCAGCGTCAGTGGAAGGGTCAACACCCACGTGGACGGAGGGCACGCCCAGTTTCACAGAGTCGAGTAGTAGTGAACAAGGTATTTCGTTCGGTTTTGCATTCTAGTATAATGACATTTTAAAATACAGGGAGTTGTTAGACTGACAACGTCGGTGCAGTTTCTTCTAGGCAAGCGTGCTTCATCGTAGACCGCATCATCGCTTAACATCAGGCGATTTGGCTGTGCTGGTTTCACTGGCGGTGAAACGCAAGCCTATTCACACAAAAAAAAACTTTTTCCGTACCCAGAGGGTGTAAACGGGACCCTATTAATAAGCCTACGCTGTCTGTCTGTCCTATCTATTAACGGATGTATCTTCGAACCGTAATAGATAGCCAGTAGAAATTTTCATAGAATATGTAACGTTACGGAGGATTAACTAAGAAAATAATATAGCCAGGGCACGGAATACGTCATATAGGTACAAGTACAGAAGATTCACTCCGCAAAATCATTTAAATAAGTAACGACTCTTGCTACTACACAATAAAGTGCAATTCAGGACGCGCGAGCGCTACCTACCTACAGCTATATTAACCTACAAGTTGCCTCTCTGTGTATCGCATAACTCTTGTCCGTTATCTCTGTGTATCGCGCGGCAGGTCCGACATGTCGGCTACTTGTAGTTTCATACCTAAAGTGCGGAGTGCGCCAGGCCTGGCTAGGGTTAGACTTGTAAGTTACTTATGTGTGTTCCATACACAGAAAAGTGTTTTTTTTTTCTTTTCTGTGGTTTCATAACTGTCAATTGACATAACTTGTCAATTAGTGCTTTGCTAACTTACTAACGCCAATTATTCCAGGCTACCCTATAACCCCGGCGCGTGACGGGCGCCGCTCCCCGCGCCCTCCCCCTCCCCCCGCGCGCACTATCAACGCCATCAACTGTCTTACCAGCGAAGTGGTGAGTTGTTTGCTAAGCGTTCACATCTATTGAGTTGTTTGACACACACGTGGTGAGTTGTTTATGGTACATTAGACAAGGTTGTTGATTCATCAACTGTATCACCAGTGAAGTGGTGAGTTGTTTATGGTGCATTACAAAAATATTTTTGATCCATCAACTGTCTTACCAGTGAAGTGGTGAGTTGTTTGCTAAACGTTCACTTTTACTGAGTTATTTGACACACTCGTGGTGAGTTGTTTATGGTACATTGGAAAAGGTTGTTGATTCATCAATTGTCTCACCAGTGAAGTGGTGAGTTGTTTGCTAAGTTCACATCTATTGAGTTGTTTGTCAAAAAATATGTTGGTGCATACCTGCACCATGCATTCAACTAACTGAAAAGTGACGTTTACCAAACTTTTGGTGGAATGTATTTTTCTCTAATTCCATCATCACGAAGACATTTTTATTTGATGAATTGGGTTTGGTGATTTTAATATAATAGCTAACCACCACAGCTTATCTTATTGATTGTTTGATTAGTCTTGGTAGAGGTTACTAACGTCTTTCTTCCACATTCTGATTGGCTTTTCGAGCTTTTATACAGGGTTATTGATAATTATCTAGCAAACTCTCGCTGGCTTCCCTACACACCTAACAACGTTTTTTTCCATACAAAAATAAAATATTTAAATTATATTCTTAGCTTCTTCCGCCTTTTCCGAAACTATAAAAGCGAAATTTTTACTCGTTATAATATTAACTCAATATTAAGCGTGATTTACGAACTTGATATAGAGTTTGTTACCTAATTGTCAAAAACCCTGTATTTCTAAAACTAAGCGACATAACACGATGACGCGTCCACCCTCTCTCCCCTTACCTTGTTTTAGTGTGACGATTAATACACTTGCAGACCATCGCACACTAATGTAAAGACCAACGCCGGTCAACACATTGTGAAAATGCAACTCTTTCGTTTTACCGGTCACGTCAAACCTTAGAAAGAAAGAAAGAAAATAAATTTTATTCGGCACCTTTACAAAAACTTATATCTAAAGGATACAATCAGTGTCGAATGGTCCGTCTCGGCATTAATGCTGAAAGTCAAGGACTATCAGCGCCGGTTTTCAGACGAACCCTTGAGTTTACACTTACATTACAAAATTCTTACGCACATTACCTTTTGGTAATGTGCGTAATTAATTTGCCTATTAATAATTAAATGATTAATTAGCCGATTTACCTTCTTTCTAAAAAGAAATGTTGAAATGTGACTTTTACCATAATGTTAGTGGGATGGTAAAGAGCAATGAACGGACTGGCGCTAGAGGTCAACGAATGACCTGCGACGCGCGCACGCTTGTACGCTTTACATTGCTGGTTTGCAAAATATCTAAACCACTAATACAACAAGAATAAGGTAAATCGTTATTGAAATTCGACTGTGTTAGCATTTTGGAGTGTTTTCCTTACACGGTACACTCAATTACTCATTGCTTTACTATCCCGCCGCCTGCCACCGGGCAATAAATGCGGGAAAAATTACCCGCCTCGACTGTTCTGAAATCTGGAAAATAAGGGGAATAAATAAACATTGCGTAAAATGAAGAGCTGAATTTTGCACGAGTCCTTGTACGCTGCTACGCCATTTGACTCTCCTTGGCGTTCGTTGCTGCGTTGTGGATCAAAAAAGAGAAAGGTGGTCCGCGTGGTGGTCGTGAATTTTTAAACTTAATCGTTAGATAGATCATGCAACTTTCCAACTAACATTATTAATGCCTTTCTTTTATTTTGGACGCTGCTTCAATGGTGGGTTATTTATCTAGTTGCATTTGAAACAGAAAGTAGAAAACGACTACAAATGATATGGTTTAGTGTTGATGCTTAACTCTGTTCGTTATACCGCTAGCTTTTAGAGGATTATTGATGCTATTACCTTGAAATGTTAAAAGTTGACGAGATTTTTGTGAGGGGATTAAAGTTTTGTTTATATTATATACCGGAATTACTTGCGTAAGATTAAGTGTTACATTACATCATCAGCTACTAAATTTCCAGTGCTGAACAAAAGCCTCCTTCTTTTTCTTTTTTTGTGTAAAATTTTCATGACCACAATTCAATCCACGGATTCAATGTCCTTTAGTCGTAATCTTAAACAGTTTACTAAGTCTTAATAGCGTCAAACAAGTCATAGTCACAGTCAGAGTCAAGCTAAGTAAGTCACGGTCAAGTCAAACCCATGCCCCTGTAAAGTGGTGGAGACTTTACAAGAGGCTCCTATGGAGTGTTGGAAACAACACGAAAAGACACGTTTCACCTCGTTATATCACATTCCCACACTCGAGCACGTTTACGAGCACTTAATGAATAATAATTCAGTATTTACTACACATTAAAACTCGAAAATACACAAGTTTAGGAAAATAATCCAACGAGCCGACATGTTATTTTCCACGTTGGCGCCAAAACTCAGGCCTTCCTCTTAGAGAGGGGTGTTGCCATAATCCCCACGCTTGACAGGCGGCTTGAGGATCGCAGTACGTTCACCAAGTAGGTACTAATAGGACGTTGCTGCCCATCCTCCGGTGGTTCTGGTCGCAGTTTTAGGACATACCCGGGTAAGATTAAATGTAATTCAGTTCGAAGTGAGACGACAAGGACTCCGCACGCGCGTTCACTTTGAAAAAGAGAGCTGAATGCAGTTGATCGTATATATTCGGAGTAACCGTCTCAATTTTACGTGAGTAATTCCCGTATAATTGAAAGAAAATGTGTGAGACCACGTCAGTATCCATGTTTTTTTTTATTGTTTCGGCGGAGTAAGAAATCCCACTTTTATGAGTATTTTAATTTTATTTGAGATGTGTTTAATATGTTGTAATTTTTTACTGACTATGTCTGAAAACTCAATAAAAAAATACGTTATTTTTTATATCTATCTCGGTACTAAAAACTATTTTTGAATTGAACTTTTGCAATTTGTCTATTGTGACAAGTGACAATTAAAGTTTAAAATTATTTTGCTCAAAATGTAAGTATTAAGAGAGGCGCGTTCCAATTCGACGCGACGCTAGCAGAGCCAGCGACGCCCGCATGTGGCACGAAGACAAGCTTTGTGTCGTGTTGGCTCTCATTAGCGTTTAGCGTGATTCTGAACGCGACCAAATAACGGGATTACAATTTCGTAGGTTTGAGATTCGCGAATTCGTTTAAGTTGTCGCTTGACCCAAAATTAGACTTTTAAACTTTTAAGACTCGGTTTAAAGCTATTTAACTCAAGAATACAGTTAAACTTAAATTCAAGTTATGTAATACATAGATTTGGGCGAGTTTTGAAGTTTTTAGAATCGGGATGACAGTGATTTTTTTATTTTATTTCGTTATTAATGGCTTGTATGACAAAACTTTGCAATGATCTTAGTCAACATTTTTTAACTTTGAATGGTAATACTGATGGTGCTTCCGTTATAAGGAATGCAAAAAATTGCTGAATAGCTTTTGTTAACGGACAGATTTATAAACAAGCAATAATAAGTGTCGAATTATTCCGCCATTTTGTTTAGTGTTGCTATTGTTAAATATCGTGTACGCTATATGAATCTGATTGCCAAAAACATGGTCCCATTTTAATTGTTCAGCATCGCAAGTGTGGTACAAATTTATTGATAAATTTGACATTTACTGTCGATAAAATTACTATTGATGAAAAACTATGGCATTTAAAATCGATAAAATTCTTCCGACGTCAAATTTTAAATTTGTCGATTTGCAATGCAGATTTATTAATGTTTTTACGTGTAACTTAGAGACCTTATAGTAATATTGTTTTCAATTTTTATAATAATTACCTTTTTAAAGCTTATATTGTGCTTTATTTATTTATATGTATTTATAAAAAACTTTTTTTTTTTAAATCTTTTATCGCAAGTATGATGGAATATATTGATTAAATGGATAAAACTGGTTTTATCGATTAAACGATCAATAAAATTTCTTACTCGCATTAACTAATCTAAAATAAATCAAAAATAAATGAAATTATATTGATGTTAAAACGAATTTCAATTCAATTGAGGAAAACACTTTATTTATAAAAAAAAAAATATTCATGATATAAGCTTTAAAAAGATTAATTGACTGAAATCATGACAAAATCATCATAATCGTTCAAAACGACTGATATAAAAAACGTAGTAGGTATATACAGGGTGTAAAATAAATGTGAGTGTGAATGCCACCATCATACCATAAACACACTTCATCGGACACCCTGTACTCTGTCGTACATTTCAGTTAAATGCATTTATAACTAACGTAATGTCAGTCATATCAAAATTTTTGCATAGTAAATATTTTACTGAATTATTGTTAAATTAAATGTACACCTTTAAAAGTGTTATGCGTAAACCCTACATACACCTTTAATAGTTTTATTCGTAAAACTTTCTACCATGAAATTCAGTGCTGCCAGTTGAAAATCTACCAATTCTACTTTTGACTGTATAAATAATAATCCCGCAATTTTGTATCGCTAATGATAAAAATATTAAACGTTATCCCTGAATGTCGAAGGCAAATCGTTATTCGCTTTTGAAATACATACTCAAGCTTTCATGTGCGTGTTTTAAATAATGGTTCTATAAAAGCTCTGTAAGCAATTTACTAAACCTATTGAAAAAGTAATGAGTTACTCAATATTTTTTCTACTATTTAATTCATCTTTTTTACACATTTTATTATCCTACACAAAAAAAAAACAATTGTATAGACTTGACACACATAAATAATATACATATAATTGTAATTACTTTTCTTAGACACACAATATTTTTAATTTAGTAATAGGCTTGCGTTTAACCGCCAACTCGCCTGATGTTAAGCGATGATGCGGTCTACGATGGAGCACTCTTCATAGAGAAACCGATTCACTCGTGATTTGAAGATAGATTGTAACTATCGCAGAACACCCACTCAGGCAGCGAATTCCACAGAGCAGCAGTTCGCACAATTAATGTGGAATCAAAGCGCTTCGTACGGGTTCTCGGAATATCAACTAATAAAGCGCTGTCGATTCTTCGTGCCCACTCTGGCAATTCGATAAAATGGGCAGGAGGGAATCAAATCATGCAGATCGGTATTGGTATAGGTATTGTTACGCCACTGGCTGTTGTCAAATGACAGAAAGTAAAAATAATTCCCATTCTGATTATGTATTTCTCGTAATTGCTTACAGATCAATTTAATATCTTTATTGTAAGAGGTGACCTCTACAAGCAAGCAATGAAGCTTGTAAACATTATTAGCTTTTATAATCGATTTATATGTATTTATAAATGTTTTCAATTTATTCTTAACACGTGTTTTAAAGGTTGATCGGAACTCATCGTGCATTATTTTATTTAGGTATAAATAGGCACCTTTCGCTCGACGTTTTGACAATGTTACAATAGCCATGGTCACGAGCCAACGAGCCGAGTCACCTGTTTTTACCTAAATAAAATAATGCGCGTTAAGTCCCGATAAACATTTAAAACGTGATTAAATCGCGAAAGTTTATAAGTTACTTTTATACATAACACGTTAGTTCAAGAATAGTGAATGGGCGATGTTATTTTTGATATTTTAAATTTTTCCTTGCACTATTTATAGTAAGCCGTATATAATGATAATAAAATGATAAGACCACAATAAGTATTTATTCTCGTAAGTTTATTTATCACTAACGTTAGAGGTCACCATTACAAGAGTTCGTCTGGTGTGTACACCTGTTATAAATACGTGTCGTTGTTACTATTATATCGATTCTAGTATCAATTCTATGTACTTTTTCCTAAAACTGGTCTGACGGCTCTAAAATTATATGCGTCTCTTTCATTGCAGTATGTTAGAAAAGGACAGCGACAATTATAGAGCTGTGAAAATAGTTTTAAAATACAATAATCGTACATAGAATCGGTGCCTATTGTATATTTTGTTGTTGTTAACTATTTAAGACGACCGACGTGTAGAATAAACATTTAAAAAAAATGAATATTTTATTTAAACTATTTAAATAATAGCATACCATTTCATTAAAAGCATGACCAACTAATTTTTCTACCATGACATCTTCTACCATCGTTAAAAACCCCTACTAAAATAGTAGAACTCGGCTTGAAGCTTACAATACTGAATGGCTTTATGCGACAAATAACGCATTTTAGTGATGTCCACTTTGAAAGAGGTAAGTTTGTATCTAATTTATTGTTTTTAATGTAAGAATCAGTCAAACATCATGTAAATCTTTATGTACCAATTCTGGACTGATTTATGACTTTTGCATATACCTAATTATAGTAAGCCAGGGTCCCACCGCAACCAATCTTAGTGATTATAAATTAACCGTATAATCTCCGTCAAATTAGAAATTATACTATAACAAAGTCTCATAAATCTACCAAACCCAAACACGCTGCAATAAAGCGTGTTTTGTTTTTGGGGTGTGTAATACATACATATATATTATTTGTTTACAAACTCATATACTTTGTCTATTTCTCTGCGACATCATGTAGTCTAAACGGTTAGACAGCTTTTAATTGTTAGTCTACATTATGAAGGTTTTTGTTTTCTCTTAGTAATAGACTTGTTGTCCTGACAACGAGACAGACTCATTTGTTGCTTTGTCAATTATCAGTACAACAAAAACAACGAAACGATCGTGCTATATCTGAAGAGTCGTACTAATAAAATAAATGCGAAAGTGTGTGTATTTCTTAGTTTGTCTGTTGCTATTTCGCAACATAGATTCGCGTGATGTTATGAGTGGGTATAGTTTAAGTGCCGGAGAGACAGGCTACTTTTCCTTTGGGATCACAAAGAAAACACAGCTGAAGACAAAAAATAAAAAAGTTAATTTGGTTACGCATCAGTGTCTATTAACCAAACACAAACTATCTGCGGTGTGGCCCTGCCCTTATTCAACTGACAAACACAATAACAACCCCTCATTTCTACAACAGATGGAAATAACGCACCTAACGTCGGAGACCTCCCGTATAACAGTGTCGAGTTACGAAGTGAAACAGGTGGAGAGCTCAAATCGAGAAGATTGTTAACTATCTCATAAGTTCATAGTTTGTTCATTTATTGCAATAACGTAACAACTTCATCAAAACTTCCGTGAGGATTCATTATAAATTACTTATACTAACGATTATGTTTATCGGTCGAGACGATCGACCGGTTTCGGAGCCATTAGAGCTGCATCAGGGAATACGCGCGATTCTGGAGACGGTCGCCCGCGTACTGGCCTTTATATTTATAAAAAGTAAAAAGTACTCATTCGTTCTGGCGATGCTCCGCCCGCGCTGCCCTCGACCTGCCCCCGACCGTCGCCTCCGGTATCGGTCATCTCGACCACAAACATAATCGTGAGAGTAAACCGTTGTTACAGTTATTTATAACAAATTTAAATGCTATTGACAATTCAACATTTTTACGAGAGTATGGATTCGAACCTGCACCATCTGGATTAACATCCCGAGTGCTATATGTGCTAAGCTACGCTATCTTTCCTGTCGGCCTCAAAATTCTTGAGCTTTTGCGGCCGTAGCTTAGCAGTTAGAACTCTCGGATTGTTTACCTGGGGGGTTAGACAAGAGCCACTTTCTGTTAGCGTTAACGCCTGCGGAAAGATGAAATTGTATGAAAATGACATTAGCTTCAGATAATTTATCTCATGCTAATGTCATTGTCAATGTCATTTTCATACAATTTCATCTTTCCGCAGGCGTGAACGATATCTGTGCATTATCTGTGGCTAACAGAAAGCGGGTCTTTCTAACCCCGGATTGCACTGAAGCGCGTTCAAATAAACCAAACCAAAAAAATATCAAATTGTACTTAATATTATTGCTGCTAATGATTTGTCGTTATTGCGATAAATAAATATAAAAATTGTTATTTCTCAACTAATTATAATCATTTAGAGAAATTTATCATGTTTTTAGCTTTTCTACGAGTATCTAGCTAATACCGATGGCGTAGAAATTCGATTCTTTATGTAAGAATTATATTTAAGGCTAACGTCGGCGTTTGAGAGGCAATGGAAATATAAACTTTGTAGAGTCTGGCTAATGAAAGTAGAGACTGAAAAAGAGCAGCTAATTTAAAAATATCAGCATGGAACCCCAAAAATTTGTATGAAATGCCTGGAATAATCTCACTTGATACTTGTTAGTTATTATTTTATATTGTGACACAGTCAAAACACAGTAATGTTTGCATTACATATTAATTTTGGGGTTGCAATGCGGTATTTTTTTTATTTGGCGGCCGTTTTCAGTCTCAACTTTCACTAGCCAGACTCTAGTTTACCTTTGGTATGAAATAGATTTTGATTATGAAATAGCTACCGGTCTGATATTTTTGTATTGTCTTATAAAATAGAAGATTACGGAAAACTAAATCATAAATATGTTCAAAATTAAGGAAGATTTAAGCATTTTAATGTCTTGCTAGACAGAGAGCGCACTTTACTTACTAATGACGTCACTTGTGAGTACGCCATACAAATTTCCTTGCGGGAAAGGGGCAGTGCATCTTCTTAAACGAAAACAAAAACTTTAAACGCTTAATATCAGAAATTTAGTAGCTGATTTAAATAATTTCTTAAGTAATGGTAGGTATAACAATAATTATATATTTCACTGAGCGTGTTATTTTTAACAAATGCAATACTTGTCTCAAATTTACAAATATTTAGTAAATTAGTATAGGTATAATTACGAACCTAAGAAAAGAGTTGACTTCGTTCACCAAAAAATCTTTTCGTTTGACGTTTTCAGAGACTTTAAACTTGAATTATGGTTACATATTAAATTATTGTTTAAATTCAATAGGGAATATGCATGTGGTTTAAATCTGGTTGAAATATTTTTTTTCCGAATCTTTATTGTTCTGACTTTATATCTGAAAGATTTTTTTTTAATTTATTTACATTTTAATTGCTTAAAATATGCAAAATATAAGAGGGAAATTCAAATTTGCGAAACGCTTCACCATTGGTCGAAACGAAACGTGACGTCAAAAGCCACAACATTGCCTTTAGCGGCGTCGATATTCATACTGTTTTAGTAGTGTTTGAGAGAAAAATCGTTTTATATTGAGTTCCTGTAGTTTTTTCCATTAGCTAGTGTAATTTTAGCATTCTCGTGAGACTAAAGATCATTTAGGACGATGACTGAGACTGGTTTTGTCAAAGCACATTCGGACAATCTACCAAAAATATCTAGATGCATTCATAATGACAGCATATTTTGCATCAAATCCAGATTTTACAGTTAAGTTGAAGTTGAAAGCGGCAAGGTAATTGTTATAATCCATGATATATTTTAATCCATTTCATAGGTTTTTACACATAAATGCACTCGGCTGTAATTACCAAAACATAACCTATAAATAATCATTGGTCATTAATTTTTTTATGAATTTGCTGCTCTACTGTCTATATTATAATAATTTATAAGTAATTATACCTAACATTACTTATGTTCCGTAATTTTCCGTGAATTTTTAAGTTTTAAAAAAAAATGTGAATACTGTTTACTCTAAATACTTAATGTACCTACTTATTGTTTGTTTGTTGAGTGCATAATATTCAATAAGTACTAAACATACTTCTAACTCACACCATGCTATCATAATATAACATACTTACATTGAAATGATCTTCACGACAATGCAAACATGATGTTGGAGATACTTCATCTCTTCTCATAACCTTACACCATTGTTTACGTATTTTCGCATCTCTTGGAATAAGAAAAAACACTTTATCGGGTGTATTTCTAATAGTGTTTGTACACTTTGGCACAAGACGATACCTATAAAAATGTTTTTTAGCTTCTTCCATGGTCTGGATATCAATAAAACTGAAAATCTGTGTGAAATAACTGTATCGCCTATAGTAAACAAACACAGAACGTGGCTTCTGACGTCATCCAAGGCCCGCGAAAAATTGCGGCGTTCAAACAGCTCAAATTTATTCAATGTTTTAAATATTATTTTAAAAATTAATTTGAGCATTTCCAACTGTAATTATATTTTTTACTATGATATAACGATGTAAACAGTTAATTAAAAATATAAAAAAAACACATGCATATTCCCTATTATCAAAAAGTTTACTATTATTTTGAAGCAGTTAGCCAAATAAGTTTAACCTACTAATTGTTTAGCATTTTTTTTTATTCTTAGGAAATTAACAATGTAATAAGTAACAAAAAACATATATAAAAATTAAAAACTAAAAACCTTTTTCCATGAACGTCGCTATGTCAAAACGATTCGCCAATCAGCTCAATAAAAAACGTTTTATTTATAAAATGACGATCAATGTTTATGTTTTAGTTAAATTATTTTTCTCGATTGAATAGTATTTTTTTTACAATGGCAACTCTTTCAAAGTTGTTCTTTTCGTCGTGAGTTTTGGTGCCAACGTGAAAAAAAAAATCGGCATGTATTTTTTTCCTAAATTTGTATATTTTCGAGTGTTAATGTGTAGTAATTATTATTTATTAAGTGTTCGTGAACGTGCTCGAGTCTGGGAAGTGATATATCGTGGTGAAACATGTCTTCGTGTTGTTTCCAAAACTCCATAGAAGCCTCTTTTAAAGCCTCCACAACTTTACTGGGGCATGACTTCGACTTGACCATAACTTACTTTGCTTGACTCAGATTATGACTATGACTTGTTTAACGCTATTTAATACTATGTTAATTTGTTTAATTTTACGACTGAAGGACTTTGTATCCATGGTCATAAAAAACTAACAAACAAGCTCTTTTCCTCGATTGAATAGACTGACTTGATCTGTTTTTTTTTTTAAATTGTTGTTACTAGTGCTCATTGTAAACAAAGAGAATAATTTTAAATTGTTTTGTACCTAATTAATTTAAGTTATAATTATTTTGCCATCTATTAAATACTATTTCTTAATTTTAATATTTAGTCTTTATTTTAATTTTAAATGAACTGAGCCGAATAAAATATTTAATTTATTTTATAAGAATAATGTCAATGTCCATACTTTTTATTTATAGCTTAATTTATTCGTGGCAAATATCACATCACACTAATTAAATGAGAAAATTTTAAATACCTAAGTGTGTAATTATAATATGCTTGTCCGCTGTCCGTAACGACTAAACGGATTGGGATAAAATTTGGTATATATGGAGGTAGCTGATACCAGCTGTTAGCGACGCACGCATAATGTAATGTTATTTCTATATTTCGATACATGTAGCGCCATCTGTTTTAATACTTTTGTACCAAATTATGAGGGTACCAATTGAAATGAATAAAATTAAGAATTGGAGGGTGTGCCCAACATTTTCTGTCAAATAAGTAGTTATTTGGTTTATGAAGTCGCGTCAGCTCATGTAGCAATATCTCTTTGAACAAAAGCTGTAAAATTAAACTAATTAATTATTTGTGCATTATCCTGAGGCCGCGCCGCTCCTCTTCTTCTGTGCTACGAAAACCTGCAATTTCATGTAATCCGCAACACCAGCTTTTCCTATTTATTCTAGTCATGATAAAAAACATTAAGGCTCTCTTTTCCGACTTTTTGCAATTTTGGTCGTTTTAGTTGTGTGTCTATATCCATTTTGCTTTAAAATTATAAAAATTGTGTCGTATCAAAACTGAATGTTTATCTAGGAAACCACAAAGACCGAAACACGATTAAGGACATTACGCTCGACGGAATAAAAATATGAAAGTAACACTGATTTGCGCATTTCTCCCCGTTTTTTTGTTCATTCAAATACCTATTTATTAAATGATGTCAACGATATCTTAATATACAAATTTCTTAGTTACGGAGGGAACCGCTAAGGTACATTTTACATTACAGCTATACTTTTCGAAAAATATGAGAAAAACCTCAAAAATACAAGTGAAACGCACGACTGTGTGTAAGCGCCATGGTTTTGCTCCGCTAAATGCGACTTTAATACAATATATTAAGCCTTATAATCATCTGTAGTAATAAGCGTTGCTTAACAGAAGGAAAACCTCGCCTTAAAACAAAAAAAAAATTGTTCCAAATATTTGGAAATATTATCGTCATAAAATGACCGAAGAACATTTTTTAAGACGCTAATCGTCTTAAAAAATGTCGGAGCACCCAAATCATCCATCTGGGTGGTCGGTTAGGAAAACTTGTTCCTAACAGACCACCAGCTGTTCACCTGGGTGGTCGGTTAGGAAAACTTGTTCCTAACAGACCACCAGCTGTTCACCTGGGTGGACGGTTAGGAAAACTTGTTCCTAACAGACCACCAGCTGTTCACCTGGGTGGTCGGTTAGGAAAACTTGTTCCTAACAGACCACCAGCTGTTCACCTGGGTGGTCGGTTAGGAAAACTTGTTCCTAACAGACCACCAGTTGTTCACCTGGGTGGTCGATTAGGAAAACTTGTTCCTAACAGACCACCAGCTGTTCACCTGGGTGGTCGGTTAGGAAAATTTGTTCCTAACAGACCACCAGTTGTTCACCTGGGTGGTCGGTTAGGAAAACTTGTTCGTAACAGACCACCAGTTGTTCACCTGGGTGGTCGGTTAGGAAAATAATTTTATATGTCTTTAATAACATCAAAATATGTGGTAGGTATTATAAGTTATTCAGTCTCATTTATTGTGTTCAATGATGCTTGTATCGCGTAATGCGTGCTTATTTATAAATCTATGTAAATGACTCTGAATGTAAGTTTTATATGAATGTAAAACACTTAAACTATCACGGTTGTTCGCTACAGTTATATTATTATTAACGGGATATTTACCGTGATAAGGTTGTGTAAGGTGTCAGTCTTCCCGTAAATATGGTGCATGTAACTGCGCCGAAATGTCGGAGCTCCACCTACAACCTTATCACGGTAAATATAACCGTATTATCTATAAAATAAAATTATAATGTGATTAGTATACCTACCAATGTAAAATTGATTTATTTATTTGACCAACGTTTTTTTATTTATTTATTTGAAACGCATTTTAAAAATTTAGATCGACCTGTTGCCGTGTTGTTAATAAATATTTAATTTCATTTATTCCGTTAATAATCGTATACTTACTTAACTGTAGTGTTTACATTCAAATGTGTCCATAGACTTTTATCGTGATAGACCGCGAGTTCACCTACATTGCGTGTCTGTTTTACACTCCCGACGATATTGCCACACCCATAGACAATTGAAGATCGTTCGACCATTTCTAACTTGAGCTGTAAAAGTACTTACTTGCGCAAGTTACTGCATAGTGTGGAACTGGCTTAATATTTGTTGTTATGTACAGTATTGTCCATATTAAATATTGGTAGTGCTGTAGATTCTTCTGTACTTACATATGTATATCGTGATTATATGAATATTTACTAATAAAGGTGTTTTTATTATATTTCCATGCCCTGTTTATTTTACGAGTCACTTCGTATGGGTGACTCGTAAAAAATCTACGTTACACCGTAAGTAATTATAGTTTTTTACATAAGTACCTTTTTCATAAATAATCACAGTTGCAGGCATAATTAACGATCGTTGGATGAACTATTCAATTAATAATCAAATTAGGTAAAATTCGGGTTACCAATTGAACTGCAAGGCAAAAAAAATGCTTTGTTTTGTCATAATAACCATAATTACAATTAGGTAGGTGTATATAGGCATAAATGTGATTATACACACGAATAAACCCACGTGTGTGTGATCGCATTTATTTAAAAAACGAACTTGGGTGCAAGACACATTCATAAAACAGAGCGTGCGTTCTTCTTCAATGAAATGTCAGTGTCAGAGCCTTGTCATAACAAAAGGTCGCGAGACTATGAGAGTCGTTGCGCGACGCGTAATAGTGCTAACAGACGCGAATGCGGCTGACCTCAACCGCCGTCTGACCAAAAAGAGGGAAATATGATATTCTCACTCTCTCTCTCCCGTTGGTTGGACGGTGCTCCGTCAGCCGCGTTCGAGCGTCTGTTAGCACTATAAAGGGACTCGAGGTTGGAATTCCTTTCAAGGAGAGCGCCCGCGTCCTCACTCTGTCTCGAGTGTGTCATGCGCCTTAACTTTATTACCAAAAAAACTGCACAATTTGCGTGTTACACTAATTTGTTTTGTGCTAACAATATGGGTTGTGGTGATGTGCTGTATTACAAGGTAAGTTTGTTTGTTTGTGTTTTTAATTTTATTTCTTTTTTATCTGTGGAGTACCTAATAGAGGTTGTGGACCCGATCTTGACATTGGCAGTTTTAATTTCGCAATTTTTTTAGTTTTTTTAAATTCATTTGTTCCTCAATTCTTTGACAAAAAAATTACAAAGTAAAGTTACAATTAAATGCATGCCTGTTTGCACACGATGGTAGCAAAATTACTAATCATAAGTACTTGTGCCAGTGTTCAAATGTAGATAATGGCGTCGATTCTATCACCATCAGAATCAATGGCATCCGATGTACTCTTAACTAAACAAAATTTGACAGCTCTAAAATTGTTGCCATACTTCTCTCACTTAATAAAATGAAAATAGAGGCAGATAATTTTAGTCCTGTCGGATTGGTTTAGAGTGGTATGACAGAATCGACGCCAGTAACTCGTACTCGAAATTTAAAATGTTAAAGGGGCTGTTGCCGTTTACAGCTCTCTCGCTCGCACAGTTTCACGTTATTGAAGATATAAAATCACTGAGTCTGAATTTCCAAAAAGCGACAAAACCATGTTTTGCTGTCTATCATAACAACAAACAAAAAACAGCTTCATACATTTTAATTTGACAGGGTAAAATGATAACAAGTGAATTTTTTTCTTGTTATTCCGTCAAGTTGAAAGATATTGGAACAAAAGTGTCCTTGTTTGTAATGTTATGTTAGTCAGCAAAACTTGGTTTTGACACTTTGCAAATTCACACTTTTTGTTTTCATATCTTTAATAACGCGAAAATGCGCGAGCGAGAGAACTGCGGACAGGAAGAGCCGCTTTAACATCGTGACATTTTTTATTTGTTTTTCGTATATATTTGTCATAGCATAACATAAGTACAATCAGCCTTTGAATAGTCCACTGTTGGACTTAGCCCTACCGCCGAGGGCGATTGGGCTATATCCACCCCGCTGGCCCAGTTGCGGGTTGGAATCACATACGCCATGGAATTTCTTCTCCGTACGTATGCAGGTTTCCTCGCAATGTTTTCCTTCACCGAAGAGCCAGTGGTATATAAATCCGTACATAAACTCCAAAGTGATTTGAACCCGCGACATTAATTTATTTGACATGTACGTCATTATTTATTTATTTTCATAATAATGGAATTGATTCTGGAATAAATGCATTTATTTATTTCATAAGTTGTTACTTGCGCAAGTTACTGCTCATCATGTGCAAACAATGATGTAGTAATTAATTAGATGTTATTTTGTTGATTTCAGACGAGACTGTAAACCGTTGAAGACACGTCTTACCTTCACATAGTAACGTTTGCCAAAGCATTAATAGATCACTATTTTATATTTTAATTTATTTTTATTTAAAACTAGCATATAAATATGTAATTAAATTATTTATGCGGAGTATATCTCTAGACGACGGACATATTGGAAGATATTGTTGTAATTAACTTACCTATTAAAAAAAAAACAACATGACAAACAACTTTTATTTGGGACCAACCCTGGAACTGCGATAAAAATCATTTGTTCCATACACTTCGTTGTGTTAAGGCCATTAAGGCCTTCGACCAAAATAAAATGAATGGACGGGCCCAGTACAAGCGCATTTTTGAAGATAACAAAATGAGCGCCGGCTCTCATTTCGTTTCAGTCGGTCGCTAGCCGTAGGAAGTGCAACACGTGTCTATTGTTACGTGATAACGAAACATCTGACAAAATTATGCATGCATATGCTTTGCAGAAGTGTAAATACACATGTTTTAAATGTTAATCGGGAATTATCACGTATTATTTAATTTGGTTAAAAAATAAATGTGTTCATGTAATGTGTTCAAATCGCGAAAGTTTAAAAATTACTGTAAATACACAAATAAAACCGGGATCTATTTTTTGTAACAAATATACTGTACATTTTTATAAATTAGATGTTGAAGTACCTATATGTGCGACGGATTGGACTCGTTTTTACTGAGCAATTTCAATGGTTAGGGCCCGTCCATTCATTTTATTTTAGTCGAAGATTCAGGCCCTCTTTCCCCAGTTTTAGCAATGTTGGTCATTCTAGTTTTAGTGAGTTTTTAGTTTGTCTACTTCCATGGTAACTTAAAATTATAAATATGGTGTCATATCAACATTTAATGTTTATCTAGGGAACTGTGAAGACCGAAACACAGTTAAGGACGCTTGATAAAAACATATCAAAGTAACACTGATTTGCGCTTTTTTCCTTGTATTTTTTATCATTCAAATACCTATTTACTAAATGACCAGCGGTCCGCCCCGACTCCGCACGGGTATAGTTATATAGCCTATTAAAATAGCCTATATTAATCAGTGATAATGTAGCATTCTTAGTCTTTGACCAGTGTGTGTTGCCAGTGATGACATATGGTACTGAGACGTGGTCCTTAACTGTTGGCCTTTTGGAAAAGCTCAGAGTCACACAGCGGGCAATGGAGAGAGCTATGCTCGGAGTTTCTTTGCGCGATAGAATCCGAAACGTGGATATTCGCCAAAGAACCAGAGTCACCGACATAACTGTTAAAATTTGCAAGTTGAAGTGGCATGGGCAGGCCACATCGCTCGGAGAACCGATAATCGATGGGGAAGAAAGGTTCTTGAGTGGAGAACACGAACCGGAAGACGCAGCGTAGGTAGGCCTCCCACTAGATGGACCGACGACATAGTAAGAGTCGCTGGCATCCAGTGGATGCAAAAGGCAGGCTGTCGTTCAGTGTGGAGGTTAAAGGGGGAGGCCTTTGTTCAGCAGTGGACGTGTTCTGGCTGATGATGATGAATGTAGCATTCAAATGGTGAAAGAATTTTTAAAATCGGTCCCGTACTTTTTAAGCCACTTCGTTACAAACATACATACAAATCTTTCCTCTTTATAATATTGTAAGATAAGATGTAAGATAAGATGTAATCAAATATTATGTCCGTCATCTAGAGATATAACTAGAATTTAAAGCGATTTAAAGATAGATATGTTTTGCATGAAAAGAAAATCAGGTGAATTACTTCGACCAAAATAAAATGAATGGATGGGCCCTAACCATAGAAAATGCTCAGTAAAAACGAGTCAAAACCGTCGGACATATACTTCAACACCTAATTATAAAAATGTACGGTATATTTCTTCGACTAAAGTAAAATGAATGGACGGGCCCTAACCATAGAAAATACTCAGTAAAAACGAGTCAAAACCGTCGGACATATACTTCAACACCTAATTATAAAAATGTACAGTATATTTGTTTCAAAAAATAGATCCCGGTATTATTTATGTATTTACACTTCAAGAAAGCATACAAATGCATAATTTTTTCAGATGTTTCGTTATCACGTAGCAATAGACTCGTGTTGCACTTCCTACGGCTAGCGACCGACTGAAACGAAGTGAGAGCCGGAAAATGCGCTACTACTGGGCCCGTCCATTCATTTTACTTTGGTCAAAGGTGAATTATAAAAGACAGGATTGTTTTAAGTTACTCTAGAATAGAAATTCGTCATATAAGCATTTATTCAATGTTAATTGCATTTTAGTGTGTTTATCTTAACCTAATTTTAATGTGGATTAATTAATTTAATATGCTTGAAACATTTCTTGTTTACTAAGTTGAAAGTCTTATTTTTACTTTTATATTTCTTATTTATGAGTAAATCAATTTTCATGCTATATTTTGAATTTTTTATTTACCTACATAACCTACATTACCAACCTGTACACCTACTTCAAAACGCTTCTCCACAGCGCTTCTCTATAGATCCATTATAGATCTTCATTCATTCTGTTATATAATATTTTCATGTAAATATTATATAAATACAGTATAATCTCACTAATCCGGTACTATTAAAAACCAGAGGGTGCCGGATTATTGGAATGTTCGGATTACCGGATTATAGAGAAAAAAACATAATAAATAAAATAAAGCATTTCTTATAGAGACATTTGACATTTTTAACTACACTATTCTCACTTCAAAAAAATCAGGTAAATACGTACGCACGTGCACGTGATAAGTTTTGAGGTTAGACTGGTAGACGACGACGCGGCGTCTGAGCGCAGGCGTAGAGGGGCGAGGGAGGCGCGGGCGGAGGGTGCCGGATTATTGGACGTATCGGTCTCATGAAGTGCCGGATTAGTGAGATTATACTGTATTAAATTATATTAAATATTATATAACATTTTCATGTAAATCTATACTAATATTATAAAGAGGAAAGATTTGATTGTTTGTTTGTTTGTTTGCATTGAATAGGCACCGAAACTACTGTACCGATTTGAAAAATTCTTTCACTGTTGGGAAGCTACACTATCCCCGGGTGACATAGGCTATAATCTATACCCGTGCGAAGCTGGGGCGGACCGCTAGTATTACATAAAAGGCGTGTGTATGTTCCCTGTGAACTCCAAAACGACTGGACTGATTTTGATGGGGCTTTCACTGGCAGATAGCGAATGATATACGTAATCCACGCGGATGAAACCGCGGGGTGCAACTAGTATTTTATAAAATCGAAAGTGTTGTTTTGTTTGTTGTTCTTTCACGCAGCAACTAATTAACGGATCGACTTGATATTTTGCATCATCATCATCATCAGCCAGAAGACGTCCACTGCTGAACATAGGCCTCCTCCTTTAACATCCACACTGAACGACAGCCTGCCTTTTGCATCCACTGGATGCCCGCGACTCTCACAATGTCGTCTGTCCATCTAGTGGGAGGCCTACCTACGCTGCGTCTTCCGGTTCGTGGTCTCCACTCCAGAACCTTTCTTCCCCATCGGTTATCGGTTCTTCGAGCGATGTGGCCTGTCCATTGCCACTTCAACTTGCAAATTTTAACAGCTATGTCGGTGACTCTGGTTCTTTGGCGAGTATGATATTTTGCATAAAGTTAGAATAAATACGATAAAATAAAACAAAACGTATAATTATCTAAAAATACACAAAAAAATCCAAACATCAAGTCACTAACGCGTAACAGACATCATAAATACATTTTCTCTGCACACACTCTTGTATGAATTTGTTGCTATTTGTTCAAAGTTTTTGGCTATTTCACTTTCTTTCTCTACTACGAATTTAGGAAGCTTAGCCACAAAATTATCTCCATTTTCTGCCTTTTCCGCATAGATCTCTAGAACTGCCTTCTTCGCTGCATAACTTTGCAGTAAGTCGGTGTCTTCTTCATTAGATTTCTCACTCTTAGTCTTGCTTCTTTTAGAGTTCTTCTTGCTTCTCTTTATAGAAAGTTCTGTAAGTTTTTTGCTTTCTTGATCACCGTCAATTTCTGCACTATTCTGGTGTAGATTCATAAGTTCTGGTATAGATTCTTCAGCGACACTGGTGCGGTGCGAAATATTTCTCGATTCCTTCTTACTGATTGGACTGTTTAGTTTTTCAATTTCTTTGACTATATCTTCAGTTTCTATCTCCGATTCTGTTGCGTGACTCTCCCTTTGTGATATAAGTCTTGAAGCCTTCTGATTTGGACTCTTTATAATTTTAATTTCTTCAACTACTTTAATATCTTCAGATGTTTTAACAAATGATTGCACTTTACTCGTGCTGTGTATAGAAATGTTATAATTGTTCACTTTGCTAGTTAAGCGTCGTGAGTTTTGGGTCTCAACATCGACGTATTCAGCTGCCTTATAGTTGAGGAGAAAGTAATCAGCTGCATTCCTGATATCGCAATTAGTTTCTTCATCCTGTTTGTATGTTTGACGACAACAGCAGCCGATTTTATTAGCATTAGCTTGGTTTAACCTCTCTGCTACTTTACTACACATGCATCCTCTAAATGTGATGTCATTATCTTCTGTGTCACTGCTTTTGCTTGTCCGACTATTTGCTTCTGCTGTGGGATAAATTGCGTTGATCTTACTATTACTCAGAGATGATGCGTTGCTGTTAATTTTGTAGTAGTTATTCATACTATCTGTGTCTCTAAAGTAGTTGGGCTTCAAAGATGTGTAAGTAACATCTTTGGCTAGCTCATTGCTGCTAGCATTTGTTTCTTCATTGTCGCTGCTATCTGTTAAAATAATCTTGAGCATATCTCTCAGTTCTCTAACGTTTTCTTTGTTCTTGGTCCTTTTGCCAGCTTTTTGGAAAACCTTTTTTAAAAGCACCTTTTTTTGTTGTTTGGAAGCAACTTTAGACGTAATACCGTCATCTTTACATTCACTCGTGTTAAGCCCCACTAATGTAGTGTCTTCTTCTGTGTCAGTTTCATTAAAAGTAGGCAGTAATGATTCGTTTGTATGTATTTCTTTAACATTTTCATCTTGGTCGTCCTTCTTACTTGACATTTCTTCGATGTTTTCATCTTCTGTTACCACAACTGTGCTTTGAGACGAAACTGCATACTTTTGCACTTCATCGTTTATCTTGCTACATGCATGAGAAACTTCTGCCGATGAAGCCAAATTTATAGTCGCTCGGTGAATCGAAAAGACGTTTTCTTCTTCTACGTCACTATATCCAGTTGATACAGTATGAAATTTATCAGAGATGTTTTTACTAAAATCTTCAGTGCGTTTTTTATTTTTCGCAATTTTATGTTTTGGTTTGGATTTGAAGTTGCGCAGGGTGATTTTAATATTTATGTCATTCTTAGGGCTCTCTTCGGTGGCTTCTGGACCACCATCATTGACCATAAATACTTCGGGATTTGAATGGTTCCGTTCAGTTCTGACATCACGTTTTTCGTCGTTATCATTTCCTATGTCAATTTCTGTTGTTTTGTCACCCTGTGTAATGCGAAGCTTCAAATTAATTTCTACTGCATTAACTAGACTTCTATCACTTATATACGAAGTCAGATCTTTTTTATCCTCGTTTCCTATCATATTTGATACTGTTAAAGGTGTCTTTACTCTGTTTATTTTAGATTCCTTGTATAAATCTCCTAATACGGCCTCATGTTGATTTCCACAAGTATAATCTTTTCTCTCGTAGAGGGTTCTTCCATCTTCATCCTGTACCTTAATGTTTAATGGCTCTCTGATTTCTTCAGTGCTGGGTGTTGTCTTCTTTATTCTTATACTTAAGTTTTCATGCGAGCACACCTTAACCATGCCTCGTTCTTGCTCAGTTTCATCCCAAGCGGCACAATCATCAGCGCATGATGGTTTGAAAGGTTTCATTTTTAAAAATATCCCTGATATTCTTGATTTCGTAGCGCAGGGAGTTTTTGGAGGGGTGGATGGTTTTGGAGGGCTTGGTTTCTGTGAGCAGTCAGGTTTCGGGAGGCAGGTTGGTTTTGGTGGACAAGGTGGATTTGGAAGACCAGGTGGATCTGGGAAACAACCTGGTTCTGGAAAACAAGACAAATTTGACGGAGACGGACTAAGCTTCTTTGGTGAAGGACACTCTGGTTCTGATTTTTTCATAATGCAATGCTTCTGGCATGTAGGTGGCTTTCTAGGTTGCGTAGAATGATATTTGGGTGATGGGGGATCAGACACTTGATTATTCGTGGGCCAGGGAAATTCTTCTTCACACTTTGGTTTCTTTTTCACTTCCTGACACTTGGGTTGCTTCCTCAATTGCTCGCAAGGTGGTAAGCGACAAAGCGTTTTTTTTGGAGGTTTCGGAAGGCATGCGGGGCACGGAGCTTGCTTTAGTGATATTCCAGTTTTTGATTCACATGGTGACAGTGGCGTTTGTGGTGAACCACATGGTGACTGTTTTGGTGAATCACATGGTGACTGTGGTTCTTTTGGTGAATCACATGGTGACTGTAGCTCTTTTGGTGAACCACACGGTGACTGTTTTGGCGAATCACATGGTGACTGTGGCTGTTTTGCTGAACAACATGGTGACTTTTTCGTTGGTGGTGATTCTAGACAGCTGACTAATGGCTTTGATGGGCACGATAATGATACCGATTTGCAGCAATTCTGGCAAGTAGTATCTGACGGCTCATCGTAGCATAAACTCGACTCTTTTTTTGGAGTCATACAGTCGTGAGACTCCGGTGGAGTGCATCGTGGTTTACTGCATTTTTTCGACATGTTCCAATGAAGTATGGAAGCGATAGGCGATGGTTTCTGGCAAGGTGATTTGTTGCAACAAGATGAACACGATGGCCGATTGCACGGTGGAGGCTTGCATGGTGGAGGCTTGCACGGTGGAGGCTCGCACGGTGACGGCTTGCACGATGGCGGTTTGCAAGGCGCTGATTTCTTCCAAGGAAGCATCGAACAAATTGGTGAACATTTAGAGCAAGAAGGATTTGCAGATTTACACGATGGAGGCGAAGGCTTTTTGCAGCAAGACCCAGTAGACTTTTTCCATGGTAAGATTGAAGATTTATTGCAAGGAGAATTAGCTTTGCAAGGTGGAAATCTCTTGCAAGGTGTTTTACAATATAGAGGTGGAGTTCCATGGCACGGTGTGGTTGATGGGCAAGGCGGGGGTGAAGAGCAAGATGTGGGTGCTGAGCAAGATGGCGTTGATTTGCAAGGTGGTTTTTTGCAAGGTTGAGGATTTTTGCAAGACTGAGGTTTTTTGCAGCAATAAGGTGACGCACAACGAGAAGGTGTTTTGCAAGGGGGTGGTGTATAGCAAGGTGGCGGGGGTGTGCAACATGGCCGCTTCTTGCAAGGTTTAGGTTTCTTGGGAGGTGTTTTTTTGCAAGGTGGTGGGGAATCGCAAGGTGAAGGTGTTTCGCAAGGTGGTGGTGTTTCGCAAGGTGGTGGGGATTCGCAAGGTGGTGGTGTTTCGCAAGGCGGTGGGGAGTCACAAGGGGGTGAGTATTTGCAAGGTGGGAGAGATTTGCAAGGCGGGGATGAGCAAGGTGGGCGCTTTTTGCAAGGCATGGGTTTCTTGGAAGGTGGTGTAGCGCAAGGTAGAGGTGTTCTACAAGGTGATGGGGAATCGCAAGGGGAAGTTGCTTCGCAAGGCGGTGGTGATTTGCAACGTGGTAGAGATTTACAAGGTGGTTGGGATTTGCAAGGCGGTGAGGGTTTACAAGACGGTGGGGTTTTGCAAGGTGGTGGGGATGCGCAAGGTGGACGCTTCTTGCAAGGCTTAAGTTTCTTGCAAGGTGGTGTAGCGCAAGGTAGGGGAGTTCTGCAAGGTGGAGGGGAATCGCAAGGTGAAGGTGTTTCGCAAGGCGGTGGGAATTTGCAAGGTGGTGGAGATTTACAAGGTGGTGAATGTTTACAAGACGGTGGAGTTTTGCAAGGCGGAGGGGATGCGCAAGGTGAGTGCTTCTTGCAAGGTTTAAGTTTCTTGCAAGGTCGTGTAGCACAAGGTGGGGGGCTGTTGCAAGGTGGGGGGCTGTTGCAAGGTGGGGGGCTGTTGCAAGGTGGTGGGCTGTTGCAAGGTGATGGGGAATCGCAAGGCGGTGGTGATTTGCAAGGTGGTGGAGATTTGCAAGGTGGTGAAGGTTTACAAGGCGGTTGGGATTTGCAAGGTGGTGGCATATTACAAGGCGGTGGTGATTGACAAGGTGGAAGCGCGCAAGGAAGATTTTTTTTGCAAGGTGGCGGTTTGCAAACTGGTAATCCAGCTGGACAAAGAGGTAGCTTGCAAGAAGGTTGGCTTGGGACACAGTAAGGAGGCGCCGGACAAATTTCCGGTGGCAACTTGGGCCTAGGACAAATCGGAGTCCCACACGGCGAGATGTTCTTGCAAGGATTTGTAGTGTTGCAAGATGGAGCATTAGGCTTATTACAATGTGGATTTTTCATCATGTCACACAGTTCTTTACACGGTGGTTGCGGAATTTCACAAGATGGGATTGGATTTACGGTTGCATGCTTAGCACATTTGCCTTTCGGCTTACAAAATTCGCATGCTGCCTTCTTGAAACTCAGAATCCCTTCGTTTGGCTTGCTAATTATTTGTTTGCATATTGAACTCATCGTACTATCACTGTCTGGCATCAAAATACGATTGTTACAAAATTTCGCCCTCGGCGATGCGGCAACGGGCTTTTCTGTGATTTTAGTAGAAGAACAGCATTTACTATGGACACTCGGGATTGAACAAGTGACATCTCTGACATTGCAGCAATATCGCGCCCAGTCAGACCTGCAACTCATCTCCATAATTCTTCTTCTTCTGAACACTTCTAACGAATCTTTTGGCAGGACTCTTTGATTTTTGGCGAGTTCTGATTCTGTTTTAGCCTTTGCAGGCTTTTTGAATTTTTTTATCATCTTGCTGTATATTTTCTCCTTAGTTATTTCATCGTAAGTGCAGTGTTGGCAAGGTTTGGTGGATGTTTCGCAAGAAGTGACGATAGTTGGTTCTAAGTCTTCGTAGATGTTTGGGCAAGATTTGGACCCATCTCCTAGGTTATGGATGCTGGCGACTGATTTCTCTGAGCTAGAACGGACACGAGAGTCGCTGACGCACCAAGGGTACAGGTCAAGGCCATATGGAGTCCAATGGCGGTAATATTCTTGTAAATAGCTCTCTGCGAACTCACATTTCTTATGGTTCAGATGCAGCACTGGTTCAGATTCATCATCTGTTATGTCGTCTCGAATTTTCAATCTGAAAAACGTATGGACGGTATGTAATGTAAGAAGGATAAAATGAAGCCATAATTTTCGACGTGTCGTGGTCGGACATAATGTGTGTTGGACCAGGCCTTTTTTAAATATTATGTTTTTTTTATTATTATTATGAATTATACATTATAATCTGCTTCATTTATTGGCTATGCTATGTCAACGAAAAATAAACGGAAATACAACAAAAAAAAAATATAAGTTTTAATTTTATTTTATTTTAGTTAAAAAAAAAAAAAAACTGAATTTTGAAGAAAATATATTATCTAGAATAAACGAAATACTTACATAGGTTTCCTTATTTCCCTCAGGTCTCTTTGGGTTATAATACCAACGCCAATCACATCGCATCTCTGGGCTTCATTCTCATCATTCACCTGAAATACTACATCTTTATGTAAAGGTGGTCTTTTAATTATGGTCTCCAATATCTTCGACTCTAAACTTCTACTGTCTTTCACACTAACAATCACTTTAATATCCGTTGATACATGATCTCCTTTGTGTGATTCGTTAGCAACTTTTCTAGCTCTCCCTATTTCAGAATTAGTTTCATATTCTACAATTTTGTATACTTCTTCGTCGCTAGAATGATTATGTTTGCTTTCATCACTACTCGTATCAAAAAAATCTCCAGGTATGTCGATCTTTAGGTATTCAGAACTATTTTTATTATTACTGATGTTGGTAGTGTTGTTAGAATGTAACACGACTTCGATCTTATGAGAAAATGCTTCAGATTTTTCTATGTACCACTTTTGGTCAGAAGTTGTGAATTCCAAGTTCTTCTCATTCATATACTTTTCAGAATTGCTATGTAGAGGTATTTGTTTGGTCGGTATCTGTCGTATCGGTATTTGTCTTACCGGTCTATCGGTGATAGTTCTGGAAACCATCCAAGCTTCAATATCTTGTACGAAATTGACTTGTTTAGTAAAAGTGTTGAAGTATGATGATTCTCTAATAGTAACGTCACTTTGTGATAATACAACGTTAGTATTTTTATAAACTGAATCCAGAAGCTCAAACACTGTGCTGCTACTTGTTGCGTACAAGCTGTTATTCCATCTTATATTGACGCTTCTGGCCGACTCCATCGTTTGACTTATGAATTTTCTCATCCACGCTTTGCGTGTAATTTCATTGCTCTCTTCTGAAATTCTAGGTCTTACTTTAGACACACCTGCTTCTTTAATTTTCAACACAATCCCGTCTCTTATTTCACATCTACCGGCTGTAACATCTTTTTTCGGTATACAAGCATTCTTAGTTTTATCTTTGCTCTTCTTTTTGAAAAAGAAAAACTTCTTACCTTCTTTTTTGTTTTGTTTCATTTCAACATTCGGTTTTTCCTCCTTTTCAGGTTTCTTGGACTTGTCGTAAGAAGGCATAGGCGTCGCTTGTCTTTTGCCATATGCATCTTCTTCAAAATTGAATTTTTTCCCCCATAGTTTGAACATGCCTTTGACTCCTTGGCCTTCGATATCAACTGAATTTGATTGTGACTGTTGCCATTCCGAACTACGTTTCTCTTTCTTTTGTGGTGTAGTTTTGTTTTTATCACGTTTGGATTCTTCCATCGCTGCTTTGTACTTTTCTGTATTGGAAAATGACCTACTTATCAAAGAGGGTGGGTCTGATGTAATAGAAGCATCTTTGTGAGTTGGAACTCCAGTATTGGATGTTTTCATCAAAGCCGAATCTTTTTTCTTCGAATTTGATTCGTCTTTCTTAATAATCCCGCGCCTCAATGCTTCAAATCGACGTCTCAGTATAGAAGCACTTTTAAATTCTGGAATTGGCTTATCGCAACTTGCCTTTGAATCTTTAGATTTTGTTGTCGAAAACATCTTCCTGTATTCCCTTTCCAGCTTATTCTCCATTGGATCAGGAAAAGATGTTCTGCTTTGTTTTTCTTCACTAGGATTCTCGAGATTGTGAACGTGTTGCACGAGAGAATCTGAAGAATAAGTCCGAATATGATCATATACTACCTTTTCAACTTCTGTTTTCTTCTTATCTTCAACGACGTGGTTAGATTTTTTGTTCCTTTGCGTATGTTCAGATACCTTTGCCGGTTGTTTTGTTGCTACGATCACAGGCTTGGGCTGAGTTTGGCTGACAGCTATAATGGACTTGTTGTTTTCCTTTTCTGGTTTTACAAATTCTTGTTTTTCCGTCTCTGGTATTTCGAATTGAGTTCCTGTTGTTTCCATTTTGTTGTCTATAGTATTACTGCCTATATCAGTGTCTTTTTTTATTACCACGCTTCTTTTAGGACTAGTAGTTCCAGATTTCGTTTGTATTATAGGTGAAAGCTTTTGGTTCATGACACAGCCCGTGTTATATTCGAAAATGCCTCCGACACATTTTGAGGAGGTTCTCTTGTGATCATAATAACTACTCACATTCAATAATTTCGGATATCTTCTCCCTACAAGAGAAAACGTTGTTATATTAACGCTAAACTCAAAGCTCTCCCTAGGATTTCCTGCGACTCTTTTATCTATACTTCTATACTAATATTATAAAGAGGAAAGATTTGATTGTTTGTTTGTTTGTTTGTTTGTTTGTTTGTTTGCATTGAATAGGCTCAGAAACTACTGAACCGATTTGAAAAATTCTTTCACTGTTGGAAAGCTACACTATCCCCGGGTGACATAGGCTATAATCTATACCCGTGCGAAGCTGGGACGGACCGCTAGTAATGTATATTTTACCAGCAATGTGTATAATTCAGGTATTCTATACAATGGCGTCGATTCTGTCATCCCACTCACTAAACTAAACCAATCTGACAGGACTAAAATTATCTGCCTCTCTTTTCATTTAAATATGTGAGAGAAGGATGGCAACAATTTTAGAGCTGTCAAATTTAGTTTAGTTTAGAGCACATCAGAATCGATGCCAATACCTGTTGTTCAGTGTGGAGGTTAAAGAGGGAGGCTTATGTTCAGAAGTGGACGTCTTCTGGCTGATGATGATGATACATTACCTAGGCAATGTATAGAATGCCTGGGGCGTCCAGGCAATGTATGGCATATTATGAATACAATTGTCCGTTACATACTATACCTAGGTAATGTATACAATTGATAATGATAATGATAATTTTATTCATAATAATAATTACATGTCAACATTTAAAAATATGAAAAAATACATCATAGAATTAATAATATTAAAGCAAAATAATAATAATATAAATGTCATTCTAATTATAATTCTAATTCCTAGGTATTGTATAGAATACCTGTTGGTCCACCGGCATTGTATAAAGTAAATAAATTTTTCAATGTTATGTAAGCACTGGCCTAAGTATGTGTGTGTGTGTGTGTGTGTGTGTGTGTGTGTGTGTGTGCGTGCGTGCGTGCGTGTTTGTGTGTTTTAGAGGGTCATCACGCCTCCCGCCCGCGTCGCAAGGAGTTTATTTCCTGCTCGCACGTCTCCTCCTTCCCTGCTCTCGTCTCTTACACACATTACCGGCTGCGCATTCAGTATTGTATGGAATACCTAGGCAAAGTTTAAATAAATAATATTTCATACATTACCTGATCGTGTTAGGTATTCTATACATTGCCTAGGTATTGTATAGAATACCGGATTATACACATTGCCGGTTACATATATAATACACTAGCTGCGCCCCGCGGTTTCACCCGCGTAGTGATTATGACGATGAAAAGTAGTCTCTGGCTCTTGAACTATACCCATGCAAAAAATCAGGTCGATCCGTTGGTCCGTTGCAGCGTGAAAGAGGAACAAACATCCATATGTACAAACTTTCGCGTTTATAATATTAGTAGGATGGTTACTGGTAATCAGTTAACATCTCTCACTATGGGCCTCATAAACAAGCTCAAAGTCGCACAACGAGCTATGGAGAGGGCTATGCTCGGGGTTTCTCTACGAGATCGAATCTGTGAGGAGATCCGTAGACGAACGAAAGTCGCCGACATAGCCCACCGGATTAGCAAGTTGAAGTGGAAGTGGGCAGGGCACATAGCACGCAGAACAGATGGCCGATGGGGCCGAAGGGTTCTGGAATGGAGACCACCCACAAGATGGACGGACGATCTAAAAGAGACCGTAGGGAAACGCTGGATGCAGGCCGCTTCCAACCTGCCCTTTTGGAGATCGATGGGGGAGGCCTATGTCCAGCAGTGGACGTCCTATGGCTGAAATTGATTGATTGATTAACTCTTTATTGTTCACACCATAAAATTTGATACAGAGGACAAAAAACTCTTAAAAACTAGTGTAACAACTGGCGGCCATGTCGCTAAAAGCGATAACTTCCAGGCAACCTTAAAAATAGAAATGATGATGATGAGACGCGACAAAACAACAATATGGATACGTTTGTCTCTAGTATAGTAGTTCTCGCGGGATAAAAACTGTGGAGAAACATTTTGACCACAGCCTATGATAAGCCTGTAGAAGGGGTAGTATAGTACCTATCGCTATAAAAACGAAATTTTCTTTGTGAAAAAAATACCTCCTTTAGTTCCCAGCTAACCTTTTAGAGCCATTCAATATCCACACGATGTCGCAAAAATAACCCTGTCCGTTTTTTATTGCGAACAAATCTGCTTTTAAACACCCACTCGCCTATTGGTAAGCGACGATCTGATCGAAGATAAAGCACGCATAGAACATTCCTATTCACTCAGGCCTTGAAAATTGATCATATCTCTCAGGAAACAAGGAAGCAGGTTGTTCCAATTTTTGGCCGTACCCTTTTTTAATGCTATAGGTGGCAAACAAGCACGCTGCCTGATGGTAAGCAGTGACCGTTGCTTATAAATACTTGTAACACCAGAGGCGTCACAAATACGTTGCCGACCCTTTAGGACTCTATTAACTCGCCTTTGAAGAACCCCATGTTGTAACTTCTCGGAAACACTACGGCAGGTAGCTCATTCCACATTTTGCAGGTATGAGGCAAGATCGCGTGAATCGCAGTGTGCGATTTCCACTGATCTATGTGTGGATTAGAAACGTAGAATCCAAACGTTTGGTACGTATCCAAGGGAAATCCACAAAGTTATAGGTGGTAGTGGGTCGATTTCTGACTAGGCTAATAAGAATTCTTACTTTGCTTGCGCAATTTTTTTTACTTACGTAATATAAAAGAAGATAAATCCGAGCTACCAACGCCGGTATCGTCAGTTTCGGGTAAGTACACTCTCTTCACCTTCCTGCGTTGGATGACTTTGACGCTGCCGACTCCGATGTCGACGAATCCCCTCGACCCGTGGCATGCATAAATCTGCTTTGGCATTCCACTGAAGTACCTAAAGTCATGTTTCTTGAGACCATTGTTCTTGCAAGTACACTGCAAGATGCCATTGTCTCTCTTACTATCGTACTGAGATCCAAAATGGCTTCTAGTATCTCTGCGACATCGTTCTCTCTCGCTTCTATACAGATGATAAACTAAGTTCTGATCATCCCTTATCTTATGCTTGGTCACGTACACAGCTTTGCTCTCTTTCATTTCTTCTTGTATATCATTATTTTTCTCATTTTTAGGGAGATCCTTCTAATTCTGCTGCAAAAAATATACGCTTACATTCATATCTCTAATAAAGGCTAAATGTAGGATTTTCATTTCAATTTTCACGCTTACCGATTCTGATACTGGAAATTTTAAATTTTTTGTGATTTTAGAATTTTTCTGCTGCAATGTCTATGTGGTGTCATTTTTTTGGTTGACAAAATCTTCTTCGCCACAAAAAAGTTTTCGCTGTTTGTTTAAGTTTCTTAGCTAAACGATTGACAATTTTGTGTGCATCATCAGGAATGTACACAGAAAAGGAAATAAACCGGCCAAGTGCGAGTCGGGCTCGCGCACTGAGGGTTCCGTACCTACAAATTAATAGATAATGTTTTATTTAGTCGTTTTAGAAGAAATCATTACATACACAGTATTTAAACTACAAACTAAAACTATCACTAAGTACCTAATTATTATATACAAATTAAAATGAACAATAAAATATAAAAATCATTATAAATACTAATCTAAAAGCCCTTCGGTGGCGGGAAAAGTGGCCAGAATGCATTTTTTGACCAAAGTAGGCGCCAGCATTCCGGTCACATGCCGTTTGGGGTCGAGACCTTAGGACCGTGGGGACCGGCCGCGTACCTACATAAAATTCAATAACGAAATTACCAGTTATAACTTGGTAATGAACAGAAATTTGTTACCAACTCGCACTTGGCCATTATTTATATATTTGTTGTTATACTTTAGAGTGTGTACTATAATCATGCCAAGTTTGACGCTTGTACGTATTACCGTTTTTACATTAAAGCTAATACAAAAATACGCTGAAAAATTACGTTTGTTGTATGAGATCCCCTTTCGTTTTTACTTTACGACTTTATTATTATTTGTTAGTTAAACCGCCGTAACATTACATATTCTGTGAAAATTTCAACTGGCCATCTATGACGGTTCGAAAGATACAGCCGTTTAAAGGTAAGAGAGACGGACGGATAGACAGACAGACATCGTAGGCTTAGTAATAGGGTCCTGTTTATACCCTTTGCGTATGGAACCCTAAAAATTCTCTTTTCCGTGGAGATGTATTGTACATAGAATAATTTTTACTCCAGAAAATTGTGTCTAGAAACAGGTAGATTAGATACCAACCTTACCAACAATGTTGCTTCAACTCTGCTAGCAGTAGCTACATTAAAACCTTAAAATTCTTTAAACTACAAAACAGCAGATCACTTCGTTTGCTTTTATTTTCGTTTCATTCGTTTTGACAAAAAGTCAGACAGTTTTGTTTTGAGCTCCATTTTGAGAGGTCAATGCGAATTTTTACCAGGTTTTTTTATTTGAAATTGATTCAGAATAAAACATTATCCAATGCAGTGGCTTATGAACGCGCTGAAAATAGTATGCGTATCAAATTCTCGGCCACTTTTTCGGTGAGTTTGTCATTTGTTTCAAGGAGTTTAGAACCCCACGAGAATTTCTTATCTTATTTATTTATTTATTTATTTATTTAAGTCCACCTACACTGTGTACATCAATACAATTTATCAAAACTTTAAACAGAAATAAAAATATAACTAAATGTCACAATAATTACAGGTGAAGACAGCATGCAATAATATACCCTTTGACGAATGTATAAGCTTAGACCTTGATTAATGAGGCCTCTGATTGATTGATTGATTAACTCTTTATTGTTCACACCATTAAATTTGATACAGAGGACAAAAAACTTAAAAACTAGTGTAACAACTCACAGCACAACACAGCAGTCTCAGACAGCAGTTAGCTGCACTGCGGAGAAGAACCCCACAAGAATTTCTTTATCTTAGACCAGTGGCTCCCAATTGGTACGCGTACCCCTACGGGTCGCGAAGTTGCATCAAGAGGTACGCGCGGCAATATCCCGACTAAGAGAAATTCTATGAAAGACGTCACACCGTATGCAGTTCATTTTGCAGTCCATCTGCAGTCCAACTGACTGACTGCATAAAGCGTTTCATACTTTACTGGACCTCACAAACTGAGTCTGCACCGGACCGGACTGCATTTGGTGTTCTTGATTCAAACTGGAGGGGTACGCGAGTTTGAGGTCTTTCTTGAAGTGGTACGCAAGAAAAATTAATTGGGAACCACTGTCTTAGACCCTTTGACGAATGTACAATCTTAGACCTTGATTAATGAGGCCTCTGCACAGCTGTCAAAATGTAGTCCACTGCTTCGACCAAAATAAAATGAATGGAGGGGCCATAACCATTGAACTTGCTCAGTAAAAATGAGTCAAAACCATCGGACAAACATTGTTGCAAAAAATTTATAGCGGTTTTTTGTTGTGTATATACACTTCAGGAAAGCACTAGAAGGCATATTTTTGTCAGGTGTTTTGTCAGGTGAGCGCCGGCGCTCATTTTGTAATCTTAGAAATTTTGGCAACGACACTACCAGCCGCACTTCCAGTAGTGTCATATACAATTAACAACACTACCAAGCCCATTTTGGCACAGTGTGTTATTTCCACTGATCCATGATATTATGTGGATGAGCTTGCAGGCGGTGGCGGCTGGTGCGATGATAAAACTGCGAAGCTAGCATCAGATCGGACAGTTCTTCAGAATAGTTCAGAACATACCCCGTTGTAAATGCGACAAAAGATACAGCGACCCAATTTCTCTGCGCATGCTCTAGGCGTTTGGTTGTATACTTTCTTTGGTCTTCCCCTACCCTCATCATCCAAACTCCTAGCAACTAAGACCACTACAAAGACAACTGAATAGATTCGTTCTTTCTCCCTTCCTCTTCCACTCCCCTAGGGTTACAAGAATACTCACTTTTTGGTCTAATACACACTTACACTTATTATAGTACATTCTTAACGCCTCCTTTCTTTCAGATATCTAGTCTCATATGATATCAAGAGAAAATTATAAATCAGTACGCATACACATTCTAACGTTCAAGGGAAACCTTCAAACGGTTAATCAACATTTTGATAATATGAACCAAGAGAGAAGTCACAGAACAGATTGTAACGACAAATTCATTTGCTCAGTTTGCTTGAACTCTAACAAAGCCACAAAAAATACAGAAATAGGCAGAAAACTCAGTAAACTTCCAAAAAGATGTGAAATCTGCTTTGAAAACCCAAGAGCACGAATAAATTGTGAAAACATATTAGAAATTAATGCAAAAGAAAAACTAAAACAGTTTATCAAAACTAAAACAGTCGCAGTCCAAACTCAAGAAGATTGTAACAAAAGCATTAACTTACTAAACGAAGTGCTGACTGTGTTTCAAAATAAAAAGCAAAACACTAGACATAAATCTAACACTGTTATCTTGAAAGATGCCAGCATGTCTACGGAAGACGTTCGATACGTACTTAAACCTAGATTGCAAGTCAGCAAAGTCTTTCAATTCTCTACAGACGAAGCCATATTAGACGGAAACGATAAATCCACCATAATAACATCCCATGAAGATATCATACGATCCCAATATTTGAAAGACCTTTCAAAGCACAAATCTTCTTCCATCCCCCAAATGAAGTCAGAAGAATTGAGGAACTATCCGAAAGAAAAGAAATCTAAAAACGCTATCGAAGAAGTCAACAGGATCTTCGGAAATATAAAAAGGAGAGTTGAGATTTCGGACTCGAATAGGCCTTTAGTCAGGAATGGACCGAGAATATTGCCAGTTGTAAAAAGAGACAAAACTGACAGTATTGAGAGAATTTGGTCTCCCTGCAAATGTCAGAGCGGAGATCTCTCCAGCGGAGACTCTTTCGTGAGACCAGAGTATTGCCAGCATAAAGAAAATGGTGACAATTCGGAAAAATGCGTATACATGATGTGCTGCTTAAAAAATTGCCATAAAATGCCAACTGGAGTCAAGTACTGCCAAAATTGCCATGGTGAATATTTTCACTGCAATCGTAATAGGGCTGATTTTTATTGTAATGATTAGTTTTTATTTGTAGATGATTATTTTTGACCTCCATGTAATTTTTGATTAAATTACTTGGTTGTAGAACAATGTGTCTTTGCATTTAGACAACTCTTTGCAATTAAAGATGCGCGGGCGTAGACATAGGGTGTAGGGCGCAAGTTTTCCTAACCAACCACCAGGTTGGACAGCAGCTGGTGGTCTGTTAGGGACTTTCCTAACCGACCAACCAGGTGAACAACTGGTGGTCTGTTAGGAACAAGTTTTCCTAACCGACCAACCAGGTGAACAACTGGTGGTTTGTTAGGAACAAGTTTTCCTAACCGACCACAGGTGGATGGTTTGGGTGGTTCGTTAGAAACTAATGTTCAATACTTTACACTGGACGTGCATCTGCATACGCCAAAATCTTCATCAGAAGAAATAATTTTTTAAAAGCTAGTATCTAGCGAGGGGGTGCGGACCCGTGCTCCACCAGTATGCAGATGGCCGATGGTGTCACCAGCCACCACCAGTGCGCAGTCTCCGGGAGCGCGCATATTCTATGATGAAGGAGTACCAATGGCTCGGAAACTGGTCGATCGTCTCGACACAAATATAACGTGAATGTAAGCCGTTTAGTAATAGTTTATATTAATTCCTCGCTCGAGTTAGGTTGAAGTGAAAAAAAAATACAACAAAACAAATATTTTATTACTAAAAACATCTTAAATAACAACAAAATAATCAGAAATAAAAGCTCTCTGAAGACTGCTTAGTTTTGTTATTCCTGAAACAACAAATTATTATATTTATATTCGAAAAATATCCATAGATGTGATGAACATTTGTGTTTGTTCTATATCTGGGTGTTAATATCTATTAACATATTATCATACATATACGCATTGCCATTCAGCGTTATAACGGTTGATAGCTTCGTTGGTCCAGTTGGTAGTAAACCTACCTTCTTGAGTCCGGAGCTTGTTCGATTCCCATTTAGAACAAACATTTGTGTGATGAACATTTGTGTTTGTTCTATATCTGGTTGTTAATATCTATTTAAGTATGTATTTAAAACTATATATGTATGTATATCAGTCTCTGGCAGCCATATCACAAGCTTTGCTTAGTTTGGGGTCAGATGACCGTGTGTGCAAAAAATGTCTCGAATATTTATTTATTATTTATTTATTTATTATTCAGCGTGGTAATGCCGCCAGCATGCTGGGTACGCTGCCAACTGCTAGTGGGCTCGAGCACTTGGATTGTCTTTAGACCTTCAACGGTCTATGGGCAGTCTAACTGTATTTGTAGCGTTAGTATTAGCTTGTATTTTGTTTAGTAAAAAAGGCACTTGCCCATTAAAAAAAATTGCAAAAAAATTACATCTATTTAAGTATGTATTTAAAAACATTAAATGTATATATATCAGTCTCTGACAGCCATATTACAAGCTTTACTTAGTTTGGGGTCAGATGGCCGTGTGTGCAAAAATGCTAAAACTATGTATTTATTTATTTTAAATTTGCGGTTCGTGCATCGCAGTGTCAAGGTTAGTCCATAGCTTGTGTAAACGTGTAGACGTCGAACTAAAATGCTCAGTAGTCCGATTTTTTATAACACCGGACTACTGAGACGAAAAAGTCTCAACAGTCCGATCATCAAGGCTCAGTAGTCCGATTATTTATAGCATCATCGATATAAGTATTCGGACTACTGATACTAGGCCAATAAAAAATTGCGCGATTACACCCCAATTGACACTGGCATATCAGGAACCCCGGATAAGGAAGGAAACCAGTTTACCAGCTTGAGGCATTGGAGTCCATAGAGAAACGTATAGAGAAACTCATCAGCAACGAATCCTTAGTTCGGACTAAGCTTCTTAGTCTTGAGCATCGACGTAAAGTTGCTAGTCTATCGGTTTTTTATCGGATACATTTCGGAGAGTGTGCATCGGATCTGCATGATCTAATTCCCTCCTGCCCATTTGTATATCGGACTGCCAGAGCGGGCACGAAAAATCGTCACCGCTTTATGGTTGACATTCCAAAAACTCGTACGAAGCGCTTTGGTTCCACATTTATTGTGCGAACTGCTACTCTGTGGAATGCGCTGCCTGAATGGGTGTTCTCCGATGGTTACAATCTGGGTGTCTTCAAATCACAAGTGAATCGGTTTACAATTTTTTTTATAAAAAAATAATTCCAGTTTACCTGCAAGCGTCTGCATATTTATTTCGACTGCGTTCCATCTTCTCGCTGTGTGCCCTCTCCCAGTTTCGGGGAGTTTCTGGCCTGGGAAATAAAACGATACATTTATAATTCTTCAATTGACCGAAAAGATAAGTAATTAAAGTTTATGGAAAAAGGAAATTACATAGATGCCCTAAGCTGGAAATGACTCCACCAACAAAAGCAGCGCTTTCAAGTAGATGAAAACTGACTTTATTTAACACTACGGTCAAACGTAAACGTAATACAATTTTTTTAAATACTGCCAAGTGCATGTCTGGTTCGCGCACTAAGGGTTCCGTACCACCACAAAATACACGGCCAACAACTCAGTGACGATATAACCACATCATTGCAACATTTAGTTGTCTAGCTGAGTATGAGGAGATCCGTAGACGAACGAAAGTCACCGACATAGCCCACCGGATTAGCAAGCTGAAGTGGCAGTGGGCAGGGCACATATCACGCAGAACAGATGGCCGATGGGGCCGAAAGGTTCTGGAATGGAGACCTCGGACCGGCAAGCGCAGCGTAGAATGTCCACCCACAAGATGAACGGACGACCTAAAAGAGACCGCAGGGAAACGCTGGATGCAGGCCGCTTCCAACCGGACCTTTTGGAGATCGATGGGGGAGGCCTATGTCCAGTGGATTTCCTATGGCTGAAATTATGATGATGATGCATAGTAAACTTGCATTTATTTTGTTCACTTTGTACCTATATAGTAAATATAAAACAATACTGTAACAAATAGATAACTTGATAATGAAAGATTCTTTTAATAACTTACCCTCCCAAACCCAAGTCGAAGAATGGCTCCCCACTATTGAAATGCTCTTTCACGTTAACTTTCGAATCCAGTTCCTTCGTCAACACCTTCTTTAACGTGTTTGATGAATTAACAAACTTGCACATGCAATCATTCAGCGTCTGCATCTTGCACATGAAATCTTCGTTGTCATAACTTTTCTCACCACCCAACATGTTCTCAATCTCTTTGCTAATCATTTTGCAGTTCTTTTCAAGGTCGAACTCTTTAGAATCATTGGAATCTTCTGTATTCGTCGACGCGTGTTTGAGTATTTTGATCTGTGGTATCACAGTTTCTATTATGAATTCTCCTTCTTCGATCATTTCGTTTTGAGATCGGTAATATGGTTGTCTGATTCCGAAGACTTTGGAATTTCGTTCATCTGACAGGCCGTCTTTTGTTTTGGCCATGACGAGCTTTAGCAAGTTCTCGAGGCCGATCTTGTGATGGTTTAGAAGATGTCGGTCTAGACCAGTTATTCTAAAAACAAGGAAAAATTTGCTTGTTGATATGGAAAAAATATATATCTGCATCTCAGCGTCTATCGTTTCAACAAGTTAGAATGACAACTGCCAGTTTGACTAATAGAAAGTACCGCTATTTCAGATATTTAATGTTGAATTTAGTTAAAGTTATATGATTATTTGCGGGATATTTACCGTGGTAAGGTTGTGGAATGAGCTACCGATATTTCGGCGCAGTTACATGCACCATGTTAACGAGAAGACTGAAGAATGCGGGTGGTTGGAGAACAGTTAAAAAGTTAGGTGCAGACATAACAATCTACCCTCTTTCTTAGTATTTTGCTACGGTTATCACTGGAACTCGAACTCGAACCTAAGTCCCGACAAAACACACTCACTGTGTCACTGCGTATAGTATTTTGAACACATTTTGAGCGCGAATTTTTATTTTTAAGGCAACCTAATACTGGATTCCACGCACTGGCGAGTTGAAAACCATCACCTCGATTGAAATTCTGGCATTTCGAGATCTCAATAGTTTCCTTTACTAGCCTTGGTATGTAATGGCAACCTTACCACGGTAAATATCCCGTAAATAATCATATAACTTTAGTGAACAACCGCGATAGTTTAAAACAGTGTTGAATTTAGTTGTATTAAAAACAACCTTTTTATTTTATTTTATGTAATACCTATCTTTTGTTTAATAATGCTTCTAGACATGATGGAGCTGGAGCCAAGTATAATAAAAAAACGACCCTAATCAATATTATCAAGTTTTACAAGTTTTTATAAAACAATTCATAGTCAAAGTCTTGCAAAGGAAGTCACGGTCAAGGCTTTAGTTGCAAAGTATTCCACAAACCTGTCAGCATCAAAAGAGCATAAGTGACACGCGTATGTCTCCTTCCCTTCCTCCAGAGCTGAAGAGATGACGTTCACCGAGGCCACAGAGTCCGCCTTCAAGGCTTTCGACGTACACTCGCTCACTTGCGACAGGTCCTGAAGAATACAATGGATATAATAACAGAAAAATCAGCTATATTGGTGCACATGTATTCAGAACTATGGCTGGAATACCATCCGGGGCACTGGCTTTGTTCACGTCGAGATTGCGGTGCGGTTTACCAACCTACATTTGGCGAATGCTAATTTCAAAGTCGTGCGAGGGTAAAGGTATTAAGTTAGCAGCATCAAATGAAGACGCGAAGACTCCGCAAACTGATAAGCAAACAAGTTTGCCTTCTCTTCAGCAGTGTGAGCCAGCGTCCCATAAGGTTTCAGCAGTGGAGGTAGTGAGAGGCGGCAGAAGTTCGAGTGATTTAGGTATAGGGACCAAAACGCTTTACTACCTGCAGGGTATGAAGCCAGTTTGTTCCCTATTCTACTAATGTAGTCAAAGCGAGCCCTCTGTAGAACTTTTTTGCTCGACTTGGCAGCCTTGTTAAACGCTTTCTTTATGGCGTAAATCCTTCGCTTTACGTCGACTGTTGAGCATTAGCCCAGGCGAAGTATGCCTCATGTTTGTGTGGTCCCGCGCGACTACATTGAGGCCTAAACCATAAGCGTGCTTTTAAATAGACAGTGGTACGACGGAGTAAGGAATAATCTATGGCCTGACGCAAACCATTCGTCACAGCTACCACCATATCCCTCAATATCCATATCCAAAGGCCTTCCACTAGATGGACTGACGATATTGTGAGAGTCGCTAGCGTCCAGTGGATGCAAAAGGCAGGCTGTCGTTCAGTGGTTAAAGGGGGAGGCCTATGTTCAGCAGTGGACGTCTTCTGGCTGATGATGATGATGACCACCATATCTCCCTTGTTTGTCTGATCTGAGGTTAATACTAACGTTAAGGGGGAGCTTGCTCTCCGGAAGCTCGACGTGTCCGAAAAGGGTGCTTTTGCAGATGCGAGCCCTCAGCTTGCCGAACAACCTAGTGGCCGAGGTACGACCATGCACTGAAATGTAACGACCTATGCAAAACTTTGTTTTTTGTCATGTCATGATCATGGATACAGAATCCTTCAGTCGTAATGCCAAACAAGTTAGAGTAAAGCAAAGTAAGTCACGGTCAAGTCAATCTCATGCCCCAATAGAGTCGTGGTGGCTTTACAAGATGCTTCCATGGAGTCCACGTAAAGACATGATTCACCTCGTTATATCACTTAGCCGCACGCGAGCACGTTCACGAGCACGTAATAAATAATAATCCACCATTATTACACATTAACAGTTGAAAATACACAAGTTTAGGAAAATAATACGAGCCGACGTTGGCGCCAATACTCCTGTTTTTTTTTAAAGAATTGGGCTGGCGTTTGACCACACCTTACCTGATCTTCAAGACTAGAGTGAATATATTTCTTCTAGATTAACGTGCTCCATCCTCGGCCGCAACATTGCTTACCATCAGGCGAGTTGGTGGCCAAACGTAGATCTATAGGTACTATAAAAAAAATGGAATGCGCTATGCCTGAGTATCTTCAAGACAAGAGTGAATAGGCACCTCATGGTCCAGCGTGCTCCATCTTAGACCGCATCATCACTTAACATCAGGTGAGTTGGCAACTTGGCAGTCAAACGCAAGCCTATCATTAAATTGAAAATAATATAAAAAATAAGTGGTGGACCCGGGTACGTATTAAAGGTGGTAGTGGACCCGGGTACGTATTAAAGGTGGTAGTGGACCCGGGTACGTATTAAAGGTGGTAGTGGACCCGGGTACGTATTAAAGGTGGTAGTGGACCCGGGTACGTATTAAAGGTGGTAGTGGACCCGGGTACGTATTAAAGGTGGTAGTGGACCCGGGTACGTATTAAAACAGTTTTAAATTCTCAAAAATTTCTAGGATTTATGGCTGTTCATACAGTACTTACTCCTAGGACCTGGGTATGTTCTAAAACTGTGACCAGACCGGAAGATGGGCAGCAACGTCCTATTAGTACACGGAACGTACTGCGATCCCCAAGCTGCCTGCCAAGCGTGAAGATTATGGCAACACCCCTCTCTAAGAGGGAGACCTTTGTTCAGCAGTGGACGTGTACTGGCTGATGATGTGATGTATGGCTGATGGTAGTGGGCCGACTTCCTACTTGCTCCGATGCACATTTTTTTACATATTCAAGGAAAAGTACAAACATTTTAGTCCCCCGTTCTTATTTTTTGGACTCGGCGAAGACGGAGGCACCCGTGTCTTCTTATCCAGTCTCTCCTGCAACAACACCATAATTGTTACGCCGAATTATACTTTATTTCTTACGCTGTAATATGTATACTTTATTTCTTACGTCGTATTATACCTACTTTATTGCTTACGCCGTATTATACTTTATTTCTTACGCCATAATAAACTTTATTTCTTACGCCGTATTATCCTTATTTCTTACGCCGTAATATACTCTATTTCTTTCGGCGTATTATATTTTATTTCTTACGCCGTATTATCCTTATTTCTTACGCCGTAACATACTTTATATCTTACACATAAAGCTGTCAACCTTAACGTAGACCTACCCCGAGCCTGTTCCGTGACACCAGTAAGTCGTAGTCCTCGATGTTCCGCCGGTGCATGTACTTATAGTGCGTCTTCACCAACTCCTCCTCCAGCGCCGTGAAGCTGCATTGCGAGCAACTGACAACAACAAACTGATATTTACCCACACAGACAAAAAACTGATATTTACCCACACAAACAGCAAAGTGATATTTACTTACACAGACAACAAACAGATTGTAAAGCGCACATGCTACCGCTCGGCCACCATCGCTCCCCGAGGATCGAACCGGGTGCCGTCAGATTGTAAAGCGCACATGCTACCGCTCGGCCACCATCGCTCCCCGAGGATCGAACCGGGTGCCGTCAGATTGTAAAGCGCACATGCTACCGCTCGGCCACCATCGCTCCCCGAGGATCGAACCGGGTGCCGTCAGATTGTAAAGCGCGCATGCTACCGCTCGGCCACCATCGCTCCCCGAGGATCGAACCGGGTGCCGTCAGATTGTAAAGCGCACATGCTACCGCTCGGCCACCATCGCTCCCCGAGGATCGAACCGGGTGCCGTCAGATTGTAAAGCGCACATGCTACCGCTCGGCCACCATCGCTCCCCGAGGATCGAACCGGGTGCCATCAGATTGTAAAGCGCACATGCTACCGCTCGGCCACCATCGGTCGCTCGCACCATCAAAAAAAACGAAACATCCACTCGAAAAAGGAAATTACAACACACTATTGATATTATAACATGAAGAGTAGGAAACCATAAAAACAGCAGCAAAATGCGGTCTTATCGTTATAACGCGGTCTCTTAAAGACAACATTCGAATAATAGAATATTTAAAGTTATACAAAGGTTAGTTATCTTTATAGTAAATAACCACAAAAATATGTAACTCACCTATACAACAACGCCATGGTCTATAGCCAAAATACTAAATAAATTAAATAAAAAAACACAGCGTCAATGTTTCTTAAAATACAAATACTTCTCTTTGATGTGTGCCCTCAGAACCATAGAGTAATATTTGTATTTCCATGTGTCAAATGATAGTCAAAGTGAATGCCAAAGAGAATAGACCTATCCGTGATCAATGGTAAAAGTATTTAGGGGGGGTTGTGGCGCCAAACGTGAATAAACCAGCCAAGTGCGAATCTGGCTCGAACACAGCGTTCCGTACCATCACATAGCTTGTCAGCTACGAAAGTACAAAAAAATTGTGCAAATCGATGATCTTATTTAATTACATTGGTGCAAAAAGACAAATTCCCATCAACGCCCGGGCGGTCACCCATCCAAGTATCCGACCGCGTGGTGATCAAATAATTTTTAATTGATCTGAGGTTTGACGATATTTAATAAGCACAATTTGAAAATCGCAATACTTGATACTGGCAAATGCTTAAGACATGCGACGCCAAAATCCTCTGAAGGGGAATTAAATAAAGTTTTGGAACAACATTAAAATCACAGATGAAAATATACGTTCACCTCATTATAATCACGAACACATAATGAATCATCATCATCATCATCAGCCAGAAGACGTCCACTGCTGAACATACCCCCCACCCCATAGGCCCTCCCCCTTTAACCTCCACACTAGACGACAGCCTGCCATAATGAATAATAATCCACAATTATAACAGTCGAAAACACACAAGTTTTCTATGTGCATATAGTTAATTAATACATTATTACTTTTTCTTGTTAATAATTGTGTTTTTTCGGAAACTATTACGATAAGGCTTTGATTATGTGCATTAAATAAACAAAGCAATATGGCGACATATTTTTTTCACGTTTTTTTTTCGTTAAACTGTAAGGAACAAAGACGGATAAAGATTTGGATTTAAAAAAAAAATAAGCAACATTCTAGGTTTCATATCTGTGTTCTTGTCAAAAAAAAAAATGCCAAATGATTTTGGCCATGCTTTGTTTAGACCGTTCCAGTAAGGTAGGTTAGGTAACATTACAACAATCGTTCAATGGGATTTTTTGCTATATAAATTTTGGCTCCACACGTCTAGTACATTTATCTAAATAATTAAATATAAAAAAAAATTATTTGCACAAAACACGAGTAAATCATAGGGTACGGTATATACATATTTAAAAACACATGCATGATAGGTGGGTTAAAATATTTGTCGCTTTGTATACAAATCTAGAGATGGCATAAAAATATGTGTACTATTATGTACCTACTTTAAAAAAAACTACATATTGCAATTGTTTTGAACAATTTCATTAGTTAAAATATTATGTTATTAAATTAATTAATAACCAGATAGAAGTTTCTATAATTGCAAAATAAACAATTAGCAATTGTTATAGCAATTAGTAATAGTTGTATTATGTATAAATTTAAAGATGAAAAAAAAGTTAAGCAATTTAAATTACTAACCCCAATACCCCGTTGATTCTGTTCGTAAATTCTTTCCATCCAATGGTTGCCTGGAAGAGATCGCTTTTAGCGATATGGCCGCCACTTGCGACACTAGCTCTTAAGTGTTTTCTATCGTGTTGTAATTTTTTATTCTGGTGTACACAATAAAGAGTTTCTATGTATCTATCTATATTTTTTTATAGGTTACTACAATTTAGGTACTGAATAGCGCAAAATGCTTGGTAGGTACGTAGTACGTAGTAGAAAAGGAAAACAACAAATTAGGTATAGGTCAGATTAGCAGCTATATGTAGGTACCTAAAAATAAGTATATATAGAACAGACAGGAAAATCATCGCACTAATATTTTATTTATATGAGTCCCAGATTTGATAGTTTTCGAAAACTTTTTTCGTTTACATATTGTTCCATACATTTTAGTGAAGCGCCTCCATCGGTAGTAATCGGCGGTATAGATTGCTTCACTCTAATACGAAAAAAGTTTTCGAATACCTTTCAGCCCAGCAATGTATGGAATAATACTTAAACGAAAAAAGATTTCGAATACTATTAAAACTTGTACTAAGCGTACAGATAATTACATTGCAACGAGTACCTCCTACTTACTCATAAAACTAAACAAAATAATATGAAGTCTTCCTTATCATTCAGTAGAACGTGAGAAAACGTATGTTTAACAAATGTTTTCACAAAACTTTACTGTTTGTTTTATCGTGGACCACAGAAACCAAGAATATTTGCATTGTGATAAGTTCTGTTGAAAAATACCCCCTAAGGATATGGTTTCTTAATTTCTTTATAGAGAAGTTCAAAATCCTCTTCAGATTCAGCTATACCAGATTGTGATTGAGCTATATCATTGAGGTGAAACATGAGGCAGACATCGCTGAGTCCGTACCGCTCGTCTTAGTTGATATACCTTTTCTCCTAAAGGTTATAATTATACCCTTTCTACCTATTTACTTATATTAGTCAGTTAAGTTTAGTTTACGTTCAGTTACGAAACATGTCTTGACCTGCCATAGTTACAAAGTTAATACATCCGTCCCGCCACAAAATTTTGTTGGACACCCCTGGACTACGCCATTTTAAAATATCACACACTTAGCTAGACAACACTACTTCGCTAAATTATATGGACTTGTCCATACAAAATGCAAGCCACAACAGCGTTGATGTTCTAGAAATTAATCTCAACTAAATATAACAACTCTAAAGTAATTACCATCCTTTTCTCAATTACTAAAATAAAAACAAACTCAGATCATTTTAGTCCCGTCAGATTATACTTTAGTGGAGAGAACTTGGCTAAATAGACAAGATGGCTGAAGCCAAAACTTAAAATAAAAAAGTCAGCATAGACGGGCAGTGCGGGAAAAGCTATGAAACTAAATCGATGTATGTATATAGGGTAGCTAATAGGTAGCTTACTCCGCAGAGGCCTTTACTGTGTCCGGCGTCTATTTTTTATAATTCACCAAAGAAACCACGATCGTAAACAAATTTGCATGGCGTAAAGTTCTAAAACGCTTCACAATACTTTGGAATAAGGTAGTACAGGTATATTTAATGAGGTGAGTTCAAAAGCCTGCCGGGTCCGAGTGTGCCAGCCAGCCAGTCACACGCGGGGGGTCGCATTGAACGCATGTCGCTTCGCAACAAAAACGGACTCTCCACAAATTCCAATCAATCCTCACCAAAAACCTGTTGAAAACAACGCAAAAGCCTGTGAAAGTTACACTACGAATGTGTTTTAAGAAAAAGTTTAGCGAAATAGTTGAAACACGTAAAGTTTTACGCAAACCGGTTAAAGTTATAGGAAGTAGTTACGTTATATAAACTTTAGTCGAGCCAGTTAAGCCTTTTGTTTAGTGTTTAAAGTTTTAGTTTGAAGTTGCACGTTTCTGAGTGAAATCGGAGTGAATTTAGACAGGTGAGTGGTTTTTTCAAACAAAACTTTCTCTAGTTTTAGGGTTGACTGCTTTACTTCAATGAGTCAACTGACAACTTCGTTCTTTTGTGTGGTTTTTCTACAGTTATTTTTGCACGGATACCTCGTGAATCTTGTCCGTAATCTTTACGCTTCTGGTTTTAAAGGCGATTTCCGCTAAGCAGTTAGTAAAACTAATTGAATATGCAGGTTACATTTAGTAAAAACAATGTAGGTTACCCTCGTATGCGAATTTCAATTGAAATCGTGTTAAAATCTCAGAAAGGATATGAAAATAATACGATCATTAGGATAATCTTTATTAAAATCTGAATTTGCAAACATTTACGTAAGCTCCGATGCGTTTGCAAATAACTGAGGGTAGCGTTCAACTTTTATTTGGTAGTACTTTTTTTTTTCTCGCGTGTGCAATCTTTGTAATATATGACAAAAATATCGTAAGTGTAAACTTGTCTATGCCAAAACGGTATTTTTTTAGGTTCATGGTTTTTTGCATTAGTCCAGTAACTTGAACGCGCCAAACGGGTAATAAATGGGACCATATGAACATGCTTCTTGCCTAGTGCATTGAGTTTGCTAATTTGGAACGTTGTTTAGTTTCCATAAGTATGTAACTACACTAGACTCGGTCCAAGCATTTATTTGCTCTGACAGCTGCAAAAACAATGTAAAAAAAAAGCTGAACAAAACATTTGGTAAACACGTATTGCACAGATTGACATATTCTTACTAGTTCTACAAACGCACACTTCAATATTGAGCAGCACACAACTGCAAACAAGATGGACAAATGGGCGAACAAGAGGGGGTGTAAGTGCTAAAGGGGAAACTAGCTTCTATTTATTTTTACTTTGCCACTTGCACTAAGCAATCTGCATCGTTTTGCCTAGTGCAAGTGGTAGTCGTTAGTAGTACTTGCACTAAGCAAAATGTTGCAGACGATGCGTAGTAGCTACTTGCAACTTGTACTTGCTACTAGTACTACGCATCATCTGCAAGCGCCTTTACAGTGACACAATTTATTATCTAAAGATGCCGCTCTAAGGTATCCTAAAATAGCCAGTTTTGGTAACACTCTTTTTCGGCGTATTAAGTATATATTTTTTAACTTTTTTATCTGACTGTACAAAGCTGTAATTTTAATTGGTGTTTAAATCGTCAGTGACAAAAACTGTACCCTGTGGCTAGAAGGAAAGGGTATGCTAAGCCGAAAGAAGGTACTCATATCATAATAATCATAAAAAATATAAACAAATTTTACTAAGGAACCAACACTAAAATCGCGGGGAAAAAAACAGCTGTTCCATACATTTTGTCTAGTGTCAATAGTCAATGACCGTTTTCTATGTTAAATACAAGTGTAATACCAGTATTTTTTCGTGATTCCGGGTTGGTTCCGTAGTAAAAGTTGTTCATTATGATGAGTACAATGACCTCCTTTCGGCTTAGTAGGTACAGGATAAATGCGTGACCCTGTATATGTTTACGTTTGCGGGTTTTGTGGTCAAAGTCCCATCGTGCCAAATTAGGTACGCCAATCATAATACTCCGGTCAGTCAGTAAATTACATAAAAATACTTAAAATCGCCTAAGTCCTTATATAACATCCTAAAATAGAACCGCAAAAAGTTGTTTTTATAGCGCCATGACGCAAGAGAGTTCACGGAAGGTATCTCTTGGAACATCACTTGCTAGTGGAAAGGCCATTATGACAAATTAATCGGTACCAGGCGAGATGGCGGTCAAACGCAAGCTTAATCAATATATCTGTCTATTTTCTATATCTGTCTCTAGTATATAATCTTTGCTATTTTCTAACAGATACATTTCGGCGACTGTGCGCAAGAGCTTCATGATCTTATTCAACCCTCCCCCTTTTACTACAGGACAAGTAGAAGGACTGCACACTACCACCCCTTCCTCGTGGAAATTACAAAGATTCGTACTCAACGATTTGGGTCGTCATTTATGATACGTACTGCCAAGAATAGAACTCCCTGCCGTTCTCCTTGTTTCCGGAGAACTACAATCTATATAGGCATCTTCAAGACTAGAGTGAATAGATTTCTTCTAGATCAACGTGCTACATCCCCGGAAACACCGTCGCTTACCATCGGGCGAGTTGGTGGCCAAAGCTAGATCAAATATGACATTTAAAAAAAATAAAAAAAACGCAATTTCGGTTACTTGGATGGCATAATAAATGGTCATCCATGTATTTAAATTACCAATCAGTGTTATCTTTTTTGTTTTCAAAAAAGTTGCAAATTTGCGAAAAAAAATCTGGCCGGTGAGCGCTTTGGATGCTCATTTTGGTAAAAGTTGTTGTATCACCAACTTTATATCGCGTTTTACTGACTGACCACACGTGTGATTAGACCCGTGTGATCAGTTGGTGGCGAAGTCCTTTCTTCTATCACATAGTCACCTTTTTCCCTTCCCCTCTTATCTAGTAGGGGAGATAGGGGCTACAATTAACAGGGGTAAGAATTAACAAGCGATTTGTCGCTTAAGTATAAACATTATGGCTGTATATCAACAGTATTCCAACTCTATGAATGGTGCCGAACGCGAACAAACCGGTTAATTCTCGCTCAGGTGCCGCATAGAGAGGTCACGTCACCGCGGTTAATTTGGCTAGGTAAACGAACTTTTTTACGACGCCAATTTTTTGATTTGTCGTTTAATTATCCCTTTTAAAAAATGTTGATAATTATTATTCGATTCTTTGTAAAATTGGCAGCTATATTCACTTGTTTCTTTTATCGTAAAACTTATACCTAATTGAATAAAAATACAAATGTGATAAATGGGGGCATGGGGCTAAAAGTAACAAATTGACAGGGGTAACAATTAACTTGTTAATACATGCCCCACAGCGATGGCAGCCAGGCTACTTGGTTTTAGCCTTAGAACAATAATGCATTAGCAGTTAGTTTCATACAAAGTGTGATCGCAAAAGTGAAGTACAAACCCGATCAATGTGCTTCGTTTTATTGCGTTATTTTATTTTAGCGTTTTACCGGCCAAAAACAAAGTCCACGTTGTATGATTCCCCACGATGTTTTTTTTAACCGTACGAGCATCATATACCTTACTACCTTAAAACTTCTATTTATTTTGCCGTATGAGGACGTATAAAAGAACTGCTTCAAAGATATCTATGAATTGGCTGCAACGGAAGTTTTGGAATACAGATATATATTAGATACAGAGATACAGAAAAGTTGGATACAAGAAGACACGACTCGTTTTTACACCAGAGGGAGAAGTTAACATATTACATTCTTCAATGTGCAAGGATATAATTCGGTCTCCTTCCCACTGAGGTAAGGAAATTGGCGTATGAAGCAGCTGTTTATCATGAAATACAAAACATGCCAGAGAGTTGGGAAAAAAAACAAAAGTGCCGGGCCAGGTTGGTTCACTTCATTTTAGAAAAGAAACCCACGCCATTCATCCGTAGCGCCGAAACAACGAGCTTAAGCCGAGCCACCTCCTTCAATTGGACTAGCGTTCGACCATCAACAAAGTTGTAGCTGAACGAGGTACAAGACAAATTGGAGTGGTAACCGCAGCAGAAAGAGGGACGGTGGTTACTCTGGTAGGGACTGCAAATGCCATCGAAAACTCTATTCCTTGCATGTTTATTTTTCCTAGAATGAGATACAGCGACATATTTATCAAGAATGGACCAACTGAAGCGATAGGCGCTGGAAACAAATCAGGCTGGATGACCGAAAAAGAGTTTTTGATATTCCTAGACCATTTCATCAAGACAAGGCCTTTTGTTGATGATCCAGTATTCCAGACCCTCCTGTTTATACCTGCCCCAGTCATGTTAAAACTAGCCCCGAAGTCGGGGCTAAAATTAACACCGGACTTTTTTCTTTAAACTGGCACCTGTTAGTTAATTATTTGTATTATACAGTTTTTTTATATCATGGATTGTAGCTAAATATTTTTCCTTTAACATGGTCTAAAAACCATTTTTATACGATCTTTCGTTTCAAAGATATGAGCTCTGAACTAAAATTTGTTAGGTTTGACCCCTCTCTCCCCTATATCGCGTTTTGTGCCTATATTGAATGTATTTCTCTTGTAATGTCCTTTCTGTGATGTCAATAAAGTGTTGTTGTATTGTCATCGAAATATTTTTTTTTATATCTGACATGCTAAGTATTTTGCATCACCTAGCATTTAGACATGTTATTTATCGTTTACCTTGTTAAACTTTTAATATATTATGACGTGAGCATTTGCTCTGACACGTCCCACGCCTTTTCAACACTCACGGCATTTCCACCGCCTTATATTCGCTGGTTCAGATCAGATGACCGCATCGAATTGGCTACATTATAATCACAAGCACAACCGATGTTATCAACTGTAGGGAAAGCGGCGACTTCCTCTTGAGAATTAATGTTCTCCTGTACACTTTTGGGTTAATTATAAAACATATTAATACAGTTATATAACTTAGGCATATGTCTGGCAAATATAACTGGCGCCAGCACATTCTAGCTTATTTTGGAACTAGCGACCCGCCCGCCCGGCTTTGCACGGGTTTAACTTACGTACGAAACCAGGGCGGAGTGCTTGTTACATATATAAACCTTCCGTAAAAAAATATCTAACTGATGGTGATAACCACATCAAAATCTGTTGCGTAGTTATAGATCTAAGTATACATAGGGACGAACAGACAGCGGGAAGCGACTTTGTTTTATACTATGTATATGTAGTGATGAACGGGGTTCGAAGTTCGACCAGCATTTTCTCTTCTGTGTAAAACTACGTAGGTAAATGTTTAAAATACTTATACTTATTTCTTTTTGAACAAATAATTACGTTTCGTTGATGGGCTCTATTCACAGAAAAGAGAAGTAAATAGTACGGAAATGAGAAGGAAAATCTGTTACCAGGCATTATGAATGAACATTGATTGAACATTCTTATTTAGATCAACGCGTCGAACTCCGCATCCAAAGAACTTGGACCTTACCTTTTTGGGCTAGGTCTCAAAGTTCTTTGTCCGCATCACAGTTGCTAACTGATTTCGAATGACTGACGTTTCGTGTATATGGGTTCAACTGGCTACAACAAAGTTATATGATTATTTACGGGATATTTACCGTGGTAAGGTTGTGGAATGATCATAAACTTTAGTGAACAACCATAATAGTTTAAAACAGTGTTTTGGCTACAACAAATTTCTTACAAAAATGCCTTGACAGCCGTTCCAATTTAAACAATTAATTTTTTTCTTTTCTGTGGCTCTATTTATGATCAATATTTTTAAGAGATCTGAAATAAAAACTGTACAAGCCTATTATATGGCTTTGGCCACGGAACCCTACTATATGCGTGTCACGACATGCTCTTGTCCAGTTATATATGTATAGATTCTTGCACACTTAGATATAATATAGAAATGCGCGCAAATTGAGCTCAATGCTAAGCATTATCGTAGTTCGTGCGACTGCATTTAAACAACTTGATCGTTATAATGAGGGTTCAACACTCCTGTCAACTGAAGGTTTACATCATTAAAAAAAAACGATCGTAATAGAACAAATAAAAGTAAAATACCTCCTGTTTTAAACTATCACAGTTATGTGATTATTTACGGGATATTTACCACGGTAAATATCCCGTAAATAATCATATAACTTTAGTGAACAACCGTGATAGTTTAAAACAGTGTATCACAGTTATTCACTAATGTTATTTTTTTAAATTAAATTTTATCTGAATAATAAACGATAGACAAGCAATTTTGCGCCGATGCTCAAGCAAGGCTATGAAGCTAGCTACGTTTAAAATAACAAATAAAGTGGTACAGCGAGTGTGTTTTGTCGGATTCGTGTTCAAGTTCCAGTGATAACCGTATTAAAAGACTAAGAAAGAGGGTAGATCGTTTTGTTTGCACCTAACTTTGAGCTTTTCTGCCAACCAGTGCACTAGTCTTCCCGTGAACACGGTAACTGCGCCGAAATATCGGGATCTCCATCCACAACCTTATCACGGTAAATATCCCGTTAATAATCATGTAATTCGGTATGTAAAGTTTTTTTTTTGGTATTTTTTATATATTTTTATTTCGTAGATAAGGCTATTTTAAGAAACTATTTTCAATATTTTTGTTTTCTATTGAGTAGTTATTTTACAATATTTTTTTGAAAATTGAAATTATGTGACGTCACCATATAGCACAAAATTTCGTTGCGTTGAGAAGCCTAAAAAGCACCCCATATTGGCAGCCCTGAAAAAAACCAGACAGTCAAACCACAGAAATGAATAAATATTCTATTCTGTGTGACGAGCAGTGTGTCAAATGTATAATATTTTTATTCTTAAAAGGCACAGAAAATAAAATGCTACAATGTGACGTCATTTAGAGGACAATGAAAGTCGAATGATTTCTTAGTTTTATGTTAAAATAAATGACATCTTATCGTTTTAAAAGGTCGGAGTAGAAAAATAAGGGTTAGTAACATAAAATCTCGAAATGGTTTTGGAATTGGCATAGGTTATTTTTTTTTAGCATACCGAATTGTAGTGAACAACCGTGACAGTTTAAAACAGTCATTTTGTCTAATGATAATTAAAATATCATTACAGGTACATGGTGAAAGTAAAAAATAAAAGGTATAAATAACACAAAGGAAAAATTTTCCGTTCCAGTCAGGAATTAGTACGGAACTGGATCAATCTAAAGTAACTTAAAAGAAATTAATTTTTATTGATAACTAAAGAAAATCAGCTGTTCGTTTTTTTCTGAGCAATTCTCGCAAAATGGCAAGAAATCTAACGGTTGTCGCGTGGTTACTATTAAAAAGAAATTTTTGCTATGTTTTCTAGCGTAACTTACGCCGTTTTGTAGCTGAATTTAGCTTAAGAGAGAGATAGTTACATTTCATATGTGTAAGGAAAGAAAGGGAGACAACTGAACGCGACATGGTTTAGAATAAGATTATGTAGACAATCCTCAGGTTTGAGGCCGCAATTCGCAAGTTTGAATGAATAATTCAATCTAAAGTTTAGCTTTGCTCAGAGCTTGCATTGTGGTAGTTTTTAGGCTAACTGAATGTCCTAAGCACAGCCCGCATGGCCAATATTTGCCCCTCCTCAGAGAGCTTTGGCGTCGCACGTTTTATGCATAGGTCTATGACATAGGTATTTCAAGTATTGTTTTTCTTTTGAATTTTAACTTGACGTGACTTCTTAGGTTTATGGCTTCTTTTTTTTGTTAAAATCTTCATGAGCGTGGATTCAATGTCCTTTACTCGTAATATTAAACAGTTTACTTTGTCTTAATAGCGTCAAACAAGTCATAGTCACAGTCAGAGTCAAGCTAAGTAAGTCACGGTCAAGTCGAACTATAGTGTTGCAATTCTGCTAATGTCCATTTTGTGGCAGCTTTAATATCAAACTAGACATAATCACAGTCAAAGTAAGCCACGGTCAAGTCCAGTTCATGCCTCAGTACAGTGGTGGTGATTGTGTTACGGTGACTTCTATAGAAAGTAAGTATTTTTTTATATTTGTATTAGAGATGCCGCGATTAGTCGATATTATTCGTTATTAGACTTCATTTGCCGAATTTTCATTATTCGTGGAATAGCGAAATACTTTTTATTTTTTTATTAGGTAGCTGACGATTTTTTTTAATCACTATTATTACTTATTTGTACAATCAACAATTATCATTAATGTAAAAAGTTAACAAATAAATCAGTCAGATTTAACAAGTAAAACACAATGAATATTTTTGGATGGTATTTAGAAATATAAAGTAAAGGTAGGTCCAAAATCACAAAAGCCCCTTAATAGTATGCCTACTTTAGATATCGAATAATAATGGTGAATAATTCAACAAGCCGACAAATCGACCGTCGCTTGGCGGAAAGAGCAACCTAGGTAGGTACCTATAACCGTTTGATCGTTGACACCCTTTCGTAGCTTAGCGGAAAGAGCACCCTTTTAACCGTTTGACCGTTGGAACACTTGGAACCAGTGTACGCAACGTCGCAACCCTAAAAACAACCGCGAAATCAGCGAAAGTCATAGACAATTAGAGAAAGCAATATCACTACGGCTCGACCAATTATGGGTCGCCGACACTAAAGTTAACCAATCACGTACTCTGAAAGTTGACAGCGACCATTTTGGCGCGCGTTGATTGGCGGATGTGACGTCCATACAAATTTAAACCATAGACTTCTCTGCGAATAAAAAGTGAGAATGTTAACGTCATGTCCTAGGGTTTAAGGCCTTCACAAACCGGCATTATTACTTACCACTCATATTTATAGAATAACTAACCCTTGCCCGCGACATCGTTCGCGTAGATTTTCATATACCTATCCTTTTTAGCCTTTTTAGACAGCTTCGTAGGTCAGCTTCGGGGGGGCAATTTGACAAGGTTCGAAGGAATCAAATCGAAAAATTGAGTCGTCGAACGTATGGAATTGCTAGGTGTTTTGGCCCCCTGGATCCGCCAATGGCGTTCCATATCTGAAAACATTAGTACCTACAGGAATCGATACCGGGATTTAAAAAAAACAGGGGCCTTACGGACAACAGGTATTGCGGCACCAAACTAACGTTAGATCCGCTCAGTTGAAAATCACGCGAACGTGAACCTTAACGCGCCCAGATACGGTTTGCGGTCGCGTGATTTTCCAACTGAGCGGCTCTAACGTTAGTTTGGTGCAGCAATACCTGTTGTCCGTAAGGCCCCTGGATGTAAACTATTTCCATATCAAAACTTTATGCTGATGGTTACAAACAATGCAGGTTACAAAAAATCGGTTTCTTCTAGACAAGCGTGCTCCATCGTAGACCGCATCAGGCGAGATGGCGGCAAAGCGCAAGCCTATCTACTATTTTAAAAAAGTTTTTTTTTTCATTTTGTCGCCCATTTTCAATATGCCGCCTAGAGCTACCGGTCCTCTCATTCCCAGGGGCGGCGCTGCGATGAAGGTAGAATATCTGTAAAACGTCTAAAAATACTTGGGCTCCGGGTAACAAAGAGTTTTGTTTGCCCAGGGCAAGTGTCGCGAGTCCCGTCCAAAAAGTAACAGGTCGCGTCCCGGGATTTTCTGGTCTGTTTTTGCAGAAATTCCCAAATCCTGTAACAACACGTTCCGTGCGAAAACAACGGAAATACGCCCCCTTGTTCCGAAATTGCAAACAAGTTCGGTAAACAAGTGCACAGGTCAATCCTTATCGCAATACTTAGTCATTTTTTAGCTCGGACGTTCTATGTTGATAGAACTTCTTTGCAGTTTAGGTTTAATTATGTATCTTCTCATATCAGAAGAACAAGGGAGATTATAGGCTTGATGACAAAAAATTTTATTACCTCATTAAAAGCTAATTTTAAATAGAGATCAACTAAAACAAACATAGGTAAAATTAGTTAAAAAATAAATAAGTTATAAGTATTATAATTTCATACTAGACAGAGAGCGCACTATACTGAGCTATGACGTCACGCCTCAGCCGCGCCATACAAGTGCTATACTAACACACGCTTTGCGAGAAAGGGATAGAACATCCCCTCTCTATCCCCACCTAAAACTTTAAACGCTCATATCTCAGAGATTTATCAGCCAATTTAAATATTTTTTTCAGTTTGTGTAATGTATTTAGTTATATTCATCGCTAAGCCTATTATTTGTAACTTATATTATAAAGAGGAAAGATTTGATTGTTTGTTTGTTTGTTTGTTTGCATTGAATAGGCTCCGAAACCACAGAACCGATTTGAAAAATTCTTTCACTGTTGGGAAGCTACACTATCCCCGGGTAACATAGGCTATAATCTATACCCGTGCAAAGCAGGGGCGAACCGCTAGTCACTTACATACAGACTTAGGCTATATTATATATTTTTTTAAATAGGGATCCTTAATAAAACTCCAATAATGTAACCCAAGGTGTAAAAACCGGACAAGTACGAGTAGGACTCGTGCTCTGAGGGTTCCGTTGGACAGAACCCTCAGAGCGCGAGTACTTTGTAGTTGACTATAAGGTTTTTCTATACATTCCAACTACAAAATGTAAGTTTGTAATAGCAAAATAATTATTTTTAAATGATATAACTTAAAATTTGTAGTTTTCAGATTTATTCCTATGGGTATATGTGCTATGAGACCTTGGTTTTTGCCAAATTTCATGATTCTAGATCAACGGGAATTACCCCATAGGTGATTTCTCTGTGAAATCGCAAAATATGCGACATACCTAAACGTTCATATCTTTTGATTGCGTTGACTTACAACTTTTATTTTACAGCCAAAAGAAACCGTAGACCCAAGTATTTAGTATAAATATCAACTTGATACCTTTACGCAAAAGGGTAAAAAAAAGGTTAGAAAAGGGGTCTTGACAGTCGGACAGACAGACGGACAACGAAGTGATCCTATAAGGGTTCCGTTTTTTCCTTTTGAGGTACGGAACCCTAAAAAATAAGACCGTGCGAAGCCTGGGTGCTTTGCTAGTTTGTAATAAATTAAAAAATAGGACACATGCTTCGTTCACAATCACATGCAAAAAAGGGCGGCAAGGTCATCTGCAGGACGCGTTAGACTAAAGGAATCAAGCCTAATTCAGGCCAAATGCGTTCGCACCTGCCGAGCCACCCTACCATACCTCTCTGGTTATTACTCCTGGAACTCCCCACACCTGGCTTCCCTCTGCGTGCATTTTTAAATGAAATAGTAGAAAAACAAGCGTCAAGCCACCTGGGGGCTTAGTCCCAGATTTTATAGTTTTCGAAAACTTTTTTCGTTTACTTATTATTCCATACATTTTAGTAAAGCGCCTCCAGCGGAAACGCGGAGGAACTAAAATCGGCGGTATAGATTGCTTCACTCTAATACGAAAAAAGTTTTCGAATACCTTTCAGCCCAGCAATGTATGGAACAAAACGTAAACAAAAAAGTTTTTGAAAACTATTAAATCTGGGACTAAGCCCCCTGATGGTAAATGCTGATGTTATTGAAAGTGTCGCTCCAGTTTCTAAATTCATAGGACTTGGAAGCAGCCTGTGGTGAACGCAGGTAAGTAAATTTAATATCAAAATTATCCAAAACAAAAAACCCTTATAAAACAATAACATACTAACGCCATCTGTTAAAATCAAGGTCGTTTTAAACCCTGGGTATAAAACTTCCTCAACTTGGTTAAAATCATGATAAGTAGGTATCATGGTTAAAATTCACAACGGCCAAGGCCAACCGCACTTGAAAGATAAAAAATTCACAAAAATGTTTTTTTTTTTAATGACAGATGCACCGGTTGCGCTAAGCCAAAACCCGATCATAAAGGTTTTCGTTAAAAAAATATGTAGGTTCCTTCTTTGGGTTTTATGTTTGGTTGGGAGTTTCCTGGGTTTCTTTTTATCACAACGGCGACGTCACAAAACAGTTTTATCTGACCTACGCCTACTGATTCCAAGATACGTCCATATTATTGTAAACAGCGTGTGGAAACACAGAATTCGCGGGTGACACCGCTTGGTACAGATTGTACTGGCGGCAGACCGGTCGGATGGGTGTATGCGAGATGGAGGCAAGACAATAATTTCATTGTTAATCCGTTTTTGTTTACGTTTTTTAGCAGTTAGCATACTCTAGATATGATTATAATTGAGATAAACTGGGACATTTTAGTCTCTTATTTATGTGCTTTTTTGAGTATCATAACTTTTAAAACACTTTTTATATATATTTCCATAAGTACCTTTTTATTTTTAAAGAAATCCGCATATTTATTTTATAAATTAGAAAGTAAAGTAATTTTATAGAGTAAATTGTTGCGTTTCGTGATTTTAGCCGCAATTTTTCAGTTATTTAACCGTTTCTTAACTTAGTATTACACTGAGTCAATATATAAAACGTATATTTGGAATATCACTCAAGCGGTTATTTTGTCTAAGTATACAATTAAAAGTAGCACACATAGTTTTCACCTATTTGTCATATTTAGCAAATAACTATCATAAATAACGAAAGAGGAGGCCTATGCCCAGCAGTGGATGTCCTATGGCTGAAATGATGATGTTCATAAATAATTGATGTAAACACTACATGTTTTATTACAGTGAAATATAAAACTGAGCTGAACAGCAGTTTCGAAATTTTACCCGCTATCTACTAAATAGAACTACATTTTATGAGTAATTATTATAGTAATTTTATGAGTGATTTCATAAGTATTTATTTTTAAGCGAGAAAGTACCTTTCTTTTCTAAACGAAATATAAGCTAACTAACACTAAATATCTAAACTAATTTGCCTATGACACTAGACACTACAGCGACAACTGTATCGTTCCCTGCGAGAAATCGCTTTAGGCGATAAGGCCGCCCATTATACTGCCGTATATATATATATATATATATATTTTTATGTTAGTTTAAGTTTCATTTGTATTTTCGGTGTGTAATAAAGAAATATTGTATTATATTATTGTTTTTCTTTTTCTTTCTTTTATTGTATTTTTTCTGTATTGAAACAACCACGCTTATACATACATTTGTATTTTTAACTTTATTTTGATACACATTATACATTTAGTTTTTATATAAATGAACGTCATAATTACGAGGTATTTATTTATTTTATTAACCAAACATACTTTCATTTCTAACAGAGTCAGCTGTTTAATGTTAAAGAGAAGACAAACAACTGTAGACACCAAAGACCTTTATCGAAGTAGACGCCATGTATTTACCTACTTTGCATGTCTGCGACCTGTCTTAAGGCTGCTCGCAACACTCGCAACGGCAACAGTAATCATATTCGCACGTTTAAAAAAACACTGAGTAAGAAGAAAAAAAAACTGATTGTCATATATTTTGTCTATTTTTAAATGTCACATAATAAACGTTTCAGTAAAGATTTATTTAAAAAACGGAGAAAAAGAAATACGAATAAAGATGCCGCATTAAAGATTTCCTGATGCTGATTTTTGTATTTCATAGTACGTACAAAAATGCGGCACGCTGACTTTTCATACAAGTTGGCAGTTGTTTCGGTGTCTATTCTTATAAAGATCTGTGGCAAGCACAGACATAATAGGTGTAGGCGTGACGTAGGCTTCATTAGCATTGTAGGTTACTGCTGTTTTAATTGCCTACTAATTCAGACGTATGTAATGAAGGGCAGTGGGTCTAGAGAACAATTAGACTGATCTTAAATAATAGTTTGGCGATGCAGTCTTCTGATTGGTGATGACAAGTTTATTGCCTAAATAGTTTTTATATCCAATAAAGTATCAAAAGCAAACTCTGAATTCGCGAAAAAAAAATCTGCTATTCCATACATTTTATAGGGTACATCCCGTTTGGTAAGAATCCCATTTGGTAAACCACTAGAGATACCTACTAAAAAGTTGCGTTTCGTAACTATTTTATTCTTCATACATTTAATCCCGTTTGGCAAACCATTAATTTTGTACGGTACAGTCAGGTCCAAAAATCAAATATGTTTTTTTTTTTAGTTTAAGTAGTTAGTTTAGTTGTTTAGTATTCTGAGTTTTGAAAAAAAAATGGTGAAAGTGGCCATCGAAGACTAAAAATTAACCGGCTAAGTGCGAGTTGGGCTCGCGCACAAAAGGGTTCCGTACCACCACCAAATTCAAAATCGAAATTACCAGTTATAACTTGGTAATAAACAGAAATTTGTCACCAGCTCGCACTTGGCCATTATTTATTATTTGTTGTTATACTTTTTAAAGTGTGTACTATAATCATGCTAAGTTTGACGATTGTACGTATTACAGTTTTGACATCAGAGCTAATACAAAAATACGTTTGTTGTATGGGGACCCCCATTTCGTTTTTATTTTTTGCCTATTTTATAATTTAATATGTATTACGGAAATTCTGTGAAAATTTCAACTGGCTATCTATTACCGTACGAAAAATGCAGCCGTTAGTAGGCAGGACAGACAGACGGACAGACAGACAGACAGACAGACAGACAGACAGACATCGTAGGCTTAGTAATAGGGTCCCGTTTTTACACTTTGGGTACGGAACTCTAAATAAGTGGAAAAGATCCTTCGAGGTCGCGTGGTTTGCTAGGCCGCAAGCGGCCCGCGAGAGTGAGTTTCAAACGAAGGTGATGTACAAATAAACCGGCGAAGTGCGAGTCGAGCTCGCGCACTGAGGGTGCTGAAAAACTATTTGGTACGACTTAACGCCTACCAAAATAGCCAAGCAATTGCTTCGCCGTTCATAATATTTTGCAAGTGACGCTCGGTAAATTTTTAATGAACAGAAATTGGTCACCGACTAGCACTTGGCCATCATTTATTATCATTATATGTTGTTATACTTTAGAGTGTGTAATAATGCCAAGATTGGCGCTTGTAAGTATTACCGTTTTTACATTAGAGCATATACAAAAACACGTTAAAAAATTAGTTATTGTATGGGGACCCCGCTTTCTTTTTTAGTTTATGACTTTTTTATTATTTCTTAATTATCCGCCGTAACATACATACATATTCATACATATTCTGTGAAAATTTCAACTGGCTATCTATTACGGTTCGAAAAATACAGGTGGGTAGGACAGACAGACGGACAGACATCGTAGGTTTAGTAATAGGGTCCCGTTTTTACCCTTTGGGTACGGAACCCTGAAAATGGAAAAAAAACCGTAGAGTTTGCGTCGCTCGCGGTCGGCTAGGCCGCAAGCAGCCCGTTAGAGTGAGTTTTAGGCGAAGGTGATGTTATTTATTTTTATCATGAGTGTACTAACTTCTACAGAAAGTTTACCAAATGGGATAAAATACATGAAATTCTTTAAAAGGTTTGGTACGCAACTTCTTATATGGAAAGGAGAATGTTTACCAAACGCAACTTTTTAGTAGGTATCTCAAGTGGTTTACCAAATGGGATTCTTACCAAACGGGATGTACCCATTTTATAGTGTAATTTTTAAACTTTCGCGATTTGAACACATGTTAAGGGTCCATATTTTTACCTAAATTAAATAATACGTGATAAGTCCCGATATGATGACATATGGTACTGAGACGTGATCCTTAACTGTTGGCCTTTTGGAAAAGCTCAGAGTCACACAGCGGGCAATGGAGAGAGCTATGCTCGGAGTTTCTTTGCGCGATAAGATCCGAAACGTGGATATTCGCCAAAGAACCAGAGTCACCGACATAGCTGTTAAAATTTGCAAGTTGAAGTGGCAATGGGCAGGCCACATCGCTCGAAGAACCGATAACCGATGGGGAAGAAAGGTTCTGGAGTGGAGACCACGAACCGGAAGACGCAGCGTAGGGAGGCCTCCCACTAGATGGACCGACGACATTGTGAGAGTCGTGGGTATAATAATAATAACAATAAATAATAATATATATTTAGTAATATACATTTTATAGTGTGTCAAATTGTCAATGACCGTTTTCAATGGAATGTAAAAGTTGTTCATAATGATTGGTTCTATCCCCCCTTTTTTGGTTTAGTATTAGTACGCCCCTTTTCGCATAACCCAGTATAATATTTCTATAAAAAATACTTGAGAGTACCTTCTTCAAGATTTTACATGCCCACTACTCGCTCACCCTACCACAGAAGACATAATAGACTGACCCTACCCCAGAATTTTTGAAGTGACCATAAATCGCGAATGACAGATGGCGTCACTTGTCACATCTGCGATGATCTTCGCGTCTCATCTCATGGTTACTGCGCGCATATTGTATCAACTGCTTCAATTATCACTGACAACGTCCAAGCGGCCCTCACATGTTATCTGAGCTAGTCCGCTCATCATTAAATTTACATCAATAAAATAAACGTAGTAGCCCCAGTCAGTCAGTGCATCGCCGTGCCCCGCGCGTGTCGTGCGCGCCATTTTGAATAAGCCTCGCTTTACGTCAAAAAAGAAAACAAAAGTTTCTGTTCGAATTACGAACTGCATAGTTTTGTGTTTTTTTTTTTAAATTTTTTGTCAAGTGCAATGAAAATGATGGCGGACGGAGACGTGCCTTTAGTCGAAAGTTTTGGCGGTAATGAAATTGGGTTTGGCGCAAATGGAACGAAAACTGTTGCTGGCAAGACTAATTCGAGGTCAGTATTTTTGTAAAAGACAGCCGTGGACAAAAGAGTGACCGAGTCGAAATCTTTTCTTTGAGTTTACATTTTTAGCGAAAATCAACTTTAATCTGTAAGACTGTCGAGATAAAGTTTATTTTCCTTTGTTATGCTTGTGTTTTTATGACGTTTTTCATCAGTCTGCGATAGAGGAAACTAGTGGTTTCGACAAACATTAATCTAAAGTAATCCTAGTTCAATTCTCGCTAGTATTTTTCGTTTAAAATTATAGTTTATACGAGGAGTTTATAATGTAATTACACTTTTTGCAGTTTTTGATTCTCAGTACTATAGTTTGTTAGGTTGGCACCTTTGTTTTGTTGAGGTCGTGGTCATGCATCCATGACGCAAGCAGTTGACGGTCAAGAAAAATAACAGCTAAGAAATAGTGGTCCAACAAGATTTGAACATAGAACGCGACTATTTTTGATAAAACTGGAATGAGGTCGTGCCAAAATTGTAAACACAATTATTTTTTTCCATCTACCTACTTCTTTACCTTTTTATAACTTTTGAGATGAGATACCTATTTAGAGGTTTTTAAAGCTATTTATAGCTGTATCCAAAATAAAATAATAATCATGAATATTTAGTATAATAATAAATATTTCGTAACTAAAAAATTTGTGAAGATTGCAAGCTGTAAAATAATTTATTTACTAAAAATTACGCAGTAAACGTTAATAACTTTGTACGGTCGGTGTGTTTTACTAAATTGTCGGTTTTATAATAAAACCGAAAGGTCAGACGTCATGGTTGTTTACTAACATAACTATTTTGTGTGATATTGAAATCAACACGCATAGAGTGTGATTTTATATTATATTTTACTTCACAGAACATATGCCAGAATTACTTAAACCTACATATAATTGAATACCCATTTTTAGTTATAAGCGTGTTTTATTTTGGCAACAAAACACAAAAAAATATAGAAAAGATAACAAATGTTTAGTTGTCGCGGTAAGTGTCCAGTGCGACAAATAATAAATTATTAACTTCAAAATTAGTAAGTCAATTTCGTTTACTTGGATAAAAAAAAAACTTATTATTTTGATAGATCTAACTACCTAGTCTACATACCTACTAAACCGATTTTATTGAAATTTCTAATTTGTAGGAATTGAAATAATTTGTTTGATACCTACATTTCTAAATCGTTTTATAAATGACGAAGTTCTGAGATAACATTTAAAAAAGGTAGTATTATAATCGCTTTCCAAAAAAAGGCAAAAAAAAAACATCTTTCAAACTGATAAAAAAATATATTATTAGTAAGGGTATTAGTGATTGTATATAAAAAAAAACATCAAATATGTTTAGTAATTAAGTTATTAAATCAAAATAACTTATTTTTTATTTGTAATTTTTTTTTATTTTTTTTTATTTAAAGTTTGTAATAGTCCAAATTTTAATAAGGTTAGAAAAGAATAATTGGCAAAGTTGCATTTCGTTAAATTACTTACTAACATAAAACAAACAATATTAAAGTTATGGTATATAATTATGTAGGTGTGTGCAATACGTGTTTACCTCGCCCCTTCAGTTTGGCAGAAATTTTCCGATACTAGCTCGAACTTAAGGCCCATCCAAACTATACCTATATTATCAAAGAGCACGTTGCATGCACTGCGTTGCTCTGATAAAATTGCGTGTTGCACTTACGTGTTGCAGTATATGAAACACGAAGGTTTTGTTATGTAAAAATAACTGATTATAATTGCGCGGAGATCGCATAATGCTGATTCTGCAATGTTAGGACGGATTAGGGATACAAAAGGGGGTAATAACAACATAATTATGTTCATGTTTTTAAATAAAAACACGATTATTTAATCGTGTTTTTCTAAAACAATATTTCTTCTCATTTATCTCATACACACAAAAAGTTAAAACAAAACTAACCATACTGTTAAAAATAGTATTCTACTGTTTTTAGCTCTATTATACTTTTTACTGTTTAACAGAAATAAAGTATGTAAAATACTGTCTTTTTATTCATCACTTTAAACCAGTTCAACAATTTACTGTCGGTTCGCGCTTAATAATGTTTTTCGGGCTTTTATAGTGGTTACAAAACAAATACCTATTAGCTTCTGTTTATTTTTGAAAAATACTGTTCGTTTTACTTCTATAAAGAAGTGCTTTCTACCGTACAAAATACCTTAGGTTTTTTGTACGGTCGCAAAAAGGTGGCAACCGTACAAACAAAAGAAAGTAACAAAAATATGACTTAATTACAATTTTGGTGATGTTCTAGGCTAAGCTAGTCTCCAAAAATATTTTGTGCTTAACTTATTGTCTAATCATTGTTTGCTTTCTGGGTAAAATCCATTCTTATTTATTTGTAAGTAAGTTTTATTCATTTCTAAAAATATACTCGTATATTGCTCGAAGAACCGATAACCGATGGGGAAGAAAGGTTCTGGAGTGGAGACCACGAACCGGAAGACACAGCGTAAAGAGGCCTCCCACTAGATGGACCGACGACATTGTGAGAGTCGCGGGCATCCAGTGGATGCAGATGGCAGGCTGTCGTTCAGTGTGGAGGTTAAAGGGGGAGGCCTATGTTCAGCAGTGGACGTCTTCCGGCTGATGATGATGACTCGTATATTAATATACGCTTACTAAGATAATGGGTAATTCTAAACAATAATTTCCTTATCGTGTGTGGAATTTACTGTCGGTGTCTGTTTCCCGATAGATACTGTTTACAAGCGTTCCTTTTAAAAGCTGTGTTTGTACAGGCCTTTATTAGCTCAATAAAACACATCTCTAGGTCTTCAACGGTCTTTGGGCAAATATAAAGGCCAACATTTGGTCACGTACATAATTAAAAAAAAGTCGCACTAATAAAAATCATCAATAAGTTTCTTTGAAGCAAGCAACCTCTATTGTGAAAATAAGATCTGACAAAATAGCGGCAAACGCAAACCTATTCAAAATTTAAAAAAATATTATATGAAGGACCCACATCTTAACAAATCGTCATCCCTATTGATACCCTACAGTGCCCTATACAGTCTACTAGTCTAGTGTAGGGTGTGTGTGAGTGTGTGTGTCTACAGAGGGGGGTATCAATGGAGGGAATTTTTTGTACAGCAACCCGTACTGTAGGCAACATTTGCGAGACTGTTTTTTTATTGATACCCCACAGTCTACAGTGTAGGGTATCGATGACGTGAGTTTTTTGTACAGCAACCCGTACTGTAGGCAACATTTATGCGACTGATTTTAGGCATGATAACTAATATTTTTTTATTACCTCTTAAAAAGCTGATCATAAATAGAGAACATCAACTAAAACAAAATTAATTCAAAAATAAATAAGATATAAGCATTTTAATTTCATGCTAGACAGAGAGCGCACTATACTGAGCCGTCACGTCACGGCTCAAGAGCGCCATACAAATGCTATACCAACCCACGCTTTGCGAAAAAGAGATAGAACATCCCCTCTCTATCCCCACCTAAAACTTTAAATACTCATATCTCAGAGATTAATCAGCCAATTCAAATTATTTTTTCAGTGTGTGTAATGTATTTAGTTGTATTAATCGCTAAGCCAGTTATTTTATTAAATTAAACATTAGGACACATGCCTATTCAAGTGTCTAATTGTAGTAATTCATATTTACTCAAATTAGGTCTAAATTCGCCCCTGTGCATATCAATGTACGAGAAATCACCGAGTTAAAAGCCTCAATACATGTAAATGATGTGGAGTACTGTACTCATAATGATGTAAATCTTTGTCAAGAGACAACAATTACTCAATAGATGTCTATTGACGAAGAAATATGAATGACCGCATTACAAACAAACTTATCTGTTGAGATTAGTGGGGCGCCACCATCGGATTTTCTGAACAAAACTGACAGCGTAATGGAACATTTTGAGTTCCTGCATTTGACCAACGCTAGGATAGCTTGGGAGTCTTTGAACGTCTGACTCGCATTGAAACGTTTTAATTAAGTTTCACATGTAGTATTTTGTTGTTTTACTAAATACAGTAGACTCTTACTGATCCGTCACTATTAAATATTATGAGGTGCCGGATTATTGTAATGTTCGGATTACTGGATTATATAGGAAAATTTGGCACTGAAACGTGGTACTGATGTCTCACTAAAGGCCTTATAAGCAAGCTCAAAGTCGCCCGACGAGCTATGGAGAGGGCTATGCTCGGGGTTTCTCCACAAGATCGAATCAGTGAGGAAATCCGGAACGAAAGTTATTCCGATATAGCCCACCGGGTTGGCAGGCCACTCGAATGGAGACCACGGACTGCTACGCGAAACGCTGGTTGCAGGCCGCCTCCAAGCGGTCCTTTTGAAGATTGATGGGGTAGGCGTATGTTCAGCAGTAGACATCCTATGGCTGAAATGATGATGATAGGAAAATTCAAGGAAATAAAATTAAACATTACATAATAAATATTGGTAGTATGTATTTACATTAGAAATTAGTAATCTGGGGAGTAAAAAGCGCGTGTAGGTAGGAAACTGCTGAGGATAGAGCAAGGCGCGAGTGGAGAGAGCGGGGACCGTAGGTGTAGTGCCGGACTATCGGACGTGCCGATGTACTGAAATGCCGGATTAATGAGTCTCTACTGTAATAATTGGCATATAAAATGGCGGAAACAAGATTTAGTGGTTCAATCACGAAACTTAGCTTTATTAACTTTATTCTTAGCTATAATTAATGAAAAACGTTCTGGCGTTTGAAAATTATCAGCACTTTTAACGAGGCTTTAAAAAAATTATACTTGTTTGTCATAAAGTAAAAATAAGAAAATTAAAGTAGGGTGTCAATTTAAAAAATCACATTTGTCATCTGTCAGTTTTAGCAGTCACAGTAAATCGTAAAATTGCCTTCTATTGATAATATTACAATAATGGCTGTTCTACTAGTTCCAACGTATCCCCCTGGGGGGAATAGTGAAATATTTTTCCACCTATCTCTACTGGTTGGAATAAATGGAAATTCTCCTTACTAAAAATATGTCAACGTAAGTACATTTCTGTACTTAGGTACCTAACCTCTTTGCCAGATAAATATGAACATCATTGTGTACTTAGGTACCTAACCTCTTTGCCAGATAAATATAAACATCATTGTATCGGTGGTTATTTTGAACTGAAAAAGTTCTAACTTAAAAAAAAAAACTCATAAATATGAAAACGTCCTTGTAAATATGTTACAAGGTTACGTTGTTGAATTTTGAAGAAGTGTTAAATGTGATCTGTTAAATTGTACTTTTTTGTCTATATTTTTGCACTCGTACTTTGTTTTTCTTTTAAATAATAATAGTTGTATGTTTAATGCCTTTTTCACGTGTCTCTAATGCCTGGAGTGAATGCCTAGGTCATGAAATCATGATTTCACAATCTAAGTCTATTTATGTTCCGCCTATTTCGAAGGAGTAAGGTCACATGGTGAAAGGAACAGATCCTATTTCGATGATGCAATCTTATTGTCTAGACTAGACGATGTTTATATATTTATCTCGTAATGCACTTTATGGTTTTCAATTACTTTTGCATTGACAGATTGATACCGAGTGCAAGATATGTCATTATTTATATATTTAGATCATTGGATGTCTCAGGCTAAAGTGGATGGGCGACCAATAATTTATCACGCCACAACTGGCTACCTCTGACTTAGGAGTTTTGGGCCAACGTTTTCTAGAACCTTATTTATTTTCTTTTAATTTGGTTGTATATTCATTCTCTCTCATCATTAATTCCGCTCACTTCTTAAATTAAAAGGTAAACAAATTATTTATTTTATAGTTTTGAAAATTATTGCATTACATCGTCCAATTTTGACAGTTGAAAACTCGTCTTTTTTGTCTATAGAATGACGACCGTGACAGAGCGTCTTTCACATTTAGCCAGACAAAATTAACCTTGTTGCAACTTTTGCTATGGAAGTTTTGGCGCCAAAGTGAAAAAAAACATGTCAGCTCGTTGTTTTACTTTGCTTAACTTGTGTATTTTTGATTGTTAATGTGTAATAGTGGTGAATTATTATTCATTAAGTCCTCCAAAACGTGCTCGAGTATGAGAACTGGTATATCGAGGTGAAACATGTATTTTCGAATTATTTCCAAAACTCCATAGAATCCTCTTGTAAAGCCTCTACCACTTTACTGAGGCATAAGTTTGACTTGACGATGACTTACTTTGCTTGACTGACTGTAACTATGACTTGTTTGTGGTTATGTAAACTTGTTTAATATTATGACTGAAGGACTCCGTAGTCCGTATACATGGTCGTGTTTTTTTTTTACAAATAAATAAACATTTGGGCTGATTTGGCTACCACGAAATATTCTTATTGACACCGCCAATTTGTTATAACACGATGATACAATGTCATAGCAGTTGTTCTAAATGTCAATTACTTAAAACTCGCCTCGCCAACCAGTTGAAGAATCATAATTCTTCACGGGAGCCACAAACTAAGAGTTGAACCTCAGTGAAGTCATCATCCATTTAGTTCCCCTAAATCCTAGAACGTCGCCATCACGATATCACATGATTACCACGGATTCACTTAGATGAGTCAATCGAGTTGGGGACGGGCTGACTCATCTGAGTCCTACCATATTTAATCACTGAGGAGTTGCTCAAATTCAAATTCGCATAACGAGCTATGGAAAGGGCTATGCTCGGGGTTTCTCTACGAGATCGAATCCGAAATGAGGAGATCCATAGACGAACGAATGTCACCGACATAGCCCACCGGATTAGCAAGTTGAAGTGGCAGTGGGCAGGGCACATAGCACGCAGAACAGATGGCCGATGGAGTCGAAAGGTTCTGAAATGGAGACCACGGACCGGTAAGTGCAGCATTGGACGTCCACCCACAAGATGGACATACGACCTAAAAGAGACCGAGGCAAAACGCTGGATGCAGGCCGCTTCCAACCGGCCCTTTTGGGGATTGATTGGGGATGGGGGTAGTATATGTCCACTATACCATGGGGTTCTGCAAAAGGGCTGTTAATAGAGTCTTCAAGGGTTGGAAACGTATCTGTGATGCCCCTGATGTTGCAGGTATCCATAGGCGATGGTGATCGCTTACCATCAAAGGACCTGTCAGCTTGTTTACCACCTATGGCATTAAAAAAAGCAGAGGACGTCCTATGGCTGAAATGATGACGATAATGACTCGCATGTATACTTACCTAATATAAATTAATCATCATCTTTTCAGCCATAGGACGTTCACTGCTGGACATAGGCCTCCCCATCGATCTCCAAAAGAGCCGGTCGGAAGCGGCCTGCAGCCAGCGTTTCCCTGCGGTCTCTTTTAGGTCGTCTGTCCATCTTGTGGGTGGACGTCCTACGCAAATAAATTAATATCCCCGCATAAAAACTATTTCAAAAATCACCCAAATACCGCACTAAAGTCACATTGTACCTCCTTTAATAACCGACTGTTTACCTCTAAAAATAACATTCAAAATTCGTTTATTATTTTTGTTAGATAAAAATGTGTGACGTACCTGCCTAACAATAACAAATGATCAGCACGTCTAATTATCATAAAATAGCAGAACAATGCTACGCTACGTTCCAAATCCCACATTCCAAAGTCCAGTGGGCGGTACACTATCTGACCAGATGTATACTGGCACCAACTTATCTCTAGTCTACAGTTGAATAAATAAATAAATATATAATAAATAAATATTCGGGACTTTTTTGCACACACGGTCATCTGACTCGAAACTAAGCAAAGCTTATAATATGGCTGCCAGAGACTTATATACATACGATTATATATTTTTAAATACATACTTAAATAGATATTAACACCCAGATTTAGAACAATCATAAATGTTCATCACATGAATGATTGCCCTACGTTCCTCTGGAGATCGCGGAATTCGCGGAGCCCTCTTGTCAAGCACTAAGGCTGCTCACCGTGGGTATAATCCCACATAACCTGGCTACAACCCAATGCAGCCGGGTATCTTTAGAAGATTTTCCCTCAAAAAAAAGTGGGAATCGAACCCAAGCCCCCAAGCGCAGATAGGCAGGTTCAATTCCATCATAAGTCATGGTCACTTTTTTTTGGTACATATTTAACTAGACACAACAGCTGATAAGGTAATTATAATGAACTGTTTATTATTGAAGCTCATTGAAACAGCTTATCAGAGTATTTCTGGTGTTAAATTACGCAGGTTTTTTTGTATTTAGATAAAAGTGTTGTGGGAAGTTTGAAATAAATATTTTTAACATTTAAAAACAAACAATTCCTATAAGTTAGCTATCACTTTAGTTTTATTGTTAGCTGTGTATTGTTTTATTTACAGAAACATATTTATTTGACACGATAACACGCCAAGTTATGGCAATAAGTAATCATAATATTGTTGTTTTTTGTATAGAATCTGATTAAGTATATATTGAACCATTTCCTGAAAGAGACAAATGACAGAAACTTCAAAAACAATGTATTAGAGATATTAATTTTTAAAAAAATACAAAAGTAGCGAATAGTATTAGTTTAGTTAAACTATTCACGTAATTTAATGACTATACAAGTATAATCTTACACCCCCCCCCCCCCCCACCCCCCATAAAAACCCCGAAATTGCGAAAAAAGTTAATGACACGAACGAACGAGGTTCTCAAATTGACGCGTATACCGTATATATATTTTTATATGTAACAACGAATTTTTTTTGCGATTTCATAGTTGTTCCCATTGAAAAGTGAGTATAATGACTTCCTTTCGGCTAAATACAGCCATAGCTTATTATAACACTTAATATTTAAATTTCGAAATTTTTCATACCATTGTTAACTGACTTACCTACATAAGTCTCTCTATATATTACTCAAACTTCATTTATTTTCTTTTAATTCGATTGTAAATTCATTATCTTTCATCATTTATTCCGCTCACTTCTTAAACAAAAATATTTATTTCAGTTTTGAAAATCATTGCATAACATCGTTCAATTTTGACAGTTGAAAACTCGTCAAACTTTTTTGTCTATTGAATGACAAACGTGACAGAGCGTCTTTCGCATTTAGCCAGACAAAATTAACCTTGTTGCAATTTTTGTAACATACATTTTTTAACAAAGAATCGGTGCTCATCCTTGATGTCTATCACGTTTCGTGAATATTTTCATTATTATAAACAATTAATATTTCAGGGTTCGTTTCTACATTCGTATTTAAAAGTTTATTTTAGAAATGTGGTAGCAAGGTTGTACATTCGAAATTTAAAAGATTTTTACCACTTTAAGTATGTAGGTAGTAGTAGGTACCTACTTTATTATTTATATACGTAGGTATTGAGGCCGTGCGTAGAATGTGCGCTTTACAATCTGACAGCACATTTTATAGGATAGCGCAGATCGAAAAAAAAATCGAAAAATTGTTTTTGCGTTCTCTTTCGCTTCATAAAAAAAGTTTACATTGTTATTACAAAACGAACGAGCAATAGTTTATTATATTAATCAAAACATTATTTTTTTTTTGTTTTTTTTTGCACTTGTCAGTTCTTGCCACCGTCACCAACTATAATAGCAAGGATAGCAAGTTATGCTAACCTTCGAACATGTATTTTATGATCGAAGATGCTAACCGCTACTTGAATCATCTCTTGACGATAGATGCAAGCCATTGATGATGATGATGACCTGCTTAACGTTTATATTAATTTGAAATGTTTTAATTTGTTTCAGGTAAGTTAAAGAAAGTAATCTAAAAAGTATCCCTGCAAGGTGCTATGTGAATTGAAAAGTCCTACAAAATATGGGTAAATATAAAAAAAGTGATATAAAATATTGGTTATTTATTTAAATCTGTGTTGGCAACATTCACGGTTAGGGTTTTGGCGCCAACGCGGAAAAAACATGTCGGCTCGTTGGATTATTTTCCTAAACTTGTGTATTTTCGAGTGTTAATGTGTACTAAAAGGTGAATTATTATTCATTAAGTGCTCGTAAACGTGCTCGAGTGTGGGCAAGTGATATAACGAGGTGAAACGTGTCTTTTCGTGTTGTTTCCAAAACTCCATAGGAGCCTCTTGTAAAGTCTTCACCACTTTACAGGGGCATGAGTTCGACTTGACCGTGACTTACTTAGCTTGACTCTGACTGTGACTATGACTTATTTGACGCTATTAAGACAAAGTAAACTGTTTAATATTACGAGTAAAGGACATTGAACCAAGCTCATGAAGATTTTAACAAAAAAAAAAATTGACGCGTTTAATTAGAAAAAAAAGATATGAAAATTAGTTATGAAATATTTAAAATACGAACGTGCCAGTATCGTATCAAGGAAAGAAGTGGGGCATAATTTATACGCACGCGGCGACAAGTCAATTGAGTTACTTTTGTGATTGGTATTTGTTCAGGTGATGAGAAAAATTCTGTCCACAAAAATCTGGGGCTGGTATGCATTTTAATTTTGAATTAAAATACTGAATAAATAGTAAGACATGTATTAATTAAATAGTAAGAAATGTATTCATTAAATAACTTGCCATTCTGGTTCTCATAATAAATTTAATTAATTTTAGATTTATCATCGCAATTCGCTAAAGCATTGTGTGATTTACCACTATAATATTGCTTAACTTTATGGCATTGCCACGTTCAATGGCAATGCTTATTTTGCAATATATACTGGTTTTTATTAACCAACTTAAAAAAGGAGAGGGTTCTCCAGTCAGAGGACTGTTTTTATGTTTGTTATCTTTCTGATTAGTCCCATAGGAATTTCATCAAAATCAGTTCAGTAGTTTGGTTTTTAAATCAAAATATCGGAAAAAACGTGTCATCCAAGTAAACGAAATTGCGTAGATATATACTAACATTGAAGTCGGTTTTTTAAATTTTAATTATTCGCTATATTTTTTTACTTGCCTTAAGTCGACGTAGTAACAACAAGGAAAACATTTTTTGTTACAAGCAAGTTATCTGCAGAGTTGTCCAAACGAGGAAACCGCTTTGGCGGAGACCTATCTTTAGAAAATACAATGAGGACTTCCCCACTTAAATTTCATAGGGTATACAAGGTTACGCGGAAAAGGTGTACTAAGCCGAAAGGTGTCCGTTATGCTCATCATTATGAACAACTTTTACTATGGGACCAACCCTGAAATCGCGAAAAAAATATTAGCTGGTCCATACATTTTGTCGTGTCATTGTCCGTTATCTTATAGTCCGAACAAGGTAAGAAAAGGGAACGTTCTGGAAAACTGAAAGTGCTTTTTTCTAAAATGATTTATATATGAAACAAAACTAATTCAATGAAATTTAAAGTCAGCATGATAACTCAGGTAGTTGATGATAAAATCATGATCTCAGTATAAATTAGGTAAATAACGTATTAAGTCAATAAGCATTCCACGTTCACATCTCCACTTCCTTATAATAAATTGCAGTGAATAAAATAAACGCACATTAAATACGCAATGGCGTAACAAAGAAAACATGTTGTGTTAGACAACAAAGACATTGGTTGGCTCTTTGTTGCAAGCTCAGGTGATGTAGTGCAGTAACTTAAACAGTAGTGAGCACAGGGGCGGATCCAGGATTTCATTTTAGGAGGGGGGGGGGGCATTCTGGATTTCAATTCTGACTAGGTTCGTATGAATCAAATCGAAAAATTGAGTCGATTGTATGTAAATAGATCCCCTAGATCCGCCAATGAGTGATCAAACTTTACTGCGTTCGAGATTAGCATTAAATGATTAGATTCAGTTCAGAGAAACAAGCTTCTCTTGTAACTCTGTAAACAAACTCGATTTTAACCTACTTCTATATTTTTGTATCGATGTGAAACGAACATAATATATTATGTAATCCGGGTGCACAAGCATACATTTAAGTTAGAATCTTACAATTGTACTTTTTTATTTTCAATTACTTATATCCTTCTTTTTTTTTTTCAAACCAATATATCTTTCAACCTTTATATGCCCCCTTAATTCGGCCCTTTCGCAAAATTATTTCGTTTTGGACTTCTACACCCCTTAAGAAAGCTACTTGCCAAATTTCAGCTTCGTAGTTACAAAACGTTCAACACAAAATTCAAACCATTTCACTTCCTGAATATAAAAAAATATGTAATAGGCTTGGTTTTGACCACTATGTCGCCTGATGTTGAGCGATGATGCGGTCTACGTTGGAGCACGCTTGCCTAGAAGAAACCGTTTCACTCGTGATTTGAAGACACCCTGATTGTAACCATCGGGGAACACCCATTCATAGCGCATTCCACAGACTAGCAGTTCGCACAATAAATGTGAAATCAAAACGCTTCGTACGGGTCCATCGTTTTCGGAAAATCCTACTACAGAAATTATATTTATTTTAAAGCACCATCCTATGTCCTTAGCTTTAAAAACGCAGAACTTTCGTAAACTTTCACCCCCCATGCATTTACCGTCCTTAATTCGGCCATTTCGTAAAATCCTTTCTTAGCGGACTTATTAGATTCTTTATGGAGTGTGTACTCCATAAAGAGTCAAGCTGCAAAATATCAGCTTCGTAGGTCAAGTTTCGAATTAACGTGATGAGTCAGTGAGTGAGGTATTTCGCTTTTGTATATATATTATTATATTTATGTAGATAAGTCTAAGAAAAACATATGATCCAGTGACACATTAAACATGTTGCATTATTCAGGGTGTTAGCTGGTAGGTGGAGTGGAGATGACATTGTTTAATATTAATTTTAAAACATTAAACAAAACATTGCGTAGTCATAGTGCTCCATAAAACATTTGTGCAAGCACACTAGGGTTGCCGTGACTTTACTCGACGACGTATTTTTAGCTGATCATATTTCAAAATTATCAGCGATTGTTGGCGAGCGGTAGCATGCGCGCTTTACAATCTGACTGCTCCCAGTTCTTTCCTCGGCCCTGCACCAATTTTTATTTAGTAGGTACCTAAATATATTATGATCAGTTTCAATGCCATCGCTCAAAAACGGTAAAGGTCATCGCGAGGAAACTGGTATGTCCAAGAGCCTCAAGAGTTCAAAAAATATGACATTTACCGACATGCACTGGGCCAGCGGGCCCTGGCCCATCCTCTCTGAGAGAAGGCCTGTGTCCCAGCAGTGGGACATGAAAGGCTGATAATGACATGAGCAGTCGATGGCCGATCTTCATCAGAATATATTGGTTTCATGCCGTGAGTATAGCGGCCGAAGAGAATGAGATAATGAGGGATGATTGCGCCCGTGTGCCGAAACGTCAACGCGCCGACATACAAATACAAAACCGCTAGAGTAACCTAACCTAAGTGCTTAACGTGGCAGTGGCAACCCTACGAACGCATGTTAATTGTTACGCATGCTGTTCGTGCATGTTATGCAACCTGCTATGATACTTGCATTCGCTGCGTTCGTTGCCAAATTGATAATTGCAACCATTTGGGAATAGACTCTTCGGAGTTGCGATGTTTTGGGTACAGAACGACCCAGTAATTAATTTAAATTAAATTGAATTAATGATGTTTCAATAATTAACGGTTGTTCTAAGAATTACCTACTACCAAAGTATTAAATATATATAAAAGAGAAATACCGATCGACTGACTTACTGACTCATCACGAAATCTCGAAAACTTTGACCTACGAAATCTATGGCAGTTAGATGCTTTAAAAGTCCGCTAAGAAAAGCAGCAGCTTTGCAAAAGGGCCGGATTAAGAAGGTCAATATAGGGGTAGATAGTTTTATAAAAATACAGTTCACAAGTTGTGGGCAACGGCTAGTTAAGATATAAAGAAAAAAAATTGAACTACATGAAATCAAATTGAATCAGTGTATGAAGTCTTGTAAATAGGTAGGTATATAATCTGCAATAATTGTGCATGTTAAATGATTCATGCATAAATTAATTCAAAATAGTGTATCTACTGCGAAAAATGTGGCAATTTGTCCAGTAGGTAACGTGGTTGGGTAAAACCAATTCATAATAATATTGTTTTATTTGACTGTGATAAAACCTGGGTAAAACCAATTCTTTATTTTTTGATAGTAATTGACTGCACTGCACACTTGAGGTGGCATAGCAAAAAGAATATAGAATATAGTTAATCTAAGGTATACCTACTTTTTAAATTTTACTATGTAAGTATGTAAGATCCGTTATAAGTGATTGTTTTTTTATGATGATAATGTGAAATAAGAGATATCTCAAGCCAGAGAGCGGTTTGAGTACCTACTACCAAGTTCCTTCTAAGCTAATTCTAAGTCCACGCAACGCTGTTTCCCCACCGCCCTAACTAGAAAGCCGACTGGCTGCAATTAACTTTTCTATCTGGTAGGTATCATTACTAGCTAGCTCATGAATGGTTGCTGGTATGATTAACTTGCTCGCGGTTTTCAAGTTTCCCAACATTTTCCTGGAAAAAGGTGAGGTAAGGAAATATAAAGGGTAAGCTGTCATTTTTGTGTACTTCCTGACACACACAATTTCCTTATCAAATTACATTTGAATTATGTTTTTTGGATACAAAAAGTGCAATACAATTACACTACAATTATAGTACGATCATTTGTATTTCCTATAATAAATATAAACTGACCAAAAAAAAAATTTTTAAATAATCATAAAGTAATTTTTAACGACGTACCTGACTGACGTATTAGGGCGTTTTTCAAAAAAGATGTACACGTGACGAACCGGAGTTGATTTTTGTGAAATTGAAATTTTGCTGTATTTTCTTATCTTATTTGATAAAATATACTTTTATTTAAGTAAAAGTTACAAATATATATCAGTATAACGAAAAATATCGCGATAATCTTAATTTTTACGTAGGTGTTCAAAGGAACTCGCTCCGGTTAGTCACAAAAGTTTTTTTTTAATAAAATGAAAAATATGAATAATTATCTTAATTTGTTTTTATTAATCATAAAATAACTTTAAAATCTTTGAAGCAGCATTTCAATACATAGAAAAATCAGTGTAATTATTGCGTAGCAATCATTTTTCTTTCGAGATCGTCACAGTAGGAACTTTTGAACTTAAAAACATTACATTTACTACTTACCTAATGACATTAAACGTTTAAAGCTAACAAATAATAAAAATATAGGACATCAGTAACTTAAGCAAACTTAAATATTAACAAATAACTTCATATATCTTGAATAGGATTCGTTTTTGTCTAGCTAAAAATATGTGACAGTGGCTATCTGGAATTCTAAGTGACTAATTGGAAAAAACTAAGCTATGTTTACACTGAAGGAACTTTTAGTAACATCTATCTATCATACATTGATTTGGTAAGGTAAGTAGGTACTAGCATTAAACTAATTGTTATTAATTAATAATAATATATTAATTATACTATGTAGTATAATTAATTTATTAGTATTATATTAGTAGTATTATATCTTCTTCTGTCAAGTCATTAATTCTTTTCGTTTCTTTTTAAGTCGTTCTAACTGCTTTTTCCGTTGCTCTTCGAACTTTTCAGGGTTTCGTTTTAAATTCTCTCGGTATTTTTTAGCTCTTTCCGCTACCGTGAGGGCCATGGTCACTGAAATGTCAAATCAAATATATGTTGAAATATCAAATATATGAACCAAATATTTATTGAAATAATTAGAGAAATAATTTAAAAATTAGATTAGTAGTACCAGAAAGTACCCCACCAGACTAACAAATTTTAGTATTACAATATGTGACAAAATAGATGCACGTCAAAATACGCAAGTTTTCACGTTAATTAATTGCAAGATTTGAATTTTAGCACTAAGATATTTAGTACTAGTTATAGTACCTAAGTAAATAATAGTATTATATAAATTATATTATTCAACATAATCTATGTACAGGGTTAACAGCTTGGGATGTAAGAAGCCGAAAAAAGGTCATTGTACCTCATCATTAGGAACAACTTTAACTGCGGGGCTAACACCTAAATCGCAAAAAAATCAGCTGTTTCAAAGAAAAAGTTCAATGACCATCGACATAATGTATGGAACAGCAGATTTCAGGTTTGTTTCCATAGTATGAGTTGTTCATAATGATAGGTATAATGACCCCTTTTCGGCTTAGTACACCCAAAGCTGCTAACGCTGTATATATATTTTTTATCTAAATTGGTTCAGCCGTCCCAAAGATTAGCAGTGACAGACGTACATAACTACATAATATTAAAACTTTTTTATAATAAGATTATTTACTTTAGTACTATTCATCTGTCAAATGTAGCCTCGGCCTAATAGTTCCGGTCTGTCACAAAATGATTCCGTTTATACAATACGTGACGAACGCGATGTGACGAATTCATATCAACTAAACTTCTAACAATAATTCAAGCTGTTGTGTTCATTTTATGGCTACTTGTGATTTGTTTTACAATAGTTTAAAAACAAAAATGTGCTTGTGTAACGGCAAATACCTTGATAAACTATACATACCTCATAAAATCCCGTAGCTATCTGGAACTCCACTTTAGAACCAACGTAACGCGCCCGCTTTCGTCACTGATTTTGATTACACTGACGTTTGCTTCAAAATTGCGGCTACACCACACACAAGATTAACGTTGAAAGTAACAAAAAATAACCATATTTTATGGTAAAAATTTGTTTATCTATCAAAAATGCACCGTGACTATTGCCGGAATTCCGGTTTTGCCATATTCCTGGGACAACAATTATATAATATTTTGAGCTATTTTAAGACCCATTACGACAACATCTCGCTCTAAATCGTATTGGCAAGTTCAATATTCGTCTACAGAATCTAAAACAGTGGCGCTATTTAATTTGTGGAATATTTTCTGAGACTTGAAAGTTTCAATAATGCCGATGGGACATACAGATTTGACACTTTTTTGCGGTTTGTTTTTGTTATATATTAATATCAATGAGTGTTAGGTTGCACTTAACAGTTAATTTGGTAACTTAAATATGTACTCATGAAATAATAACTCCGTTTATTCATGTACGGTACATACAAAAATTATAATAAATAGTTAAATTTTTGGACGCCCCAAATTCGCAAATGTACATCTTTTTTGAAAAACGCCCATTAGCGATTAGTTGCCGTTTTTGGAATTGGTATTCTGCGTCTAAACCCTTAATAGTAATACTATACATTCAAGGGCGGATCCAGGGGGGTCATGGGGGTCACGAGTCTCCCTCCCCCCCCCTGGGTCCTGGCTTGGCTAGGTGGACCACTAATTAATATAAAAATTACATTATAACTTCTTGTGACTTGACCACTTGGCAGTGCTGGACATACCTGCACATTGCTTTTTGCTTCCAGCCACTGCATTATTGCGACTGCACTCTAGTCTCACATTATTTCGTTGTATTATTGTATTCAAGGCGTCCTACTCTTCGTAATTATTTAGCTGCTAGCTTCACCTAATTGGTTTTCCCTATAAAAGGTCATGTAAGTTAAATTATAATTAAGTTACTTCCAAGTTGAATTCCATTGTTGTCTTCACCTTGAAAGGGGTTAACAAATTACAGAGTAATACATTAATGTTAGGTTTTCCCGAAAGATAATAAAAACCACCAAAAAATGGCGCAATGATGTCGACAATAAAAACTTCAATTGCATCTTTAATGAACAGCATAAAACACTAACGAGTACGTACAAACAAAGTTGACATAGCAAAAAATAGTCCTTGTCTAGCGGCCAACATATCTGTAGAAGTTAATTGAGGGAGCCACCATAGTATTTTGTTAATGAAACTGACAGTCACCCGCTGAAGATACTAGTACCTTCATTTGGCCATTACTACAGATAAGTTAGTAGCCTGCTTACTTATCTAAAAGTCTCTTTATTTGACTTAGAACTTCCTTGTATAATAACAGACCTATTCGACAAATGCCTTGGACTTGTGATCCCCCAAGCATTACCTTATTACGTCCCTGTATTATGAACTTTTCAATTGACTGTTTATTTTAATTTTTTGGCAACGCACGTTTTATGCATAAAACCATTCGATAAAATAATGCTATATAATATTGTGAAAAAAATTTAATACATTGCATTCAATTTTTTTTGTACGTTAGCAGAATTACAATATTACTGATAAAGCTTCTAGGTTGGGGTCGGTAGATACCTAATTCTAACCCCAGTTCAAAACTATTATTCCAGCCAGTCCAAAACGTCAACTCGACCCCCTAAACAGTAATTTTACTCAGCATTAGGGTGAGACTGTGGTCGCCGGGTGAAATTTTGTCAATTCCCCGTGACTCTAATAATTAAGAAATAAAGCAGGTAACCTAGAAAAACTCGTGAACAAAGAAAAAAGTGCCCGTTTAACGCAATGTAGGCATTCTGCGCACGATATAGATAATTGATGCTAGCGACATTCTCATGAAAACACAATGGTAGGCGTGCTCTCTTTCACTTTTAACCTCAAACGATATGCCATTTTCGCGCCAAGCGGCCATCTTGGAATATCTAGTTAACCTTTTTGCAGCGGGAGAATTATTTTGCTTTTCTTCCTCTTTTTTACGACGAATGTATGAAACACAGAAGAGAATTTTTTTTCTCTTTTCTGTGGTATGAAAGTATTGTGCGATTGAATAGTAAAGTGAGTCAAAGAAGGCATATAAAACCAAACTAAACTAGTTTGGGGTCAGATGACCGTGTGTGCAAAAATGTCCCGAATATTTTATTTATTTATTTTATTTATTTATATTTTAGTCATTCTTTCACTATTTCTGTGGATAGACAAAACAATTATAAAAGAAAAACGTATATAAGTACGTACCTACATAGGTACCTATCTAACTTTGTCTCTTTATCCGGGTTGCCTACACGACTAAACATCACAACGAAATAGGATTACCTTTAATATTTATACGAAAAACGTAACTTTATACACGGTTCTAGAGTTACTTGAATAACTTAGCTCAAGTTACGAAAGTAAAGAAGACCTACACATATCTCTTTGTATTGAATAACTGGCAGCTTGCACAATACCAAGATAAACAATTCAAACAATAAGTATTTCATAAAACTAAACTAGTAGGTAGGTACTTTTATTTTTATTCTCTAGTTTGGGCATCAATTTATCATTATAAGTAATCTTAAAATCAAGAAAAGTTTAGTAGAATCATCCAAATGCAGCCCTGATGCTTGAGAATAGGATTAGGCCTACAACTAGGCCTACGTACGTAGAGGTTGGGTTGGGAATTGTCAACCTCTTTATAAGTAAGCATCACTAAAAAGTTTTATTTACGCAGCGGAATATACCTATTTACTTCCGTCCAACGGCGAATTTTTTTTACAGTCGATACGTAACTCTTTGTGCATACCTACTTTAAAAAAAATCGCCGTTGGACGGAAGTAGGTAAATATATTGCGGTGCGTAAAATACGTATCAAATTCCATACAAATTATAAATAATAACGTTGAAATATGTATGGAATTCGATACGTATTTGTTTACGCACGTTAATTATTCGGTACTTACTTCGTCCCCAGCGTCCGTCTACGAACAAATCATTGAACAAATCATTTATTCATATTTTGCCTAGATGTTTTCATTGTCAAACGTACCTATAATTATTAGTTTCTATACATACCTACTCTTTAGCATTAGCATCTCATGCTAGCAAATGACCTAGACACACATCGGAGATGCCTAGTGTCTAGCTAGACTCGTAGGTCTTCGAGGACCGAAGCAAAAGCGGTAGAAACATAAATTATACCTAAGTAGACGTTAGCAGCTCCGGGCTAAATGTATAAAACGCACTGAGCCTTGCGAATCGGGTTGATTTGAAATAAGTAAAAAAATACGCGGCAATATTGACGTTTGCGACGACTAGCGCTGGCTAGAATAAAATTGATTTGATATTATTTTTGTCGATAATAATACATATTTAAAAAAATATTATGGGTAATATAGTTACGTTATTTTGTAGCCTGAAAAAATATGTTTCACTATTTAAGCAAATAGCTTTATTTATGTTTTTATTGCAAATTGTAATTGAATGTTTAAGATGTATTTTTTGCCAGGAACGTGTGTCTGGCTTGTTTTTATAGCGGTATCCATTACTTTTTATACAATACCTACGCTGGCCTTGAGCCTTCGCCCATGTATGGTGGTCATTGTCGTATCTAATGCCGCTAACTATTATGTGTGTACTATTTTGATTGATGTATTACCATTACAATTGTGGCACACGCTGTCATGTACTTGGACAGAATTAAAATTGGCACAGTATAATTTGAAGGCAGGTGAAATAAAACGTTTTAAACTATCACGGTTGTTCACTAAAATATGATTATTTACGGTATATTTATCGTGGTAAGATTGTAGAATGAGCTCCCGAAATTAAACAAATATAGATTAATTTATAGCAATTTATAGATATTCTAGAAATATAAATTAGCTTTTTTTGCAAATATAGGTCGGTACTTGCTAGTATATAATAATTGAATTTTATTTTGGCTTCGCTTTTTAGTTGTGTTCTGTTTTCGTCTATACGGATTTTCAAAACGTGTGAAATGAATGCGATAAAGTCCGTTATTTTTTCCATGTCTATATTTGACATCTAGCTCATCATGTCATTGTCATTTTTATTTCTGGTGTAGGTACACAATAAAAAGTTTCTATCTATCTATCTAGCTGTACATTGAATTTTATTTAATTTTCTTTTATCTATTATGTTAGTAATGTTATGAGAAACATTTAACTGCTCATCAAAACATCAATGTCGCTTCCTCTCTATCAATCTAACCAAATTACATTTGAAAAGATTAAAATCGGACGAAGCATTCTAGCCTTCTACAAATTTTATAGAGCTCCGTCTTAGCCTTCTGGCATTCAATAAATAATAATACTACAACATCGGGTTAGCTGTGATACCATTTTTTTATTTGGCGTAGGTACCTTTATTGTACACAGTGGTTTTTAGTGTTCGACTGAATGGCATCCTTATTTCGTTATCATCATCATCATCATTTCAGCCGTAGGACGTCCACTGCTGGACATAGGCCTCCCCCATCGATCTCCAAAAGGGCCGGTTGGAAGCGGCCTGCATCCAGCGTTTCCCTGCAGTCTCTTTTAGGTCGTCTTCCATCTTGTGGGTGGACGTCCTACGCTGCGCTTACCAGTCCGGTTTGCGTTTCGTTATATTAATGTTTAATTATTTTTTCCTTGTCTTACAGTTTTTTATTGTCAATAATTTTCTGGTCTAAAATTCTGTCTTTTTATCATAAGTTTATTTTTCCAAGAAGAGGTCGGCAATTTGCTATTATTAGCAATTCTAAAATTCATCGGTAAAAAGTTTTTCGGCTAATAATTTTTTCGTTCAACAGTTTTTCGGCAAACCGTTCTTTCTGTGTACGGTTGTATCGTCGAAAGGTGTTTCGGCGAATCGTACGTGACTCAACAAATGGTGCCTATACTTTTTATTCCAATGTGACTCCTTAATGAATAGGTATTTCAAACGTTTTCCTTCGCAATTAAAACATATTTTTGTATTGAATGGCTAGTAATTTAGATTGTTATCGCTATGCAAGCTTTTTTGCTTAAAATAATATAAGGCGTATACACAATGTTAATTAAAATTGAAACCTCTTTGAGTATTGAACAGTCTATTTCTACGGTGTCAGTACACTTCTTTCAGGTATTTTATTAGATACTAGCTACACTCGCAGTGTTGCCTGCAATCTCTCTCGCTTGTCAAATTTTATCAAAATCGGTTCAGATGTTCCAAAAGGTAATAGGTACACAGAGAGCTACTTTTGCATTTATAGTATCAGTGTAACCCAATGAGGTGAGACATATATCATAATATCATAAAAAATATTATACTATACCTACCTACATAAGACCCATAAAACTTTACAGCCTTTCACAGCCGTCCCAGTATAAGTATTTCACTTTATAAACACACATGACATTTTTTATTATTTCAAATACACTAAAATCGCGCATCGTACGTCTGCATCGTTGCCAGACACAGGACGGACTGAGTTCACTCAAGCTAATTAACATGTGTTTGTATTGCCGTGGAGACCTCGGTAAAATGTATCTACCTCAGTTTACATAATTATAACATTAATGTAACCTGCCTCAACTGCGCCTAGGGAATCACATTACATCAGACTAGATGTAGTTTGATGACATTCGCACTTTCACACTATAAAATAAAGTAGAATAACGTTTGTGTATAAGTGTGTAATGTGTATGTTTGGCACACTCAACTCCGTAACGGCTGAACGCTATGGAATCACATTTGGTATTATGATGACAAATTTATTTTTATTACCTCATAAAAAAGGTGATCATAAATAGAGCACATCAACGAAAACAAAATTAAAATTTGTTGAAAAATAAATAAGTTATAAGCATTTTCATTTCACGCTAGACAGAGAGCGCACTATACTGAGCCGTGACGTCACGGCTCAGGAGCGCCATACAAATGCTATACTAACAGATGCTTTGCGAGAAAGGGATAGAGCATCCCCTCTCTATCCCCACCTAAAACTTTAAACACTCATATCTCAATGTGTATATGAATTTCTAGTGTAATTCCGCTTCTACGTCGTTTTGAGTACAATAAAGATTTGGGACAACACATAGGTACACATATACACATTAAAAATGGACTTCCGCAAAGTAACGCCTGATTCAATCAACTCATATCTCAGAGAAATTATTTTTTTACTATGTGTAATGTATTTAGTTATATTCCTTGCTAAACCGGTTATTTGTCCTAAATTAAACATTGGGACACATGCCTATTCTAAATAACATAAAGGCTACCTACTTTTAATCCCGGAAAAAAACATATTTCCGCGGCGCGGCGCTGCTTGTACAAATAATTTCCTATTGTTCAGAAACTAGTACGCTCGAAAACATCACAGTCTGAAATAATTTATAATAATATCTGAATAAAATCTTCTCGAGAACTTTATTTCATACAGTGTGAAAATATTCTATTGTACCATTTGTACCGTGCTCAGCCGTGAGAACTGAGAACCGCAATTTGCCGATAAATTTTAATTGCATCTGGCACCACTACCACACCACTACGTGCCATAAACACGGGATTGTTTCGTTTTTATGACTGGCTCTTTATCTAAAAATCTTTTTGATATAAGTACTATAATTTTGACAATATTTTATGTATTCTATACATTCAAATCAATCACATCGTTATTGAAATTTGTTTCAAACGTGAACAATAAATAATTATGCTAAATTATGTTGAACTTCAACTCTTATTTAATGACCTCTTTTGTGGAGTGGGGCCACCACAATTTCGCCAATGCAACGTATTGGGATAAACCATCAAACGATGGAGATTGTCCGGTGAACACTTTGGACAGTGATTATAATTCCACCGTGAATTTTCCAGACGGAGCGCTTATAAGCAATGTTATGGGCATATATTTTTTTTATAGTATAGTGTACTCACTGACTGTCTTAAAAAATGTACTTACATCACAGATTATATCTGTGACTTACATCAATGATAATATAACTTCGTGTTTTTTGAAAAGTTAGTCGAACCTCTTTTATCGGAGGGGCCTCTTTTTATAATTTAATGACTCTATTTGTATATTATGACGACTCTCTTATGTAATTCCGCTTCTACGTCGCTTCGAGTAGGTACAATAAGAATTTAGGGATAAATTGATATATTATTAGAAATTCGTCATATACAAATAAAATGAACTTCCGCAAAGTAACGCTCAAAGTTTTCATAATATACTAGTAACGCCTGATTCAATAAACTATTTAATGACACTAGTCTGCCATTTTTTCCAGTGTGCACGTTTGACATAATTATGCTTATAAATTCGAAATGCCCTATATCTCCACAATGAACATAAATAAAGTTATATGATTATTTACGGGATCATATAACTTTAGTGAACAACCGTGATAGTTTAAAACAGTGATGAACATAAATATAGTTTTTTTTATTTTTTTTATTGGCAACTGGATACAATGTCCTTAATGCAGCCTAAATATAGGTCCCCTCGGTGTCGCCAGCCAGAGGTCAGCTTTTATACCCAAACATTTGCGACCAATTGGGACAAGGGTCAAACATTATGGCACAGAGGAAGTAGCGATAGATTGACAGGTCAGATAGGCCCACAGATGTGTATATCTGTGGATGGGCCGTTTTTAGGCTTGTCTTTCGATTATCGATATCGATAATACGATAATACGGCCAGCTCGGCGGCGGACCAATTTTTTGACAAGGACATTTAAAAAAACTAATTTAATCAATTGAAATACTTTTAAACCTTTTATTAACAAAATTACAATAGTATTAATATTATAAATGCTAAAGTGTGTTTGTCTGTTTAATTGTCTTTCTTTCACGCAGCAACTGAGGAACGGATTGACGTGCGTAGAGGTAGTTGAAGGGAATGTCCGCGCGGGTAAAACCACGGAGCGCAGCTAGTATTGTATAAAGTATCATATTATAAAATGCTGTGAGCAGCGTTGCACATGACGGATAATTTAATATAATAAAATGTTACATATCTTTATTTAAACAAAATGATCGACAACAAAAGCCCCGTCTCGGACTACAATTTTTTTTTCTAAAGTTTTCATCTGCTCTCTTCTAATTTGTGCAGATCAGATGAGTCGGTGACTGGCACGGATTGATTCAGGCAGAGGCAGCTACTATATTATCTGTGGCAGAGGTCACAGACTGAAAAGCATCTTGATTGCGGCGTCACTTCTCAGTTGGCTTGATCGATCTAGACTCTCAGTGTCATATGGCTTTTAATAAATTTGAATGGGACGTTGACGGAGCGCTGTTGGTATATTTTTCTCTTCCTACTACTAGAAAGATAATTAATATTTTTTATAAAAAAACCGGCATCACGGGTATTTAATAAAAGGGCCTATGCCCTAAATTTCCACACTTAAAATTGGAACATTTTCATCAAATTTGTATGGACCACACTCGAAACATTTTTGAATAAAAAATGATAAAAAAGAATCATTAAAACAGGTTTTCAATCTGCGAAGCATATATAGCGTAACAAAAAAAACAGTCGAATTGAGAACCTCTTTTTTTTGGTATGTTGAAAATAAAATAGCTGTAGTTCCGCTTTTGGCCACGTTTGGCACTGTACATCCATCAAACGCATCTGACGTTTAATGAGTTATTGCTTATCTGTGACATAATTATAGATAATTAGAGCCAACGATACAGTTAATTATATCTAATTATTATTAATATTACGACGAAATTGCAATAAGTGGAACAAGATTGTGGATAAATCACGAAATTGATGATTGGCTTTTAGGCACATAATTTCCTTCTGTTGAACTAATTAAGTAGACATAATGGTTTATTATAGTTAAGTGCATGCGAAAAAAACATTAGAAAGCTATTTCCAAATAAAATAATAAGACTTATCATTTTGGGAACGATGCCTACGGGCAGTGGTTTATTAGATTAATGTAGTTTAATATATTTTATTTAGTTTAGTTTGTTTTGATTCCAATTATATATTATTATTATTTGTAGACGATAAATAAAACGAAAAAATATATACCTGCGAAAATACTATACAAATAAAATATACTATTCACCTATACACTAAAAATAATAACTATTAGATTTATTTACAGCTTAAATTGTACTAAAAGCAAACTGCGGTAAGTAAAGTACTCAATTGATTCTAGTTTCTCATTAATAGGAAAAAAATCACATTCCTATTTAATAACGAAGATTTAATCTACTACGCATCAATTGTAAGTAAATAATTATTACCACGATAATAAGTTTTATTGCATACGCATTTCTATTTCTGCGACGCAATACGATGCTAGTGGTGGGACACGAGGCATAATTTTATCGATAAAACAACATCGACTGCACATGCTCATCTGGCGAGGGGCAGATAGTGAATTCATTTGTTTTGTTATCGATAAGGTCGGATGTCAAATGTCTGGCCTCATTAGGATGAATTAGGTTATATTTATCAGTTTGCTAATTATAGAATTTGTCTCAAACAAGACATTATTTATCTTGAGTAAAATTGATGATTGAAAAAGCAGTCAAATATAATATTATATGAGAATTTATATTTTAGCTGTTCTTAAATTGTATTAATATAATAAATAAATAATAATATTTTAACTACTTAAAAAAAAAACATGAAAACACAGACAAGCAGAGCAAAATTTGAAAAAAGTTTTCAAAGATTCTGAGAGGTACTGCAACTGTAGCTAATTGGTGCATTAGGCAATAGACTTTCTGGTCTTGCTACTCATTTGTATTAAAAAGAAAAAATCAGATATGCTATACCTACACTTTAACTACACGTATCATTTTCATGTATGTATGTTAAAAGATCACAGTGCATCACAATTTTGGCCCCGGTCGTCGCGCTCCAGTTAAATTATTTGACATTGACATAAATTAAAGATAATATTTGAAAATATAACCTAATAATTGTGTTTTATGTGCTTTTTATACGTTTTTATTTTTTTGAGATGTAAGGTATTCCATGCCCGTTGTCTTGATCATACTTCCTTAACAAATTGTAAAATTAAATAACGGTCAATCGGCCAAGAGACTGAGGAACTGTTTTTTTTCTTTCCTCTTGATAAGATTTTGGCATAAGACGTCTTGTGCATTGCCAGTGTCAAGTATTGAATAATTTTAAAGTTTTATTAAATATCGTCAAACAAGTCATAGTCACAGCCAGAGTCGAGCAAAGTAAGTCACGGTTAAGTCAAAGCAAAGTTATGAGACTACAAGATTTTAGATTTTATGGAATTTTAAAAATATCACGAATAGATTTGTTTAACCTCACATAAACACTCAAAAAAATACAATGAGGTGACATTATTTTTCACGTTAGCGCCAAAACTCAACCGTTATTTTGCCATTTGTAATAGTGTGATACAAAAACTCAAGTGTTATTAGAGGAAAGTCTTTAGACCCTCATTTCCGGCCATAAAACGTCGTAAGCCGTAACCATAAGGGCCTTACTCAACAAATTCACACTCACCATTTTGTATGTATGCAGTAAACGCACAAATTGAAGTTATGTAAAAGTTAACTTAAACGTGTGAGTAGATAGTTGCGTCAGTTTACGTTCTAAGTTTAATGGTTTTACCGCGGAAAAGTGGGGCAGTGGTCTTAAAACGGAATTACCGTGCCATACTGGGATTGGTCTGTAAATAAGATAAACTTTGGTGTAATTCTAACATCCAACAGCTCGGTTTCGTTTATAACTACTCTTTTTATGCCATAGATGTGCCTGGTGGTAAACGATCACCGCCTATGGATACCTGTAACATCATCACAGCTACGTTGCCGACCTTTAAAGATTCTACAGATAGTCTTTTTGTAGAACCTCATGTTATTTACTCAGAAATGCCACTAGAGGTCATTCCATTCCACATTATAAATAATTTACTTTCATTATAGTATGTACGTATTATAAACGATTTCGTTTCATTGGCTGCGCTTTAATAAATTATACAACACACCCTTGGTTCGGCTGAACTTTCATGGGTTCATATTTGATGCCGGCGATTGTTTTTTTGTATACATACAGCAATTATTAATATCATAAATGATTCAGTAACTTAAATCCACATTATACAATTAGGTACGATATTTTAAGTTACATTAATTAAAAAACAGTTTTTTTTTTTAACTTAACTTAACATACAATCCAAAAAACACTGTTTTAAACTATCACGGTTGTTCACTAAAGTTATATGATTATTTACGGGATATTTACCGTGGTAAGGTTGTGGAATGAGCTCCCGATATACAATCCAAACCAAACAAGCCAAAATAGCGGTTATAGCCTTAAACTGCGACATTAAACACCGTTCAACTAAACTTAAACAAATATTTAAATTAGAAGCTTAAAATAGCTTAGATTAGATACAAAACAAATGTTATAAAACCTCGAGATGCATTCTCTAGCATGAATCACTGTCCCCACCCTAGAATCTAAAGTTCACTACACTCGAAATATCAAACATTTTCTCAACCATTGCTCTTTACGTTTTACTGAAAAGAATGAAAAGGTGATGCAAAAGCGCCTAAACTCCTTCTGTGAAAAGTTTCTATTATTTGATGACTCCCAATACGGGTTTCGAAAAAACCGGTCAACGATATTGGCAGTTTATAAATACGTGCAAGAAATATTAAATAAAATTGATGACAAAGAATACGCGGTAGGAATCTTGTTAGACATGACAAAAGCTTATGACAAAGTCCAATATAACATATTACTAGACAAACTGCATGACATCGGAATACGTGGAGTAGCACATGATTGGTTCAGATCTTATCTAAGTAATCGGGAGCAGTATGTAGAAATCGAAAACTTTGACTATGAATCCAAAATAATAAACATAGTAAGATCGTTAGCCACTAAAATTAATCACTCTATTCCTCAAGGAAGTGTCATTGGGTGTATCCTATTTTTAATCTATATAAATGACCTGCCTAAAATTATAAAAGAGTCCTGTGTCCTTTTCGCGGATGATATTTCAATCCTGACATCTTGTAGAAATAATTTAAATTTAAATAATAATTTAGTTGACATTTTTAATAATATTATTAATTGGATGAATAATCATAATCTTGAGTTAAATTTTGCTAAAACAAAAATAATACAATTTAGACCACACCAAAAAGCTCCTCTTGACATTAACTTCTCTTATAATAACAATATACTTAAATGCGTCGACGCGACTACTCTGCTAGGTCTAGAACTTGACACAAATTTAAATTGGAAAACGCATATACAAAAAATCAAAATGAAATTGAGCAGTTTTACTTACGCGCTGAGAGAACTAAGACTAGCTACGGATCAAAAAACAGCCATTACTGCATACTATGCATACGCCTACTCATGGCTCAGATACGGCATTATATTATGGGGAAACAGCGTAAACGCAGAAGATCTGTTCATTGCTCAAAAAAAGTGTATCCGTATTTTGGCCAACATAAAATCCCCTGACATTACTATTACGAACTTCCATAAATCCTACTTCGTTAAATTTAAAATCCTATCTTTGACATCAATATACATATTAGAAATTAGCAAATTCGTAAAAAAATACCCCGACTTATTTAAAAGAGCAATCGACAAGCCGCGTAAAATCAGATCACAATATAGACATAAACTTATTGAACCGAAATCTAATCTAGCAATTCATAGTTCTGGCCCTACATCTATGGCTGTAAAAATATTCAATAAACTACCAAATAAAATAAAAGACATAGAGAAAGAAAACAGCTTCATTAATGTTCTCAAACATTTCTTGGAATCTAAATGTTACTACACCCTAGACGAATTTTTCAAGGATAACTTCGACGATGTACAAATAGACCGTTCCGTTCTTTCTGTTGCCATACCCTAACAGGGTCATATGTACTACTTGTAATTTTAAAAATATAAACATGTTATTTAAGGTTTGCATGCATACATATGTCGCAATAAATATATTGAGTATTGAGTATTGAGTACTTGAGATTAATATAACAGAGTTAAAGTACCAATGTATAGTTTACAAAAGAAAGGAAACCTATTCTGAATCATAGGCCAATGCTGTTTAGGTTTCTTTAATGCGAAATAAGAATAAACAAGGAAAATTGTATTTTAAAAAACCTATAATAAAAAGTGAGAAGCCAAAATTAAAAAATAATAGTATGACAGTTTTTAAATGCCTAACTTGTTATATCGATTTTAAAACCATAATAGAGATGAAAATATAAACATTTTTGAATATGAATAGCGAATTTATGTTGTTGATATTGTTACACATTCTGAAAATGTAGTTGTTTTGTACGGTCAAGCACCTATGCTAAATAGTGTAACCTTTGTTATAGAACACAAAGGCTGCTTATTACAATAAAACAAGATGTTCTTACTTATTTACAAGGAAAATGGCTTGTAAAACATTTTATCAATCCGCAACTAAGTTGCTGGAATGTCGTGTAGGCTTGTCACAGTTTTACTTAAATATTTTTAGGGTTTCGCACCTAATGCGTAAAAACGGGACCCTATCACTAACCCTACGATGTCTGTCCGTTTGTCTGTCTGTCCGTCCGTCTGTCCTACCGTTAAACGGCTGTATCTTTCGAACCGTAATATATAGCCAGTTGAAATTTTCACAGAATATGTTATATTACGGTGGATTAACTAACAAATAATAAAAAAATACAAAAAGATAAAATGAAATTCCCATACAACAAAAGTATTTTTAATGTATTTTTGTAATTGCTCTAATGTAAAAACGGTAATACGTGCTAGCGTCAAACTTGGCATGATTATAGTACACACTCTAAAGTATAACAACAAATAATAAATAATGGCCAAAAGCGAGTCGTTGACAAATTTTTGTTCATTACCAAGTTAAAACTGGTAACTTCGTTTATTCGAATGGCTGTAAAGTTCTATGGGTCCTATGTAGGTAGCTAATAAGCTACCTATATTGTAATATCGCCATGTCTTGTTTGACGTCTCTATTTATTTGTAAAATCTCCTTGATGACTTTACTTTTGATATACAATTGCATCTTTAACATGCAGTTAGTAATTTTAATTGGAAATTATTTAAGAAAACGTTTAGCATGATTAAACAGTGCCCTTCAAGAATAAAATCTGTTTTGAAGATTCATCATCAAAATTTCACTTGGTGAACAATCAAAAAGTTACTTGGTGCTGTCATCATCTCCGTTTATTGATTTCTTACTCAGGCAAAGGTGGAGTGAAATTTAGTAAGATTACGCGATAAATATTCTCAGTAGCCAATACTCGGACCAATACAATACAATACAACTAAGCAACCAACTAAACAACTAAGTTATTACTTTTTATACGCTCAGAAACTTGTTTTTACCATGCAAAACTTTACAAAGCCAGACTAATAGGTGCCTTATAATATTGTAAATCGTTTTCCTTGATGTTTTTATCTACGCCCGGATCATTTTGACTTAAGGGGAAATCCGCACTAGGAGTAGGGATAGCTAAGTGGCTATCCCTTCACCTAGTATGGATTTCCCGTTAAATATGCATAAGATGGTAAGTATACATACGCACCAGCACCCCCCTTATACATACAAAATAAACGCTGTATAAGCTAGTAAAAATTGTCTTGCTCCCATGAGACTCCTAGTCTAGATTTCCGCAGTTTGTTATCGTTGAAAGTCTGTACTGTACTGGATATATCCCAGTATTTTTTTTATTATTTAATAATAGGCTAGCGTTTAATCGCCAACTCGACTGATGTAAAGTGACTATCCACTTGTGTAGTTCTGCTGACTACAGTAACCACGCATAGATGGCTCTGGACAGCGCTGGATATTACCATACAGTTACCAACCCGTCGCGCACGGTGGTGAAATCACCTTATCCTGTTTTTTCTTGAACAACTACGCATATGAAACTATTTCTATCCTATTCTACTTGAACTAAGGTACAAATTTTGATAGAGCAATCCAGCCAGAATTCAAGGTCTATGATTTTTAAAAAAAATCGGCCGTACGAAAGTGACAGACCGACTGCTTCAGTGTCAGAGAGCCGTGAGGGGCCACAAATGCAAGTGGCTATGCGGTCTACGGTGGAGCACGCATGCCTAGAAGAAACCGATTCACTCGTGATTTGAAGACACCCAGATTGTAACTATCGGGGAACACCCATTCAGGCAGCGCATTCCACAGACTAGCAGTTCGCATAATAAAAGTAGAATCAAAGCGCTTCGTACGGGTTTCCGGAATATCAAATATCAGTTGTTCTACAGGTATTATAATGGGGAATGCTCTGACGAACTCTTTGACCTCATCCCTCCATCGCGGTTTTACTATCGAACCGGCCGCCATCGCCAAAAAAGCCATCCTCATGTTATAGATGCGTGGAAGTCTCACATTGTTCGATTTGTTCGATTGTTTCTGCCACGCACCTGTAAGTTGTGGAATGGCTTACCACCTTCGGTTTTTCCTCCAAAATATAACCTCAATTGCTTCAAGCGAAGAGTGAATAGAGTCCTCAAAGGTAGGCAACGCACCGCCAATGCCCCGGGTATTGTAGGTGTCCATAGGCGACGGTGACCACTTACCATCAGGTGGCCCATCGCTTGTTTGTCGACTAATATAAAAAATATATAATAATAATAATAACTGTTCCTGTGCAACTGCGTGGTGCAGCTTGCTATGAATATGTATCCAGACTAGGTACTAGTCTATAAACGATGTTATCCGGGAGTGGAAACATACAACTAGGTGTATGATTTGTGAGTGGAATCCAACTGCTTAGCGCTAGTTTTCCTGAATACGCCATGGGAGCATTCAGCTGGTTTGCATGTGTGATCTTATGCAAGAGTGGGCCAGTTGTACTTATATCGATAAAAATGTGATCGATAAATGATTTTTAACGGTCATCCTTATGTAATAATTCAGGAAATTAACTGTGATGATAATTATAGAATTTATTTGTTATTTATTAGTTACTTCGTGCTGTCATCATCTCCGTTTATTGATTTCTTACTCAGGCAAAGGTAGCTAAATTTTTACAGCTCCTAGATTATCAATTTAATACTTCAATTCAATTAAGTAATTTTACTTTTAATAACTATTTCAAAGATTTTTCATACTATACTAGTTAATTGGTGCGGTAACTCTATAATTATTTTTTTTGTTATCATAATCATAATCGGCCTTTTAAGAGTCCACTGGACCATATCCACCACGCTGGCCCAGTGTGGGTTATTTGGTATACAGGTATTTAAATATGATTAAAAACTGAACATCAGAAGTGATGTTCACCATGATGTCCATGATTGAGGAACAAAACGGAGTATAGAACAAAAAAATTTAGTCCTTTGCCAAAATTAATTATAATCATAAAACACTGTGTTCGTGATATTTGTAATGTGTATATGAATTATAGTCTAAGCATTCTTATATAAAAAGTCAGTTAGCAATGTGAAACAAATTCAAAAATTTATATTTAATTTTACTTGAAATTCTTTAAGCGGCGAGTGAACATAAAAGCGTATAACTGTGATTGTAGAAATTAACTAGCTTGGCATTTAAACATTGCAAACACCGATACGGGAGCCATAAAATGCGAGTCGATAAAAAGTTCATTGAACTACCAGCATCCTGCATCAGACTTAATGTAAATGCGAAAGTTTGCAAGTTTGCTTGTCTTCCTAATCGAAATGACTAAATAGAGTTTTTCTAGATTGAACCGTTGTACTTACTCTTTTTATGCGTACTTTTGTTCCAGAGTTCATCTTCCTGCTAAGAAATAATTATCAATTTAAAAAAACCGACTTCAAAATTAGTAAATTTTGGTTACTTGGGTGACATATTTTTCCCCTAGTTATTTTGATTTAAAAATCAAACTACCTCAGCAAACTACTAACCGATTTTGAATTTAAAAAAAATATGGGACCGAGCTGAAAGCTGAAAATATATTCTTTGAATTAAAAATTTAATAAATTGGTTGATAAATGATAGAGTTCTGAGATAGCAAACATAAAAAAAAAAAAATTGAATCCTTCCATTTTTGAAGGCGTTTAAAAAAGACAAGTGAATACATACAAATACAACAACAAAAAAATAAAATATTGAATCGTTGTATAATCATAATCATTTACTTACAAGAAAAACTAATTAAAACCTTAAACAACTCAAAAATAATATCACAATATTCACAGTTCAATTCAAATAAATTCTGAATATTCATTTAAAAACACAATTTAGTTAAAAATATATGCTTCAGTATAATGATTTATATTTCCTCATGATTCTTAGTTTTAGGATATTTAATAATTTATTCATACTTCTACCGGTATAATAAAAATTAATTAAAACCTTAAACAACTCAAAAATAATATCACAATATTCACAGTTCAATTCAAATAAATTCTGAATATTCATTTAAAAACACAATTTAGTTAAAAATATATGCTTCAGTATAATGATTTATATTTCCTCATGATTCTTAGTTTTAGGATATTTAATAATTTATTCATACTTCTACCGGTATAATAAAAATTAATTAAAACCTTAAACAACTCAAAAATAATATCACAATATTCACAGTTCAATTCAAATAAATTCTGAATATTCATTTAAAAACACAATTTAGTTAAAAATATATGCTTCAGTATAATGATTTATATTTCCTCATGATTCTTAGTTTTAGGATATTTAATAATTTATTCATACTTCTACCGGTATAATAAAAATTAATTAAAACCTTAAACAACTCAAAAATAATATCACAATATTCACAGTTCAATTCAAATAAATTCTGAATATTCATTTAAAAACACAATTTAGTTAAAAATATATGCTTCAGTATAATGATTTATATTTCCTCATGATTCTTAGTTTTAGGATGTTTAATAATTTATTCATACTTCTACCGGTATAATTCAATACTAACTGTTTATATTACTGTAAAACTTGTTTTTAAAGTAAATAAAAATATTATTGAGTAGCTATCAGACAAATTAATGCCATGTTTAGTTTTTTAACCTACAAAATGTTTATGTTTTATTTTTATGTAAGTATATATAATATGCTTGCGTTTGACCACCATCTCGCCTGATGTTATGCGATGATGCGGTCTACGACGAAGCACGCTTGCATAGAAGAACCCGATTCCCTCGTTATTTGAATATACCCAGATTGTAACTATCGGGAAACACCCATTCAAGCAGCGCATTCCACTGACTAGCAGTTCGCACAATAAATGTGGAGTCAAAGCGCTTCGTACGGGTTTTCGGAATATCAACCATAAAGAGGTGACGATTTTCGTGCCCGCTCTGGCAGTCCGAAAGAAAAATGGGCAGGAAGGAATTAGATCATGCAGATCCGATGCACACTCTCCGAAATGCATCCGATGTTTATTTTGTTTATTAAGTACCTAATACAATGGCGTAGCAGCAACACTAGCGGTGTTGACGATGGTTTGCTAGCCAGGAGACATGTTTTTAGATACCCTGTTTAAAACGCTCCAATTGCCAACTCCAGTATAATTATAGTTGTCGTCAGACAATAATTATATACTGTTACAGTTTATATAGAAATAATATATTACGAAATAATATATTTATATACATTACATATGTATTTATATTTCAGTGCATACTACAGCAAAATTAAATAAAACTAAAAATTTAATGTGTAGGTATTTAAATTAGATTGGAGCCAGTCGAGAAATACTTATATCGACATTATAATTAACCTTCACACAACTTAATAAGGAACATTATCTACGAATAGTTTCTAGAGAATCGATATCGTAGCCAACCATATTTGATACAACAGTGTAAAACAATCAAAATCATCGACATATAAGTACTTACGTCCCCTCTCAACCAACTCAAGTATGAATTAACGTTACATTTCTCACGTAAGTAATCGTAAATCGTATTTCATTAATCGACATTGTCCCCTCCCTAGTCCATACAAATGTGAATGAACGTTGCATCAGTGTGCTCGACCCGATGCCGTATCAGTCTGTACTTAGTACCAACTCTGCCTATTTTAAATTGACATAACTATTGTATTCTCACAGACTATTTTCAGCCTTAAATCCTAGGCATTAAAGCATATAACACCGTGTGTTAATTTATACGGTTATATAAAACAGCTGAGTTGATTTCAAGTGCAAACAAATTTGTGACGTATTTCGTTCAGAGAACGAATGTTTTGGTTTGTTTTTGGTTAGATCAAAATCTATGTTGGAAACTTAGGTTCTCCTGATTATAGGTCCATTAGTAGCGCTTTAGGTTTTTGTGTTACCAGATAATACATGTCATATTGGTGTTAAAGCCGGCCAAGTACGAGTCGGGCTCGCGCACTGAGGGTTCCGTACCACCACAAAATTCAATAACGAAATTACAAGTTATAACTTGGTAATGAACAGAAGTTTGTCACTGACTCGCAATTGGCCTTTAGGTATTTATTATTTGTTGTTATATTATAGAGTATGTACCATAATCATGCCAAGTTTGACGCTTGAAACTATTACCGATTTTTCCATTAGGGCTAATACAAAAATACGTAAAAAAAATACGTTTGTAGTATGGGGATCCCCCTTTCGATTAATTTTTTGACTATTTAATAATTGTTTTAGTTAATTCGCCGTAACATTACATATTCTGTGAAAATTTCAACTGGCTATCTATTACGGCTCGAAAGATACAGCCGTTTAAAGTTAGGACGGACAGACAATGTAGGCTAAGTAATAGGGTCCCGTTTTTACCCTTTGGGTACGGAACCCTAAAAATTAACACGAACGATACGATTGTACTAAACTAGCGACCCGCCCGCCCGGCTTCGCACGGGTGTAATTTACGTGCAAAGCCGGGGCGGGTCGCTAGTTATATATATACTTAAACCTTCCGTGAAAAATTATCTAACTGATGGTGAAAACCGCATCAAAATCCGTTGCGTGGTTTAGGAGGAGTTAGCGGCCATAGACAGACAGACGCGGAAAGCAGTCAGTCAACAGTAGAGAAGAAGAGATGATATATCCCTTGGATGTCTGATGAGCACAGAAAAAAAAAATGTGACGTATGTATAGTTAGTTAGTTAGTTGAAAACTGTAGTCGCCCGCCGTCCTTCGAGGATCGTGACCGGTCTGTTGATAATCTGAATAAAGTACGATTAATTTAACATGCAGTATTATCTCTAGGTATAGGTACTTCGTGTACTTCAATCACGGTGCAGGATGTTTTAACCCGACGAGCGACGACGCAAAGAAAAAAGGAGATATCTTAGAATAATTAATCTCAGGGAGATAACTATTTTTTTCTGTCAAAACTATTGATAATGGCAAGTGTGCGCAAGAGCTTCATGATATTATTCCACCCTCCCCCCTTTTACTACAAAACAAGTAGGAATGCACACTACCACCGCTTCCTCGTGGAATCTACAAAGATTCGTACACAATGATTTGGGTCGTCAGGGGGCCTAGACAAGAGCCACACAGTGTTATCATTCACGCCTGCGGAAAGATAAAATTGTATGAAAATGACATTGACAATGACATTAGCATGAGAGATGTTATCTCAAGCGAATGTCATTTTCATACAATTTCATCTTTCCGCAGGCGTGAACGCTAACAGTGTGTGGCTCTTGTCTAGGCCCCCAGTTATGATACGTACTGCCCAAAAATGGAAGTCCCTGCCGTCCTGATCTACAAGGCGATAAGTACTGAATAGATTTCTTCTAGATCAACGTGTTCTATCCTTGGCCACACCGTCGCTTACCATCAGGCGAGTCGGTGGCCAAACGCAGATATATTCTGCATAAAATTAAAATTAAAATTACATTATGGCATTTGATACGGAACCCTACCATGTGCATGTCTCGACACGCTCTTGGCCAGTGATTTATTTTAAGCCTTTTGTATATTTTTGCTTCCTTTGTTTTTATTTAAAAAATGGCATCACAGGAAAACCGCAAAATCAACAATGATCATTCTTAGTTCACTAATTACTTATAATGACGCAAGCAGCTGTATTGCAAGATTTTAGCGAGATAAGTAGAGGTTGGTCATCATCATCATCATCATCATCATCAGCCAGAAGATGTCCACTGCTGAACATAGGCCTCCCCCTTTAACCTCCACACTGAACGACAGCCTGCCTTTTGCATCCACTGGATGCCAGCGACTCTTACTATGTCGTCGGTCCATCTAGTGGGAGGCCTACCTACGCTGCGTCTTCCGGTTCGTGGTTGATCCACAGACGTTAGTCAGATTTATACAAATTACTAATGACTGTAAACTCGCCTCTTCAACTCTCTTCATTCCTGATCGCTATCCTGCAAGGACGTCTAATATTTTATGTGCTCCTCCATTAAAACTAAATACTTGAATAAATCTGCAATAATCTATCAAAGCGTGCATAATTTATGTCCACAAACATCAGTTCTAAGGGGGAGGCCTATGTTCAGCAGTGGACGTCTTCTGCAGTGCAAGTACCGTTCTTTTATCGATCGTCAAATTGACAGTTGAGGTCGTCAAATTCGATAATATGCCATTTTTTCAGTACTCGCTGCTATCGATTCTATGGCATTTTAGCGAATTTGACGATCGATGAAGAACGGTACTTGCACTGCTGGTTGGTGATATTTAAGTATATTATGTACTTATTAGATTAGTGCGGTGTTATAGTATATTTATATTATCTAGTATATGTATATATATAATACCGATGGGATTTTTCTGATTCATTTTGCATTGACTGTATCCGGATGGACCGGAAATCTTATCGCATCCTACTTTTCCACACAATTAATGGCACCCACTTATGTCGCGGAAGCGTTCAATGCCGATTTAATTCGTCGATGTTGGTAAATAAACACCAATGTCAGTTATCGTAGGTAATGTACAACGAGAAACTTATCTGCAGAGTTGGCAAAATGGGGAACTAAAAATGTACTATGTGTAATATGGGTAATGGAAATATAAAATTTTATGTTACCAACTCTGTGTAGTAAGGACGCTCGGAGAGTTTTGGCGCCAACGTGGAAAAAAAACATGTCGGCTCGTTGGATTTTTTTCCTAAACTTGTGTATTATCGAGTGTTAATGTGTACTAAATGGTGAATTATTATTCATTAATTGCTCGTAAACGTGCTCGAGTGTGGGCAAGTGATATAACGAGTCTTTTCGTGCTGTTTCCAAAACTCCATAGGAGTCTCTTGTAAAGTCTCCACCACTTTACAGGGGCATGAGTTTGACTTGACCGTGACTTACTTAGCTTGACTCTGACTGTGACTATGACTTGTTTGACGCTTTAAGACTACAAACTGTTTAATATTACGACTAAAGGACATTGAATCCACGGTCATGAAAATTTTAACAAAAAAAGGACTCTTGGAAGAAATGAAGTGAGTAAAAACATAGATATTTCTTCCCGCCCGCCACTGCCCCTTGAACAATTATTGCATGACTTCGATACGTATAAACCACTTTTTAAGTATATAAAAAACACTGTGACAAAAATATAAAGTGCCTTGATTCAAAATAAAGACATGGTCCAAAGGCCACTGTAGACAGACCAAAAAAAAAAAGACACTTGGGGGGTTTTTGCGCCAACGTGTAAAAAATATGTCGGCTCGTTGTATAATTTTCCTAAACTTGTGTATTTTCGAGTGTTAATGTGTAATAATGGTGGATCAGTATTTATTAAGATAGCCTATGAGCCATCATAAGGTACAGAATATAGGTATTATGTTGGGCGCTGTATCTGGCGATCTGTGAGTCAAGGCCATGTATCGACCTCAGTAAAGCTGTGCTAAAACGCTGATATTGGATGTACCTAAACAAGTACCTACCTACGTAAGTTTTATTGATTGTTTAAGTGGTGATTTCTAAACGGAATCTTCTCAAAACTTTGACATGATAGGCATCATGATTGAATTGATCATGTTTTTATCAAGGCTTACTTTAAGGCCCTCTTTTCCCACTGTTTGCAATTTCGATTATTTTAGTTAGATTTTTCTATGTCTACGGTTAACTTCAAACTAATCATCATCATCATCAACCATTCTCCACCTGGGTATAGGTCTCCTCTTCAGCGCGCCATCTTTTCCGGTCCTGTGCTAGCCTTGTCCACTGCTTTCCTGCCTTAACGATGCCTAACGATGCCTGCTGCCTTAACGATGTCGTCCGACCAGCGGGCTGGTGGTCTGCCCGGTGGTCCAACTAATAAAAAATAAATTTAAAAAAAGTTTTATCTATGAAACCCATAATACTGAAACGCGATTAGGGACAATTCGCTGGATAGAAGTTTTTTTAAAAATAATACTGCAGTGCAAGTACCGTTCTTTATCGATCGTCAAATTCGCTAAAATGCCATAGAATCGATCACAGCGAGTACTGAAAAATGGCATATTATCGAATTTGACGACCTCAACTGTCAATTTGACGATCGCTAAAAGAACGGTACTTGCACCCCTGATTTGCACTCTTCTCTTTTTTTTATTCATTCCAATTCCTATTTACTAAATGTTGTCTACAATATCTTAATATACAGATTTCATAATTATGAAGGAAACCGCTAAGGTAGGTACCTACATTTTACATTACAGCTATACTTTACGAAAAATATGAGATAACCTCAAAAATAGAAGTAGCTAAACGCAAGACTGTGTGTTTAAGCTTAGATAAGGTTCGTCAAATTGTGTAAGCGCCTTCGACCAAAATAAAATGAATGGACGGGACCAGAGGAAGCGCATTTTTGAAGATTACAAAATGAGCGCCGGCGCTCACTTCGTTTCAGTCGGTCTCTAGCCGTATGAAGTGCAACACGTGACTTTTGCTACATGATAACGAAACATCTGACAAAATGATGCCTTCGTGTGCTTTCTTTCCCTAAGTGTACCTAAATATACACAACAAAAAACAGCTATCTATCTATTTTTTGGTACCATGGTTATAATTAGGTGTTGAAGTATATGTCCGACGGTTTTGAATCGTTTTTACTGAACAAGTTCAATGGTTATTGCCCATCCAATAATTTTAATTTTGTCGAAGGTAAGCGCCATGGTTTTGCTCCACTAAATACGACTTTAATCACAAAGACATAATAGCACACTTTAATACAATATTTAAGCATTATGGTCATCTGTAGCAACAAACTGCTTAAAAATGGAAAACCCTCACCTTAAAATAATCATAATAATCATAATAATTCATCATCAATCATCTTTGTTACTAGTATCAAGGTACTAAAGTAAATAATTATAAGATCTATTCTAACTTAAACTAGGTAATTGGTAAAAATGTACTAATAGTGTACATATCTTATCTAACAATTACAAAAACAAATAATCAATGTCAAATTAATATAAATAAATTATTATATAAATATAATTACGGTTACATCCAATAAATTTGTATAACAAACTAATAATTATGTACCTACTACAATCTTTGATTACTACAAATAAATTTCATCTACATCAAAATATACCTTACTCAAAGATTGTTAGTCATTCAGGGTTTGCTTGTTTTGCGCTTTTTTGTTATTGTTAATTTACTGCACATACGTGTGATTTATGTGGAACAATATAGCAATTTAAATATTTCCTATCATTAGCACGTATTGATTGTGTAATTGGCATAATTAGTTGCATTTTTTATCGTAACTGCAGTGGAATGACATATTCTTGTTTTAACCGCCAGAGCCGTAATGAGGTTTTAGTAGGGGCGGGGAAAGCAATGGAAGAGTGCATATTGTAATTATTATTTTTATATTTAAAAACTTGAGACGTTATAAGTATTCTGTATTGAAAGTAAGCTATTATTATAATTATAAGCTATCATTTTCATGTGTGTTAACATTGTGAGAGAATTTTATCATACCTCTTTGATTATGTTCTGTGCCTTCGTGTAGTTTGTGTCCCGGCCTGATTTAGGCCAGATGCGTTCACCTTCGCACCCACCACGCTACCTTACCATATTATCTTCCTTGAGGGTTAGACAAGAACCACTTTCACCCACATTGAAAGTGACATTAGCTTGAAATAACACGTCAAGATAATGTCATTGTCAAAGTCATTTTCATACAATTTCATCTTTCCGCAGGCGTTAACGCTAACAGCAAATGGGTCTTGTCTAACCCCTGGTTTGTCTGATTTGAGGTCTTCAGGCACCCACTGCGTGGTCCTCTTGACCCATATATCAGGGTGCATTCTGGCCACGTGTCCCGCTCAACCAAACATGCCTGCTACATATATTATTCTGTTTGTTGCAGGATGTCAACCCTGCTATTCTGGCAGGGTAAGGGCAAGGCGAACGGTGCGCCCAACGGTCGCAACTGGATCCACGCGCCCGACGCACTCGTCAAAGGACATGTCGCATATCTCGTAAAGGTACATAGATAGATAGATAGATAGAAACTCACTGCTTCAAACGAAGGGTGAATAGAGTCCTCAAAGGTAGGCAACGCACTGACAATGCCCCGGGTATTGTAGGTGTCTATAGGCGGCGGTGACCACTTACCATCAGGTGGCCCGTTGCTTGTTTGCCACTTATTCTATATAAAAATAACTCACACACATACATACACACATTACACACGCATTACATACACACACACACACATACACACACATACACACACACACACACATATACACATACATACATACATACATACACACATACACACACATACATACACACACACACAGAGACATACATTTTATATTTTTTCAACTTAATCACACTGATAGAGCCATCTAGCGGGAAAGATGCCAACCTTCATGCCGCATGAGCCGAGCGACGCGGTATCGACCCCTCTCCCCCTCTCCCGTTCAGGAAACAGGATATCCTGTTTAGCTATTTAAAGAGTCATCTAAGTGTGTTCTTTACATTTTTAACTATAATATTTTATATAAAAGAACAAACACTTTGCAAGGAATCAATCAACGCACAGACCAAATAGCCAATAATGGAGATGCGGAATTTGAACTCAATAAACTGAAATAACCTCAAAAGTTTACAGACTTAATATATGACATTCATCAACATGAACTAGGCCAGCATGGTGGGTTGTGGCCCATCCTCTCACTCTGAGAGAAGGCCTGAGCGGGAATGGGAAAATGATAGGCTGAAATGAGGCCACACAATTTAAATTGCAAAAATGTTTATTTTTTATTTTTTATTAACTGTATTCACCTTTATCAAGGAAACTATGTGATGGTTCCTTAAGAATATTCAAATAAAAAAACCTTTCAGTTTATTCCAAAGATTTATGACCAAAATGCAGCATCATTTAGTATCAACCGTTATCGAATTGAAGGTGCAACAAAAAGCCACAATTTCTTGCACCTTATGCTGAATACTTAAAGATCATATTTGAACAAAAATTTCAGATCTTATAAGAGCCAATTGAAATCCCTAAAACAATAGACAATGGGCTATTAAGCACATCTGCACACAATTAAGAGGTATAATTGCTAGTGATTAGCAAAACAAATAAAAAACAGGGTCAAGGGAGGGTCGTGCGAAGCGCTTGCATGTCTCTACATAGTAAACTACGCTTAACATGAAACCTGGAGGAATGATCCTAAAATATTTGTGCAAAAATAAAACAAAATATATTTTACGCAAAGATATCATTATTTATCAAGTTAGAAGCCGTACGCACATCAAAATGTATGAAAACCCAGCGTGCCACATAGAACATAGATATGAGAGGAAACATAAATTGGCCACCAATAACTTCATGGCCAAGACCTTATTTGTTTTGTAATAGGATTGCGAAGAACCGATAACCGATGGAAAGAAAGGTTCTTGAGTGGATACCACGAACCGGAAGATACAGCGTAGGTAGGCCTCTCACTAGATGGACCGACGACATTGTGAGTCGCGGGCATCCAGTGGATGCAGATGGCAGGCAGTCGAACTGTGTGGAGGTTAAAGGGGGAGGCCTATGTTCAGCAGTGGACGTCTTTTGGCTGATGATGATGATGATAATGACATACTCTCCTGAATTTACGACAAAGTGGGATCATAAAATTATGGATATATTAAACATCATATCTGAGGGTAAAACCTAAAATCCCTAAAACCCTAATCTAGAGGGAAATCCAGAATTTTGAATGTCGAGCTCTTCTGATGTCTGTTCCATATCCTATCCGTATTCCGTGTCCTGTGGAATTAAACAGGGATGTCATTAGACCCCACACGGTGCAATAAACTATGATAAATCCATCTACAGTCCACATCCCACTACCAGACGTGACGTATTGACACCGCCCTGCCACGTGCAGATATCGCTGTATTTATCTGTTCTGGACATTGATATTAGCGCAATGACTCTATAATCGGGAAATAAAACAGCGCACATTCAATAATAGTTACATGGTGAAGATAAATATTTTGCAAAGTGTCATTTACGTCAAAACGTGACTCATCACTTGCACTAAATGACATTCACCAAATTACCTTGTTCAGCATGTTAACGCATGAGACTTATACCCAGCAAAATTATTGTTATTTTGCTGCTTTTACCTGATGATTGTTGTTGCCACGTACTTGTGGGTTATGGAACAGCTTACCACCTTCGGTCTTTCCTCGGAGGCATAATCTGAGCTGCTTCAAAGGAGCGCCCGAAGAGGGTAGGGAGATGTGGAGGAGCCCGAAGAGGGTAGAACTGTGAATACTGTGATACTCAATGATGTATTTGTAATAACTCATGTACCAGTTTTAAACAATAAAAGTTGTTCTATTCTATTTAAACAAAGGGCCAGTACCGGCGTTAGGGTAGGGCCTGGTTGGGCGACCGCCCAAGGCGCCAGATAAAAAGGCGCTAAGAAAGGATAAAGGGGTGCCCCAGGTATATAAAAATCTATTGATCTGTTCTTTGCCTTTTTCGGTTTGAATAGCAGAAGGCAGGCGCCGTAGAAGTCTTGCCCAGGGCGCTGGTAGTGCTAAAACCGGCACCGCGAAGGGCGTATAGAGTCTTCAAAAGTTCTATCTCTGTTATTTTTCTATAATTTAATAACAAAAATTTTATTATGTTATCTTCTTTCCAGTTCCTGGGCTGCATACAAGTAGACCAACCCAAAGGCATAGAAGTAGTCAAGGAAGCAATCAAAAAGCTCCAGTTCACGCAGCAACTCAAGAAATCGGAGGCGAAAGATGGCGCCAAATGCAAGAAAGTCGAGATCACCATCTCGGTAGATGGCGTTGCGATACAGGTACGTCTGAAATACAATACTCTTGCAATCTTAGGCATATTTCTGTGTAGTGTGTACCTTATTTGGTATGCGTGCAAAAAAGTCACACAGGCTAAACAAATTAGGTGCCACTAGTGCCAGTCCTAAAGAGCAAATACTTACGCTTTTACTTATGGTTAGAGAAGGTATATTATGATATAACATAAAACCAACTTTCCCCCCATGACGTGCCTAACTGTGGCCCTGCCAATTTCAAATTTCGAATCCTTTTAGTGACACTTTTATTCAAATACCGACGAAAGTATATTTAGATGTAATGTAATCAACTTTCCCCCCATGGCGTGCCTAGCTTTGGCCCTGCCAATTTCAAATTTCGCATCCTTTTTGGTGACACTTTTACTTTTAAAACTAGCCTTACATTCATACCCTGCAATGAATACATAATAGTTAGTATGGATTTCACATCACGTCGCATGGCGTCAGGGTAACTGTTATTTTATCTGTGACATCAGGTTTTCTATTTATGATTTCACTTTTATAAGGCTGAGTTTGTCTATACTATAATAATTTATAATATAATATTATAAAGAGGAAAGATTTGATTGTTTGTTTGTTTGTTTGTTTGCATTGAATAGGCTCCGAAACTACTAAACCGATTTGAAAAATTCTTTCACCGTTGGAAAGCTACACTATCCCCGGGTAACATAGGCTATATATATTTTTTTTTTAAATATGGAGTCTTACTAAAACTCCAATAATGTAACCCAAGGTGTAATAAAATAAGATTAACGTGTTTGACTGTTCTAAGACAGGACAACGTCTGTCATGTCAGCTAGTCTCAAATAAAATAACTGCACGTAGGCATATAGGTATAATACATGCTCTACGGTATAATATTATATGAAAAACAAATAACGACAAGACAACCTGTCACCCAGGGTAATTACATTCGGGCTTTTATAAGTGGAATAAATAAACATGCACAAGTACATGAACTCTGAAAGCAAAACTATTTTTAGACAGCCGTTTAAAAAGGAAAATTACTATAGGTAATTATTTCTCAGTAATCTCAGGACAAAGTTATATTAATACATAGTAGATACCTACAATATATTTGTATTTAATAATATTTATCCTGTCCTAATCCAAATGTCCAAACGTGTCAAATATCCATGTTGTGTCCACCCCAGTATCAGTTGGGAGCTCAGTTCTTGAAGCTGTTGACGCGTACCTAGGACAAACAGTCGAACTAGGCAGATCCAACTTCAAGAAAGAGGTCAATCGGCGAATCCAACTCGGCTGGGCAGCGTTCGGTAAATTACGCAACGTCTTCTCGTCCAAAACACCTCAGTGCCTTAAGACAAAGGTCTTCAACCAGTGTGTGTTACCAGTGATAACATACGGCACTGAAAAGTGGTCTCTCACTATAGGCCTCATAAGCAAGCCCAAAGTCGCACAATGAGCTATGGAGAGGGCTGCGCTCGAGGTTTCTCTATGAGATCAAATCAGAAAAGAGAAGATCCGTAGACAGACGAACGAAAGTCACCGACATAGCCCACCGGTTTACCAAGTTGAGTGGCAGTGTGCAGGGCACATAGCACACAGAACAGATGGCCAATGGGGTTCACGAATGGAGACCACGGACCGGTAAGCGCAGCGTAGGACGTCCACCCACAAGATGGACAGACGACCTAAAAGAGACCGCAGGGAAACGCTGGATGCAGGCCGCTTCCAACCGGCCACCAACACATCACAATGAAAGAGCTATTAATATAGCGGAAATATATGTAGCGCGTCCACTCTATCAGTGCCGGTCTTAGCACTACCAGCGCCCTGGGCGAGATTTCATTTCTACGCCCCCCCCCCCCCCCCCCCCCCCCCCCAAATCTGGCCATTCAAACCGAAAAAAGGCAAAGACTATTTTTTTTATGCTATGGGGCTATAGGCGCCTGCGACGCCCCTTTATACCTGGCGCCCTGGGCGGTCGCCCAACCAGGCCCTAACGCCGGTACTGCACTCTATGGAACGTTATTGGTAAAACCTGGTACGTCACGTTAATCTACCAGACTAAACGTAACATGTAGTTAGAACAGCGTAAAAGCCGTTGATGTCAACTCGCGACAATCACTGCTGCTCTATTAGCGTGATAATTCGCGTCATAGCAGCTATTATAGTCGGGGAGGCACGGGAAAATTTAACTACTACAGTGCCACAAGAATTGTACTCGAAAGTTTATTTGAAGTGAATACTTCTTTGGGTAAGTTGGGCACTAGGGATGGTATAAAGCATTGAACTCATGGCGTTCACCTCGAAGCTGTTCAAGAGTACGCATAGCTAGGACAAACTCTGCAGTTAGGTCAGAACAACTTCGAGAAAGAAGCCAATAGTAGAATTCAGCTGGGATGGGTAGCATTCGGTAAGCTCCGTCAAGTCTTCACGTCGTCCATACCACAGTGTCTCAAGACAAAGGTCTTTAATCAGTGTGTCCTACCCGTTATGATCTACGGTGCCGAGACGTGGACACTCACGGTTAAGGTAGTCCAGTCGCTCAGCGAGCTTTGGAGAGAGCTATGCTTGGAGTTTCCATACGGAACAAAATTCGGAACGAAGTGATTCGACATAGAACCAAAGTTACCGACATAGCTCAAAGGATTAGAGTGGCAGTGGGCCGGCCACATTTCCCGAAAAACCGATAATCGATGGGGTAGACGAGTTCTGGAGTAGAGACCACGTTTAGGCAAACGTAGTGTAGGACACCCTGTGACCAGGTGGAGTGACGACCTGCGTAAAACGGCGGGTAAAAACTGGATGCAAAAGCCGTTATTCAAATCATATACCTAGTCAAATCTATTGTAATTATTTTTACCTAATACCCCATATCTATTCGCGCTGTAATTCGAATTACTTCCTGTCATGATTCGCAATCGTGCAGGCGGTTATGTGAAATCAGCACGCCCCGGACTTGCCCCGTGTTTACTTATTACGTCCCTGGTATTTGTATTTCTAAACTAGAATTTCGTCATACGCTGAATAAATAGCATCAACACAGATTATGCAGAAAAATAGCGGACCCACAAGATGGACAGACGACCTAAAAGAGACCGCATGGAAACGCTGGATGCAGGCCGCTTCAAACCGGCCCTTTTGGAGATCGATGGGGGAGGCCTATGTCCAGCAGTGGACGTCTTACGGCTGAAATGATGATGATGAAGCAGAAAAATAGCAGTATAATTTAACAGTATGCTTAGTATAGCACATTGAAGTTTTGACGCCAACATAAAAAAAAACATGTCTTTTCATGTTCCAAAACTCCCAAGAAGCCTCTCTAAAGCTTCTACCACCTTACTGGGACATGAGTTTGACTTGACTGTGAATTGCTGTGACGTACTTTAAAAAAAAATAGATAGGCTGCGCTTGTCTGCCAACTCGCCTGATGTTAAGCGATGATGCGGTCTACGATGGAGCACGCTTGCCTAGAAGAAACCGATTCACTCTTGACTTGAAGACATCCAGATTGTAACTAACTTTGCTTAACTCTGACTGTGACTATGACTTCTTTGACGCTATTTAACACAATGTAAACTTGATTAATATTGCGACTGATGGACTCTGTATCCATAGTCATGATTTTTTTTTATTTACTAAACACATTTTCGATATGATCCCAAATATTTTAATGATATGTTTAATTTTGAAATAGTTATTGTGACAGAGAAATCCTTGATAATGTATTGCATATACATTTGATAACATTGTGTTTAGGTGGGTATGTAAATATGCAGCCTTGGCAGTTGACCTTAAACTCTGTTTGATTATTTAATCATCTGGTTAGCGACTGATTCTGTTTGTTGACAGACTTACCAGTGTTTTGTACAATAGTATTCGTCAGTATGGCGAGTCATGTTGTAAATGGACAAGCCGTGCGGTGCCAAAAAAACGGCCAAGTGCGAGTCGGGCTCGCGTACTGGGTTCCATACCACATAAATTATTAACTATACTAACAAGCTAAAGTACAAAAAAGTTGTGCAAAAAGACATGCCCGCCTATAAGTACCAACCGCGCCCGACGTTGCGGTGATTAGAAGTTTGTCACCGACTCACACTTTGCCATTATTTATTATGTGTTATTATACTTTAGAGTGTGTACTATAATCATGCCAAGTTTGACGCTTGTCCGTATTACCGTTTTTACACTAGAGCAAATACAAAATGCGGTTAAAAAAACGTTTATTGTACGGGGACCTTTAGTTGTTACTTCGGCACTGAAACGTGGTCTCTCACTATGGGCCTCATAAACAAGCTCAAAGTCGCACAACGAGCTATGGAGAGGGCTATGCTCGGGGTTTCGCTACGAGATCGAATCAGAAATGAGGAGATCCGTAGACGAACGAAAGTAACCGACATAGCCCACTGGATTAGCAAGATGAAGTGGCAGTGGGCAGGGCACATATCACGCAGAAAAGATGGCCGATGTGGCTGAAAAGTTATGAAATGGAGACCACGGACCGGTACGCGCAGCGTAGGACGTCCACCTACAAGATGGACAGACGACCTAAAAGAGACCGCAGGGAAACGCTGGATGCAGGATGCACGCTTCCAACCGGCCCTTTTGGAGATCGATGGGGGAGGGGAGGCCTATGTCCAGCAGTGGACATCCTACGGCTGAAATGATGAATAAAAATTAGCCGACCATTGCATAAACACTTTCTACAAAACCCTCCGGATTCTATCGCGCAAAGAAACTCCGAGCATAGCTCTCTCAATTGTGACTGAGTTTTTCCAAAAGGCCAACAGTTAAAGACCACGTCTCAGTACCATATGTCATCACTGGCAACACACTGGTCAAAGACCCTTGTCTTTAGACATTGTGGTATCCTGGACGAGAATCACCTGTTGGTTTAACATGGTAGGATACAAAGTCGACTGTAATCCAAAAAGATCCAGTCGGAACCGAAATAGCGTTTCGTAAACGAGCAAGTTCCGGTGCGGGAATAGAACCTCATTATCTAATCAAACTCCACAAACACGTGCACTGCGCCAGGTACATGGAACTGCTTTGTAGAATAGGCTTGCGTTTGACCGTCAACTCTCCTGATGTCAAGGGATGATGCGGTCTACGATGGAGCACGCTTGCCTAGTAGAAACTGATTTACTTGCGACTCGCTTTTTATTATGTTATTGCAACTGTCAGAGCAAATAAAATCCGGAACGTGGATATTCGCCACAGAACCAGAGTCACCGACATAGCTGTTAAAATTTGCAAGTTGAAGTGGCAATGGGCAGGCCACATCGCTCTAAGAACCGATAACCGATGGGGAAGAAAGGTTCTTGAGTGGAGACCACGAACCGGAAGACGCAGCGTAGGTAGGCCTCCCACTAGATGGACCGACGACATCGTGAGAGTCGCGGGCATCCAGTGGATGCAGATTGCTGTCGTTCAGTGTGGAGGTCAAAGGGGGAGGCCTATGTTCAGCAGTGGACGTCTTCTGGCTGATGACGATGATTGAATTTACATATTAGAGATGCTGTATCACAAACAAACACTATATAATTTTTGAATCATTGTGGCAATTTAATAACATCGTCTCCATGGTGTTAAAAGACTTACCTTTCTTCCAGTTACAATGTCTTACTTACCTTGTACAACAATTACCTGTTGTTTACCTGTAGGTATTTAATTATCTAACAGGATCTATAATCGAAGGGCCTTGCTAGGTAGTATTCGCTAACAACAGAGAGTGCCAGGAAGTACCATGTGCAGTGACGCGTCTCCAGTCATTTCACCGGCGGTGACCTTGCGCGCGCGCCGTGGCGGGAAAGTTTCTTTGTACATCCGCAGAGGACAAGGACTTAAATGCTTACTATAATTGCAAGTTTTAGATGGTTGAAGTTGAAGTATTTAAATGCAGTGCAGTCTTAGAAGATACCTATTAAATCTGGCCTTGAAAAGGCCCAGATTATATCTCTCAGGGAACAAGGAAGCCGGCTTGTTGGATGGAAGTTTGTCCCAACCCTTGGCCGTACGGATTAGAAACGTAGAATGGAAACGTGGTATTTAAAAAAAAACAATACAAAAATAAAATAAAAAAACATTGATTAAAAAATACAAAAAAATGAAAGAATAAAGAAAGAAAATAAATTTTATTCGACACCTTTACAAAAACTTATATCTAAAGGATACAATCAGTGTCGAATGGGTCCGTCTCAGCATTAATGCTGATAGTCAAGGACTATCAGCGCCGGTTTTCAGACGAACCCTTGTGTAAATGCGTTTTTTTTTTAAAATAAAAATAAGTTATATTTTTAAACAAAAGTCTATTTTTATAATAATGTTAGTATTATTTGTTCCAGGAGCCACGCACCAACAACATCATGTACCAGTTCCCGCTGCACAGGATATCCTACTGCGCAGACGACAAGGGCGCCAAGAAGTACTTCTCCTTCATCGCTAAAGGTTCCCTTTTTAAATTAATTTATTATTTATAATTTTTAATTTATTAATTTATTTTTTAATAGGCTTGCGTTTGACCACCATCTCGCCTGATGTCAAGCGATGATGCGGTCTACGATGGAGCACGCTTGCCTAGAAGAAACCGATTTGAAGACACAAATTGTAAAAATCGGGAACACCCATATACTTAGGCAGCGCATTCCGCAGACAGTTCGCACAGCAAATGTGTAATCAAAGCGCTTCGTACAGGTTTTCGGAATATCAACCATAATGACGATTTGGATCGGACATTTTTTACGTTTGTGACTTGTTTTTTAAAATAAACGAAATAGAAACTGTCGAAATATGTTCTTATTTGTTGATGTAACTCCAGGTGGCAGCACGGTCGGTTTGAACGGGCACGCGAACTCCGCCTCGGGGGCGGAGCGCCACGAGTGCTTCGTGTTCGTGTCCACGAAGCTTGCCTCCGAGATCACCCTTACTATTGGCCAGGCGTTCGACTTAGCTTACAGGTTAGTACCATCCACAGACCTTTATGCCAAAGCGCACTACCGACCGCAGTACCGACCTGGGGGCTTAGTCCCAGATTTGATAGTTTTCTAAAACTTTTTTCGTTTACGTATTGTTCCATACATTTTAGTAAAGCGCCTCTATCGGAAACGCGGAGGACTAAAATCGGTAGTATTCTGCGGTATAGATTGCTTCGCTCTAATACGAAAATAGTTTTCGAATACCTTTTAGCCCAGCAATGTATGGAACAATACGAAAACGAAAAAAGTTTTCGAATTCTATCAAAACTTGTACTAAGGGTACGTACAGAAGCTAGATCTGTGCGTGTGCGTGAGCAAATATCTTAAATTCCTTAAAAAATTACCTCCTGCTCCATCAAGTGGTGTAGGAAAAATCGAAAGTAAAATCGAAATTGAAGGTAAGTCCAACTTAGGCAAAGAGGTCGCCCGAAGAATCCAACTCGGACGGGCAGCGTTCGGGAAATTGCGTGACATCTTCTCGTCCAAGATACCACAGTGCCTCAAGACGAGGGTCTTTGACCAGTGTGTGTTGCCACACACATGGTACTGACATATGGTACTGACACGTGGTCATTAACTGTTGACCTTTTACCATACATTCCGTTGAGAATGAATAAATTCAAAATGAATGAGTGAATGATTTTCAAACTTTTTTTTTTCAGGCGATTCCTTAACGACAACGGCAAATACATAGAAATGCAGAAGCTGTCTCTACAGAATAAGAAACTGGAGCTACAATGCAACACGTACAAAAACCGTTTACAGGTAACACTAAAATATATCTTTTGTTGTATGGGAGCTCATTCCACAACCTTACCACGGTAAATATCCCGTAAATAATCATATAACTTTATATCTTTTGTTATTTTTTTTTTGTAAACATTTGCATGACCGTGGATTCCATGTCCTTTAGTCGTAATCTGAAACAGTTTACATAGCGTCAAACAAGTCATAGTCACAGTCAGAGTCAAGCTAAGTAAGTCACGTTCAAGTGACTCTCTTCAAACTCATGCCCCTGTAAAGTGGTGGAGACTTTACAAGAGGCTTCTATGGAGTTTTGAAAACAACATGAAAAGACACGTTTCACCTCGTTATATGACTTGGCCACACTCGAGCACGTTTACGAGCACTTAAATAATAATAATTTACCATTTAGTACACATTAACACTCGAAAATACACAAGTTTAGGAAAATAATCCAACGAGCCGACATGTATTTTTCCACGTTGGCGCCAAAACTCCTAAAATATATCTCATCGTGTGTGTTGCCAGTGATGACATACGGCACTGAAACGTGGTCTCTCACTATGGGCCTCATAAGCAAGCTCAAAGACGCACAACGAGCTATGGAGAGGGCTATGCTCGGGGTTTCTCTACGAGATCGAATCAGAAATGAAGAGATCCGTAGACGAACGAAAGTCACCGACATAGCCCACTGGATTAGTAAGTTGAAGTGGCAGTGGGCAGGGCACAATCACGCAGAGCAGATGGCCGATGGGGCCGAAAGATTTTCTAATGGAGACCACGGACCGGTAAGCGCAGCGCCTACGTGCCTGCGTTCACCCACTTCTGGAGATCCATAGGGAAGGTCTATGTCCAGCAGTGGACGTGTTATGGATGAAATGATGATGATTACTTAGTTTTAAATGTTGGTATCACAGTCATTGCACTAGCCGCCACCACCTGAAAGGTCATCCACATCCACAACCTTATCATGGTAAATATCCCCTTAACAGCTAATCATTTCAAATTCAAACTTCAAATTAAAATTCTTTGTTTATTTAGTAAATAATATTACAAAAAAAAACACTGTTTTAAACTATCACGGTTGTTCACTAAAGTTATAAGTTATATCGGGAGCTCATTCCACAACCTTACCACGGTAAATATCCCGTAAATAATCATATAACTTTAATAATATTACAGTTTTTACCATGGCATTAATTACTTAATCTACGAATTTATACACTAAATTAACAAATATTTACAATATGTAACAATAAAAAAAAAATGCAAAACAAAAAAAAAATACAATCAAATTAATACTGGTGGATGTATGGGCCTTGAAAGATTCCCTCGCATCTTACTGGTGAGTGTACGGGACACGGGTCTAGAGGGATTCCCCCTTAACCCACTAGTAACGGTCGGTACCCAGTTTGGTTATAATTTTTTTTATTGTATTTATTTCTATTTCTAGGAACTATCAAAGATCACGTACAAAGACGACCTAACCGCGTACCTAACGCGACACAACCTCTCCGACATCGCAGAGTGGAGGCCTCCCGCCGAGCTGCAGACACAGATCGCTTCACTCACTCTCTCCAACGGCGACTCGCACTCGCAGAGTGATCACGGTCAGTATCTACTCATCTCTCTGTATACCTAGAGCGACACAACCTCTCCGACATCGCAGAGTGGAGGATCATCAGCCAGAAGACGTCCACTGCTGGACATAGGCCTCCACCTTAGACATCCACACTAAACGACAGCCTGCCATCTGCATCCACTGCAGGCCTACCTATGCTGTGTCTTCCGGCGTCATTTTGCGTCAACATTGGTATTATGATTATAATTGTTATTATTATTACTTATTTTTCTTTCTTGTTATTAATAAATCTACAAATAAGGAATTTATACACTAATATTATATAATAAGAGGTAATGTTTGTATGTTTATAGACTATAAAGGAATTCAATGCTCATTCAATATTAATTCAAGCGTGCAGAAAAATTAATAAAAGAAACTTGCTGATGTAACCAATATCCAGACCCCTATCTGTCTCACATGTCATCTAAAATACGCAAAGCAAAGACATAAATAAATAAATATTCGGGACATTTTTGCACACACGGTCATCTGACCCCAAACTAAGCAAAGCTTGTGATACCAGAGACTGATATACATACATATATAGTTTTAAATACATACTTAAATAGATATTAACAACCAGCATTGGCGGATCCAGGCATGGGGGACATGTCCCCCCCCCAAAACACCTAGCATTTCCATACATTCGACTCAATTTTTCGATTTGATTTCTTCGAACTATGTTAGAATGCCCCCCCCCCCCCCCCCCCCCAAATAAAATCCTGGATCCGCCCCTGACAACCAGATATAGAACAAACACAAATGTTCATCACATAAATGTTAGTCCTAGGTGGGAATCGAACCCACGCCCTCAGGCTCAGAAGGTAGGTTCACTACCAACTGGACCAACGGGCTATCACATCCCGACTTTGGTGGTTTTGTAATACTTGGTTCTCACGCAGCGTAGGCTGTCCAAAGATGGACAGACGACCTAAAAGAGACCGCAGGGAAACGCTGGATGCAGGCCGCTTCCAACCGGCCCTGTTGGAGATCGATGGGGGAGTATGTCCAGCAGTGGACGTCCTACGGCTGAAATGATGACGATGATGATGTTTTCAGGTGACGCGATGTCCAACAACTCTTCGGAGATGCTGCACTCGGGCGACAACAACCTGCTGCTGTCGACGCCGACGCTGCAGCACAACGGGAAACACAACTTCACCTCCAGGTGAGTCACACTACATGTCTACAATACATACTGTCAAACCCTTCATCAGTCAATATATATAAATCTCTTCCTATTTTTAACCGACTTCCAAAAAGAGGCGGTTATTAATTCGACTGTATGTTTTTTTTTTTTTTTTGTTTAAGAATCAAGTCTATTTTCTATATACATTATTTTTCTTCGTGTTAATTGGTACGTATATATTATTATGTATTTTATTTATAATATTTACGGCATGTATTCAGCATTGCGTATTTAGTGTATATATGTATGTATATATTATTTATTTACATTTATGTGCACCACCGACCGTTTTTCAACTTCTTTAGTCCTGTCCATCCAAAGGTTGCCTGGAAGAAATCGCTTTAGGCGATATGGCCGCCCATTATACTGCCGTTTATTTGTTTTTTTATGTTAGTTTAAGTTTCATTTGTATTTTCGGTGTGTAATAAAGTTGTATTGTATTGTATTGTCTATACTAATATTATAAAGAGGAAAGATTTGATTGTTTGTTTGTTTGTTTGCATTGAATAGGCTCCGAAACTACTGAACCGATTTGAAAATTTCTTTCACTGTTGGAAAGCTACACTATCCCCGGTTAACATATTATATTTTCAAAAAAAAAATAGGGATCCTTACTAAAACAATAATGTAACCCAAGGTGTAAAAAATTAGATTTGTAATTTTGACTTTGCGTGTTTGACAGTTCTAAGACAGGACAACGTTTGTCAGGTCAGCTAGTATTGTATAAATAGTGCCTCGGTATCTGAGATGGGTCGGTCGTGGCGGAGGATCCAAAATAATACGTTGGACACTTAGTTAATTGTATAAATAATTAGTTTCCATTAATAACTCACGATTGCACAGATCTAGTCGGATTACTAAACGGAAACGCGCTGAGTTCGATACCACAAGGGCACCACTGTCCTCGATAGCATTCTAACCTTGAATGCCCGGCGGGCCACCCACCTTCTTCGCTTTTAACCGACTTTGAAAAGGAGGAGGTTATCAATTCGACTGTATGTTTTTTTTTTTGTATGTTTGTTACGCGATTACTCCGCCAATTTAGAATTGTTTTTGATGATTCTTTTTTTGGTTGGTAGGTCATATCTCATAGGTGGTCCCATACATTTTTTTTGACATTGATTCAATGCTTTTTGAAAAATCTACAAAAATATGACAATAAGTAACGTATTCAATGTACATAGTAAACATTGTACAGTGCCACCAAGTTAGCTGTTGCGGTGGGCAACATTGGAACTACAGTTATTTCTTGGTGAATTTCATATGCCAAAAATAAATGATTATAAATTGTAAATATATAAGTAGGTAATATATGTATTAATAATTTCTTTGATTGTCCTTTAATGCTCATTGCTTTGAAGTTATTTAAATATTATTTTCTATTTTTTAGTTTCAGTTTGTAAATGAAGTCGGTTTTTTTTTCCTCAAAATTATCTTTTATAAGTGAAAACTTCTTACGGCTTGCGCTTACTATCTACCTACTTTACTTCGAGAACAATAAGTATTTTGGGATAAATTAATTTTCTCTATAGATATTTGTGATGCTAATTTCAACCTAACCCGTTTCCTCAGTGCACCCTATCGACACGTGTTTCGCCTCTTCACGAGGCATCCTCAGGACACGTTGACACTCCGGCATCGTGCTCGGAGAGTTTTAGGTTTAAATTAGCATCACAGATAGAGGCAACTATAATAGGCATGATGACAAATATTTTTTTATTGCCTCATAAAAAAGCTAATCATAAATAGAGCCCATCAACGAAAACAAAATTAAAATTTGTTCAAAAATAAATAAGATATAAGCATTTTAATTTCATGCTAGACAGAGAGCGCACTATGAGCCGTGACGTCACGGCTCAGGAGCGCCATACAAATGCTATACTAACACACGCTTTGTGAGAAAGGGATAGAACATCCCCTCTCTATCCCCACCTAAAACTTTAAACGCTCATATCTCAGAGATTTATCAGCCAATTTAAATTATTTTTTCAGTATGTGTAATGTATTTAGTTATATTCCTCGCTAAGCCGGTTATTTGTAATAATGAGGACACATGCCTATTGGTTATTCAGCTGTTTGTTTTCCGAATAGTGTGAAAAAAGCGTTACGGCTTCGAGGGGGTTTTCCATACAGCCGGTATGAATTGTTTATTTAATTTGCAGCAAGCCGGAGACGCCGAGCAAGAACCCCGTCGTGGGGCCGAGACTCGAAGAACTTCTGCTCAACTCGGACTCTGACAGCGGTAAGTTACGTTGTCACTACAAAAAAACCGGCCAAGTACGAGTAGGACTCGTGCTCTGAGGGTTCCGTTGGACAGAAACCTCAGAGCGCGAGTCCAAAAAAAACTAAAGTTGAAATATTGAAAGACAAACTTAACTTTGTAGTTGACTATAAGGTTCTTCGATACATTCCAACTACAAAATGTAAGTTTGTAATAGCAAAATAATTATTTTTAAATGATATAGCTTCAAATTTGTAACTTTCAGATTTATTCCTATATATGTGCTATGAGACCTTGCTTTTTGCCAAATTTCATGATTCTAGGTCAACGAGAAGTACCCTATAGGTTTTGATTCCCCTGTGAAATCGCAAAATATGCGACATAAACGTTCATATCTTTTGATTGCTTTGACTTACAACTTTAATTTTTTTACAGCCGAAAGAAACCGTAGACCCAAGTATATTTAATATAAATTTCAACTTGATACCTTTACGCGTTCTTGAGAAAAAGGGTCTTGACAGACGGACAACAAAGTGATTCTATAAGGGTTCCGTTTTTTCCTTTTGCGGTACGGAACCCTAAAAATACTTAAGTTGTGGTGGCATGGGTGATGATGCCCGCTGTGTGACTCTGAGTTTTTCCAAAAGGCCAACAGTTAAGGACCACGTCTCAGTACCATAATTATGTCATCACTGTCAATACACACTGGTCAAAGACCCTGGTCTTTTGTTTCTTTGCGCGATAGAATCCGGAACGTGGATATTCGCCAAAGAACCAGAGTCACCGACATAGCTGTTATTTCACATTTCATTTTGGTGGGCATTCAAACAAGGTGCACCTGAACCAAACCGAAAAGTTGAGTCGAATGTATGGAATCGCTGGGTGTTTTGGGGGGGGCATGGCCCGCATGGCCCAGGATCCGCCAATGACCGAAAGACGCAGCGTAGGTACGCCTCCCACTAGATGGACCGACGACATTGTGAGAGTTGCGGGCATCCAGTGGATGTAGATGGCAGTTCACTGTGAACTTGTGGAGGTTAAAGGGGGAGGCCTATGTTCAGCAGTGGACGTCTTCTGGCTGACGATCCTCCACTCTGCGATGTCGGAGAGGTTGTGTCGCTCTAGGTATACAGAGAGATGAGTAGATAGTGACCGTGATCACTCTGCGAGTGCGAGTCGCCGTTGGAGAGAGTGAGTGAAGCGATCTGTGTCTGCAGCTCGGCGGGAGGCCTCCACTCTGCGATGTCGGAGAGGTTGTGTCGCTCTAGGTATACAGAGAGATGAGTAGATACTGACCGTGATCACTCTGCGAGTGCGAGTCGCCGTTGGAGAGAGTGAGTGAAGCGATCTGTGTCTGCAGCTCGGCGGGAGGCCTCCACTCTGCGATGTCGGAGAGGTTGTGTCGCGTTAGGTACGCGGTTAGGTCGTCTTTGTACGTGATCTTTGATAGTTCCTAGAAATAGAAATAAATACAATAAAAAAAATTATAACCAAACTGGGTACCGACCGTTACTAGTGGGTTAAGGGGGAATCCCTCTAGACCCGTGTCCCGTACACTCACCAGTAAGATGCGAGGGAATCTTTCAAGGCCCATACATCCACCAGTATTAATTTGATTGTATTTTTTTTTTGTTTTGCATTTTTTTTTTATTGTTACATATTGTAAATATTTGTTAATTTAGTGTATAAATTCGTAGATTAAGTAATTAATGCCATGGTAAAAACTGTAATATTATTAAAGTTATATGATTATTTACGGGATATTTACCGTGGTAAGGTTGTGGAAAGAGGAGGAGAGGGGAGGTTTACTTGCTCGATGTGATATGTAAAGATTATAAATGTATTGTAATAAGTTATTATGTTTTTTTCAGACTTCGACCCTCGCGCGTACGAGTCGGAGCCTGCCTCCCGGTACGTGGCGCCCGCTGAGAACCCACTCACTCCCAAACCACCGCTACGTAAGTTTTTGAACCGATTAAAAATAAAAATAAAACCGCACATTTTTGCACACACGGACATCTGACCCCAAACTAAGCAAAGCTTGTGATATGGCTGCCAGAGACTGATATACATACATATATAGTTTTAAATACATACTTAAATAGATATTAACAACCAGATATAGAACAAACACAAATGTTCATCACACAAATGTTTGTCCTAGGTGGGAATCGAACCCACGCCCCCAAGCTCAGAAGGTTGGTTCACTACCAACTGGACCAACGGGCTATCATATATATTTTTAATTATATACATATATGTATATTTTTGGGCGATGGGATTAAAATTACCACAGAAAAGAGAAGTAATCAAATCTCCTCAAATCACGAGTGAATCGGTTTCTTCTAGGCAAGCGTGCTCCATCGTTGACCGCACCATCACATAACACCAGGCGATATGGTGGTCTATTATTTATAAAAAAAAAAAAAAATAGATCGGAAGTGAGAAGGAAAATCTGTTACCAGGCATTTTGACAGAACCTTGACTGAACATTCTTATTTATGTCAACGCGTCGAACTCCGCATCCAAAGAAAAGAATAAAATAATATTTATTTACCAAAATAAGTACAGAGGTGCTTAAATGATAGATTTAAACTTCAGTAGTTGGTGGTTCCGTACTACGTCTGAATTAGGTTAGGAACCCCAAACTAGGCACAAGGTCTGTTTCTTGGGGCTCAAGTGTGCGGTTACCAGAAACAGTACAGTGTAAATTGTTTAAAATAAGAAAATATTTGCTATCAGATCTATATGGAGTAACCCATATAGATCTGATAGCAAATCTTTTCCTTTGCTCTCTTTACTTTATATCATGTAGAATTTTAATATATACAGAGTAAGTATTCTCTGATACAGTACAAAAACTAACGTAACGAAACCAGACAAGTCATTATATATATTAAAATTCGTATACTCTGATACAGTACAAAAACTAACGTAACGAAACCAGACCAGTCATTATATATATTAAAATTCGTATACTCTGATACAGTACAAAAACTAACGTAACGAAACCAGACAAGTCATTATATATATTACAATTCGTATACTCTGATACAGTACAAAAACTAACGTAACGAAACCAGACAAGTCATTATATATATTAAAATTCGTATACTCTGATACAGTACAAAAACTAACGTAACGAAACCAGACAAGTCATTATATATATTAAAATTCGTATACTCTGATACAGTACAAAAACTAACGTAACGAAACCAGACAAGTCATTATATATATTAAAATTCGTATTCTCTGATACAGTACAAAAACTAACGTAACGAATCCAGACAAGTCATTATATATATTAAAATTCGTATACTCTGATACAGTACAAAAACTAACGTAACGAAACCAGACAAGTCATTATATATATTAAAATTCGTATACTCTGATACAGTACAAAAACTAACGTAACGAAACCAGACAAGTCATTATATATATTAAAATTCGTATACTCTGATACAGTACAAAAACTAACGTAACGAAACCAGACAAGTCATTATATATATTAAAATTCGTATACTCTGATACAGTACAAAAACTAACGTAACGAAACCAGACAAGTCATTATATATATTAAAATTCGTATTCTCTGATACAGTACAAAAACTAACGTAACGAAACCAGACAAGTCATTATATATATTAAAATTCGTATACTCTGATACAGTACAAAAACTAACGTAACGAAACCAGACAAGTCATTATATATATTAAAATTCGTATTCTCTGATACAGTACAAAAACTAACGTAACGAAACCAGACAAGTCATTATATATATTAAAATTCGTATTCTCTGATACAGTACAAAAACTAACGTAACGAAACCAGACAAGTCATTATATATATTAAAATTCTACATGATATAAAGTAAAGAGAGCAAAGGAGTACTTGGACCTTACCTTTTTGGATGTCGAAAGTTCTTTGTCCGCATCACAGTTGCTAACTGATTTCGAATGACTGACGTTTCGTGTATATGGGTTCAACTGCCTACAAATTTCTTACTAAAATGCTTTCAAATTTAAACAAAAAAAAACTGGAAATTACACACAATTTATTTCAGTTCTAAATAAGTGATTGGTGCAGGGCCGAGGATCGAACCGGGCGCCGTCAGATTGTAGAGCACACGTGCTACCGACCACAATTGCTCTGTTTACAGTATTCAGGGTTACGCACATAGACTGTACTAAGCCGAAAGGAGGTCATTGTGCTCATCATTATGAACAACTTTTACTATGGGACCAACCCTGATATCACAAAGAAAAACAGCTGTTCCATACATTTTGTCGTATTTCAACCGTATTCTATGGAAAAGCTGATTATTTTTTATTGTAGTTTTAGGGTTGGTCCCATTGAAAAAGTTGTTCATAATGATGCGTACAATAACCACCTTTTGGCTTAGTACAGTCTATATGCGTAACCCTGTAGATCAGTGTATCGGTTTATTCTAGGCAAGCGTGCTACCGTAAACAGTAAAAAAGAAAACTAATTAATTTTATTTCTTTTCCAGTGGCGCCACCTCCACCAAATGTATCCAAACGCTCCTCCCCTCCCAGCCACTCAACCCCGACCCAACCCTCCCAGCCCCCAACCCAACCCCCACCAACCCTAAACGGCAGCGACCTATTCGGCTCAACCCCCTTCACATCTCCGCCAACCCAACTCCACTTCGCTCCGAACAACAAGCCCAACTATGATATCAGCGACTTCAACCTTCAGACGTCAGTTTTCAACGCGAACACGTCCTTCACGAACGGTCTCAGTGGATACGACCCTTTCGATACACAGAAGAACAACATCTTCGGGAATGGATATGGCAACACTTTCAACGGCTTTGGGAACTTGAGCGAGAAACAGACGGTGGAACTGGACAGCAACTTCAACGGGTTCTTGGATAAGACGATTTCGGAGATGAAGGTTAGTGTAACACTTGTTTAGTGTAATATCAAAGCAATGGCAGGCATGGCGCACTCCGGACTTTAGGTATGTTCGGCCGGTGTCCCTTCCCGAGAGGGTCATAGCAGGGCAGTCAGTGGCCGCTCGGCTCGCGCCCGGCCCGCACGCTACGCTAGCCACGTCGCGCGTAATTAAGTATCTTTTCTGTGAGGGACCTTGACCAATTATTTTCAACAGAATCTGCAAATTAGGGCTCCCAAATGAGATCTCCATGTTTCATGTAGTTTTTACCTAAATATGCATCGGGATGATGATCTTGTAATAGGCCTCTTAAACTTATACTTTTGCATGATTGTTATTGGACCAAATTCAGTATAAGCGTTAGTTTTTTTGTGCAGATTAAATGTAATTCCAATTAAAGTAGTATATATAAGTAATAGATAGGTACTACATAGGCTACATAACTGGTAAGTAAATACTAATAAGTATTCTGTGTAACATCCCTCTCGAAGCGGGAGGCATGTGTTCAGCAGTGGACGTTTACTGGCTGATGATGATGATTCTGTGTAAATATCAAGAAGACAACCCTAACGCCACACGTGCCGCGTCAGGAGAGATAGAGCTACGTGATAGAAAGAGAGCGGCTATCTAGGTGAATATAGCGAGCGGTATCCAGCGCTGTACGAGTTGAATTGCTACTTTATTGCCACGTAGATAGAGTCCTTATTTATTTAAATTTCTTCGCGGAGTGAACCTTCTGTGTCTATTATGTCTTCTGTAGCAATGGGGAGACGCACTGCTTATTTATCACGCCAGGTGGCGCATTATCGCTGGTGTTGTTTCACTGTCAAAAGTGTCAAATATCAATAGATAATTTTAGTAATTACACAGTAAATATCGTCTGGTATTAAAACATGCCTCTGTGTAGTGCATTTCAGTGTAAAAATAGAGGTACATACCGTTTTCCTTCCGATGAAAAAATAATAATATTGATAATTTTATTGCATACCTTGCCAAAAGATTCGCTTTTTTACCAGCTAAGGAAGCATTAATTCTTTTTTTAGATTCGCCACTGTCATTAGAGAAACATTTTACTGTTTAAAAGCTAAGTTTATATTTATTGTTTCATTCAAGAGCAATGTTTACAACCTCGAATAAACCACAAATGACAGCACCAGCGAAGGTGGCGCCATCTGAGATAAGTTTGTTTTGTTTTGTATTAATTTGTTTTTTTTCTCTCCAGGATGGCTTCAGCAGAGGGATCACCTTTGGGAACGACGATTTTTCAATAGACAACCTCGATCCCCTCAAGAAGAATTAGAATTTCTTTATTTTGAGAAATAATTAAAATAAATAGGTAATTATTTAGGCAATAAACGTTGTTTTCGTTCATACAACTCAAAGCTAAAATATATAACGAATAATATTGTTTGGACGAAAATGAAATATATAAAAAGAGTTATGTGTTGCCATGTTATTGGTTATTTTAATCGATTTTATACAGTGATAGTAGTAGTTAGATATATTATCTATAAGTAACAGAAATATCTTACAAAGAATCTCTAAATTCATAACCAGTAATATGACAAAACATTTCTCAAATATTTTATTTAAATAACTAAGAATTTGGTGATAAAATTAGATTTAATTTGAGAATGTATACGCTCAATGTCAATCCTAGTGCCTTAAAGACAATAAAATCAAAAACATGTATTATTATGTAGTAATGTACATGCATTATTATCTAGAAAGATACATGCATTAATATCTAGAAATATACATGCATTATTATCTAGAAAGATACATGCATTAATATCTAGAAATATACATGCATTATTATCTAGAAAGATACATGCATTAATATCTAGAAATATACATGTATTTATTGTCTAGAATATAAATGTTTTATTATCTAGAAATATACATGCATTATTATCTAGAAATATACATGCCTAATAAGTATACATTTTTCGATTATATTTTTAAGAATAAAAACAATACCATAATATTTTATTGTAGACCAAAATTTCAATCGAATTTTATGAATTTATTTGAAGACCTCATATTATTCTGTGATAATTCTTTTTCATGTTGAGGAGCTTCAAATTTGTATATTTTTAACGTCCAAACGACTGATACAAAATTCTATATCATACTAACTATTGCCCGCGACTTCGTACGACTTTCATATAAAATTCCAACCTCTATTTGGCCCCCTTAATTCGTCTCTTTCGCAAAATTCTTTTTTACCTTACCCCCCATAAGGAATCTTTCAAATGTCACCTTCATAGGTCAAATTGTTTTCAAGATTTCGTGAGAGTCAGTCAGTCAGTGGTATTTCGCTTAACAGGGTTATTTTTAATTTACCTAAAAATCTCTTAGTTGGCTTCCCTACTATGCAGTGCAAGTACCGTTCTATTATCGATCGTCAAATTGACAGTTGAGGTTGTCAAGTTCGATAAAATTTCATTTGATCAGTACTCACTATGATCGATTCTATGGCATTCTATCGAATTTGACGATCGATAAAGAACGGTACTTGTTTTGTTCCCGTGGAACAAAAGCTGTCCGGTGTGATGTAGATGTGATGTAGCTGTCTACGAAAGTTTTTACGTGAATTAATAATAACCCTGTATTGATTTTAACAAAGACTTGTAAATAAAACTAACACCAGTAAAGTTCGGATGGCATTGCAGCTTTTAAGGGTCAACACATTCCATGCTATTTTATTTAAATGATTATGTTATTCTTGATTTATTATAATAATAATGTTATTACTAGTATTGTATGATAGTTTTCGTAATTAAAACTGTTGTATCGCAATATTTCGTTAGTGGAATATTGTTTTTAGTATTGTGTACACTAATGTTACTATTTAAGGCCAAAAGATATACATAATTGTGTATTTTCAATAATAAATTTATGTTTATATATTGAATTTCATTTTATTATCATTCTCGAGTCTAGACCGGACATTAGAAGGTATTTGTGGGACAAAGCCAACACCCCCTAGAACCCCTGTTGCATTTAAAATAAAAGCGGCCAAGTGCGAGTAGGGCTCGAGCACTGAGGGTTCCGTACTACCACAAAACTTGTTAGCTACTAAAGTACAAAATAGTTGTGCGAAAAGACAACATTCCATCAACGACCAGTCACCCATCAAAGTATAATATATAAAAAACTCTTTACACAGGTTTTTCAGGGTTTTTAATCTTTTTAGTTTTTTTCTTTCTCTTTTTTATCTTTATTTTTCTTTCGACTGGTTATTTAACGCAGTGATACGTGTCGGGTGGTTTCCAAAACACCATAGAAACCTGTTGTAAAGCTTCCACCACATTATTATAGCATAACTTTGACTTGACCATGACTTACTTTACTTGACTCTGACTGTGTCAAAGAGCTTATGGAAAACTAATATTCTTTAGTCATTGGACTGTGTACTGTGACTATGACTTATTTCGTCAAACAAATAGTTATGTATATTATGTCTGTTTTGTAGTGTTAGTATTTTAGCTCGTATTTTGTTTAGTTAATAACGGCAATTGTCACAGTAAAAAAATGCATTAAAAATAGTCAAGTTTTTGTAAATAACGTCTTATTTTAAATCTTGGTAATATTTTAATACTAAACTTGTCTTGACACAGTTGATACTGACAAATGCACAAAGAGTGCGACGCCAAAATCCTCACTGAGCAAAGAATAAAAAAAAAAATTGCTGACATTGCTGTCAAATCAAATGTCAAACAAACTTTTGTTGTCGACGCTAGCTTAGATTTTCGCAAAGATTTTCGCTCTTTTTCTATACAAAAATACGCATTTCCAAAGCTATAAAATGCTAAATATGCAATAAGCAAACTGTAGAAGAGTTTAAGTAGAAATTAATAAGCAAACTCTCAGTATTATAGTTAAAATGGTTGATCTCAGCAGTGGTTTGGAAGGACATCTCGAATTCGCAATTTCCAACACGGTTTTTATTGTTCCCGGTATTATAGTCGTCAGTTTATCAGGTAAGTTGTAAAGCTCATTTCATTAACTATCACTACGAACCCAATAATTCAGCATGCTTCCAATATTCGTGTAAATATTCGACTAAGTTTGACCGAGTCCGTAAGTTCAGAAGCGGTACAAAATTGCTCTTTTGCCGGCGAATTATTAATTAATTAACTACTTAGTATCTCTCGTTAAACAATTAAATAAAATGTCTATAAACTTGACTAGTCTCTAAAACTATTATATATCGACATATCCAGCAAGGTTGGTAACTACATAAGTAAAATGTGGTTTTTGTTTTGACTAATATAAAAAAGCAAACATGCAAGCTAGCATGTATAATAATTTAAAAAAAAAAAAAAAAAAAAGTTTTTAAAATTAGACAGCAACAATAATATTGTATAGCTAGGCATAGGACATACAATGAGATGATTGTTATTTTGAACTGTGGAACTGGCTGGCACCCATACTAGTGATTAAACTGTGCTACAGGTGTTCTCCGCGTGAAGTACTAATTATAAAGAATAATATAATGCAGTTATACAATAGGGTATTTGACTACTTTTGGGAAACTATTGCACATTATTGTCTGATATAAAATAATGTATACTGCATTTATATTTTCTGGATATCAGTCGTATTTGCGATATAAATCGATGTTAAAGTTTGAATAAAAAAATATCGCGCCAAAACGCAGACCTGCGTCATAGCTCCGGTCGAGCGACGATTGACGTCACACAAAACAAAACAGCTGCAGCCAGGCAGCAACAGTTTGATAATCACTAATTTTCTAATAGAAGTAATGGTTTATAAATGTTGTGTAGTGCCACAATGTACAAATACTTTCATAAAACACCGGAAAAACTATTCGTTTCTGTTCCAATGGACCCCAAAACTCGCAAAAAGTGGTTGGAACTAAGTAGCTCGTAGAGAACCCAAAAGTATTGGAGCTAATTCAAGTGTTTCTATGTGCGAAGATCATTTTGAGGTACATATTTGAGTCTATATATTTCTATTATAATTTGTGTTTTTATTGCATTACTATTTTATGTACTGTTACTTTCTTTTTAAACATTGTAAAGCTCGACATAACCTAACAAAATAGTTATATCCACTTACTACAACATACTTTTTGTACAACTTGATTGAATGTTTTGCTTGGAGAACAATTAAAAATTAATACTGACATTGTAGTTTTTACGTTTTGAGTTCTGCAGCGTAGAAACAATGACGTGGATTATTATTAAAGAAATATGCAACCATAAAAACATTAATTTTGGGTAAGTTACTGCTGTCTGCTTGCACAAAATGTTTCTCCATTCTTCTCACATTTAACCTCCGGAATGTTTTTGGTGAAAATTTCTGGATAAATCGCTCTCAAAATAGCTTTACAACATTAAATTCGCAAATATCAATACAAAATCTGTTTGTTTAGATTTGTGTGACGTCACTAGGGATGAAGCCAGTTACAGACCGTTTTCGATCACGTGATCAAATGTCGAAAATACAGTTATTTTATTCGCGTTTTTTACAAAAAATAAGCATATTTTTATCAAAAAATCAATGAAATATGCTTTTTCATTATGTCATGTTTATGGATGGCGTCAATTGGCATAATATTTTTAATACAGTCAAGTACCCTATTAAAAGTTCTTATGAATTTGTAAAAAATTACGAATTTAGAATTATAATAATAATATCATAAGTATTATAACACTTATGGTAAGCATGCAATTTAATAATTAAATAAATAATAATAATATATATATAATATGTGACCAGAAAAAAATATTGTGTCAGCTCAATGGAATTTTATTAATTGTTCTGTTTCTTGGTAGGATAATGTTTTTAAGAAATGTGTTACTACTTTTTTAAGTTTTAAAAAAGGAAGGGGTTTTTTTTTTTTGTTGATTAATTGTTATATAGGAAATTTGCGAAGGCTACACTATGCCTGGAAGCAAGCATTGTGCGGAATGTTACAGTGGGGCAGACTCCGCCTCTTTTTTTTTTTTTTTTTTACTTCGGACTAGGCTAACGTTTGACCGCGGTCTCGCCTGATGGAAAGCGATGATGCGGTCGAAGATGGAGCACGTTTGCCCAGCCTCTTCTACGAAAGTTGTCATCTTCAGGGTTGTATGGTAGTATGGTGTATGAAAGCTTACAGTCGTAATCTTTAGAAATATAGGCAAGAGAAAACTTGTACCATTAATAGAATAGAATAGAATATTATTTATTATCATAATGTTACATTAGTAATAATTTTTATTAAAAAAAATATATATTACAAATGCTCCTATTATGGATGTTTGAGTATTCTAAATGTTTAGGGTTCCGTACCTCAATATACCACCGACAACCAGAATTGACTATAAAAGCCCTTTTGAAGAACCAATATTTGATTTAAATACTTCATGTTAGATATGTAACTGATATCCGGTAACTATCAGGTATTTGTAAACTAAAAACTAAACAAAACTACATTTTTTAGATGGCCAGAAACTGGATAATAAGAAAGCATTCGCTCAGATGCCAGTAAAAAAAAACATCATCATATCAGCCATAGGACATCCTCTGCTGGAAATAGGCCTCCTCCATCAATCTCCAAATGGACCAGTTGGAAGCAGCCTGCATCCAGGATTTTCCCGCAGTCTCTTTTAGGCCGTCTGTCCATCTTGTGGGTGGACGCCCTACACTGAGCTTACCGGTCCGTGGTCTCTATTCTAGAACCTTTCGGCCACATCAGCCATCTGTTCTGAGTGCTATGTGCCCTGCCCACAGCCACTTCAACTTACTAATCCGGTGGGCTATGTCGGTAACTTTTGTTCGTCTACGGATCTCCTACTTTCTGATTCGATCTTGTAGAAAAACCTTAATCATTGCCCTTTCCATAGCTCGTTGTGCGACTTTGAGCTTGCTTATGAGGCCCATAGTGAGAGACCACGTTTCACTGCCGTATGTCATCACTGGTCGAAGACTTCGTCTTAAGGCACTGAGGTATTTTACACGAGAACACGTTGGGAAGTTTACCAAATGCTGCCCAGTAGAAATGGATTTGCAAAATTTTGGTACATAATTTAATACACATAACAAAATAAAATACCCATATTTTACATTTTACACAAAAATACTTATATATTTTTATTTACCTCAAACTACAATAGCGTGTTGAAAATAACCTCAAGTGCTCAAGTTACAGTAACCATGGAAGCTTTAAATTCGGTAGACCGGCGAACTATGAGGCTGATTGGTGACAAACTAGTCGCCAAAAAATCGTAAAGCCTCGAGCACCGCTGTATAGTAACTTATCTGTCTATTTTCTATCGGATACATTTCAACGAGTGTGCGTAAGATCTTCAACTTATTACACCCTCCCCCTTCTACTACAGAACAAGTAGTAGGACTGCACACTACCACCCCTTCCTTGTGTAAATTACTAAGATTCTTACTTAAAGATTTAAGTCGTCATTTATGATACGTACTGCCCAAGAATGGAACTCCCTGCCGTCCTTGTTTCCTGATAACTACAATCAAGGCATCTTCAAGATAATAGATAGAATGATGAATAGATTTCTTCTAGATCAACGTGTTCCATCTACAGCCATATCGTCTCTTAACATCAGGCCAGTTGGCGGTCAAACGCAAGCCTATTATTAAATTGTTGTCGAAAAACTTCTATTTAAAAATTAATATAGTCTAAAATACACGCGAAAATAGTATATTAGATAGATAGATAGATAGAAACTCTTTATTGTGTACACCAGAAATAAAAATTACAACACGATAGAAAACGCTTACGAGCTAGTGCCACAAGTGGCGGCCTTATCGCTAAAAGCGATCTCTTCCAGGCAACCATTGGATGGAAAGAATATATTATATATTATATTTTTTTATATATTATTTTATATATTATGCAATTAGTGGATAAATGACTGATTTAAAGCGGGGGCCATAGATGAATCACGAGCAAGTGAAGGATTCTAACGATTCCCTACAGACGTGATTGAATCACTCTCTACGCTCGTGATTCAAGGTTAGAATCCTTAGCGATGCGAGTGATTCATGGCCCTCGATATAAATCTGTTTCATTCCAGAGTTGCATACTATACTTTATACTATGACTACGAGAAAAAGGAAGATTTAAGGAGTTTGTATCGAGTATTTTTTGCGCAATGAGGTTGTATAGCATTCAGATGGAGATCGAATATAAATGTTGTGCTAAAACTCAAACACCAAAATAGTGATTAAAAGTGCTCACTGAAAACAGTGAATAAAATAAGCTTTTTATAGGGGGAATGGTTTAAAAGTTTTTTTATTTGATGTTGAACTAAAATCAACAGTATATTTTGGCACCTGGCAAAACATTAACCAGTTGAACTTAAATGATGTCAGATTAAAGTCGAAAAATATTATTGAATCGCTTCGGCTATAATTATACTGCATTATGTACGGCCTGACACAGAGATTACAGTATCACAGGGTGTGTGGTACAAACCACTAGATGAGAGATACATTTAAAGTGGGTAAATCATAATTTTAGTTGCAAATTAGTATTTAAGATTTTATCAACAAAAATTTGTTTGTTTTATTTTAAGAACTGGTAGAGACCATTTCAAACCTAGGGCGAACATTTATGTGATGAACATTTGTGTTGGTTCTATATCTGGTTGTTAATATCTATTTAAGTATGTGTTTAAAACTATATATATATGTATATCAGTCTCTGGGTCAGATGACCGTGTGTGCAAAAATGTCCCTTATTTTTTTTATTTTTTTATAAGCATACTCTAAATTTATCTTATACGAATAATAACTCCCATATATATAAAAGCAATAAAGGTATTTCGAATCGTCACCTTGAGTGCGCATTTTGCTAAGGCTCCCTTAGTTGATCCTTCAAGCCTCCTCATGTTTGGCTTGTTAATCGTCTCTCAAGGTTCCTTCAGTCACACCGCAAGTGAGGAAAAAGTGAGACATTAATACATCATCTTTATTAAGGTTACCTTAAGGTTCGACAAAAATACCAAAATACGACAACGAACGTACGTCTTCCCGTGAACATGGTGCCTGTAACTGCGCCGAAATATCGGGAGCTCCATCCACAACCTTACCACGGCAAATATCCCGTAAATAGGGGAACATAGGCGGGAACTTTTAATTGGCCTAGTCACCTAATTATTTTTGTTTACCTATATACTATTAGGCTGTAAGTTTCCCTAAAATGCAAAATAAAATAAATAAATAATCTTATAACTTTCGTGAACAACCGCGATAGTTTAAAACAGTGTTATAAGACGTAAGGCCCAGAATATGGTGCGACGCTATCTCACACGCGCATTTGAAGTTTTGTATGTGATGTACGCCTACTTACCATTTGTTCCAACTTGGTGGATGACTGGTAGAAAATGTTTAGCATTAAGTCCTCCATTTGTGCCTTTCTACATTGTTTGTAAGTGTGCAATAAAGTAAATAATAAAACAAAATAATAAATAATAAAGTAAAATATGAAAAGAGAATTTTCAATCAGATTTCTACAATGTAATTGCAGCTGTCAGACGCATTCTCAGAGACTGGAATGTAAATCCTATTTCGTTTTCACAATGTCTAATTTAGTTTGCAACATACGTTGACTATATATTATGGTTTTAGTCTACTGGTGCAAACATGTTTGATCGCCGACCAGTTGTCTATAGTTTTTAATATCTTTGAGATAATCAAATGGTAACTATGATTTTCAATAGCAATTTAGCTAATTTTATATCTTAAAAAAATACTATGCATGTGGGAATACACTGAAAACAAATATAAAATCGCTCCTCACTCCTACATAGTACCACACGCAATTTCTCAACGTGGACTCCACATTTCTTTACATTACATTGAAATCAACACAGATAAGTAAACGCTGTTGAGTTTATTATCACACGCGCTCTTTAAATAAATAACTTTCAAATTAAATATCTAAAAATTAATATAACGTTTGAAAGAATAACTTCGCAAGCTTCAAAAAATTGTCTTAACAAACTATAAAAAATGGACGCCGACATGGAAGCTCTGAGAAAACTTGAAGACTTAATTAAGACTACCAACACGGCGAACCCAACTAGAAAGCAGGCGATGGAGTTGATTGAAGCTGCTGAGTTCACTGAAGAGGTGAAGGAAAGTCTGCGGAAGCTCGTGAGAGGAGACGTCCCTCAAGTGTTTGGGAGCTACGGCAGTGGAGCCTTGCTAGGGATCTTGTTTGTGGCTGTCATATTCGCTGTAATCTGTAAGTTACACTTTTACCTGCCTTCTGAGCTTGGGGGCGTGGGTTCGATTCCCGTCTAGGACAAACATTTGTGTGATGAACATTTGTGTTTGTTCTACATCTGGCTGTTAATATCTATTTAAGTATGTATTTAAAACTATATATGTATGTATATCAGTCTCTGGCAGCCATATCACAAGCTTTGCTTAGTTTGGGGTCAGATGACCGTGTGTGCAAAATGTCCCGAATATTTATATTTTTTTAGGTCTCGACTCTATACTTTACCATTATCATACCATGACCATACCACAGTGTAAGATACCATGCAGTGAGCCAACGGCTGAAGTGGCAATGGGCAGGCCACATCGCTCGAAGAACCGATAACCGATGGGGAAGAAAGGTTCTTGAGTGGAGACCACAAACCGGAAGATGCAGCGTAGGTAGGCCTCCTAGATGGACCGACGACATCGTGAGAGTCGCGGGCATCCAGTGGATGCGGATGGCAGGCTTTCGTTAAGTGTGGAGGTTAAAGAGGACGTCTTCTGGCTGATGATGATCTAAAGATACAGCCGTGATGGACAGACAGACACAAAAACAGCGTAGGCTTAGTACAGTAGGCACAGCGGATCTTTGTGTCTGAAGTTAGGCTCTGCGAACCATTGCGCAAGTAACACACAAAAGTAGCTACTGCGCAGCCTTGCAGCCAACTTCAGAGACAAAGATCCGCTGTGCCTACTGTAATAGGGTCCCGTTTACACCCTATGGGTACAGAACCCTAAAAATACAGCGACAGTTATCAATCATCATCATTTCAGCCATAGGACGTCCACTGCTGGACATACTCCCCCATCGATCTCCAAAAGGGCCGGTTGGAAGCGGTCTGCATAAAGCGTTTCCCTGCGGTCTCTTTTAGGTCATCTGTCCATCTTGTGGGTGGACGTCCTACGCTGCGCTTACCGGTCCGTGGTCTCCATTCCAGAACCTATCGGCACCATCGGCCATCTGTTCTGCGTGTGATGCTGTGCATCAATGTATGTATTATATACATCTAGCATAAATAGGTATTATAAATGAGGTCGCCTACAATTTATCAGTACAAAGTCAAAGATTATGCCTTTAACCAGTGATAAAGTAAAATATGTAATAGATAAGTCGAAAGCCACGTAAGTGCTTAATTGCGTAAATAATATTAATGATAACCGTTTTTGGAAGGTATTACGAATGGTGATGGCAATATAATAATTGCTATCAAAGAAAATGAGTCTCAACAAGGTATCTTAGAATTTTGTTACTATTTGCTCAGGTTAAAGTATATGAAGACAAGTGTAAAGTGCTACCGTTGAAAGAATGCTTCTGACAGTTGCCATAACATTGTAAAAAGCGGAAAGAAATCAGTAAATTCTGATCACTTTTTATCAGCTAACGTTAACGTAACGTTAGTTTACGTCAGTTAAATATTAAAAGAGGTTTTCCATTGAGATAAAATTCCTATAGAGTCACAATCTCAGTGACAACAGCCAAAAAACGTGCGAGCGTCATTGTACCTATTATACAGTTCACAATGCCACATTTACTCCAATTTAGACGTTGTCCGCTATGTCATCGTAGCTCTGGCATCGCGCGGCGTTGTACTCGGATCGCGGTTACCTTGTAACTAACCAAACCAAAAAGTCTGCGCTAATCGTAACGTGCGCCGAGTTTTGGTTCGGGTTTTTTAAAATGTATTTTATCTCGATGGTTAAAGTATATGAAGACAAATCTAAAGCGCAGCCGCTGAAAGAAAGCGTCTGACAGTTGCCATTGTAAAAAGCTGAAAGAAAACAGTAAATTCTGGTCACTTGCTAGATTTTTGAACGTAAGATAACCAATCAACCAATAACCTACAATAAAATATTAGATATAAAAAAAAAACTACAATAAAATATTAAAATATGTTTTCATTCGGATTTTAAAAAATTTTTTTCAGCTATCTCTTCTCTATTTCTATCTCTACATAGTATAAATTAAATTTATACGGTTGTATAACCGCTAACTCCTAAACCACGCAACTGATTTTGATGCGGTTTTCACCATAAGTTAAATAATTTTTCACGGAAGGTTTATGTATATAACTAGCGACCCGCCCCGGCCGCCACGTAAATTACACCCGTGCGAAGCCGGGGCGGGTCGCTAGTTAGAAATAACAACTCCTTATCACACGCAATCGGGTGGCAACACGTAGCAAAAACAACTAAAATGTTGCACCTCTGTTGAATATTCGGTAGTAAATGTACATGGAACGACAGTAAGAGAACTCGCTCCGAGTGTCACAGATCAACATAACTACGGCAGTAGCCACAGTGTTACACTGAGCGGTGGTAATGAAATGGAAGTCATTGTTTTATATAGCCATTAATAGGTAGGACAGACAGACATACAGACAGACATCGTAGGCTTAGTAATAGGGTCCCGTTTTTACCCTTTGGGTACGGAACCCTAAAAACGGTAATAAGTACAAGCGTCAAACTTGACATAATTATAGCACACACTAAAGTATAATAATAAATAATGGTCAAGTGCGAGTCGGTGACAAATTTCTGTTCATTATCAAGTTAAGCAACATATTCGGTCGGCTACTTGGATGACAATAAAATTTGAAATCGAGTTTTTAATTATTTTTGTGGTGGTACGGAACCCTCAGTGCGCAGCCTGATTCGCTCTTGGCCGGTTTATTTAAACTATACTAACACCGACTTTTCTCGTACTCACCGGACCCATCACAATACCTTTTCCATACATTATCGCTCCTTCTGGCAGAATAATTATGAGAGGTTTATATAAGTATGTATTATTATAATAAAATAAATAAATAATAATGCTCATACTCATACTCATACTTTTTTATTCATAACAATTATAGTTACATGTCACAGTGTATACCTTCTTATTATCGTTTACATAATGATCAAACATGGAAAAAAAAAACACGAAAGAAAAAAAAAAACATTCAAATAATAAAAAAATAAAAAAAAACAAACAAAATTATTAAATTGCATAATGTCAAAATTAAATTAAACAATTAGAATAAACAAATAATAAATCAATAATAATAATAATTTAAAATGTCAGTTTTACATTAGCAAAATATTGTAAATAATTAATTAATGCCTATTCTACCTTAGGTAGAAAGTCATTCACCTTATAAAATGTTTTCTCAACAAGCCATTTCTTTGTTCTACATTTAAATGATTAGGGACCGTCCATTAATCACGTGAGGCTTGAAAGGGGGAAAAAAAAAAAAAAAAACACGAAATATCACGGGGGGGGGTGTAGTAAGATATCGCGTTAGGGGGGGGGGGGGGGGTTAGTCTTAAACCTCACCAAAAATGCTAAAAAAAACATCACGTGATTAATGGACGGCCCCTTACGGTGTGCGAGTGTCCGTAATTCTTCTCCTCTTCACCTTGATCGATTATGATGCGTTTTTTTTGTACTGTTAGGGTCACCTAAATAGTTCTTAGCTATAATTGGAGCCGGGTAGGTGGCGCTGTTGTCTGTGGCAGGACAACGTCTGCCTACCGGGTCCGCTAGTAAACTATTATATCTCTACACTCTATCGTACAACAGTGACTTGCCCTACTGACTACGCCTATACTGCGTCGCTGATAATACCGCGTCCTCTTTCAAAGATAAATATTGTTTTATCGGTGCTCAGTATTGTAGGCTGTGAGTTTATCTAACAACTTATTGAATTTTAAAATTATTTATTTCTTTGTTTTCTGACGGTGACGTTTGCGTGAATTTTTAATAATTAAAAGGTATACCAAAAATATCCAAATATTAAAATGTGCAAGTTGAAGTGGCAATGGGCAGACCACATCGCTCGAAGAACCGATAACCGATGGGGAAGAAAGGTTCTTGAGTGGAGACCACGAACCGGAACACGCAGCGTAGGGAGGCCTCCCACTAGATGGACCGACGACATTGTGAGAGTCGCAGGCATCCAGTGGATGCAAAAGGCAGGCTGTTGTTCAGTGTGGAGGTTAAAGGGGGAGGCCTATGTTCAGCAGTGGACGTCTTCCGGCTGATTAAGACGAAGAATATTAGTTCAGTACCAGTTACGCCTAGCTGTTTTAAGCAATCCAGTTTAGGTGATGGAAAATGTTGCGCGACCGCAAATCGTATCTGGGCGCGTTAAGGTTCACGTTCGCGTGATTTTCCGAACTGCGCTGTTTTAACGTAAGTTTGAGACCGCGTAAGGAGGTGAGCGTAAGGCCCCAGTACTGTTATATTTTATATCATTTACAAAACACAAAAATAATATTGTCATAAAGAAAAAAATACGAAGAAAAACGAATTGATACCTAAATTACCTAATATTACTTCAAATTTAATGACGTCGATTCTGAGTTTCTGACATTCCTCTAAACTAAATTTGACAGCTCTAAAATGTTTGCCATCCTTTTCTAACATATTGAAATGAAAAGAGACGCAGATAGCTAGTCCTGTCAAATTAGTTTAGTTAAGTGAACGGTACAACAGAATTGACACCTATATTTTAGACTTTATATAAAAAAAACTATGTAATATAAACTAATAATAATAACTACATTAAAGATCTAGATTAGAGATCTAGATTTCTAGATTTTTCTTTTTTTTATTATAAATGATGGCGAAGAAAATGAATAAGTTTTTCCGATCTTTTCCTAAAAATAATACATCAACATAAAATTACTTTAAAACGTTTGCAATGTTATTCTAAAAATAAAGCCTAGACGTTTTCTTTTTGTTCATGTATAGCGAATTTTTATCATTCACAAAAAAACGGGTCGCAGTGAAAACATTCTTCCTTTTCTTGACGTCGGTAAAAGCGAAAGATAGCACTGGCCAGTGAGCGGTAAAATAAACTTTTCTTTCGATATCAGTTTCGCGCCTGCCAGTACTTTACAATGTAAAAGACGCGCCGCTATTCTGGCGCCTATCCAGAATAGAAATGAAAGGGCAACCCAAAAATATCTAACGTAGGGAGCGGAATCTTCCTAACAAATGTTTGAAGCGCAGTGTTTCTCGTCTTCTATGCGATACTAGACGTTTGCTGAGTCGATTTTGGTGATGTTTTAAACAACAATGTTCGGTGAAAAATGTTCACGTGGTATAATTTCTAAGTAACAAAAAATAACCAATTGAAAATTTTGGAACCCGATAGTTTTTTTTACTGTAAAAATTTTACAAATCGATATTAGTGGTAATTCTAAAGAACACTCAGCTTTTTATAGAATATGTATGAAGTTAATTCAGAAATTACCTACTTCCAAATAATGTTCTAGAAAATATTTTTTATTTGTACTTAGATAAACCTTTAATCACTTGTTTGACCTAATTTTACTTAATCAAATAATGTTTTCTGTATAACCGAAACAAACTGAATCAAATTAAGTGACATAAACATAAAATAAACAAACATTCACGCAAACGCTAACCGTCAGATTAAAACGCAAACCTGCGTCGCCAATAAAAACTTCCCGCCAAAAATCCAAGATGGCGGATGAACCTGCAACTTCTGGTCCTTCGGGACTTGGCTTGGGCGGCGTAATCTCCGAGAAACTGACGGAACAAATCAAAAACATGGACGTGATGTCTGTTTTACAAAAAATGATCGCCACTACGCCGGCGGACGAGGAATCTGAAGAAATAAAACTGAAGCTGCAAGGGATTATAGCTCAATTTAATACTATGAGTGATGATGATAAGGCCGTTTTTACCGCCAAAATCAAAGAGGGTCTAGCGAGTAAACTGACAGCTAAGCTGACCGATCCTAGTAAGAACTATTTCGCCGGCGTCGAAGATGCAATTCAATCAGCTGTCATGAATCAGTTATATTTGGTTGGAGCGGTGATTTTGGTTATATTTATTCTGATTGGTATGTGGTTTTCTCTTAACATAATATGAGTAAATTCGTGTTTTTTATTACCTCATAAAAAGCTGATCATAAATTTAGAGCGTCAATGAAAACAAAATTTAAATTAGTAAAAAATAAAAAATGTAAGTATTTTAATATAATGCTAGACAGAGAGCGCACTGTAGCAAGTTATGGCGTCAAGCCTTGCGCGCGCCTTACAAATGCTATACATACGCTTTGCGCAATAGGGATAGCATCCGCTCTCTATCCCAACTAAAAACTTCTCAGAAATGTATTAACCAATATAAATATATTTTTCAGTATGTGTAATGTCCTTCGCTAAGCTTGTTAATTGTAATTAATGAAACACTAGTCAACTAGACTAGCCTATTAGAATGATAAAAAAAAATACGCAAAATCAGGATTTGATTTTATCAGTGATTATTTTCGAATGCTTAAAGAAATACATGTGAAAGATTTCAGAAAAGCGAGCCCCAGGGGCCTTACGGCTACTCATTTCAAGAGATTATGTTAAGGTGATGCGAGAAATTCCGCGATTACATACCGTATCTCGGCGCGTTAAGGTTCACGATCGCGATTTTCCGCACTGCGCTGTTTCGAGCCCGCGCTAAGATAAATTATGCGATAAGCATCTTAATGAGCCCTAGTCGTTGATAACAAATATATCACCTACAAACACTTGAAAACGACCAAACGTTTAGTAAGAGGTGAATTTACCGCCATATCTTTATATTGAGTAACTAGCGGTCCGCCCCAGCTTCGCACGAGTATAGATTATAGCCTATGTCACCCGGGGATAGTGTAGCTTCCCAACAGTGAAATAATTTTTTAAATAGGTTCAGTAGTTTTTGAGCCTATTCGTTACAAACATACTTACATACAAATCTTTACTCTTTATAATATTAGTATAGATATAGATAAGAGTCACACAGCGGGCAATGGAGAGAGCTATGCTCGGAGTTTCTTTGCGCGATAGAATCCGGAACGTGGATATTCGCCAAAGACCACGCACCGGAAGACGCAGCGTAGTTAGGCCTCCCACTAGTGGATGCAGATGGCAGGCTGTCGTTCAGTGTGGAGGTTAAAGGGGGATGCCTATGTTATGTTCAGCAGTGGAAGTCTTCAGGCTAATGATGATGAGTAATAAGAAAGGTTAACGCCACTCATACTTATGAACTCGATCCTAGCATATATTTGCTCTGACAGCTGCAATAAAATTATGTAGCCTCAGACACTCCAGACATACCTTCACCTGCCTTCTGAGCTTGGGGGCGTGGGTCCGATTCCCACCTAGGACAAACATTTGTGAGATCAACATTTGTGTTTGTTCTATATCTGGTTGTTAATATCTATTTAAGTATGTATTTAAAACTATGTATGTATGTATGTATATCAGTCTCTGGCAGCCATATCACAAGCTTTGCTTAGTTCGGGATCAGATGACCGTGTGTGAAAAAAATTCCCGAATATTTATATTTATACTTAAATAGAAATCCAACGACACCTCACTCGTCAAAATCGGTCAAGCCGTTTAGGCCACCGGAGGCAATATATTACGTTACGCGGAATGGGTGGACTAAGCCGAAAAGGGTCCATGCTAAGTACCCATAATTATGGACAACTTTTACTATGGCAGCAACACTATGGAACAGCTGTTTTTATTTTTCGCTATTTCAGGGTTGGTCCCATAGAAAAAGTTGTTCATAATGAGTAAATATCTGGGGAAATATTTCCACTGTCTAACCAGGAGGTGTAGACAAGAACCACACACTGTTAGCGTTCACGCCTGCGGAAAGATGAAATTGTATGAAAATGACATTAGCTTCAGATAATTTATCTCATGCTAATGTCATTGTCAATGTCATTTTCATACAATTTCTTCTTTCCGCAGGCGTTAACGCTAACAGTGTGTGACTCTTGTCTAGACGCCCAGTCACCCAGGCCCCTTACATTACCCTCCTTCTTGGACTGTCAAAGGTTTTATTTTAATAATGTATTGTTTCTTCTTTCCCAGTATTCTTCGGCTACAAACTATACAAATCCATAAAGGAGAAGGAAGTGAAAAAAGAAGAAAAGAAAAAGTTGAAACAGATGAAAAAGAAGAAATAATTGTCATTTTCTAAATGGAACGCTCAATAATGGCTGAGGCTCGGTTTAATGGCTGTCGTGTTTTAGAAATTATGTATTTCGTTAATAAGGTAACAGATTACTTATAAAATCAAACAGAAGAACAGTACGCTTTGTCCCAGATTTGATAGTTTTCGAAAACTTTTTTCGTTTACGTATTGTTCCATACATTGCTGGGCTGAAAGGTATTCGAAAACTTTTTTCGTATAAGAGTGAAGCAATCTATACCGCCGATTACTACCGATATTAGTCCTCCGCGTTTCCGATAGAAGCGCTTTACTAAAATGTATGGAACAATACGTAAACGAAAAAAGTTTTCGAAAACTATCAAATCTGGGACTAAGCGTACTGAATGGGAGGTTTTTTGACAGCTCGAGGAACATAGTTCTGCAACTATCGATAGATGGCGCTAACGACACATGATTCTCCATTGACTAAGGATAGGTATAGACTAGTCCTCAGCGTATACAAATACGATAGCGACATTAGTACTTACCGATGAAAGGTTAAGGGCGGATCCAGCTTTGGTGGCAGGGGTCACATAGTCGTGGTCAAGTCACAAGAAGTTAGAATTTAATTTTATATTAATTACTAGCGACCCGCCCGCCCGGCTTCGCACGGGTGTAATTTACGTGCGAAGCCGGGGCGGGTCGCTAGTATATAAACCTTCCGTGAAAATGTATTTAACTGATGGTGAAAACCGCATCAAAATCCGTTGCGTGGTTTAGGAGTTAGCGGCCATACAGACGGACAGACGCGGAAAGCGACTAATTTATACTTTGGCAAGGGCGGATCTAGGGGAGGGGTCATTATTGTGTTTCAATCTCTTATATGTATATATATATATATATTATATATACTATTTGACTGACTGCCTTGTACGCTTTGTAAAACATGTCACGGATTCCATTGCTAGTCCATTTTCTTATAGAATAAACAAGTTTTTTTTTTACCTTTCTTATTCTGTGGTTTTGCAAAATCTTCAGATCAATGTCTCGTCTCAACGCCATCTATCGCTTTAGTATGAACAATTTTTTTATTGCTTCTCTGGTAACCACCCTTTTGTATTGTTCCATACATTACTCGACTGAAAGCAATTCGGTAACATTTCCCGTATTAGAGTGAAGCAACCTATACTGCCAATTTTAGTTCCTTCGCGTGTCCGCTGGAGGCGTTTTACTAAATGTATGAAACAATTCTACCAAAACTATCAAAACTTATAGTGCTAACAGACGCACGAACGCGGCTGACCTCAACCGCCGTCTGACCAATGGGAGAGAAAGAGAGGGAAATATGATATTCTCACTCTTTCTCTCCCGTTGGTTGGACGGCGGTCCGTCAGCCGCGTTCGAGCGTCTGTTAGCACTATTATACTAAACTGATTCAAAATCACTAAAAAACCGTTTCCATTCCCTTTAGGTCGCTTTTCGCGTGATCTCTCATTGACCATTGATGATGATACATAATTTTTAAGGTACCTCATTAAACCAAAATGACTGATTTGAATGAAAATATTTATTGCCAATTTAATTATTTATTTGAGTGGACGATTTGGACGATTTACTTCCAGTTTTTAAATGTATATTACTATATTCTACCAAACTATAGTTGTAGTCTCCTTACAGAGAAGTTTTTAATGTAAAACATGACAAAGCGACATATTTTAAGTTTTTTTCTTATTCTTGTACAGTACAATTTTAAAGCACTTAGCACGTCTACCTTGGGGAAAACAAGCTATAATCTGGGTGTCTTCAAATCACGAGTGAATCGGTTTCTTCAAGGCAAGTGTGCCCCACCGTAGTCCGCATCATCGCTTAATATCAGGCGAGATGTTGGTCAAACGCAAACCTATTAAAAAAATAAAAAATAAAAATAAAAGTTTCATTCATAATATGGTACACCAAATCACTAGAAAGTCACATGGTACTAGTATTCAAAGTCACAACACTAGTTCAATTATGACATGTGAATGTATTCATGGCGCAATATACGCTCGCGCTAAAGTAGTTTTATTGCTTAGATAGAACTGTGTACATTGGTGGAGTAATTTATTTATTTATAGTAGTCTCAACAGTTTATACACGTGGACGTGCAATATTTGAGTGTATTATTATACATATATTGTGGTTCACGCCGTGTGAGAAACGCCTGAAATTTAAATATGTAGGCACTAGTGCTATGACTTTCTAGTGACTTGTTGGTGATATATATTTGGATAGTTTTTTTTTTTACTTTCCCCGTGGAATAGTATATCTACGTACTTACCAATTGTTTTTTGTAAATTTTATTCAACATTATTATCTGAGTTAGCGCCCAAGTGGTAAACATGAAGAGCGATTTATCTCCTAAAAATTACATTTCAACATCTTTAGCTGCAAAATTGTACTGTAAAAGAGCATTTATTTTGTTTAATTTCCGAGTATCGACTTTTATTCAACATTCCTATAATAATAAGTGTATTTAAAATAATTTATGTAATAAATGTTGTTATTCGTCTATGCAGTTGTTTAATTCCTCCCATAGCGTAACATTCTCTTTGATTCTTCCTATAGTCCTTTTCAAAAAGCTTTGTACTTGACAGCCACCACTAACAAACTAGTTTTCATAGCAATTCAATAGATCCCACTAACAATTCAATGAATAAATAAATATTTCGGGACATTTTTGCACACACGGTCATCTGACCCCAAACTAAGCAAAGCTTGTGATATGGCTGCCAGAGACTGATATACAAACATATATAGTTTCAAATACATACTTAAATAGATATTAACAACCAGATATAGAACAAACACAATACAATACAAAACTCTTTATTAAAATACTACAAAACAAGGATAACGTAAAATTACAACAAAAATATTATCTAGGCTTTTAGCAGGCGCTAAAAGCCTAGATAATATTTTTGTTATCGCTTAAATCACAAATGTTCATAGCATAAATGTTTGTCCTAGGTGAGAATCGAACCCACGCCCCCAAGCGCAGAAGGCAGGTTCACTACCAACTGGACCAACGGGCTATCGATGCAATGCTGTTATAAAAACAAAGAAATCCTCGGTTAGCAGTAATTGAAACAATTAGTTCATAATGCAACAGTTTATTAATTACTTATACCAACTTATAACTAGCAAGATTCTTTAATACAGGCGTCGATTCTATCATTTTCTAAACTAAACTAATTGAAACACATTCAGTGCTGGCTTTGAATCTAGGTGAAACCTGTAGGGGTCCCAAAGAAGCGCCTTAAAGGCTTACCTAGGGTTACTATATTGAGATTTGAGGCAATTGTATTTAGCAAAGTTTTTTGCTCTAAGCATTTTTATGGCGGCGCCAAAAAAACCGTGGGTAGTACTAAAACTGGCACTAAACCTATCTAGAGGCTTCGACCAAAATAAAATGAATGGACGGGCCATAACCATTGAACTTGAAGTAAAAACGAGCAAAACCGTCGGACATATAGTTCAACGCTTAATTATAACCATGTACGGTACATTTGTTACTAAAAAAATAGATAGCGGTTTTTTTTTTTCACTTCGGGAAAGCACACGAATGCATAATTTTGTCAGATGTTTTGTTGTTCATGTTACAATAGACGTGTTGCACTTCCTACGGCTAGAGACCGACTGAAACGAAGTGAGCGCCGGCGCTCATTTTGTCATCTTCAAAAATGCGTTTCCGGGCCTGTCCGTTCATTTTATTTTGGTCGAAGTGTAGAGGCTGTTCAGAAAGAGAGTGGACTTTGATTGTGGTTGAATGGACAAATCATACTAAATATTATAAATACGAAAGTGTGTTTGTTTGTTCCTCTTTCACGCTGCAACGGAACAACGGATCGACCTGATACTTTTCATCATCATCACCATTTTTCATCACTACGCTGGTGAAACCGCGGGGCGCAGCTAGTATCTCAATAAATAAAACGCAAATAGGCATGCGTCCTCATGTTTAATTTATTACAAATAACCGGCTTAGCGATGAATATAACTAAATACACACATACTGAAAAAATAATTTGAATTGGCTGATAAATCTCTGAGATATGAGTATTTAAAGTTTTAGGTGGGGATAGAGAGGGGAAGTTCTATCCCTTTCTCGCAAAGCTTGTGATAGTATAGCATTTGTATGGCACTCCTGAGCTGTGACGTCATAACTCAGTATAGTGCGCTCTTTGTCTAGCATGAACATAAAATTGCTTATATCTTATTTATTTTTGAACTAATTTTAATTTTGTTTTTGTTGATGTGCTCTATTTATAATCAGCTTTTTTATGTGGTAATAAAAAAATATTAGTCATCATGCCTATTCACTCAACAAAACCATACGAGGATATGGCAGAGGCGGATTGCCATATAAAATTAGTTTTATTTCTCCTTTTGCCCAAGTCCACTCTTTTTTTGAACAGACTCTTATCACGTGAATTTAGTGAAACTGGTACAAAATAGATAAATAATACACGCTTCGGCCATTTTCGAAACTAGTTTCGGATAACGAAAAATAATTCTGATTCTGAAACTGGTTGCCAAACTGGAATTATAATTTGGCCATTTCACCATTTGATTTTCGATTATGTGTTTCATCGAAACGAGTTTCGGAAACAGAATTGTAATTCCTATTTGGCAACCAGTTTCAGAAACAGAATCATTTTTCACTTTCCGAAACTAGTTTCCAAAGTGGCCGAAGCGATAATACTATCCTTTATGCATAAACGCTCAATAAACTGTGTTCTAATTCTATACAATGATACGTCAACATCTAATACAGTGTCCAGCGCGAGAGTGAGACATTGGCGTCGATTCTGATGTTCTCTAAACTAAACTAAATTTGACAGCTCTAAAATTGTTGCCATCCTTCTCTCACATAATAAAATGAAAAGAGGCAGATAATTTTAGTCCTGTCAGAATGGTTTAGTTTAGAAAGTGGTATGACAGAATCGACGCCATTTTATTTTATAACAGATTGGTTTTTATGTTAAGGGGGGGGGGGGGGGGGGGTAAGGTATTAAAAAAAAAACTATTTGTCCCTATGGCTTCGAGAAATAAATATCTTTTTTTAAATATCTTATCTTAAGATTTTTTACTAATTTAAAAGGAGGGGTTCACAATTATTATTTTTACTTCAGAACGCTGGTCATTTATAAACCGATTTGGATATTTTTTTTCATTGATAGGATTTACTTTCATTTGGTCCCATAGAAATTGCACCAAAATCGGTTTAATCATTTGGCTTTTCAAATCAAAATAACTAGAAGCGTATTTTTTTTTTTGTTAATTCGTTTTTTAATATTAATTATTGTATGAAATCTAGTTTAGTCATATAGATGTTACAACCAAAGTGATTAATCTAGATATTATGTATAATATCCAGCCATCATATAATAACTAACCAATTTAGCTAAAGTGATAAATGAGACATATCTAGACAAAGTAAATAATTTATCACTTTATCTACACAACTTAGTCATTATTCATAATGTCCAGCCATTATGTATAATTGCTAATAAATAACTTTGGCTGTACCATATATACAATGTCACAAGTGTACATTTTGCATCAGTAGTAATTTTGTTCACTTTACTTTGGAGTGGTTATTTTTCCACTCGTATCTTTAGTTTGGAGTGGTTATTTTTCCACTCGTATCTTTAGTTTGGAGTGGTTATTTTTCCACTCGTATCTTTAGTTTGGAGTGGTTATTTTTCCACTCGTATCTTTACTTTGGAGTGGTTATTTTTCCACTCGTATCTTTAGTTTGGAGTGGTTATTTTTCCACTCGTATCTTTAGTTTGGAGTGGTTATTTTTCCACTTGTATCTTTAGTTTGAAGTGATTATTTTTCCACTTGTATCTTTAGTTTGAAGTGATTATTTTTCCACTTGTATCTTTACTTTGGAGTGGTTATTTTTGACGTGATAACGTCTTATAAATCTATGGACGACGGCTGCACGCACGAAAAATTGTCACGTTCCGCCTGAGCCGCGCGTGCTAGCGAGAGCGCGGAACAAGCGATAGAGAGGCACGATCGGCCTAAGCGTTATCACGTAAAATTATCGTCTGTAAACCGACTTTACAGACAACCCCTTTTTACACTTTGCTTTGGAGTGATTATTTTTACACTTTTGTTTACATTCACTGCACACTACTCCAAGAGTTGAAAGTACGCCATGACGTCGTCGTGTCACGTGTAAGTTTCCAGAGTGTCGAGTGTAGGCTCGAGTGTCTGGTCGAGCGTCTGGTCGAGCGTCTGGTCGAGCGTCTGGTCGAGTGTCCGTTCCAGTGTATGCTCCACGGGGTGCTCCAGTGACTCTGACATCGTCGCCGAGCAATCGTCGGTGACCGCGGTGTCCGTGTCGGTGTCGCTTTCTGAATCGTCCTTCTGTATAAGAGATAATAAAGTTTGACTTTAGACATCACCATTATTATGAGTCAAACGAATAAAAAAAAATAGTTGAGCGGTGGCAACGATAATTTCATCATCATCACCAGCTAGAACACTTTGGGTCTCTGACTAAACTAACTTTCATTGGACTTATTTACTACTCAAATAAATTATGTGTAGAACCGATGAAGAGGAAGGTTCTTGAGTGAAGACCACGAACCGGAATACGCAGCGTAGGGAGGCCTCCCACTAGATGGACCGACGACATTGTGAGAGTCGCCGGCATCCAGTGGATGCAGATGGCAGGCTGTCGTTCAGTTCAGTTATAAGGAGGAGGCCTATGTTCAGTGATCCAAGAGTTTAGTTAGCGACCCAGAAGTTTAGTCAGCATACCCAAGAGTTAAAACAGCGACCCAAGAGTTTCTTCAGCGACCCAATAGTTAAGTCAGCGACCCAAGAGTTTAGTTAGCGACCCAAGATTTTAGTTAGCGACCCAAGTATTTAGTTAACGACCCAATATTAAGTCAGCGACCCAAACCGTTATTTTTCGTTCGTTCGTTATTTTAAGGAGCTCGGCTGGTTTGTGTAGGCTGACGGTGTGTCGGTGGTGTGTGTCAGTGCAGGTCTTATCACCCCCACTTTGAATTAGGAGTGTAATGAGTGTTTGAGTGCCGTGTCCGTGGTGAGTGCGTACCTTGAGTGAGAAGGGCGTGTAGGCGGGCGGGTCGGTGTGGTAGCGACAGGCGCGGCTCGGCAGCGGCAGACTCGGCACGGGCTCCCGGCAGGGCTCCACGCCGCGCAGGTCTCCGCACGCACGGAACAACACCTGAACACAACGTCATTATTACTAATCATCATATCAGCCGTAGGACGTCCACTGCTGGACATAAGCCTCCCCCATCGATCTCCAAAAGGGCCGGTTGAAAGCGGCCTGCATCCAGCGTTTCCCGGCGATCTCTTTTAGGAGGTCTGTCCATCTCGTGGGTGGACGTACGCTGCGCTGATTCACTCGTCTCCGTCAGTAGTTACCTGGTGATGGTCGAGCAGGATGTGCTTGTGACAGTGCTTGGCGGCGGGCAGCGAGTGCAGCGCGCACCGCACGCCGCCCTCCGCGAACGTGCAGCGCGCCAGCGACGGCACGGGGCGGCTGCTGGGGGGCTCGTTCGCCTGTCACATGTTACATACATAACTTTCACACTGTTCACACCAGAAATTACATACATACAGGGGCTGGGCAAAATACATGCTTTGCTTTAATTGAAATACAAACTAAAAAAAATTGTATAGCAAGTAATTAAAATACAAAATATCTTTAAGGTATTTGAAATACAAAATACAGAATTTTAGCTATTTTTTTTGTTGAAATACGAAATACTAAACATCTTCAAGTAAGGTATTTGAAATACAAAATACAGTATTTTATCATTTTTTTGTTGAAATGCGAAATACAAAACATCTTCAAGTAAGGTATTTGAAATACAAAATACAGTAATTTATCAATTTTTTTTGTTGAAATGCGAAATACAAAACATCTTCAAGTAAGGTATTTGAAATACAAAATACAGTATTTTATCAATTTTTTGTTGAAATGCGAAACACAAAACATCTTCAAGTAAGGTATTTGAAATACAAAATACAGTATTTTAGCTATTTTATTGAAATACGAAATACAAAATAAGTAATCTAGACCAGGATTCACTCCACACGGGCTCACTCCAACGCCACCGTTGTCCGGCATCGTAGACGACGTACATGCAGAGGGATTTTGATCATCCGTCGCGACAAACTTTAATAATACAATTTGTATTCTACACCGAACAGAAGCTTTATTTATTCCGTGAAAAAATTTAAAACAAACCGTTATGATAATTTGACGTAAATTTTTTTGCGTTTTGTTGACCAGTTTTGACGTACAGTCATAGCGTATAGTATACTATATTACCTTAGCCCGTTTATGATGCAGTTTTCTCGCTAAGACGGCATCGACTCCATGTTTCCTGTGGTACCCCGCGTACGCCTTCAGCTTGCGCAGTTGTCTTCTCTCCCTAATGCTCAGCGGGCCGCTACGCGCCTGAGAATTTATACTGCCTGGAATGTACGGAAGAAATGTTTTAGCGCGCATAGTACTAGGCATGCGGGTACGTCTACAGCTGCCTTGGATTATTTACGGGTTTAACAGAAACCCCTTTCGTCGATTACATTTTTGCGTAAAATGATTCGGCTCTGCCTTAGATCACCTAGAGGTCTCCCAGACCCTAATCACAAAAATGCTACCAATAAAATACTGTTTTACGGTTACTATCACGGTCCTTCACTACAGTTATATGATTATTAACAGGATATTTACCGTGATAGAGTCGAGGATGCCCTGAGCTCTCATGGACCACTGGAGGTTTCCCAGACCCCAATCCCAAAAAATGCTTACAAGAAAATACCGTTTTACACTATCACGGTTGTTCACTACAGTTATATGATCATTAACGAGATATTTACCGTGGCAAGGTTGTGGATGGAGCTCCCGATATTTCGGCGCAGTTACATGCACCATGTTCACGGGAACACTGAAGAATGCGGGTGCGAACAGTTCAAAGTTAGGTGAAGACATATCGATCTACCCTCTGATCACGGTATATATCCCGTTAATAATCAAATAACTGTAATACTTACAATATTGTTCCTTCTCCTGTTTCACAGACCGTAGATACTGCAGCCTGGCAGTTTGCAGTAGCACCTTGAGCCGCGACATTTGTTTGATGTAGGCAGATTGAAGTGAGCGAAGGGCGGTTTTGGTCTCCGAGACCGCTTCTTCAGCTGTGAATACCCCAGCTCGCCTATAAAGGAAATATATAAATTTAGGTTTTCTATAAAGGAAATATATAAATTTAAGTTTTCTATAAAGGAAATATATAAATTTAAGTTTTCTATAAAGGAAATATATAAATTTAGGTTTTCTATAAAGGAAATATATAAATTTAAGTTTTCTATAAAGGAAATATATAAATTTAAGTTTTCTATAAAGGAAATATATAAATTTAGGTTTTCTATAAAGGAAATATATAAATTTAAGTTTTCTATAAAGGAAATATATAAATTTAAGTTTTCTATAAAGGAAATATATAAATTTAAGTTTTCTATAAAGGAAATATATAAATTTAGGTTTTCTATAAAGGAAATATATAAATTTAAGTGTTTTTTTAAAACGCGACACCTATACTCGAATAATTTTTTCGTTGCTCAGGGTCTACCATAGATACCCGATTACAAATGAAATTTTTCAAGATAGCTGGGGCCTTACGGACAACAGCTATAGCGGCACCAAACTAACGTTAAATACGCTCAGTTGGAAAATCACGCGACCGCAAACCGTATCTGGGCGCGTTAAGGTTCACGTTGGCGTGATTTTCCAACTGAGCGGCTCTAACGTTAGTTTGGTGCCGCTATAGCTGTTGTCCGCAAGGCCCCTGTGCTCTAAGTTTGTTGCATCTGACATTTTTACAAGCTATTAACTATTCCAGGACAAAAAAGTTTTTTTAAAATCTATCTATCCTTTAGGAACCAATAACTTTTTCGGCATAAAAAGGGGGGCCTTATCCAGGATGTAATAATATTTCATATCAAATTTCATTAAAATCCGTTGACATGTTGAAAGTTGAGGCGGCAATGTGATAATGGGGGCGGCATCGCGGTATTAGAGGCGGCAATGTGATATTGGGGGCGGCATTTCGGTATTAGAGGCGGTAATATGATAATGAGGGCGGTATAGCGGTATTAGAGGCGGTAATGTGATAATGAGGGCGGTATCGCGGTATTAGAGGCGGCAATGTGATAATGGGGACGGCATCACGGTATTAGAGGCGGCAATGTGATATTGGGGGCGGCATCTCGGTATTAGAGGCGGTAATGTGATAATGAGGGCGGTATAGCGGTATTAGAGGCAGCAATGTGATAATGGGGGCGACATCGCGGTATTAGAGGCGGCAAAGTGATAATCAGGGTGACATCGCGGTATTAGGGGCGGCAATGTGATAATGGGGTGGGCACCGCGATATTAGAGGCAGCGTGATAATTATAAAGACAGTTGAGGGGCAGCATAAATGCACACACATACCAGAGTGGAGTAGACTCCACAGGGGCGTCTTCAGTGTCAGAGGCGAGGGTCTGGTGGCGACAGCTGCCGTCAGGGCCGAGGGTGACGCTCTCCCCTTCGCTGGAACTGCCGCTGCAGCATTCTAGTATTGATAGGGAGTGGGCAGCATTTATGGCGGTCGCGTCCAATTGTTCTGGAAATTATTAAATGAAAAACCTAACAATGTTTATTTTTTTGAGGTGTAAAACTTGTAAGAATTGGTTATGTTTGATCAATTTTTTTTTCTTATATTAGTAAGTTCAAGACTTAAATACCTATGTTAGATTTATATCCAGGTTAGTGTTTGTCAGTGTATAAACATTGTATATACTTACTGAACGGGTCGACGGCCACGGGAGAGACCTGGTCGGGCTCCGCGGGGTCGCTTACCACCGACACTGAAGAGGCACACGAGGTAGTGCGGGGGCGCTCCGCCCTGGAATGCATCCACACAATTAGTACTTATTTGGAGGACTTAACTTACGTAAGTATACCAAACATAAAAATTAAAAAAACTAAACTAATTCAAGATCGTTTATACTATCTATAAGCAGGGAGGGTGTCACTCCGCAGTTTAGTTACGTTCGGCCGCCGCGCCTTTCGGGCAGGCATATGGCAGGGCTGTGGTCGCTCGGCTCGCACGCTGCCCACGTCGCGCGTAACTAAAGCTTATTTTCTGTGATTTTTGCTACAAAAAATGACTTAAACGATTTATGTATATATATACATATGTGCTTACGGGTGTATAAATAAAAGGAAGTACAAGGAATAGTATTTTTTTTATTTTTAAGAAGACAACCCTAACGTTACACGTTCCGCGTCAGGAGAGATAGAGCTACGTGATAGAAAGAGAGCGGCTCTCTAGGTGAATAGCAAGCGGTATCCAGCGCTGTACGAGTTGAATTGTTACTTTATTGCCTCGTAGATAGAGTCGTTATTGGTTTAAATTTCTTTGCGGAGTGAATTTTCGTGTATTTTGTAAGTTGCTATATGAGGTAATAAAAAATTATTCTGACACATGCCTATTATAATCATGCCGACACGCATGTTTGACTATCGATCATTTATTTATATTTGGACAGGCGACAGCCTTCTTACACATAAATATAGAAATAATAAAAACACGTAGGCCAACACTAGTTCAAACAACTCACTTGACATAGTGTTGTAGTTGGTTGAGCAACGTTTCTGAGCTGATGACGGGCGGCGGCGGCGCGGCGCAGCGCTGTCGGGCCAGCAGCGCCGCGCGCGCGTGCTCGAAACATTGCCTGGAAGGGAAAAATTATATTTGAACCATTGCTGAAATTTACAATGGAAGACCAGCGCCAACGACGTCGCTATGGGTGTGGGGCAGATTGTAGAGATTTAAAAAATGTAGCCAACTGCAAAGAAACCGAAGGCCGTGCAATCGTCTTGCTTTGCCGATGAATCCCGCACGTCAAAACTTGACTGTACCTTCAATTCAGTTAAATATTTTTCTCATCCTCCATAATATTAAAGCTTTGGACAAGGCCGTAGCCAGGAATTAATTGAGGGGGGGGGGGGGGGGAGGGAGTGTAGTACCAGTAGAACATTATTATCTCTTCGCTTCGCGTTCGACGTATTCAATATCTAAGTAACTACCCAAACCACCCCACCCCCTACGGCTTTGATTATAGTGGATGTTTTAATGTGATACCAATGTGAAGCCTTTATAATTAAACTAGCTGACCTGACAGACGTTGTCCTGTCATAGAACTGTCAAACACGCAAAGTCAAAATTGAAAATCTTATTTTTTTACACCTTGGGTTACATTATTAGAGTTTTAGTAAGGATCCCTATTTTTTTTGAAAATACATTATAGCCTATGTTACCCGGGGCACAACGTTGGGGCCCGTTGTTGTTAGCTTCCCAACAGTGAAAGAATTTTTCAAATCAGTTCAGTAGTTTCGGACCCTATTCAATGCAAACAAACAAACAAATAAACAAACAAACAATCAAATCTTTCCTCTTTATAATATTAGTATAGATAAATAAGTGTTCGGTCGAACAGTATTAGGAGTGTATTTTGAAAGAAAGAAACAAAAAGCTTATTTATGTCCAAAATACGTTTTTTATAGTAGCTAATAGACACAAGGTATAAGATCACAAATCGGCCTCAACTCAGCATAATGCCGGCTGTTACAACTGCTATTACAGGCACTTAATCCGCTCAGTTGGAAAATCACGCGACCACAAACCGTATCGTGCCCAGATACGGTTTGTGGTCGCGTGATTTTCCAACTGAGCGGATTAGGTGCCTGTAATAGCAGTTGTCCTTAAGGCCCCTGGTCTTCCGTTGGAGCCGTTTGGTGATGTATGTTTGGTGATTGTATGTATTCGGTGGTGGTGTTTTGGAAACGTTAGTGGTTTACTCACGGGTCTCTCCCGTCCCTCTGTTCTTGTTTAGGCGCTGGGTTGGCGCAGCGGTCTCCGTTGCCGTACGTATGGCTGCACTGGACGTAGGGCGCCGTCGGGTCGGAGAGGACGTGCGCGGCGCAGTGCCTCCGCCCTGATACTACTGGCGCCCAGCACTCGTAGCCGGCGTAGGAGCATGACCGGGACCGAGACACTATCTCTTTCTGGAGCTGTCCCATAAATATTCGTTTATGACATGCAGCTTTAGTACTATCATTAAACAGTTTAGCAGCAAAGCTATTGAGGTAAGGCAGGCGATGTTTTTGCCGGTCCTTGCAATTTCGTATATGACCACACTCATCTCCAAAGCAAAAGCATCGTAATCGCTTTATGGTTGATATTCCGACCCGTATGAAGCGCTTTAATTCCACTTTTATTATGCGAACTGCTAATCAGTGGAATGCGCTGCCGGAATGGGTGTTCCCCGATAGTTACAATCTGGGTGTCTTCAAGTCGAGAGTGAAGTTTCTTCTAGACAAGCGTGCTCCATCGTAGACCGCATCATCGCTTAACATCAGGCGAGATGGCGGCCAAGCGCGACCGTATTATTCAATAGAAAAAAGAATCATCAAAAACCATTCTAAATTGACGGAGTAATCGAGTAACAAACATAAAAAAAAAAAAAAACATACAGTCGAATTGATAACCTCCTCCTTTTCGAAGTCGGTTAAAAATACTTAGCAAAGTTCAAGCTGTCTATTGGCTGTGTTGCCTAAGCAATGTAAGTGGGCTTATCTTGGAAATGTTGTTGGTGCAATGTTACATTAGTTTGACACTCATAGGATTCCCTGTGTCAAAGACATTGGCGGTGTTTTGGGCATGGACCCCGTGCCCCCCCCTCCCCCTCCCAAAACACCTAGCAATTCCATACATTCGACTCAATTTTTCGAATTGATTCCTTTGAAGCATGGCAGAAGTGCCCCCCCAAAATGAAATCCTGGATCCGCCCCTGGTCGGAGATACCATGGAACACACACGTCCAGAAATGTATTTACTCTGACAGCTGCAATAACATTGTAAAAAGCAGAATGAAAACTACGAATTCTGATCACTTTTGCTTGGTTTTGAACGTAAGACTGTAGCTAGCAGGTACCCGATGTACTTTAGTGAAATATTACACGGTTACACGGTTTTTCAGTTTCCTGGAAGAGATTGCTTTAAGCTATAAGACAGCCTGTTATACTGCCGTATATTCTTATTATTTTATTTAAGTTTCATTTATATTTTCGGTGTGTACTAAAGTAGTATTGTATTGTACCTGTGATCGTAATTTATCTTCCTCCTGTTTCTTAGCTTCCTCCGGGTTGGGAGGCCGGATGGATTTGATGTTGGTGATGCGGATCCCTGATGCTAATCTACCTCCCCGAGACAGCATCCGCACTTTGGGAAGGTGGAGCACCTTCCGTGGTGGGGCTGACATGGTGAATGGTTTTTTAACTGGAAAATACATAAATAGCACTTATTGCTTATATCAACATTTAATACCAATATGATTTTTGGGAGCGGTGGTAGCCTGCATTTGCGGATCCAGGGGAGCATTAGGGGACATGGTGGCCATGCCCCCCCCCCCCCCCCAAAACACCTAGCAATTTCATACATTCGACTCAATTTTTCGATTTGATTCCTTCGAATATTGTCAGAATGGCCCCCCCAAAATGAAATCCTGGATCCGCCCCTGGTAGCCTATTTGGGAGACAGCTAGATTTGAAAGCATGAGGTCGTGGGTTCAAACCCCGGGCCCGTACCAATGAGCTCTTTGTAGTTTATGTACGGATTTTCATACCACTGGCTTTTCAGTGAAGGAAAACATCGTGAGGAAACCTGCATACGTACGGAGAAGGAATTCAATGGCGTATGTGATTCCAACCCGCAACTGGGCCAGCGTGGTGGGTCCAGTCACCCTTTCAGGGGTAGCCTAGGTCCAGCAGTGGACTATTGGCTGATTATGCTATGATTTTTGAACAAAGCTGGCGGTTTAACTAAACTTGCCTACTCTAAAACTGTTGCCATCCTTTTCTCACTAAAATTAAATAAAAATGACACAGATAATATAAGACCTATTAGGCTGTCAGATTAGAGTTATAACAGAATTGTTTTGCTAAGTTTTTCTTTTTCCTGGGGAGGCAAATATCGAAACACCCTGGCGTCTATTCTGTCATACCACTCACTAAACTAAACAAATGTGACAGGACTAAAATTATCTGCCTCTCATTTCATTTTAATACGTGAGAGAAGGATGGCAACAATTTTAGAGCTGTCAAATTTAGTTTAGTTTAGAGTACAACAGAATCGATGCCAATACCGTGCATTAGGTTACCTAATTATCATATTTGTACTATAATTTGGTGTTTCATTTGATAAGACGAAACCGTTTTATGGTGATATTCGGAAAACCCGTACGAAGCGCTTTGATCCCACTTTTATTATGAGAAGTGCTAGTCTATGGAATGTGCTGCATTAATTGGGTGTTCCCTAAGATGTTTTAATTGCATCGCACTGGGTGTTCCCCGATAGTTACAATCTGGGTGTCTTCAAATCACGAGCGAATCGGTTTCTAGGCAAGCGTACTCCACCGTAGACCACATCATCAGGGGAGTTGGTGGGTCTAACGCCTATTGTTATATATTTTTTTAAACATAAAATTCAAGCATATACAATGTTAAAAAGAGATAAATATACAGCCATGACTGACATTTTCTAGAAATAACATCTTTTAGTTGCCTATCATGAAATTTTCATTTTTGGTCTCAGGGCTTCCTGCGCTACGTACCTATTTGTAGAGCTGAGGTGGTAATTTGAAGGCACTAAAAGTTTTCAACTCATATTGCCACGATCTATATGTACCGATGTTTCATACTAGTATAGTATGAAATCGTTGTCATACTGGATCTCAGTTTTAGTAAATATGGGAAGGCAACTCTATACATTAGTTCGATGCACTGTGAATACAAATTAATTACTCTAGGGCTAGGTGTATCTAAATTTAGCATACTAACTAACTACTAAGGAAAAACTATATTTTTCTAATTACAAGACTGCATCAGAAGCAAATCAGAAGAAAATTTAAATCTTTCAAAGAGCTGGCAGGCTAGCAGCGTAGGTGCCTAGTTACCTAATTATCCTGCAAGCTGCCATTTATAAGGTATTTTGTGTGAAAACCATTGTGAAAAATATCCTGCTGACTTACATTCTGAAATTCTAATATTTTGAGCACCCAGCTGGAACACATTTTCTTTTGTAAAAGAAAACATATTTATAAGAAAATTATGTGTTTTACAAATAAAGTAAGTATAGTTAACAACACTGGAACGAAGGTAAATATTTAAAGAATTGTTTTACTAATAAATTACGCATTACTTTGCAAAAGAAAATAAATTTTCTTTCGAGAAAATCCACGTAGCCGCGAAAATTTTCATGAATACCACTAAGCGGTCATGCATGAATCTTTTAATTTATTTATTTGATTAAGCAGCCACCCATTGCAAATGTGAATGTAAGCATACAATTCACAATAATAATTAACTAATTAAGACGTTCTAAATAGGTGTTTAAGTGATAAACTAACGATTATCTCGAAAACAAAAAGTACATCTATTGTAAACAGTGGTGGGTCGGCCATTTGCACGGTGTGACAGAGTCCTTAGGTCTGTAATTTGAAAATGCTTTTGTTTCCTACAAAAGTGGATGAATCATTGTAAAAATATGCACAAAATGTAGCTAATGATCTAGCCTACAAAAATAAACATAGTGATAAAGTGAAACGTACCTGTGCTTGTTGCAGATCTTCATTCTGCCACCGAAGACCTCACTACGTTAACAACCAAGTTTTGCAATGGCGTCCGTCTAGAATACCTATCAAAATTTTAATTTCGTGACGTATTCTTTAACATTGATTTCCATTTATTTAATAAGTCCGAACTACTTAGTTAATTTTAAGATTTTATTTAGTGTGTAACTAAAACGTTTAGAACATAAAATGTCGAATTATTAGTATACAAATATCTCAAATGTTAACGTGGTCTACATCCGGTCGCCGCTGTCATAGCGCTGTCCTTTTCTCACTCAAGCACGTAGACGGAGCGTTGCTTTCCGTCGTGCTTTCTCGCGCGCAGTCGGAACATCCGTTCAATGGCTGGAGGGCAAGAAAAATGGTATTTTACAAAAGAACAATTGCAGAATTCAGCAAGCAGAAAATGCGGTTTAGATGCAGATAAAGAACTAGCATATCGGCAGCAAGCCGCAAACCTCATCCAGGATATGGGGCAGAGGCTGCAAGTGTATCCTTTTTCAAATAGTGGTGATTTCAGTGCAATGTTTTTGTCGAGTCATGTGTATTAAATGCGTAAAACATGGTCCCAAATCGTGTTTATTATCATAAAATCTAATTTAAAACAGTGTAAATGTTCATAAAATGCTAAAAAGTGCTCTGTGACGGTGTACAGTGGTCCGAAGATGACGAAATTTCAAAGTGGTTACGGCGTCACTTGGACGCACTTTCGCTCGGATCTGGGAATTCCCAGTGGCAGTGAGTAGTTCACCTCGTTATCTAAAGGTAAGGCTTCCCATTCACGTCGTATTTCGAGCAAAGGGCATTGTTGTGGTATAGGTTAGGGTCATGATTCACGCGTGCTGTTTTCGAGGTCACTGCTCTACGACAGCTGGCCTGACAGACGCCTGCGCGGGTGACGTAGGGCTTGGTGATCGACCTGCCCCGCGCTAAAATTACCCGCCTGTAACCGCCAATTCGCAAGTCGCGTGGAACCCACAATTCTCGGAAATCACCGCCGACCTCTCGCGTTATCTTGTTTTCCTGTTACTCACGTCTATAAACATCGATTCGAGTCCAATTTCTACCGATTAGCACGTCTTATTTACTTAAAAAGTCATGTTCTAGGCGAAAAACACTATAACAGATATTGTTTCATTCAAAACTTTGATAAAAATTGTGTCTAAAAGGCACATAGTAGCTTGCAATCTAAAAGCTAAGGTCATAGCTTGTAAGGGCATAACAATGACCTTGTTTGACCAGACATGCTTGCGACAGCAATTAACTCGGGTTATTTACCTTTTAACTTTATCCCGATTAGAGGTTACTAACACTGAAAGGTCATTCGTGAATAAACACCCCTTGCATAAAAATTTTAACTTGCAAGCCTTTATTAACTAAACAAAACATTAACACTACAAATACAGTTCGACTGCTCACAGACCGTTGAAGGTCTAAAGACAATCAAATGCTCACACCCACTACCAGTTGGCAGCAAACCCAGCATGCTGGCGGCATTACCACGCTGAATGACAATGCTTATGCGTTGAGCCAGAAACGCCAGCATTTTGGTCACATCCCATTAACCAGGCGCTCTGAATAAATGCGAAAAATAAATCTCGGATTCATTCGTTGGGGAAGTACCCGCAGCGCTCGATCTACCCCAGGGCTGGCACTGAGTACCAGGCATTTGTCAGTTATTCATTCGTCAAGCAATATTGTGCAAAGATAACTGTTTTAAATCAATTAACGGGGCACAAAGAGATTTACCATCGAATATCTCAGGGCAATTAGCGCTGTCCATAGTGTTGGATGTCTACCCACAAGATGGACAGACGACCTAAAAGAGACCGCAGGGAAACGCTGGATGCAGGCCGCTTCAGTCCGGCCTTTTTGGAGATTGATGAGGGAGGCCTATGTCCAGCAGTGAACGTCCTACGGCTGAAATGACGATGATGATAACAGTGTCCATTGCAGAGTAAGATAAGAAGGAAGGCCCTCATGGGTGTCGTGACGAAGGACATAGGCAATTTATATTCCTGCAAATTTGCAGAAAAACAGGAAATATCTGGACAAAACTGGCAAACCAGAGCTTATAGGTAAATACTGACAATAATCTATACTCTATACTAATATTATAAAGAGGAAAGATTTGATTGTTTGTTTGTTTGCATTGAATAGGCACCGAAACTACTAAATCTATTTGAAAATTTCTTTCACTGTTGGGAAGCTACATTATCCCCGGGTGACATAGGCTATAATCTAAACCCGTGCGAAGCTGGGGCGGACCGCTAGTCATTGATAAATTGCAATACCTACCACACTACCGTGGACTGTACTGTATTTTATATGTTATTTATCTATATAAATCCAATCAATTTGGATTCATCCTCACTATATTTATGACGGTATGTTACCTATACTTACCCAATGACAATCCCCTAACCTACTTGAATCTATTGACATATCATTTACTAAAATTGGTTTAAGCTATACATATATAATTATATGTAATAATGTATATGCAATACTAGGGATACAGAGGATAGGGCCAGGTATGTCCTATAACTGCGACCAGAACCATCGGAGGATGACATGGTGAACGTACTGTGATCCCCAAGCCTCCTGCCAAGCGTGAGGATTATGGCAGCACCCCTCTCTAAGAGGAGACCTTTGTTCAGCAATAGACGCTTTTGGCTGATAGTGAAAATTAGGGATGTTACGGAAGTGGTTTTATCGGAATCAAAGTAGGAATCAGGAGTCGAAATCAAAGGCGGAGGCAGAAGAGAGGTGTTAGAGGCAGGTCTAATATAATAATACAATACAAACATTGTTCAGCTTCTTTAATTTCAGTTTTAAAAAAAATACAGTACTTAGTTGTATAATTTTTTTGTATACACTTGTTCGAGAAGTCATAGCCGATTCAAGAAAATCTTTTAGCCATTTGAAGATTATCAGTTCTTTTATTGAGGGTTCAAAAAACAATATATACCATTACCTACTATGTTATTGTCAATTTTGAATGTAATACCTAAAGTTGAACAACAACAAACAACAAGTTGTGCAATATTCCATGAATTTACTACTCAGTTTGTCAATAATGTGAAATGGTTGGTCTATGAGTCATATTTCAATGCGACTGATTCTTGCACCTAATCAGTATGGATTGTACTTTATTAAGCTATATTCAACGAGTATAAATTGTTAATTTTTAGAACCAGCAGTGCAAGTACCGTTTTTAATTTTACCGTTTCGTCAAATTTGACAGTTGAGATCGTCAAATTCGACAAAATGCCATTTGATATACAGTGTGAACTCTATATAGCGACACTCGATTTAACGACTAACTCCCTAAAATTTTGAAATTACGTGTGTTGTCCATTCAATGATGCACTCTATGTAGATCACACCCAGGCTAAATAAACAAAAAAAAAAACATTTTATTTATATTACACGGGAATTACTCACGTAAGATTAAGCCGGTCACTCCGACTATCCGTGTAATATAAATAAAATGTGTGAAAACCACGTCAGTTTCTATAATAAAAAAAAAAACAGTTTATTGGTAAACCTAGATATAATACACAATCTAAATCTGTTCTTAAGAGCTTCGAAAACAAACTTGTCTCTAAATGGACGTGCAATATTAGCACTGGCATTCATAACTCACTAATTATAAGTTATTAGTATTATAATGACAACAATATGCCATTATTATGCAATAAACAGTACTTTATAATACCTTGTATTTATCTCAACTGTTGGCATCATAATGTAGACGAAGATATTATTTGTTAAATATTAATGTTTGTTGTTTGTTAATTTTATACTTTACTAGTAAATACATATTATAACTGTTAATTAAGTCTGTTTTTTCTGTTAATTAAGACCGTTAGTTTCTCTAAGATAATAAAAATAAAAATAAATAAATAAATAATAGTAAACTAACATTGATATTTCTTCTCTCCGTTAAACCGCAACAGGGTGTTTGACTGTATTGAAAATATTATGCCAATTGACATCATCCATAAACATGACCTAATGAAAAAGCATATTTCTTTGATTTTTTTATAAAAATATGCTTATTTTTTGTAAAAAACGCGAATAAAATAACTGTATTTTCGACATTTGATCACGTGATCGAAAACGGTCTGTAATTGGCTTCATCCCTAGTGACGTCACACAAATCTAAACAAACAGATTTTGTATTGATATTTGCGAATTTAATGTTGTAAAGCTATTTTGAGAGCGATTTATCCAGAAATTATCACCAAAAACAGTCCGGAGGTTAAATGTGAGAAGAATGGAGAAACATTTTGTGCAAGCAGACAGCAGTAACTTACCCAAAATTAATGTAATTATGGTTGCATATGTCTTCAATAATAATCTACGTCATTGTTTCTACGCTGCAGAACTCAAAACGTAAAAACTACAATGTAAGTATTAATTTTTAATTGTTCTCCAAGCAAAACATTCAATCAAGTTGTACAAAAAGTATGTTGTAGTAGGTGGATATCACTATTTTGTTAGGTTATGTCTTTACAATGTTTAAAAAGAAAGTAACATTACATAAAATAGTAATGCAATAAAAACACAAATTGTAATAGAAATATATAGACTCAAATATGTACCTCAAAATGATCTTCGCACATAGAAACACTTGAATTAGCTCCAATACTTTTGGGTTCTCTACGAGCTACTTAGTTCCAACCACTTTTTGCGAGTTTTGGGGTCCATTGGAACAGAAACGAATAGTTTTTCCGGTGTTTTATGGAAGTATTTGTACATTGTGGCACTACACAACATTTATAAACCATTACTTCTATTAGAAAATTAGTGATTATCAAACTTTTGCTGCCTGGCTGCAGCTGTTTTGTTTTGTGTGACGTCAATCGTCGCTCGACCGGAGCTATGACGCAGGTCTGCGTTTTGGCGCGATATTTTTTTATTCAAACTTTAACATCGATTTATATCGCAAATACGACTGATATCCAGAAAATATAAATGCAGTATACATTAAATTATATCAGGCAATAATGTGCAATAGTTTCCCAAAAGTAGTCAAATACCCTACTCTCAATAATGCCAAAAAATGTTCAGTCCTTTAAGTGACGCTATATATAAAGTTTACACTGTATATTGTATATACACGACAATTATTCATATTGTGAATGAGTCATTGCGGTAAATGCCAGCGGATTAGTTACACAGTTGTTTCAATCTAGAACCCTATTTATAAAGCCAACATAACGGAATAAGCTCTTGCAATAATAACTCGTTGGGGAATTCCATAATATTGTGCAACACCACACAAAGGAGTTGCATCTCATCCTGCCTACATGTTAGACAACATTCTGGACGTGTTCCCAATCACGCCAATGGAGCTAATGATTCACTTAAACTTGCGTGACCATGGAACAATTTAGTCACTGATTGTGCCGGTTTTAGCACTACCGGCGCCCAGGGGCCTTACGGACAACAGCCATTGCGGCACCAAACTAACATTAGATCCGCTCAGTTGGAAAATCACGCGACCGCAAACCGTATCTGGGCGTGTTAAGGTTCACGCCCCTCTACGGCGCAAATCTGCCATTCAAACCAAAAAAAAGGCAAAAAATTGTTTTTTTTTAAATGCATGATGCATCTTTTAGGTCTTCAGGTCGTCTGTCCATCTTGTGGGTGGACGTCCAACGCTGCGCTTACCGTGGTCTTCATTCGAGAACTTTCGGCCCCATCGGTCATCTGTTCTGCGTGCTATGTGCCCTGTCGACTGCCACTTCAACTTGCCAATCCGGTGGGCTATGCCGGTGACTTTCGTTTGTCTACAGATCTCATCATTTCTGATTCGGTCTCGTAGTTAAACCCCAAGCATAGCCCTCTCCATAGCTCGTTGTGCGACTTTGAGCTTGTTTATGAGGCCCATAGTTAGAAAGTTTATTGATATTAAATATGTTATTTGCCCCGAACAATACAATCTAAAGTAGGTAAATTCCTAGAAATATAGCACATGCATGTAGGTATTTCGTTTGTTATTGTATTTAAACTTGTTGATTAGGTATTATGTTTTGTTATTGGCACAAACATTAGAGATAATGGATAACTGTACTAAAATAGACGTTAATCTTTCTTTAGGTGCATAACAAATTGTTTATTTAACGTACATTCTATTTCTCAAACATGCTTGAATATTCGTTCGTTAGTGTCATGGATTCCGTGAATATTCTCTCTATGTTTGAGAAAAGCAATTATTGATTGATTAACTCTTTATTGTTCACGTCATAAAATTACAGAAGACAAAAAAACCTTGTAGGTAGGTTACATCCTAATTTTGGGGTTTGCTCAAAAGAAAGAACTTGTTTATGCATTTTCTATCGAACGCGTAATGTTTTTTTTTCTCTACATTATTTGTAATAGGACCGCAAATTCTGAGAAGCCATGCGCACCGTCACGAGGCGCTTTTAACGGTCGACCCACCGCTTTCCTTTCACCTTTTTTTTTGCGAACTTTAGTAGGTCACGCACCCGCGCTGGCGTGCGAATCTACAGCGATCATTATTTACTACAACATTGCATGGCAACTGTATTATTTAGGCTTTTCTATTATATATTTTTTTCGAGGTTGCTTCTTTAGGCATGTTTACAAGTTTTGGGGTGGAGAAAAGCACAGGGGCCTTACGAACAACTGCTATTACAGGCACCTAATCCGCTCAGTTGGAAAATCACGCGACCGCAAACCGTATCTGGGCGCGATAAGGTTTGCGGTCGCGTGATTTTCCAACTGAGCGGATTAGGTGCCTGTAATAGCTGTTGTCCGTAAGGCCCCTGAACTCGCGTGACGCTTAGATATATTTATCAATAATTTGTGAATACAGCTCCATCTCTTGTGGAATAGGTGAATTACTACTTAAGTTTTCACTTCGGACGTGCAGTTTTTTTTGTTTACGGTTTGGTTTCTTCATTTGGTTGTTCGATTAACAGAAAAAATTATCTTTTCTGTGGTTCTATCCTACTAATATTATAAACGCGAAAGTTTGTATGTATGGATGTTTGTTCCTCTTTCACGCAAAAACTACTGAATGGATTTTAATGAAAGTTTACAATAATATAGCTTATACATTAGAATAACACATAGGCTATAACGCGTTGTAGTAGCGAAGCCGAAGGCCGAGCTTTACGCATACGAAGTAGCGGGTTTCAGCTAGTTGTACATACACTTGGAAACGATGGTAGCCGAGTATGTGCGCTTTACAATCTGGCGGCACCCGGTCCGATCCTCGACCCTGCACCAATCACTTATTTAGTACTTCAATAAATTATGTGCAGTTACGATGTACAACTCAAAAGTTCAAAGATATTAGTATGACATTCATCAACTGTGTCGCTACGGTGGTCATCATGGTGGATTAGGGTCCATCCTATCTGAGAGAAGGCCTGTGCCCAGCAGTGCGAACAGTATAGGCTTAAATGATGATGATGATGATGATGTGTTAGTATAGAGTCCTGCGGTGAAAACTGGAACGAAATGTAGTTTTCGTATTTCGGTTTTCAAGAGCCACATAAAATATGCGATTGTGGCGCCACTTCCATCGGACTTGAGTGGTGGCGCGGACTCTAGCATATAATTCTGTATGGCGCATGAAGATTGACGTCATAAATTAGTAAGCTCTCTGTCAAGCGTGCTATTAAAATATGTATAACTTATTTACTTTTTTAAAAGCTTTTTATGAGGTTATAAACCTAATTAGGGCACATGTCTATTGCACAAATATTTCCTTAACCAGCTGTATACAGGTCGCAACTATGCATCAACACGGCGATAGTGTATATGCACAGGTTCTACGCGTTCCACTCGTTCACGCAGTTCCACAGGAACGCCATCGCGGCCGCGGCGCTCTTCCTCGCCGCAAAGGTAATACATCTATATACTTCTATACTAATATTATAAAGGGGAAAGATTTGATTATTTGTTTGTTTGTTTGCATTGACTAGGCTCCAAAACTACTGAACCGATTTGAAAAATTCTTTCACTGTTGGGAAGCCTCACTATCCCCGGGTGACATAGGCTATAATCTATACCCGTGCGAAGCTGGGGCGGACCGCTAGTCTATACTAATATTATAAAGAGGAAAGATTTGATTGTTTGTTTGTTTGCATTGAATAGGCTCCGAAACTACTGAACCCATTTGAAAAATTCTTTCACTGTTGGGAAGCTACACTATCCCCGGGTGACATGTAGGCTATATTATATTTTCAAAAAAAATTAGTGATTCTTACTAAAACTCCAATAATGTAACCCAAGGTGTAAAAAAATAAGACTTACACCCGTGCGAAGCTGGGGTGCGTTGCTAGTATTATATAGATGAGTGACGCAAAAAGTATACAGGGTGTTTTAGATGACTGACATATTTGAGGCTATCATGTGCTCATCACTGAGTGACGAGACGTTATAGTCAATCATACGGGCATAAAAGTACCTAGTAAGGTTTTCTCACCATTGGGGTTTTGTAATACAAGCTGACACTATCGTGCCATCCCTATCTTGTACGTTGGCGGGAGTGGGATGACACTATTGCGATAGCAGGTCTCTTCGAGTCAGCGATTCAATGGCGTCGATTCTGATGCACTCTAAACTAAATTTGACAGCTCTATAATTGTTGCCATACTTCTCTCACATATCGAGATGAAAAGAAAGGCAGATAATTTTAGTCCTGTCAGATTGGTTTAGTTTAGTGAGTGGTATGATAGAATCGACGCCAATGTTTTTTTACCATCGAGATACAATTCCTATAGAGTCACAATCTCTCAGTGAAAACAGTCAAAAAACGTCCGAGCGTCATTGTACATACATTGTACCAATTATATACTTCACAATGCCACATTTACTCCAATTTAGCCGTTATGTCGCTTGCATAGTGTTCAACGTTAGTTGTCCGCTATGTCATCGTAGCTCTGGCATCGCGCGGCGTTGAAGACGGTTCGCGGTTATCTTGTAACTAACCTAAAAGTCTGCGCAATTCGTAGCGTGCGCCGAGTTTTAGTTCGGTAATTTTTTGTCACGATTGGTTACTCTGTATGAATTCTATCTCGATGCTTTAATACATATTATGTCTGACCAGTAGGAGGCCAAAGAAACTCCTGCAACGTTGTCGTCCTATAGGTCGCCCAGTGGTTTTTATTTATTAAAAAAAAGCTGCAAATTAGTATGCTGTCCGCCTGATGGTATGTAGAAACCACCGCCTATGGACACCTGCAACACTAGCGATGTTGACGGTGCTTTGCCAGCCCGGAGAGGTTGTGGTAGACACCATTTTTGAAACGCTTCATGTTGAAGCTCGACGGGAAGATGTTTGGAAGAAGGACATTCCACACCTTGCAGGTCTGCGGAAGAAAGGAGGGGAAAACTCGGACGGTGTGTGATTTCCAGCTTTACAAGAAGCGGGGATGAGCTTTTTGACGGTGTCAGGATGTGCGGTAGTGGAAGCCCGCAGGAATAAGCTCAAAAAGCTCTTCAGAGCATTCCCCGAAATCAAGCCATAGAACATAAACAGGGAACCCACTTCTCTTCGGAGGCTAAGTGGGCCCAGCTTGTTAGTATGCAGGTGTTGGGGCTTTAGGAACCCGAGCAGATGCTCCATGGTCTGGAAGGTGGCACCACAGTTCCACTGGAAGCTCAGCTACACTCCATCATGTTGTGTCTAAAACGGCCTACTTGCAATTGAAGCCAGTTTCTGAACTTCCTAATTAAGCCATTGTAGATTAGGCTGTTCTTCTGGGTTACGGAATTAGATGGGTATGGGTGCAGTGATAGCAAGTCATAACCCAGCAGTAGGTAGACCTCCCACTATATGGACCGACGAAATCGTGAGAGTCGCGGGTATGTGGATGCAGATGGCAGGCTGTCGTTAAGTATGGAGGTCTAAGGACGTCTTCTGACTGATGATGATGACGAACCCCGCCTGTTTTCCTTCACCAAATCCTCGGCTTATTGTATGATTTTGAATCTAATCCCTATGTCCCCAAAGTAAAGAGTCGTTGTTGCGTTTCAGGTAGAGGAGCAGCCTCGGAAGTTAGAATATGTAATAAAAGTGGCCCACGTGTGCCTCCACCGAGGTGAAGGGGCCAACACCCTCACACCGGAACAGTACCAAGAACAGGTGAATATCCTTCTTATTCTTTTTTTTATGTAAACAACCGATGGGCCACCTGATGGTAAGTAGTCACCGTCGCCTATGGACACCTACAATGCCCGGGACATTGACGGTGCGTACCTTTGAAAGGAACATACATACACACATCGCCTTTTATAATTGTATGTATTATATAGAATTATTATAGATTATGGCCACAATTATTTTTTTGGTTAAACAGTTTTTCCAATTTATTCTGGTCATAAAAAATATTTAAACAAAAAACACATTTTTCAGAAGATAGTAATTTTTTGTCTTAATAATTATCAATTTCAAAAACTGACTTCAAAATTACTAAATTTATATACAATTTCCAGTTATTTAGATTTAAAAAAATAAAACTGGTGAATCGATTTTGATGAAATTTCTATGGGACCAATGTGAAAACATATCCTCTCAAATAAAATAAAAAAAACAAATTGGTATCCTTATGACTGAGTTCTGAGGTAACAAACAAAAAAATGTGTCTAAAAAAAACAACAAATGCGCGAGCGAGATCGCACCGGTATTCTGGCCCATAAATTCGCAAACCGTACTCTTGTTACTCAATACGTTTCGCTTGGTAACATTGACTTTCAAGTCGCTAGTCTTCTCTACGAAGTATAGATAACATCTAGCCTGAGGCCGACAATGAAAGCGAAAGTTGTTCCACTTTGGGCTCCGAAATTGAGTCGTAAAATTTTGAGTGATTGCACAGTGAGCCAGAGTAGCTTGTTTCATCATGTAAAACTCGGATCATGTTCAAATGTCTCCGTGTTTTACCTACTTTTAGGGTTCCGTACCCAAAGGGTGGAATCGGGACCCTATTTCTAAGCCTACGCTGTCTGTATGTCCGTCTGTCCGCCCTAACTTTTAACGGCAGTGTCTTTCGAACCGTAATAGATAGCCAGTTGATAGTTAATATACCGAAAACCCGTACGAAGCGCTTTGATTCAGCTTTTATTATGCGTACTGCTAGTCTGTTGAATGCGCTGCCTGAATGGGTGTTCCCCGATAGTTACAATCTGGGTGTCTTCAAATCACGAGTGAATCAGTTTCTTCTAGGCAAGCGTGCTCCATCGTAGACCGCATCATCCCTTAACATCAGGCGAGTTGGCGGTCGAATGCAAAATTATTAAATCAAAAATTATTAATTATATTTTTTTTATAATTTTTTTTTATTGTGTTTAACTCGTTGTCATTGTATCTTTTGTTTCTGTCCAAAAAAAAACTTTCTTTCTAAATTTTTTTTTTTTTTTAGTTTGATGTAATGTTACGGCGGATTACCTAAGAAATAATAATAAAGTCAAAAGCTTAGTAATAGGGTCCCTTTATTACCCTTTGGGTACGGAACCCTAAAAACAGAGGGGTCCCCCATACAACAAACGTATTTTCGTATTAGCTCTAATGTAAAAACGGTAAAACGTACAAGCGTCAAACTTGGCATGATTATAGTACACGCTCTAAAGTATAATAATAAATAATGTCAATTTTCGCGGTCGGTACTCGGTACTTGATGAGTGACCGCCTGTGCGTGATATAGGCATCGATTCTGACGCACTCTAAACTAAACTAAATTTGACAGCTCTAAAATTGTTGGCATCCTCTCACATATTAAAATGAAAAGAGAGGCAGATAATTTATTCCTGTCAGATTGGTTTAGTTTAGTGAGTGGTATGACAGAATCGACGCCAATGTCTTTTTGCACAGCTTTTTGTATTTTGTGGTGGTACGGTATCCTCGGGACATTTTTGCACACACGGTCATCTGACCCCAAACTAAGCAAAGCTTGTGATATGGCGGCCAGAGACTGATATACATACATATATAGTTTTAAATACATACTTAAATATATATTAACATCCAGATATAGAACAAACACAAATGTTCATCACATAAATTGTTTGTCCTAGGTGGGAATCGAACCCACGCCCCCAAGCGCAGAAGGCAGGTTCACTACCAACTGGACCAACGAGCTATCAGTTCAGTTGTCAGTTATCATAATGTTATGTAAGATTGCAATTTGCGTTCGTGTAATAAAAATAACTTTATTAAAAACTAAATGTAAAATTTATTTTGTTGCAGGCCCAGGACCTGGTATTCAACGAGAATGTACTGCTCCAGACGTTAGGTTTCGATGTAGCCATCGACCACCCGCACACGCACGTCGTACGTACCTGTCACCTTGTCAAAGGTGAGGGCCGCTCTGTCGCGTGACTGTCGCACGGTCTGTCGCGTGACTGTCGCACGGTCTGTCGCGCCGGCTCGCACGCGCAACGGGGTTTTGTCTCGTCTCTATTCACTTGACATTTGATCTTTCAAACGTAAATAAACGTCGATTCTTTTGTAACTTTCCAAACTACATGAATAGAACTGATTCGGCCTTACTTAAAAACCTCTCAATTCTTGAGATGCTGTTAAACTGACGATCAGCGAAAAATCTACCCAAAAAAGACATTACGCTATTGAGAGGGCTTTGAGAGTTCTCAAATAAAGCTGTTAATATTTTACCGCCAATTGTGTACACCACAAATAAAAGCACACATCTCAGAAAAAAAATAATGCAAGCGTTACACCCACAGTTTCCCCTTTAGCACTTAACCCCCCTTGGTTGTCCATTTGATGGCAATTTGATCTCGTATGCAGTTGTGTGCCGCTCAATATTGAAGTGTGCGTTTGTAGAACTAGTAAGAATATGTCAGTGTGTGCAATACGTGTTTACCTCGCCCCCTTCAGTTTTAGGCAAACTTTTAGGCAAATCCAAACTATATAATGATCAAAGGCACACATTGACACTATTCTGGATTGTGATTACGTCAGCAATTTTTTTTTTTTTTTTTTACTGCGATAATTGCTTGATGAATTTTAAATTGGCATTATTTGCTTACTTTTGCTGACTGAGGGGGCGAGGGGGATAAAAAAATTACTGAAATGTTGCCTATATAATATTTGATTTGACACATCTTTTGTGGCATATCCACTACAAAGAACTTTTTCCAAATCTAAACTAAATTTGAGACCTTTACAAGAGGTCACGTCAGGTGTCGCCCTTTTTTGTGAAATAAAAAGAGATGGAGATAACTTTATGGATGTCAGATTATGTAGTTGAGAAATGTTACAATGGAATCGTCGTCGGTGAATCGGGAAATATGTTGGTAGTCTGAATGGTTATGCTTGATATAATATGGACTGTATATATTTTTATGTGGCACCGTTACACTTCCAAGTTTTAAATTAAAAAAAAATACAAAAAAAAAACAAAAATTATACAATCGTATAGCTTTAGCAATATTTAGTTCATGAAACATCTAAATAAAACTATTCGATTAATAATAATTTAAAATTTAGCATTCATTGTTCCTTTTAACTCATGGCCTGTTAAAGATTCCATAAAACTATGTAAAACATTGGTTAGCAAAAAATAAAGATATTTTTTTTAACAATACTGTTCGTTATTGAAAAAAATTAAATCTATATGTATTGTTAATTACAATAACTGAAAAAAAAAAACACTTTCAAATAAATAATTATCAATTTAAAAAACCGACTACACAAAATTAGTAATGTACGCAATTTTACAGTTATTTTGTATTTAAAGCCTATACAAACTGATTTGATGAAATTTCAATAAGCGAATCGGAAAGTATATTCTTTGAATAAAAAAAAAACGGAGTTCTGAGGTAACAAAAAAACAACTTAATTGAAAACCCCCCTATTTTGAAGTCGGTTAAAATACAAAATAATCTTTTAAAACATGGAAGTCACCCGCTGCATTCAAAAAGCGAGACAAAACGTACCGAACTGTACGACGCTCTTGACTCGACCGTTTGCGATAAACCAAAAAAGTACGACAACAGGCAATGTATGACCACAATTTCGCTCGCAAGCCGTATCAGGTATGTTTCTATCCTAGAACTTTGAGTATTGTGTGTCACCCTACTCACCGAATCACTTGCATCTCACCCCTTTTATTTAATTTGCTTATTCGTGGACACCCTTCAAAAATCTAAGTCCCATTTAACCCATAAAATCATAGATTTAGAAATACGTGGATGTTGGGTCTAGCACTGAATTCATGAAATATCCTGAGTTTTTATCTACAGGGTTACGCATATAGATTGCACTAAGCCGAAAGGAGGTCATTGTACTCATCATTATGAACAACTTTTACTATGGGACCAACGCTGAAATCGCGAAAAAAATATCAGCTGTTCCATACATTTTGTAGTGTCAATGACCGTTTTCTATACCGTTTTCGTATTGTTGGTATATAATAAAAGTTATTCATAAGGATGAGTACATTGACCTCCTTTCGGCTTAGTACAGTCTGTATGCGTAACACTGTATTCACATTAATTCATTTTTAAAAAGCATCTAGAAAGATGGGGCGTCCAGAATACCGAATAAAATCGGTTGGATTGTAATCTCTATTGAACCCAACTGCTTAGAGCATTGTTTAGCCTATCTACTACCCTCTAATTGAAAATTGTTTGCCAAGCCAACTGTATCGACCTATCGTCTTACTTGAGAGCACTATATTTGACTGCAAGAAAGTCGAGCCGTGTTAAGAAACATTCTGACAACTGCAAAAAAAATATTAGAAGAAAAACAAAATACCCGACCGCAAAATGTAGTCTATGACACTCTGGACACGAAAACGAATCTAACGATACCTTGCACATCAAAATCGGTCAAGCCGTTTACGAATAGGTAAAAAAGAAACATTAAAAAATACAAACAAACGTTACTCCCCTTGGGCAGTGGGATAATAAAAAACGGACTGAAAACATATGCGTCGATTCTGTCATAAACTAAACCAATCTGACAAGACTAAAATTATCTGCCTCTCTTTTCATTTTAATATGTGAGAGAAAGATGGCAACAATTTTAGAGCTGTCAAATTTAGCTTAGTGTACATCAGAATCAAGGACATTTTCTTGGACAAAAAACACTTACAAACGTTTGTATTTATGTTATAAGTGTGATTTTTTTTTTAATTTAATTTTAGGCTTACGGTTGACCGCCATTTTGCCTGGTGTTAAGCAATTATGTAGTCTACGATGGAGCATGCTTGCCTAGAAGAAACCGATTCACTTGCAAAGACACCCAGATTGTAACTATCAGGGAACACCCATTCAGGCAGCGTATTCCACGAACAAAACGTTACGGAACTTTATTTAGCACGGCTCACATATAAATATCAAACTAGCTATGCCCGAACGCCTAACCTATCAAAACGCAAATGTAATAGAAAACTAACTACGACCTACAGTTTTATGATGTCACATTTTCACAATAAAAAGCTTACACTTCCTTGTCAAATTAAAACAAGATTGATTAAACCGTTTTTAATTTATTCATGGTTGGCTTGAATATGTCCATATCATGACTAGTGCAAAGATGCTTGTCTAGAAGATTGACCTGTTTACTTTCGATTTGAAGACACCCATATTGTACTTTTGTTGTTTAGTAGATGGAACAGTGGCTAGAACAACAAAACATCCTACAACACTGACCGCACACCCATTTTACCCAATCTCAATAAACAATATTAATAAATTCGTTCATGCCCAAAGCTGCAACAACTGAAACATTGCACAATGATTTTCATCTCACAATTTCTTTGCAGCGCCAAAGGACCTGGCCCAGACGTCGTATTTCATGGCATCCAACAGTCTCCACCTTACGACAATGTGCCTGCAGTACAGACCGACTGTCGTCGCCTGCTTTTGTATACATTTAGCGTCCAAGTGGAGCAACTGGGCGGTGAGTTTGCCTTTTGTCGATGTTATTAAGATGTGGGCAAAGGGTTGAACGCATGAAATATGCAGAAATGGTAATGAAAAAAGAAAATCAGGTTCGTAGAATACATCATTAATTATTAGCGCTTCGCGGATTTATCTGCGTTTTTTAATAATTTTTTTGACGTAGAATGTATCACGTATTATTTAATCTATTTCATCGGATTGCACGACTAACCAAAAAGAAAAAATGTCACATCGGCTTGACGATTATTATATAGTAGTCAAAAAGAATCTAATTAAGAGGTCTCGCATTATTTGGCAGAAATTTCACTTGTCAGATCAGTCCATGATCTTGGCTGAAATGTTCGGACATTTCTGATCCCATATCCTGAATGATGGTGGCCTGACAGTAGCATGTGCGCCTCACAATCTGACAGCACCCAGTTCGATCCTCGGCCTTGCACCAATCACTTATTTGGTACTTAAAGAAATTAAATCAGTTTCGATGCCATTGCTCAACAACGGTGAAGGAAAACATAGCGAGGAAACCGGTATGTCCAAGAACCTCAAAAGTTCAACGACATATGACATTCACCAACATGCACTGGGTCATCATGGTAGATTAAGGTCCATCCTCTCTGAGAGAAGGCCTGTGTCAGCAGTGGGAATACAATAGGCTGTAATGATGATGATGTCCATTTCTTGCAGTGTATTTCATGAGAACCCCTACACAGAATTCTAAATGCGCAGATTAATAGTTGTGCGATTTAAGTCTGCCTTTGGTTCGGACATTTCTTAGCACTAACCATTTATAATTTTAAGTGCCTTTGTTATTAACAAACAAATAAGTAAACAACTTGAAAAAAAACAAACAAACTAGTACTAACAGGACACATGGCCAGACGTAATGATGGGAGGTGATGTACAGCAGTAACCGCGTGGTGGCCAAGACTAGGTTGGCGGAACCCAGCCCGACCGAGGATGAGGTGGACTGACATCAGAAATATTGTCGGGAACAAGTGGATGCGAATAGCGAGAGACCGGGGAGAGTGGCATAAACAAAAGCAGGCTTATACCCAGCAGTGGGTCACTCAGGGCTGATGATGAGTACTAAAATATGAAACTATGCGTCGCTGTCTCATCTTCTTAGAATGCAAAATAAGGCTGGTACAGTGGCTAAATCTGCAAAAAGCCTCAAAAGGCGTTAATATAGTAGCCTAGTGGGTATATATTTGAGCCTTTTGGGGTCGAAACTTTAGGTCCGTGGGGGCCGGGCGCTAAAAATATTTTTAAAGATTTATTTTCAACTCGTCTGGTCGAAGCATTTCGTGACCAAAATGCTAGCCGATATCTTGCACAGCGTATTAGCATTGCAACTCAACGTGGCAATGCAGCCAGCATTTTGGGTACGATGCCTGCAGTTTTATATATTAGTGTCTTTGTTAATAATCCATATTTTAGTTGCAGCTACTTCAATCAGCCATAGAATAGCCCAAAATAACCGAAAGGCCATTACACAGATCCCGCAGTCGAACGAGGGTCGTCACTGGTTCTCGTACGTGGACCGCACGGTCACGGTGGAGCTGTTAGAGAAACTGACGGCCGAGTTCCTGCTCATATTCGAGAAATGTCCTTCCAGGCTGAAGAGGAAGATGATGAATGTCCGTGCTGCAGGTGTGTACGCATTTTTAATGGAGGCTGGGTGATTGACCACAGCTCTCACCTAATGGTGAGAAACTCGCCTTTTGAAGAACTACATGTTATAGCTACATGGTATAGCTTTAGTCTATACTAATATTATAAAGAGGAAAGATTTGATTGTTTGTTTGTTTGCATTGAATAGGCTCCGAAACTACTGAACCGATTTGAAAAATTCTTTCACTGTTGGGAAGCTACACTATCCCCGGGTGACATAGGCAATAGTGTATTTAAAAAAAAATTAGGGATCCTTACTAAATCTCCAATAATGTAACCCAAGGTGTAAAAAAATTTGATTTACAATTTTGACTTTGCGTGTTTGACAGTTCTAAGACAGGACAACGTCTGTCAGGTCAGCTAGTTTATTTATAAAGCCATAAATACTTTACCCCACAGATCTACTACCTATAGATTTTCAATGAGCGTGGCTAGCTCAGTGCCTCTCGCTTCAACAAGGTGTGTTGCCACATTAAAATGATTTGCTATAAGTTAGGGTAATTTACCTACTATGATGGGTAGTGAATCTTCAATGAGTACTTTGGAAACAATACTACCTTTTAAATATTTCTATTTTATACACTATCTGCTGCAACCAGCGGAGCTACCTGCAATTTTCTGGGAAGAAAAGTACGTTGTCTGTCCTCATGACACACCCTATCGTCCTGACAAAATTTGACTTAGCCCATGATCTAAGAAAACAAGGTCTAGCAATCTGGGAGTGGTCCCGCAATGACGTTACTGTCCAGTTGCCACTTTATTCAATCAGCTGTTACGTGGTGTATCGTCATCTCTCTCGAACCTGTTGTAAATTGACATCATGACATCATTGCGGGACGCCTACGTAAACATTTTTTCTCGAATTGCTATACCTGGCGGAGTATATTATTATACCATGACTTAGCCGTTTCCTCGTATAAAAAACAGACAGAAAGTTACAAACTTACTTGCGTTTTTATTATAATTATTTGTTAGGATTAGAATATAGTACTAGAAAAAAGGTTGTAAAGTAACCATAGCATGATTTTTTATGATTAATTAAAAATAATAAAAAAGTCAAAAAGTTAAAACGGAAGGGCAAAGGAAGGGCCCCCATGCAACAAACGTTAAACGTATTTTTGGATTTGTTCTAGTGTAAAAACGGTAATCCGTACAAGCGTCAAATTTAGCTGATTATAGTGAACATAAGTAAAACAACAAATAATAAACACTGGCCAAGTGCGAGTCAGTGACAAATTTCTGTTTACCACTAAGCTAAGCAACGTCGGGCGCGGTCGGTACTTGGATGGGTGACAGCCTGGGCGTGATGTTGTCTTTTTGCACAACTTTTTGTATTTTGTGATTGTAAAGAACTCTCAGCGCGCGAGCCCGACTCGCGCTTGGTCAGTTTAGTTTTTTCATGAATGGATTTATGTATAACATTCCAAATAATTAGATAAATAGACTCTTTAATGTTTACAGTACAAATTTCACGAACAGCGCGTAGCTTTTTGAATCGGTTCGCCGAAATCGCCTTTTGCTTTTCCAGCTTCATAACTGTGGCCTCATTAATATATATTTAATATTAACATTCACCATATTCATATGGGCATAAAAGGGTCGGTATTTTGCACTTCTTGCAATGTGCCAGCTTTTTTCAGCAATGTGACAGGATCAGTTGGAAACCTGCAGAACGAATAATTTATGTTAGTTGCGGTGGGTAATTTCTTTCATAAACTGGCAACATTCATAATTTATTTTCTAAGGGAAAATTTGATAAAATTCATAGAATTAGACCACTAATCGACCTAAAAACTGACTAATTATGAATAAAATATTTGCGAATTGATATCCTGAATTTATTTAGGTGATCGTTACAAGCTTTATATGTTTACTTACGTGTGAAATGATATTTCATCGTATTTTCGCTCACTGCGCTTCTTGCAGCCCAAAATGCTACAACCAACAATTTTAAAATATCTTTTACAATTATTTCTCAGAGGAAACACGCATTTATCACATTTAATCACCAAAAAAAGGCAATAAATATAATTCAGACCCGTTTTGTTTGTCACTGATTATTACAGATTTTGACACTTGAGGTACCAAAAACAGGTCACGCCGATAAGGACAACAAAATCTATTTATGTCCTTTTCGTACTTGTGCTGAGCCATATCAAGTTGTCTCTTTCACTAAAATATATTGCCGATCTGGTTGTGTATATCTGTGCTTTACCCCCACAGATGGTGGTTCTCCGGCGGCGGCGCCTTCCACTTCCAAGCTCGCTGTGCCCCCCTCCAATGATGACTTCGACAAGGCGTTTGATAAAGGTAACACTAACACTCGTATCTGGTTGGACTCTTTCTGATTTGATTTGGCGGCGATAAGTCCTGTGTCTAAGCTATAGTGGGGGGTTCGAGCCCATTAGACTGGCAGACATACCTGGGGCTGCATTGAACTTGACCAGGTTGGCATCACCCCGATCAGTGACTGCCTTAAAGGACAAGTTTATGCGCTCAACCATGACCTTATTTTTGTTCCACTGGTTCTTCGTATATTGGATGTATAGCTATCTACTAGTAGTAGACGAACCTGTACGAAGCACTTTGATTCCACATTCATTGTGCGAACTGCTAGTCTGTGGATTTCGCTGCCTGAGTAGATGTTCCGATAGGTACAATCTGAGTGTCTTCAAGTTGAGAGTGAATCGGTTTCTTCTAGGCAAGCGTGCTCCATCGTAGACTGCATCATCGCTTATAATCGCGATTTTACATTTCCGGAAAGCACACGAAGGCATAATTTTGTCAGATGTTTCGTTATCATGTAACAATAGACACGTGTCGCACTCCATACGGCTAGAGACCGACTGAAACGAAGTGAGCGCCGGCGCTCATTTTGTCCATTAATTTTATTTTGGTTGAAGGAATACTCGTAGGAACTAGAGGACTCGAAGGATAGCCCGTTGGTCTAGTTGGTAGTGACCCTGCTTGATAGCCCGTTGGTCTAGTTGGTAGTGACCCTGCCTTCTAAGCTTAGGGGCGTGGGTTCGATTCCCATCTAGGACAAACATTTGTGTGATGAACATTTGTGTTTGTTCTATATCTGGTTGTTAATATCTATTTAAGTATGTATTTAAAACTATATATGTATGTATATCAGTCTCTGGCAGCCATATCACAAGCTTTGCTTAGTTTGGGGTCAGATGACCGTGTGTGCAAAAATGTCCCGAATATTTATTTATTTATTTATTTACTCAAGTACACTTTTCTAATCATCTGTTTCCCTCGCACAGAGTACGAGCGAGAGCGGACGCGCGCGCGGCAACCAGTCCCGGGCGGGTACGTCCCGGCCCCGACCGCAGCGCCAACCCAACAACCCCCTCCACAAAAAATCGACTATAACCTGTACAGAGAGAAGCGGGAGCGGGAGGAGCGAGAGAGGCGCGAGGAGAGAGAGAGACAGCGACAGGCGGCGATACAACAAAGGCACGCCGCGCCGCAAGCACAACCGCCGCCGAGGCCGACACAACCGCCTCACCATCAAAGACCGAGTCAGCATCATCACGCGAAACCTCATCATTCTTGGCCGGCGCATAAGCCTCACCATCAGAAACCGCCGCACGACCACAGACACCACAGGCCTCCTAGCGGTCCAAACCAACATCAACCGAGTGCGTCTCAACCGCAACCGCAACCGAACCAGGTGCAAGCTCAAAGTCAACCGGAGATTGTGCCTCAGAGAACGCGACCACCGTCGTTATTTTCCCCTGAAAACGTAACTACGCCTACCGCAGCGGCTCAAGCCGCTCCTAGAAGGCCGCCACAACCGCAACCAAGCCACCGGCCTAAAGAAGTCCGTCCACAACCGCAACCGCAACCTCAGACCCAGGAGCAAAGGCCGCCCAGTCCGAAAAAGCGACCAGATGCGACCACTGCTATCAGAGAAATGCAAGCACCCGCTAAACTATCACCATTCAACTCCCCACCGAGTGTCAAAGAACCACAAAAACCAAGACAGAGACAGCAGTCAAACTCCGAGCCAGAATTAGTACCGGTCGTCAAAAAATTAGACGAAACTCCCGGTTACGAGAATCTTATTAAGGAATCGCAGAGAGCTGCGACTAAATCGCAACCGAAACTGGAGAAGAAACCGGAAGTTCAACCGAGTCGGTCCCTGAACGGCATAGAAACTGACCCAACATTGGTATCGAATTTACTAAAAGAGAGCTTGGCGAAACCGGCTCCTATAACCGTACCGATAGAGAAAAAATCACCTGTAGAAATGAAAAAGGAAGTTGTCGAAACCGCGCCACCTCCCGCTCCCCCACCGCAACCGCAACCCGAAGTACCTCCAACAATAGACGAATCTGAACACAAACACAAGAAAGAAAAGAAGAAAAAAGACAAACACAAACACAAAGACCGCGACAAGAGCAAAGAGGAACGAAAGAAACACAAAAAGGATAAGGACAAAGAGAAAAAACGAGAGGTAAAGGTAGAACCCCCTCCAATACAAAGTGAGCCTCAAACACAAGACGGGGCATTAAGAATAACAATACCTCGTGAGAAATTATCAGCGAGCCCGGGGCTGAAGATAAAGATACCTAAGGAGAGGTTAGCCGCTCCACCGCCGCCCCCGCAGTCCTCAGGCCTCAAGATCAAGATCTCCAAAGAAGTTCTAGAAACATCCAGAAAAAGAACAGGTGCTCCGGAACCTGGGCCACCACAGAAAATGCAGCGACAAAACGGAGCCCCCCATCCAAAGGTAGGTTGGCCCATACCCCCTCCGTTTCGCGCCCAAATGCCGTATTACATGATGCAACCTCCCCCTATGTATTATAATATGATGGACGGGTACTATTACTCCAATATGGGCAATATGCCTGGGAATATGGGTAATATGCCTGGGAATATGGGTACTATGCCTGGGAATATGAGCAACATGCCCGGGAATATGCGAAATATGACCGGGAATATGACCAATATGCCCGGGAATATGACCAATATGCCCGGGAATATGACCAATATGCCCGGGAATATGGGTAATATGAGCGGGAATATGGTTAATATGCCTGGGAATATGGGCGGTATGGACGGGTTCATGTACCCGCCCCCGCGGCACCGGCCGCCACCCTCGCAGCCTCCGTTGCCAGCGATGCCGCCGCCTCCAGTACCGCCGCCGCCACCGGAATAGTCTTAGACAAAAAGTAGATACTGATGTTAATTCTGTTGAACCAAACTAAACTTGTTCTAAAGCCGCAAACGAATTAACGAACGCGTCTGTAAGTGTGGGTATTACATTCTAGAGATGCCACGAATATTCAGTATTCGGCAACTTTTTTATATTAGGTATTCGGTCGGATACCGAACACCAAATCTTCACAAAAAATCTCATAATGTTCCCAAATAGGCGAGGTATTATTCAATGGTGGCCCTTTTTTAAGCCTTTGGCGAAAAACAGTTATATTTTCGTAATGGACTGTTAGTAACACAATTTAATATAATAATGAACAAAATAATGCGTGACAATGAAACGATTTATACGCAAATGAAACAAATACCCCCGCGTTGCTACCGCACGCACCGCAATGTCACACTCGTAACCGGCGTCTATGAAATGTACACAGTTTTTCCCGAATATTCGGCCGGAATATTCGGTATTCGGCAAAATCACTATTCGGCAAAATCACTATTCGTGGCATCACTAATACATTCACACTAAAGGACTTGTAAGCTGAAGATGCGTCCGAACAATCGTACACATCCATCAGGGACGTCCTTTAGTTGTGGCCTACGGACGCGACGCGTTTGTTTGCAGCTTAAAAGTGTGGACGTTTTTATTCTAAAAGATTGAAATATAAGGGACATCATACCTAACATGACACATGGTCAATAATTCTAATAATTATGATTTTAGGTTATAATCTAACTATTCTCCTATCCATTCTATTTTTTAAAGAAAGTATGTTCGAAAAAAAAAAAACAGCATATTATTTAAATTTGATTTCAATCTTTATAGGTATTGATAAACTGTGTTCACATTTCAAGAAAGCATTAGTTGTCAAAAAATGTTGCCGATCTTAATAATTAATATTGATGTGAATGGTTCTCGTAAGCGAATTCTCATTTGAATTGAGATTGTAAAGCCTGATCGCGTTGCAACACTTGTATACTCGGTCCAAGTTTTTTTTCCTCTGACAGCTGCAGTTACATTGTAAAAAGCTGGATGAACACTGATTATCTTTTAATATTTCACTATAGTATATCAGTAGAGTGCGTTAAAGTGATATAGTTTAACGTTATCATCTACTGCAGCTGTTACAGTTAAAAATCTTAGACCGAGTATACTGCTTTCAAATCTAGTTTAATTTAGATATTGGTACAACAGAATTGACATAATTTACAAGTATAGTACAGTAATAGAAATTAATTAGCTGTTTTTTTTTTATCTGTTAATGTAGGTGTTATTTTTCAGTTTATATTTGGATATGTTTGCGGTTCAAAACCGTTTGCTATATTTTATTTTCTTATAATTTTGACATTCCTTTGAAACTATTATGTGACTTTTTATGTATGATAGTTCTACGACGCGCCTCATCCTATCACCTAATCAAACTACATATTTATTATATCCGATTACATTTTTCATTCCGTCCTTTACTTTTCTATGTACATTTCGCAAATGATTACACATTCTAAAACTGTTTCTCATAATTTTTTGTCAACTACATTCCCATTTTATTCTTCAAAACTATGCAAACATTCTCAATTCTATCATTCCACAATATTTTAAGTAGGTGCCAAAATTTGAAAGCCATTTTAGAATTTCGTGTTTATTTATAGTATTAAACTGTTTGTCTATCATACATACTAATATTATAAATGTGAAAGTGTGTATGTTTGTCTGGACTCGCCGCCGACACTACTCAACCAATTTAGATGAAATTTATGAATGAAGTTAGCTTATACCCTGGATTAACATATAGGCCACTTTTTATCCCGAAAAACATCATCATGTCAACATTTTCATCATTATCATCATCACCATTACCATTTTTCATCACAATGCAGGTGAAACCGCGGGGCTCAGCTAGTTAGAAATATTTAAATATCCTATTGTCTACCAAAGTGAAAAATTATATGATACTCATCGGTTTTTGCCTAATTTCTGTGCTTATAACTCAACTTTTATAATGAGTGAGGTTTTAAACGTCATACTAAAATTGTCTTCCCGATTTGTTGTATTAAACATCCAATATCATCACTTCTAAGTATTTTGAGAAATAAATAAAAAAGAGTGCTTATTGCCTTCATGTAGAAGATGCAAAATCGTTTCGACGTCTTTGATAAGAACATTTTAAATCAGTTTAAAATGTTCTTTGATAAGAACATTTTAAATCCGTTTAAATTGTTCTGTGATAAGAACATTTTAAATCCGTTTAAAATGTTCTTTGATAAGAACATTTTAAATCCGTGTAAAATGTTCTTTGATAAAAACATTTCAAAACCGTTTAAAATGTTCTTTGATAAAAACATTTCAAAACCGTTTAAAATGTTCTTTGATAAAAACATTTTAAATCCGTTTAAAATGTTCTTTGATAAAAACATTTTAAATCCGTTTAAAATTAAAAATGTTCCGCTAGCGGTATTTGTTGTTGTTTTTGGGTTGTGAAAATCATGTGTATGCTACACTAAACAGTTGGCATCGGGCGGGATGGCGGCCAAGCGCAAGCCTATCTACTATAAAAAAACGGTTGTTTACTTTTAAATGTTTATTTCGTTTTGTACGCGCCGTTTGGCCGATTGGTGAATTCCCTAAAATATAAAGTTTTATAATCACTTAGAAGCGTTGATTCGATGGTTATTATACAAAAAAATAATTGTGTTATATAATTTCAAAGTATACATTTTTATATTTTACAGATATGTATTATTTTTGGTGAAGCTATTTTCATTAATATGGTTGTAAAAACTCTGTATAAAATATAACAGATGATGATCGCTCAAAAACGGTCTAACATAATTTAATTTTATGTGATGAAATATAATTTCTGGTGTCAATTTTTTTGCACCATTCACTAAAGTATACTAAATTAGACAGTGTGACCTTGTCTTATAATCTAAAATTAAAAAGAACTCATATAATGATGTAGTCATATTTAATTTACTGTAGAAAAAATGCCACACAGAATTGACGTCGAGATATTAAAACGTTTTTTCATTACCTGGGTACATGGTATGTCGCGGGGCGCAACTAGCTTAGTTTGTACATATTTGAGAAGTACCGCTGTAAAGTCCACGTGTTCATAATGTTAGATCGCTAGAGATATGTTTTATATCTATGTACATTATTTATAATGTTAAATTAAAATCTATACACTTTTAAAAGCTATTTTTTCTACAAATGTTATCATTATAAGGTACAAATTTTATATACATACTCTAATTATAGTTCTTCCAATTGTTGCTTATTAAATATATATAACGTTTACAAAAACTTTATAATATAATGGATGTTGTTATACAATAAATGTCTATAAATTAGGTGTTATATTAATCTGTATGTAATATTGAATTATTGTTGTCTATTTACTGTAATACAGCTTTTGCTAAAATATATATTTATTGTAGCTTCAAAACTATTTAAGGGTTCGTTGGTGATAGTGTACTATATCTTTACAAGTAGTTTTATAGGTAATACATTTTTATGACTATATATTTGATCAATAATATGTAAAAATATATTTAAAAAAAAACATTCCTTAAAGAGTAATTGTTGATATGGCTATAAATCAATTAAATTATTGAAACTAAAAAAAACATAATTCATTTGTATGTGTATTATGTTTAGTATAAAACGTGTTTAATCACAATATTTGTTACAAACGTTTAGATTAGGCTTAACAATCTGAACACACAAAATACATACTGCCATACAATCATAATAATTTTTATGTGCCTTTAGACATATTTTTTTTTGCATAAAATTGCATAGTATAGAATTTGGATATAATTGTGACTACAAGGGTTAAACATAATTATGAATAATTGCATCACATTCCATATCCTTACTCCATAAACCATAAACGTTATTCCATTAAACTTTATTTACTCACTTCATAGTATCGTAATTATTATGTATAGTATTTTAAAAAAACTTTAAAAGTAAATACATCTATATTATGAATAATTCGAAACGCACCCTTATTTTTTTTTCACAGGATTAACTTTAAAAAAAACTTTTCCTAACGTTACAGTAAATAAAGTAAACGGTTTCATAGTTATTATATACTTAATCAAATCACACATTATATTTTTTCGTTTTCACAATTATCTTTAATAATAATTTACCTCATACACATTAATCACTATGCTCAATCTTACTATTGATCAAATATCGAAAAAACAATACAGGGTATGCTCTAATGTTCCTTCTAAGATTTAATAGTTGAAAGCCAATCTGAAGTATAATCAAATATTGGCCTGGATTCTGAACACGGTTAAATATATTAACGTGAAGTTAATATATTTATTTACACAGAAAATATTTGAAACACAGTATTTAAAAACGAAAACTATTACTACCTAATTATTATAAACATCATAAAAAAACTAAATTAAAAGAATTAGAGCCAAACAGTGGCGTCGATTCTGTACAATTTTATAATATTTTAATCTCAAAGCGTTATATTTTTTAATTCAATACTCGGATGTCAAAAAATTTCAAACTATCAAATTTTCACATTTAAATTAAATTAAATTTAAAATTTCACTTTTCCCTCCACAGAGGTGTGGAGGGAAAAGTGAAATTTTAAATTTAATTTAATTTAAATGTGAAAATTTGATAGTTTGAAATTTTTTGACATCCGAGTATTGAATTAAAAAATATAACGCTTTGAGATTAAAATATTATAAAATTGTACAGAATCGACGCCACTGTTTGGCTCTAATTCTTCGCTTACACACAGAAATCGAGAAATGTGAATTATGTTTATAAATGTGATTGTTTTAAAAGGTGGCGCTTGTTAGTTCAATTATTTGACGCGTGTATTTTTTTCTTCAGTTTTTTTTTTTTTTTGTAGAAAATTATGATAAAAAAAAACCTTTAAAAACAATGGTGCCATCGCTGTTACCATTTCGTTGTAGTTTACGAATAAATACAATTATTTTTTTGACATATTTTCAATATTTGTACTTAATTCTTACTAGTTTTAATTTAGTGAATTTATATTGTTTTTCTCTATTTAATGAAGTTGATCATAGGATTATTTTTAAGTAGATTGTAACTTGACATAAACCCTGTTTATTTTAGGTGGGTTTTTTTACAACTTTCATATGTATTTTTTTTTATTTCTCACAAAAAAATTGCTATTTTTATAATATACTACATTGGTGCTTTTTTATAAGCAGGCTCAGTTTTATATCAAAACAAAAAAAAAAAAAAAAACTATTGAGTTTTCTCTTACAGTAGTTTTATGGCTAGTAGAGAAGTTAGAAAAAAAATAGAGATTACCATTACGAATATTGTATGTTATATCTATAAAGTTAAGTTTTCCTATGTTTACAATAATTTGTATATAATGATGAATTTGATGTAATTTTTTTGGTGATTCACTGATCATTAAAACGATATCAGATGTGAAGTAATTTTTTTTATTTACGTTTTTTTTTTCTTTTAATCATTGTAAAATATTTCGTTTATCTTATATACACGTGACAGATTACTCGTTGGTTTTACAAGTACTATAATACGATTGAACAAAAAAAAGTATTCACAAAAAACCTCAGATGGGTTATCTATATAGTTTAATCAAATTACAGTACTAACATTTCATTGACAACATAACTATATTGAGGTCTCAGTGCACTAAATGGCGACCGGCACTACACTACATGATTTATAAAATTTCACATAATTTCAATTGTTCTGTGTCGAGTTGCATCGGTACGCTCAGACAACGATATGCATGTTAAATTACTTTGCTTTCACACCAATCACGCTCAGTGACGGCACTTTTGTTCACTATTATTTGGCTGTTATATTGTTAAGTTTTGCTTTCTGTGTATAATTTTTATCTGGTCTCGTTTTTTTAACATAAAAATAAATAAATTTTGTATTGTGTCACCTTATTTTCTGAGACTGGTTTATTTATCTGTTTGATACTGTAGCCGACATAATGATTCTGCTGAACGTATTTTCTCATAATTATGAGATGTGTCGTGTGTTTGTGAAATTATTTGTTAGCTATGTTTTTTATGGACGTTATCAGTGACTTCTTTTAGGTTACTGATTTTATAGTTTGCCGTGGTCACACAACGAATAGTATTTTGATATAGAATTAATTTGATTATATAGGTTTAAAAATCATTTTTTAAATTAATTCTTCGTTGTGCGACTCGCAGAAAACTAAACTTGTCGGTCGCATCGTTTGTTATAAACATAAAAATTATATCAAACGCATGCGACCTAATGTAACAGCTAAATGGTAGCTTGCGCGCAGCTGTGTATATCGTACCTTTTGGGGCTCTAACTATTCCAAATATAATCAGTTACCACCGGTTTATACTAATTTGGAATGGTATAACGTTGGGTTGCAATTTGCACATATTCGCTGGGTCTCCTTTTGCTTGAAATAAAACCCTGGTGGCGGGAAGACATCACTTGTCGGATCGCGTCATTAACTCTTGAACTACGCTCCGATCTGGGGATGTGTCTAAATGTACCGTGCGGCGGTGGTTACCTATTCAATATATAAATTAATGCTTTGATCGATATCAAGTTCTTTATAATTATACAATTGTCTAAATTGAAAAGCTCATTTGCCCGCGAATTGTCTATTGAATTATGTTTTTTACTGGTTTTTTTTGTCGCATATTTTTTCTTCATAATTTATGTCTATATTCGTTGTAATAGTGGCTTCACCTAAATATAATAAAATCAATTCAATGTTTCATAAAAACTTTGTCTATCACCTACATTTCGTGTAAACGAAATAAAGTATTACGATTTATGAAAAACATTTGTCGTAATAAATATTTAACTATTCCAATTTTTTAAGTAAAGAAAACTCTGTTGAGTTAAATGAATATAATATCTTATATACAAAGCATATTTTTGTTCCGATAAAAAGCAAATTAAAAATGCATAGTATAGAAGCAAGTTATTTTTTTACAAAAATGAGGGTAGCCACCGCCCGCGGCCGCGCCCAACCCTTGGCCTCACTAGGAACGCCGACACACGGCTGCGCGCGCGCTCACGCCTCCTACCGGTTTGCAGGTCGAGACACCCATGAGGAACGGGCATTCGGGCAAGTGACGTCACACTACCCCCCCTCCTCTCCGGTAATGACGTCACGACTCGAGCCCAGAGCGAAACGTGTGTCGACGTTTCTCAACAACTTACGGACCTCACTAGTGTAGTGTAATGGTTTTTTTTTCCCCACTTTATTGACATTGTTTTCTGGATGGACAGTTTTGTTTCTCCCTATTCTGTTTTATCGACAATTTTGTAAAGTTACGCCGCCGGCGTCTGTGTAGACGGCAACTATGCCGTTATAAACAAAAATTATTCATAATTTATAACTGAATTAGCGTTTGGCATAGCATATAAAATGAATTTTAATATCGTCGTGTGATTGGTGAATTTTGTGATCACTTTCTCTCCACCAATCAACTGGCGGCTCTTGACAGTTCTTGTCTATGATTTGCTAAAATATTTCTCATAAAACATTGTTTGCTATAAAATTGTTTGACATAATATAGAATGGGGAGAGCTGAGCATTATAGCAATAAAAATCATGTGCTCAGTCCGTTTGTGCATTGGATTTTTTTCACTGTTTTGGTCTATACTGTACATCAGTGGCAAAATTTTAAAACATCCTGACTTGTGTTACTGCCTTCGGAAGCAAAAACGGACTTCTCATAAATACCCTGTCCGCTAAATCGTTCTTTATGTACTAACTAATAGGAATTATTTTGGATTGGAGGTGATTTTTAATTTGTTTTTTGCTTCTAAAGACAGTTTTTTTTTTAATGTGTACAGTATACGAATGTTTTTGTCCTTATCGGAACGGTTTTGGCTCGTCTCTATTTGTTAATTGTACATACTTTTTATTACCTATGAGAAATGTAGTTTATGAGAAAGTAGGGTTAAAGACATTTGCTATAAAATCTATTGACATAATGATTATAATTCTAGACCACATATTAGCGGAAATGTTTTGGCGTTGTATTAAAACAGAAATATAAATGTTGCAATGACGAAAAAAAGAGCAGTTTAAGTGTAAATAAAAAGCATCGTCAAATTTTCAACTTTCTGTGCCTTGTGTCTTCAATGAGAGAATTTCAATACCTCTATGGTTTAATTAAGGAATGAACGATTGCATTGATCGCAGATATAAAACTTGATTCGCATAATTCGCTCCGACTTTATTATGCGAACTTACAGATTACCTCTATAGATAGATATAGATCCTCTTTGATATTTTCACACATATGAAACTATGTCGCATTGCTAATGAGAACCAACACGGATGGAAGAAAATTACTTTGTGCTGTGTGTTGGTGTGAAGTGGAAGTCGTCCTGAGGCAATAGACTGCTTAGGTGCGATGCCGACCTACCGAATGTGACATGACAAACAAATGTATGTTGCAACATGTCACGTCACTTAGATGGGCATCGGGTTTAGCATTCCTGTTCAACCGGGTGTTGATGTCAGTCAATATAATCTTCAAATCGAATTCTGCCATTAAAACATGTTTATTCAGTAGATAGTAAATCTAAATCACAATAAAAAATAAAACATACATATAAATAAATTGATTAATGTAACTAGATTTTATAACGTCGCGGTTTGGAACGCACCCGTTTGCCGATAAGATCTCCGGGAAGGTGATATGACGTTGAAAACGGTTTCATTTAAAAATGTAGTGCTAAATCTACCAGTGCTGCAAAACTGATTGTAATGAAATCATCGAGATACAATACATATAGAGTCACAATCGTGCCAAAAAATGTCCGAACCATAACTACGCGCATGCTACGAATTGCGCAGACTGTTTGGTTAGTTACAAGGTAACCTCGATCCGAGTACAACGCCGCGCGATGCCAGAGCTACGATGACATAGCGGACAACTAACGTTGAACACTATGCAAGCGACATAACGTCTAAATTGGAGTAAATGTCGCATTGTGAAGTATATAATTGATACAATGACGCCCGGACGTCTTTTTACTGTTTTCACTGAAAGATTGTGACTCTATAGGAATTGTATCTCGATGAATAAAATAGACTGATTTAAAATTATTATCTTCAAAACGTATAACGAAGCTTATTATATCAATAAAAATAATACAAATGTAAAGTTAGGTTAAGTTTCATTTTGTCGGCTAAATGCACATACAGCACGAAGCCTAAATTAAAAAAAAAACTAAATAATAAAAAAGCTAGTTCCATAATGCGACCCCGGGCTTTGTTAAAAAAGCTGTCCAAAAAAGTTAAATTACGTGAAAATATAAGTAAATCTATGTATATAAAAATTTATCCCTATTTACCTTGGTCACGCCATTACTTGAGAACGAATTTACCGATATAATTAATCCCTTTTTTTTAAAGGTATTCTTATGCAAAGAAAAAATAAGAAAATTCCGAAAAAAAATTGCCGACGGTTTTAACTTCGCGCTTTTGACAGTTCTGAGACAGGACAACGTCTGTCAGGTCTGCCAGTATCATATATATTCTGGAGCCAAAATCGGACCGGGTGTGTACATATGTTGATGGGTGAACGGTGCGAAGATGCTAGCAACTAGGAAATTCAAGGGACGTTCACGTTCATAACGGGTCGACGGAAAAAAGCGGGAAATTGTGGCGAAATTAGTCACAAATTAAACGCGAAACCACGAAAAAGCATTTATACGACGTCTCTGCGTCGCGCTTTTTTTTTTTTTTTTTTTCAAATAATCATTCAGTTCAACAAACCGTTAGAGCTCCAGGGCACACCCCCTCTGGGGTGCCTGGGCAAGTCTGATTCCCACTCCCGGCGACGGCCCAAGCCGAGGTTCGTACCTTCGAGGTGCCCTTGTGCTAGTCGCCTATAAACTTAACCACCAAGTTATGCCGAACGCACTCTGCGTTCGCTAACTAGTCCGGTCAAGCTGTAGAGGCCAAAAGGCCAACAGTAAAAGTCACTTATAAAAAAAAAAAAACGCGCTTTTTTGTCTAACCCGCGTATTTCAATATTTATGAAGATATATAATTAAATGTACTCTAAAATCTAAGCTAGACAAACAAAAAACAATATGATATAAATAAGTTTTCATACTTAGGAATCGAAAGTACAATTTTTATTCGGTTTTTGTGTTTGGAAACTTTTTGAAACAAAATGTTTTTTTTTTTTTTTTGTAGATTTCTAGTGTTATTTAATACAATTAAAATTCATGTATTTCTAATTTGACCATACAAATAATAAAATAAAACAATAAAAACAGAATTAGGAATTAAAAATAAATAAAATAGAGCTAAACTAACACACACCTTTCACCATTTGCTTGTTATTTTGCATTTGCTTTGTCAAACCTATTCGCAAATACGTTTAGGATGGTGTTGGTGAATGTTTAGTCGTTTTATTTTTTAATTATGTACATGAAATAATTTTATATCTTCAATTGTTTAAATGCGTGAGTGAAATAGAGGTTGAGCGCAAGGTTTTATTCCGCGTTTACACATTGTCCGTGTTTGGCCCCCGGATCGTTCTCGGGCATTTTTTTAGTGTCAGTTTTTGATGTCTGAATAAAACATTCTAGAAATAATCCTTTCCTACTTAAAAACAGTTAAGCGTATGTTTTTTTGTCTCGATTTCGCGCTGAATTTCCGTCGGTGAAAAATTTACAGAGTCGTTTGAGCATGGATTAACTTACGTTTCTAAGTAAGGCCGTGAAAGACTTGCGCTAATTCCAGTATTTTTAGAGCGTTTAAAACAATCCAAATAAAGATGCAATATAACTTAAATAAACACCGAATCACCCCCAAGCCGCCTGCCAACCATGGAGATTATGGCAACACCCCTTTCTAAGAGGGAACCCTTTGTTCAGCAGTGGACATATATGGCTGATGATGTGAAACACCGAAAACACAAATTAATCTTTTAATAAAATATCCGACAGCTTAATGAAAATAACGCCTAAAGCGATTTATTCTAGGCAACGGGAACTATCTTGGAACAAAACCGGCCCATGTGTATATAACCAATTCATATTGGACTCGTGGGACAAAAAAGCAGACGGCATTGTAAATTGAATCTTCCTTATAGGCCAGTAATGAATCAAAAAAGTAAATAATCTCTGGAAACCTTTTCTATTGCTGTATCTTTTTCTAGTGAATCGGCGAGGCAAACAGGAAAATATCGTAACAAAAAGAAGTAAAAAAAAATATAACAAAATCGATATTTTCCTGCTTGTAGCTTTGTTTTCGATGTCTGAACGACTGTAAAACTGAGATTTCCGGTTTTTTTAATCGTTTACTTTTAAGTATGTGTTAGAGATGGGCCTGTCTAGATAGATATAGTATTTTTTTTTTATTCTCTGGCTGGCCCAACGTTTTCTAAGTTCACAAATTAAAAAAAGAACTTCGTTTTGTAACGATTCTTATGAATATAAATTAAGTAGGTGTTAGTTTTATTTTGCTCGGGGATCTCGATCCATGCGGATGAAAGTAACTATGGATCCATCTGTGGAGCCAAACTGGATCGGTAGACGTGTATCTACGGATCCACCAGTGGATTCTTACTGTGGATCGCGGTAGATGTGTATCTATGCATCCACCAGTGGAGTCTTACTGTGGATCGGTAGATGTGTATCTAGGCATCCACCAGTGGATTCTTACTGTGGATCTGTAGACATGTATCTATGCATCCACCAGTGGAGCCTTACTGTGGATCGGTAGATGTGTATCTAGGCATCCACCAGTGGAGCCTTACTGTGGATCGGTAGATGTGTATATATGCATCCACCAGTGGAACTTTACTGTGGATCGGTAGATGTGTAACTATGCATCCACCAGTGGAGCCTTACTGTGGATCGGTAGATGTGTATCTAGGCATCCACCAGTGGAGTCTTACTGTGGATCGGTAGATGTGTATCTAGGCATCCACCAGTGGATTCTTACTGTGGATCTGTAGACATGTATCTATGCATCCACCAGTGGAGCCTTATTGTGGATCGGTAGATGTGTATCTAGGCATCCATCAGTGGAGCCTTACTGTGGATCGGTAGATGTGTATCTAGGCATCCATCAGTGGAGCCTTACTGTGGATCGGTAGATGTGTATCTAGGCATCCATCAGTGGAGCCTTACTGTGGATCGGTAGATGTGTATCTAGGCATCCATCAGTGGAGCCTTACTGTGGATCGGTAAACGTTTATAAACTCGAAAATCATTAAAAAAAGAATCGACGTATCATAGAACAAAAATCATAATTTTTTTCCTAAAAAAAAAAAAAAATCACAAAAAGTTTAATTTTAAAGTTTAATTATTTGGAATGTTAAATAGTTTCAAAATGTTAGTAGGAAATCCAAAACGAAAACTTAAATAATATTTAATGTAAGATTTTTATTTTTAATTACATACATTATTCTTTAAAATGTAAATACGGGAATGTCGGCTAGCTTTTCGCACCTAATGCCATACTCTGGAAAAGTTTGTGGTCTGAACAAATTACCATGCTTAGAAAATGTATTTATTCATTAATGTAACAATTTATCTTTTAGCACGTCTGTGTAACGGTGTGGTGAAAACTTGACCGGTTTCGGTTTTATTTTTAGAGATCACAAAAATTACGGCGCAAGTATTGTATTTTTCTCAAACAGTCGAGACGGTTCATTCTTTCCTAAGGCAAATGTCACTAATATGGACTAAACTAATTTTTTTTTTTTAAATAAGTATTGTTAATACAATAGGCATGATTCCTAATGTTTAATTTAGTACAAATAACCGGCTTAGCGATGAATATAACTAAATACATTACACACACTGAAAAAATAATTTAAATTGGCTGATAAATCTCTGAGATATGAGCGTTTAAAGTTTTAGGTGGGGATAGAGAGGGGATGTTCTATCCCTTTCTCGCAAAGCGTGTGTTAGTGTTAGCATTTGTATGGCGCTCCTGAGCCTGAAAATTCTTTCACCATTTGACTTCTACATTATCACTGATTAATATAGGCTATATAACTATACCCGTGCGGAGCCGGGGCGGACCGCTAGTTTGTTATATCAGAACTCCGTCAATAATGAAATATTTGGAAAAATCTTTTTTAATTGAAACGTTCAGATTAGTCTCATGGAAATTACATCAAAATCAGTTCAGTAGTTCGGCTTTTAAATCGTAATAACTGAATTTTTTTTGTTACTTTGATGACAATATTGTGTTTGTGAAGTCGGTTTTTTAAACTGATAATAAATAAATAAATATTTGGGACATTTTTGCACACACGGTCATCTGACCCCAAACTAAGCAAAGCTTGTGATATGGCTGCCACAGACTGATATACATACATATATAGTTTTAAATACATACTTAAATAGATATTAACACAGATATAGAACATTTTTTTTTTTAATAATTATATTGCCTTGGATAGAATGAACAGTCTGTAGGTAGTAGACGGCCAGGTTTCTTAACAAATTGTGATATAAATGGTTCGAATCAAGTACGGTAAGGCTGTATATTTTAATATTGTTGTTTATATATTGTGTATACCTGTCGTTATAATTTTTACGAGTGCCCACTATCTATGCACAGTATACAGGGTGTTGGCGAGCTGAGTTGCAAAGCTTGGGCCGTTAAGAGCGTTTTGAGACATCTTTCTAGTCTCGTATAGTCTGTTCGTTTCGTTTGTGGCCCACTTTTCCCATTTATCAATTTTGGTTATGTTTGTCTACTTCCATGGTATATTTGAATTATAAATACGGCGTCATATCAGAATTGAATGTTTTATCTAGGGAACTGTGAAGACCGAAACACGATTAAAGACATTTCGCTCGATAGAAAAAAAATATGAAAGTAACACTGATTTGTGCTTCTCTCCTTGTATTTTTTTAAACTCTAAATGACCCAAGCTATCACTTTTTCACAGCTTCGTATCAACACCCTGTATAATACATATTTAACTTGTTCAATGCCTATAGCGAATATGTATAATCACCAAGCTTATAAAATTATTCAAATAAGGGCCTCGATAGACGACGGACTTTTAGTAGCCGCTAGTTACGATGTGTACGTCAAGATTGTCTTACTTATGCGCTGCCTGAGGGTGTTCCCCGATAGTTACAATTTGGGTGTCTTCAAATCACGAGTGAATCGTTTTCTTCTAGGCAAGCGTACTCCAACGTAGACCGCATCATCGCTCAACATCAGGAGAGGTGGCGGTCAAACGCAAGCCTATTATTGAATTAATAAAACACTTCGTGCTTTGTTATCTCGCCCACACAATACTTGAAACTATTAGTTACAATGGTGTCGCTGCAAGTTTCTCACTGCCACTTGCACTAAGCAAAACGTAGACGATGCGTAGTAGCTACTTGCAACTTGTACCACGCGTCGTCTGCAAGCGCCTTTTGGTTTAGTAAAGTCGATGCGGCGTATAAGGGAACAAAAAAATAACTTTCCCAGATTGCCGTAGATTCAAAATCGTTCTCGACTATTCTAAACTAATAAGATACAATTTTGAACGTTGGGTAAACCGAATAGAGTTACGACTTCGGCGGCCTTGTACGCCTCGTGTCAGCGTTGACCCTAAAACTCCGTCAGGTGTTTCGGTCCTTGCACTGAATTGATTAGTTCTATTCAGAATGTATTGTACGGTATATATCTATCACTATCTTGACGCTATAACTAGGCTTGTTAACTAAAAAGAAGAAATTACACTTTCCCCCCCCCCTTGTTCGTATCTGGCGACGCCCTTGCTTATTGGTTTGTGAAGTAACTTAATAATCAATCACTTCTAAAACCTCCGTTGTCGCCATAACGTAGTCACAGATCAGCTCGACACCGGATTGGGATCGCTTCAACTCGAGCCTTTTTTCTTTGTATAAAACTAAATCAGCATCGAAACTGCATCGCCTCGCCTCGGGACAAGCTAATGAAGAGAGATTGTCACCGTGCTTACGTCGGGTCGTCGCCGCAGTTAAGTCAAGTCGGCGCCGCACTTACGTCGGGTTGGCGCCGCATTTAAGTCAAGTCGGCGCCGCACTTAGGTCGGGTCGGCGCCGCACTTACATCGGGTGGATGCTGCACTTAGGTCGTCGAGTCACGTACAAGATGAGAGGCGATGTCGATCCAGTTTTGAATTGATTGTGTTCTGGGAACTTTATGCAAGCATATGACGGATTTACAATTCCAAGTCCACTTTATAATTCCGTCGTAACTTTGATTTTTTCATATCTATTATTTATCCCTGTCTGATTTCTTAGATGGCCTTGTGCGTGTGTCTTGATAATATTGGATACGTATGGCGTAAATCATTTATAAAATCGACGCGTTATATTTAGATGTTTTACGTATGTTTAGAAATCTATTAAATAAATCGAAAAATTTGCGAAGGGTCTGGTCCGCTGGTTTGGTGTCCGTCAAAAATTTGCATAGCAGTGTTGATGAGTTTTTTTTTCAAAACGGTATATAATTTTTTTTTGTGAGGGTAGTTTTGAAAAATTTTGTTGCATCTTTGCCATTACCACATTTATTTATGCCAAAAATATTTTCATTTTGATCCAAACAAGTTTTTATATATTGAAATATTTTTTTTTATTTTTTATATCAAACGATTAATTAATAGATAACTACCAAATGATGCAACCAAATTTTTCGTTATCGAATCACTGATAAATATAATTAGTGCGAAGTCGAAACCTGTAGACCCCCTTAAAATTAAGCAAAACCCCCTATTGAAAAACGTGTTTTTTTTTGTACTTATTGTGGTACCTATATTCTATTTTGCTATTTTTGACGGATACCTACTGGGATTGTAGATAAATATCAGTCGGTCATCTTGGCTCAGTACTTATCTCGAATTTAAAATCTATTTGTACCAATTTTTGAACTCGAGTCATGTGGGAAAGTATGAAACGATCCTAGTTAAAATTTTGGAGTTACGTATTTTAACCGCTGTACAATTTAATATTCTATGCTAATTTGTTTCGAGTGCAGTCGCGACGAATTAAAACCTGAGCTAGCCAAGATGGGTGACTCGAAAAATAATTGAAAGTTAATCATTCTTATTAAGTTATTACCTATATTGGTAGGTATATGAATAATTTCAAATAATTTGCATTTACAAATCAAATTAATGGAAATACAATGTTTTATTTCCGGAGAGTACTGTCAGGTGGATCGACAAGTAAACCTGTGCTCTGTTTATGTTATTTAGTCCAATTTTAATTATTAGGTTACTAGTTTATAACAAATTTTAGCGTAACATAAAAAGATTCACACAACAAGTGAACGTAGCAATAGCTGAAACTAACCGATGAAGGTAAATCAAGAAATACCTTTTCGTTTTATTTGCAATGGAAACGATTTGAAGTTCCGTACGTTTTTTTCCAAAGATGTATTGTTCTGAATTTATTTTTCTTAGAAAAAGTGCGGGAGGGTGCTGCTACTAATGTTGTATATATAGGTGTAATCGGAAATAAAGCATTCTCTCTCGAAAATACTTGTTTTTCTGTTCCACTCACCCTCATCATCATCATCAGCCGGAAGACGTCCACTGCTGAACATAGGCCTCCCCCTTTAACCTCCACACTGAACGACAGCCTGCCTTTTGATGGATGCCCGCGACTCACAATGTCGTCGGTCCATCTAGTGGGAGGCCTACCTACGCTGCGTCTTCCGGTTCGTGGTCTCCACTCAATAACCTTTCTTCCCCATCGGTTACCGGTTCTTAGAGCGATGTGGCCTGCCCATTGTCACTTCAACTTGCAAATTTTATCAGTTATGTCGATGACTCTGGTTCTTTGGCGAATATCCACGTTCCGGATTCTATCGTGCAAAGAAACTCCGAGCATAGCTCTCTCCATTGCCCGCTGTGTGACTCTGAGTTTTTCTAAAAGGCTAACAGTTACCTAACAGTAGGACCACGACTCAGTACCATGTTCCACTCACCCTGTCTGTACCCAATGTTGGTAGGTAATTAGGTACATCATTTGTGGGTAGTTTGTTCAAACTATCATGTCGATACACAGAGCTGATGTCGCAAAAGACCAAAAAAAAAATTTTTATAGAATAAGTGGCAAACAAGCAACGGTCCACCTGATGGTAAGTGGCCACCGCCGCCTATAGACACCTACAATACCCGGGGCATTGTCAGTGCGTTGCCTACCTTTGAGGACTCTATTCACCCTTCGTTTGAAGCAGTCCAAATTATATTTCGGAGGAAAAACCGAAGGTGGTAAGCCATTCCACAACTAATCTCATTGCAAAAGACACTAAAACGGTGTAAGTGTGAAAAGTTCGTTTGTGCCCATCGCACAGAAGTGGTTGCGTTGTCGCTGCTCTAAAATCTGCATTGCTGCGTGTCGCAACCCGGGAACATTAAACCGCGGAGTATTTATGCGATAAGATGCGCCCGAAACGCCGACAAGTGTTGCGTCGACGTAACGCAAACAATGCATCCACAGAAAAGATTTGTTTGTTTGTTTATAATTATGTTTTTTTACTTTTCTGTGCATGCGTGTAATCTAAGCGTTAGTGACGCCATCTATATTTCATGACTAGTAGCAAGAATTAAAGTTTAAGCGTTAGTGACGCCATCTATAGGTAATCACTAGTAGAAATGATAATCGCAGCACTATTTCAAAGAGAAAGCCCTGTTGTTGCAAGTTTAAGGGACGATACTATCTTGCTACTAGTCATAAGTTGTAGATGGCGTTACTAATGCTTTGATAGAGGGTTAAATCTAGCTAACCGATCTGACTACAGATACCTAACGTTAAATTCTAGACTGCCAGGGTCTCGCGATCAATGTGAATAAAATAATTTATAATCACAGACTAGGTAAAGCTATAATGCTGGGAACAGAACGCTGGCAGCCTGGTTGTTAAGGCCCGTTTGCACTTTGATCAGTGCGCGTGCAAGTGATTAGTAATTTTACGAGTGATTATGTATACACTCGCAGTAATCAGTTGTGGTCTAAATGTGTTTAGTACTAATCACTAAGCACCTGCATTAATCACTCGTACTAATCACTTGTCGAAGTGCAATCGAGCCTCTACTCGGAGCTCAGGGCCCTAATTCCGTAACTTTAACACGCACCTAACGCGCCGCGTTAAGTTAACCTCTTAAAATTTGGACTGTATTCCCTAGGAATAAAGACCAACTTTTAGAGGTAAACTTAACACGGCGCGTTACGTGTGTGTTTGTAGTTACAGAATCAGGACCCTGATTGGTAAACATTAGTTCGACGAGTGGTCCATGGTATGTTCAGTATACAATAACATAGGGGCCACCCACCGGCTTCACGCACTAGTGCGTGCACGGGTAATTCGCATTTACAGTTGAACCATGAGAAACATCTGCATTAGAGTTGGAAACGAATAAACACTTGTACGAATCAAGAATTTGTACGAATGACGATGCTTTCTTTATATTGTTTCTTTCTGCCTCTTAGTCTACACTCTACAGGGTTACGCAGAAAGGGAAGCCAAAAGGATTCCACAATACCCATTATTTTGAACTACTTTTACCATGGAGCTAACCCTGATATCGCGAAAAAAATATCTGCTGTTATATATGTATAGAAAACGATCATTGACATACGACAAAATGTATGGAAAAGCTGATATTTTTTAGCGATTTAAGGTTTGGTTCCAAATTTTTTTTCATAATAATGATCTAGTACCCCTTTCGCCTTAGTACACCCTTTCCACTCAACCCTATATAGGGTCATCCCCTATCTATTTGTTCCAATAAAATAAAACACTTGCAGGCCAGGTTCCTCCACAACTACAAATAAAACCAGCAAATTAAACAGAATCGTCGCTTTATTCAGCAATTTCCGGTTGAAAAAAAATAATCAACAAAATTACACTGAATCTCTGAACATGACTATTTTACAAACAATTTACAGCGTTTTATAATATACCTGCGCGGTTTTTGAATGGCCGCCGTGTCTGTACCCAGAGAACTCACCACAATCCATCCATTAACTAAGAATAATAAAAAAATATGTACAGAATTAGGTACCGAATACGCGTAAACCTCGTGAGGCAAAGGAAAAATATAATAAAACTGAACGCGCCAAGTCAGACATTCAAAAACCCCGCGCTCGTCTACAATATAACCAAGAACTTATGAAGTACTTCCTAACCACTTTACTAAGCGTATGATAAAGGCCCCAGTAAAATGAGGCCAATTTTTTTTTACATTTTTTCCCAAATTTGCAGCCTTTTGTACAGTATATGATACTTACTAATAATATATGTATAGACATAGTTAAAACCATTAATTTTTTTGGTGCAAGTTGCTTTTCGTACCGCTCGGTGTGGCTCGGTGTGGAAAACCAGCTTGCTGAATTTTATACAAGATTCTAACAGGACACGTTGCAACGACTCTTTATAAGTTTCACATAGCTATATGTATGACGATTTTAGAGGTTTTAGACAACTCCCTAAAAATGTTCCCTCGTCTAAATAGTGATAATTTTAATCAGTTTTGTCGACTAAAACTTAATCAGTTTTGTCGACTAAAACTTAATCAGTTTTGTCGACTAAAACTTAATCAGTTTTGTCGACTAAAACATTAACCAGTTTGAAGACTAAAATAATTTGTCGATTAAACCCTTAATAAGTTTTGTCGATTAAAACCTTAATCAGTTTTGTCGACTAAAACCTTTAATCAGTTTTGTCGACTAAAACATTATCTAGTTATGTCGACTAAAACCTTCAAAATCGGCAACATTAAACCTCAATGTTATTACATTAATACATAAATCGGTAATCACGATATTTTTCAACATTTTTTTTTAGCTTTTTCTGCAAAATACTCGTCTAACAAGAAGTGAGTTGACGAATAAATTCGGAAAACTCCGCAAAAGAAACTACATTGTAACATTGACACTTCATACTAACGTACAGTCCACGCTTCGCCTATAATGTATTCACTAGCGGCGTCCTGCGGATTTACTTGTGATTTGCCAGATTTCAGGACATAAATTAACCATCCATTCTTAGGACACATTCAATACGACAAAAACGCTATTGATTACTGGCTCAAAGCATAAGTGTGCACGGCAACTGAGTATTGGGCTTGAGCCTTCACTTGTCTCTAGAGCTTACGACCTATGGGCATTCTAAAAAAAAACATTCTACTAAACCAATAGTTTTTAAATTGTTTTTTTTTTTTTTATAAATTGCCTCAAAATTTACAGTTTTTAATTTCATAAGTGTCAATTTTGGGCCAATTACCCAAAATGTGCCCAGAATAGACACTAATGACACTTAAAGTATAAAGGGGCAATTAATTAAATTAATAAAATAAAAAAAACACAATTACAATTTAAAAACAATTGGTTTAGTAGAATCCGATATTTTTTTTTATATCAGAAAAACACCACTACCTAACATTATAATTTAGTGTTTAAAAAAATGTCATTTTGAGGCAATTATTAAAAAAAATAAAATTAAAACAATTACAATTTAAAAACAATTTCTTCAGTAGAATCGGGCCCAGTTCTTTTGTAATGTTTACTGTTAAATATTTTTAATTATGTTAAGAAATTATTTGTCTATATATAGACTTTATACAAGGTTACTGGGAATCAGTTGGCATCTGACAATATAACCACTTGACTGCTCATCCTTTACCCCGCATGAGGCATGTTCTAACATGTCAACCTAAACTATTTCGAGCGGGGCCAATCCTAGGCGCGAGGTGAATGAATGACTTTTGATTCTCCAATCACAAGCTGCCACCCGACGTGCCATTTTGCAAAAGGGAATTTCGCCTACATGCGCGATCAAGTGGTTATGTTATCTTTAGTTGGCATCAAGGGCGGTCTCATTACATCAAAACAAACAACTTTTGTTCAGACTGTTCGTAATTAGCGGGGGAAAAAACTGTTGTTCCATACAAAATATATGAAAGAGTTTTGGCAATTTTGACAAGTCGTAGACAGTGCCGGTTTTAGCACTACCAGCGCCCTGGGCGAGACTTCTACGGAGCCAGTCTGCCATTCAAACAGAAAAAAGGCAAAGAATTAGATCTATAGATTTTTATATACCTGCGGCGCCCCTTTATAGGCGCCTGTTGTCCCCCGGGCGGTCGCCCAACCAGGCCCTACCCTAACGCCGGTACTGAACACGTAGAAGAGTAAGTCGTGAGGTCGCCCTTAAGAGGGTGCTGATTACCAGTAACCCTGTATAAACAAAATGCTTTCTTAATTATTTTGATCTTCTTATATATAAAAGGCGATGTATGAATGTTCCCTATGTACTTCAAAACGGCTGGACCGATTTTGACGGGACTATCACTGGCAGATAGCTCATGATATAAGAAGTAATCTACGTGAAATGGCGGGGCGCAACTAGTCCTCTATAAAAAAGGATAGACAAAATACTTCCAAAGATACTTTTTATTTGGGAGACGCCTACGTCCAGCAGTGGACGTCCTATGGCTGAAATTATGACGATATTTATCCCGGAAAATGTGCGGGAAAACTGGAAAATCACAGGTGAACCCGCGCGGAGTAGCTAGTTCCTAATATCAGTGTAATAATCACTTCTTACAACACCCGTGGTTCTTACTGGCTCGTGGCTCTATTTCCACAATTTAAAATGTATTTTGTTAATTTAATTTAAAACAAGGCTTTTATTATCTGTTGCCCTGCATCAAAAGTATCGTAAACAAAATACTTTATCAAAGTAACGATATTTCGACAAAACGACAAGTCCCCAAGATACAATATTTTTTTTTTGTTAATTTTATTATTTTATCATCTATCTACAGTATGGTGTCGACTACACACGTTTCGCTAGTTTAGTGGACACACCTCCCCTAATATCTACTATATCATTACCAATTATTACAATAAATAGATATTACTCTTGTGGTTCTTATATTTTTGTTTATATTGTGAAACATTGACTTGATTGGAAAAATAAAACTAACCAAGAGTATGTGGAACCGCGCTAGGTGTCGCATAACCACGCTAGTGCCACATAACCACGCTAGGTGTCGCATGACCAGTCTAGTGCCATATAGCCACGCTAGGTGTCGCATGACCAGTCTAGCTCCATATAACCACGCTAGGTGTCGCATGACCAGTCTAGTGCCATATAGCCACGCTAGGTGTCGCATGACCAGTCTAGTGCCATATAACCACGCTAGGTGTCGCATGACCAGTCTAGTGCCATATAGCCACGCTAGGTGTCGCATGACCAGTCTAGCTCCATATAACCACGCTAGGTGTCGCATGACCAGTCTAGTGCCATATAGCCACGCTAGGTGTCGCATGACCAGTCTAGTGCCATATAACCACGCTAGGTGTCGCATGACCAGTCTAGTGCCATATAGCCACGCTAGGTGTCGCATGACCAGTCTAGTGCCATATAACCACGCTAGGTGTGGCATGATCACTCTAAATGTGGCAAGACCACTAAATGTGACAAGACCACGCTAGGTATCACTTAAACACGCCAGATGTAGCATGACCAGGTGTCTCATGACCACGCTGGGTGTCTCATAGCCACGCTTAGTGTCGCTCATGCGACGCCTAGCGTGGTCATCCACGCCAGGTTTGGCATGACCACGCTGATGTGGCACGATCACGCAAGGGGTGGCATGACCATTTCAAACGATAGTACCAAATCTTTATAAAATATCAGAGAACGTACATTACTAAAGATAATGTTCTATCAGTATTGTAATAGTACATAAGTTATTATATTTTTCCAATTAGGTCTACATATTGAATATAGTATGGTAATATAAATACATTGATTAAAATACATAATACTGCATTAAGCGGAAAAAAAGTAATTAAAAATGTTTCTAAAAATACTCGGTAATATTTTTTTTGAATCTCACTTCTGTGTCATTTTTCAACAATTTTTTTTTTTACATTTAGATACGATTACTTATCTATTAGTTTACTTGCACGTTTCTTACGTTTTTGACGATTGTATTAGAAAATACCTAGAACGAATGTATCAATAATCAAAAACGTAAGAAGTGTGCCTTCAAAAGAGCGTTAATATGGGAGAATTATAAAATCTCCAAATTTACGAGGAAAAAGTTAAGTGTAGTTTCTTTTACATATTTATTAAGGTAACTGCGGGTTTTTATAGACATAGGGCAAATACCATTTAGCGTACACTTTCATATTTGATTTTTAATTTATATGCCTTCTATTTGAAGCCGGCTAATAATCACGTTCAAGCCATTTCAATTAATCTATTTTTATTATTTCTGGGCAACACACGCCTTCGGTGTTACCATCACGAAAAAAATCATCCAGTGTTGCAATTTATACAGACGTTGTCATAATTCATTTTGCATGTTAAAATCGTAATAATGGTTGCGTATATTATGTTGCATTATAATATACTGTATAGAAAATGCATACATTGAGGCATTAATAGCTATTCGATGCTTGCCGACATGAACTGATGAAATTCACTCACAGCACAGAAACATTTGATTTTATTAACAATACCAAGGAAGATAGACTAAGAGGAAAGCCAATAGCGGAAGCATTTCAAGAGAAGCACAACTCATACCAATAGATGGCGCCTTTTTTTATTCCCTTGAAATGTTGCGAACTTGACTGCGATACTAGCGCTACGGTAATTTGTGGAACCCTTTCGTACATTATCTGACTGCAGCGCTTACGGAAGTTCGAGACAACCTATAGCACGCTCAAATTACGGCGCCATCTAAGTTTGTACCGTTTTTAGGCAAATGTTCCGAGCTACGCTCTAATGTTCCGCTATTGACTTTCCTCTTAGTCTATCTTCCTTGACAATACGAAGAACCTGAATACGTGAATGTGTGATCAAAAAGAGCCTAATTTTAATAGCACAGTCAACTGACAGTTAACTTGCAAATGTTAGACAAAATCTACGCACAAATTGTAAAACCAATGTGCATCGACAAAACTTGGTCGTTTGACACACTGGCGTCGATTCTGCTCTCTAAACTAAGCCAATCTGACAGGACTAAAATTATCTGCCTCTCTTTTCATTTTAATATGTAAGAGAAGGATGGCAACAATTATAGAGCTGTCAAATTTAGTTTAGTTTAGAGTGCATCAGAATCGATGCCAATGTGTTATAATAGTCTGAATTTAGTCAATGCATATTGCTTTTACTCAATACGGCACGCGGCATTACAATTTAATAAAACCACTGGTCCTGCCAGTCCACAAATATCTAAATTAATTTATAATACACATAAAACTATATAATACACAGACGCTCCGTTATTTTATTTATACAAATTTACTTTTCGTACACCATTAAATATACATACATTTAAGTTTTTTTTTTCAACTCGCTTTTAAACTAAGTGAATGTTTCGCTAAGTAATATTTGCCTATTTTATAGCTGGTCTACTCTGATAGAACGTTAAAAATACTGGAATTAAATTTATAACTCGGTATGACAAGGATCGAAAATTCTACATGATATCTTCCATCTCAGTCTCCCTTCAATGTTAAGAGAGATAAAAACTGTCACCTCATTCCTTGTTTAGGCATTATTCCGGTCTGTTCCCCTGCGCCGTGGGAACGGACAAATGTTCGGGTTGGCTTACCGGCGAGGAAACAGATCGAACCAATTATTTCCGATCTGTCCCCCTGCTGTTTTCTTAGTGGGACAGAATGGAAATCCTTGAAGGACTATACCTTTTTTAGGGATAAAATTTATATCTTTGCCATTCTTTAGATATTTACGTTAAAAACGTTACTTTAGTTAAACTGTGCAAAGAATTGCTCCGTCAACTTTTCGCTAACGGAAAATGTCACGAGCGCAAACGAAACAGAGCTATTTTAAGCATTCTAACGCAAGTAACGTTTCTAAGTTAAAACATTTATAAAAGATAAACACAGTTTATTAGTATGAAAGCACACAACTGTAGAGTAGGTCAGCTATAACGCATATGCCAGCATACATAAAATTTATGAGATATTATAACAAACGAGACAGACATAACAGTGTCACTGTGTGTGTAAAAGAGACGGCAGTATGGCGAAATACGAACATGCTATTGTAATAAAAAATATTTTGCGAGGTAAAACACATGATTGGTGCCAATTCTCTTATACCTATCCTGTAGTCTGAACTAAAACAGTAAAAGTGACTTGTTTGATCGACTAAAACTACCAAAAGACACGCTCATACACTTAGTTTAGAAAAACAACAGAATCAAAATTACTGCTATTTTAACCGACTTCGAAAAGGGAGGAAAGCTCTCAATTTGGCCCGTATGGGTATTTTTTAGTGTAAACTAATACAACAGATCTAAAATTATCAACGTCTTTATGTCAGAAATAGATGGCAACAACTTTAGAACTGTCAAACTATGTTCGGTTTAGAAAATGGTACATCAGAATTGGCACCTAGATAAATCCTAAAAATACGCGCAAGTATATATTTTTAACGAGTCACCCGTCTACGTCAAGACTTCATTCGTCCACCACATTAGTCGTCATTGGGGGTGAAGTTTGATAACTTAAAGTAAACCTTTAAAAATACATACTAAGTATAATGAAGTTTATTTTGCAAGATGAGCGAGTTAGAAAATGAATTGGTCCACGATAAGTATTTTATACTTTTTTTAGTTTTAGTCCAAGCTGGCATATGCTTACAAATAGGCAATCCTGCAGTGTATTAACTATTTCACAGCCACTTAAATATAATTAGAAGCTTGCAATCCGTTAACTAAAATAAGTTTCAGTTTTATTCAAAATCATGTTTGTTTTAACTTAAATCTTGATATACTCTGTCCAGGTTTGGTGAGGGTTTAATCCACGGGGATCCCACACAACTTTTTATTTTTATCGCGTACAATGCAATAAACCTGGTTGTGCAGTTTCGAGTAAACATCCTTAGACTGCATAGTCCGGATAATAAGCAAGTTGACTGGTTGTTTATTGCTTTATAAAAAGCCGACCATAAAAACAAGGAAGTTTGATTTGTTTGTTTATTTTGACGACCTGTATAGCTCAGTGGCAGGCGTCTGCCTCATGAGCAAAAGGTCCTGGGTTCGATGGAATTTTAATATCTCCTCTGAGTGTGGGTGTAGTTGTCAGTTTTTTTGTGTGTGCTATGAGTAGGAAGTGAAAAAAAAAAAGTAAATGGATTGCTGTATAATAATTAAATATAATAAACAAATAATATAAATCACCTAATAAAATTCTGAGATATAAGCGTTTAATTATTTTTTTGTGGGATTGAGAGGGGATGCTGTCTCTATCCCGCAAAGCGCGTGTTAGTATGGCGTACGTAAAACATGACGTGTAACCTTGCTATGCGCTTTCTGTCTAGCACGAACTTAAAATACTACCTTCCCTAGTTATGAACAAATTTTAATTTTGTGTTCGTCAATCAGCTCTATTTTATGGTCAGGTTATTGAGGCAATAAAATAATCAGTTAACTTGCTTATTTACAAAGGAGCGCAACATTGAAATGTTGATATATGGGCTTTAGTAAATTACCAGAGGCCTTACTACTACCTATTAACGCGGGCTCGAAACAGTGCAGTGCGGAAAATCTCGCGAACGTGAACCTTAACGCGCCGAGATACGGTTTGCGGTCCCTATCACCTAAAATGATAGCCGTAAGGTCCCTGAATTATTTAGCCAGGGGTATTCGTGCATTGAACGGACTACACCCTATAACACATCCTTATTTGTTATATTCAATTGTCAAATGGTATGTATGAGAGCACATCGAAACGAGAATACTAGGTTTCTCAATTTCTAGATACCGTCAAATCTGCCAAAAAGTTGTAAATTTTCAAGAAAACACATCAGCTGGAATGCGCACGGGAAATTGAATATTGGTCCTTCGATCGGAGAACCTTCCGTCTCTTTTAGAAAATCGCAATAAGTATAAACAAAATATGTTGTTATTGAGAATCATATTATATTGGTCTTCTGCCAGAAAGGGACAAAACGCTTCCAAATCTGTTATGTAATTTGGACTTTTTTCTTTCTAATATTTCTGTATACTATTTTAATCCGTAAGACATTGAATTATATTTTTTTTTGTATGTGCACAATCCAACTAAATATAAAATTCTTGTTTTTTTTTTAACATAATGTTGATTTTGGCGGTTTCTCGATATCTTAGAACTTTAGCTCTATTATACACAAACGTTTAAGCAAATCTATCTCTGTCTCGCGAACGAGAAGTATTGCGCGCCAGAACGGGACAAACCTATTTTGTCATAACCTATAGAACGTCTCTGAACAAGAACGTAAGTATTTTTAATATTTCTATAATGATAAAAAAAAGAGATTAAGCGAGATACTTAAATTAATTCCTTGTATTTTCACCGGTTTTTAAGCCCCGAATATTAATGGCCATGTTAAATTTAAACTAATACAGAAACTAAACCTACAATGAATGTTATTACTCAAAATGTTACTAATATTTATACGTTTAGAACAAATTTGTTGCTTCACACAACAAGATTTCAATGTTTCCCGCCTAAAACGATCCGCCATTTTGATTTTGTGACAACAAAATGGCGTCCTTTTCAAATGTGTCTAAATTATTACCGAATAGAACTTTGAAAAACACGATAGTAAAACGTGAAATGAAATTAAAAACTAACATTCTGATACAATAATTTAATCGAAAATTTTTGCTACAGAAATAATTCCTTATAAAAATACTTGAGACAAGAGAATAAAGATGGCGTATACTAAATAAAAACGCGGGAAACACCACCCGGAAATGTAAAATCCGTTTTTAATCCGATAAATCACTCTTATAGCTTATTTTTTGCTACCTCAAAGCATCATCAAGGTTTACCTTTTAGAACTATTCAATCTTGGCTCTCAAACAAATGCACTCGTTTAGACATTTCCGTTTCAAACACTTTTTTATTGCCATAGTTGGAAACAAGGTAACGGGCCGCTTGATGGTAAGCGATCACCGTCGCCTATAAATACCTGTAACACCAGGGGCATCACAGATACATTGCCGACCCTTAAAGATTCAAGATTCAATTAACAGCCCTTTTGAAGATCCTCATGTTATAGTTACTCGGAAAGGCCGCAGAAGGGAGCACATTCCACAAATTGCAGGTGTGAGGCATAAAAGATCGCGCAAAAAGCAGAGTGCGATTCCCACCGATCTAATGTTGATGAACTTGCAGGCGGGGGCGGCTGGTGCGATAAACGACACAAAGAGGCCCAAGTGGTTTATTAATATTGCCTGGATTGGCATTTGTTTGAGAGCCTACACTGAATCGTACTAAGAAGTGACGATAAGCACATTTTATGTTACCAATCTACAAGTCTACACTCTACATTCTTCAGGTTCACTGCAAATATGTATTGTAGACGTCTACTTTTCAATGATCTTAACTCTTTGTACTTGACTCTTTGATCTGTAAAATTATATATGGAACATATTTTCCACATACAAATCCAGAACAACACAATTAATTAATTGTAGACTTCCAGATTGATAACATAAACTCAGATTCAAATTCATGTCAATTAAAATATTTAAATACTTCTAATTTTTTGACTTTTTTCTTTTTACTGGGTCTAATTTTCTCTACATCGGCGGGCGCAGTGTCTTTTTCATTTTTAGCGTGTACCTTATTTGACTAAGATTTAGTTCTGTCAATTGGATTATGGTCAATACACGTCCAGCTTAAAGGATTTAAGCATTGATTATTTTCATTAACGGTGTTTTTGTCATTGTTATTTTCAAATTTAACAGTCCTTCGATTTCTAACGGTGAGGCTTGAAGTATTTTGAACGATAGCACTTGCATTTTTGATAATTGAGTTCATTTTATCTTGAGCATTATCGTAAAACTCGTTGAACTCAATCGAGCGCTCGTTTTTATCCAAACATTTAACCATTAGAGATCTTAGTATTGGACTGTCATAATTTTGATAGAATATATCACCGTTTAAATTATTGTTGGAGTGTAGATTTTCACTGTTATTGTTAACTCTGTCGATATCTTTCACCGCGTCTCCGTCGTACGATTTAGAATTATTAACAATTTCATTATAAGTGACGTATTCATTATTTTCGTGAACGAATTCGAAACCTTCATCAGTATTTGATACTTTGATTTTTACTTTGTCAATTTTGAAATCTTCCCTGTTGTCACAGGTAGTTTCAACAGGGTCATCTAATGTTACAATTTCATTGAAATCATCTAGTTTTAACGCTTCCGCAATGATTTTCTCGCTTATATCGTTGAGACTACAAAATTCTTTAATATCGTCAACATTTGAAACAGAACAAGAATTGACTTTCGCGTTATCCAAATCCCTAATAACAACGTTAGTGATACTTTTACCGGAATCGCTTATCGTGGCGATTTTGATCTTTTTACATTTGAGCGGGTCTGAAGCGTGTTTTTTGCAAGTGATTATATGCGTTGGGTCTTTATCTTTAGGTTCAGTTTTGCGTTTATGGTTTATTGAGCAGTCTTCACTCTTGGTATCGATAACGCGTTTCAAGTTTCCGTTGAGTTCAATTTTATGTTTATCTATGGCCTCGTCGAGGTCCAACATTTCCTTACCACCTGTAGATCTAGATTCAGCTTGAAATTTGCCTTTTTTACTATGTTCATCCGACGTTTTATCACCAGCTATGATTCTGGTCCCTTCATAATTAGCTTGAATTTCCTTACCACATATTAATCTAAATTCAGCTTGAAAATTGCGTTTTTTATCATCATCCGACGTTATGTCACCAGCTATGATTCTAGTGAGCCCTTCATAGTTAGCTTGAATTTCCATACCACCTGCAGACCTTAATTCAGCTTGAAACTTGCCTTTTTTACTATGTTCATCCGACGTTTTCTCACCAGCTATGATTCTAATCAGCCCTTCTGCATAGTTAGCTTGAAATTTCCGTTTGCTGATACCCGATGCCATATGAAGTTTATTTTGTAATTTGTCAGGATCCGTGTCGTGTGTGACAGTAGCTCTGGCGTGTTCGAGTGTGTGTTGTGTGTGTGCGGTGAGTGCGGTGTGTGCGGCGGGAGCCGGGGACGGTTGTCACGTGACCTCCATGGGGAGCGTGTCCGTGGTCCGGCGCCGCACGGTGCCGTTGGTCTCCGTCTCTTCGCCGCCCTCGAGCGGGCTCTCCTGCTGGGAGGTGGTCGCCGCTGGAACGGTCGACGCCTCCACGATCTCACTGTTGGCGACAAAAAACTTATTTAGTACTTAAATAAATTCATGTGCAGTATCGATGAGTTCGCTCAACAACGGTGAAGGAAATCATCGTCAGCAAACCGGTATGTCCTAGAATTACATTACATTCACCAGCGTGCACTGGGCCAGCATGGTGGATTAGAGCCCAGCCCATCCTCTCTCTGAGAGAAGGCCTATGTCCCAGCAGTGGATACATGGTACTTTGATAATGAACCCTAAATCCTACTAATATTATAAACGCGAAAGTTTGTATGTATGGATGTATGCATGTTTGTTCCTCGTTCAGCAACGGAACAACGGATCGACTTGATTTTTTGCATGGGTATAGTTTAAGAGCCAAAGAGTACTTTTCATCATCATCATCACCATTTTTCATCAGTATGCGGGTGAAACCGCGGGGCGCAGCTAGTATAAAATATAACAAAAATAGGTCTAGATGCTCCATCTTCGGCCACAACAACGTTTTCCATTAAGATGAGTTGGTGGCAAAACGTAGACCTCTAAATAAAAAAAATAATAATACTCACGCGACAGGTGTTGGCCTCGGCTGCGCAATCAACCTCGCCTGTCTCGCCTTCACGTGCGCAGTCGAAAACGCAATCGCTTGAACATTCGCCGACAGCGCCTGCCCACCCGGACCAGATATCGCAATCTTCTGCCCACCCTTCGGCAGCTGTATGTTCTTATGCAGCAAATTAGTCACTACGGAGCTGGGAATAGAGGTGGCTTTCGTCTGCGGCGCGGCGATAGTTATAGACGTGGACGGCTCCGTCGAACTCCGAGCCATCTGCGATGAAACTATTCGATTCTTCAATTGGAACTGAGTTCTGACCGGGGCAGCTCTGACCGCTGGGATGGCTGTCACGCCAGTTCTGACGATCTGTCTCCCGTCCAGGCTGACGGAGACTCTGTGAGGTCGCGTTGTCGTCGCTATGTTACCCTTCAGCGTGCCATCGAAGACGACCTGTCGCTTCTTGTCGTTCAAATCCAATCTAGTGACGGTCGTTTTCCCCGGCTGAGGTTGTCTGACAACGTTGACCAAGTGCGGTCCTTTCCCTAATTGCCCGCTTTTGATTTCGAACAATTGCGCCACGGAACCCGGAGCGGCTTTCAGTAAAGCGTTTGTCGTTTTCGCCTCACCCAGAGTGGCCAACGAGACGACCGTGGGCAGCTGCGCAACGTTTCTGTTCTGCGCCAGCAGCTGCGTCCGTTGCGACTGCGTGAGTGGGTGGGCGTGCAGCACTTTCAGTTTGTTGGGCGCGACGTGGTGTATGGTGTGCGACTGCGCGACCACCACGGGCGGCGTGGCGTGCGGCAGGAACTGGCGCGAGGCGAGGTGCACCACGGGGGTGGACACGCGCCGCGACGTGCTCGCCACGTTGCCGACACTGGACACGCTCGTCACATCTGACAAATTACACATTGTTACAATACAAATAAGATAACTCATTACAAGTATTAATCTTTATCTGTATTAGATAGCCCGTTGGTCCAGTTGGTAGTGAACCTGCCTTCTGAGCTTGGGGGCGTGGGTTCGATTCCCACCTAGGACAAACATTTATGTGATGAACATTTGTGTTTGTTCTATATCTGGCTGTTTATATCTATTTAAGTATGTATTTAAAACTATATATGTATGTATGTATCAGTCTCTGGCAGCCATATCACAAGCTTTGCTTAGTTTGGGGTCAGATGACCGTGTGTGAAAAATGTCCCGAAATATTTATGTATTATTATTTATTTATTTAAAAAAAAAAGTGTTAAACAAGGCAAAAGCTCTTCCTGATTATGAAGACTGTCTAGTCCATTTCAATATCCACAGACCCAGCGACGTAAAATCACTGATATATGCTCACTCCACAAGATTGCGAACGTTTGCTAAATAAGGAATTACTTATGAACATTAACTTTGCTACACGTAAAATGTGTAAACGCAGACCCACTCGTGCACTGTTTAGTATTCCTCCCTCAAATAACAATGTTGGGCGCAACAACCCACTCCATCGTATGTGCCAGTTATATAATGACTTATTATCCACTAACGTATGTAACTAAATCGATATTTTTCTACTGAATTTGTTTAATAAAAAAAAAATACTTAGTACAAATATTTAAGTAGTTTACGTTGAATTGTAAAAACAAAATTTACTAACAATGCTGTCTACAATATTTGGATTAGCAAATTTATAATGCCTTTTCTATAGCATATGTATACGCATAGTTTGCTGATTATTTTTGTACCTAACTATATAAAAAATAAAATAAAACGCTCTGTGGAATCTTAAATTATAAAACAATGAAATAAAATTTAAACATTTACGAAAGAATACTGACGGTTTTCATGCCAACATAAGAAAAATGTAGCATCGACTCACTGTCTCGCTGGTGGTGCACCGGTACGGCGACCACGGGCGGGAAGGGCCCATTCTGCACCAGCACGCCCGACTGACTCGACAGCAGGTGGTTCTGGAGACGAACCTGGAGGAATCACATCATAATCAGCCTTTTAACAGTCCGCTGCTCGACTTTTAGCCTACACCCGAAAGGGTGATTGGGCCATATAGGAAAGAATATTGTCTATTATATTATACCAAGGAAGATAGACTAAGAGGAAAGACAATATCGGAACATTAGAGCGTAGCTCGGAACATTAGCCTAAAAACGGTACAAACTTAGATGGCGCCGTAATTTGAGCGTGATATAGGTTGTCTCGAACTTCCGTAAGCGCTGCAGTCAGATAGCGTACGAAAGGGTTCCACAAATTACCGTGGCGCTAGTATCGCGGTCAAAGTTCGCAACATTTCAAGAGAAGCGCAACCCATACCAGTAGATGGCGCTTTTCTTAATTTTGGCGCTACGGTAATTTGTAGAGCCCTTTAGTACGCTATCTGGCTGCAGCGCTTACGGAAGTCCGAGACAACCTATAGCACGCTCTTTCGTTTTTACTTTTTCATTATTTCTCAGTTAATCCGCCGGAACATTGCATATTCTGTGAAAATTTCAACTGGCTATCTATTACGGTTGAAAAGATACAGCCGTTTAAAGATAGAACGGACAGACTAACAGACAGACATCGTAGGCTTAGTAATAGGGTCCCGTTTTTACACTTTAGGTCCTGACCCTAAAAAGAAAAAAATATATTTTAGAGTGGGTGTGATGCTACATAAAATGTATGGACAATAGGGTAAACCAACCAAAGTCAAGAAATTTAGTTGTTTTAGGGAGTGCGTCGTTAAAGAGTTTACTGTACCTTAAGACTCTCCGAGACGGCGACAGTGACAATTTGCGGCTGATGCGTGGTCGCAGTGGTGTGCGTCACGTGGGACGCGGGCGCGGCGTGCACCACGTGCGTCGCGGGCGGCGCGTGCGCTGCGTGCGGCGCGTGCGAGGGGCGCGACTCGCGTCTCGTGCCCGACGTGATGATGTGCTTCTTGAGGGGCGAGTGGACGGTCTGCACCGTTTTTAGTTGCACACCGTGAGATAGTTGCACCTAGTAAATAAATAAAAAAACATTGATAAAAAAATATATACTATTTTTGAATAGCATTTATATTTCGAATGACATAAAACAACCACGGTAACAGAAAAGAAACTAACTTAAATAAGCGGGATATTTTTGTATGGCATATATCGACCCGACCGGCATCGTGCTGAGGGAGAGCCGGTTTATTACCAAAAAAAAAGTTGTTTTTTTTACGCTGATAAGTCTGCGTTTGACCTCCAGCTCGCCTGTTGGTAAGCGACGATGTGGTCGAAGATGAAGCACGCAGACTTAGAAGATACCTATTCACTCTGGCCTTGAAAAGGCCCAGGTTATATATCTCAGGAAACAAGGAAGCTGGCAGGTTGTTCCAATCCTTGGCCGTACGGGTTAGAAAGGTAGAATCGAAACGTTTGGTACGTATCCAAGGAAAATCCACAATGTATGGGTGGTAGTGGGCCGTTTTCCTCCTTGTCCTGTAGTAGAAAGGGGATGGCAGGAAAAAATAAATAAAAAATAGGCTTGCCCCTGGCCGCCAACTCGTCTGATGGTAAGTGATATTTTCCATTGTATATTTGTTCATTGTGTTTTTTTCCACAGATTAATTGTGTCTATGTAATAGTACTTAATATTGTTGTTACCTCTTCGACAGTGTCTTCTTTCTTTTTCTTGTCAAACTTAAGCGGCAGTTCGTTGACCTCTTCCACGATGATGTTAGAGGTAGGTACGGGGTCGGGGGCGGGGCGGGGCGCGCGGGGCGCCGCGGGGGCAGGGGCTGGAGTCGCCACCTGCGGGGGGATAATGGTTTATAGTCAACTTCAACATTTAAAAAATTGCTTTAACCATTTTCAGCCTTACCTATAAACGTTACTTAAGTTAAGCAAGGCTTAAAATTGCTCTGTCTTGTTTTCACCTGTTAGTTTTATGATATGTTTTATAATATCTTAAAAACTATCTGACCTGACAGGTCCACCTGAAACTATATTTAACTACTAGCTGACCTGACAGACGTTGTCCTGTCTTAGAACTGTCAAACACGCAAGTCAAAATTGTAAATCTTATTTTTTTACACCTCGGGTTACATTATTGGAGTTTTAGTAAGGATCTAATTTAAAAAAATATATAATGTAGCCTATGTTACCCGGGGATAGTGTAGCTTCCCAACAGTGAAAGAATTGTTCAAATCGGTTCAGTAGTTTCGGAGCCTATTCAATGCAAACAAACAAACAATCAAATCTTTCCTCTTTATAATATTAGTACCTATAGATTAAAAATTTATACATTGGGCATCTCTAGAGTTAATTAACTCTAGAGATGCCAAGAAATGATATAATAATTCGTTTCCAAGCTCAACACTTATATAAACTATATAGCTGCTTTTTTTTTTCTTTTTTTTAAATAGTATAAGTGGCAAACAAGCAACGGGCCACCTGATGGTAAGTGGTCACCGCCGCCTATAGACACCTACAATACCCGGGGCATTGTCAGTGCGTTGCCTACCTTTGAGGACTCTATTCGCTGGTGACGTTAAAGAATAACTGATAAATTATACTTCAATATTATGTTTGTGAATCAGTTAAGTTAACATTATTATGTAAACTTTAGTATATGTATACCAGGTAATGAAAAAAGTTTATTGGTTTATTTTAGTTACACAAATACATAATATGTCAAATAAATCCAAAATATTTGGAATTCACTAATAACTAAACTAATAACTATTCAAATAACCCACTAACCGTTCCCGGCGGAAAGGTACCCAAAACGCTCGCTGCGTTACCGCGTTGGATGGCAATGGCCAACCTTTGCACCAGGAACGAGCCGGAGCGGGAGTCACCACATTTTACTTTGAGGCTGTGCCCTATCTCCGAAATGAGCTTCTTGGCCTCAGTCCCCCAACAACCCATGGTCTCCACGGCAACGGGCACAAAATTGTAACGCGGCTCCAACGTATATAGTACATGTATTACATTCTGTTTTCACCTGTGGCAATTTCCGTCAACGAGAAGTCGACAGCAATTTTAAGCATTGCTTAACTTTTAAGTAACGTTTATGAGTAAAGCCGTTTATTTATATGACACGGGAATAGGCATGTGTCCTCATGTTTAATTTATTACAAATAACCGGCTTCGCGAGGATCATAACTAAATACATTACACATACTGAAAAAATAATTTAAATCGGCTTTAAATCTCTGAGATATGAGCGTTTAAAGTTTTAGGTGGGGATAGAGAGGGGATGCTCTATCCCTTTCTCGCAAAGCGTGTGGTTAGTGTAGCATTTGTATGGCGCTCCTGAGCCGTGACGTCACGGCTCAGTATAGTGCGCTCTCTGTCTAGCATGAAATTTAAATGCTTATATCTGCTTATAACTTATTTATTTTTGAACTAATTTTAATTTTATTTTCGTTGATGGCTCTATTTATGATCAGCTTTTTTATGAGGTAATAAAAAAATATTAGTCATCATGTCTATTACTCACGTATGATTAAGCCGGTTACTCTGACTATAGTCTCCGTCAGTGCAAAGCGAGAGGCAGCCGCGCGTGCGCATTCACCTTGATAAAGAGCGCCGAATGCAGTTGAAACCATAGTCGCAGTAACCGATTTAATCATACGTGAGTAATTCCCGTGACAAAACAAATAAAAAAAATACGTGAAAACCACGTCATTTTCCATGATAATATTGTTTTACAGTCGGCTATAAATTTTATCCCAGTTGCATGTTTGTGAAATTAATGTCTTTTGAACTTTTGTGGTTTTTGAACATACCGGTTTCCTCACGTTTTCCTTCACCGTTGTAGAGCGATGGCTTCGAAACTGCACACAATTTATCTAAGCACCAAATAAGTGATTGGTGCAGGGCCGAGGATCGAACCGGGCGCCGTCAGATTGTAAAGCGCACATGCTACCATCATCGGTCGTAAAAAACATATCTATCAAATAATATATTATTTCATGAATTTTGCCAACGTAAAAATCATGTTACACAAATAAGTGCGATGCTAGTACCTTAGGCGGCGTGCGGTGCCGTGACGGCGCAGGCGCAGGCGCGGGGGGCGCGGCGGTGTGGGGGGGCGCAGGGAGCGCGCAGTACAGCGGCTCGCGCTCCGACACTACCCGCACTAGCGACGACCCGAACCTCGAGCCCTGGGGAAACACACGACTCTTTAAGGTCGGAAAAGAGGGCCTGAAAAGATAAGCTCTGGAATGACCTACATTTTTCGTCGAACATGTAGGAGGGCACTTAAAAAAAAATCATTTAAAAAAAATAAAAAAAAATAGGCTTGCGTTTGACCACCATCTCATGCTGTTTATTGGTAGTCATCATCATCATCATTTCAGCCGTAGGACGTCCACTGCTGGACATAGGCCTCCCCCATCGATCTCCAAAAGGGTCGGTTGGAAGCGGCCTGCATCCAGCGTTTCCCTGCGGTCTCTTTTAGGTTGTCTGTCCATCTTGTGGGTGGACGTCCTACTCTGCGCTTACCAGTCCGTGGTCTCCATTCCAGAACCTTTCGGCCCCATCGGCCATCTATTCTGCGTGATATGTGCCCTGTTCACTGCCACTGATTGGAAAGTGCATCACTTAAAAAAGCGGAACCGATTTGGCAATATTTTATGTTTGTAATAAGTAGAATGGTAGTACGGCTAGAATGACCAAAATACCAGGCACACATGATTCCATGACAGATTGCTATTTAAACCTCTCACCTTTCTCTTCCTGGGGCCAGAGTCGGCACGCCCCTCCCCACTCTGGCCTTGCAATAAAAAAGGCTCCTTGTCGACGGTGCTGACCAGCTGATCCAGAAGGTCGTCCGTTATGTTCATCTTTTTGTCGTCGTCCTCAGCGAGGGCTTTCAAGTCCGTCTCGGATAGGATGCTCTCTACTTGATCTTCTGTTAGTCCTGAAAAATATACAAACGCTTTGTATTAAAATTTATTATTATTATTTTTATTTATTAATTAATTCATTTATTTAAGTTGTATTTATATTCAATTTTTTTTAGTATTATTTATTGTTTTTTTTTTTAGAAGAATAAATCATTGCGGTCCGCCTGTTGGTAAGTAGAATCCACCGCCTGTGGACACCTGCTATACTAGCGGTGTTGACGTTGCTTTGCCAGCCCGGAGAGTTAGTTCATCATCATCAGCCACTGTCCACTGCCTGACATAGGGCTCTCCTTATGCACGCCACTGAGCGGTCAGCAGTTCCTAGCATCCAGTTACCCGCCGTTTTAAGCAGGTTGTCACTCCACCTGGCCACAGGGTGTCCTACACCACGTTTGTCTAATGTGGTCTCCACACCAGAACTCGTCTACCCCATCGGTTATCGGTTCTTCGGGACATTCGGCCCACTGCTACTTCAGCTTGCTAATCCTTTGAGCTATGTCGGTAACTTTCGTTTTATATCGAATCAATCCGTTCCTAATTTTGTCCCATATAGAAACTCCAAGCATTACTCTCTCCATAGCTAGGAGAGGTAGTTGTAGACACCCTTTTTTAAACGCTTCATGTTGAAGCTCTTGAAAACCTTAGGGGAAGGACATTCCCCTAAGGTACATAGCCCGGTAGGACATTTAGATAGCCCGTTGGTCCAGTTGGTAGTGAACCTACCTTCTTAGCTTGGGGTCGTGGGTTCGATTCCCACCTAGGGCAAACATTTGTGTTTGTTCTATATCTGGTTGTTAATATCTATTTAAGTATGTATTTAAAACTATATATGTATGTATATCAGTCTCTGGCAGCCATATCACAAGCTTTGCTTAATTTGGGGTCAGATGACCGTGTGTGAAAAAATGTCCCGAATTTTATTATTTTTTTCCACACCTTGCAGGTCTTGCATGTGTAGGATTTCCAGCTTAGCAAGATGTGAGGGGGTGACCTTTTTAACGGTGTTTGAGTTTTATAACAAACCTGTAAAGTTGTCCCCGAGCAGGTCTTCCCCGGATGTCTCCAGGCTGGTTCCGCTATTGTCCACATCTGGTATATCTGGGTACAGCTGTCCGAGAGTGAACTCTGAAGTGGTAAATGTGTCCAGAGTGTCTGAGAGTGGTCTCTCGGCCATTTTCAACTCTACGGAGATCGCTGTGTCCAGACCTATTGGGAACTGGCCTTCTGGCTCCAGGGGAGGCGGCGAGGGTGGTGGGGTTTTCGGTCGAAAGTGCAACCTGCAAATGAGATTAGTGGTGTTACAATACCACAACAATAATAGAGAATAAAGAAAAGCGCCATCTACTGGTATGGGTTGCGCTTCTCTTGAAACGTTGCGAAACTTGACTGCGATACTAGCGCTACGGTAATTTGTAGAACCCTTTCGTACGCTATCTGACTGCAGCGCTTACGGAAGTTCGAGACAATCTATAGCACGCTCAAATTACGGCGCTATCTAAGTTTATACCGTTTTTAGGCAAATTTCCGGGGTACGCTCTAATGATCAGCTATTGTCTTTTCTCTTAGTCTATCTTACTTGGTATAATAAACTCACCATTTCTTGTTAACCTCATCAATAAACTTCTCAAACTCCCTCTCTACAGGATGTAGACTCTCGTCCGAGTCGTAGCTGACGTCACTGCAGTCACTCCACGACCTCTTCCGCTTCCCACTATCCATCACTGTCCTAACACTAATATCACTTTTAACACTGTCTTGTATCACGTCCGGTAAGTCCATCGGCTCGAGTTTCACTTCACTTGGACACAGCTTCAGATCACTCGGAGACAACTTCACTTCGCTCGGACACGGTTTGAGGTCTTCGAATTTGAGGTCTTTGAGGTCTTCGTGGGGTTTGTCCTCGGTGACCCAGAGGTCGGGATGCCGGGAGAGGTGTCTTCGGAACGCGTGTCGCCATGGATATTTGCCGCTGGTGTGGTAGTCTCGGGTGATTTCCTTCGGTGTCCGGTGACGTTTGCTTTCCAGTTCCATCTGTGAATAGAGCAGAAGACTGTTATGGGACTCCGAGATGGAACAACGGCTCGTCGCAAGCTCGTACATTATTGCCACACAGATTTCTGCTTGAGGAAGTCACTTGCAATACTTGCTTGTCTTGCGCAAGAAGTTTTTTTTAATTTTTTTATAATTAATAGGCTTGCATTTGACCACCATCACGCCTGATGTTAAGCGATGATGCAGTCTACGTTGGAGCACGCTTGCCAAAAGTGACGCTTGAGCAGTTTAGATAGAGCTAGGGTAGAGTTCGCGCTGTTAGCGTCACGATGCATGTCCGACGGACGCGGCGCCACAATTGCATATATACTAAACAACTCTTCAGTGTTGCCAGCTCTAATTTTCGTAAAACGTGTAAGGAAATATCGGATCAGTGGATCTGTGCGATAAGATAGGTATGAGGCTTGCCTCACACTTGCAAAATGTGGAATGAGCTACCTTCCGCGGTGTTTCAGAGAAGCTACAACATGGGGTTCTTCAAAAGGCGACTTAATAGAGTCCTACACAGGTCCTGGACAGGCCACTGTGTCGTGGCTGCGTGAAGGAGAACGAAACTGTAGAGCGTGTGCTGTGGCATTGTGAAGCCACAGAAGAAAGTAGACTCCCTACCGGGTTGCATGAGGCAATATTGCCTTCTTCATCCACGTCACCACAACAGACTGCTTTTCATCATCATGCACAATACCATCTACGCTACTAGAGCAACTGTGCCAGCGCCCCAGAGCCTCACTCCGATACTTCAAGGAGTTGGGTTGGCTCGGGTAGGTGGTGGTAGGGGATGCACAATACACCCCAAGCGGGACGTCAATATAGGACATATGGCCCCCATCTCGAATAAGAATGGGTGTGTCAAAAGCAAATCGATTTGCTTCATCTTTCAAATGTCAAACACAATAAACATACCTTCAACCAACCAACAACCTTTCAGCTTTTGATATTTATTTAATTTGTACTGGGCAAGTGCCTTTATTAACTAAACGAAATACAAGCTGGTACTAACTCTACACATACAGTTAGACTGCCCTTACACCGTTGAAGGTCTAAAGACAATCCAAATGCTCAAGCCCACTACCAGTTGGCAGCGTACCCAGCATGCTGGCGGCATTACCACGCTGAATGGCTATGCTTATGCGTTGAGCCAGATTCATGCCAGCATTTTGCGTTTTTTTTTTCAGTTTTTTTTAAATTTGTTATTTCAACATTCACATAACTGTACTTTGGACTGGACTCTTTCATATGTGAAAACTTTTAAGGCTTGATTCTTCATATTTGCTTGCTATTACGTTGTTTTGTGCCGTTTGTTTAAATAAATACCTCTTCCGCCTTCGCTTGTTCCTTCTCGCTGGCGGTGTGCAGGGGCAGCGTGGGCCACAGGTCGTCTAATGGCGTGCGCACGCGGTCCAGCGCGACGCGCCCGCCGCGGCAGACGCGCCGCCGCGCGAACCCGACGTACCGCGGGTACGGACACCGCACCGATGTCAGACTATACCTGGGAGTAACGAGCAATCAACACTATTAACTATCACGGTCGGTCACTACAAGGGCCTTACGGCTAACTGAATTAAGCGATTCAGCAGTGCAAGTACCGTTTTTTATCGATCGTCAAATTTTACAGTTGAGGTCGTATAATTCGACAAAATGCCATTTGACCAGAAATCGCTATGATCGATTCTATGGCATTTTATCATTTATTAAGTACCATGCTTTATCGACGATCGATAAAGAACCATCCCCCTCTCTCTCTCTCTCTCTCTCTCCGAGAGAAGGCCTGTCTCCCAGCAGTTGGAACATGATAGGCTGATGATGATGATGTAATTTTTGACACACTTTTCATGAATGAAGCTAGAAGTAGCCGACTTGTCGGACCTACCGCGCGATAGACAAAAGCAAATTTTACGTTAAGATGGGGCGATTAAGTGGCTCAACCGCCCAAAGTATCTGAGTCCGCAGCTGACAAATCTCAAAATTTAAACATTTGCAACAACCACAACCTTACCACGGTAAATATCCCGTAAATAATCATATAACTTTATTTGCAAAATGATTTTCGAGGAGACTAGCTTTGCTTTGCTATAAAACTTTGTGTGCTTAAAATAAAGCCTGCACCCCCTCATGTGGGTAAAGCTTCCCAGCCGAAATTCTGGACTTCCACTGATGAAGTACACATACCTATGCCTGGGATCGAGCTCGTGCTGGTACGCGTCGTCTTTGGACGGAGTGTCCGGGTCCACAGGATCGCCGCACAGCGTCGACGTCGGCTGGAACAACGGACAACCTTCATATTACACACAAGTATTACTCATATTCAACACATAAACCTACCAAATGCTTTCATTATTTATAAGCCCTGTAAAAAACATCACGAGAAAAGCATCGAAAACTGGGTTTTGGCGTTCTGATCCTATCAAAGAGAAAAATCTATAGGAAATTCACGGTTGCCTGGAAGAGATCGCTTTAAGCGACACGGCCGCCTGTTAAAAGCTTAGATAATATATTTTACAACACATTTGCTCAAAAAGTGCACTTACGAAGCCTGAATACATCTTTCGAAAGTTAAACATTACGGATCATACAACGGAGCGTGCTGTAATGAAACGCATCATACAACGGAGCGTGCTGTAATGAATTTGTCCGCACGCTCCGTTGTATAGCACCGTGCGTGTACGTTACGGTATTTTTTTAATTTCCATTTTTTGTTTTTTTCTCGCAAATGTGTTGTAAAACGTTGTATGGCACACGTGCGGATTGGTTATTACAAACTCGTGACTATGGTAAGCCCTCGACTTCGTCTCGGGCTTACATTCGTCGTCGTTTGTAATAACCAACTTTCCGCACTTGTATCATAAATAACTATTATTGTTACATTTATGTTATCCTTGTTTTGTGGTATTTTAATAAAGAATCATTTTATTGTAAATTTAATTTTTACAATAAATACATTTGTATTTTGTTTTATTATAGAAACTGACGTGGTTTTCACACATTTTATTTATATTACACGGGAATTACTCACGTAAGATTAAGCCGGTCACTCCGACTATAGTTTCAACCGCATTAGGCAGTCTTTTTCAAGGTGAATGCGCGCGCGCGGCTGCGTCTCGCTTGGCACAATGCGGTTGAAACTATAGTCGGAGTGACCGGCTTAATCTTACGTGAGTAATTCCCGTGTAATATAAATAAAATTTGTATTTTGTATTGACAATAACAGCGTCAAATTTTGGATAAACTCAACATGTCAACTTATTACATCCAATTTACAAAAGTAGTGTTTCGTAAAACTCTCGGAGGAAAAGTTAGAGAGTGGATTTAGTTAAGTTCCTGAGATAAGATAAACAATTTTTAATATCATGGTTTACTTGTTTTATATTATTCTCTTTTTTTTTTGCCAGAAAATCAAGGTACAAAAATTTTACGATACATTTTGTATTACAAAAAAAAAGCGAAGTGGGGGAAAAAAATTGCTAGTAAACGAGCTATTAATAGGGTTTAACAAAAAAAAATACCAAATACATCTACCAAGTACTTTAATTCTTTTAGATTAAAGAAAAAACAGTTAAAGCAAAATGAGCAATACGAATAAAATTGGCTAGCACACGCGTTATTTTGACAGTTATACTAATTTACGTAATAAATCTACCTGGTACTTAAATTCTGTTAAATTACAGAAAAAAGCGAAATATGTATAAATTTGCTTGGAAACGCGATATACTTAAGAAGGCCCAATTCTTGTCTCTTTTGCTGCGACCATATTAAGATGAACAAAGCAACGCGAACGAATATGTAACCTTCTAGATCTCGCTTTTCTATTTAAGCAAGCATTAAAATTCGAAATAAGCGAAGCGACGCTAGTTTATTTTCCAATTTCACTCGCTTTGCTCACTTTTGTCATACGTTTCGATCAAAAGTATATTTAGAACTTAAAATGAGCGAAGCATGTGACATTTACGATTTCGCTCGCTTCGCTCACTTTAGTCATACTATCACTTGATAAGAGACAAATAAAACCAGTAATTTCCACATATCAAAACAAAGATCGATCAATGTGCGCTCACCATCTCATAATAGCAGCCCGGTTTCCTCCGGAACGCGAACGGTCCATCATCAGGCGGCGAGGCTGGCTCCACGCGAGGGCTTTCTTCCTCCGATGAACTGTACACACCAGAATCTGGAATACGAGCAGATTTGTATTAGAGAAAGGGCTTAATTTGTTTACTAGTCGTGTAGCAGTTCTCAGGATGCCCAAAGGCCTCTGGCACGAACAACCAGGCTTCAGAGTCTGCAAACTTTATGACCGCTGTGAATAAAATGATTGGACATGTCTTCAAATATCGGATCATCATTCTAGATGCCAACAAGACTTATATTATTGTCAAAGCGACATTCGGAGCGGTTATAAAGTTAAGGCGAATCCTACTAAGTCTTTTCATTCACTGCTCAGTAGTCCTAATATCATACCTAAATATGGTTCGGTGTGGAACTGCAGATTTACTGACAAACTACTATAGTCCGTCTGCTGTCGCATGATCGCTGACAGCTGCATTAATTAGCCAGAAGCGAATGAAAACCATTGTTTTCCAAACAGTAAAAATTTGGAGGCAATACAAGTGCTACAAAGATTATTGCGTTTTCGAAACTTTTTGCAACTGTCTGCGATCATTCGTTAATGAACGAACTATAAGAAATGTCATAAAAGGCATGAAGATTCGCTGTCTGGCGAACAGGCAAGGTGATTCGGAGAGCGGCCAGGTCACGAGTAGGTAAGCGTACATCATAACGGTTCCTAACATGATTATTAAAAAAATTGGCAGTATATAGAGTACCATAATGGATTACTGGTAAATATACCTCTCTAAAATAAAGCTTGAAGCGGAAAAAGCTTTCACAGACATAATTCCACTTCCTTCGCTCACTTCTCATTGATATTAGAGAAACTTGCTGTAGGACTGAATCCCATTTCTGAGTTTGCTTTGAAAACAATCCAGCACCTACCTAATTCAACACTAAATTCTATACTATCCCCCTGCAATATTTCACTGGGCACTCTATATACTACCATATAAAAAAAGTTGACGGTGAGTCTTGTGTGGACCGCTAATCTCAGTGGATCGGGGTCCGGTTTGCCCGGTATAATATGAATGGAAATTTATCCAGATCCAGAGAGGTCAGGTAGGTTATTCCAGGACCTGCGAAATTAGCTTTGTCACCTGTCACTCTAATTCGGATTGACGTGAGAGCGACGGGGTCAGAAACAATTTGGCATGCACAGGAACAGCCGGCCAGTAGGGAAGGCACTCACCTCGCAGCCCCTGCGCGGAGCCGACCGCCGGGTGTCTGTGTTTCCGTCTCTTGTACGTACGCTTCTCGCGCTGTAATCCAACCAATCACCACCATAATATTCACGCACACATGCCTATACTATACACTATAGACTAGGCCACCTAGCCGATGTAACATCTCTGAAGAGATTTCGTATCTATACGCTAGGAATAAGGTATACGTGGAATTATAACTCAATACAAAAATGGCCGCTGGCATCCAGTGGATGCAAAAGGCAAGCTGTCGTTCAGTGTGGAGGTTAAAGGGGGAGGCCTATGTTCAGCAGTGGACGTCTTCTGGCAGATGATGATGACAAAACAGGCCCCACGCAAAACTCCACTAACATATATTCTACACTCCACTGGCTTCTGTCAAACAAACTTCTCTGTGGAGGTGGGTAAATGATGGAATTAACAATTCTTTTACTGAAGCTGTCAGTTTGGAAGTTCAGAAAGTAAATTCGGTGGCTCTCTTATTCAATTGCTAGATATGTTGGTAGCACTGTATGCAGTTCACATGTCGCCTACAGACAAAGGCAGATGGCCCGAAATAACGAAAAAGAGAAAGGTGGTACTTTGGTGTCAACAATGTGGGATCACTTTGTAACGGGCATACTATGAGTTATTTTTCTTAATATACCTTGTTCATAGTCGATTGCTCAATTAAAATAATAAGTCACTTGAAGACGTCATTTCATCCTACGTGTGGTTTTGGCAGATCCAAGTAATTCATTATTTAATTAAGTCATACAGTACTGATTTTTCTTAGACGTCCATCTTTATCAAGCAGAATGGCGGACTGGCGACCGATCGCAGTTTAAGGTTGGCAAAAAATGCAGAAATTAAGAGACTTTTACATAAAAAAAAATCATACATCATCAATCATAATCATGGTCCATACATTTTCATTTAAAAAACATTAATCTCATTTCTAGACTCATTTGCCAAGCTTTAGATTCTTTCTATGGGCCACTGGGACAGCTATGAAAAATCAGACCGTACAAAATTGTTTAACTGTTTTACCAACCCTATAGAGATCCCGCTTAACATCTCAAGATAGATCTCTGACGGTTCATAACTTTGATTATGTGCGTTTGATGTATGGAATAGTAACGCACTGTAAAGATATATTTCTGTGAGTTTACTCACACTAGTGTGCGATGCGTGAGCGAGGAATGACGCATTTAACTTGGTGTGAATAGTTGGAAACGGATTAAGTTTTGCATCAATATTTATAGAAACAAAAAACTGGATAAATGTAAACTAAGTACTTAAATTAGATTGTAATTTTACGGTGGCGGTAATGTTATTTATTTTGCCTTACATTTTATAGTCACACAATTTCCATCACAAAAATCTCTACAAATTTGTTGTAACATTTTTTTAATCGTACTAACCTGGATGGAACTAAAATTATCTGCATCTCTTTTTATTTTAAAAGAAGAGAAAACGATGGGTAACCTTAGAGCTGTCATATTTAGTCTAATTAAAAAAAATTACATCAACAATGCTTGTGCCATAACCTGTTCTATGTAAATTTATGACTGAAAATCTTGAACATAAGAATAAGCATAGTTTTATCTACAAATCTATCCTGTTCATCGAGATACAATACCTAAAGAGTCACAATCTCTAAGTGAAAACAGTCAAAACTCGTCTGAGCGTCGTTGTACCTACCTAGACATCAATTATATAGTTCGCAATGCCACATTTACTCCAATTTAGATGTTATGTCGCTTAAATAGTGTTAAACGTGGCTTGTCCGGTATGTCATCGTAGCTCTGGCATCGCGCGACGTAGTCGGATCGCGGTAACCAAAAAGTCGGCGTGTCCAATGCGTAGCGTGCGCCGAGTTTTGGTTCGGACATTTTTAGAGCGGGCACAAAAAATCGTCACCGCTTTATGGTTGATATTCCGAAAACCCGTAAGAAGTGCTTTGATTCCACATTTATTGTGCGAACTGCTAGTCTGTGGAATGCGCTGCCTGAATGGGTGTTCCCCGATGGTTACAATCTGGGTGTCTTCAAATCACGAGTGAATCGGTTTCTTCTAGGCAAGCGTGCTCGTAGACGTAGACCACATCATAGCTTAACATTAGGCGAGATGGTGGTCAAAGGCAAGCCTATTATTCATAATAATAAAAAAATGCGTTTTTGAGACTCTATAATGTATTGTATCTCGACGATCCTGTTGGATGTCCCACATCTATACTAATATTATAAAGAGGAAAGATTTGTATGTATGTTTGTAACGAATTGGCTCAAAAAGTACTGGACCGATTTGAAAAATTCTTTCACTGTTGGGAAGCTACACTATCCCCGGGTGACATAGGCTATAATCTATACCCGTGCGAAACTGGGGCGGACCGCTAGTTAGAAATAAATAGGTCTATGTTAATTCAAGCCCTATTATGTGCAATTTCTCATCATCCATGTTTCTGGCAGAAATACCGTGAATATGACCGAAAGTTGTGTGTGAGTATAAAATCGACCGTAGATTGGACAACATAAAGTAGTGGCGTGTCCAGGGTCAGAACTCACCTGTCTGGGCTGGTCGACGGGCGTGGGCGGCGGCCGCGGAGGGTAGTGCGGTATGACGTTGGTGTACGTTTCCCGACGGAAGTTGCTCGATGTTAGCGGCACGGTGTATTGTGGCCTGTGGGGATATTAGAATATATTAGACAGTCGGTAAAAACTTGGGCAGCTGCGCTCTCTCAAGAACTGCTTCGTTTCATCATTCCATGTATTGTCCAATATTTTACGCACGTTGCGTATCGTATATGGAAGAAATGGAGTCGCTCACGGCGAATGGGAGAAGCTATCGGAGGATAGGAATCAGTGGCGGAATCGTATTAAAAAGGGCCAAAAGCTTCATAATCAAGCCTGGTTTGATAGCCTTGCTGAAAAAAGCGCGACACTGCTCGAGAGCGTCGCCAATCCATCTATTGCAACACATCTGGTGGACACAACACAAAATATGCGTGCTTAGCATCCCACAGACACTGTTTAAATCGTTTGTCATATACATATAAGGCTATGTATGATTGGTCTATCGGTATTAATTGAGTAAATTTAGATTACAATCGTCTCGAAAAAACCTGGAACCAAATTGCGCATAACAGAAAAAAAATAGGGACTGACGCCTTTGCCATGCAGTGAGACGGTACACACTAATAAGCTCGCTTCGCTCACACCAACACATTCTCCTCGTCTGGGCGGCGTTTCTGAGAAAAGAATTCTTAAATTCACGTCTATACCAGAGCTTTATAAAATCGCTCGCTTCGCTCAAACCCTACATTAGTGACATTCTCCTTAAAAAATCTTTTTTTTTACCTGGGCGGTGGGTCCGGCAGTAGTTGGTTGGCGAAGTCACCGGCCGCGTACCGCCTGTCAGCGAGTAGCACGGTCAGTTTCACAAGCTCGCGTTTCGCTCGCTCGCGCCGCGCGACCAGCTCGAGGAGGTTCAGAGCTCGCGCCAGGTCCCGACGGAGCTTCAGCATCTTCTCGTACGAGCTCTCGTCGTTTTTCCTGGAAATTATATGAGCCAAATAAGCAGTGAATACAAACTTTCGCATTTATAATATTGCCTATTGGTATACAATACAATGCATCAACTCTTTATTAACATCACAGAGAAAACATTACAAGAACAATACATTAAACCAAGGCATTAAAGGCAGTCTTATCGCTAAGAGCGATCATTTCAAGACACCCGGTATGTGTGATGTAAAACGATTTCCAAAGTCTATAATTTAGCCATTTATTTATTGGTTTTAAATAAACATTCGGGACATTTTTGCACCCACGGTCATCTGACCCCAAACTAAGTAAAGCTTGTAGTATGGATGCCAGAGACTTATGAACATACATATATATTTTAAATACATACTTAAATAGATATTGACACCTAGATATACAACAAACACAAATAAATGTTCATCACATGTCTTTGTACTAGATGGGAATAGAACCCAAGTCCCCAAGCGCAGAAGGCAGGTTCACTGCCAACTGGACCAACGGGGCTACCAATTTATGGTTATGATTGAAACGAATGAAGATATATGATTTAACCAAATCTATAGGAGTCACTTCCGAGCTATGAAACCTCATCCCCGCGACACATCCGCCGAGATCATAGCTATAGTGTGAGAAAGTGTCACACGGAGGGAATTTAACACAGACAGGTGACATAATAGGTGACATGATAATAACAATTATGTCTGTTATTTTCGCTCCGCTCAGACCAATTTCGCTCCCACAGTCCCATCACACAACTTATAAACGTACCACATGTATCGTCACATTAGAGTGAAAACCTCGGGAATGAAAGTTTGGTCATTTCCTTATTAATACATTTCTGGGAAGAAAACCTCGCAAACCTCCTAATTTCCCTCAATAAAACATCTGAAGTGTCATAATCATGTTTTATTGAGGGAAATTAGGTCATGCTTTGCGACAAGGATTAAAGTTAAAACCTCGGGAATGAAAGTTTGGTCATTTCCTTATTAATACATTTCTGGGAAGAAAACCTCGCAAACCTCCTGATTTCCCTCAATAAAACATCTGAAGTGTCATAATCATGTTTTATTGAGGGAAATTAGGTCATGCTTTGCGACAACGTGACGATATGAATATGGTCAGTTTTTACGTATAGCATATTTATTTATATAGACGTTCCAGTATTCTTCAGGCCATCTAGTCTTCTCATGTTCAGTAATCTCACCTGTTCTTCCTGGTCTGCATCTTCTCTGTGCGCCGCCGGAAGGCCAGGTACGGGTTGTTGGTGGACTGTCCAGGCCTGTGCTCGGTCTTCACGGCCAAGATTAGCGGGTGTTGCTGCAAAATGCGGACCTTGATGTAGTCGAACATAATAAAAACATTGCAATTATTACTAAAGTTGGTATCAGAAAATTAGGTATTATAAGAAATGGGAGGTAAAACGAGAAATTATTATAAACTATTAGGTATTTATCTAAACCGACCGCGCCCTGCTTAACTTGATAATGAATAGAAATTTGTCATCGACTCGCACTTGGCCATTATTTATTATTTGTTGTTATACTTTAGAGTGTGTACTATAATCATGCCAAGTTTGAAGCTTGTACGTATTGCCGTTTTTACATTAGAGCTAATACAAAAATATGTTTAAAAATACTTTTGTTGTATCCCCATACAACAAAAGTATTTTTTTAAATAAATGGGGGGGTTCCTCAACCCCCAATTAATATATACTTTTTGACTTTATTATTATTTGTTAATCCACCGTAATATTACGTATTCTGTGAAAATTTCAACTGGCTATCTATTACGGTTCGAAAGATACAGCCGTTTAAAGGTAGGACGGACAGACGTACGGACGGACGGATGGACAGACAGACAGATAAAGACAGATAGATAGATAGATAGACAGACAGATAGACAGGCAGACAGACAGACAGACATCGTAGGCTTAATAGGGCCTCGTTTTTACCCTTTGGGTACGGAACCCTAGATCGCGTAAAACGCACAGTGTGCTATTTCCACAGATCTATGATATATGGATGAGCTTGCAGGCGGTGACGGCTGGTGCGATGATAAAACCATGACGCTGGCATCGGATCGAACAGTTCTTCAGAACATGCCGTCGTAATAGACGGGCCCAGAAGAAGCGCATTTTTGAAGATTACAAAATGAGCGCCGGCACTCACTTTGTTTCAGTCTGTCTCTAGCCGTAGGAAGTGTATAACGAAACATCTGATAAAATTATGGCTTCGTGTGCTTTCCCGAAGTGTAAATACACAACAAAAAACCGCTATCTATTTTTTGCAACAAATGTACTGTACCTACATGGTTATGATTAGGTGTTGAAGTATATGTCCGACGGTTTTGACTCGTTTTTACTGAGCAAGTTCAATGGTTATGGCCCGTCCACTCATGTTATTTTGGTCGAAGATAAAAGGCACAAAGAGACCCAACAAACACATTTTTTTTCTCGAGCCTTTCCATTAACTGTTCGAAGTGAGTGCAAAGATTGGAGCAGTCAACTTACGGTGGTAAGTCGCTTGTTGAGCCAGTAGTCGTAGACAGCGATGAGCATCTCGTCGTTCCGCTCCAGCAGCAGCTTCGCCTCGTTGAGCGTCACCACGGTCTGGCCCGAGCACTTCTCCAGCTTGTCCATCATCTGCTCGAACTTGAGCTCTAGAACACCACGACGACTGGGTTAAGGAAAATACATACTAGCTGTTGCCTTTACAACTACAAAAACCGGATAATACACTATGACGCTCTTTTGAGTCTTTTAATAATTATGGTCATTCTAGTTTGAGTGTGCATACCTCCATGGTTAGCTTCTCTCCTCTACACAGTATAAATTAAATATCTGTCTGTCTGTGTGTCCGTGTGGCCTCTAACTCCTCCTAAACCACGCAACGGATTTTGATGCGGTTTTCACCATCAGTTAGATAATTCTTCACGTAAGGTTTATATATATAACAGGCGACTCGCCCCGGCTTCGCACGTAAATCACACCAGTGCGAAACCGGGCGGGCGGGTCGCTAGTAAAATTATAAAAATGGTCTCATAACAAAATTTTATGTTATATCTAGGAAACCCATGAGACCGAAACACGATTAAGCACATTTCGCTCGATAGAAAATATATATCAAAGTAGCACTGATTTGCGCTTTTATCCCTGTTTTTTTTTTATTCATTAATTTACCTATTTATTAAATTATGTCTGCGATATCTTGTTATATACATTTCATAATTATGAAGGAAACAGGTGAGGTACATTTAAGCGCCATGATTTTGCTCCGCTAAATGCGACTTTAATACAATAAACCAAGGATTATGGTCATCTGTAGTAATAAGCGTTGCTTAAAAGTGGGAAAACCTCGCCTTAAACCAAAAAGTATGTACCAAACCAATGATACGTCACATGAGAGGGGGTGCAGTCAATTTTATTTTGACTAGGTAGTTAGGTAAAGTTATCAGTCACAAACACAAACGTACAAACAAATGTCCGAACCAAAACTCAGCGCACACTTCGCCGACTTTTAGGTTACTTGTAAGGCAACCGCGATCCGAATACAACGCCGCGCGGTGCCAGTGCTACGATGACATAGCGGACAAGCGACAAAACGTCTAAACTGAAGTACACGTGGCACTGCAAACTATATAATTGATGTCTAGGTACGTACAACGACGCTCGATTTTTTTTTTTACTGTTGTTCACTTAGAGATTGTGACTCTATAGGTCTCTATATATCTCGACAAACTACTAGAACCGCTGACTTTTGTCGCCTCTTATACGAACGGCCACAGGTTCTTTGCATAGTCAACCGCACGTATCCCATCAGGTAAGTTTAACCCGACGCAAACCAAACAACAAAGAACTTTTACCTCTCCAACTTTGGCCCTAAAAGTTAAAAGGTCGTAAACTCTTGGCGGTTTCATTAAAGGAGTAGCAAGCCTTGTTTTTCTAATATAAAAACGTAATGCGGTTTTTATATTGTCTTTAAAAATGTTTAAGAACTTCAGGTGATGGCCTGAATCAGACTTAAAAAGCTCCCGTCGTGACTTGAGAAGGGACATTCTCTTCACTTATCATTACAAAAAAGTTATGTTTTTTTAAAATAATATTTATAACGTTAAGTATTAATTAAAAACATTATGTCATATAAATCCAAAATATTTGGTATATTCACCAATAACTAAACTTATATCGAGGTAAAGGTGCCCAAAACACTCGCTGCGTTTTTCATTTGATTCGCTATCAAAAAAGTTTTAATCGCAAAGGTGGTGTTCTCCTTCTTGGCTCGTTGCTGTACATCTTTGCTTTTTGCAACTGTTGCTTTGGTATTGTAGGTGTCTATAGGCGGCGGTGACCCCTTACCATCAGGTGGCCAGTAGCTTGTATGCCAATTATTCTATTTAAAAAATAAAGTTTTAATCGCAAAGGTGGTGTTCTTCTTGGCTCGTTGCTGTACATCTTTGCTTTTTGCAACTGTTGCTTTGGTATTGTAGGTGTCTATAGGCGGCGGTGACCACTTACCATCAGGCGGCCAGTAGCTTGTATGCCAATTATTCCATTAAAAAAAAAAACGAGATTATACAGGAAATTGTCACGAGTTGTTAATAATTGTGAAATAATATACAAAAGATCCGAAACAAAGCAAAAAAAATATTATATAATATTTTGCAATAAATTAAAAAAAAAACCTTAATAATAACAGATATTGATTGCATATATTGATCTTTGTTTTTTTTTCCCCAATTTTCTGGTAACCCGCTCGATAATTCAAGTATTGAATTACTGACTGACAAATCGTCGTACACGAGATTAAAATAAGAAATCCTCTAAAAAAATAGTAGGAAGAAACTTCAGCTGATCTTGACACTGACAGATACTAACAGTCAGAGTCAAGCAAAATCACGGTCAAGTCCAAGTCATGCCCTAGTAAAGTGGTGGAGACTTAGCGGCTTCTGTGGAGTTTTGGAAACTTTAAGAAAATACATGTTTAACCTCTGTTAATAATGATGGGTATTATGGACCCCTTTCGGCTAAGAAAACCCTTTCCGCATAACCCTGTATAGATGTAGGTTTGGTGGTTGCTAGTCTGCCGTGTGCACAGAATACATATTAGTTCAAGTACAGAAGATTCACTCCGCAAAATCATTTAAATAAGTAGCGACTCTTGCTCTGTGTATCGCGCGCGTGTCCGACAAGTCGGGTACTTGTAGCTACATACCTACAGTGCGGAGTGCGCCAGGCCTACGTAGCTCTTGTCACGTTATCTCTGTGTATCGCGCGGCAGCTCCGACAAGTCGGGTACTTGTAGCTTCATACCTACAGTGCGGAGTGCGCCAGGCCCGCCGTGGGCTAGTTTGCGTCTCACCTGTGAGCTCTGGATGCCGCCGCTGTTTGAGCCACTGCTCGTCCTCCGTGTCCAGGTCGTACTCCGGCGCCTCTTGCTCCTCCCACAGAGCTGTAACAACAACAAATCAGACGTTACTTTTTTTAAAATTATATCCTCCGTGAGGATTTTGGCGTCGCACTTCTTTTGCATTTGCCAGTGTCAAGTATTATTAACCGACTTCAGAAAACCGACAGTTTCGTGTTACTGACAGCACAAGGAATCCAACGATACCCGTCGTAGGTATATCCCGGAAGTGCAATTAAAAAAAAAAAATATTTCTAAGGTGAACCGTCCTACAGAAGCAACGAAGACCAAGAGAGGAAAAAGATGACCACAGGACCTTCCTGGTCCATGGAGGGAGCTGAGACGCCGCCGTTCGGACAGTACCGGTTGAACGCTCGCCCCTCCACCCTCCTGGGGGCAGTTGTCTCGAGCGCCCAGCCTCGGCAGAGGATCATCCCTCGCAGCCGATTTACCTACTTCTCCCGCAAGGGCTGAAGAAGAATCCACTAGATCGACCTCCCTGTACGACATAACATTTGCCTTCTCTTTATATTGCTTTATACGTACAATAAGCCGAAAAAGGGTTACTTAATTATTTTTTTGACGTGATAACGTCTTTTAAATTGATGAACGCCGGCTGCACGCACGAAAAATTGTCACGTTCCGCGTGAGCCGCGCGTGCAAGCGAGAGCGCGGAACAAGCGATAGAGAGGCACGATCGGCCTAAGCGTTGTCACGTACAATTATCGTCCGTAAACCGACTTTACAGACAACCCCTTTTTTATATTATAATAAGTATAAAGCTGCGCATTAAAATTATGTTCACACTATTACGTAACGTTATGGTAATTTTATCTTAAACTATTTCTATTTGTTATATAGACCTTGAAAATTCAGTCTTATATATGCGATAGATGGTATTAACACCAAAAAATAATCACAATAAAAGAAACGACAAAGAAAAACTGCCTTGACGGTCTCGCTTATACATAACGTTGTTTTATTCACGAGATATCTCTGACATCAATAATCGATACCTTCCCATATTTTGCCACTTGTCTAGGATATCTCAGACTTCGCTATACAGGTGTTCACTGGGCGATGAACGAGTTGGAGGCTGCATGATGGACCTCGATATCAAGGGGCACTCTACAAATACGTCACACGTTAAGGAGGGAGAGGGAGGAGGTCAACAGTGTGACTGTGGTCATAAGCTTCGTGACGTCACACGTAAAATCAATCAATCAATCTAAAGTACTAAAATTTAAAACTTCAACTCCAACGAAAAACTTGATAGTATCTAACCTATCACGATTATTATAATTAATTTTGTTTTGATATAGCCCCAGTGTCGAGGCATACTTATTCAAACGATCGTGTGGCATCACTCTGAACAATTTTAAAGAGGTTCAGTTTATTTTTATGCACTAGTGCATAAAAATAAACTTATTTGCACTTGAGCATAAAAGGCCGTTTAGTCCGCTTACACCGGGCATAAATAAGAACTATACGAGCATGAGAATTGAAAGTTCGATTATCCTCTTCTGCTGTATTAGCCCAACATCTATGTGCTTGTAAATCATTGTATAGTGTTATTTTATTATTTTGATTTTATTACCTTCATTTATTTTTATATTTTTTGATGTACCTATTTATTGAATTGTATGGGTTATTTTATTGCCTGAAATAAATTAATTTGAATTTTGAATGACTATCAATAAGTGTGAGTATATTGTAGCGTAGTCTGAAAAGCTCCTTCAGACACGCACACATGCGCACGAATCTCTCGAGACGAGCCCAGTAGAATCTATGAGTAATGTACTGCTCGATATGATAGTATCGTTTACCGACGGAAAATGACATGCCTTGAGGCATTCTCTGTATAAAAAATACACGCGAGCCGCGAGATTCCTCCAATGGAAAATAATATCGTTCGCGGAAAAGGTTAATAATACGTAAACGAAAAAAGTTTTCGAAAACTATCAAATCTGGGACTAAGCCCCCTGGACACACAATAATAAAATCTAATAGCAGCACAGTAGAATAGTGAACACTGCACTAGATTGCATAGACTGGTCAGAGTTTGAACATTAGATACTGCGCCCTAGATACCAGTAATCCTGGTGAGGGGTCAGGGCTACGTACGATATTAATTTGTTGACCAAGCGGAGCGAGCTCTGCGAAATCAATTGATGAATCAGCATTATCATGAACGTTGTTTGTCTATACATACAAAAAACGAATACCTTATTAATGATTTTTTTTGCATAACAATGCAACTATCGATTCCAAGTTCTGTGAGAATAATATCGATGATCGAATAGCTTCATTTACGATTATACACTACCTCATCCTTACTGTGAGCTGTCAAAATTATCATCCTATCTATACTAATATTATAAAGAGGAAAGATTTGCAAGTATGTTTGTAACAAATTGGCTCAAAAAGTATTAGACCGATTTTTTAAATTCTTTCACTATTTCAATGCTACATTTTAATAGGCTATATAACTATACCCGTGCGGAGCCGGGGCGGACCGCCAGTCAATAATAAAACTGCACGTTTATATAGTAACGATGATGTAGTGTTTAAAACAAAGATATTCAAATTTGAGTTTTGAGCTGAGACGGATCGTTCCGAGACGTAATTTAAATTTAATTATTTTTATATTTTAATTTAATAAATTTAAATTTAAACGTAATCCGATAAATTTACATAAGCATAGTAACTATATTCAGTTATTGTTATCCGATTGCCCAAGAAGGAGTGTTTCGGGCGTATGGTATGTTTCTTTGTATTTTTTTATGTTTCTATATTACCTAAACGGCTTGACCAATTTTGATGTGTGAAGTGTCATAAGGTTCGTTTTTATGCCCAGAAGTAGCAAGTAGAAGTTATAAGTAGCTACTACGCATCGTCTGCAACGTTTGGCTTATTGCAAGTGGCAGTGGTAGTAGGTAATACTAAGAAATTCAACTTACACTTGCACTAAGCAAAACGTTGAAAACGATGCGTAGTTGATGTATACGCGCATCAGTAGTATGGCTACTTACAACTTCTACTTGCTACTTGTACCTGTGCTTGTACTAAGCATCGTCTGCAAGCGCCCTCAGAAGTAGTGTCGCGGTGTAATCTCGGCAAATGCTGGACGTTCGAGTCACGCCATGTTTACGGCGGCTTCTCGGTAATCAGACGAGGCCGAGGCGATGCAGGACGGAGATTGGATATGCTTTACGATTGCAATAAGGTTTCAACTGAAATGCACATCATCATCATCATCCACAGCCTCCCTCATCCCACTGCTGAGTATAGGCCTCTCTTGCTGCCACCTGCTTCGGTCCTGTGCTAATCGAGTCTTGGTTCGACCCGCGATGGTGATAATATCGACCCATCTTGCAGCTGGACGACCAACGCTCCGCTCACCTTGCCTCGGCCACCACTCTGTCACAACCTTACCACCTGTCACCACTAGCAACGTGTTAAAAACAAAGTTAAATCAACTCGAACAACAAAAACAAAAGTGTTTTCTATCACAAGAAGTGAAGCCAGGCAAATGTCGCTAATTAATTTCAATACATTTTCCTGTCACAACCCTGAATGAAGTCAAATACATTTGTAAATTAAGTAAGGAAAACGATGTTATTATCAATTAAAGCTACGTGAATTTAACGGCAATTTTTCTTTTCTATTCGGGTCAAGAACTCGTAGGAATGCCACGTGTAACGACGAAACACGTGTCGAATTAAAATTAAATTAAATGTATTGTGACTAACATCATCAGCCTTTAGCTGTCCACTGCTGGACATCATCATCATTTCAGCCGTAGGACGTCCACTGCTGGACATAGGCCTCCCCCATCGATCTCCAAAAGGGCCGGTTGGAAGCGACCTGCATCCAGCGTTTCCCTGCGGCCTATTTTAGGTTGTCTGTCCATCTTGTGGGTGGACGTCCTATACGCTGCGATATCCGGTCCGTGGTCTCCATTCGAGAACCTTTCGGCCCCATTGCCATCTGTTCTGCGTGCTATGTGCCTTGCCCACTGCCACTTTAAGACATCACTTCACTTCTGCTGGACATATGCCTCTCCTAATGCACGCCACTGAACTTGGTCGGCAGTTCTAGTTCTTCTGATAACATGTATTTGATTAATTCTAGTGGGGATTATGGCAACACCCCTCTCTACGAGGGAGGCCTTTGTTCAGCAGTGGACGTTTACAGGCTGATGATGATGATGATGATGATCAATTCTAGAAATGTATAGTACATGAGAATCAATATTTTGACGGCAGCGGGACGGGCGATGGCAAAAGCAGCGCGATCATCCATCAGCAATTTTTATGTAATAGGTTGCAAACAAGCAGACGGGCCGCCTAATGGTAAGCACTTAAGCAGTCACCGTCGCCTATGGGTACTTGTAACACCAGAGGCATCACAAATACGTTGCCGACCCTTAAGGACTCTATTAACTCGCGATTTGAAGAACCCCATGTTGTGTAATGATCTGTTTAACCGACGACGCGCAACGCAAAGAGGAGGGTGTTGTGTTTAACACGTGTTACCACATACAGCATAAAAGTCAGAAATTAATAAAATGAGGTGACAACAGATTCCTCTTAGTCCAGGGTCCAGGGCGTCATAATAATACAATATTGCGATATAATTATATGTAGATGGGATAAAAAAAAAACTTGACTGTCATGTTAGGGGGCTCACGTGACATATCATCGAATAGTTCTTTTTAAATGAAAGCCAGGTTTGGTACATCATGTTTTGGATACTTATAACTTTTTTTTAAAAGAATGAATCTTTTGATTATCTTTTTCTAACACACATTTGTATGAAACTGTTCTCGACCACAGCGGGACTACGGTGACGTCATACAAATGAAGGCGGTCGACGAGTAGTACGTCACTGATTCCCCCCCTCCGCTGGTGTCGCGGCCTAACAGCGCGGCGGCGGCATGGAGGACTGCATCTAGCTTAACAACTCAGCTGATTTCAGCTAACACACTTCTGGATTTTATTTGCTTCTGAAATCTTTACCGCTCTGCTTATTTTACTGCATTCAGAATAATTGGTCTCCCATTATGCTGAGCTATCGAATAAAAGAGCCATACCAAAGGTGGTTAACGGACAACGAATGCGGCATGACGTCAGGAATTTTGTAATTAAGACAAATGCTCGGCAAATAATTTAGTGTTATAAAGACCTCAATAACGTTTCTGGTGCCGCAGTATGACAAAGGAAAGAACTATCTGAACATGCATGCATGTTGTTGAACCGCTAGAGACTGGAAAGCCTTGCCACCATCAGTTCCCTGAAAACTATAACCTGCCATCTTCAAGGCCAGAACCAGACCAACCCTAAAATTGCGGAATAAACAGCCGTTCTATCGGTCATTCACACTCGATAAAATGTATGGAACAGCAAGTTTTTTTCGGCAAGCAGCCGGCGCCGCGCTCGCTCTCTCACATCACCGCGCTCGCTCACTCACATCACCGCGCTAGCTCACTCACATCAAATAATTATTACAAATTTAAGAAACTTATGAGTTACCTGATTAAAAAAAAAATTGGTGAAACAGAAGATTCCGCTTAAGACTCTTCTTAGATTAGGAGTTCCATAGTTACGTGTCGGTTTGTTCGTGGTTAGTGAAAACGGGTATAAAGCTCGCAGGTAAGCATATCCACGAGCCGCAGATTTTATCTTTAAAATGTTGCCAGAACATGCCACTCCCATCAATCACGCCACATTTCACCCCGACGACTCATTCTATTCTTTCACGTCTATTACTCGAACCTCGGACGAGACAATGTGCCTTGATATCATCTGTAAGGCGCTGTTTACACTACCGCACGGGTGACCGGATTAGCAAGTTGAAGTGGCAGTGGGCAGGGCACATATCACGCAGAACAGATGGCCGATGGGACTGAAAGATTCTCGAATGGAGATCACGGACCGGTAAGCGCAGCGTAGGACGTCTACCTACAAGATGGATAGACTACCTAAAAGAGACCGCAGGGAAACGCTGGATGCAGGCCGCTTCCAACCGGCTCTTTTGGAGATCGATGGGGGAGGCCTATATCCAGCATTGGACGTCCTATGACTGAAATTATGATGATGATGATGAACATAACAGAGTATGCATTTGCAAAAAGTGACAAAACCTGACCTATTTAACTATCATAGCATTACATACAGATTTTTTGGTTTTGATATTATTATACATATACAATGTGCGTTGACTACCTTTGAGGACTCCATCTCCGTTTGATGCAATTGATGTAATTTCGGTGGAAAAACCGAAGGTGGTAAGCCATTCCGTAACTTACAGGTGCGTGGCAGAAAGAATCGATCAAATCGAACAGCGCGAGACTTCCACTCATCTTGAATCAGTGAATGGCATCGGGAGAGATCGGGCGTTATAGATCGAGACGGGAGTTTTGGGAGTTCATGAAAACTCGAGCATCAATACTGTCAAGGGACTTTACTTGCGCCAGTGCACAAGCAGAATGTAAACTGGCCCTAACAACGCGTTTTATCTAAATTACTTTATCCATCATACTTTGTGCGGCGCGTAGGTGTTCAAATATTCTAAGGAAGATTAATCTACGTGAGCTAAGACGCTCTTGCCCAAGTTATATGACAGAGAGAGCTTTAACTTAGCAGAACAACGGTACAAAAAGCTTTTCTCTGGCACATGTACAAATCTTCATTTGAAGAACAAAGAGACAAAACGGACATAGGATACCTACTTTTTATCGCGGAAAAATCAAAACCTCGGGGAGTAGGTAAATCAGAAGTTTATTTTCATCACAGACAGACATCGTAGGCTTAGTAATAGGGTCCCGTTTTTAGCCTTGGTGTACGAAACCCTAAAAACGCGAATCTGCGTGCGAATGATATAATTTGTCATCATTGAGCTCCATTATGTACACCACTATATGTTTCACCAATCCATTTTTAATAGGTGACTCCTAAGCTAAGAGTTGCCTAAATTTTTGAGAGTTATCTATGGTTTTAATGTGAGTGAGCGAGCGCGGCGCGGGCTGTCATTTGAAGAGTTGCCTATCATTAGGCACCCCTTGGGCACCCCCGAATCGGCTTCGTAACTTTAGGTGACGTCTAAGGTCACTAGTTATCACCTAAAGATTGGTGAAACGTTTTTTGTGCCCTGGGCAACTATCTAAATATTTAGTAATCTGATTTATGCGACTCCTAAGGTTAGTCATACTGCAAAATCTGTCAACATTTAGTCCGTCAATACTTCGACCAAATATTCACACTTCCAATAACCTTAGTTTGTAACAATGTCAATTCCAACAGTACGAAACTCATGACTAACATATTTGTCAACAATAGTTGCTTGCTATAGAACCGAGACGTCAACTTTGCCAACCACGAATAGTTGGAGAAATTTCTCTTAATACTTAATAGCTGCTGCCCGAGATAGTAGATTTTCAATTCCCTATTGCTCCCCGTAATTAGCCCTTTTTAGGATTCCGTAGAACTACAACGAACCCTTATAAGTTCGTTCTGTCCGACCGTCCTAATTCTTTCATCCACGAAATGGGGCTACAGACTACAGACTACCGTATTGGCGCCATAGAGGCAACTAGGCGTGTGCCGTGTGGGTTGAAATCGAGGTGTGTTGCACTTTCACTTAACTAAGCTATTATTATTAATATTTCAGCCGTGGTCTCAATGCAGGGGAAAAACGGAAGGCGTTTGCTTTCTTCCACCCAGCGAGAGAGTTTTCTTTCTGCGTAATAGTGGATAAGTATTTTATGGGAGTCAAGGTTGTCTAGGAGTTATGCCAGGTTGGCTCCTAGTTATGTTGACCTTTTTTCGAGGGGGTAATCTTCCAAATATACCCGGGATTATTATCCACTAAAAGTCCCGGACCAGCCTTAGTGCTTGACAAGAGCTTTCAGGGATCACCAGGTTCAGGAGCCAAGTTAGTATTTTTTTATAAATACATTTTACACCATGGACAAAGTCGTCCATGCCCTTATTTGCACAGCCAAGTTAGTTTGACCTAGCATAGCTTAGTTATGAGTTAGGATATGCTAGGTTAGAACGTTCAACAATACAAATTCCATCTCCATGACACTCCTGACCAAACATTTGACAAGAATAGTTAGAATTGCGACCGTGACGTGTTATTTGTAATTTACCATAAAATCCTGAGACTATTGAACCCGAGACGGCCATTACGGGTAACTGCGAAACGTTGTCGTGAAGATCCTCGTATTTTTTTTCTAGTATAAAACACGATATGAGCTGAAGGGGGCGAGGTAAACACGTATTGCACACACTGACACATTCTTACTGGTTCTACAAAAGTACACTTCAGCATTGAGCCGCACACAACTAATCAAATGATATGCTCAAAATGAATGTAAACGAATGGACGACCAAGGGGGGTGTAAAAGTGCTAAAGGGGAAACTGTAGGTATGATGCTTCCATTTATTAATGTTTTCCGAGGTCTAACCAGTCGCCCAGAAATATACACACCGAATATCCCCCTTCGAAGAGAGAACCTCCTATATTATTTTTCGTCAGTTAAAAAGCGTGGTCTTAAAAGATGTTTGGATACATTACATTTTCACCGAATACCACTATTCAAGAGAGCAACCCAGAAAGCTCTCTGCCTTTCTCTGTTATTACATTCTCTCCATTTCTGGAAAATAGCTCTCACGTTGTGTAAGCTTATTAACTGCGAGTTTATTTGTGTTCCGGTCATCCAATGAGGAGAATAACTGTATTTTTATAATGTAAAAACATCGTTTCGTACGCGCATCCGACGTTAGCAAACTGATGCTCGAGTGAAGTGAATAAAAGCGTATCAAACTGATCTGATAATGGAGCGAGGATGTGGATAGTGGAACTCTGCCATTGCTACCAGTAAGCCCCTTTTTCATCATCATCAGCCAGAAGACGTCCACTGAACATAGACCTCCCCCTTTAACCTACACACTGAACGACAGCCTGCCATCTGCATCTACTGGATGCCCGCGACTCTCACGATGTCGTCGGTCCATCTAGTGGGAGGCCTACCTGCCGGCTGCGGCCTCCGAATCGTGGTCTCAGCGCGCGAGAGCGATGTAGCCTGCCCATTGCCAAATTTTAGACCCTCCACCGATTGAGCTGAAATTTGGCATACTTATTAAGTTCGGTGACAATGCAATGTTATGGTGCCATCGAGCTGGTCTGATAATGGAGACAGAAGGCCATAGGAACTCCTAAACGAAACGACGTAGCCCGTTGAGTTTGGGTCTGTTGGGTTTGTCTTCCCAAGCACTTTGGTCCTAGATGATAAATTCAATATGACTGATGCCCCAAGATGGCGGACAAAATGTTCTCATCTACCATCATGATATGAGTATCAAATGAAAGGGTTTGCTGAGAAGAATACGAAAAAGCATGTTTATAACAAGTATTTTTTTAAGCAAGTTTATACGTAATTTAAAATAATGCACGATAAGTCCTGATAAACATTAACGGCCTCACTTATAAACGTTACTTAAGTTAAGCAAAGCTTAAAATTGCTGTCTCGTTTTCACCTGTGACAATTTCCGTCAACGAAAAGTTTACAGTAATTTTAAGCATTGCTTAACTGTTAAGTAACGTTTATAAATAAGGCCCTTAAAACATATCAACCTAGTCAATAAAAGACAGGCGCATCCAAAAAATCCCAGCCTTACGCATTCGTGCCCCTCATTCCGTATTCCGCAGGCGGCAGTGTAAGAACTTAATGTTAATTCAAGACGTTCGTCATTCCATCGAAACGCTCGCGAGTTGAGAGTTTGTTTCCCTATTTTTCTTGGGGAAATTCGATGGAAAGTTTGTAGGGAAAACATAAACAATTTCTGCCCCTCAGACAGAGGTGAAAAAGTTGTGGATTTATTTGACGGGGAAATAATTGACAAAGTTTTTGACTGAAGAAAACGCCGCACCTATCTGAAATATTAGAAACTGTTGTGATATGAGTGAAACCAACGAGTGCAAGACAACAACTGATTTATTACAATCTACCTTCAAGTAGAATCGAATAACTTAATCAATACAACATCTTCCCCAAATAATTAGTTTCTTATAATCCATGATCATATAATTATTATTCAGTCACAGAAAGTTACCGACAGCCCACCGGATTAGCGAGTTGAAGTGACAGTGGGCAGGTCATAACAGATGGCCGATGGCGCCGAAAAATTCTCGGATGGAGACCACGGACCGGTAGGCGCAGCGTAGGACGTCCACCCACAAGATGGACAGAGGACCTAAAAGAGACCGCAGGGAAACGCTGGATGCAGGCCGCTTCCAACCGGCCCTTTTGGAGATCGATGGGGGAGGCCTATGTCCAGCAGTGGATGTCCTACGGCTGAAATGATGATAATTCAAAAATCGAGCCCCGGGAAGACAATCAATTCGTTACAGATCTCCAAGTCAGCGTCTGCATGTAGACTATAAACATACATGTGATGCGTGAAGCGTCTGTTTACTTATCAGCCTTCGTTTTCCTAGTATCGAGCCGGCCGGCAGCCAGATGGTGTGTCGCATATGGCATGAGTTAGTAAGGCTTCTTGTTTTATGTGGGTCTGATTTTTAAGTTAAATAATAACCACACGCAATATACTTAAACACCTTAATCCTAATATTCAAACATTTTGTTTTAAAACTAGCCCAGGCAGGCTAAATTTTCACAGAATTTTAGTTTTAAATAATTTTTTCGCATCATACACAAGCCAACAAGCCGGCTTTCTGTCGTTGTTTACCGTAACCATGTTTGGTATGTTTAATCATTGTAATCATTGAAGCCTGCTTTTTGGGAGTACCCAAAAAAAATTGGCTTTTACAACCATTCATGTAAAAAAAATAAAATAAAAAAAGGCTCTATGAATACAAATAATATGAACGGAAGAAAGGAAAACCATGCTATGAGTATGAAGAGACGTTTTTTTTATCGGTCGCCCCAGATTTCTTGCTAAGGCTAGGGTGGGGCAAGCGCCCTACCCTACCCTAAACGTGGCTACGCCCATGCCACTCCTCCCAGTACGCTGATAGCAACTGAGTTTGCCTTCTTTTTCAAGAGTCTGCCAGCGGTTCGCGGCTAATTTGCTGCAGTTCACCGCTGACTTGACATTGAGTTTGACCGATTCGCCACTCTGAATCAACAGTCAGCCTCTTAATGTACGCCTAATGAGGACACAGCCGAAAGGCGCTTGCAGACGATGCGTAGTACAAGTTACATGTAGAAGTAGCAAGTACAAGTAGGCGTTCAAACGTTAAGTAGCCACTCGCGCGGTGACGCACACAACTCGCGCGTGAGTACGCACTCGCACGAGTGTTCGAAAGAGACGAACGATGCACAGTGGGCGTCGCGCGAGTAGCGCGGAGAAACGAAGCTTAACTTGCGCAAGGAACAGCGCGAAGTGATACTAAGCACTTTCACTTAGCACACCGTTGCAGACGATGCGTAGTAGACACTTGCTACTTCTACGTGTTACTTGTACTACGCATCGCCTGCAAGCGCCTTTATACTGCCCCAGATATCCAAGTTAAAACTTTCATGTACAAGACATATTATATGGAAACAATGCGACCACCCACATACACCTTCCAATACCTTCATGATTAAATACGAGCTTTCCACTGTAGTTGTGTAACAATTCGATCCTTCACGGTCAGTAATAGAGTTCAATTTAAAAGACGACAGAGGTTACAGTGAAACGAAGAAAAATAACTACAAACGTATAATTGTGTCGTAAACACGATGTTTTAGCATTATGTAGACAGCACTTAGGGTTTTAGTGCTGACCGTATTTTTACTACTAAAGGTCTATTCAGATGTAAGTGCGAAATTCGCTACCGCTGATGTTAGCGGCTAAGGGACAAGCCACGCTCTAAAAGCCTGTTCAGACCTAAGCGAAATGCGCTACCGCTGTAAGTAGCAAAACATACCGCGCGCTATTCCGCCGGGTATTTGTATGAATTGCTGGCGGAATATCTCGCGGTATTTTTCGCTACCCAAGTATAGTGTAGTGTTAGCGAATAAAGCTTAAATCTGAATAGGCCTTAAGACGGGGTGTTATTTTTAATTTAAACTACACAAAACAGATTTCAATCAATTCGTTTGATCCCTCGCCTGGTTCAGGCGACTTAGCAATCAAACGGAAGCCAAAAAAATAATAAAATAAAATATATAAAAATTCATCCCTATTTACCTTGGCCACGCCATAATTTGAGAACGACTTTACCGATTTCATTCAACTTTTTTTTGAAGTTTTCTTATACTATGTAGAAGGTTCTTACGGAAAGAAAAATTAAGAAAATTGAACAGAAAATTTGAAAATTTCAGAAAACTTAACGACGATATTAACTCGCGGGCGAAACCGCGAGTCGCAGCTAGTTATTATACAAAAATAAATAAAACATTACGAACAACTTTTACTACCAGGGACCAAACGTGAAATCGAAAAAAAAAACAACTTGTTGCGTACATTTAAGCGTTTTCTATGGAACAACTGATATTTCAGTGTTGGTCCTATCGTAAAAGTTGTTCATAATGACGAGTACAGTGACCTCCATTCAAATAAGTGCCACCATACCGTGTAGCCCTGTATAATCACAAGTACTTGCACTGTGAATGACGTGTATTCAACTAGATATATCCTAGCTAGGTATAAAGGTAGTAGGGTAGAGGTACACCTTTGTACGACCCCTTAGGGATGAAAAGGGTAAAAACGCAGGCAAATCTACGGAGCGAAAAGATATTACTGAAAAGCTCCATTCAATAGAGACCTTTTAAACTTTTCAAGTCCTTGTTCGCATAAAGGTAGCATTCAGATCTTTGCGACAGCGACTGGCGACCGCGACCAGCGACAGCGACTGGCGACCGCGACCAGCGGCAGCGGCTGCGTCGCGCGACTCACTGCTCAGTATGGATTTATATGGAGTGCTAAACATTGCAAGCGACTTACACGACAGTCGACGCGGTCAATTGCATTGTATACTTCACAACAACATCTATACTAATATTATAAAGAGGAAAGATTTGATTGTTTGTTTGTTTGTTTGTTTGCATTGAATAGGCTACGAAACTACTGAACCGTTTTGAAAAATTCTTTCACTGTTGGGAAGCTACACTATCCCCGGGTGACATAGGCTATAATATATACCCGTGCGAAGCTGGGGCGGACCGCTAGTTGTATAATAAAGGTGGTCCACAAGTTCTCAAAGTCGCTCAGCGAGCTATGGAAGAGCTATGCTCGGAGTTTCTACACAGAGAACAAAATTCGGAACGAAGTGATCCGAGATAAAACCAAAGTTACCGACATAGCTCAAAGGATTAGTAAGCTGAAGTGGCAGTAGGCCGGCCACATTGCTCAAAGGACCGATAACCAATGTGGTAGACCAGTTCTAAAGTGGAGACCACACGGCGGGTAAAACTGGATTCAGAGAACTGACAACCGAGCCGCTGCATTAGGAGAGGTCCAGCAGTGGACATTAAAAGGTTGATGATAATGATGATTGCGTTTATCCAGATCAAACAGTACTAGATTTTTTTAAATCTTTATTTTTAAAGACGGTTTGGTCAGACATGACCATGCCACATGCCAAGCCATTGGCCCGTTCTTAAATCTATGCTATTCTTTTAAGAGGGGGCAGCCGAAATTTTATGCTAATTTGCCATGATATTCTAACTAAACCAAATATTCGATCATCGTAATAATTGATATATGTGAATTTTCAATTCATTTTCTTTCCGCCATTAAGACAGAAACATAATAGCAAGATATTTACTCGATACTTTAATGTTTTGAAAATGGTGCCTTTTTGCTAATTTTTTTGATTTTACTTGGAAAGTACTTCAGATACATATCTAAAATAAATACTCACCGAAGGAAAATATAGTTCGTTTTCCAGTGTTAAGACAAAATTTACCTAGATTAATTAGTACTCTCATAATAAATTATATTCGATTTGAGACTTACGTCCTTTAGTTCTAAGCAACTATTCGGTCAAACGGCAAGTCCGATATTCAGTCTTATTCTGGTGCGCTTTGCATCTAAATAGCGAAACATGCTCCGTTCAACCTCAGTACCGCACTGTGCCTCAACGGGGAAGGACGCACGCGCTTGCTTTTCGCCTTGGTTTTATCTTCCGAGTGCGATTATATTAAGAGGGGGCAACCGAAATTTTATGCTAATTTGCTATGATATTCTAACTAAACCAAATATCCGATCACCGTAATAATTGATATATGTGAATTTTCAATTCATTTTCTTTCCGCCATTAAGACAGAAACATAATAGCAAGATATTTACTCGATACTTTAATGTTTTGAAAATGGTGCCTTTTTGCTAATTTTTTTGATTTTACTTGGAAAGTACTTCAGTTACATATCTAAAATAAATACTCACCGAAGGAAAATATAGTTTGTTTTCCAGTGTTAAGACAAAATTTACCTAGATTAATTAGTACTCTCATAATAAATTATATTCGATTTGAGACTTACGTCCTTTAGTTCTAAGCAACTATTCGGTCAAACGGCAAGTCCGATATTCAGTCTTATTCTGTTGCGCTTTGCATCTAAATAGCGAAACATGCTCCGTTTAACCTCAGTACCGCACTGTGCCTCAACGGGGAAGGACGCACGCGCTTGCTTTTCGCCTTGGTTTTATCTTCCGAGTGCGATTATATCAACACCTACTGTATTTTCAAACAAAGGATAATATAAAAAATCGATGGCTCGAACGCGACCACTTGATGCGGCTACCAAGTGGTGACAATGACCTTAGAGCACAGACTAGGTAAAGCTACTACGAAAAAATAACATAGATACAAATAAAATGGATACGACTAGGCCCTAACGAATCCATTATTATGTATGCTCAGTAATATAACTATTAGAGTCGGAGTGTTTCTTTGTGACAGACAAACAGACAGAGAGAGAGAGAGAGAGACGGAGAGAAGCAGAGAGAGAGAGTCAGAAAGATAAAACTAAAAATTAAATGACATTATAAAATAATTTAGATTCATTATAATTTAATAAAATTAAAATTAAAAATCATTTAAATTAATGTGATGGTTAATTTGACTTGAGAGTTCCATCCACATTTTCTCACGTTTTTACGAGAAGCGGCTTTCTGCAAAAGGAGGAAGGTTCTCAATTTTAACAGACAAAAAATAGCTTGGTAATAATGGAAGCAAAAAAACATCTTCTAATAAAAAAAAATTTAAATGTGGAAAGTCAAACAATAGGTACTTATGTTTTTAACCGACTTCAAAACAGGGGCAAGGTTCTCAATTCAACCGGTATAAAAAAATACTAGTCGAATTGAGGACCTTCCTCCTTCTTTGAAGTCGGTTAAAAACATAAGTACCTACTGTTTGACCAGTTGGGTTGGCTCGGGTATGTGCTGGTAAGGGGAAATGCACAATACACTAGCGGGACTACTTACCTTAGTCAAAGTCAAATACTACTTACCTTTTTATCCGACTTCAAATAAGGAGGAAGGTTCTCATTTACCTTAGAGTACCTTCAATTCGACCAGTATTTTTTTATACTGGTTGAATTGCAGTCCACCACTGCGGTGCAACAATGCGGTGCAACACTGCGTTGCAACACTGCGGTGCAACAGTGCGGTGCAACAGTGCGGTGCAACAGTGTGGTACAACAGTGCGGTACAACAGTGCGGTACCATCTTTAAATATTTTGAATCAGTAGCATAAAATACGAGTTTCTCAGATCAAACGCTAGGTGGCACCACCAGTATTTCAGCAAAGTGAAGTTATATCAAAAAATAAATAGCTATTTTTGAATATTTTGAACTAATTGGTTGGAAACATAGGTGAGTTTTTTTTTTGAGGATTAGGTGAGGTTTTGCGTGATTTGCGTCCAACACTAGATGAGAGCATTTATATTTCAGAGAATCTTGACTTGTATCGTAAAATATTTCTGCCATCCTTGCATATTTTAAATCAGTAACGGTGATTATAGATTGTTCAGTTCTAATACTAGAAGACATCTTCAATATTTCAGTGAAGACGTTAAATCAGAAAATATTTCAGCCATCCTTGAATATTTTAAGTCTGTGGCATCGATTAATGGCTGCTGAGGTCTAAAGCCAAACGACGGCACCAATATTTCAGAGATTTTGAGAAGTAGCTTCACTAACGAAATTTCTTTATTTAATTCAAATCCGAAAATATTTTGACCATCACTACATATTTTGAGTTTTATTCAGTGGTAAATGATTTCACAGGGTGAGTATTAGGGAACTAACGCAGTATTTTTCATACATTTTGGGTAATGAGAAGCCACAGGCAAACCACGGCAAAACTTATCTCAGATGGCGCCACCTTCGCTGGTGCTGTCATTTGTGGCTTATTTGAGGTTATAAACATTGCTCTTGAATGAAACAATAAAAATAAACTTTGCCTTTAAACAGTAAAATGTTTCTTATATTTCAGAGAATCATGACTTGTATCGTAAAATATTTCTGCCATCCTTGCATATTTTAAATCAGTAACGGTGATTATAGATTGTTCAGTTCTAATACTAGAAGACATCTTCAATATTTCAGTGAAGACGTTAAATCAGAAAATATTTCAGCCATCCTTGAATATTTTAAGTCTGTGGCATCGATTTATGGCTGCTGAGGTCTAAAGCCAAACGACGACACCAATATTTCAGAGATTTTGAGAAGTAGCTTCACTAACGAAATTTCTTTATTTAATTCAAATCCGAAAATATTTTGACCATCACTACATATTTTGAGTTTTATTCAGTGGTAAATGATTTCACAGGGTGAGTATTAGGGAACTAACGCAGTATTTTTCATACATTTTGGGTAATGAGAAGCTACAGGCAAACCACGGCAAAACTTATCTCAGATGGCGCCACCTTCGCTGGTGCTGTCATTTGTGGCTTATTTGAGGTTATAAACATTGCTCTTGAATGAAACAATAAAAATAAACTTTGCCTTTAAACAGTAAAATGTTTCTTGACAGTGGCGAATCTCAGAAAAAAGTTAATGTTTCCTTAGCTGGTAAAAAAGCGAATCTTTTGGCAAGGTAGGTATGCAATAAAATTATCAATCACTGCGTTGCAACACTGCGGTGCAACAGTGCGTTGCAACACTGCGGCGCAACAGTGCGATGCAACACTGCGTTGCCACACTGCGTTGCAACACTGCGTTGCAACACTGCGTTGCAACACTGCGTTGCAACACTGCGGTGCAACACTGCTTTACAACACTGCGGTGCAACACTGTGGACCAAGTAGACAGAGACACTAAGATTATACAAGTCGCATTGAGAACCTTCCTCCTTATTTGAAGTCGGATAAAAAGGTAAGTAGTAATACCTACTGTTAGACCGGCCGGGTTGGCTCGGGTAGGTACTGGTAGGTCAAACAGTAGGTATATTAGGCCGACTTCAAATAATGAGGAAGGTTCTGTGAAGGATGATGATGATATTTTTTAGTAAATTGAATTGAATGGAATGGAATTGAATTGCATTGCATTAAATTACATTAAATTAAATTAAATAAAATAAATCATACTTAAATAGATATTAACAACCAGGTATACTCGTAGAACAAACACAAAATGTTCATCACATTAATTTTGTCCTAGGTGGGAATCGAACCCACGCCCGAAGCTCAGAAGGTAGGTTCACTACCAACTGGACCAACGGGCTTTCGGGTATTTCGTTTCGCGTGTTTCGTTTAGTATAGTATAGCATAGCGTAGCGTAGCATAGCATAGCATAGCATTAGTTTAGTTTAGTTTGATTTAATGTTTAACGATCTCTGACTCTCTGTCTCAAGCGTAAAATTTTAATTTGAAAATTAATTTAGGCAATTTCAATTTAATTTATATAATTTATTAATTTTATATTGATATTGTAGAAAACTTAAAAATTAAGTTTAAAAATATACAACAAACACAATTTTGAAAATTGAAATAAACAATTTACGGTTTTGCGCGCCGCGACCGAACCCAGCTAATCGCCAAAACGCCAACATTATGCTTATCCTGTGTTTATTACTCCTTGCCGCATGACGAGTTCGACTACGCGAGTTATGTGTACTGGAGCTGCGCGCGACTGCCGCGCTGCCGTGGTTGTGTTTCACACTAATGCGGGTGATGCGAGACGCGCGGGTGAAATCAGAAATTTTCCTCGCTTTATACGCACTCTTAACACCTACTGTATTTTCAAACAAAGGATAATATAAAAAATCGATGGCTCGAACGCGAACACTTGACGCGGCAACCAAGTGGTGCCAATGACCTTAGAGCACAGACTAGGTAAAGCTACTACGAAAAAATAACATAGATACAAATAAAATGGATATGACTAGGCCGTAACGCATCCATTATTATGTATGCTCAGTAATATAACTATTAGAGTCGGAGTGTTTCTTTGTGACCGACCAGACAGAGAGAGAGAGAGAGAGAGAGAGAGAGACGGAGAGAAGCAGAGAGAGAGAGAGTCAGGAAGATAAAACTAAAAATTAAATAACATTATAAAATAATTTAGGTTCATTATAATTTTACAATATTAAAATTAAAAATCATTTAAATTAATGTGATGGTTAATTTGACTTGAGAGTTCCATCCACATTTTCTCACGTTTTTACGAGAAGCGGCTTTCTGCAAAAGGAGGAAGGTTCTCAATTTTAACAGACAAAAAATAGCTTGGTAATAATGGAAGCAAAAAAACTGCTTCTAATAAAAAAAAATGAACATGTGGAAAGTCAAACAATAGGTACTTATGCTTTTAACCGACTTCAAAACAGGGGCAAGGTTCTCAATTCGGCCGGTATAAAAAAATACTAGTCGAATTGAGAACCTTCCTTCTTCTTTGAAGTCGGTTAAAAACATAAGTACCTACTGTTTGACCAGTTGGGTTGGCTCGGGTATGTGCTGGTAAGGGGAAATGCACAATACACTAGCAGGACTACTTACCTTAGTCAAAGTCAAATACTACTTACCTTTTTATCCGACTTCAAATAAGGAGGAAGGTTCTCATTTACCTTCAATTCGACCAGTATTTTTTTATACTGGTTGAATTGCAGTCCACCACTGCGGTGCAACAATGCGGTGCAACACTGCGTTGCAACACTGCGTTGCAACACTGCGGTGCAACAGTGCGGTGCAACAGTGCGGTGCAACAGTGTGGTACAACAGTGCGGTGCAACAGTGTGGTACCATCTTTAAATATTTTGAATCAGTAGCATAAAATACGAGTTTCTCAGATCAAACGCTAGGTGGCACCACCAGTATTTCAGCAAAGTGAAGTTATATCAAAAAATAAATAGCTATTTTTGAATATTTTAAACAAATTGGTTGGAAACATAGGTGAGTTTTTTTTTTGAGGATTAGGTGAGGTTTTGCGTGATTTGCGTCCAACACTAGATGAGAGCATTAATATTTCAGAGAATCTTGACTTGTATCGTAAAATATATAAAAATATATAAAAATATAAATAAGATAGCCCGTTGGTCCAGTTGGTAGTGAACCTACCTTCTGAGCCTGAGGGCGTGGGTTCGATTCCCACGTAGGACAAACATTTGTGTGATGAACATTTGTGTTTGTTCTATATCTGGTTGTTAATATCTATTTAAGTATGTATTTAAAACTATATATGTATGTATATCAGTCTCTGGCAGCCATATCACAAGCTTTGCTTAGTTTGGGGTCAGGTGACCGTGTGTGCAAAAAGAGTCCAAAATATTTATTTATTATTTATTTATTTATATTTCTGCCATCCTTGCATATTTTAAATCAGTAACGGTGATTATAGATTGTTCAGTTCTAATACTAGAAGACATCTTCAATATTTCAGTGAAGACGTTAAGAGGGGGCAACCGAAATTTTATGCTAATTTGCCATGATATTCTAACTAAACCAAATATCCGATCACCGTAATAATTGATATATGTGAATTTTCAATTCATTTTCTTTCCGCCATTAAGACAGAAACATAATAGCAAGATATTTACTCGATACTTTAATGTTTTGAAAATGGTGCCTTTTTGCTAATTTTTTTGATTTTACTTGGAAAGTACTTCAGTTACATATCTAAAATAAATACTCACCGAAGGAAAATATAGTTTGTTTTCCAGTGTTAAGACAAAATTTACCTAGATTAATTAGTACTCTCATAATAAATTATATTCGATTTGAGACTTACGTCCTTTAGTTCTAAGCAACTATTCGGTCAAACGGCAAGTCCGATATTCAGTCTTATTCTGTTGCGCTTTGCATCTAAATAGCGAAACATGCTCCGTTTAACCTCAGTACCGCACTGTGCCTCAACGGGGAAGGACGCACGCGCTTGCTTTTCGCCTTGGTTTTATCTTCCGAGTGCGATTATATCAACACCTACTGTATTTTCAAACAAAGGATAATATAAAAAATCGATGGCTCGAACGCGACCACTTGATGCGGCTACCAAGTGGTGACAATGACCTTAGAGCACAGACTAGGTAAAGCTACTACGAAAAAATAACATAGATACAAATAAAATGGATACGACTAGGCCCTAACGAATCCATTATTATGTATGCTCAGTAATATAACTATTAGAGTCGGAGTGTTTCTTTGTGACAGACAAACAGACAGAGAGAGAGAGAGAGAGAGAGAGAGAGACGGAGAGAAGCAGAGAGAGAGAGTCAGAAAGATAAAACTAAAAATTAAATGACATTATAAAATAATTTAGATTCATTATAATTTTATAAAATTAAAATTAAAAATCATTTAAATTAATGTGATGGTTAATTTGACTTGAGAGTTCCATCCACATTTTCTCACGTTTTTACGAGAAGCGGCTTTCTGCAAAAGGAGGAAGGTTCTCAATTTTAACAGACAAAAAATAGCTTGGTAATAATGGAAGCAAAAAAACATCTTCTAATAAAAAAAAAATTAAATGTGGAAAGTCAAACAATAGGTACTTATGTTTTTAACCGACTTCAAAACAGGGGCAAGGTTCTCAATTCAACCGGTATAAAAAAATACTAGTCGAATTGAGGACCTTCCTCCTTCTTTGAAGTCGGTTAAAAACATAAGTACCTACTGTTTGACCAGTTGGGTTGGCTCGGGTATGTGCTGGTAAGGGGAAATGCACAATACACTAGCGGGACTACTTACCTTAGTCAAAGTCAAATACTACTTACCTTTTTATCCGACTTCAAATAAGGAGGAAGGTTCTCATTTACCTTAGAGTACTTTCAATTCGACCAGTATTTTTTTATACTGGTTGAATTGCAGTCCACCACTGCGGTGCAACAATGCGGTGCAACACTGCGTTGCAACACTGCGGTGCAACAGTGCGGTGCAACAGTGCGGTGCAACAGTGTGGTACAACAGTGCGGTACAACAGTGCGGTACCATCTTTAAATATTTTGAATCAGTAGCATAAAATACGAGTTTCTCAGATCAAACGCTAGGTGGCACCACCAGTATTTCAGCAAAGTGAAGTTATATCAAAAAATAAATAGCTATTTTTGAATATTTTGAACTAATTGGTTGGAAACATAGGTGAGTTTTTTTTTGAGGATTAGGTGAGGTTTTGCGTGATTTGCGTCCAACACTAGATGAGAGCATTTATATTTCAGAGAATCTTGACTTGTATCGTAAAATATTTCTGCCATCCTTGCATATTTTAAATCAGTAACGGTGATTATAGATTGTTCAGTTCTAATACTAGAAGACATCTTCAATATTTCAGTGAAGACGTTAAATCAGAAAATATTTCAGCCATCCTTGAATATTTTAAGTCTGTGGCATCGATTAATGGCTGCTGAGGTCTAAAGCCAAACGACGGCACCAATATTTCAGAGATTTTGAGAAGTAGCTTCACTAACGAAATTTCTTTATTTAATTCAAATCCGAAAATATTTTGACCATCACTACATATTTTGAGTTTTATTCAGTGGTAAATGATTTCACAGGGTGAGTATTAGGGAACTAACGCAGTATTTTTCATACATTTTGGGTAATGAGAAGCCACAGGCAAACCACGGCAAAACTTATCTCAGATGGCGCCACCTTCGCTGGTGCTGTCATTTGTGGCTTATTTGAGGTTATAAACATTGCTCTTGAATGAAACAATAAAAATAAACTTTGCCTTTAAACAGTAAAATGTTTCTTGTATTTCAGAGAATCATGACTTGTATCGTAAAATATTTCTGCCATCCTTGCATATTTTAAATCAGTAACGGTGATTATAGATTGTTCAGTTCTAATACTAGAAGACATCTTCAATATTTCAGTGAAGACGTTAAATCAGAAAATATTTCAGCCATCCTTGAATATTTTAAGTCTGTGGCATCGATTTATGGCTGCTGAGGTCTAAAGCCAAACGACGGCACCAATATTTCAGAGATTTTGAGAAGTAGCTTCACTAACGAAATTTCTTTATTTAATTCAAATCCGAAAATATTTTGACCATCACTACATATTTTGAGTTTTATTCAGTGGTAAATGATTTCACTGGGTGAGTATTAGGGAACTAACGCAGTATTTTTCATACATTTTGGGTAATGAGAAGCTACAGGCAAACCACGGCAAAACTTATCTCAGATGGCGCCACCTTCGCTGGTGCTGTCATTTGTGGCTTATTTGAGGTTATAAACATTGCTCTTGAATGAAACAATAAAAATAAACTTTGCCTTTAAACAGTAAAATGTTTCTTGACAGTGGCGAATCTCAGAAAAAAGTTAATGTTTCCTTAGCTGGTAAAAAAGCGAATCTTTTGGCAAGGTAGGTATGCAATAAAATTATCAATCACTGCGTTGCAACACTGCGGTGCAACAGTGCGTTGCAACACTGCGGCGCAACAGTGCGATGCAACACTGCGTTGCCACACTGCGTTGCAACACTGCGTTGCAACACTGCGTTGCAACACTGCGTTGCAACACTGCGGTGCAACACTGCTTTACAACACTGCGGTGCAACACTGTGGACCAAGTAGACAGAGACACTAAGATTATACAAGTCGTATTGAGAACCTTCCTCCTTATTTGAAGTCGGATAAAAAGGTAAGTAGTAATACCTACTGTTAGACCGGCCGGGTTGGCTCGGGTAGGTACTGGTAGGTCAAACAGTAGGTATATTAGGCCGACTTCAAATAATGAGGAAGGTTCTGTGAAGGATGATGATGATATTTTTTAGTAAATTGAATTGAATGGAATGGAATTGAATTGCATTGCATTAAATTACATTAAATTAAATTAAATAAATCATACTTAAATAGATATTAACAACCAGGTATACTCGTAGAACAAACACAAAATGTTCATCACATTAATTTTGTCCTAGGTGGGAATCGAACCCACGCCCGAAGCTCAGAAGGTAGGTTCACTACCAACTGGACCAACGGGCTTTCGGGTATTTCGTTTCGCGTGTTTCGTTTAGTATAGTATAGCATAGCGTAGCGTAGCATAGCATAGCATAGCATTAGTTTAGTTTAGTTTGATTTAATGTTTAACGATCTCTGACTCTCTGTCTCAAGCGTAAAATTTTAATTTGAAAATTAATTTAGGCAATTTCAATTTAATTTATATAATTTATTAATTTTATATTGATATTGTAGAAAACTTAAAAATTAAGTTTAAAAATATACAACAAACACAATTTTGAAAATTGAAATAAACAATTTACGGTTTTGCGCGCCGCGACCGAACCCAGCTAATCGCCAAAACGCCAACATTATGCTTATCCTGTGTTTATTACTCCTTGCCGCATGACGAGTTCGACTACGCGAGTTATGTGTACTGGAGCTGCGCGCGACTGCCGCGCTGCCGTGGTTGTGTTTCACACTAATCCGGGTGATGCGAGACGCGCGGGTGAAATCAGAAATTTTCCTCGCTTTATACGCACTCTTAAATCAGAAAAGATTTCAGCCATCCTTGAATATTTTAAGTCTGTGTCATCGATTAATGGCTGCTGAGGTCTAAAGCCAAACGACGGCACCAATATTTCAGAGATTTTAAGAAGTAGCTTCACTAACGAAATTTCTTTATTTAATTCAAATCCGAAAATATTTTGACCATCACTACATATTTTGAGTTTTATTCAGTGGTAAATGATTTCACAGGGTGAGTATTAGGGAACTAACGCAGTATTTTTTATACATTTTGGGTAATGAGAAGCCACAGGCAAACCACGGCAAAACTTATCTCAGATGGCGCCACCTTCGCTGGTGCTGTCATTTGTGGCTTATTTGAGGTTATAAACATTGCTCTTGAATGAAACAATAAAAATAAACTTTGCCTTTAAACAGTAAAATGTTTCTATAATGACAGTGGCGAATCTCAGTTAGATATTAACAACCAGGTTCATTGGCACCACTTGGTTGCCGCGTCAAGTGGTCGCGTTCGAGCCATCGATTTTTTATATTATCCTTTGTTTGAAAATACAGTAGGTGTTGATATAATCGCACTCGGAAGATAAAACCAAGGCGAAAAGCAAGCGCGTGCGTCCTTCCCCGTTGAGGCACAGTGCGGTACTGAGGTTGAACGGAGCATGTTTCGCTATTTAGATGCAAAGCGCAACAGAATAAGACTGAATATCGGACTTGCCGTTTGACCGAATAGTTGCTTAGAACTAAAGGACGTAAGTCTCAAATCGAATATAATTTATTATGAGAGTGTTATATATCTGTTAGATATTAACAACCAGGTATACTCGTAGAACAAACAGAAAAAGTTCATCACATAAATGTTTGTCCTAGATGGGAATCGAACCCACGCCCCCAAGCTCAGTAAGGTTCACTACCAACTGGACCAACGGGCTTTCGCGTATTTCGTTTCGTTTAGTATAGTATAGCATAGTATAGTATAGTATAGTATAGTATAGTATAGTATAGTATAGTATAGTATAGTATAGTATAGTATAGTATAGTATAGTATAGTATAGTATAGTATAGTATAGTATAGTATAGTATAGTATAGTATAGTATAGTATAGTATAGTATAGTATAGTATAGTATAGTATAGTATAGTATAGTATAGTATAGTATAGTATAGTATAGTATAGTATAGTATAGTATAGTATAGTATAGTATAGTATAGTATAGTATAGTATAGTATAGTATAGTATAGTATAGTATAGTATAGTATAGTATAGTATAGCGTAGCATAGCGTAGCATAGCATAGCATAGTATAGAGCATAGCATGGCATAGCATAGCATTAGTTTAGTATAGTTTGATTTAATGTTTAACGATCTCTGACACTGTCTCCAGCGTAAAATTTTAATTTGAAAATTAATTTAGGTAATTTCAATTTAATTTATATAATTTATTAATTTTATATTTATATTGTAGAAAACTTAAAAATGAAGTTAAAAAATAAACAACAAATACAATTTTGAAAAGTGAAATAAACAATTTACGGTTTTGCGCGCCGCGACCGAACCCAGCTAATCGCCAAAACGCCAACACTACGCTTATCCTGTGTTTATTACTCCTTGCCGCATGACGAGTCCAAGTACACGAGTTGTGTATACTGGAGCTGCGCGCGACTGCCGCGCTGCCGTGGTTGTGTTTCACACTAATGCGGGCGATGCGAGACGCGCGGGTGAAATCCGATTTTTTTTTTGGTATACACTCGCTCTTAACACATAGATCTACAGCTTGGCAAAAAAGTCAAGAAATGAAAACATATTTTTTTTTCTTCTGACTATACTGTGGAAAACACGTCAGTGGAAGAATTCCAACCATCTTCCTCAGATGTACTACAGGGTTCCTAGTATTTAGAACTATTTGCAATAGTGGTGCATTAATTTGTACTCTTTTTGCCAAGCTGTACTATCTTGTATGGTGGCAAACCAGCAGACGGGCTGCCTGATGGTAAGCAGTCACCGTCGCCTATGGACACTTGTAACACCAGAGGCGTCACAAATACGTTGCCGACCCGTTACGACTCCTCCGATAAGGGATCAGCGAGCACACTGTCACGCCACCCAACATCTTTTAAATCAAGGTCGGTACACTGGTGGAAAACGTACCTTTGAGCCTGTCTGGGATGGAGTACGAATAACCACGGCAAACCGGGAAAAAATACGTTTCCACGAAGCCCGCTTTGTACGCTAGCGCCTCGCCTCGACTTTGTAATGGACAATGGTGCCATGCCACCACGTAGAAAGGTTTATTCTTGTACTACCTCCACTCTGAGGTTAGAGCCGCGGTTTTCCACTTCTCGCGCATTTCTACGGGATAAAGAGTATCAAATGTCCGTTCTCACGATGCACACTATATCGTTGTCTTTTATTAAGACCGATTAAAGTTCAAGAGAGGAAGAGAGACAGAACGTTGTTGGGTGTTTGTCCCGTAGGATAAGTAATTCTAAGTGTTTTTCCAGACTAGAACTCTCTCGCACATTAACATTTGTAGTGTTTTTTTAATTAGGTTTCCGTACACAAAGGGTGTAAACGGCACCCTATTACTAAGCCTATGCTGTCTGTCCGTCCGAATCGTAATAGATAGCCATACAACAAACGTTTTGCTAAACGTATTTTTTCGATTTGTTTTAATGTAGAAACGGTAATACAAGCGTCAAACTTGGCATGATGATAGTACACACAACTAAAGTAAAACAACAAATAATAAATAATGGCCAAGTGCGAGTCGTCGACAAATTTCTGTTCGTTACCAAGTTATAACTGGTGAATCGGTTACTTGGACGTTTCATTCCCCGAATCGAAAATCCACATTTTACTAATTATGAATTTGGTTTCTTACATTGATAATTATTGTATTTGGTACGGAACCCTTATAAAACAGGTCACAGGATGAGAATATTTGGTCACACCAAACATCGCCATTGGACCAAACGTTAGACTCACCAAGGGTGCAGTCACAATTTCCAGGGTTTTTTTTTTCAACTCACTCGCCTGATGGTAAGCGTCACGCTTACCCGTAACAGTTCAGTGCCACCCAATATTTAAACCATAATATTTGTAAATAAACGCCTACTACTGGTGATACAATCGCACGTGGAGATGCCGACAAAGGGAAAACCTTATCAGTCTGATGATAAGTGAATTACCCATTACTGATACAATCAAATGACAGAGTTCTTATCGGAGTAGTTAAAAACATTGTTAGATAAGATAACATTATTTCTAATTGTGTAAGCTAAAGGACGTAGTACTTCTGACTCATTTTAAATTCTGTTTTAAACTACCACGGTTGTTCACTAAAGTTATATGATTATTTACGGGATATTTACCGTGGTAGGGTAGTGGAATGAACTCTACATATTTCGCCGCAGTTACATGGGCCATGTTCACTGGAAAACGTTTCTTTTTTTTCTTCCCGTGAACATGGTGCATGTAACTGCGCCGAAATATCGGGAGCTCATTCCACAACCTTGCCACGGTAAATATCCCGTAAATAATTATAAAGTTTTAGTGAACAACCGTGATAGTTTAAAACGGTGTTTTAACGTCGACAATATTGCTACCTCGAATCGGTGCTTATCTAGACTACCAGACATTTAGATACTAAACAGATTTGACCAGTAAGCAGTCTGGGCCGGCGACTCGGCCGTTCAGTAAAACCCCGACTAACATACGTGCTTAAATTTTAGGACAGGATAGCCGCAAGGATAGGTTACCCATTTTCCTTAACGAGTGTAAATTTATGCAAATTCGGGGACTATGTGGCACTCGGAGCATGCTAATATCATTCATGAGATAGGCAGCTCTGACAATGTTTTGAGCTAGGCAATATTTTCCTAAGAATAAGAATAAGAATAAAATATATTTATTGCCAAAAAACAAAAACAATGGGCATATACTATAAGAAACATAATAAGATACAATGTCCTAGTCCGAATAGTAATAAAAATATGAAATGCAGGGGCAGCTTTGTGGTGAGACATCAGTGGCGACACCGCGTACCCGATTACATGGGGCTAAATGAGACCCCTGGCTTGCCTTACCCGTCTGGGCGTACGCAGGTACTTTATACATTTTGGTAGGTACAGTTGGGTAGCCATTGCTCTCAGCATCAGTCATCTATACTAATATTATAAACAGGAAAGATTTGATTGTTTGTTTGCATTGAATAAGCTCCGAAACTACTGAACCGATTTGAAAAAATATTTCACTGTTGGGAAGCTACACTATTCCCGGGTGACATAGGCTATACACCTATCTATACCCGTGCAAAGCCGGGGCGGACCACTAGTGTAGTATAAAACATTAAAAACTGTTACTCAAGGATAGTGTCCGGAAAATCCGGTTGGGGCTACTTCAACCTTAACAAGTCCAGCCTTGTTATCATGAGGAATTAAAGGCCTGAGGCGTTACGGCTACCTTTTAACGTGGGCTCGAAACAGCGCAGTGCTCAAAACCACGCAAACGTGAACCTTAACGCGCCGGGATACGGTTTGCGGTCGTGCAACTTTTCGCATTCACCTAAACAGAATCGCTTAAAACAAGTAGCCGTAAGGCTTACTCTCTCTTCCTTCTCTTCACTTCCTTCGTAAGCCGTAAGGTTTCTGGGAGAGTTCTTCTATAAACTCTACGCTCTGTACAGACTATTAATAAGCCGTATAATTACTATAGCCATTACAAATTAAGGAAGAGAGAAAGTCCGCTGATTAAGAAGTCAGCGGACTTTTTCTTTCTCTCCCTCCCTAAATCAACCCTCTCGCAAAACGCCGCTAAGCTTGACGTCGGTGGTAGCTTTCCATACTACGCAAGACTTAAAAACCGTCTAAAATAAATAATACATTACTCACGCTGCATGTGGATGTGCTGTTTGGGCATTTTGTAATCGGAGGGGTAGCATCTCTCGTAGAACTCTATGTCGCTGACCTGGCATACTTCCGGCGTCGGTATAATGAGCCCTGTGCCTGATATCGCCCTCTGGAGGTGGTGCTCCTGTTGACAAGAGAAAATAAATATTTAGCCTTGTTCTTCGGAAAATAAATCGGAACGCATAGTTGAAGTGGCTATGGGCTAGCCACTTCGCTCGAAGAACTGCTAACCAGAAAGAAAGTTTCTTGAATGGAGACCACGAACATGAAAACGCTGCGTAGGTAGGTCTCCACTAGGTGGACCGAGGATATCGTGAGTCGCGGGCATCCAGTGGATGCCGATGGCTGGCTGTTGTTCAGTGGAGTTCTAAGGGGGAGGGAGGCCTATGATTAGCAGTGGACGTCTCTACAACTTCTGGACGCGAAAAATATATCAGCTCCGTTCATTTTGTCGCGTGACAATGGCCGTTTTCTATTAAATAGCTGTTTTTTTTCGTGATTTTAGAGTTGCTCCCATAGTAAACGTTATTCGTAATGATGGGTACTATGGACCCCTTTCGGCTTAGTACACCCTTTCCGCGTAACCTAGTATAGAAGGGTTCCGTATCCAAATCCATGTAATTACGGCCACATTCATAGTTCCGAAATTGGTGGCTATAGAAAAAAAGAAAACGAACGAAGCTCGAACGAAGATGATTAAGCCAAAGAGAAAAGAAAACGACTTGTGGATAGCATAAACAAAAACGGGTTGGGTGCAGCGATAAAAATAATATCATCACCGTTTCACACGTACGAGAGCTACGTCTGAAATGAAAACGTTTCATTGGATCTTTAGCCTCTAAAATCATACCATACTATATTATTATAAATATGCGAAAATTTGTTGGTTTGTTTGTTCCTCTTTCACACAACAGAGCAACAGATCGACCTGCGATCGACTGATTTTTTGCATGGGTATAGTTCAAAGGCCGGAGAGTGTCATAGGCTAATTTTTATCATCATCGCCACCATTTTTCATCAATACGCGGGTAAAGCGCGGGGCGCAGCTAGTATACCCATAAAGCAAGCTAAAGATTTAAAATTATTCGATTTCCTTCCACGACCGGACCACCGGAGGATGGGCAGCAGCGTCCTATTAGTACACGGTGAACGTACTGCGATCCTCAAGCCGCCTGCCAAGCGTGGGGATTATGGCAATACCCCTCTCTACGAGGGAGGCCTTTGTTCAGCAGTGGACGTTTACAGGCTGATGATGATGATGATGATGATGAGATTTTCTTCTCGCGACTTTTTTATTAACATTACTCAAAAGCTGAGACAAAGGGCAACGTTCTCTGAGCCATGTCAATATCATTGAAAAACTTAATATTCTGTCACTGCGTTGGGCACGCCGTCATCTCATCTGTATTCCACTGAAGATATTAAGAATTTAATGCTATTTGATTCAAAGTGGCTCTTAGCTTCAAAAACTCAACCATAAAGCGGTGTCGATTTTTCGCGTCCACTCTGGCAGGCCGATAGTAAAATGGGTAGAAGGGAAATTAGATCATGCAAATTGTATCATCTTGGAAAAACGTATATATATCTGTCAAATATATATTAAATATTTAAATTAGTGTGTAGTTATAGTATTCAGTTTATTGTGTTATAAGTATAGTAGTATGTCTATCTATAAGTTTAAGACTTATTCATTTTCGCATGCTGTGTTCAAAGCGTTTAGAATAATGGACGCTAAACGTTCCTTATATAATACTAGCTGACCTGACAGACGTTGTCCTGTCTTAGAACTGTCAAACACGCAAAGTCAAAATTATAAATCTTATTTTTTTACACCTTTGGTTACATTATTGGAGTTTTAGTAAGGATCCCTATATTTTAAAAAAAATATAATATAGCCTATGTTACCCGGGGATAGTGTAGCTTCCCAACAGTGAAAAAATTTGTCGAATCGGTTCAGTAGTTTCGGAGCCTATTTATTGCAAACAAACAAACAAACAATCAATCAAATCTTTCCTCTTTATAATATTAGTATAGACTAGCGGTCCACCCCAGATTCGCACGGGTATAGATTTGAGCCTATGTCACCCGGGGATAGTGTAGCTTCCCAACAGTGAAAGAATTTTTCAAATCGGTTCAGTAGTTTCAGTGCATATTCAATGCAAACAAACAATCAAACAAGTCTTTCCTCTTTATAATATTAGTATAGAAGTATAGATATGTTGTAGTGTTAAGGGTGTCACATTCAATTAGTGAAACGAATAATAAAAAATAAATTGCTTTGAATTCTGAATGGGTGTTCCCCGATGGTTACAATCTGGGTGTCTTCAAATCACGAGTGCATCGGTTTCTTCCGGGCAAACGTGCTCCATCGTAGACCGCGTCATCGCTTACCATCCGGCAGTTGGTGGCCAAGCGCAAGCCTATTTTTTTTAACCATTAAAATTCGTTTTGTGTCATCCTGGAAGAATTCCTTCATTCTGTCAAATAATTTCAATCAAAATTAGTTTTTCCCAGGAAGAGTTAAAGCATAAAAGAGATCTACAGCGCCTTTTATATCCCCGCATTGGATCAAGACAATTGGTAGAAATTAAGGCACTTAATCTTATTATGAGGCATCACGACTACTTTGCAGCTCATAATGAATGTTTAATCGCTTGCTTTCAAAGGTTTATGACTTTACAGTGACTCAGAATCATAAATGAGCAGTTGCAACTTGCGGAATTACAGCAACTTATACGGTGCTTGCATATATTTTTTTCGAGAATATTTCCGCGATGGACCACCGGCATGCTTTCAGATTTACTTTTATCTTTTCGCAAAATCCTTTCTTGCGGACCTACGAGTACTCAATACTCAATCATTTATTGCATAATTATTATGAAGTTCACATACAGATGTTAGGTAGCATGTTTGTATTAGGTACTTATAATACACATAATAACCCTGATTGGGTATGGGTATTGCGGAGCGGATCGATTTATTCCATAATTGATTTGTCTTCTAAATACTCGTTTAAGCTATAATAACATTTTGCTAGCAATATGTTTTTTAGGCTTTTGTCAAATTTATTTTCATTTTCTATATCCTTTAGCTGTACTGGTAGTTTATTACATATATATTTTGATGGCCATTGGATTTGGGCCGGAGCTATGCATTGCTAATTTAGATTTAGGTAAGATTAATTTATGTTTATAGTTAGACCTTATTAGATATTTACGGTTTTCAACTAATTTTCTAAAGAATTGTGGGTACTTTCTAACAAATTTACAGTTTTCAAATATATATAGAGAGGCGACAGTTAAAATTTTATATTGAATAAAATATGGTCTATGGAAATTTGCTATACTAATGTCTGGGAGTTTGATATTGGCGAGGATACGGATGTATACACCCAATAAGGAATCTACTTGCCAAATTTCAACTTCGTTCATCAAGTAGTTTTCGAGGTTTCGTGATGAATGAATGAGTGAGTGAGTGAGTGAGTGAGTGAGTGAGTGAGTGAGTGAGTGAGTGAGTAAGTGAGTGAGTGAGTGAGTGAGAGTAGATGAATTTCGCTTTTATATATATAGATTTAAAACCGTTAATATTTACTACCATATGCTACCATCTATCTACAGGGTCACGCATATAGACTGTAATAAGCCGAAAGATCATTGTACTCATTGTTAGCCGAAAGGGGTTCGTTATACTCGTCATCATTAAAACTTTAACTATGGGACCAACACTAAAATCACGAAAAAAGCTGCTTTCCCGAAAACGGTCATTGACACTCGACAAAACGTATGGAACAGCTGTTATTTTTTTTTGGCGATTTCAGTTTTTGTCCCATAGTAAAAGTTTTTCATGATGACGAGTATAATGAACCCCTTTCGGCTTAGCATACCCTTTGCTTATAACCCTGTATAATACTAGGCTACTAGCTTGTTTAATTAATTAGACATTGCGTTAGTAAAGGTTGCTGAACCGATTCTCATGCTCCACATTACGTCACTACTCAGTATAGAAATAAATACAGACAACACAGATGCACTTCAGAGATGCGTCGAATTAAATAAACCGGCCAAGTGCGAGTCGGGCTCGCGCACTGAGGGTTCCGTACCACCACAAAATACAATAAGATCGTCCAAGTAACCGAATTGCCAGTTATTATAACGTCCAAAATAGTCGAAGCAATTGCTACGCAGCCACAGTTAATTATTTTGCAACAGGCGCTCGAGTATAACACAATTATAACTTGGTAATGAACAGAAATTTGTCACCGACTCGCACTTGGCCATTATTTATTATTATACTTTAGAGTATATACTATAATCATGCCAAGTTTGACGCTTTTACGTATTATCATTTTTACATTAGACCAATTACAAAAATACGTAAAAAATACGTTTGTTGTATGGGGTTTTGACTTTATTATTATTTCTTAGTTGATCCGCTCTAACATTACATATTCTGTGAAAATTTCAACTGGCTATCTATTACGGTTCGAAAGATACAACCGTTAATAGGTAGGACAGACAGATGGACGGACAGACAGACAGACATCGTATGCTTAGTAATAGGGTCCCGTTTTCACCCTTTGGTTACGGAGCCCTAAAAAACTAGCAACAACTAAAACTTGTGCGACATTCTTGACAGCACGACCATAACCTTTGCAAATCGGCGCGGTTCCAAAACGCTCGCTCATTCCTTAGGTGCATACTTAATAGATCCGCATCGTTACGTCACCGCCATTTCCCGATAAAGGGGCATTCGGACCGGGTGACGTCATCGCGCCAAATATTTTATCGATGATCGTAAACGCCACAGATTAGGCGCCAGTCGCCGTTGTTTATGCTGATAGCAGATAACGTTTCTGTTTCAATATGGCAGCTATATAGATACCGTTTAGATAAGTCGTATTGATAGAAGCGGTTCGTCGAATTCACAGAAAGAAGTAAATAGAACGGAAATGAGAAGGAAAATCTGTCGCCAGGCATTATGACAGAACCTTGATTGAACATTCTTATTTAGATCAACAAGGAAGTCAAAACCTATAGGGTACTTCCCGTAGACCTAGAATCATGAAATTTGGCAAAAAGAAAGATCTTATAGCACTTATAAAGGAAAAAATTCGAAAATTGATAATTTGAAGTTATAAATTTAAAAAAGAAAGGTTACAAGCTTACATTTTGTAAAGTTATATGATTATTTACGGGATATTTACCGTGGTAAGGTTGTGGAATGAGCTCCCGATATTTAGCCCCGCTCCCGCTTTATATATATATTTTTTTTCCCGTTTCCCGTGATAGTTTAAAACAGTGTTTTACATTTTGTAGTTGGTATATGCGGAAGCTCCTTATTGTGCACTACAAATTTAAGTTTGTCTTTCAATATTTTCACTTTTTTGTAGTTTTTTTTTTGGACTTACGCTCTGTGGGTTCCATCCAACGGAACCCTCGGAGCGCGAGTCTAACTCGTACTTGTCGGATTTTTTTTATTTATCATATCACTCTAAGATAACTCCAGCATGAATCATATTTTTAATACAGTAAAAAATTATTCTACAAAGCGTCTGCTGTTTAAAAAGGTTGCCTCATTAGTATCAGATATCAAAAAGATGAAGTTTCGTCCCACCCAAGCTTTTAATACTAAATTGCTAAAATTTGAAATGAAGTTAACTTTTCTTTTCATGTAGTAACGATGTTAGTTAAGGCCGCGCTCACAGAGCTATCTTTTTCGCACATTTTCAACAATTTCACACATAAAATAAATTTCTAAGTGGAAATATAATAAACATTGGAAATCCTATTAATATGATATAATCAATTGATGATGGCTCATAATTTAACGTAATGAGCTAGTATGCCGCTTACCATCAAGCGAGCGACTTTCTCGTCTCGTCACTTCAGAGAATTGAGCTTTTTTTACCTTCCGCGGTGTTTCCTAGAAGCTACAACATGGGGTTCTTCATAAAGCGAGTTATTAGATTCTTCAAGGGTCGGCAACGTATTTGTGATGCTTCTGGTGTTACAAGTATCCATAGGCGACGATGACTGCTTACCATCAGGCAGCCCGTCTGCTTGTTTGCCACCTATGGCATAAAAAACCAGCCCAACTATTCTTTAACCATTTCAAGCGCATTGTATTGCCATTCAGCGTGATAATGCCGCCAGCATGTACGCTGCCGACTGATAGTGGGCTTGAGCATATTGATTGTCTTTAGACCTTCAACGGTCTATGGTGGGCAGTTGCTAACTAACTGTTTGTAGTGTTACCTTGTATTTGGTTTAGTTAATAATGGCTAAAAATCATAATAAAAAAATTATAAAGGGTTATAATCGACATCGTTTTATGGTTGATATTCCGAGAACCCGTACAAAGCGCTTTGATTCCACATTTATTGTGCGAACTGCTAGTCTGTGGAATTCGCTGCCCGAATGGGTTTCCCCCGTCAGTTACAATCTGGGTGTCTTCAAGTTGAGAGTGAATCGGTTTCTTCTAGGCAAGCGTGCTCCATTGTAGACCGCATCGTCGCTTAACATCAGGCGAGATGGCGGCTAAGCGCAAGCCTATCTACTATTTAAAAAAGGCCCTTTCTTACAAGTGGGTGGTAAAAGTTCGTCAACCACTTGAGCTCTGAAAGGCCGCTACACTTGAATTTGTAATAAAGACGTCCAAAAAAGCCCTACACGCTATCGAGAGCACAATCTCCAAGTCACGGTGGATATAAACCACAGCGCAGAAGAAAAAAAAAACAACAAGAAAGTCTGGAGCGGTTCTAATCATGACGTCCTATGACGTGACTTGCTACGTTATGAAAATTATATTGGTTTGTAAACAGTAAGGGTAGTTCGAAAATAAAAGATGGCGGACTTTTACTTTGTACTTTTGGTTGGAGGGTGGCAGGGTTTGTTACTAAGCGGAATGCCTTGTCCCCAAGTAATTTTCTATTGTAAGATTAATCATAGTACTTTGATATTTCTATTTATTTCTTTTTGTCTTTTATAAGGTGTTTTTGATGCACGCCTACCTACCATTTGATCCAACCTGGTGGATGACTGGTAGAAAATGTCCTCCAATTGTCCATATCTACTTAATTTGTAAGTGTGCAATAAAGTATTAAATAATAATAGTATTACGGAATAAAAGTTGTCTCATTGTACGTGCGATGTCTCAATCTCCTCGTCTCCTATACCCACGCCATAGAACCATGATATCTGATGCGAATCGGCCACAACGTTCCGACATACGAGTACATATAGCTGTTGGTGGAAAATTGTTGATACCGAAGTAGTATTAGTTCTTTCAACTATATCACTGTTACTGATCTGTATGTATATCAGTCTCTGGCAGCCATATCACAAGCTTTGCTTAGTTTGGGGTCAGATAACCGTGTGTGCAAAAATGGCCCGAATATTTATTTAATAATTAACTTCTTTCTTTGTAGCTTTTTATAGTGCCTTTATTGAAATAAAAACAGACAGCGCCGGCGGTCTGCATACATATGCTGTAGCTTATACAATCTATAGCTGTCCTATAATTTTTTATTACCTCATAAAAAAGCTGATCTTAAATAAAGTTCATCTAAGAAAACTTAAAATGTGTCCGAAAATAAACGAGTTATAAGTATTTTAATATCATGCAAGATAGAGATCGCACTATCCAAAGCTATACTAACACACGCTTTGCGAGAGCGAGATAGCGCATCTCTCTATCTCCGCCAAAAACTTTAAGCATTTATATCTCAGAAAAATATCAGCTAATTAAAATAAATTTTTTCAGTGTGTGTCATGTATTAAATTATAATTTTCGCTAAACCTATTATCACTACATCACTATCACTTCACTACATAGTATAAAACAAAGTCGCTCCCGCTGTCTGTCCGTCCCTATGTATGTATAGATCTGTAAAACTACGCAACGGATTTTGATGCGGTTTTCACCATCAATTAGATAATTTTTTACGGAAGGTTTATATATATAACAAGAGCCCCGCCCTGGTTTCGTACGTAAGTTAAACCCGTGCGAAGCCGGGCGGGCGGGTCGTTAGTTTGTCATAAATAAAACATTAGGACAAGCTTTTATGTAAGGAAGCAGCAACGATCCTATTATGATCGTCGGCGAGCTGAAACGTTTCGTATCAAGTGCCCATACTGTAATAATTGTACAAATATCGAGTAACAAAAATAGAATATGGAAAAAAACCTTGTAGGGCTCGTTCGGATGCGGAGCACCGCAAGTACCGCAACTCTTTGAAGAAATAACAGTTCTCAAAAGGATGTAAAGTCGAGTTTCAACGCTTAATTAAACATTCGTTAACGTCGAACGCTTACGGGGTTTAATGCTGAGGAAGTTATTAAATTTTTCCAGATCCTTCACTTAGGATTAATATCCAAGCTTATTTTTAGACTTTAGCCGTTTTGCAAGCTTTTCTTGAACTTTTTCTTTCGAGTCACTGGCGACGATTCTGTCACACTCACTAAACTAAACCAATCTAACAGGACAAAAATTATCTGCCTCTCTTTTCATATTAATATGTGAGAGAAGGATGGAAAATATTTCAGAGCTGTCAAATTTATTTTGGTTTAGAGAATGCTACTTCAGAATCGACGTCAATTTATTAATATTTTGTCTTCAAATTAAATTTTTAGACCAAAATTTTGCCACCCCAAAGGCACTCTCCGTGGCTTTATTCAAGTCGTCTAGTATGCAGGTTGTAGAACACGCTGCACACTGTATCAAGTGTGACATTGTCTGAGGGTTCACACCACAAAGACATCCGGTATCAGAGCCCTTTATATAACCCCACTTGAACTTGCTTGTACCTACCTATATGTTGACCTTCCTGGGCTTGTTTAAAATGTAATTTCAAGTCTCTGATCGAGTTCGACCAGTAACTTGAAATTATCGATCGAGTAAAAACAGGTCGAATCAAGATAGCCACCAGAATGCGGCCCTCGCTGGATGTAACTTCACGGTTGGCCTCCTTCAGAGTAACTCTACCAAAAGGGCTTCGGTGACGTTTGCCAAGTTTTACTGCGATACCATGCATCGTACGTGGACGGAGCTAGGATTCTCACTAAATCAGGGTGGGGCATAAGAAATGTACACTGAGTTTTCAGCTCTTCTGGTAATGCACATCACATGGTCAGGACTTTTTAGAATAGCTTTTTCAAAATGTTCGGGACGGAAACGTCGTATGTCCTTCCACATAATTACGTACTAGTTTCATCAAGTTTTTTTCAGAGCGGCAAACAAGCATGCGGTCTACCTGATGGTAAGCAGAAACCACCGCCTATGTACACCTGCAACACTAGCGATGTTGACGGTGCTTTGCCAGCCCGGAGAGGTAGTGGTAGACACCATTTTTGAAACGCTTCATGTTGAAGCTCGGCGGGAACACCTTTGGGGGAAGGACATTCCACACCTTGCAGGACCGCGGAATAAAGGAGCGGAAAAATCGAACGGTGTGGGATTTCCAGCTTTGCATGATGTGGGGGTGACCTTAGCTTATTTTAGCATTCGACGTTCCAGTTTATATGAAAGTCCACGCTCACGAAGTTGCGGGCAACCGTTAAGTAAGTAGTACCATATATATATATTATCTGGCCATTTAAAAAATGCGGGAAAACTAACATAATTAGTCGCGGGAAAAAAACTAGAACAATCAGGTACTTCTCTATATCCACGCGCCATAATGTCACTCTATATTTTTATTTTAACTAGTTTTAAGTTTTTTGAAGTGATAACTTTTTAGGTACGTTGGACATTTTTTGAGATGGGGGGAAAAGCACTGAAATCGCCTGATCCTCACGCTCAGATATGTGTATCCGTAATTTTTTTAATACAGCGCCATCTCTTGTGACTTAATTTTTCACTTCTGACGTGCAGTCCCAACGACTGTTTTTTTTTTACTACTATTGAATTAGAATAAGTATTCAAAAAAAAAATTGTAATGGGCTTCCATTTGGCCGCCATCTCCGCCTGATCTTGTCAACGATGGAGCACGCTTGCCTAGAAGAAACCGATTCACTTATGCTTTGAAGATCATATGATCCAGGGGGTAAGCGCCCCTCTTGCCCCTGTCCTAGTTAAATCCAACGCCACGTACGCGATTTGAAACGCGGCTACAACTAATGGATTCTCGTTACATCTCATTTAGTTTGTCAACTCACTCCGTATTCGTAAAAAGATTTGAGTTATTTTGCGAAAGCTATTTTCTTTTTAATTCCATGCACTGCTCATGAGATGACCTAGTTACGGAAGACGAGATATCGGAGGGCTTTACTGTAGGGGTTAGCTAAAGTTTGCACACTGGGATCGCTTAACCCACAGAGTTACAATGTACCTCTATTACAATTGGAGTTACATTCTTCGACCAAAATAAAATGAATGCCCTGTGCCCAGTAGAACAGCATTTTTGAAGATAACAAAATGAGCGCCGGCTCTCATTTTGTTTCAGTCGGTCTCTAGCCGTAGGAAGTGCAACACGTGTCTATTGTTACGTGATAATGAAACATCTGACAAAATTATGCATTCATATGCTTTCCCGAAGTGTGAATACACAAATAAAACCGGGATCTATTTTTTGTAACAAATATACTGTACATTTTTATAATTAGGTGTTGAAGTATATGTCTGACGGTTATGACTCGTTTTTACTGAGCAATTTCAATGGTTAGGGCCCGTCCATTCATTTTATTTTAGTCGAAGGTTACATTACAATGTCCCTCTATTCCCTCTCTCAGTATTGTGTATCATCATCATCATCATTTCAGCCATAGGACGTCAACATACATAGGAGTGGACGTGCTATATATAGTACTGTGTACAACTATATATAGCTGAAGTGAACATAATGTATAACAAAAGTCACGGACCCAGGTGTCATTGGTGGCAGGAGATGTTTAAAAATTATTTTAATTTTTAATAAATTAAAATATAATGTCCCTCTATTGCCATGAATCTAATAAGATCGCGATCAACGGTTTTTTTTTTTTTAACAAAATCGTCTAGTTAGGATAACATTATTTTAATGTGCAATCTTTTTACTAACATTTCAAACGTTTTAAAGTAATTTTTATGTCGATATACTATTTATTTTGACAAAAAAAGGAGACTTTTTTGTTTTTTTTTCCTCCTCCTTCGCCATAAATTTTCAACTAGAAAATGGCTGTACCATTAGCATCAAAATTATTAGCTTCCCCATGGGATGTATGGGACAGCTAATATTTATTTCAGGATTGCGGGTCTGGTCCCATAGTAAAGGTTGGTCATAAAGATGAGTATACACCAGTTTCAGCTTAGTACACCATTTCCGCGTAACCCTGTGTAAATGAATACGATTCCATATTCCACGGTTCAAAGCACTCACTAATCTGTAATCGCGCATCACGTGACCTCATACCATCGCAAACATGAAAGCCTAGGGGACAGTAAATAGGAGCGTACCTTCTGTGACCAGAGCCGTACTTGCTTGGATTACAAATTATTACACTCAAGGGATTTAATAGATTGTTTCTTCTGCTGGCATAGAGTAGAAAATCGCCAAACGTCCACTGCTGAACATAGGCCTCCCCTTTAACCTCCACACTGAACGACAGCAGCTGCCTTTTGCATCGACAATGTCGTCGGTCTATCTAGTGGGAGGCCTACCTAGAAGTAGAGAGTGGAGTGGAGTGGGAGTTTTGTATTGTATTGTATTGTATCTACGCTGCGTGTTCCGGTTCATGGTCTCCACTCAAGAACCTTTCTTCCCCATCGGTTATCGGTTCTTCGAGCGATGAAGATCAGTTAAGGATGAGTAGAAAATCGGTCACCTTCAATTATTAAGTCAGGGGCTGATAACCCGTTTGTTAAAAAAGTTATTTTATTTTATTTAATAATACGATTGCGTTGGACCGCCAACACGCCTGATGTAAAGCGACGATGCGGTCTACGATGGAGCACGCTTGCCTAGAAGAAACCGATTCACTCGTGATTTGAAGACACCCAGATTGTAACTACCACGCACCACATTGGCCGTCACACCTAGCAGATGTGCAACATGACGGCATAAGAGAACGTCATGTCGTTCACCGCCACGGTCGGTTTTACTGCCAAGGCGCGACAATGGATGTTCCACATCAAAAACTAGAAGTCAGCCCTAGTGTTGCTCAGTCTTCCGGTTGTAAAACGGACTGATTCTAGGAAACTGCATAGCTTAATAAACATTTATATATCGTCAGTTAGAAGTGCATACGTCAGCGTGCGTGAGTGAGACCGACCAAACCTCCATGGCGCCCTGCACAGTTGTTCGCTTGATATATTGCTTTCATGCTGCGCCAGGCAACCTGCATAATGCCTGGGAGATATGAAATACATAGTGCGCTCACGGATTACAATACACAGATGGACAACTCATAGGAGATGACAAAAATCTTCACAGAGTCGCGTCACGAGAGACAATGGTGATCTGAATCATATCCAGCCAGATATCACCAAATTACAATGTCGTAGTTGAAGTGGCAGTAGGCAGGCACATATCACGCAGAACAGATGGCCAATGGGGCCGAAAGGTTATGGAATGGAGACCACGGACCGGTAAGCGCAGCGAAGGACATCCACCGGGTCCACCCACAAGATTGACCTAAAAGAGACCGCAGGGAAACGCTGGATGCAGGCCGCTTCCAACCGGCCTTTATGGAGATCGATGGGGGAGGTTTATGTCCAACAGTGGACGTCCTATAGCTGAAATGATGATAGTGTTGATAGTAGTCAGTCTGTGTATTTATATTCTGTGGTGCGGTTTTGTGGCAAGTACAGAGAGGTTACATGAAGGATTTTTTTCTATTCTTTTGTACAAAGCATTGTTACAATGTAGATTTACGTCAACATTAACTGGGTTGTGTTGCCGTATGAGGAAATAAATTAATGTTTGTAGCACAAAGAGCTAGAAATAATGCTAACTTTTTTAAATAATTATTTCATCATCATCATCAGCCAGAAGACGTCCACTGCTGAACATAGGTCCTTAAGTCCTTCTAAAAATTTGTAGTTGGAATGTATGGAAGAACCAACTACAAAGTTAAGTTTGTCTTTCAATATTTCAACTTCAGTTAGTTTTATTTTTGGACTAACTGAACCCTCAGAGCGCGAATACTACTCGTACTTGTCCGGTTTTTTGTTTCTTTGAATGTTGACTTGATCGAGAGTGTTCTTGGCTATGATTGAAGAAAAACTGTTCAGCCGAGGTTTTTTTTTCCAAATTATACTTGTTGTAGAAACTTGTTTCTCCAGGACGAAATACTTGACACGTAGAACTTCAAAAGAAAACAATTTATCGAAGGCTACAAAAAACCTCTAGGCTATATTTATCAGAATCTCAAGTACACCTGGTATAAACAAACAGCGCTGCGTCCTCAGAGCGCCCTCCAAAAGTCTCCGCGACCTAGGCAGTCTAGCGTGGGCGTACCTAGGATGTTGGGGGTGGGCACAGATTGAAAGAGAGTGTCTTCAAGTCGCAAGCGAGTCGGTTTCTTCTAGGTAAGCATTCGCTTACCATCAGTCGAGATAGCAGTCAAGCCCAAGACAATAATTATCAATTTAACAAACCGATTTCTAAATTAATTAATACACATTTTCGTTTACTTGTATGACATATTTTTTGAGCACTTGATTTTTTTTGTTATTTCAGTTCAGATTAAAACAAATTAGGCTTCAATTCTCTTAGAACACAATTTTTCAGTCTAATTTGGCTTTTATCACGAAGTATCTAGAGTAGAGAGTAGAGAGAGTTATCTAGAGTAGAAAGTAAAGAAAAGAGTTCATTGTAATACCGAAATAAGTTTGCTTAGAGGTTGTAGTAGCCCCCTAAACTGTTGTGTCCTTTTTGGCTTCATATTCTTGGTGAAAAAAAACAATTTTAAACTACTCATTTAATTGCGTCTCAAGTTTTCTAAGGGCTTTAGATTTTCTCGGAGTAGGCGTTGCCCCCGCGTGCCCGTACCTAGCTACGCCCACACTGCCTAGACCAGACGCTAACGTACAAATACAGTTCGGTAAACTAATTATAATTACGTAGGCTTCGCTTAGTTACCGGGGAATGTTGCTCTACGTAGGGTAGATGAAAATAAGATTGGGTAACATTTAGGTTACGGTCGAAGTTTTTGTAGGAGTCGTAATTTCGTATAGACTGATGGACCAGAGTCAGTTTTTTGACCGTCCAAGGTTTTTAGCATAATATAGAGATAGCATAAGATATACGCAACGCGCTATACTCAGTTGCATATTTATTGGCCCGGGCCACAGAAGACATGCCGGGTGCGAATTTTTATTACTTCCAAAGTGCAAGTAAAGTAACCTGCTCAACTTAGAATAATTATCAATTAAAAAAACAGACTTCAAAATTGTATATACATATATGCATTATCTTAGTTCAAAGGTGTGTTTATTCACAAAAGAAACCTAAGAACAATGCTAAGTCATGTCAGAGACCTTGAGGTAGCCTTGTTAGGCTACCTCAAGGTCTTGTTGATATCGGCGATCCTATAGGGGTAGCCTAATTATACCCTGGATTAACATACCTAGTAGGGCTACCAAATTTTTATCACGGATTAAATCATGGTTGTTGTCTGTCAGGATAGCGGGTAATTTTGAAAGGTGCCATATTTCCTTGCCTTGGATGCCATATTTTTTCCAGTTACTATCTAATTATTATATGTATTTATGTATATCTACATATATATACAAAAATGAATCCCTATGTACCCTTGGTCACGCCATAACTTGAGAACGACTTTACCGATTTCTTTCATGTTTTTTTTTAAGTTTTCTAATATTTTGCAGAAGGTTCTTATGGAAAGAAAAATTAATAAAATTGCGCAGAAAGTTAGAAAATTTCAGAAAACTTAACTTCGTGCGTTTGACAGTTCTAATACAGGACGACGTCTGTCGGGTTAGCTAGTTACGATATAAAAGCGAACTACTGAACAGTTTTTGATGAAATTTCTATGGGAAATCCATCTGAAAGTACTTATACAGTTTTTGGTTTATAAACAACGGAGTTCTGAGGCACAAACATAAAAAATACATACAAACGAGCCCGAAAGAAGTCGGTTAAAAATGAGTATATATAGCGTTGGATAGAAATAGCATTCGGCACCCGAGTTGGCTAACAATTTATTTAAGTGTTACCTAGGGTTACCGTGTTGGAAAACTGATAACTAATAATCACGGAGAATTTTCAAATGTATGTATTGTACTAACGTAAAACTGATTTGATGAGATCTGTAGGCAAACGAAAGTTACCGACATAGCCCACCGGATTTACAAGTTGAAGTGGCAGTAGGCAGGGCACATATAGCAAGCAGAACAGATGGCCGATGTAGTCGAAAGATTCTCGAATGGAGACCACGGACCGGTAAGCGCAGCGTAGGACGTCCACAAGATGGACAGACGACCTAAAAGAGATCGCAGGGAAACGCTGGATGCAGGCCGCTTTCAACCGGCATTTTGGGAGATCGATGGGGAGGCTTATGTCAGTAAGACATATTTTTTATAGTTTACTGTTGATGCGTATATTTATTATTTTTACAGGTTAAAAAACAGAATGCCAATATCCTGGCGAATGGTAACCCTAATTGGTAACCATTTTATTTAACGGTTCCGCACGGGCGGATTCTTTTCGGAGGAAAAATTCAATTTTTCAATGAAAGCGCCAGGGAAACGGATTGGAAACGAGAGTGGATATTTTATGTCCGTGCAATTACACAACAAAGAGGGTATTAACGTTTATTTACAATGTAAAATTCTGAATTGGAGTGATCATCATCATCAGCCAGAAGACGTCCACTGCTGAACATAGGCCTCCCCCTTTAACCTCCACACTGAACGACAGCCTGCCATCTGCATCCACTGGATGCCCGCGACTCTCACGATGTCGTCGGTCCATCTAGTTGGAGGCCTACCTACGCTGCGTCTTCCGGTTCGTGGTGTCCACTCCAGAACCTTTCTTCCCTATCGGTTATCGGTTCTTCGAGTGATGTGGCCTGCCCATTGCCACTTCAACTTGCAAATTTCAACAGCTATGTCGGTGACTTTGGTTCTTTGGCGAATATCCACATTCCGGATTCTAACGCGCAAAGCAACTCCGAGCATAGCTCTCTCCATTGCCCGCTGTGTGACTCATGAGTTTTTCCAAAAGGCCAACAGTTAAGGACCACGTCTCAGTACCATAATTATGTCATCATAGAATTGGAGTGGAAGGGGAGATAAAAAACTCCTCGTAGAGACGCTTATTTTACCGTTACAGCCACAACAAGTGGCAGACTTATCGCTAAAGCGATCTCTTCTAGGTAACCATCGGACGGAAATAATTTACGTATTAGTACTAAATTGTGCTTAACGACATTTTCCATACAACAAACCACGATTTATAATATTTAAACTTTTATTATCTCCGTCGCAAATAGAGGGATGTTATAAGTTTAACGTCTGTGTATCGGTCTGTGGCATCCAACTCCAAAACGGCTAAAGCGTTTTTTTTTTAAATTATTTGACTAGTTCGATCGAAATTGTCTTAAAAAGTTCTTAGTTATTTATCAAGACATACGTTCAGCCGTTCGAAAATTATCAGCTCTTTTATAGTTTTTTTTTTTAAAGATTTTAAATTTGCTTAGTTCTGCTTGTGTATAACTTTTTATAGGGTACACATTTAAATTAGCAGTTCCGCTGCCACGGTTCTGCGGCGGATGCGTATTACCCATCTTCGGGGTCGAAATGCGACGATGAGTAGAGCGCGTGACGAAAGCCGCGGGAAGCAGTATGTTGCTCACGAAACGTATTCAAGTCGAGAGCCGTTACCTTAAGCTGCTTGTTTCAGCTTTATATTATACTGGAATGGAGGAATTTGTATCCGTAAACAGGAAATAAGGAACAAGGCTTCGTGGTAGTTGAATCGCAGCGAGGAGCGCTAATTTTAGCTTATGTAAACGTGTGATTTTATACTTACAATACAATACAAAACTCTTTATTAAAATACCACAAAACAAGGATAACATAAAAATTACAACAAAAATATTATCTAGGCTTTAACAGGCGGCCTTATCGCTTAAAGCGATCTCTTCCAGGCAACCGTGCACGGAAAGGAATTATATTTAATAATATACTTAGGGCCTCTTTCATCATCTCAAAGTAAAGATACAAGTAAGCTACTCGGCGATTAAAGTGGCAATTACCGGTATTATTAGTTTCATAATATCCGAGTAGCGCTACTCGTCACATAAACTGGCATGTAACTTACTTGTTACTTCATCTGCCCACTAGCGGGGTTAACCGGCGAGTAAAGCATCATAAACTTGTGACGTGTATTGTTTTCGTAAGTAATTTGCCAAGTATTTGTCAAAAATGGATTTGTTTAAATTAATTGAAGACCACGTAGATGAATTAGAACGTCTTTCACCACGAAGAGTTCCGAGAATCCGCGTTTTTAAAGTTCGTGTTAATTATTTTATGGATCTTGATGAACAAGACTTTTTTGACTGACCGAGCGTTAAATTCTTTTTCAACGTTATCCCACGTTCATTCTTTTATTTTCCACGTCGAGGCATCACTTTGCTTATTTTCTAATATGTCTTTGTACTTTAGCTCTAGAGGGTCACTAAAATATCTCTTTCTTCCAAACTAAAGTTAACACTTCTCCCTTTTCACCTTATCCATGTTAATTTTATGCATAGTTTCTTATAAAACAATTCACAAAACAAAATTAAATCACACGATTCAGTTTCGTCTCACGGCACGTCAGCCGTCCGTCAAACTTGTCAAACACCAAAAAATCTTGTTGACTTTTGACATTTGTGACAGTAGTGACAACTAAATTAGAACGAACGTTGAACATTTTCATACATTCATTCGGCTAACCAGCACGTAGTTACTCGGAGCTATGAAATCGCTCTTATTCCCAATATTAGACTACGCAGACGCCTGCTATCTGGATTTAACCGAAGAGCAACTCGACAAACTCGAGCGTTTACAAAATTTCTGCATTCGGTTCATATTTGGTTTACGCAAATATGACCATGTATCTGAATTCCGCCAAAAGCTCAAATGGTTACCTATCCGCCTTCGCCGTAATTCTCATGTCCTCTCCTTTGTCTATAAAATTCTGTTTAATCCCAATATCCCTTTATACTTAAAGGAGCGCTTTGAATTTATTCAAGCTCATTCCAGTACTTTGCGATCCTGTCGTGCCCTCCAGCAAAAAATTCCTCCTTCTTCTCACGTCAATCTTTCCTACTGTAAGTCCTTCACTTTTCAAGCTGTCCTACTGTGGAATGCGCTGCCTGTTTCTATCAGGCAGGCCAAATCTCTTCCTATTTTTAAGAATCAAGTCTATACACATTATTTTTCTTCGTGTTAATTGGTACGTATATATATTATGTATTTTATTTATAATATTTATGGCATGTATTCAGCATTGCGTATTTAGTGTATATATGTATGTATATATTATTTATTTATATTTTATGTGCACCACCGACCGTTTTTCAACTTCTTTAGTCCTGTCCATCCAAAGGTTGCCTGGAAGAAATCGCTTTAGGCGATAAGGCCGCCCATTATACTGCCGTTTATTTGTTTTTATGTTACTTTAAGTTTCATTTGTATTTTCGGTGTGTAATAAAGTTGTATTGTATTGTATTGTATTGTATGTTTTCATTTGTGAAACTGACAAAAGTTACTCGGGACTTTTACTCGCCGATTAGCACTACTCGGAAAGTAGCTAATCAACACTTTACTTTGAGATGATGAAAGAGGCACTTACTGATATACTTACTTATATTATACTGTATAGGTAATTATCTTCCTAAGCTCGGTCCAGCTCAAAGTCGCACAACGAGCTATGGAGAGGGCTATGCTCGGGGTTTCTCTACGAGATCGAATCAGAAATGAGCAGATCCGTAGTCGAACTAAAGTTATCGACATAGCCATACTATAGGACGTCCACTGCTGGACATAGGCCTCCTCTATCGATCTCCAAAAGGGCCGGTTGGAAGCGGCCTGCATCCGGCGTTCCCTGCGGTCTCTTTTAGATCGTCTGTCCATCTTGTGGGTGGACGTCCTACGCTGCGCTTACCTGTCCGTGTTATCCATTCCAGAACTTTTCGGCCCCATCGGCCATCTGTTCTGCGTGCTATGTGCCCTGCCCACTACCACTTCAACTTGCTAATCCGGTGGGCCATGTCGGTAACTTTCCTTCGTCTACGGATCTCCTCATTTCTGATTCGATCTCTTAAAGAAATACGGATCATAGCCCTTTGTATAGCTCGCTGTGCGACTTTGAGCTAGCTTATGAGGCTCATAGTGAGAGACCACGTTTCAGTGCCGTAGATCATCACTGGCTTGAGTGGCAACACACCACTGGTTTACAATGTTATTGCTGGTTATTGCAATAGAAATATTGACAGCTAATGATACCAAATTATTAAATCTAGTTGAATGTTTGACTAAGACGGATATCGAGACACCTAAAATTGAGTCTACGACATAAAAGCTATGAAAAACCGATGAAAAGGAAAGTTTAATGTAGGTACTTACTAAAAGTAGATACGTAGGCAAAAGGGACACATAGGAAAGACATTAATGGAGTAGAAAACGACATAATGCCTACATTAAAGAAGAATCCCCGTATCTTTTTTTCCTACTTATGAATAGGCTTGCGTTTGACCGGCAACTCACCTGATGTTAAGCGATGATGCGGTCTACGATGGAGCACGCTTGCCTAGAAGAAACCGATTCAATCGTGATTTGAAGACAGATTGTAACTATCTAAACATAAAACAGATAACGTTGCCGTAATTCCAGATTTTCCATCTGTTTGTTTTACAAAACAGGTGCAGAAAGTTCCAGTACAAATCCTGGAGAGTTTCTGAGCATATTATTTACGAAGTTCAAGAGTTTGAGAGCAATTCAGAATTTAACTTTGAGTACCTACGCGAGTTCGTCTTCTCTGCCAGAGTTCATGATATTCGTTGCTACGAACTGAATTTTAATTTAGACGTCTGCATTTCAAATAAAAATTTAGAATTCATATTAATGGTTGATAATCTGAAAACCCGTACGAAGCGCTTTGATTCCACATTTATTGTGCGAACTGCTAGTCTGTGGAATGCACTGTGAGAATGGGTGTTCCCTGATGGTTACAATCTGGGTGTCTTCAAATCACGAGTGAATCGGTTTCCTCTAGGCAAGCGCGCTTCAACGTAGACCGCATAATCGCGGCGAGATGGTGGTCAAACGCAAGCCTAATATATATATAAAAAAAAAAAAACAATTTTAATAAGTTACTAGTTGCACCTCGGAAAAAGCACTGTACCTGATGGAACGTTAACGCGGGTGAAACCACTGGGAGTTACAAGTTCTATAATAAATCAGAAATACTCTCCAAACCCGATTTAGTGTAAGAGTAACGAGTTTATATAAGCTCGCACTAGTTCTTATCTAGTGGCATAGCGCGAAGGATATCCACATCGTGATTAATTTTATTGCCATAGTAAAGCGTACTATGTTCACGAGCTAGAATGAAACCGGTCAAGTGCGAGTCGGGCTCGCGCACTGAAGGTTCACATTCAGATTCAGATTTTTTTTGTCATACATTTTAATCTTTACAACTCAGTAAGTTGTTTGGTTCCGTACCACCAATCTTGTTAGCTACTAAAGTACAAAATAGTAGTGCCAAATGACAACATGCCATTGACGCCCAGGCGGTCACCCATCCAAGTTTAGTACCGACCGCGCCCGACGTTGCTAGCTTCGGTGATCGTACGAGAACCGGTGGTGGTGAACATAAATTGGTCACGGTCTATCTATTATGGTTCGAAAGATACAGCTGTTTAAAAGTGGGACGGACAGACAGACAGACAGCGTAGGCTGAGTAATAGGGTCCGTTTTTACCCTTTGGGTACGGAACCCTAAAAACTCCAGTTTATAATTATGACTTTAATTAGGCTTATAAGGCCATGGCCACAGTACATATATGTGGCCTGAATAAGCATAATAACTCTTTAATTTGTTACCTCATATAAGACCATCCAAAACAAATACAAATGCGAAACATTGTATTTAGATATATGGGTACAGAAAAAAAACTGTGTGCACATAACAGAAGTGAAAACTTCATCAAGGTTGACTATATCTCTCTCGCTCCCTTAGTCGACTCGAGCCGACTTTACCCGAACGAGTATCTGAGCGTGATGATCACGCGAGATCAGTGCTTATCCCAAAAAGTGCCCAACGTGTCTAAATAAGTTTTCACTTCAAAAAACAGCCTGATATGAGAACCCCCTTCCTTTTTTGAAGTCGGTTAATAATGAACCGTAATGCTTGTTTCAAACTTTTTCTATTTACTAGTAGGCTTGCTTTTGTCTGCCAACTCGCCTGATGTAAAGCGATGGTGCGGTCTACGTTGGAGTACGCTTGCCTAGAAGAAACCGATTCACTCGTGATTTGAAGACACCCAGATTGTAACTATCGGGAACACCCATTCTGGCAGCGCATTCCACAGACTAGCAACGTACAACAAAAGTTTAAAAAAAATTATATATTCAATAATAGGCTTGCGTTTGACCGCCAACTCGCCTGATGTAAAGCGATGGTGCGGTCTACGATGGAGCACGCCTGCCTAGAAGAAACCGATTCACTCGTGATTTGAAGACACCCAGATTGTAACTATAGGGGGGTAAGTGGAATCATAGCGCTTCGTACGGGTTGTAGGAACATCAACCATAAAGCGGTGTCGATTTTTCGTGCCCGCTCTGGCATTCCGATAGAAAAATGGGCAGGAGGGAATTAGATAGTGCAGATCCGTCGTCTTTCGACGTCGACTCGTCGTTCTTTGTGAAGAACCTTGACAACAAACTTTTATCGCTGCATACCATCTCGTCACAGGCTTCCCACCGATCAGATAATGAAAAAAAAACCGACGCCATAACAGCTTCCTCCTTGAAATCCTTAATTTCGTGTATTACGCAAAGCCAGGGGGTCAATGACACGGGGCCTGGCAAACACGGCGGCCACAGCGCAGCCGTTCGGCTGTTGTAAGATTATGTGGACACGCCGAGGCTACATAATATTGCTTATATTTTACAAGATTTTTAAATTTTTCACCATAGTTCGGTAACCTCAGTTAAGTACCAACTTAATGTATTATTATAGTTATAATTGTATTTTGGGCTTTTTTTGCAGCGTTATTGCTATTGTTATATTGTGTTATTTTGTGTTTTGTTTCATGTTTTGTTGCTAGTGACAGCAGTAATTAATAAATTATTTAATTTATTAATTTCATATCTAGATGTAACATGAGTGCTAGGTCCACATCTAGAAGGAAATACATTTAGTTAGATATTAAGTGTTTGTTAATATAAAGATAGTTCACAATGTATTTCCAGTTTTGTGGTCTTTCAATAAAAAAAAAAAAAAAAAAAAAAAAGATTTTATTTAGTTTCACCTGTCCCAGTGTATTTTTAGGGTTCCATACATTAGAGTAAAAATGGGACCCTATTACTAAACCTACGATGTCTGTCCGTTCCTCTATCCTCCTTAATAACGGCTGTATCTTTGGAACCGTGAGCCTGATATCTGAATAGCCAGATATTTTTATCATAATAAGATTAATTATATTATTTTATGTTCGAATCATGTATTCTTCATTTAGAATAAATTATTTTAAAATATAATGATTTAAAATTATTATTTTATTAACTATATATTTTTTTAAATTTTATCAATTAGGTATATAGGAATTATTATAAGAACTATATTTTTAAGATTTAAAGAGTAATATTCTTTATAAATAATTTTAACTATTATTAATTTAATTTAACTTAAAATATTCATAAATCTGAAATTTTCACAGATAAATGTAACGTAATTGCGGATTAACTAAACAAGTAAGTGCCTTTATTATCTGCTAGACTGTGGAATGCGCTGCCTGAATGAGTGTTCCCCGATAGTTACAATCTGGGTGTCTTCAAATCAAAAGTGAATCGGTTTCTTCTAGGCAAGCGTGCTCCAACGTAGACAGCATCATCGCTTAACATCAGGCGAGTTGCCAGACAAAAGCAAGCCTATTATTTAATTATAAAAATTACTTTGCGTACGTCTTTAAATCATTCCTTTGTATTTTTTAAAATCATTATGACAATAACAAAAAGTCTTATCCACACTAATCAATCATGACACCAGCTGACGCGAAAGACGGGTCGCACACGGCCGGCTGTTAGCTCGATCGAATTCGCAAAAACCAGAATAACGTAGACATTTCGTTCAACAGTCATAAAGAGAATTATAAAAATGTGGCAGTCCAAGTTATAGTGGTCATTGGATGGTGTGAACCAATTACGGTGGTCCGTCACCTGCTTATGTTTCACAAATTGTAACAAGTTTAATTTAGGTTTTTGGACGAAATATTTGACTTGACACACGGTTGACACACGGTACAATAATTTATATCAGCTCTGGAAGCACTGTAGCGAAGGTTTAAAAAAAAAGCTTAGGGTAAAACTGATCATGTAGGTAGCCTTATAACATCTCTAATGACTGGAGAAGAATAGCTAAGGTAGGTACTTTGTGGCATGCTTTAGGAAGCGAACTTAAGCTTTCGCTCATCGCAGCAGATTGCAGCCGCGCGAGTCTGATGCGACAATACCTACTCGCAGTATGAAAATGTATGGCGACATTAGTCGACGGCCGCGCGCGTCTGTCGCATACCTCAGAATCGGCGCCATACATTTTCACAGTGCAAGTATTGTCGCATCAGCCACGCGCATTAGACGAGCGCGTCAGATGCGCGTGGCTGCGATCGGCCGCATGCACGGAACTGTACCTTTAACCACGTCAGTTTCTATAATAAAACTAAAATATGTATGTTTATTGGGCTTACGTTTGTAGGGTAAGACTGTCCAGGCGCGGACGGGACACGATGTAAAGGTTTCAGCTCTATGCCAATTTATTCTAACAAAGGGTATTCGAAATGTTTTTAGTGAAACTTCAATTAATATTGTATGTAACGGTTCGTTACAGAGTCTCACACAGAACAGGTAAATATTTGGCTTTTCCAGGGATTCGTTACTGAGTTTAATGACCAAGGCTGGCGGAATTAAAATATGTGCTACTGAAAATTTCGCTTCTATTCATCAAAACCCTTTCTCTATCAGTTCCAAGAGTTGATTGCTAGAATTAGAATATTGGGCAACGGAGATTTCCATAATTAAATTTAGACTCGGTCTAAGCATTTATTTGCTCTGACATCTACATAACAATAAATAAATATTTGGGACATTTTTTCAAACACGGTCATCTGACCCCAAACTAAGCAAAGCTTGTGATATGGCTGCCAGACTTTGTCTCTAGTGTATTTTTATCGCTTGATGACGTAGCCGCGGGGATTCAGAAAGGAAGAAAAGAAACTATATATGTATATACATACATATATAGTTTTAAATACATACTTAAATAGATATTAACAGCCAGATATAGAACAAACACAAATGTTCATCACACAAATGTTTGTCCTAGGTGGGAATCGAACCCTCCCCGAAGCTCAGAAGGCAGGTTCACTACCAACTGGACCAACGGGTTATCTAAAATAATATTGTGAAGAAAGCTAATTCTGATTAGTTTTAGTAGATTTTTGAACGTATGACTGTATCAAGCCAAGTACCCGATATACTTCAATGAATTATTACAGGATAATGTTTTATCCCATGTTATTGCAGCTGTCAGAGCATTTAAATGCTTTCAAAGCATGATGACTGACATTATGTAACGCGCATATAGAACAAGCCTACGAGTCGAGCAGCTCTAGATAACAATTGATTTCAAGGAGCAAATAATGAATAACCTAACGAGCCGCTTGCGATCAGACGCGACGAATGACTCGAACTTTACAGAAAAAACATCTTCATTATGAATCAGAATGAATCATCTCTGATTGTAAGTACTTATCGTTATCAATGGAAAGTGATAACACTGCTAGTGGCGGTGTTTAAAGGACTTCCGCGCATCGCGGCCGATCGCAGCTGCGCGCGTCTGACGAAGTTAAGGGCCAGAATACCGGGTGCAGCGATCTCGCTCACGTATACTTATTGTTTTTATTAAAACAATTGTTTTTTAAAAAATTACTGTCTACTTACAGCTTACAGCTGGATTTTTTGCGTATTTCGTAAACTTGTAGAACAAAATTTGTTTGTCTTGATGCACCACACCCTTAACTGGTTTTGTATTAGTTGCCTTTGACCCTGTATATAGAGAATAATACTTCTATAGCTTTGGCTACGGAAACCTACCATATACTACACTACATTACGTACTATATGCGTGTCTCGACACGTTCTTGACCAGTGTTTTTTCATACTTTATTAAGTACGTACTGCTTTTAAACGGCCGAGATACGTCCAAATCAGTAAACGCCTACGTACCAACAACGCCTACCATATCCCGCAGTTAGAAACCTTGAAAAGGCAACACCCGTTGTACACACATGGTAAAGTTTTAGTACCTTGTCGTAATGAGCGCACGTTATATCATCGCCGAAACTTAAGAAGGTAAAATAAACGCCAATTCACACTACGCTGTAATACCTACTACAAAATGTATGTATATTGTATACTTATAATTTATTTGCACAAAACACGAGTAAATCATACACACATTTCAAAACGCATGCACAATAGCAGCCGAGTTGGCGATCAAACGCAAGCCTATTATTCATCATCAACATCATCATTTCAGCCGTAGGACGTCCACTGCTGGACATAGGCCTCCCCCATTGATCTCCAAAAGGGCCGGTTGGAAGCGGCCTGCATCCAGCGTTTCCCTGCGGTCTCTTTTAGGTCGTCTGTCCATCTTGTGGGTGGACGTCCTACGCTGCGCTTACCAGTCCGTGGTCTCCATTCCAGAACCTTTCGGCCCCATCGGCCATCTGTTCTGCGTGATATGTGCCCTGCCCACTGCCATTTCAACTACTAATCCGGTGGGCTATGTCGGTGACTTTCGTTCGTCTACGGATCTCCTCATTTCGGAATCGATCTCGTAGAGAAACCCCGAGCATAGCCCTCTCCATAGCTCGTTGTGCGACTTTGAGCTTGCTTATGAGGCCCATAGTGAGAGACCACGTTTCAGTGCCGTATGTCATCACTGGTAACACACACTGGTCGAAGACTTTCGTCTTAAGGCATTGACGTATTTTGGACGAGAAGACGTTGCGTAGTTTACCGAACGCTGCCCAGCCGAGTTGGATTAAGCCTATTATGAAATAATAGAAAAAATAAATTGTTTTTAAACATTTTAGTATGTGTTTAAACTAGAGATGCCGCTAATAGTCCCTATTATTCGATATTCGACTTTATTCGCAATTTTTTCATCATTCGACATTAGCGAATAGTTGTCGGAAATTATAAAACTACAGTAGGTACCACATTTGAAATAATCAAACTGTAATTATTTAACGCTGGGATGTTATACACAACAGGCTTAGAATAACTACACAAAGAAACCAAGTACATTTGCAAAATTTAAGCCATTCAAATGGTGTCATATATGGCTCCACAAAAAAAAAATTACTATGACAATTTGCGCGGTGAAATCGTACCACAACAAATCAGAAAAGCAGCATAAGAGTAATGGTGTGACATTCCACAGGTAATACATTAATTTTCATGCTTAAATCGTTTAAAATACCAATCGAAACGTAAGCTACAAAGCGAATTTGTAGCTTACGTTTTGAGAAGGCGTTGTTTGGAAACTTACCTTCTCTGAGTAGTTATTCTAAGATAACAGGCCATTCTCCGTCAAAAAATAACTATAATGACAACTTTTGATATTGAATAATAATCGCCAATCGGAATGACGATTAACCGCTAATCGGCTAATCGAATATTCTCAACGACTACTACATAGGTAAAATACATTGTAGGTAATAATTCCTCTATAATTCGAAATAACAACTATTCACGTCATCTCTTAGGGGGCGTCCATAAATTACGTGAGGTGTTTTTTTTTTAATTTTCTGTCCCTCCCGCCCCCCCTGGTGAGATGTCGTGAGATTTTATTCAACCCCCTCCCCCATCCCCCAATCTCACATGAGATTTTTCAAAATGTGGGTTTCTTACGTAAACGCGTTGGATTTTTATTGTAAAAGAAAAAAAAATTTGCTTCGTGCTTTTATTTACGACTAGTTAAGACTAGTAATCAATATTGCTGAGAAGTTTAATTATAAGTGTAATAAATAATTTACAATAGAATACTTAAATCGTAACTACTGTGATTAAAAAAAAGAATATCTACTCTAATTCAGTCCATGGAGAATCATGTGCGGTACAATCTGGATTAAATGGACCATAATAGTTTTTTTTTTTTTTGTTTCAAACAGAAAAAAAATTGCGTGATATTTGCCGAGACCCCCCCTCTCTCCAACGTAAGATTAGATGAGATTTGACTCGACCCCCTCCCCCCCTTAAACATCTCACGTAATTTATGGACGCCCCCTTAGTTTAAACACAAACTAAAAGCGAATTCTCTGACAAATAAAACTCTAGAGCTAATAACACGAACGCTAACTTCATAGTTTTTTTCATCTAGGCAAGCGTGCTCTAATACCACATCATCGCTTAACATCAGACTGGATGGTGGTAAAACGCAAGCCTATTATTGATATTTAAGAAAACTGCATGCATCGAGATATTATACCTAAGATGGGTATTGTATCTTGATGCCTACATTGCATAAAATCGTCCTTAGACAGCCCTAGAAAAACCCTCCAGAGAAATATAAAATACTCTTTGCAGGGAAAAGGGCTAGAATATATCAAACAGACAGACCGTTATTCGATAGTTCGATTGTAAGTAACCTTTGTTAGGGAAACAACAAAACAAAACAAAGTAGGCGTCGGGGCGTTGTAAACATATTTTTCCCCAAAGTGAAATGGATAAGTTTTTTGAGATATAAGACTTTATATCCATAAAAACAGTTTATTCGACTTTTCTATTTGGACAGGCTAGGCGTTTGACATCAGCTTACCTGATGTTAAGCGTCGGCGTGGTTGAAAATGGTAAACTTGCCAAGATTGAAATTGAAACTGGTAATTATAGATTCGTTATCATCATAATCAGCCTATCCTAGTATTTTTTAAACTTTCGCGATTTGAACACATAAGACATTTAAGTGAGCGGCGTCGTGGAATCCCATAGTAAGCAAGTGTACAAATCGCGGTGTAGGTTTACCGACATTTACCGATACAGTCAGTGTTGTGTGTCGTAGTGACAACCCTGCGATTTTTCAAGATCAAGTGAGGGTAGGAGAACAAAACACCCGCTCTTCTCGCCGGACTCGCCCGCAGCGTTCAGTCAGCTCGTGACCACTGCCATTGTAACATGGTCGAAACGTCGAGCGAAAGGTACATATTTTTCACCTAAATTAAATAATACGTGATAAGTCCCGATAAACGTTTAAAACAGCCTATACTAGTCCACTGCTGGACATAGGCATCTCCCAAAGCACGCCACTCAGTCCGATCTTCGGCTTTTCTCTTCCTGCCACTGCCAGCCGTCTTACGTGTATCGTCACTCCAACGTCTACGCTACGTTTGCCGATTCGTGGTCTCCACTTTGGAACACGTCTACCCCTACTTTTATACTTTTAGTTAAATATTCGTAATTGAAAGGCTAAGATATTCCTTTCGTATAGTTTTATACTTTTAGGTAAGTACTCGAGTACAACAAGTACAGTTGGCAAGGTTAAAACCTTTCTTCTGTCAGTCTTTTTTTTTGTTTCTGTCGTTTTTATATTATGTATGTATATCAGTCTCTGGCAGCCATATCACAAGCTTTGCTTAGTTTGGGGTCAGATGACCGTGTGTGCAAAAATGTCCCGAATATATTAAAGATAACAAATAACATATATATAATTTACATATGTTCAATTTTTTTTATATATATGTTTTTGTTTTTATGTTGTTGTTTCCATTTATATATGTTATATATAAAAAAAAATAAAAAAAATTATACTGTTTGAAATTTGGTTTATTGCATTTGTTATTTCAACATTCACGGAACTGGATTGTATGTCTGTTTTATTTGTGAAAACTTTTAAGGCTTGTTTATTCTTATTTTTCTTACTATGTCTTATTTTGTTAAAGATGTCTGTTTTCCGTAAATAAATAAATAAAGAACAATTTGCATGATAAGTAAAGCCGTGGTAGCCCATTTGGGAGGCCGCTAGACTTCAAAGCGTGAGGTCGCGAGTTCAAACCCCGGGCCCGTACCAATGAACTCTTTGGAGCTTATGTACGGATTTTCATACCACTGGCTTTTCGGTGAAGGAAAACATCGTGAGGAAACCTGCATACGTACGGAGAAGGAATTTCAATGGCGTATGTGAATCCACCAATTCGCACTGGGCCAGCGTGGTGGATATGGCCCAATCACCCTTTCGGGGGTAGGCTAAAAGTCCAGCAGTGGACTGTTAAAAGGCTCATTATGACGATGATAAGTAAAAATCTTAGACAATTTCAACAATTCGCGGCCACTTTACACTCGACGAGTTTGACCCCTTGAGATACGAGTCAATATTTTTAAATTAACGCTGCCATTGTCTATCTATTTAGTTCTTGATAAATTTTCTCCAAGGCATAGAAATTTTATAAGTGATTTTTATTTTACTTACTAACCCCCAGAGGCATCACAAATACGTTGCCGACCCTTTAGAACTCTATTAACTCGCCTTTTGAAGAACCCCATGTTGTAGCTTCTCGGAAACACCGGGGAAGGTAGCTCATTCCATATTTTGCAGGTGCAAGGCTAGAAAGATCGTGTGAATCGCATAATGTGCTATTTCCACTGTTCTTATGTGGACTATGTATGATTTTCACAGAATATGTAACTAACGTATTTTTTTAAAGTATTTTTATATATGTTACTAAAAAAAAAAAAAAAAAAAACATTTTAGTTATATTTTTCCCCTACTACGCTGACTTTGGATTCCTCTGAGTTGGAACAAAATATTACGAAAATCGGCGAAAATATTGATGTTTTTTTTTGGATTACGAAAATTAAAAATATAAAGCCTGTTAATTTTCTATTTTAGTATACATATTCGTAACTTATTTATTTTACTTCCTGGTATCGATTACCGCAGAATGAGCCATTAGCTCTAATGTAAAAACGGTAATACGTACAAGCGTCAAACTTGGCATGATTATAGTACACACTCTAAAGTATAACAACAAATAATAAATAATGGCCAAGTGCTAGTCGGTGACAAATTTCTGTTCATTAAGTTATACCGAGCGTCACTTGCAAAATATTAACATATATTATAATAATTAACAAAATATTAACTATGTGACGGCGTAGCAATTACTTGGCTATTTTGGTAATCGTTAATAATCAAGGGAAGCTTTCCCGGAACTCAATCCGAGATACTCCCGTAGATTGGTGAATCTCAAACGTGACAAACTCCGGCAAATTGTTGGGGTTATCACAGGGCATTGCCTTTTAAACAAACACCTTTTTAAAATTGGGGTTACTGACAGTCCCCTATGTAGAGGGTGTCTGGAGACTGAAGAAACGGCCGCACATATGCTGCTGGAGTGCAGCAGCGTGGCAGAACAACGAAACACTATCCTCGGATCACCGAGGACACTCTGGGAAGCCTGCACAGGCATAAGCGAGCTGCTAGCTTTCCTGGAGGAGACCGGGTGGCTGAATTAGCTGCAGCCGGGTGACGCAAAATGGGCCAGTGAATGGTCTAGTTGCGGAAAATGCCCGCTACACAAGTAACAAGTAAGTAGTCGTTAATACGGACCATTTAGTATTTGTTTTTTTAATTGATAATTATTGTATTTTGTGGTGGTACTGAACCCTCAGTGCGCGAGCCCGACTCGAACTTGGCCGGTTTTTATTTATTTATTTGAGGAAAAGAAAGCAGCTTAAAAACGAAAATCACAGTAAAAAAAATTACAGTTTTCACTAATACGACATTTTATACACTAAAGAAATATTTTGTAACGTTATGTCTCAAAGGTCAACCAAGTCCACTGACCTGTACCTAGCTCGTCATCTTTAAATTCATGATTCGTAAATAAAATAATCTGCGACCAAATATATGCAATTCAGTTTATTAGCATGCAAAAAGACACTATCACCAAGGCATTTGCAAGACTTTAGAGTTCAAAGTTATATGTAGCGTACAAACAGAACAAGTTAGACCTCTTTGTAGAGGTTTTTAGATAAATACTAGGCTTGACTAGCGTTTCCTAAACGGGATATGACGAACGGTCTCTGTACTGAACAAAGAAACAGGAATAAATGTTGTGCAAACTGTCCTGTCTGGAAAAACATCGTGAATTATTTATTAACGTAACGTCGAGGATAAATAAAAGTCATAGTACAACTTTTTTTTAACTGAATAAAATGGTAACAAGTGGTTTATTTGCTTGTTACCATATTACTCCGCCAAATTAAAAGACATCGAAACAATTTTTTTTATATTATGCAAGGACAGATTTAAAGCGAGGGCCATAGATAAAGTCATAGTATAAAGTATAGTATGCAACTCTGGAATAAAACGGATATATATTGAGGGCCATGAATCACTCGCGGCGCTCTGGATTCTAACGACTGATTCATGGTGATTGAATCACTCTCTACGCTCGTGATCAAGTGTTAGAATCCAGAGCGCCGCGAGTGATTCATGGCCCTCAATATAAATCCGTTTTATTCCAGAGTTGCATACTATACCTTATACCATGACTACGAGAAAAAGAAAGATTTAAGGAGTTTGTATCGAGTATTTTTGCGCAAGGAGGTTGTATAGCATTCAGATGGAGATCGAATATATTGGTGTGTTCTAAATTCAAAACACCAAAATAGTGTGCTTTTTATTCACTGTTTTCAGTAAATAAAATAAGCTTTAAATGGTATAAATATGTTTGTGATGCCATGATAGTTAACAAAAGGTCAGGTTTTGTCACATTTTACTAATTCATATTCAATGATTTTATGTCTTCAATAATGTGAAAATACGCGAGCGAGTGCTTCTGACGAGACGGTATACAGGCCCCTTAATTATAACTTACTGTAGGATGACACCATTTTTTGAGCTGTCTAATTGACTTAATTTCTTAAATGTCAACTAATTATGTGCAGTTTCGACGCCATCTCTCAACAACGGCGAAGGAAAACATCGTGAGGAAACCGGTATGTCCAAGAACCTCAAAAGTTCAGTCATATGACATTCACCAACAACGCATTGGGCCATTAATTAACATCAGGTGTATTGGGGGTCAAAGGCAAGCCTATTATAAAAAAAAAAAAAAAAACTTCATATCCACTGAGCCAGCATGGTAGATTACCGCCCATCCTCCCCCCCTCTCTCTCTCTCTCTGCGAGAAGGCCTGTGTCCCAGCAGTGGAATTATGATAGGCTGATGATGATGATAAAATGGTAATAGAGAATCGACACCAACACCGTTCAGGCTCATTTTTTTGTATAGGCTAGCTCGCCAAGCGAAATAAGTGAATTATGTTATTTTAATATTAAAATAAAACGCGATATATGGAATCTCAATGTGCGAGCGATAAGAAGCGATTTTGCGTCCTGGAAACGGTCGCTGATAAGCTCCGCGATTCATTATAATAATAAAATTAGCATTAAAGTGTTAGGGTTCCGTACCCAAACGGTGTAGACGGGACCCTATTACTAACAGAAATTAGTCACCGACATGCTGCAGTTAGTTACTAGTTTACTTTAGAGTGTGTACTATAATCATGCCAATTTAAACGTTTTACGTATTAGCGTTTTTAGACTGGAGCAAATACAAAAACTTAAAAAAAAAATGTTTGTTGTATGGGTAAGTACTAACTACCCCTTTAGTTTTTACTTTTTGCCTATATAGTATTTATTTCCTAGTTAATACGCCGTAACATTACATATTCTGTAAAAATATCTACTGGCTAGGTATTCTATCTGTTACGGTTCGAAAGATACAGCCGTTAAAAGTTCGACCGGGCAGACAGCGTATGCTTAGTAATAGGGTACCTACTCGTTTACACCCTTTAGGTACTGTAAAAAAACGGACGTGACGTTGCCTGCGAAACTACGAATGACAACCAGCCAGCCGCCATGACACACCTCATTACATCTCACCTCATCACATGACATTTGTAAAATTCTTGACATTTGTATTTTTGTATTTTTATTCTTTATTTTTTGTGAGCTTGTTTTTGTAATTAATTTAATTCCTTTCTTATTTTTTATTGTTATGCATAATTATTCATTTGTGAGATACTAATGTAATTGGCTTGACCGTGTTAAATCTCAATAAATACAATTTAATTTAATTTTAATGACACACCTCCCTCACGCCATGTCACTGTCAAGCTCGCCAAGCCTTTGAGGGGAGTGTATATATATGCCAGCCTGCCAGCTAACCCTCTCTCTGTTCATTTCGATTGCTGAATAAATGAAGTAGTCGCCACTCTGAGTGTTTTATATGTCATCCTGTTTACAGTACGGAACCCTAAAAATAAATTCGCTAGTCGCACAATTTTGTCGGATCGTTTCATTTCAACCCAACACTTGTATCGAGCAATATTGTAAACGTAGATTGAACTGAACGCAATGACAAAGGCACACGAAAATTCTCAATCCCATCAAAGTCCACCAATCCAATCAAGTTTTATTTTGATTTTTTATATGATCATGTTGTTTTTGTTTATAAATTCTTATTATTTAAGTAATTCGTTGTTGTAATACAAATTGTCATTAGTGTAATTCGTGTTTTGCGGTACTAATTGAAAAAAAAAAACAAAAAAAATAATCAACGAGGAGCGAATAACCAGTCGTTCTGTCTCGCTTACTCTTGGTGTGGGGGAGAGAGATAGCGCGCCAGGGTTGCGATCTCGTAGCGTAATACTGCGTAGTGCTATTATCTGCCTGCTTCGATCAATAATGTACATTCTTGATCGAAGTGTGTCCGAGATGAAAACGAGACGTACAATATCAAGTCTACTGGGAAGAATAGGCCTGCCTTGACTAACCTGGGGCCTTACGGACAACAGCTAATTGCGGCACCTAATCCGCTCAGTTGGAAAATCACGCGAACCTGAACCTTATCGCGCCCAGAGACGGTTTGCGGTCGCGTGATTTTCCAACTGAGCGGATTAGGTGCCGCAATTAGCTGTTGTCCGTAAGACCCCTGAGCTTTTACCTCACTCATCATCACCATAATTTCAGCCATAGGACGTCCACTGTTGGACATAGGCTTCCCCCATCGATCTCCAAAAGAGCCGGTTAGAAGCGGCCTGCATCCAGCGTTTCCCTGCGGCCTCTTTTAGGTCGTCTGTCCATCTTGTGGGTAGACGTCCTAGGATACGCTTACCGGTCTGTGGTCTCCATTCGAAAACCTTTCGGCCCCATCGGAAATCTGTTCTGCATGCTATGTGCCCTGCCCACTGCCACTTCAACTTGCTAATCCGGTGAGCTATGTCGGTTTAATCCACTACAGTAGGTAAACTTACTATCTCATATTTTCCAGTAGACCCGAATAAAGTAGAACGTTTTACGAGCAGCCAACCCTATTATGGTGGAGTTTATAATTTAGTATCGGGCGGTCCGATTTCTATGAAAAGCTTTCGAGGTTTTTCCTCGAATGATATACCTATTGCAGCAGATATCGCTACATCACACGAGAATTGGATTTACCGCAAGTACCTACAGAACGACCTACTTAAAAGCCGTATTACGAAATGAATCGTAAAATTTTAGGTATTTGGATTTTAGTACATTGAAACGAAAAAATAAAGCCGTAATTGTCAACACGAATATGAAACAAGGAAACCGTATCAAATTGTTAATTATATGTCAGTAATTTAACGGAATCCACTCTCAAACTTTCTCCCCGAGAGTTTTACGAAAAACTACATAGGAAGTATAATATGTTGATATGTTGAGTTTCTCCAAGATTTTAAGCCGTAATTTACAACAAAAAAACAGATCTTTCTATTTGATAGAATTAACACGCGAAAAACCCAGTTTCCGTTGATTTTTTCGTCAAAAAATGTAAAACGGTTCTTAAATGTAGAGGTGACCAAATTATAAAACTAACAAAATTCTATGAATTGCTGTCAGTTTACTTAAGAAAATACGATTGCCAAAAATTGTGGCTAAAATTGTACTTTCGGTACCTAGTCCTACTAATATTATAAACGCGAAAGTTTGTATGTATGGATGTTTGTTCCTCTTTCACGCAAAAACTACCGAATGGATTTTAATAAAAGTTTACAATAATATAGCTTATACATTAGAATAACACATAGGCTATAACGGGTTGTAGTAGCGAGCGAGCTCTACGCGTACGAAGTAGCGGGTTTCAGCTAGTCCTAACTAAAGCGAATAGCGTCATATGAAGAGTCCATTATAATTTGTAATACTGTCCGGATGTATTTCGAAATTGCACATCATGCTATCATTTTACTCTCGCACCTATTCTGCTGTCAAGTTTGCATTTTTCAAGACTTATTAGGGCGAGAATACACCGGAGCTGGTTGAAGTGTCTATTTTTTCAAGGCAATGGCGTCGATTCTGTCATACCACTCATTAAACTAAACCAATCTGACAGGACAAAAATTATCTGCCTCTCTTTTCATTTTAATATGTGAGAGAAGGATGGCAACAGTTTTAGAGCTGTCAAATTTAGTTTAGTTTAGTTTAGAGTAGATCAGAATCGACACCAATATGTCCAATACGGATAACTAGTCACCAAGATATGTAAATAATATAAAGAAACAAATGTTGGAAAAATAATTTGAGGTATTCATTAGCAGTTCGACCGGTTTTAGGTTAGGTCATGTGATTTTTATGGACGACTGACGTGACGGACGTCCTTGTATGAGAGGACAGCATTACATCGAATTGCTTGCTTTTAGACTCTATTTCATCATTTATGTAAAACTCCGCTATTCTAACACGCGCATCTGATGATTTTTTATACAAAATTACTGTGAAAAAATGGGATCAGCTTTTCCCTTTTTATTCTGGTTATTATAAAAATAAATTTAAAAAAAAATGTTTCCCGAAAAAAAAAAATATTAACCTCTTAAAATGACCGAAACACATTTTTCAAAAGTAGATAGTCCTTTTATATATCTAAAAAAGTACGAGTAGGACTCGCACTAGTTGTAGTTTGGTCGTGAGACCAAACAAAAAAAACAGTAAAAACAAAACAACAAAACAGTATTTTTTTATGTGATATCTTCAAATTAACGACTTTCGGATTTTTCCCTTTATATGTGCTGTGAGACCTTACTTACCTCTTGCCAAATTTCACGATTCTAGGTTAACGCGAAGTACCCTATAGGTTTTGATTCCCTTGTGAAATCGCAAAATATGCGACTTAAATGGTCATATATTTTGATCGCGTTGACTTACAAGTTTGATTTTTTTCACAGCTGAAATAAATCGTAGGCCCGAGTATTTGATATACATTTCAATGTGATAACTCTACGCGTTCTTGAGAAAAAAGGTCTTGACAGACGGACAGCAAAGTGATCCTATAAGGGTTCCGTTTTTTCCTTTTGGGGTACGGAACCCTAAAAACATCAAAAGTTGCGTCACAAATAAAAATATGCAACTGCCGCGCTGCGCGTCCGCGCAAAATATTTGAACTTAATTCGAACATTTGAATCCGTATATTTCCGGTTGTCGCCTCTAGCCTTCACCGCTGGCGACAAACGTTACCAGTGAAAACATACAATTGCATTATCCGTACGGAATAAATTCGGCGCCTCCGTGTTATTCAATTAAAACGAATAATTGGATTAATCATGGTGCAGCCTGGTTTGACACCAACTGATGCTCGAAGGTGGGCTTTTTTTTTTTAATTTTTAGTGCACCATTATTTTGATTTCTAAGGTTTTCGCTTTAGAGTGCCGGAAAAGAAATTAATATATTTTGAGAACATATTTTAAACCTGCGTTTTTTTTTAAATTAAAACAATTAAGTCTTACTTATAATTTTTTTGCAAATAACTTATTACATAATATGAAATTCACATATACATAATGTTAGGTAGCAATTGAGTATGGCAACATAGAGCGAAGCGGGTCGATTTATTCCATAATTGATTTGATTCCTAAATATTTTTCCTCTTTTCTACTTTTGAATTAAAAACTGTAGTTTCATTGCAATGTAATTAAATTAAGTCCGTGACATGTTTCCACTGACCCAGTTACGTCCACCCCTGAAAACCGTTTATTAATGGGTCAACATAGTTTGGAAAAAACCCCGGGCGTTTCTGAAGCTCTTGAAATTTTCCGGGACCCTAACTGGGACAGTGTCCGGGGGATACGGGGAATAAGCACTGTAGACAGTAACTCTTATTTAATCTGTCGCTGCTGTTTTAGTATAAAATAATTTTGATCGATCTAGTTCTACTTTCTACACTAGGTACATCATCATAATCAGCCATCATCATCTTTGTCCACGGTTTTAAACTTTTGGAGCGCTTCTACTTTTCAGAAAAAAAAAAAATTATGTGTCATACTTACAGGTGGGTTACCATAATCTCAAAAACATTCTTATATCCTTACATTGAATTTTGTCTCGCTCTCTCGGCTAATAAGAGAGCAAAACAAAAATCAGTGTAAGGTTATTATAAGAATGTTTTTGAGATTATGATAACCCACCAGGTTCTTCTTCAGCACAAACCCCCTGGTCGTCCGTTCGTTTACATTCTGATCATTTCGTTTGCAGTTGTGTGCCGCTCAATATTGAAGTGTGCGTTTGTAGAGCTAGTAAGAATATATTATCAGTGTGTGCAATACGTGTTTACCTCGCCCCCTTCAGTTTTTGGCAAAGTTTTTTCAATACCAGCTCGAGTTTATTATTATTATTATAAATAGGCTTGCGCTTGGCCGACAACTCAGCGATGATGCGGTCTACGATGGAGCACGCTTGCCTAGAAGAAATCGATTCACTCTCGACTTGAAGACACCCAGATTGTAACTATCGGGGAGCACCCATTCAGGCAACGAATTCCACAGACTAGCAGTTCGCACAATAAATGTGGAATCAAAGCGCTTCGGGTTCGCGAATATCAACCATAAAGCGGTGTCGATTCTTCGTGCCCACTCTGGCAGTCCGATAGAAAAATGAGCAGGATGAGAATCAAATCATGGAGAACTGTAGCACACTCTCCGAAATGTATCCGATAAAAAATCGATAGACTAGCAACTTTACGCCGATGCTCAAGACTAAGAAGCTTAGTCTGAACCAGGGATAAGGCAAATCCAAACTAGCATGATCAAACTGCACCTAATATGAATGGATATAGTCGATTACCGTTGCGGTACATTTTTATAATGGTAAAACCCAGAGTGAGCGGCATTGCTGCAATCCACCCTTTGGTACTCAGAGTGACCTTGGCTTAGAATCTCGCCTATTGACAGCATAGTTTACATACCTATTACGTCATCAATGGCCTTGAAAAAGCATTGACCTTTTGAATAACTAATCAATTCTAACTCGTAGAATATTTATGGTGTGGAAATTGTAGGTGAAGTGGCGCTCATGGCGTGGTTCCACTAACCGGTCTCAACTCTGTCTCAATAAGTAAATAAGCGCTAGTGATCATTGACAGTGTAACATCACAGTAGGAGACACACTTCCAACCCAGGACCCAGGAGTCCGTGAAGAAACAAAAAAAATACAAATTAAAAAAAAAGCTTTTCCCGCTTTAAGCAATTTTGTTTTGACGGATGAAGAACTTGAAAAGTGTGGCACTTCCCAGACATACTCTGATACAATTTAACTCGAAATATCACAGCAGCATAATCAGCCTTTTAATAGTCCACTGCTGGATTTTGGCCTACCCCCGGAAGAGCAATTGGGCCATTTCCACCACGCTGGCCCAGTTGCGGGTTGGTGGATTCACATACGCCATTGACATTCTTCTCCGTATGCAGGTTTCCTCACGATGTGTTCCTTCACCGAAAAGCCAGTGGTATGAAATACCGTACATAAACTCCAAAGTGCTCATTGGTACGGGCCCGGGGTTTGAACCCGTGACCTCACGCTTTCAAGTCTTCCCGCTTCAAGTCGACCTCACGCTTTTAAGTCGGCTCCCAAATCAGCTACCACGGCTCAGAAAATGTCACAGATACAATTCATATAGAGTCACAATCTCTCAGTGAAAACAGTCAAAAAACGTACGAGCGTCATTTTACATACATTGTATCAATTATATAGTTCACAATGCCACATTTACTCCAATTCAGATGTTATGTCGCGTGCATAGTGTTACAACTCCCAGCTTATCGCCGCCGTCAATAACAATAACTATGCTCAGTAATTCGTATAAATAAATGTAGGATAGTAAGGTTCACCAATCAATCAGTTCAATTCAATAATTATTATTCCAGTTCATGATATTTTATTATTCAATAATGTTTGATCTTTAATTCTATCTATTTTATTATATTATTTCAATTAGCTTGATTGTAAATTATTAGATGCTGGTAGCATTGTTGTGTTTGCACTGGCAACTGGAGGATATAGATGGTAACACTAGCAGAAGCGAGAGGCGTTGGTTTGAAATGTAATTCACTTTCGAGACGACCGTTGAATAAAACACAACTTGAAGAATCTGCGTGTTGTTCTTATCACCGCCAATCCCTGCGACATAACCATCGTAACATCTCAGAAGTGGGATCAACCATGGAAAAGATGCTGGCCCATTTCGTCGAGGAATAAAGAAAAAAACAAAAAACAAGATTTAGTGAAACGTCTACAGAAAAAGAAGGTACCAAAAATTACGAAGATTTTTTTTCTTGCAACGTGAACAAGACGGAGGACAAGAGCCAGTTCAAAATAAAACGAAGAGTGGCCTTGATGCTGAAATTATTCCAAAATTTGATCCAGGGAAGAAAACTACAAATGTTAATGGATGGTTTAACAAAATTGACCAGCTCGGGGATGTGTACGAATGGGATCAACGAGACCGTATTTTCATCATGCAAATTCGTCTTCGTGGTGCTGCTCGAGAATGACTACGTTTATCAGATTAGAAGAAATGCTTGCTCGTAACAAAGGAAACAATGAGACGATGATCAAGTATTTCAACGACAAGATATCACTTCTCAAAAAAAAAAAAATGTGGTTTAGAAGGGGACGCTGCCTTATCCTGTCTAATTGGAATTTACCGGTTAAATTGCGAGCAAATGCGAAGGCCTACAGTTGTGATACTCCAGAAGACTTGTACTGTTTTTTTTAAATCATCGTTTGAAAATTTCAAGTTGAAGCTAGTAATGCGGAAACAAGATCATCATCCTGGCATCGTGGATCAATCATGCCAAAGACTTGCTTCAACTGCCGCAAAACGGGCTATAAATCACGGGACTGCTGAACTACTCGCTGCAACGTCTGTCAACACCTGGGTCACGCTGCTGCTGTCTGCTGGTATGCTGCTACTGGATCTGGCACGGGCGTCTGGCTACGAGATGCACAAGTATCACAATCGCCACGCAACATTCAACAGGTAATACAATAGATTTCATTTTAAATTTTGATAGATACGTATAGGAAGTACGTTTCAATTAATGGTACTGTAGTTCTCGCACAAAAAAATCGATACAGGTAGTAAAATAAATATCGTTAAGTCTCGAACCAACGCAAATTTGTAGCTTAGGATGTCACATTAAAACGTATTGATGATTTCGGCGCAAATTAAGATCCTTTGTCCGAGTACAGTTCCAGTTACCTACTTATTGATGATGTACATTTTGAAAGTTATGCCGAGGTTATGGACACGGATTTGAAAGATATAGATATACCTTTTACCAATCATCAGTCACATGTGACTCGAATTGCCAATTCTGAGTTGGTAAAAATAATCACTAGTAATGAGCAATAATTATGTCCTACCCGCAAATTGTAAAAAAAAAAGTCAGTTATCAACGGATGATTACTTAGAAACAGTGGATAAGTACCATTATTTATAACTAACGATTTGAAAGCGCCACAAGGACCTATTTGTGATAATTATGAAGTTATGCACTAGCGATACACGAAATAGGTCTAGATACAGTACTCATAACACGGTATTATTGTCTTTAGTCTCGTTAGAGAGAGATTCTAATGCCACAGTCAACTTCTATTAACGGTACGCTTATGAGTCGAGCATAGGTTGGCCACGACACAAGTATACTACTCACTCGCGCGGATTTGTGTAAACAATCCTATGGTTTTAAAGGCTCAAGCGACCATAACTCTGATGATAGATTGAACGACAATGGGAAATAGACCAATTATTGCTGCGGACATAGAAATGGGTATCATTGATGAAAATCATAACACGCGCTTGCTGAAAACTTATTAACGCATAAAACGATTCGTTCGCCGAATGTAATAATGAATTTGGGTGGATTAGTTTAGTCAAGATGGATTATTATAATTACTACCACTGACGTGTACCTGCATATAGCATGCCTTACAGATTATCGTATAAAGAGAAAGAAATCGTTGAGCAAAAAGTAAAAGGCCTTAAACGATTACGCATGCACCTTACTAGGATTCCAGTTAAAGTCGTAACCGTTTATCTATTCTCTAAGTAATGTAAGATCTGTAGAAACTATCAAGTACCTCAAAGAAATATCAATGTTTAAGACTTCTTGTAGGGTAGTAATTTTTAAACATTCGCGGTTTGAACACATGTTTCAAATGTTTATTGGGACTTATCACGTATTATTTTATTTTTATCCTTGTAGAGTAATATTGGATCATGACATAGCATTTACAAGCAGGTATTTCAAAGAGTTCTTGACCAAAATATATTTTAAACACTATGCTTAATGCTGTGGTTTCCCGTCGTTCGAATGGTCAAATAGAAAGAGTTAACTGAACAATATAATTGGCGGGCTCAACACCTCGACTGAAAGTGAATGTCCTTGGGATGAAAAGTTAGTTGACGTTATGTGGGACATAAATAACACTCCACATTCAGTTACAGGTTAAGCACTTTTTAATTTGATGGTTACCTACATAAATACGTTTTTACCCGCTTACTTCGCTATTACTACTGGTAGTGATAATCTCTGACATGATGATAATGTGGTGTGAACAATAAAGAGTTTATCAATCTATCTATATATCATGACCAAACAAGTAGAAGAGCGTAGGCACAGGGTTAAAGTATGCATCGATAAATATAATATGACGGTCATAAAACACATAAGACAATATTCATGTGAAAGGAAATACAAGATCGGAAAATTAGTACCTACTATAAAAAGGTTAAAACGCGGACAACAAAGAAGTTAGATAACTAGTTGTTACACTAGACCAAATAAAATATCCAAAATCTGATTTTTCTATTGACCACAAGGAAGTTTAGGGTATATACAAAATCTTTGATTGACCGTTATACAACTGACAGCAAAAAGATATGAAGGCTTTAGAAAGTTTAGCGCAGTGATACCTGGAAACGTTCTACGTCCTTATAAACCTACAGTGTCATACAGATCATTCGAATCAAATCCTACAGAGAAGATCGCAATGATTTCGTGAGAGTTAATAAGTTAGCGTGCACTAATAATAATAGCTTCTATCTTGTTGCAAGAATATTTTTACAGACGCACCCGTTTGCAAATAGAATAATGTAAAGCCGTAAAGAAGTAATTTCAAACAAAATAAAGGTCTTTATAGGTACATAATTTATTATTTATATATACACATCGATAACAACATTGATAAAATATCTAGGAAATGATATTATAAAATACATAATTTACATAACAGAAGAACCGTGTGTGCTGAACAAAACTGTTTACAAACGAATCAAAATTATTTTACTAATTAATATCTAGTTGAATACGCTAGATCTGTGTGACTGTGTGAATCTATGTGACTGTGTGACCAGCAGAAAAAGAATCTATGTGACTGTGTGACCAACAATAAAACAAATAATAAAACGTTAACTACTAAAATGAAAATCTAATATATTATGTATTAGATCTGTGTGATATAAAATACTCAATATCTAGACAACTACGCTAGATCTGAGTAACTGTGTGACCAACAATAAAACAAATAATAAAACGTTAACTACTAAAATGAAAATCTAATATATTATGTATTAGATCTGTGTGATATAAAATACTCAATATCTAGACAACTACGCTAGATCTGAGTGACTGTGTGAATCTATGTGACTGTGTGACCAACAATAAAACAAATAATAAAACGTTAACTACTAAAATGAAAATCTAATATATTATGTATTAGATCTGTGTGATATAAAATACTCAATATCTAGACAACTACGCTAGATCTGTGTGACTGTGTGAATCTATGTGACCACCAGAAAAACAAATAATAAAACGATAATTACATAAATTAATATCTAATATGTTATGTATTAGATCTGTGTGACCAGCAGTAAAACAAATAATAAAACTATAATTATATAAATTAATATCCAATATATAAATGTAGATCTGTGTGCGCTACAAAATAAATAACATCTAGTCAACTATGCTAGATCTGTCTGACCAGCAGTTAAACAAATAATAAAACGTTAATTACATAAATTAATAATATATTTAATATGTTATGTATTAGATCTGTGTGACCAGCAGTAAAACAAATAATAAAACGATAATTACATAAATTAATAATATATTTAATATGTTATGTATTAGATCTGTGTGACCAGCAGTAAAACAAATAATAAAACGATAATTACATAAATTAATAATATATTTAATATGTTATGTATTAGATCTGTGTGACCAGCAGTAAAACAAATAATAAAACGATAATTACATAAATTAATAATATATTTAATATGTTATGTATTAGATCTGTGTGACCAGCAGTAAAACAAATAATAAAACGATAATTACATAAATTAATAATATATCTAATATATTATGTATTAGGTCTGTGTGCTATAAAATACGCAATATCTAGACAATTATGCTAGATCTATGTGATCAGCAGTAAAACAAATAGTAAAACGATAGTTATATAAATTAATATCCAATATATACATTTAGATCTGTGTGCGCTACAAAATAAATAACATCTAGTCAACTACGATAGATCTGTGTGATCAGTTTTAAAACATGTTATAAAATGATAATACATTATTAAAGGGTCTGTGTATGCTATAAAATAAATAACATTTAGTCAACCACGTTAGATCTGTGTGAAGCAGGTGTGAGGCATTTAGTAAGACGATAATTACAAAAAAAGAATATATAACATATTTTTATACGTTTAGATCTGTGTGCTATAAAATACATATCTTGACAAACGCGTACGCTAGATCTGTATGACCAGTTGTAAAACAACTTATAAAATGATAATTACATATATATTATTTTATTAATATGTGTTATAAAAATTTCATAATATTTAGTTAACTGCGCTAGATCTATGAGGAGAAGTAAAATAGTTACCAAAATCAATAATAACAATATTAATATTTTGTGCTTCTTCCTTTCTTCTTTATGTTAACTTTACCAAAGACAACCCACTGCTTTGTATAATTTTGTTCCAGAGGACCAAGAGTGTACATAACTTTCAAGATCGCCGTGGGACACGGCCGATACAGGATGGCCGAATGTTACAACTCCCAGCTTATCGCCGCCGTCAATAACAATAACTATGCTCAGTAATTCGTATAAATAAATGTAGGATAGTAAGGTTCACCAATCAATCAGTTCAATTCAATAATTATTATTCCAGTTCATGATATTTTATTATTCAATAATGTTTGATCTTTAATTCTATCTATTTTATTATATTATTTCAATTAGCTTGATTGTAAATTATTAGATGCTGGTAGCATTGTTGTGTTTGCACTGGCAACTGGAGGATATAGATGGTAACACTAGCAGAAGCGAGAGGCGTTGGTTTGAAATGTAATTCACTTTCGAGACGACCGTTGAATAAAACACAACTTGAAGAATCTGCGTGTTGTTCTTATCACCGCCAATCCCTGCGACATAACCATCGTAACAATAGTGTTCAACGTTAGTTGTCCCCTAAAATCTTAATCATCTTTATTTCATGGATAAAAAAGCCGATATCACAATGTCGCTATGTAATCGTAGCACAGTAATCGCGCGGCGTTGTATTCGGATCGTGATTACCTTGTAACTAACCAAAAAGTCTGCTCAATTCGTAGCGTGCGCCGAGTTTTGGTTCGGATTTTTTTTGGCACGATTGTGACTCTATATGTATTGTATCTCGATGCAGATATGTAATAATTATGACAAAAGGTGTTCTATAATATTCTCATCGTTATTATATCCTATATAGGTCGATCAGATTCGCTTGCATCACAGATTGCACAGCGGCCTGCTTTGTGGGCCACGACGCAATCTCACCAGATGGAAATCTGGGGGATTTCAATTTCATCTTTCCGCAGGCGTGAACGCTAACAGTGTGTGGCTCTTGTCTAGACCCCCAGGGGGGTCAGACAACCCAATTTCTGTTAGCGTTAACGCTTGCGGAAAGATGAAATCGTATGAAAATGACAATGTCATTTTCATACAATTTCATCTTTCCGCGGGCGTTAACGCTAACAGAAAGTTGGTCTAGTCTAACCCCCTGTTCTGTTAAACAATTCGCTTTACCTACTTTAATAATGTTGCCAACTTGGCTTGTGGTTTTTGGCTCAGCTAAGAATGAACATCAGGCGCCGAATATGTCCTCGTCACCGCAACCAGCGGGCTCATTATAGAAGTTTGATTGTGATCGAGATTGCATGTCGTCCCGTTCTCATCAACTTACTCGCACCACGCGCGTGAGTGAAACGGCACGCGAACGTGATCACAATCCGGATCACGAACGGACATCCATAATACCATAGCTGATTGGGTAAAGGTGATTCACATTTTTCAGATTCGCGACTCGTTCCGTCCCGAGTTCTCTTACTCGCGCATTTTCACATAATTGATAGTTTGGTCAAACGTTAGCGTAACCCGATAAAAATAATCATAGTAATATTATTCATACCGTAGACCGCATCATCGCTTAACATCAGGCGTGATGGTGGTCAAACGCAAGCCTATTACTTACTAGCTGAAATCCGCTACTTCGTACGCGTAAAGCTCGCTCGCTACTTCAACCCGTTATAGCCTATGTGTTATTCTAATGTATAAGCTATATTATTGTAAACTTTCATTAAAATCCATTCGGTAGTTTTTGCGTGAAAGAGAAACAAACATCCATACATACAAACTTTCGCGTTTATAATATTAGTAGGATAAATAAATTAAATATATAAGTACACAGATGACTTTGTGTTACCCTTCAGCAAAAGTTGATAAGAACTTTCATCTGTTTTAACTGTAATTTTTCTACTTTTTAATCTACGTTAATATGTACTTATTCTTAAATAAAACCACTTTATTCTTGGAAAGATTACGCAACCGTGTCATTTCAGTTAAAGCTTTCTCATTGTGTGGGGCGATTTAAAAGCCCTTTTATTTTAAGTTTGTGCATGTGGGTATAGTTTTGAATTCTTTTTTTTTTCTAAAAAAACTTTATTAGTTTCATTTATTTGTATTTTCGGTGTTTAATAAAGATTTTTTTTTAATATATTTTTTACTGGACAAGTGCCTTTATTAACTACTAGCTGACCTGACAGACGTTGTCCTGTCTTAGAACTGTCAAACACGCAAAGTCAAAATTGTTAATCTTATTTTTTTACACCTTGGGTTACATTATTGGAGTTTTAGTAAGGATCCCTATTTTTTTGAAAATATATCATAGCCTATGTTGCCCGAGGATAGTGTAGCTTCCCAACAGTGAAAGATCTTTTCAAATCGGTTTAGTAGTTTCGGAGCCTATTCAATGCAAACAAACAAACAAACAATCAAATCTTTCCTCTTTATAATATTAGTATAGATTTAACAAAATACATAATGCGACGCGTGACCAAAATGCTGGCGTGTCTCTGGCTCAACGCATAAGCATTGTCATTCAGCGTGGTAATGCCGCCAGCATGCTGGGTACGCTGCAAACTTGTAGTGGGCTTGAGCATTTGGATAGACCTTCAGCGGTGTATGGGCAGTCTAACTGTATTTGTAGTGTTAGTTTTAGCTTGTAAGATGTATTGTATTATTATAATATAAGTTAACAAAAACATTGGCGCTTGTAGTTATCAAGTTTGTTTCTCGGAACTTCCAATGACAACACTACGCCCGAGTGCAATCTCCAATTCACTTGGACAGCCATTCCGTTACATCCGTCTGGGGCGTCACGTCATCAACGAACACGTACAAACGCACACTAATACATAGACTGGTCACAGATGCAAGCTCAGTCAAAACGTTTCCCTGGCAAGCTTATTTGGTTGCAACAATTAGACGTATGTCTATGCGAAATTCTGAAAATATAATATATATTTTTTATGCCATTGGTGGCAAACAAGCAGACGGGCCATCTGATGGTAAGCAGTCACCGTCGCCTATTGATACTTGTAACACCAGAGGCATTACAAATACGTTGCCGACCCTTAAGGACTCTATTAACTCGCCTTTTGAAGAACCCCATGTTGTAGCTTCTCGGAAACACCACGTTAGGTAGCTCATTCCACATTTTGCAGGTGTGAGGCAAGAAAGATCGTGTGAATCGCACAGTGTGCGATTTCCACTGATCTATTATGTGTGGATGAACTATCCAAATGGTAAAAACGGGACCCTATTACTAAGCCTACGACGTCAGTCTGTCCTATAAACGAAGAAAAAATATAAAAACGAAAGGTGGGTTCTACAAACGCACACTTCAATATTGAGCGGTACACAACTGCAAACGATGTGCTCAATTATGCCACCAAATGAACGACCAAGGGAGGTGTAAGTGCCAAACTGGGGAAACTGTAGGTACAGTTTCCCTTTGGTCCAGTCGGTTACATTTATTATTATTTTGTGAGCCTATTGCACCGTCCACCCGTCCATAGTTCGTAAACAATAGTATTGTATACATAGATATACTGTTACATGATGTAGCAGCATTAGCTACTGTAGTACCCCGTGTGGCGCAGAATAAGCAGTAGTCACATCACTGTCTGCAGCGGTGGATTGCATTGACCCACGGAGAATTGTACGGCAATGTTGAATAGAGGTTACCGGACCCCCAGATAAACTTCAAGGATATTTAAAACTGTAGATATCGGGTCAGTGCTCCTAATAGGCATGATGACATCACCGAAAACAAGATTAAAATTAGTTCAAAAATAAGTTATAGTAAGACAGCCCGTTGGTCCAGTTGGTAGTGAACCTAACTTCTGAGCTTGGGGGCGAGGGTTCGATTCCCACCTAGGACAAACAATTATGTGATGAACATTTGTTTGTTCTATATCTGGTTGTTAATATGTATTTAAAACTATATAATTATGTATGTATATCAGTCTCTGGTAGCCATATCACAAAAATGTCCCGAAAATAAATATATAAAATATGCATAAGTATTTTAATTTCATGCTAGACAGAGAGCGCACTATACTGAACTATGACGTCACGCTTCAGGCGCACCATACAAATGCTATACTAACACGCTTTGCGAGAAAGGGACAGTGTTCCCTCCTAAAACTTAACGCTCATATTTCACAGATTTATGAGCCATTTTTTTTCCAGTATGTTTAATAGTGTTATGTATTTAGTTATATTCATCGCTAAGCTTGCTATTTGTAATAAATTAAACATTAAGATACATGCCTAGCCGCTCAACATGCGCAGAGACATTAACCGTCTTACTACAAAAGATTTAAGAACGCTTTAGACATGTGTTTAGCAGTTGTTTCCCTGTGAAAAATATGCTAAACACCTGTCTAAAGCGTTCTTAAATCTTTTTTGTAGTAAGACGGTAAGTATCTCTGTATTTTTTATCGCATTTACAACGGGGAGTGTTCTGAAGAACTGTTTGATCTGATGCCGGCGTCGCGGTTTTATCACCGCACTAGCTGCCACCGCCTGAAAGTTCATCCACATATCATAGATCTGTGGAAATCGCACTCTAAGAGAAGGCATGTGTCCAAGCAGTGGGAACGTGATAGGAATGATGAGACTACAACTGTTTAGATCAGTAATAGCACGTCTGCCTTATGAATTAAATATAGAATACAAGCTGCGCCACGCGGTTTCACCCGCGTAGTGATAAAAATGGTGATGATGATGATGGTAAGTAGCCTATGTCAAACTCTGGCTCTTGAAAAAATTAGGTCGATCCGTTGTTCTGTTGCAGCATGAAAGAGGAACAAACAAACCAACAAACAAACACACTTTCGCATCTGTAATATTAGTATGATGTATACAAATACATATATTTAATTACGAATTAGGAAACAACGGCTCGATAAAAATAATAAAACTGATAGGTTTCAGTAGAAAATTGTTCGCATTTAGCCAGCATTAGAGGCGAGTTGGTCTGGTTCAAACGTACGCTGAACTATTATATAAAACGGGCGGCCATCAAGGGCTCAATAACGGGCAACTGTTCAGAGCTATTGGATCGAATCCAGATTCCAGCTATTCCGCAGCTAGACTGTTCTTAATAGTGAAAAATGTTGGATAAAGCCATTGATATAATATAGGAGTTATAGGACTAGATGGAAGGCCAAGGATGGAAAAAAAACACGTCGAAATTCAGCCAAAAACACTGTTTTAAACTATCACGGTTGTTCACTAAAGTTCACAAAAAAAAATAAAAAAATCGAGATATGTACCGTTGTAAGTTAGCGGTGGTAAATAGTGTAAGCTAGTGGTAAGCGCAGAGTAGGGTAAAAATAAATGCATATTTTCTGACGGAGGAAAACCGTATCTAAGCGCCGACATATTTTCGTTTTCGTTTTTTTATTCAGAAACAGATTAATTTTGTTTTTCCTTGAGCAGTTAGATTAGATTGATCGTTCAGATAGATGTTCAGAAAGTACGGAGCATGAAAAGCGGCAATCGTTGCCGACCTAGTTTTTGCCGCATTCATCAATATGACAGCGAAGCTAAGAGACTTAGCAGACGTACTAAACGAATTGTTTGAGGGATCAGCTGTGCTGTGACATTCGAAGACGACGTCGAGGGCAGAGCGAAGTGGCGGACTAAGACAAAGATGGCCGACCCCACAACAGTGTGGGACATACCCAGGCACTCAGAATACAGAAGAAACCAGAAACCGCCTTAAGCTGTGATTGCAAGCCGCACGCTGAGTCCAAAAAACAAAACCCACGTCCCGCGCCTGTCTCACCTCCACCCGCGTAATGTTGCCAGCTTAGACATTACTTACACGTTTTTGGTTAAATATTTTAGGTCAGATACTATTCACACACACTTTTAATGAAATCAATATACTGATCGGATTGACATAATATATATTGAAATAATTTATTTTACCCTTTTTAGTGCAAAACAAGTTTTAATTTAAAAACGTTTTTAATGACAAGCTTTTAAGCCACGTCATGAAGAAGTTTAAAACGGGCTATCATAATTAAATCCATGTACAAAAAAAATTTATGTCTGTCCTATTCACTGTTGAAGAGTTCTCTCGCCGGAAGTCAACCCTGGGTGCATGAGCCATGTAATGATGGAATTTAGAACAGGCTATTATGGTTTTATCCATTTACAAAATTTTGTGTCTGTACTATTTACCGTTGAGGAGTTCCCTCGCCGGGAGTCAACCCTGGATGCGGCAGTCATGTCATGGTGGAGTTTAGAACAGACTATATTATAGTTAAATTGATTTACAAAATTTCGTTCCTTTGCTGTTCGCCGTTGAAGAGTTCCACTGTCAACCTCCTGGCTCTATCATCAGATCAGCTCAATAGTACCAGATTATTGAATTGTTACTAAATTCACATAAGTATGCAAAATTTCAGCGCAATCGGAAACCGGAAAACCGGTCAAACATTGTTAGTTAGTTAGTTTTTCCTCGATTTCCTTGAGATCCCATCATCAGATCCTGACTTGATGTTAATGGCTCCAGCTCGGGAGTATACTATTTAAATTTTTCTCTTTTATCGGTTTACAATTGGCGAAAATATCTTAAACTTACAAAAAAAAAATATACGTACAGACGAACATAGTACCTCCTCCTTTTTGGAAGTCGGTAAAAAACCAGTTGCCCCATACAAACATTTCACCGATATCCGACAAAATGTATGGGACAGTAGAATTTTTCTTCTGTAGAATTTTCAAAAGTAGCTGAACAAAAGTTGTACAGACAACATTCCCCTCAAAGAACGCTGACTAAGTGATTACCAGTAACCCTGTATAACTATTTGTAAGCTGTTAAGATTTTTTGAAAATAATTATATAATATAGAACTACCAACCAATAAAAAATTTCATTCTTGGGAAAATTGCAACTCTCGATATTTGGCAACACCGACAAAATGGAGGTATCACTACTTACGACAATGAAAGACTGAACAATTTATTCAATTATCAAATAAAACAACATCTAAATGCGCTACTTTCGTATGGAATGTGATCCCATCTTGTTTTTTTTTTGTAGCCTAGCTGAATTTTTACACGTTGGGACGACACAGGAAGGCATAACTTAAATAATATTGCAACGGTAAAACACGTCAAGGCGCGATTATGGTCACAGAGTAACTAATCGCGTTCGCGTAAAACTACCCTATATTAGAATAGTTTTTGTCGCATCACTATTGGGTGCGTTCAGGCCTTCTGGTTTTTTCTGTATTCTGAGCCCAGGCAACGAGAGAGAGCGGGAGAGGCATTTTTTTTTTTTTTGTGAGAATATTGTCTTAAATGATAGTATACAATAATGTGAGTTACAAATATTCTACCTTATTAAGGTGTACAAATTTTTTCTTTGTGTTGTCAGTCATGGTCGCTAAATTAAATAAACTAAGTTAAACTCTAAATTATACATTTTGTTTCAGCCTGTCTTTAAAAAAATCATTAAATAAATAAATATTCAGGACATTTTTGCACACACGGTCATCTGACCCCAAACTAAGCATAGCTTGTGATATGGCTGCCAGAGACTGATATACATACATATATAGTTTTAAATACATACTTAAATATATATTAACAACCAGATATAGAACAAACACAAATGTTCATCACACAAATGTTTGTTCTAGATGGGAATCGAACCCACGCCCCCAAGCTCAGAAGGTAGGTTCACTACCAACTGGACCAACGGGCTATCTTATATATATCATTAACTTTATAATAACATTTGTCAATTAAAAATTTAAACAATTTACATCTCATAGCATTATAATTCAATTCCTTAAAACTATCTGGTAATTTATTATGAATGGTGATAGCCATACAGTATTACTATATACACACACTCTTTGATCGGGAATTAGCAACTTATGTTTCCGTCGTTGTTGTCTGTCCATTATTGTAGAAGATACATAATATATATACAGGGATATTACGAAAGGGTACGCTAAGCCGAAAGGCGGTCATTGTACTCATAATTATGAATTAATTTCACCATGGGACCAACCTTGAAATTGCGACAAAAATATCAGCTCTCCATAGAAATAAATCATTGGCACTCGACAAAATTTATCATCATCATCATCAGCCAGAAGACGTCCACTGCTGAACATAGGCCTCCCCCAAAATGTATAGAAAATCTGGTTCACCTGAGCAGGTGAAACCGAGGTCTCTGCATGTATTTAATAATAATAATTAAAAACATAAATATTTGATAATCCCTACAAATCTTATAAACTCAGAAAACCATTAGGCAAGTTTTTACTATCTTCCAATTGCATTCTTAGACTAGGTGAACATGTTAATATAGATGCATGGTATACTCCGCCAGGTATAGCGCTCAGAGAAAAAAATTCACGTGGACGTACCGCAATGATGTCATCAATGTCATGGATACACGTACACGTGCATAAGCAAGAGCAGAATAAGTAATTTACAACAAGTTCGAGAGAGATGACGATATACGAAACAATGGCGGACCCTCTATGATTTTCTGTGTTAACAGTAGCGTGAAATTACAACTCCCCAATATCCGTGTATTACCTGCGGGAATCCAATAAATCAATGTGGTTTTGATAAAATTGTGTTTAATATATTGAATTCGTGCTTAACTTGCTTGAGCGGACAAACCAAATGACAATTGAATTGTTTTTTGTATTTAATATAGTAGATTATAAAAAAAAATGTTTCCCGGTGTCTGTGTTTGTTACAATAAAGTGGCAACTGGACAGTGACGTCATTGCGAGACAACTCCCAGAGCGCTAGATCTTGTTTTCTTGGAACATATATAGATGGATGTCTGTTTAAAAAAGATGTTAGTTACACAACCGCAATTAGTCAAATTCACATTTTGTTAAATTAATAAAAACTCGAATATAATTTTGAGATGGAAGTTGTAAAAGCGGGCGGGAGTTGCTGGCCGGCAGCCAGTCTGGCTGAAGCCCGCATGCGAGACTCTACATAGAAACTTATGTGTTGAACTTTCCGATACGAATCAGCTGTTGACGACCGTTGTAATTTCAAAAATATATTTTCACTTAAGTTTATAGACATTTATTCTCATATAAGATGTTACATCACTTCCATGAGAACACTGCTAACAATACATTTACAGTTCGTCGTCGCAAAAATAACTAAATAAATTAACATTACAAACATGTAGAACAAAATAATATAATATAGCATACAGTACATAATATCTATCTAATTAATCGTCCAACACATTTGCTTTAATTTTATGTTGTGACAACATGCTCAGCAAGTCGCTTTTTAAATGCGTTGAACGACTTAGTGTTTTTAATTTCCGAGGGTAGTTTGTTATAAAGGCACGCTCCTTCAAAAGTAATCATTGTCTTGCCGTAGTTAGTTCTTATCTTCGGCGGGCAAATGAAGCGAGCGCGGCGAGTGCAGGGGTACGAAACATTTTGTTTCCGTTTAGCAAACACCAAGTTTGTGTGGACGTTTTTATTAATCGTTTTTCGTATAAAAATGTTACTGTTATAGGCGTATAGTTGTTTTATATTCATTAATTTTGTTTCTTCCCTTCAAAGTCCTTTATAATTGCAATGACATAATAAGTATGTTATTAAAACTTATTCACGGACATTTGAGGCATTGGTGGGGCCCGAAGCAATGACGATATAAATTATCTTTGACCACTAGTGAAAATACCGACCCACTCGAAAAAGATTTTAAGCTAAAATGTGTAACTTTTGCTTACGGCGGGGTAAAGGATGAGTTATATCGCCATTGCTAGTGGTATAGACCAGACGTGATGACAAGCGTTTTAGTATAAAACGCGTTTAAAAATTAAAGGTTTGTTAGGTATAGGCACATATCTTCTCGTCCAAGATACCACAGTGCCTAAAGACAAGGGTCTTTGACCAGTGTGTGTTGCCAGTGATGACATATGGTACTGAAACGTGGTCCTTAACTGTTGGCCTTCTAGAAAGTATCAGTCACACAGCGGGCAATGGAGAGAGTTATGTTCGGTGTCTTTGCGCGATAGAATCCGGAACGTGGATATTCGCCAAAGAACCAGAGTCACCGACATAACTGATAAAATTTGCAAGTAGAAGAGGCAATGGGCAGGCCACATCACTCGAAGAACCGATAACCGATGGGGAAGAAAGGTTCTTGAGTGGAGACCACGAACCGGAAGACGCAGCGTAGGTAGGCCTCCCACTAAATGGACCAGTCGCGGGCATCCAGTGGATGCAGATGGCAGACTTTCGTTCAGTGTGGAGGTTAAAGGGGGAGGCAGTTCAGCAGTGGACGTCTTCTGGCTGATGATGATAGGTATAGGCCTTGCAGAAAGTTAAGAAAACAATTGAACTATTAGCATCTGTCCGGGCTGGGACAAAACAAAACGTCTATTTACGTGGACAGTGTCTTTTCACACGAACCCAGAAAACAATTACAAAGTTGGTATCAGCATTCTCGCAGACGAGTACAAAGTCCGTAGTTTCACAACGAATCATCTGGTTTGCCTCAGCTGGTACGAGACGTACGCATTTACTCGCCGTCTCCAGCTATAGTTATACAATGTATGCGTATGTAGTGCGTGATTGAGCCGATGCGTCCTTAGTCATAGATTAGTTTTGTTGACAGTGCGGTAGTTTATCAAAGCGAGTTGTTTTAAATGTCACTACGATAATGAAACACGTGCCACTTTTATTGCTTACTAGCTGCGCCCCACGGTTTCACCCGCGTGGTGATGATGCTGATGAAAAGTAGCCTAAAGTCAAAATAATTATTTTGCTATTACAAACTTACATTTTGTAGTTGAAATGTATCGAAGAAACTTATTGTCAACTACAAAATTAAGTTTATCTTTCGATATTGATTGATTAAAAAAAAACTTGAACTCGCGCTCTGATGGTTCCGTCCAACGGAACCCTCAGAGCACGACTCCTACTCGTACTTGTCCGGTTTTTTTGTTTCTATTCACGCTCTGAGGGTTCCGTACTTCTCCGGTTTTTTTTAATTGACAATTATAATAGCACCTACCGCGTGTCCTATCTGCGCGCCTACTCTTTGGCCGGCGCTACAACACGCCACCCCACGTGACCGGCTGACTCACAGGCACATTCATTCAGCGATAACCGCCACTGTCAGCTGTCTTCAACGTGGCTGGTTTTTCGATTGCGCGAATCGCATTTATGCATGTAGGCGGCCAGCGTCCGAATAACAGAAGTATTCCTGGGGCCTTACGGCCAACTGCTTACGCGGTATCAAACTAACGTTAAAATCGCAGGCAGTTTGAAAAATCACGAGAACGTGAACCTTAACGCGCCCAGATACGATTTTTTTTTTAACGCGGATATGTCCGCGTTTGACCACCAACTCGCCTGTTGGTTTGCGGTCGCGCGACATTTTTTCATCACCTAAACTGGATTGCTTTAAACAGCTAGCCGTAAGGCCCCAGAACGGCTTGAAGTTGACCAATACAATAGGCTACTAGGCTGTTTGTTATTATTATCTCATAAAAAATCTGACTACAAACAGAGCTGAACACCGAAAACAAAATTGAAAGGTGTTCAAAATTAAGGAAGTTATAAGCATTTTAATGTCTTGCTAGACAGAGAGCGCAATATACTTATGTATAACGTCACATTTAAGTACGCCATACAATCTCCATACTGACACCTCACTTTACACTTTAGCTCGCGGGAAAGGGACAGAGCATCTCTTCATAATCCAAACATAAACAAACGCTTCTTTATTAGCTGATTTAAATAGTTTCTTCAGAAACGAAGTTTAAAAAATAATACATAAATAATAGGCTTGCGTTTGACCGCCATCTCAAGTTGTGATGCCTCTGGTGTTACAAGTGGTGATAGCGACATTGACTGCTTACCATCAGGCAGCGCGTCTGCTTGTTTGCCATCTATGGCATAAAAAATCGCAGTTAACGTTAACGCGATCGAGTACGTAAACGCCATTAAAAAAACTCGCACTAGGCACAGGGGCCTTACGGACAACTGCTATTACAGGCACCTAATCCGCTCAGTTGGTAAATCACGCGACCGCATACCGTATCTGGGCGCAATAAGGTTTGCGGTCGCGTGATTTTCCAACTGAGCGGATTAGGTGCCTGTAATAGCAGTTGTCCGTAAGGCCCCTGTACTGGTATTATACCTAAACACAAATAGTTATAACCCAAAGCAATAACACACTGGACGGGAAGAGGAAAACTTCGGCGAAACAGGAAAAGCTATTTTTACAACGCATTACGACAAACAACAAGCACGCTTTTATATTTTGTACAACTCTGAGATGTACCATAAATACGAAGGTATTGATATATGATACAATTAACCATTTTAAGCTAACCATGGAAGTAGACAAACAAAAGTTAGAATTACTAAAAGTGGGAAAAAGGGGCCTTAAAAAGCCGATATTATAGCGATCTGCAGCTAAAATACATTCGGCATACAGTGAAAATAGTCAAAAAACGTCCGAGCGTCATTGTACATACATTGTATCAATTACATATATATACTTCACAATGCCACATTTACTCCAATTTAGACGTCATGTCGCTTGCATAGTGTTCAACGTTAGTTGTCCGCTATGTCATCGTAGCTCTGGCGTCGCACGGCGTTGTACTCGGATCGCGGTTACCTTGTAACTAACCAAAAAGTCGGCGCAATTCGTAGCGTGCGCCGAGTTTTGGTTCGGTCATTTTTTGGCACGATTGTGACTCTTCTGAGCTGAACCGTTCTTGACGAAGTTTGGCAAGGAAGTCATATGCATCGTTTATATATCAGGTATGATTAAGCTGGTTAAGGTAGACTTCAATGCATCGCGGCCGATCGCAGCCGCGCTCGTCTGACGCACGCGCCTAACGTGATTTCAAATGTATGGCGACGTCAGTCGTCGGTCGCACGCGTCTGACGCAGACCTCGGAAGCGGCGTGATACATTTTCATAGTGCGAACTATTTTCGCATCAGTCGCGATGCACAGAAGTCAACCTTTACTCCGACTATGGTTTCAACCACATTCGAACACGGCCCGCAGCGCCGCATTCCGGAAACCTTTCATACAAAAATATATGTGATATATGAGATAGAAAACTAGAAACCGCTGCTAATATGAACAATAAAACGAAATCGCACACGTAGCGCTCGTAAATGCGGATTAGAAGCTATCTCGAGCTAAAATTCATTCAGCAAACCTGCCATTTCGCGTGGTAACTCTCTTATTTGGACTACAAAGCTCTGCAGACACCAGAGGACGGGGGGGCGAACATATTACGATAATTAAACGTATTTTGAATCCCTACAGCGCCCGCGTTCCGCTCTGTTGCCTCGAACATCCTCTGCCTTTGGACTAATAGCTCACAGTGAATAATGGACAGTTGGGAAACTTTCACTTTGAACGCTGGCCTTTTGAGGTATATTTTTGTTTTCAAATTGTTGAGAAATCTTAGAGTTCGCTGTTGTTTTCCCTTCTAAACTTTATTCAAACTGTTTAAAAATAAAAGTACTGGTAATCTTAGGCATGTAAACTTGTTCAAATAAACGTTATTATATTTTGAAATAGAATTTAAAGATAATAGAAATATAATTATAAAGATTTAAAAAAAAAAAACGGAATATTTTCCCCTTTAACTTTTAAACCGCTGCTGGACAGATTTTAATTAAACATCAAAAAGACGCATTCAATCCGGTCTACCGGTTTCAGATCAAAATTAAAAACCGGTATTAGAGAAGAAGAAAAACATGCAAGTTTTTACCACAAACACACAAGGTACGTATGTGGGTGAGAAGTTGTAAGTTTAGGTAAGTAAGATGAAACTCCATTTCACCTTGGGTAATAATGAGATAGAGTGGTCGACAATATCGTCTAAACCACGGGTCGAACTTGGATCTGATTAAGTTTGATCTGATTTTGATAAATTTGATGACCTGATTGAATTTTCCGTTCAAAATAATTCCATAATAATACGTCACATTAACGAACAATATTATTTAAAAGAATTTAAAGAAAGATCGTGTTAGGAATTATAGGTTTTTACACATTAAATATTTATTCTTAATTTAAGGTATATATCTTCAATTACATGATGATGATAATAAGGTTAAGAGTAATCCAAAATGCAAATAAACTTCGTAGTTTTGATTATTTTCGAATGGCAACACTTGGCTTTTTCATGTACTGTCGTCTCGCTCTTCCGATTGTCCCGATACGAGTTGGCCCGAGTATCGGTGACAGGTCGGGCGCAGCGACAGCTCGTTTTTACCTTGGGTCTTCTGATCGCGGCAGCCAAGTCGAGCGGACGAGAATAACCAAGCGTTGAATACGAATAAGGAAGAGATTGTCGATAATATTAGGTACGTACCGTGCACTTAAGTAAGTTCTAATTGCCTACCCACAATATATAATGATATAATATGAAATTATAGATTGATCGTTGTTAAATTATGTTTTATTTATAAATTATTAACACCTTCTTATAACTCAGAAGTGGGATTAGCGAGTGTCTTCTCTTCTAGTGTTGGGAAACTACTCGTTAATCCCACGTCCATGCCCACTTGGTAATTATTACTATTTTTATGTTTTTTTTTTCTCTCTTTGTTTTTCTACCTCCTCATATTTTAATAGATTCTTTTGAGCTAAGCAGGCTCATATTGGCCATGTTAACTTCATAGCAATCATATTGACATGGTTTTTAAGTAAAATGTACGTGTATTTATTACATACCCTCGCTTATTTTGCATTATTTGTAAATTTCTTGAATTTGCTTTGTTCTCTTCCCCTTTACTTGGCTGTTACTTTATGTTATGACAAAATGAAACAACGTTTACAAAACAACAACGTTTTGAATGTGTTATTCTATAATGGCATATTAATGTGATATTACTGCGTTATTAAGTATTTACGGTAGCTTACCGTTACTGATGTAAAGCGCTATACTTTGAACTCAGCGATCGAAAGTGAAAATAGTTTTGTACGTGATGACTGGGGTCGATGAAAATTATAAAAGTTTGTTTAGTTGAACCGTACGCTGTTGAATATTTCTGTAATAATAATGTACGACATCCGTGGGTACCTATGCGAATATAATCTACGTAGAAAATCACGAAATACAATTCTGCATTCTTCTTTTCATTGTGTTTGCTTTTACGCTGCGTTAGTATATGAATAACTACTTTAAAGCAGTAATGCAGCCTCTCGAATTTAAATATAAACCTCTTTATGATTTAACTGCAAATATTGCGTATGAATTCTAGATTAATAGTCATTATCAAACTATTTGATTACTATTTGAGATCAAGTTATAATGTAGATACCATCATTCCTGCCCTCACACATATTATTGACGTGTGTGTATTTTTTTAAATTATTTACTAAAAATATTGATGTGGTTAAAATATTTTTGTTTCGGAACCAGTTCATAGTCGTAAGTTAAATTATCATGAATCAAAATAATTACTACTACTATGAATTACATAACCTTACATAATTATCCACATCATTTATTCATTTTCTTGAATTTAAGTTATTTTTTTTACAATAAATATTTAAAAAAAAAAAAAAAAAACTTAATTATTATTATTACTAAAAATAAATGACATATATGGTTTTTTTTTCATACCGTTTCGTAAAACATAAACTCGTTGCGTTTAAATACGTTTCGCACAAAACATAAAGCAAAACATGATGCAAGCTTCAGATAATGGGAGACACTGACGAAGACCAACCTGGAGGTAAGCCTGATGACCGCATTGAAGGCGGGACAAGGTGGACTTCAGTGTTACGTCAGCGCGAGGGAGTGGAAGGGAGCCGGCGAGGGCGGCAAATCCACAAACGCGTACGAGATCCGAGCGAGGGAGTGGAAGGGAGCCGGCGAGAGCGGCAAGTCCACAAGCGCTCGCGAGACCAGAGTGAGGGAGTGGAAGGGAGCCAGCGAGAATGGCAAGTCCACAAACGCTCTTATAATAATTCTAAATCGCGAAGTCCCAGTATGGGCTTGACGCAAAGTAGTAATGAGCATGAGCCGTCGCGGTGTCGAGATTTGGCATCATTAAAAGGCGGTACCGATGATTCGGATTATGGCGAGTACCGTGATCGTAGGAGGAGATCCCGGTTGCGACTGCGCTCTTACAAGAGGAGGCGAAACGATTACAGCAGGTCACGTAGATTATACTATAGCTCATCTGGTGACGAAGCACGTGCGGCAGGACGGAAGCGACGTCGATCTTATTTCGATAGTGATGATGATGCAAGACTAACAATTAAACGTCGACGGCGCTCCTCACCTAGCCGCTCGCGCTTGGTCAAAAGCATAGCTGACAATACTAAGGACATGACAGGAGGTGATAAAAGTATCTTAAAGAAGTTTTTAGACATCTTAAGCAATGTCCGGGGATCATCGAGCTCTAAGCTTTCTTTGACAAACGTTCTCCCAGAATTTGATCCAATTTCCAAAGACCAAACTATAGTAACATGGCTAACCAAGGTGGAAGTATGCGTTGAGATATATGCCTGGAATGAACGTGAAATCATCCATTTTGCTCTTCCAAAATTATCAGGTATAGCCAAAACATGGTATCAGGGTTTGGATACAGTACTATACAGCTGGACCGAATGGAAAAGAAAGCTTATTGAATCGTTTCCCTGTAGGACCGACTACGCAGAACTGTTAACGGAGATGCTGGTCAAGCGTGCGCGTTACGGTGAAACGTTAGAACATTATTATTATTCTAAAATAAATTTGCTTAACCGATGCGGTATTAAAGGTAGAAAAGCAGTCGATTGTCTCCTAAATGGCATCGAAGATCGCGCCATCAGAGTCAGGGCCCAGGCTGCTCAGTTTAGAGAACCCGAAGACGTGCTAAAATATTTAAAAACGACTAAAGCGGGAAACGTTAGGGACGTGACTGATAGGACGAAACAAGACCGTAGAAACTCAAATGTGACAAACGCACAAAAATCAAACATCGAGATACTTAAAAATGTTAAATGCTATAATTGTAACGAAGAAGGCCACAAAAGCTTCAAATGTACTAAAGCACCTAGTAATTGCACTATCTGTAGTAAAATCGGGCACTTAGGCTTGTTTTGTAGAGCTAAACCAAATAATGACGCGAATGAGAGACAAACACCGACACTATAGAACAGGTAAGAGAGGAAGCTAGTAATGGAATAAGCAAACAACAAGATAGGGATAAAGTTAACTTTGATTCCAAACGAAAAAGACTCATATTAATGTTGTTGGTGGTTTAGTAAGCGTGAAACGTGACGTTTCAAGTAACGGTAAGTCCAAAAAGTTGGTGAATAAATACCAAGGTCCTTACTGCATATGCAAGTTGTTACCTAATGACAGGTTCGTAATCGAAGACACGCCGCTAACCCGCAAGCCTGGCCGGCCTCTGTATAAAAACATTGTATCGATAGACAAACGTAAGCCCTGGCTAGCTTTCAGAAAAATCATGATCCTACATCTGAACATTCCGAATCAGACTCGGAAGATAGTAATGATGCATCTTTTAGAGATGATGAACAGAGAGTCGACAATGATTTAAATGTAGAACCATCAATCACAACATAATGTTTATTGGGTAGATTGATTCAGAATATATGTTTAATTTTTGCCTTATAGTATATCACCATGGTATAATATTATACTCCGCCAGGTATAGCCCTTCAAGAAACAATGTGACGTGGGCGTCCCGCAATGATATCATCAATGTCATGAATACACGTACACGTGCATAAGCAAGAGCAGAATAAGTAATTTATAACAAGTTCGAGAAAGATGACGATACACGAAACAATGGCGGACTCTTTATGATTTTCCGTGTTAACAGTAGCGTGAAATTATAACTCCCCAATATCCGTATATTACCTATGGGAATCCAATAAATCAATGTGGTTTTGATAAAATTGTGTTTAATATATTCAATTCGTGCTTATCTTGCTTGAGCGGACAAACCAAATAACAATTGAAATGCTTTTTATATTTTATTTAATAGATTATTTAAAAAAAGTTGTTTTCCAGTATCTGTGTTTGTTACAATAAAGTGGCAACTGGACAGTGACGTCATTGCGGTACAACTCCCAACTCTTGTTTTCTTGCATCATGTATATCACGAAATGTATGTATCTATTGTAATAAAACTATCTAAAATAAGATAAATAGTAAAATAGAAACATTACGTAATAAAAATTCCTAATGATGTTTATAGGCAGAACAGTAATAATAACTTTTGATGTAAGATATTTAATAATGTGAATAATATGATTATCATACTATAATAATTTCTAGGTAAGCAGCATTATGTTATAAGAGACAACAAGTTTATAAATCTATCGACAAGCTGAGTCATCTTCAACTTCAATTTTTGTTCGTGGCGTAAGCTGTCTCTATCATAGTTTCGTTCTTCTTTTTTTCTTCTTTGCTATGCCTACCTGTCAGACTCACAAACATACCATGAGCAAAGGGACTTGCTCGAACATCAGGATGACCGAGCTGTTAGGAATTATAGGTTTTTACACATTAAATATTTATTCTTAATTTAAGGTATATATCTTCAATTACATGATGATGATAATAAGGTTAAGAGTAATCCAAAATGCAAATAAACTTCGTAGTTTTGATTATTTTCGAATGGCAACACTTGGCTTTTTCATGTACTGTCGTCTCGCTCTTCCGATTGTCCCGATACGAGTTGGCCCGAGTATCGGTGACAGGTCGGGCGCAGCGACAGCTCGTTTTTACCTTGGGTCTTCTGATCGCGGCAGCCAAGTCGAGCGGACGAGAATAACCAAGCGTTGAATACGAATAAGGAAGAGATTGTCGATAATATTAGGTACGTACCGTGCACTTAAGTAAGTTCTAATTGCCTACCCACAATATATAATGATATAATATGAAATTATAGATTGATCGTTGTTAAATTATGTTTTATTTATAAATTATTAACACCTTCTTATAATCGAATCAGAAATGATGAGATCTGTAGACGAACGAAAGTTACCGACATAATCCACCGGATTAGCAAGTTCAAGTGGCAGTGGGCAGGGCATATAACACGCATAACAGATGGCTGATGGGGCCGTTCAGTGTGGAGGTTAAAGGGGAGGCCTATGTTCAGCAGTGGACGTCTTCTGGCTGATGATGATGACTTTACATATTTGGACCAAAACGGCACCACCACCACCTTACTGGCAAGTCATCATCAGCCAGATGACGTCCACAGCTGAACATAGGCAAGTAAACGTAACCAAAACATACCTTTAAGAATCTACACAGTTTTGTACTGTGTCATCTCTAATCCCTGGTTCAATTAAGGCTTTACCTGTGTCCAGCGCAGAAACATTCCATTCGAACGAACATCGAGCCGACAGAGCAGGTGGAATTTAATATCCTCGCAAACGCAACGTTTTCCTTCTCCTATATACAATTTTAAATGAAAGGTTATAATCTTGCTTTCCTATAGAAAAAAATATTTTACGTTTTTTTTTTTATATTTTTTTTTATTGTGGTATTTTTTTATTTTATTTTTATTTTGACGAGATGATTTTGATTTGTTTTTCGCTCGCTTCCAAAATAAAACATCAACTTAAGAATTCCTTCAAAACGTTTGCAATGTTATTGTATAAATAATGCCCACTAGTTTTTTTTATTCTTACTTTTAACATATTTTCATTTGAAATGTTGAAAATTTGCGAAAGAGATAGCCTTCACCGCGCGGCGTTTACGTAAAAACTTTACAGGGTTACGCGAAAAGGGTGTAACTAAGCCAAAAAGGGTGTAACTAAGCCAAAAAGGGTGTAACTAAGCCAAAAAGGATCCATAGTACCCATCATAAAATTATGAACAACTGTGGTTATTTATATATATATTATTACTGTGATGATTACCGAGACCCGAAACCGAAAATGTTTATTCGCAGCGACAATACGCTCAAGTATTTAAAGCACACGGCGTTCCTTGATTCCTCAGTGTCGTAGTAACTAGAGAATATCGTTGACATTAAAATAAAGTTTGGACTGAAAAGTAAATAGTAGTTTTCACACTTAAATCCTAATTCCCTATTGACGCACGCAAAAGTGCATTAATACCAATAATTACTATGGAACCAAAACCAACCCTGAAATCGCGAAAAAATTATCAGCTGCGCCATAGAAAAAAACACACAAAAACACAGTCGACAAAATGTATGCACAACTAACTCAATCTAACAGCCGTCCCAGACGACCTTTGCGACACATCTACGTCATAGCCTGTCTGTTGCAGATAGTCTACTCGAAACTGGCGATCAGTAATGTTCAGGCTGACGGTACGGTTTATTTTCATCATCATCATCAACAATTTTCCACCCACTGCTGGGTATAGGTATAGGTCTCCTCTTCAGCGCGCCATCTTTTCCGGTCCTGTGCTAGCTAAAATAAACAGCAGGAAAGCAGGGGTTTCCTGCTGTTTATTTTATTTATCAAAAATGTTTCTACATAAATACTTGCCTAATCTTTAGTTAGGAGTCGCACAGCGGGCTATTGAGTGAGCTATGCTCCGAGTTTCTTGGCGCGATAGAATCCGGAACGAAAATATTTGCCGACATAGCTGCTCAGATTTGCACGTTGAAGTGGCAATGGGCAGGCCACATCGCTCGAACCGATAACCGATGGGGAAGAAAGGTTCTTGAGTAGAGACCACGAACCGGAAGACGCAGCGTAGGTAGGCCTCCCACTAGCTGGACCGACGACATCGTGAGAGTCGCGGGCATCCGGTGGATGCAGACGACAGGTTGTCGTTCAGTATAGAGATTTGAGGAGGAGGCCTATGTTCAGTAGTGCACGTCTTCTGGGTGATGAGATGATGATGACAAATTAGCTTAAAATTATTTTCTTTTCGGTTCTGGCACACTGCGAACGAACGCTCACCACATGCTGCTAGATAGCTGCAGTTGCCCCCCATGCCCGTACCTGGATACGCCCTTTGACTAGATATTATACGTGTAAGGGTGAGTATATTATGGGGAGGACGCCATTTTGGAAATGCGGAGAGAAAAGCCGATTTGACGCCCGTAATAGGAAGCTTATGAACGTCGGCGTCGGTTTGGAAATGAACGCGCCTATTTGATTAGGACTTTGTAGGGATGATTTTCGCATATTAATCACTATAATTTAAAGCTATTACATTTCTAAGTATTTTTCGAACAAAACAAGTCTAGTCACAGTCAAGTCAAAGTCAAGGGAAGTATGTCACGATCAAATTCAAGACATAGTAAATTGATTTTACTCGAGACTTCTATGTACTGGCCGACAGTGGGTAGATTAAAGTATCGATGATAAATGTTAAATCCACTTAGCCTGGAATTAGAACTGGCTCACAAATACTTTAGACACTTTTTGACCGAAAAAGGGGTTCTCAATTCAGTTGCATTTTTTTTAATGTTTGTTATATCAGAACTCCGTCATTTAAAGTCCTTTAAAGGTCGCATAGAAATTTCATCAAAATCGGTTGAACAGTTTGGTTTTCAAATCAGAATAACTAGAAAATTCGGTTACTTGCACATACACATACGTAGTTACTTGGTCATCCAAGTAACTATGTAAAGTTTGACAAATTTTGTGAAATCCATTTTTTTTTTTATATTTTGACTTTTCATTTCTGTGGTGAAATCTGTCTTTTAAATTGATATTTTTTTATCAGTTACATTCCGTATGACAGGCAAGACCATCGACATGACAATTTGCGTCGAATGTTAAACGAAATAAATTTAAAAAAAATCAGCCATAGTAGAAGAGCCAAGGGGGTCCAGACAAGAGCCATACTTTCTGTTAGCGTTACGCCCACGGAAAGATGAAATTGTATGAAAATGACATTAGCTGCAGGGGTTAACGCTAACAGAAAATGGGTCTTGTCTAACCCCCCCCCCCCCAGATTTAGAGGGTTCAGTAGGATCGTTCGTCAAAATCAGACAAAGAGGATTGGTTGACGTCTGTCTGCCGGCGGTAATCTACCAATGGGCTTAAGTATTAATTCGCCTCCATTCAGAGGGTTTTGAATATTGATGAAGATAATTTATTTTCGGGAGCTTAGGAAACTAACTATGGGCGTTTCCTCAGATGAGACAAACAGGGGAGATATGCCTTAGTACAATTATCGTTCGAGTTTAAATGTCTCTATATTTTTTTTTAAACTACCGCTTACTGCAAAAACGGTAAGTACGATAAGTTATGCAATCGCCAATCAATCGCAAATCTTTGGTTTATCTGTTGTTAGCGTAACTCGGAACGCGCCCTATGCAGGGTTCAAAATTATCAGGATGTGAGAGAAGAGAAAGTTTCAGATCTTGTGTTTGTAGGAGGTAATCTCTAGAACTACAGAACCGATTATGAAAAATAATTTACTAAATAGAAAGCTACACCATCCCCGAGTGACATAGGCTTGTGTTGTGTTCACAACGCGGGCGAACCCGCGGGCAAAGGCAATAAATAAAAACGACAACATCATTTTTGTCCCGTGCTCTCCGAAACCCGGTATGTATACTCAGTTGTAAATACTCGCTTGGGGTCACCAAAAGTGCCAGAAACTAACGCAATAAACGGTGTGATATTGAAAAGTACACGACTCGGATAACCTGCCGTTAATGAAAGATTATTTGACAAGGGTCGCTGGACTTGCCCTCACCGGATTCACCGCAGACTTGTCGGGATAGATGATGATTCTGCCGACTGTTACATTAACCGAGAACTTGACACACCAAACTATTTTACCGCGCTGTTAATGTAAAATTATTGTTTTTGTGAGCGATAGTGGCCGACCGGTAGCATATGCGCTTTATAATCTGGCGGCTTCCTCCATCCTCAGCCCTGCACCAATCGCTTATTATAATGTCCAGAAGATGCCATCGCTCAAAAACGGCGAAGGACAACATCGTGAGGAAACCGGTAAAGTTCTAGAATTTTAAAAGTTCAGAGACATATTATTATATTCAACAGCATGCACTGGGCCAGCATGGTGGATTACGGCCCATCCTCTCTCTGAAAGAAGGCCTGTATCCCAGCAGTGGGAACATGATACTAGGCTGAAATGATGATGAATGAAATTAATGTCAAATTGTAGAGTGACGCCTTCTTGGCTTGTGGCAGTAAATGATTCTGTCAGATCAGAAATAAATCTACCATAACATTATCGAAGGTATTTAGGACGGAAAGAAAAAACGAATGAAGTTCAGATCAAATTAAAAGAAAAGCAGGGTATACTGGTGACAACATAAAATAGAAGATGGAAAACGTACTATCATCATCATCATCATTTCAGCCGTAGGACGTCCACTGTTGGACAGGCCTCCCCCATCTATCTCCAAAAGGGCCGGTTGGAAGCGGCCTGCATCCAGCGTTTCCCAGCGGTCTCTTTTAAGTCGATGAATAGGAAAACGTATACGACATCACAAATTTATAATACCATCTTGGAAGGAAACGTATGGTGGTTGGAGATCGAGAAGGCTAGAAACTACTCCATCGGCAACAAAAAAGAAGAAAAGCTCTTAAAATAAATAAGAAAGAGCCAGGACTCAAATACGGAATGTGTATGTAATCACCAGCAGGTACCTAACTAAACAAAGACTAACCCAAATAATGGATAAAATCCAATTAAACCCAACGAAAACTCAGAGCGGACAAATTGGAAGAGCCAATGACTTAAAAGAAATGGAAGACGCAGAAGTTCAAAAATAACGACAAACGTTAACGTACGAAAGCGAAATTAGAGTATCAATTTTAAGTCTGTGGGATTTTACCCTATGGGAGCTGTACTCGGGTTCCAACCCTTATTTAGATTAGGTCTGTCATCTCCTGCATTAGGTCCATTTAACCCTGTTATATGGTCTTATTGACCAATAGGGAGGCTATCTCAAGTCCCGAGGGACTTCCTATATCATTTGTTTACAGTTCAGATTGCAATCGGCTCTTTGGGATAACGATGGAAAGATAACTATCAAATTGAGTTACAAGTACAACTATGGTCAAGGAGAGCGATGGTGGCAGAGCGGTAGCATATGCACTTTACAATCTGGCAGCACCCGATTCGATCGACGGCGCTGCACCAATGACTAAATTAAAAAAAATATGTGCAGTTTCGACGCCATCGCTCACAAGCGTTGAAGGAAAACATCGCGAGTAAACCGGTACATCCAAGAACCGCAAAAGGTCAAAGACATGACATTCACCAACATGCACTGGGCCAGCATGGTGGCGCATATTCCCTGGATGAAGCTCTAATGGCTCCAAAACCGGTCGATCGTCTCGACCGATAAACATAATCGTGAGAGCCCAATTTTTACAGTAATTTATATAAAAGTTTTTTTTTCGTCTCAATAACCTTTTCAAAATTTAAATAATAAGGGCTTTGATTACTGATATTAAATTCCAAGTTAACAAACAAGCAGAAGCAATTAAAATTGAAACAAACAACACCAATATGTATGTATCTACTGTGATTCGGCTCTCGTTTTTCAACGGCAGCTATTTTACGGCGGAGAGGAACAATGTAACAGAGATACTCGTTGCAGATTATAGATCCCTAGCATTTTTTATCACTTACATCAATTACTTTCCATAAAAGAACCTTTGTTTACAACAACGACGCTCCAGGAGCTCAACTTACGCTGGTACGATAGAAAACATCGAGCCAAAACCAGTCGAGCTTGACCGTTCCCAAACACGGCCTGATCTAAATTCGATCAATGTTATTGTTTCATTACCATTGTTTTTAGATGTTGAAACGGAAATTTCGATCTTCTCAAATGTTACTACTCGATCACAGAAGGCATATTGGTACAAGTGCAGAATATACACTCCGCAAAATCATTTAAATAAGTAGCTACTCTTGCTACTACACAATAAAGTGCAAATCAGGACGTGCGAGCGCTAACTACCTACAGCTATATTAACCTATAAGTTGCCTCTCTGTGTATCGTGCGGATTCGCGTGGCAGTTCCAACCAGTCGGCTACTTCGAGCTTCATACCTAAAGTGTGGGGCGCCAGGCCTGACTCGACGTGAACGACGGAATATTTCGACGAAATACAAATTCTTCGGAATGGATTTAGACTTCTGCGCATGTAAGTACGCATTCGTGACGAATTCGCTGGACCAAAGTCCGAGCGGAGATCGATTGCTATAACTTTGAATGTTTGCGTTGGCTGTTTTCCTTACAAGCAGGCGGAGAGTACTTGGTGAAAAAGGTTTGCTCTTGCCGAAAAAATAAACCGGCCAAGTGCGAGTCGGGCTCGCGCACTGAGGGTTCCGTACCAACTACCACAAAATACAAAAAGTTGTGAAAAAGACAAATGTTAGTACATTTGTCTTACATTACGCCCGACGGTCAGTTATCCAAGTACCGACCGAACAGAAATTTGTCGACGAATCGCACTTAGTTTTTACTTTTTGACTTTACTATTATTTCTTAGTTGATCCGTCGTAACGTTACATATTTTGTGAAAATTTCAACTGCCTATTTATTACGGTTCGAAAGATAGCAGCCGTTAAAACATAGGCCAGACGGACGGACAGGCAGACAGCGTAGGCTTAGTAATAGGGTCTCGTTTACACCCTTTGGGAACGGAACCCTAAAAATTCAAGAGTTCTCAAAAAGTATGCCGTGGAAATCGCATAAAATCCGCTAGTTTGCTTATCTTAGGCCGAGTGGATAACCCTAATATCAAGAATTTTCACTTAAACGAACGCTTAGGATCTAAAAAAAAGCACGAAATAGAAATTCGTTGACAACCTCGTCTTCGTATTCAATATTAATCAATAGACGTTACTAAACAAACACAATAAGTAAATAATATGAATACGGGAACAAAACAGACATTCCCATACGTTAACAGGATAATGTTAATACCATTGAGCCAATGAACCAAAATAGCCAAACTGAGACGGCATACGAAGATAGGTACTAAATTATATCTGTGAAAGTATGGTATCTTCAGAATAAGCTATATCGCATATGTAAAAAGATAATATAACCACTCGATCGCGCATGTAGTCAAAATTCCCTTTTTCAAAATGATGCCGCGTCGGTCGCGGGGGGCAGCTTGTGATTGGAGACTCGACGCGACTCGACGTTTGTGATTGGAGAATCAAAAGTCATTCATTCAATTCCGCTCAAATAGTTTAGGTTGACATGTTAGAACCTTTAGCTTATGCGGGGTAAAGGATGAGCAGTCAAGTAGTTATATTATCATTGGCAGTGTATCTCAAGTGTAAAGGTAGATTTCCGTGCCTCGCGGCCGGTCAGGCGTCAAACGCGCGCGGCTGATGCGATTTGATAATGTATGGCGACGTCAGTCGGCGGCCGCACTCGTCTGACGCAGACCTCGGTACCGGCGCGTCTTGTCGCATCAACCGCGCGCGTTAGTCACGTCTGCGATCGGCCGCGATGCACAAAAGTCAACCATAAACGTATTTACACAATGAAATGTTTTGTTCATTTTGTTGAGTGTCTCAATCAGCTTTTTCTACGGAACAGCTGATTTCTTCGCGATATCAGGATAGGCTCTTTAGTTCAGTTGAAGTCGGTCATAATGATTATAATCGACGCTGCGTTAGCACTTTTAAAGGTATGATTCCAAACTCGGCAGCACGCAGCAGTGCTGCCGCAGCGCTACTGGTCCCCATACATTCTCTATAGGTTTATATGAGAATACATTCCGAGCTAAGCAGCAATGCCGCGGCAGCAATGCAGCCGCAGATTCGGAATGTTATCAATCGAGATTCAAAATATATCGCGAGCCGAGCGACAGTTCACGGAAAGCTACGAAGTTATGGTGCGGCATATTATGGCATAGTCTGAACGAGCTCTAACGCGTCTATGGCATTTCAATCCAGGCAGTCAGATAGACAGCAGACGCATGGAATACTAATGAAAACATTCGGCTTTGAGCGGGTACGACAAACTTATTTGTAGACGTAGCGAAATGAGGAAACTAAACTTTTCCGACGGGTTGCTGACAGTTTCGTTTCAAAAATACAACGGTGGCTCCCCCAAGTTTTTACAGATTTAAATTGTATGCAACACCGGTATCGGCTATCAGTTCTGAAATTTAAGACTTTGTACCGAGAAATTTCGAACGTTTTGGAATAGGAATTGTATGCTTTTAGGTTTATGGTCGAAATTTGCATTTTATTTGAGACAACATGGACAGGTTTTCAGATATTCTGCGTTAAAAATTGTTTTTATCTCCAGTTCGTGTATTTAAAACGGATCGTTAGCCTGCTTTGCCAGCTAACAACTTAATAAATTTACTATTTCAAACGATTAATACAGAAATGCCCACCACCCGCCGGATTAGCAAGCTGAAGTGGCAGTGGGCAGGGCACCTAGCACGCAGAACAGATGGCCGATGGGGCCGAAAGGTTCTCGAATGGAGACCACGGACCGGTAAGCGCAGCGTAGGACGTCCAGAAATGATGATGAGTTAAATAAATAAATATTTCGGACATTTTCGCACACACGGTCATCTGACCCCAAACTAAGCAAAGCTTGTGATATGGCTGCCAGAGACTGATATACATACATATATAGTTTCAAATACATACTTAAATAGATATTAACAACCAGATATAGAACAAACACAAATGTTCATCACACAAATGTTTGTCCTAGGTGGGAATCGAACCCACGCCCTCAGGCTCAGAAGGTAGGTTCACTACCAACTGGACCAACGGGCTATCTAAAATAGATATAAAGAAACTTTTTATCCCGAAACATTTACGGTTCTCCGGGCAAAACCAGATAGGCACAGCCAGTTATGAAGATAAAATTACAAAGGTTGATCGAATTCAAGGTTTCCACAGTACTGTGGAATCACAGAATATGACGATTGGTCGCCATTTGCACCTCGAAATCACGAAACAAAATTACTTGTTCCACCCGTTTTTGTCTGAGTGACTTTTTTTATATGGAACATCATTTTCTTGATCGATGTTTAGATTAGAAAGTACTGTTAGTTGCACGCCTTACTTCACTAAACATAAAATTCTTACGCTTCCGTCTCTATATATATTGGAAACTGCCTTATTCGTAAAAACAAATCCAGAGTTATTCCCGGCAATATCTGACTTAGCGGTAAGAAATCGTAGAGACCCAAACAGATGTCGTAATCGCCCATCTAAAACCACTTTAATGAACCACAGTATAATGTGTATGGGACCGATTGATTATCTATAACACTATACCGATTTCAATAAGGGATCTAAAATCTACTCAATTTAAAATAAAACTAAAAAAGGTTTTTGGCAAGAAATGTTATTATAAAGTTAGTGATTTTATAAATGATAAATTTTAGTAATGACTGCAGTAGGTCAATTTGTTTATCATACAATAATAGTAATGTTAACTATTATTATAATATTAATAACATCATATCTAAACATTTGAAATTGTTTCAACAGTTAATTGAATTAATACTTTTTTATATAAATAATATTTACGGTATTTATACCATCTCTCTAGATTTGTACGCCTACAAACTAGGCAAAACATGATACAAAGTGACAAATATTATAAACCACCTATTGTGCATGCGTTTTAAATGTGTGTATGATTTACTCGTGTTTTGTGCAAATAAATAATCTTTATCTTTATCTTGCGAATTTCAGGGTCATTCTGAACTTTCCATAGTATAAGATAATAGTGGTACTTAGTCTAAAAAGGAACCATATTTTTTCCAGGATAAAGGGTATCCCATATAACTCGCCCCGGCCCTCCACCTATCTCTATGCAAAAAAACCGGACAAGTAAGAGTAGGGGTACTAGTATTAGTTTCTATAGAAAAAAAACTGATTGATCTGATCGCTACCAAACTTGACAGGATCACTCGCTGGGTTAATCTGAAGATTGCCTGAAAATTTCATTAAAATCGGTGTAGCCGTTTCGGAATCCATAGGGAACATACATACAGACATGTATCGCCTATTAGACGACAGATATTATTCTGTAGTTCTGTCCAAGAATGGCTCCGACTTCTAACCCACAAACCATAGGGTTGGCACGATTAAATCATTTTGATTTTAGTCAACACCTTAGAATAACTACACAAAGAAACCAACTACATTCGCAAAATTTAAGCCATTCAAATGGTGTCATATATGGCTCCAAAAAATATATAAAAAATTTACTATATGACAATTTGCGCGGTGAAATCGTACCACAACAAATCAGAAAAGCAGCATAAGAGTTATGGTGTGACATTCCACAGGTAATCCATTAATTTTCTTGCTTAAATCGTTTAAAATACCAATCGAAACGTAAGCTACAAAGCGAATTTGTAGCTTACGTTTTGAGAAGGCGTTGTTTGGAAACTTACCTTCTCTGAGTAGTTATACTAAGGCCTAAACATTTTTTAAATAAAAATCTATGATTTCATCAAATGTCCGTAACAAAACCACAAAAATACAAGCGAATAAAAAAAACTAGTGAAAGAACTTATTTATGAGTAGGTAGTTAGGTTACAAGTTAATAGTGAAAGAATGAACGCAAGATCGTAATTGCGCAGCATACGTTTACAAATTACCGCTCGGGGATTCCCCTTTTCGCTGACAGCAAAGGTGGCAAAAGGCGCGTTCCGTTTTATGCAAAAAAAATGTGAAGCCATTGGCGGATCCAGGGGGCCATAGGGGCCACACCTAGCAATTCCATACATTCGAGCAAGGATCATGGATAGAATCAACTTTTCGATTTGATTCAGGTGCACCTTGTCTGAATGCCCCTCCCCCCCCACAAAATGAAATATCCCCCCCCCCCCCAAATGAAATCCTGGATCCGCCCCTGTGTGAAGCCCGACAAAACAGCCGAAAAAATAAAAATAAAGTATATTTATTTGGATTTATGGAAAAAAAAACCGTAATTTATTTTAAAAAAACATGATTTTTTCCAACCCTACCGACACATTAGTTCATCGTTCCACAATACTCCAGTATTAGCTCCATAGTACATGACGTAAGATTTATCACCGCAAAAAATATCGTACCCAGAGAGAGAGAGAGAGAGAGTACTTTAAACATACAACCTACCCCATTCAATTCTTTGCAAATTGTTAGCATTGTACCTATCAATATTTAATGTGACAAGGTATCTGGTTTTTATAGGTACTCGACGTAGGTGTACGTAATTTATTATCGTAAATGAAATTTCATAGACGACATGATAAACGAACAGTCGAGCGTTGACCTCAGAGATTCGCTAAACTTGATTTGCCAAACGCCAAATTCTGAGCCTCAAGGCCTTTCATACTACGCTATAACGCTTCATAGGTTTACCCGCGCGGCGATCGTCGCTGTCAAACGTTGACAGTTGCGCGACTTTTTATGTGAGAGCCGATGGTCGCCGGGCGGTAGCATGTGCGCTTTACAATCTGACGGCACCCGGTTCTATACTCGACCCTGCACCAGTACTTAAGTAAATTATGTGCAGTTTCATTGTGTTCGCTTAAAAACGGTGAAACATCATGAGTAAACCGGTATGTCCAAGAACCTCAAAAGAGTTCAAAGACATGACATTCACCACCATGCCTGGGCCAGCATGGTGGATTAGGGCCCACATGAGAAAAGGCGTGTCCCAGCAGTGGGAACATGATAGGCTGATGAACGCTATGAATCTATGATGCAATTAATACAGTAGTCTGAAGAAGCATCTCACAATTTTAAAGCCCGCTGCTAGAACGGTGGTTTGCCTAATGGACACATTTGTTTTGGTCATTACAACTCTGAATTCAGAGAAACGCATTACTTATTAGATATGACTCATAAGTCAGCGGTCAGCCTAATGTGATTGTTATTTTTAAAAAAAGCATCTAATAGTACAGTCAAAACATAACCTGGTATGTATCGACGGAAAATTCACAATGACGTTTTGTTAGTGGGCCGACTTCCTACTTGCCCAGTATACCTAGTTAAAGTATTTTAGATTTCTTTGATGGGCAAGTGCCTTTATTAACTAATCAAAATACAAGCTAAAACTAACACTTCAAATACAGTTAGACTGCCCATAGACCGTTGAAGGTCTAAAGACAATCCAAACGCTCAAGCCCACTACCAGTTGGCAGCGTACCCAGCATGCTGGCGGCATTACCATGTTGAATGGCAATGCTAATGCGTTAAGCCAGAAACACGCCAGCATTTTGGTCACGCGTCGCATTAACCAGGCGCTCTGAAAGATTTTTGAAAATGAGGTGAGCTCCCTCCCCTTAAGGGGACCCCTTAGATTGCAATGTATGAAAAATTTGGCAAAATATATTATGGAGTACATTTATCTATATTGTAATATGTTCATTATATAGCAAAGTTAAAAGTTATCAAGTGTCCCTCCCCCTCGCGGGTAGGACCCCCCCCCTGAAAGAGAACACTTGACAAAATGTTTACTTATTACAGTCTATTACAACATATTACAATAGATAAATGTACTCCATTGGATATATTTTGCCAAATTTTGAGTTAAAATGACTAAACTAGTAGTAGAAAGAGGATGGAATGATAAGGTCAAGTAGCTTTGATGCACATTCTCCGAAATGAATCCTGTAGAAAATTGACTGACTCGCTACTTTACCACGGTGTTCTACTCTGAGAAGTTTCTTGGCCACTAACTTCTCATCGCCTATAAGTCGAGCAGCATACCGGTCTACCGAATGCTTTGAACTGGTATTTGACTGAACCGTAAGATGACAGCAGTAGTAGTTTTAGTGATTAACTAAATTTAGGTTCTCGAATGGAGACTACGGACCGGTACACGCAGCGTAGGACGTCCACCCACAAGTTGGACAGACGACTTAAAAGTGACCGCAGGGAAACGCTGGATGCAGGCCGCTTCCAACCGGCCTTTTGGAGATCGATGGGGAGGCATATGTCCAGCAGTGGACGTCCTACGGCTGCAACTAAATTTTACATCAAATGCTTGCTGTTTGTTCTTAACATCAAACTATTTCGTCGCCACTTCGCATTTTCATCACTATACCTACTCTGTAACGCTTTGTAACGTCGCTAATGACGTCATAAATCATGATTATTTAGGGATCAGCGGTAATTGGAATCATTTCATGCGATAAATTATCGCGCGCGGTCTCACAGCTTAATTAGGAAATTACGTTAAGTATTTGTGTGTTTGACAAGCGCGAAATCGTTAACAGATCTGATAATTCTTGCGAAGGGAGATGGGGACTATGCCATGACTGTCACGCTCGACCCTTCCTCACAACCATCACTAGGAGTCCCATTATTCTGTATACTTTCAGCTTCAGATCATTTAGTGCTTCCATACAGTACAAGGTGGTAAAATATTAGAATTAGAAGTAGTCTTATCATCAGCCCAAAGATGTCCACTGCTGAACATAGGCCTTTGACCTCCACACTGAACGACAGCCTGCCATCTGCATCCACTGTATGCCCACGATTCTCAAGATGTCGTCTGTCCACCTAGTGAGAGGCCTACCTACACCGAAGAATCCAACTCGAACGGGCAACGTTCGGAAAATCGCGTGACATCTTTTCATTCAAGATACCACAGTGCCTGGTTACAATCTGGGTGTCTTCAAGTTGTGAATGAAACTGTTTCTTTTAGGCAAGCGTGCTCCATCGTAGACCACATCGTCACTTCACATCAGGCATATAGAATATAGAAAATAAAGTCTTTATAAAATTTGGGTGGCCAGTCAGACCTAAAAGAGTACGGCATCCGTCTTCATTAAATTTTTTTTGTTAATCTACTGTAACATTGTAAATTATTATAATGAATCCTCACGTGAGTACTGATGAAGTTACTGTAACATTACTTATTCTGTGAAAATTTCAACTGGCTATCTATTAGGTACGATTCAAAAGATACAGCCGTTAAAAGGTAGTGCAGACAGACAAAGAGAGCTAGTAGTAATAGGGTCCCATTAACACTGTTTGGTTACGGAACAACAAAAGAACAGACTAGTGCATTGCAAAACAACAACGATTATGAAGCCTAATTAGGTAGATGAAATCATCAACCAAAAATATTTAGTAGGAAAATAATTATTAAAAATTATTTAGTTAAGTACCTACATATCCAGCGAACCAGGGCTTTTTAATTGCCTTATGTGATGTACCCTATTGTTTGATAAATAAAATTGTTTTTGCTGTAATTAACTGTTACTAAAATAAATAAAATTGTCGTGACTGATTCTGGTTAAAGGTAATCAATAGGCCAAATTATTACACAAAAACATTCGATATCTCGATTTTCCTGTTTTTTACGTAAATCAATGTTAATAGTTTACAATAAGTAAAAATATTTAAAGATATAATATAAGAAAAACTTGAAAATAATTCCTAAAGTTGCAATCACATTCCGAGACGCTGTTACCGGCGACTATTGTTTGTAAACAAATACCAGATGTTCTATCAACCGGCGAACTCTGATATTTGCACCACATTTCGGACACATATTCGCCTTGCAGATATAAAAAAATCAGCATTTTCTAACGTAACATAATGGAGAAATAAATTATACAAGAAATACAACGATTCACCGGCTCACAGCGAAAACACCATGTGCGATAACGCGCCAAAATTGACGTAAACTTTGTGAAATTCGCAGACGTTTAGTTTACGTGTTGATGAGGTGGATAGGTTTTTATTTACCTTGTAGATATAAATAAATTATATGTAATAAATAGGAAAACCACAACAATTCAATGCAAAATAGTAAATCATAGAAAATAATTACGCCCCTGGCGGGGGAAATAAGAAACAAAAACGTAATGGCCGCCGTTCTAAACTCGATGACTTAACACCTAAATGCGCAAAATACTTACACTTTCCTCCTCTTTTTCCATTCCAGAGGGCATTTGAGGTACTGCACGGTTAATCGCCGAGTAGTCCGGAAGATCCGGGAGCTCCTCGGCGAGATATATAGGCATTGGTTTCGACGCATCCAGGGCCCTCGCCCTAAACGAGAGCTTCGACATTTTGTTGACAGAACAAAACACGCTAGCGTCGACACGAAAATGCACTAATAAAACACTTTATAGCTCCTCCAGGAGGTCTCAAAGGACCTTAAACTGCACTTTGCACACTCTAGTTCGTTCCCATGGTTAATTTTTGCACGCACTCAGTCACAATTAATGAAAAACATTATCGAAACTTTACATATTGGGCGTACTTTACAGAAAGCCATCATGGCGGCTTTCCGTTTGTCGGACGACCATGACCAACTTCCACCTTGTTCGACGTGCGCGGGAAGGAAACACGCGGGAATGATTTTAGTAGATTAATAACACTTTATGTGATTGTCATAAAATATAGATTTTTTTAAATAAAATAATCCGTGATTAACTTTATTATTATTATTTGTATAAAAATATTTTACTTAAAAGCAACAGTAAATATATACCAATTTAAAAATTATAAAATGACGTCCGCCATTGCAATGTTTGTTTGTCATACCATAAACAAGAGTAAGAACGTTCCGCTATACGCAGAAATGTAGACTAACATTGTCTATGAACCAATTCCGACCATATAAGCTTGGCAAAAAGTCTTGAAACGAAAACTTTTTTCCTTTTTCTGAGCACTGTGGAAACAATATGTCAGTGGACATCATAGTCCACTAGGATATAGGTAGACTCGCTTTTAAAATAATATAAATAATTACGAAAGTGAGATAACGTATATGAACAACTTCGTGAGAGTGAGCAGGACAAAGATTATATTATTTGTCCCTTACTGGCGTATAAGTTTTTTGTTAGTTGCCATCGACTGATCTGACACTTCAGGTGGCAGGCAATTTGTGGCGTCGTTGATAATTACTGTAAAAGACCCATAGAAAGACCTTATTTGTGTTTTTGTTTGTGACTTTGTAAGTGGATTTAATGCGCGGTGATGGTGAATTGCAGTTTAATAGGGTGTAAAAGTCGTAGTGATTGGAATGAACTGAACATAACTTTTCATCAGTAAGTGTTCGAGACATTCATTTCATTCGTCGTTCTATAGCGCCTTCTTCCACCAAATATACTAGGAGCAACAAGTTACTCCGCAGTTTTATTATTATAAATAAGTTTCCTGGCTCCAACCACTACAAAAAACATTCATGGTCCTTCGAGCCAGACCAGCCACCGAACTGCTAACGTTGAACTATCGCTGTCGCATTTGTAATTTTGTATACGCTGAGGACTAGTCTATAGCAATCCTTTGACTATGGTAGACATCCAATCATCTTCCTAATAGATGTGCTTTTTTTTTTTTGTTAAAATCTTCGTGAGCGTGGATTCAATGTCCTTTACTCGTAATATTGAACAGTTCACTTTGTCTTAATAGCGTCAAACAAGTCATAGTCACAGTCAGAGTCAAGCTAAGTAAGTCACGGTCAAGTCGAACTCATGCCCCTGTAAAGTGGTGGAGACTTTACAAGAGGCTCCTATGGAGTTTTGGAAACAACACGAAAAGACACGTTTCACCTCGTTATATCACTTGCCCACACTCGAGCACGTTTACGAGCACTTAATGAATAATAATTCACCATTTAGTACACATTAACACTCGAAAATACACAAGTTTAGGAAAATAATCCAACGAGCCGACATGTTTTTTCCGCGTTGGCGCCAAAACTCTAATAGATGTGCTTTTTTTTTTTGTTAAAATTTTCATGAGCGTGGATTCAATGTCCTTTACTCGTAATATTAAACAGTTTACTTTGTCTTGATAGCGTCAAACAAGTCACAGTCAGAGTCAAGCTAAGTAAGTCACGGTCATGTCGAACTCATGCCCCTGTAAACTGGTGGAGACTTTACAAGAGGCTCCTATGGAGTTTTGGAAACAACACGAAAAGACACGTTTCACCTCGTTATATCACTTGCCCACACTCAAGCACGTTTACGAGCACTTAATGAATAATAATTCACCATTTAGTACACATTAACACTCGAAAATACACAAGTTTAGGAAAATAATCCAACGAGCCGACACGTTTTTTCCGCGTTGGCGCCAAAACTCCTAATAGATGTGCTACATTTGTGGGTTGCTAGTATTTACAATTATTTGCGCCACTCTATTTTGCCAAGCATCTGTGAGGAAGGGTTTCCCCAAAGGGAATATAAATACTACGTAAGAGATTTCCCTGCCTAAGGATCCCAACCTACGAAGGCTACGGATCAAATTTCAACAAGCATGGTGCAGCTCAGTTTATATTTCAAGTGTATGTTTTTGTAATGGGAATTATTTTATTTGACCGAAAACAAAAAAAATACTCATTACTCATGTACTCATGTATATACCAAAAAATCACCACTATGGTGGTCTTTGGTACCATGTAGGTACCAAAGAAATTCAACCCAAAATCCATCTATATGTACTACGTACACTTCATTGCTGAAATCCATTTTTTTTTATAGTACTTCACGAAACTTGGGCAAACCTTAAACACTTACATCCAAAGACTAGTAGTAGTAGTAGAAGTAGCAAGTAAAAGTTGCAAGTAGCTACTACGCATCGTCTGCAAGCGTCTGAAAATAGCAACCCGCGTGCGAGTATGTACTCGCACGAGTGTTCAAACGAAACGAACGATGCACAGTGGGCGTCGCGCGAGTAGCGCGGTGAAACGAAGCTTAACTTGCACAAGGACCAGCTTGAAGTGCTACTAAGCACTTCCATTGCCACTAAGCAAAACGTTGCAAACGATGCATAGTAGGCACTTGCTACTTGTACTATTTTACTGTACTGTTTTGCTTAGTGCACGTGGCAGTGGAACTGGTTAGCTGTAGCACTCCCACCCACACCACTTTCACTAATCAAAACGTTGCAGACGATGCCTATCACAGGCGCCGGCATCAGGGTGCAAAGGGAATGCACTTGCATCCCCTTGTTATGGAAGAACATACATTAAAAAATACAGAAAAATTACATTGTTTTTTATTAGGTTACTGTTTTATTAAAAACACAAGACCTGAAAAAAAAGATCTACATAATTTATGATAGTCATGTCATGTATAATAATAAGTCTATATTTTATACTAGTCAATAGTATAAAGTATAGATGCAGATGCACCTTCCTGAAAGCTAGTATATGTTTATCTATGCTGAAAGTAATCCTGGCGGCGCCCATGACGCCTAGTAGCTTCTTGCAACTTGTACTTGTACTACGCATCGTCTACAAGCACTTTACGTTTGAACGCCTACTTGTACTTGCAAGCTACTTCGCACGGTCTGCAACGGGCTATGTTGTATATTTGACCCATAAAGCTAAAGCCCTAACAGATACGTCGGACTTGGTTGAAGGACAACCAATAAGGATCTGGCCCCTTATGAATGATTCGGATTGTGATCGCGATCGCGTGCCATCTCACTTACGCTCGTGGTGAGAGTAAATAGCTGCCTTATTATGATAAGGCAGCTGACCAATAGGAGATAAAGAGAAAATATTCTCTTTCTCTGCCGTTTCTGCTTGACAGTGGTCCGTCAACCAAGTCTGACAAGTCTGTTAGTTAGAGATCCTTTAGTTACTGAGATCTGTGGTTTCACCGATGGCGGGAATTTCAAATAGTTTTTTTTTTATATAATAGGCTTGCGTTTGAGCGGTCTACCCCAGATCATGGTATAATAATATACTCCGCCAGGCATAACACTCAGAGAAATAACGTGACGTGGGCGTACCGCAATGATGTCATCAATGTCGTGGATACACGTACACGTGCATAAGCAGGATAAGTAATTTACAACAAGTTCGAGTGAGATGACGATACACGAAACAATGGCGGACGCTCTATGATTTTCTGTGTTAACAGTAGCGTGAAATTATAACTCCCCAATATTCGTATATTACCTGTAGGAATCCAATAAATCAATGTGGTTTTGATAAAATTGTGTTTCATATATTCAATTCGTGCTTAACTTGCTTGAGCGGACAAACCAAATGACAATTGAAATGCTTTTTGTATTTTATTTAATAGATTATTATGAAAGTTGTTTCCCAGTATCTGTTTGTTACAATAAAGTGGCAACTGGACAGTGACGTCATTGCGGTACAACTCCCAGAGTGGCAGACCTTGTTTTCTTGGATCATGCCCAAGCGTTAGCGTGCTCCATCGTATACACAGAACACATATACCAGAGGATCGTATAGTGGATTTGGTGACCTCAACCGCCGTCTGACCAACGGGAGAGAAAGAGAGGGAAACATGATATTTCACTCTTTCTCTCCCGTTGGCTGGACGGCGGTCCGTCAACCAAACGATGGAGCACGCTAACACGCTTGTTGATAACGATGTTGGCGAAATAGATAATTTTTCTTTACATCATGTAAAGTTATTTGTCAGTAACTTATTTTCCTCATAGTTATCGCACCTTATCGCTCTGTCTAGCATGAAATTGAAATATTTAAGTTTGTTTTCGTTGGCTCCATTTATGATCAGCTTTTTGAAGAGGTAATAAAAAAAAATGGACAGTCATGCCTACTGTCAGATGCATTCTCTCAGCAGTCGCACTATAAAGCACTGGTATCACAGATCTACTACCTATAGATTTTCAATGAGCGTGGCTAGCTCAATGCCTCTCGCTTCAACAAGGTGTGTTGCCACATTAAAATGATTTGCTATAAGTTAGGGTAATTTACCTACTATGATGGATGTGAATCTTCAATGAGTACTTTGGAAACAATACTACCTTTTTAATATTTATATTTTATACACTATCTGCTGCAACCCACGGAGCTACCTGCAATGTTCTGGGAAGAAAAGTACGTTGTCTGTCCTCATGACACACCCTATCGTCCTGACAAAATTTGACTTAGCCCATGATCTAAGAAAACAAGGTCTAGCAATCTGGGAGTGGTCCCGCAATGACGTCACTATCCAGTTGCCACTTTATTCAATCAGCTGTTACGTGGTGTATCGTCATCTCTCTCGAACCTGTTGTAAATTGACATCATGACATCATTGCGGGACGCCTACGTAAACATTTTTTCTCGAATTGCTATACCTGGCGGAGTATATTATTATACCATGACTTAGCCGTTTCCTCGTAAAAAAACAGACAGAAAGTTACAAAGTTACTTGCGTTTTTATTATAATTATTTGTTAGGATTAGAATATAGTACTAGAAAAAGGGTTGTAAAGTAACCATAGCATGATTTTTTATGATTAATTAAAAATAATAAAAAAGTCAAAGAGTTAAAACGGAAGGGCAAAGGAAGGGCCCCCATGCAACAAACGTTAAACGTATTTTTGGATTTGTTCTAGTGTAAAAACGGTAATCCGTACAAGCGTCAAATTTAGCGGATTATAGTGAACATAAGTAAAACATCAAATAATAAACACTGGCCAAGTGCGAGTCAGTGACAAATTTCTGTTTACCACTAAGCTAAGCAACGTCGGGCGCGGTCGGTACTTGGATGGGTGACAGCCTGGGCATGATGTTGTCTTTTTGCACAACTTTTTGTATTTTGTGATTGTAAAGAACTCTCAGCGCACGAGCCCGCCTCGCGCTTGGTCAGTTTAGTTTTTTCATGAATGGAATTATGTATGACATTCCAAATAATTAGATAAATAGACTCTTTAATGTTTACAGTACAAATTTCACGAACAGCGTGTAGCTTTTTGAATCGGTTCGCCGAAATGGCCTTTTGCTTTTCCAGCTTCATAACTGTGGCCTCATTAATATATATTTAATATTAACATTCACCATATTCATATGGGCATAAAAGGGTCGGTATTTTGCACTTCTTGCAATGTACCAGCTTTTTTCAGCAATGTGACAGGATCAGTTGGAAACCTGCAGAACGAATAATTTATGTTAGTTGCGGTGGGTAATTTCTTTCATAAACTGGCAACATTCATAATTTATTTTCTAAGTGAATAATTTGATAAAATTCATAGAATTAGACCACAAATCGACCTAAAAACGGACTAATTATGAATAAAATATTTGCGAATTGATATCCTGAATTTATTTAGGTGGTCGTTACAAGCTTTATATGTTTACTTACGTGTGAAATGATATTTCATCGTATTTTCGCTCACTGCGCTTCTTGCAGCCCAAAATGCTACAACCAACCATTGTAAAATATCTTTTACAATTATTTCTCAGAGGAAACACGCATTTATCACATTTAATCACCAAAAAAAGGCAATAAATATAATTCAGACTCGTTTTGTTTGTCACTGATTATTACAGATTTTGACACTTGAGGTACCAAAAACAGGTCACGTCGATAAGGACAACAAAATCTATTTATGTCCTTTTCGTACTTGTGCTGAGCCATATCAAGTTGTCTCTTTCACTAAAATATATTGCCGATCTGGTTGTGTATATCTGTGACTGGTATTGTCCACGTAGGTGAAATCATAAGTTAGAACCTTGTAGAACTAGTCATAAATAAAAAACCCATAAATAATTTACTAACTTTATTTGAATTTGCATATATAGAAATACAGTTTTGTTTGTTTATTTAATTATTTCATGCTTTAAACTGGAAATAGAGGTTTTAGTTTCTATAGTGAAATAAAAATAATAAATACCGACTTAAATTTAGTAAATTCGCTTAAACAGTAAATTGGATTTGATATAAATAACTCCAAATCAATTGAATATCATTGGTCTGTATTGATATTTATTGTAAAATGTTACAAAAGCATTGAATTTCTAAGTTTACGTGAAATGTGCTTTAAAGGGATCGTACAATTATCTAGTGAGGCTCGAAAGGGGGGAGGGGGTTCGGATAAAATCACGAAAAAACAAGGGGGGTAGTGAGATATCACGTTTATTTATTTTTTCGTTTAACGCGCAACGTCGCAACTGACGCTGTGTTAATTTTCCAGAATTAAATTATACCTGTATTTAAAAAAAAATACACGTGATTTTGGATGGATGGGTGGAGGAGGTGTTGGACTAACTAAAAGTTGCTAAACAGAATCACGTGATTAATGGACGACCCCAAAAACTATTAACGATGCAATTTGTTAATAACGTCATCTATCGTCTAAAAACGTCAACCAATCACTTAAAGTAACATAAATTTTCAGATTTTTGTACAAATAAAAATTACATTACATTTTCGAGCCCGATATATTTTTTCACATAAAAAACGGCACAACTTTTTATTTTTATCATCTTTTAAAGAATATTGATTCTAATACACTAACACAATTTAACCAACACATACAAATTACCATACAAACATAACGATCATACAATGCATAACATTAATACTATAACTATTATTACTCTCTAATCTCATGGTGTTCAAGCTATATTTTAGTCTATATTATTAAATTTATAACTTTTTATGGTTTTTATGTCTAATTTTTATAGCTTTGACAGCTGCAACAGATTTAAAAAGCCGAAAGAAATCCGTGAATTCTGATCACCACGCGTAATATTGACGGCCAATTTATGGTTTAATAAAAAAAGGCAGTTTACAATGTTGTTGCAGCTGTCAATGTTAAAAAAACTTATACCGAGTATAGTGCATATTATGATATAGTTTCATTATTTAGAAAAAATATTTTGAGTATAAATAAATCGGTAAAAATAAACCAGGGTAATAGATAAAATTGTGAAATGTAGCGTTTTTCAGGCATATTTAACTGTTAAAATCTATTACTTGTCTATTTTTTTTTTCATTGGAGCGCGTTCCGTTTCACGCCAATAGCGTTATAAGAACCAACATGGCGGGTATTTGCCGTATTTGGCGTCGTTGGCACTGATGGTTGTTTCGGAACGCGCGCTCGACCTAAGTCCTCTAAGTAGTCTATACTAATATAATAAAGAGGAAAGATTTGATTGTTTGTTTGTTTCTTTGTTTGTTTGCATTGAATAGGCTCCGAAACTACTGAACCGATTTGAAAAATTCTTTCACCGTTGGGAAGCTACACTATCCCCGGGTAACATAGGCTATATTATATTTTCAAAAAAAAATAGGGATCCTTACTAAAAGTCCAATAACCCAAGGTGTAAAAAAATAAGATTTATAATTTTGACTTTGCGTGTTTGACAGTTCTATGACAGGACAACGTCTGTCAGGTCAGCTAGTTTGTCAGTAAAATTATACTTAAAATATTTTTCTAATTTTCATATACCTAGTTATAGGTAGTTTTAACTTTATAGGCAAAGCTCTTACTTTAATTCGTTTCTAGATTACGTTCGTTTTAATAAACTGGCTGATTTTGTAGAAAAAAATCTGATAATCCAAATAATGATTTGTAAAATGAAATAAATAAGCTGATTTTTTTATATGATTTTTAAAACTAATGTCATTCCTATTAATGAGCGTGTATACAAAGTTAAAATTATTATTTACAAATTAAAATGCATACTTTGATGGAAAAACCGACTTCAGTACAAAATTCTATCCAAGTATGAATCATCAAAACTGGTCCAGTCATGTCGTAGAGGCCATATCAGTTTTTAATGTGCTTTTCATGTTTGAACTCCCCCAGACGTGGCGCTGTCATCGCGTATCAATCAGTATCACAGAAAAGATATTTTTTGCTTAAATTAGAACGGCTGTCAAGGCATTTCTGTAAGAAATTTGTTGTAGCCAGTTGCACTCATATAATCGAAACGTCAGTCATTCGAAATCAGTTAGCAACTGTGATGCGGACAAAGAACTTTGAGACCTAACCCAAAAAGGTAAGATCCTAATTCTTTGGATGCGGAGTTCGACGCGTTGATCTAAATAAGAATGTTCAATCAAGCTTCACTCATAATGCCTGGTCACAGATGTTCCTTCTCATTTCCGTTCTATTTTCTCTTTTCTGTGATCAGTATGATACTGACATGAGTTGTCCATTCGTCTGTACAGTGTGAATTTGGCCGCCCTCTGAACTTGCCGCCCGGGGCATAGGCCCCAGCTTGCCCCCCCCTAGATCCGGGGCTGTCAGTATATCTCGAGCAGCACTTTTAACAACTTTAGGCATCGTACACGACTCTACCGATGGCAAATTAATAAAAATGTCACCAGCGTCCAAAAACACTAACAAACTGACAACTACAAAATGCACATTTAGTACCGCTGTTTGCTGTGGGACTTCTTTCATGAAAAGCAGTCGTAGAGGTTAGCGGCTTGGGAATAATTTTTAAAGTCAGTTATTATTAAACTCAGTAGCCTACCTTCGTTGAAAAGTTAATATTAATGCTTGAACGTTGTGCCAACTATATCATCTATTCTTGCAAATTGCATACAAATTATAACTACGCAAACAACACATGGTATATTTCAGTTTGCTTAAAAGATTAGGTATAGATATGTGTTTATAATTTTATGACTTTAGTCGTGGTGAATGTGGGTATGGATTTATAGAGGAATGTGTAAAATCGTATTATGAAAGAAGTAACATGACCTCAGTACCTCCTGCCCATTTCTCTCAAGTGTTTTATGGTTGATATTCCGAAAACTTGAACAAAGCTTTCATTCCACTTTTGTTGTGCGAACTGCTAGTCTGTGGAATGCGCTGCCTTAATGGGTGTTCCCCGATAGTTACAATCTGTGTGTCTTCAATCCCGAGTTAATCGGTTTCTTCTAGGCAAGTATGCTCCAACGTAGACCGCATCATCGCTTAACATCAGGCGAGATGGTGGTCAAACGCAAGCCAATACAATTTTTTTTAAATAATATTCTTCGATCTAACAATAAACAACCTTAAAACTGTTTGGAAACTAAAAACTTAAAAATTTCAGAATAATAAACATTCAGAGGTCAAAATTTGGTTAAAATAGTGATATGGGGAAAGCAACTGTCAAAGTGGTGCTTGCAATGCAAGTCTTTTCTTTGTGGGAATTTTGTCGTTTAAGGCATTGTTTTTTTCTTATTTTATTTAGTAATAATAGGCTAGCTTGTTGACCGCCAACTCCCCTTAAAATGAAAGTTTCTACGAGCTTTTCTTTTGCTACGCAGCAAGACCGCGGCAGCAATACAGCCGCTGCCTCGGATTGTAATCTCATATAAACCTATCGAGAATGTACGGGGACCAGTAGCGCTGCGGCAGCACTGTTGCGGCAGCACTGCTGCGTGCTGCCGACTTCGGAATCTTACCTTTAAACTCTTATTTAGTGCACAACCAAATTTTAGTCAGCTGACCTTGTTTTATCAGTTTCTCTCTAACATAGTTTTTTTTACTGGTCTCTTGATTGAGCAGTCCTTTAGTTTTAGTAACTTATGATTACATATTTTATTTAAAAAAAATAACAATTAAAAGAAAATTAACTTTAACCATAATTTATTAATTCAAATGAAAAGGACGTTTTAAAAATATGATTTCAATATTCCACAATTACGCTGAGTATCATAACTTCATTATTTAAGGACATATTATTACTACATACATACATTTTAATTCATTACAAAAGAAATATCACTGGATTTTTTGTTCACACATTGGCCGTGTTGGCCCCAACATTATTTTCGTTCATTCTTTTGCCAATGGTCCCCATGACCCTAATTCATGTTTTCGTTCATTCTTTTGCCATTGGTTTTCTGACACTTTCCCTGATACATGTGTCGTTCATTCTTTTGCCATTGGTTATCGTAACCTTAATTCATGGTTTCATTCATTCTTTTACCATTGGTTCGGCAAAAGAATGAAAGAAAACATGTAGTTCGTTCTTTTGTCATTTGTTTTCGCGACACTCTCCCTAATACATGTTTTCGTTCATTCTTTTGCCATTGGTTCAAGTGAGACTTTCCCCGATACATGCTATCATAAATTTTTTTGCCAACAGTTCTCGTGACACTGATGCATGTTTTCGTTAATTATTTTGCCAACAGTGCTCATGACCCTGATAAATGTTTTCGTTAATTATTTTGCCAACGGATCTCGTGACTCTGATACATGTTTTCGTTAATTATTTTGCCAACGGATCTCGTGACACTGATACATGTTTTAGTTAAATATTTTGCCAACGGATCTGGTGACAGTGATACATGTTTTCGTTAATTATTTTGCCAACGGATCTCGTGACACTCGATACATGTTTACGTTCATCATTTTGACAACGGTTTTGTGACACTATCCCTAAAACATGTATTCGTTCATTCTTTGCCAACGGTTCTCGTCACTTTCCCCTATATACAATGGCTAAAGAATGAACGAAAATGTTGGAGCCAAAATGGTCAATGTGTGGATGCTGATAAAATGACACACTTTGCTATATGTACTTTGACATCATTTGTTGATGCAAATAACTTCATTCATCATTTTTATAGGATTTTCTTAATTTTATATAAATTTACGTCAATAGTTCACATTTCCACATAACACTTTATTGCGTTTTACACATCGTGCATCTATTTTTATTGTCATAGATGGCAAGCATACAGGCTGCCTGATGGTAAGCAGTCGCTGTCGTGTATACCTGTAACTGCAGAGGCATCACAAATACGTTGCCGTCCTTTTAAGACTCTATTTGCGGAACTAAAAGATAAGTGCATCCTACTCTCGCACGCGCGCCTTTACAAGTTGCGGTGCAAGTTACTTGCACCGTGTGAAAAACACATAAAGCTCGCGTCACACCACACTGACAGACAAAGCACGTCACGTTTGTTATTTGTTTCAGACGGATCCTTACTAGGTACGGGCAGGCGAGGCAGTTGTCTTCCCGCTAGCAGCCCCCCCCCCCACCCCGCTAGCAGGGGGGGGGGGCGAACCGAAGCAATCGCTACACCCTTGATAGCTTGGTACAGTTTGTCATTAGAAATAGAGATTTATTGAATGCCAAGAAGACATCCAAGCGTTGGGAAACATGAAACGAATGTAGAATTGTATGCATGTGAATTGATCTCTCAAATCAAAATATCAATAAATTTATAACGTCACCAACATTAACTTACCAACGTTTGTCGTGCACGCGAATTTACATTTCATTATATACATATAGCAAAGTGCATAACGCGCAGCCTGATTGCGGTAGCTGTCAATAGCCAGTAACATTCTACAGGTGGCGTTGGCATACCTTTCTATAAAGTGTTATTGTATTTGTACAAATGTCATATACAAAATTCCCATAACAAAAGTATAAGCTTGGACAGTTGCTAATGCTATTGCAATGCCATGTTACCAAACTGATCGTGATTGCATTTGACAGCCACCGTGATCACCCTGCTAGTTAGTTCATCCCGCCGTATCATCAGCTCTGGTCAATAGAGTCGTCGGAGCGTTGCGCGCTGTCGCAGTCTCCTTTCGGCGCCTCTTTAGACGGCTTCGCGGTCTTCCCCACGAATATTTCAACCTCCTGTGGGTAGAAAGAAAATATTTTTTAAATAGCTCAACACACTATTCATACTAGCATAATAACGCGGTAATGCGGCCAGCATCTTGGGTACAATGTGCTCATCATCATCAGCCAGAAGACATCCACTGCTGAACATAGGCCTCCCCCTTTAACCTCCACACTGAACGACAGCCTACCATCTGCATCCACTGGATGCCCGCGGCTCTCACGATGTCGTCGGTCCATCTAGTGGGAGGCCTACCTACGCTGCGTCTTCCGGTTCGTGGTCTCCACTCCAGAACCTTTCTTCCCCATCGGTTATCGGTTCTTCATTGCCATTTCAACATGCAAATTGTTTTTTCAACTGGCATCCTGCTTGGGGCTTATTGTGAATTTGCCCGCCAGCCTACACAAACTAGCTGAGCTCCTTAAAATATCGGAGTTTGGGTTAGTGGGACTGACATCGTAGGCTTAGTAATAGGGTCTCGTTTTCATCCTTTGGGTACGGAACCCTAAAACTGTAATAAAAGTAAATACATAATATGACTCGGAATCCAAGCAATTTTCAATATAAAACATAACCGTGGGTAGGTTATTTTTTTTTTAAACAATATTTTTTAAATAATTCACCTGAATTTTTTTTTGTTTGTTTTATTTACTTTACACTAACAATACAGTTTATAGTATAAGCCAGTGTTAAGCGATGATGCGGTCTACGTTGGAGCACGCTTGCCTAGAAGAAACCGATTCACTCGTGATTTGAAGACACCTAGGTCTTATCAGACCTACAATCGCAGAGCGAACAAGCTAAAAGGAAGAAGTGTGGGTAGTACCTGGCTGCCCTCGATGCCCATGTCGTGACCGCGCTCGTGGGAAGGCCCCGGCTGTGCAGCGCGCACAGCCAGCGCGCGCTCCCTAGCCACCCGCCTGCAACAACAACATCATCATCAGCATCATCAGCTAAGGGGGGTTAGACAAGACCCACTTTCTGTTAGCGTTAACGCCTGCAAAATGATGAAATTGTATGAAAATTACATTAGCTTGAGATAACATCTCTCAAGCTAATGTCATTGTCAATGTCATTTTCATACAATCTCATCTTTCCGCAGGCGTTAGACAAGATCCACACACTGTTAGCGTTAACGCCTGCAAAATGATGAAATTGTATGAAAATTACATTAGCTTGAGATAACATCTCTCAAGCTAATGTCATTGTCAATGTCATTTTCATACAATCTCATCTTTCCGCAGGCGTTAGACAAGATCCACACACTGTTAGCGTTAACGCCTGCAAAATGATGAAATTGTATGAAAATTACATTAGCTTGAGATAACATCTCTCAAGCTAATGTCATTGTCAATGTCATTTTCATACAATCTCATCTTTCCGCAGGCGTTAGACAAGATCCACACACTGTTAGCGTTAACGCCTGCAAAATGATGAAATTGTATGAAAATTACATTAGCTTGAGATAACATCTCTCAAGCTAATGTCATTGTCAATGTCATTTTCATACAATCTCATCTTTCCGCAGGCGTTAACGCTAACAGAAACTGGGTCTTGTCTAACCCCGTTGGTCAGACAAGCTAGGGAGATAATTATGCTTTAGTACAAATATCGTTTGTGTTCAAATACATATTTGCTACAAAAAAAAAAACCCTATACCACTAAACTGTTTTAACTTAATTGTTTTAAACTTATTTACCACTAAATTGCCTCCCTGTTACAGAGGGGTTTTGCCATAATCCTCACGCTTGGCAGGCGGCCTGGAGATCGCAGTACGCTCACCGTGTACTAATAGGACGCTGCTGCCCATCCTCCGGTGGACCGGTCGCAGTTTAAGGACATACCAGGGCCCTTATCATCATCATCATCATAATCAGCCTTTTAACAGTCCACTCGACTTTTTTAGCCTACCCTCGAAAGGGTCATTGGGCCATATCCACCACGCTGGCCCAGTGCGAATTGGTGGATTCACATACGCCATTGAATTCCTTCTCCGTACGTATGCAGGTTTCCTCACGATGTTTTTCCTTCACCGAAAAGCCAGTGGTATGAAAATCCGTACATAAACTCCAAAGAGCTCATTGGTACGGGCCCGGGGTTCGAACCCGCGACCTCACGCTTTCGAGTCTAGCGGTCTCCCAAATAGGCTACCACGGTATCCTTTAGTTAGATAATAGTTTTTTTGAATTTTTGTTTTTTTTTGTTTTTAGTTTTTTTTTCTTTCTTTTTTTCATCTTGTTATGTCAAAGTTCTTCAAGCGCCCGAAAGCTGAGACTAGAGGTATCCACAACGATATACAAATCAGGGAAACTCACCTCCTATGCTCGAGCATAGCCTTCCTGTCGGCCTCCCGTTTCTCGGCTGCGAGTCGCGCCTTCTCATTCTTGACTGTAGGCGCAGTGCGGGCGCGAGCCCGGGGGGACGCCGCTACGGGGGCCGCCAACAGAGGGGCGGGGGATGTCAACTGGTATAAAAAAAAAAACTTTTAAAAAACAAAAAAAAACTTTTTTGTTGTGACGTCAATTTATATTACACGTGCATAAGCAAGAGCAGAATAAGTAATTTACAACAAGTTCGAGAGAGATGACGATACACGAAACAATGGCGGAATCTCTATGAAACAGCTGATTTTCTATGTTACCAGTAGCGTCAAATATTTTGACGCTTGTATAAATTTTTTGAGTTAGTTTTTTATTTTGTTATCTGTTAGAATAATTTGTTTGTAATAGAAATTAATATATTGATAATGTTGGCTTGCTGTGCGCGTTGGCTTCGCTGTAAGCACAGCAAGCATTTAAACTTAAATTAAATTAAATAAATGACAATTAAATAAATTTGTATTTTATTTGATAGATTATTAACAAATTTCCCAATATCTGTTTGTTACAATAAAGTGGCAACTGGACAGTGACGTCATTGGGGGACAACTCCCGGAGCGCTAGACCTTGTTTTTTTGGATCATGCGTAGTTGCGTACCACCTTAAGCGATGATGCGGTCTACGATGGAGCAAGCTTGCCTAGATGACTGGTAGAAAATGTTTAGCATCAAGTCCTCCATTTGTGCATTGCTACATAATTTTTAACCCGTTGAATGCGAGCGCAGGAGTTTTTTTTATGGCTAAAATGGGGAAATTCACCTACCTTTCGAATATACAAAAAAAAAAAGTGCATAAGTATTATTTACCATTACGCGCATCGAAACACTTTTCGCTTACGCCGACATGCGGTGCGTAACGCATTTGGGGGGGCTAATTAAGTGAGCAATATATAAATAGCCCGTTGATCCAGTTGGTAGTGAACCTGCCTTCTGAGCTTGGGGGCGTGGGTTTGATTCCCATCTAGGACAAACATTTGTGTGATGAACATTTGTGTTTGTTCTATATCTGGTTGTTAATATCTATTTAAGTATGTATTTAAAACTATATATGTATGTATATCAGTCTCTGGCAGCCATATCACAGGCTTTGCTTAGTTTGGGGTCAGATGACCATGTGTGAAAAAATGTCCCGTATATTTATTATTTATATATTATTATAAATAAAGGTATGGGTAAGTGACCAAGCCCACCTCTTGCCATCCATTCGCCTTGAGTCTGGCGATCTGCTCATAGAGGGCGTCCACATTCCGGCACTGCAGGCACACCATGTCCCAGAACCCTTGCAAATCTTCCACCGTGGTCGGGTACTGCACCTCATCACCTTCGTTTATGTTGTTGTAACAAAGACCTGGAAACGTGAGGAAAATATTGGTAAGTTTTATGTAGCCACTAGATGAACCGACGACATCGTGAGAGTCGCTGGCATCCAGTGGACGCAGATGGCAGGCTGTCGTTCAGTGTGGCGGTTAAAGGGGGAGGCCTATGTTCAGCAGTGGACGTCCTCTGGCTGATGATGTAGGCGAATCTAGACGATATACGGCGTAGGCTAACCTATAGCATAGTAGATATTGTTAGAAATGGTTAATCTGTGCGATCAGCTTATAATATCTATGTAAACGCAATGCAATCTGTAAGGTTTTGTCGTCTGTAGCAAAAAAGTTTTGTTCGCTCTCTTCACTCCTGATCGCTATCCTGCAAGGACGTCTATTTTATGTGCTCCTCCATTAAAACTAAATACTTGAATAAATCTGCAATAATCTATCAAAGCTGGTATTATTTATGTCCACAAACATCAGATATATAGGTTTACGCATATAGACTGTACTAAGCCGAAAGGAGGTCATTATACTAATCATTATGATAATCTATCAAAGCTGGTATTATTTATGTCCACAAACATCAAATATATAGGTTTACGCATATAGACTGTACTAAGCCGAAAGGAGGTCATTATACTAATCATTATGATAATCTATCAAAGCTGGTATTATTTATGTCCACAAACATCAAATATATAGGTTTACGCATATAGACTGTACTAAGCCGAAAGGAGGTCATTATACTAATCATTATGATAATCTATCAAAGTTGGTATTATTTATGTCCACAAACATCAGATATATAGGTTTACGCATATAGACTGTACTAAGCCGAAAGGAGGTCATTATACTAAGAATAGCCCAACCTATGAAAACATTTTTTTTTTTTATTGCGCGATTGCAAGTTTGGTCCCATAGTAAAAGTTGTTCATCATTATGAACGACTTTTACTATGGGACCGGATATGTTTTCATAGGTTGGGCTATTCTTGGGGCTTACCCCCAAAGTCAGCCAAAGTAGAATAAGCTCTTAGAGTGCTTTTCATGTGTGAAGTCCCGCAGACGCGGCGCTGCCATCGCGTATCAATCACTATCAGTATCATTTCTCGAGTAGAACTTTAACAACTTTTGGCATCGTACACGACTCTTTAACGATGGAAAATTAATAAAAATCTCACTAGCGTCCAAACACAGTAACAACACCTGACAACTACAACATCGAAATTTAGTTCCGCTGTTTGCCGTGGGACTTCTTTCATGAAAAGGACTCTAAGCTTTGCTTTCGCTTTATTAACTTCTAGCTGACCTGACAGACGTTGTCCTGTCTTAGAACTGTCAAACACGCAAGTCAAAATAGTAAATCTTATTTTTTTTACACCTTGGGTTACATTATTGGAGTTTTAGTAAGGATCCCTATTTTTTTTTGAAAACATAACATAGACTATGTTACCCGGGGATAGTGTAGCTTCCCAACAGTGAAGGAATTTTTCAAATCGGTTCAGTGGTTTCGGAGCCTATTCAAAGCAAACAAACAAACAATCAAATCTTTCCTCTTTATAATATTAGTATAGATTAGTATAGATAATTATAATTGTGCTTATGTAATATTTAAAGATAAAGATAAAGATTATTTATTTGCACAAAACACGAGTAAATCATACACACATTTAAAACGCATGCACAATAGGTGGTTTAAAATATTTGTCACTTTGTATCATGTTTTGCCTAGTTTATAGGAGTACAAATCTAGAGAGATGGTATAAAATTCCGTAAATATTATTTATATAAAAAAAAGTATTAATTCAATTAAATGTTGAAACAATTTCAAATGTTTAGATATGATGTTATTAATATTATAATAAAATTGTTAACAGATAGACATTACTATTATTAATAATAATAGTTCCACAACCTTACCACGGTAAATATCCCGGTAAATAATCATATAACTTTAGTGAACAACCGTGATAGTTTAAAACAGTGTATTACTATTATTGTATGATAAAAAAAATTACCTAAAACAAATTCGAAATAGTTCTTGAACAAAATGGATCACATTGATACGTGATACGTTGTTTTTGTGTTTTACAAGTTGTTTAGTTTAATAGGCAGTATTGCTACCTCCTTTCTGTCACAGCCAGTATCATCATCATCATCAACCATTTTCCACTCACTGCTGGGTATGGGTCTCCTCTTCCGCGCGCCATCTTTTCCGGTCCTGTGCTAGTGCACTGCTTTCCTGCTGCCTTAACGATGTCGTCCGACGAAGCAGCCAGTATAAGCACTGCATTTTGTAGCCGTTGTTGGCGTATTAGAGTCATGAAGTTAAAAAAAACTGAAACATTGTCTTACCCTGAAACTGCTGCATTTTCTGCGTGGCCAGCAGTCTCGCTTTCCCTGACGCAGCGCGCAGCAGCCCGAGGATCTCCTCACTCACTTCTGTATCATCCTGGAATTACAGACAGAAATGTTTGATTACGAATCTATGACATCAGCATTGTCAATTGTCATCGCATATCATTTAATCATCCAGGTGGTTTTTTTAAACCGACTGCAATTTATTTGTACACACCACCCGCCACACCCGCCACACGCCGCAGGAGCCTTTATATAGCCTCCTGCCTCCTTTATAAAGGCTCCTGCGGCGTGTAGCAGGGGCGCGGCGGGAGGGCGGCGCAGGAGTAGGTACTCGTGCGCATGCGCGTCAACAACTTACTTACTTATTTAAAGTGAAGTGGGTATTAGCAAAGATTATTATACTAGGTATTAGTGTTGAGTAAACCACACTTTTCAGGTCAAGGGTACAAAAACAGACCGTTTTGTCTATTTCATCGAAATATCTTTAAATGCCAATTTAGTGAGGTCTCACTTGTCTAAACAATTTATCAAGGTTGTGTAAATGTCATAATATGATAATACATATTGACTGTGCATATTAATACGGTATTGTTTACATGCAGATGTTTTCTAGTGACTTAATTATAAATAGGTGTGTGTTCTAATTTTTAGGGTTCCGTACCCCAAGGGTAAAAACGGGACGCTATTACTGAGCCTACGTTGTCTGTCTGTCTGTTGTCCGTCTTACCTTTAAACCGATCTTTCGAACCGTAATAGATAGCCAGTTGAAATTTTCACAGAATATAATGTTACGGCGGAATAATTAAGAAATAATAAAAAAGTAAGTAAAAGTAACAACGAAAAGGGGGTCCATACAAAAAACGTATTTTTTTTAAGTTTTTTTGTAATGGCTATTACAAAAAAAATATGTAAAAACAGAAATACGACGCAAGAGCCAAACATGGCATGTTTATAGTACACACTCTAAAATATTACAACAAATAATAAATAATGGCCAAGTGCGAGTCGGTGACAAATTTCTGTTTATTACCAAGTTATAACTGGTATTTCCTTACTTGGATGACCTCCTTATCATTTCACTGGACCGAAATGCCATACTTTACTAATTTTGAAGTTGTTTAAATTGATTACTATTGTATTTTGTGGTGGTACGGAACCTTCAGTGCGCGAGCCGGACACGCACTTGGCCGGTTTATTTTTAATATCTATAAAAAAGCTAATCACAAATAGAGGCCACCAACGAAAACAAAATTTAAATTAGTTCAAAAATAAATAAGTTATAGGTATTTTAATTTCATGCTAGACAGAGAGCGCACTATAGCACGCTATGACGTCAAGCCGTCACGCTGGTTTTTTTAAGCGACTTCAAAAAAGGAAGGGGTTCTAATTTTTTTTTTATATGTTTATTACATTACAACTCAGCCATTTATGAACCGAGTTGTTGTTTTAATTTTTTATTTCAAAAGATTTGCTTTCAGATTGGTCCCATAGAAATATCATCAAAGTCTGTTCAGTTGGTTGGCTATTGAATCAAAATAGCTATGGGATATTGTACGTCATAAGGATGAGCATAAGGTGCTTTTCCCTCTGGAAAATGCGGGAAACTGAAATATCGAGGGTCATCATCATCATCAGCCAGAAGACGTCCACTGAACATAGGCCTCCCCTTTTAACTTCAACACTGAACGACAGCCTGCCTTTTGCATCCACACAATGTCGTCGGTCCATCTAGTGCGAGGCCTACCTATGCTGCGTCTTCCGGTTTGTGGTCTCCACTCCAGAACCTTTCTTCCCCATCGGTTATCGGTTCTTCGAGCGACGTGGCCTGCCCATTGCCACTTCAACTTGCAAATTTTAACAGCTATGTCGGTGACTCTGGTTCTTTGGCGAATATCTACTTTTCGAATTCTATCGCGCAAAGAAACTCCGAGCATAGCTCTCTCCATTGCCCGCTGTGTGACTCTGAGCTTTTCCAAAAGGCCAACAGTTAAGGACCACGTCTCAGTACCATATGTCATCACTGGCAACACACACCGGAGGGACGCAAATCGAGGGTAACACCGCGGTATTCTAAATGCGAAATAGTATTATAACAATTAATTAGTAATATAATATATTATTATTACTATTACTATTAGTACAAATGTATATAATGTGTGAAAATATAATTTGTTTGCTAATTCGTTTTTTTTATGCAGCAGCAGAGCAATGTATTGAGGTGACATGGGATACTTTTATCCTGGAAAAAATTACGGTTTCAGAGGAAATGCATACGCAAGTGAAACCGCTGGACATATCAAGCACCAAACATTACAAAAGAGAGCTTATAATTCCGATAATGAGACTTGTAATTCAATTGAAAAACACAATTACAAATTCAGAAAACAATGTGATAAGAAACAAAAGATTTGAGATACATTTTGTTTCACCGTTGGGGTAGATTCAAGGATTTCGTACTCTACGGAGATTCGCGAAAAGGATGTTATTCAAGGTGATGACCATGAGTACAGACAAAACAGTAACCATGAGGTTATTCCAAAATGTGTATGAGTGGGAGGAACAAATATCGACAGTTGATGTGTTTTCTGCCCAAGGGGGGTATTATTACTATAGACCCTAGACTTGTTTCACCTGTGAGTGGTAGCCGTCTATTAGTTTAAATAAGGGGTGTAATGTAATGTTGTATTGTTGTATAGTGTATGTATATACAGTATAATGAAACAATAACAGACTAAATCAAATTATACCCTAAAAAGTCAAAAAAGGATAGACTCTCACCTGTAAGCTCTCCAATTCCTTCTCAGCAGTAGCAGACAAAGCCATCAGCCGAACAGTCTCTGCCTTCTCCAACTCCAAGAAGTAGTGTCCATCTTTCACCACTTCCGCACCATTTTCACCATTCACAACACTTTCCTGGACGTCATCTAGCTTTATCACAGATACACCATTTGCTACCGACTTTATGTCCTCAGTCTTAGGGCTTGGAATGTCTTGCTTTTGTGGCGAAAGTTCACTTTTTACCGTCTTCTTTGGTGATAGAATAGGAAGTTGCGCTCGGAATTCTGGTCTCAGATGTCTTAAGACGGGTAAGGAGACGTCTGCCTCGCCGTTGGGACTAGTACACTCTTCTATGCTTTCATGCGAGTTTCTCGGGGTTAAGAATATATCTGGGCAGTTCAGGGATCTCTCTTGCAAGACTTTTGAATCATCCTCTTCGCTGCTACTCTTCAGTTTATGTCGTTTCTGGTTGAAGAAGCCTTGGGCTAACGCCCCGGGCCCGTAGAGCCTTTCAACTCGTTGCTGAATGAAGCTCTTCATGGGGCTGGTCAGTTTTTCGCCGTTTTCTTTTGTTATTTCTACTCGCTTTGATACTCCATTCGAGGATATGGTGTAGGATTCCGAACTGAAGCGCGATTCGTGACTTTCTTTCCCATTACTGCTGACAGATTTCCTAAAGTTGCTTTCTGAATAGCTGGACTTGAAAGTCATCTCTTTCGCGTTGTCGACCTCATCTTTATGCAGCATGGAGGTGGCAAAGTTCTTGCTCTCATTTGAGACGTAAGATCTCGTGGTTGTCATGCTGGGGCCTAAGAAATCGTTCTTCAATTGTTTATTTTCTGCCGCCATGTAGACATGTAACGGGGACGTGGCGAGGTAAGGGTCCGTATGCGCCTTAGAAGGCGCCTTTGGTGTCAAATCGACTCTAGTATCATGGGGACCAAAAGTCGGAACCAGCAGTTTGTTAGCGCTGACTGGAACTGGTACAAGTAGAGAGTTATTTTCGCTCTTATACTGGTATGTATGAGTTATAGGCCTTATAGGTGATGCTTCACGACTTTTGTTGATGTCTTGGCGAAGCTTGGAGTCGTAGGTAGTAAGATTGGTGTAACCATTCACCGAACAAGCTAAATTAAGATAGGAAGGTTTCTTATGAGGAGGATCGTCACGCTTTTTGTGGTGACCACGAGATCTGTGACTGTTGGAGTCCACATGTATCTTTACGGGAGGTTTGAGGAGATTCTCTGATTTTCTTGGGGTTGGGGTGGCGTCTTCAGGTGTTCTAACAGGAGTGGCTATAGGGGTGGGATGGTTCAAGTAGTTCGGCTGGAGGGTGGAGCCAGCCCGCTCTTGGATCCGAGATGTGAACTCCCGGATGCGGCTACCGGTGGAGGATGGAGTCAAGATATTCAGGCTCCCGGATGTGGTATCTGAAATGATGGAAATAAATGATGTTTAGGTTTTCGTCATATAGTCAAAAGTAATCCTTTATATTATTTTTCTCACTTATATCTCAATTATAGGTAATACGCACTCTTTGCGTCACGCGGCAAGCGCCGTATTAATACAGGCACTCAGAATACAGAAAAAACCAGAAGGCGTAAACGCACCCAATAGCGAAGCGACAAAAACTAATCTAGTAGAGAGTAGTTTTACGCGAACGTGATTAGTTTACTTTGTGACCTTAATCGCGCGTGACGTGTTTTACCGTTGCAATATTATTTAAGTTATGGCTTCCTGTGTCGTCTCAACGTGTAAAAATTCAGCTGGGCTACAAAAAAAACAAGATGGGATCACATTCCATACGTAAGTAGCGCATTTAGATGTTGTATTATTTGATAATTGAATAAATTGTTCAGTCTTTCATTGTCGTAAGTAATGATACCTCCATTTTGTCGGTGTTACCAAATATCGAGAGTTGCAATTTTCCTTAGAATGAAAACTTTTGTTGGTGGGTAGTTAATATTAAATAATTATTTTCAAAAAATCTTTACAGCTTACAAATAATTATACAGGGTTACTGGTAATCACTTAGTCAGCGTGCTTTAAAGGGAATGTTGTCTGTACAACTTTTGTTCAGCTACTTTTGAAAATTCTACTGAAGAAAAAATCTACTGTCCCATACATTTTGTCGGATATCGGTGAACTTTTTGTTTGGTACAACGGTTTCTTACCGATTTCCAAAAGGAGGAGGTACTATGTTCGTCTGTATGTATGTTTTTTTTGTATTTTCAAGATATTTTCGCCAATTGTGAACTGATAAAAAAAAAATTTTTTATTCGAAAGGCATGACATGGCTGCCGCATCCAGGGTTGACTTCCGGCGAGGGAACTCTTCAACGGTGAATAGTACAGACACAAAATTTTGTAAATGAACTAAACCATAATAGCCTGTTCTAAATTCTATCATTACATGGCTCATGCACCCAGGGTTGACTTCCGATGAGGGAACTCCTAAACAGTGAATAGGACAGACATAATATTTTTGGTACATGGATTTAATTATGATAGCCCGTTTTAAACTTAAACAAGAAACTTACGCAGCAGAAAGGTAATTAAATGTTTTCTTCGAAACCTTGTTTTATTTTAAAACCATTGAAATTAATAGGTAAGTAACAATAACTAAGTTAGTTTTACGTTTAATTTGTAGTACACGGGTTGTCTGTTTGGGGTGCACTAAGCCACCAAAAAAGAGGTACCATTGTGCTCACCATTATGAACAACTGTTTTTTTTCTATGAACAGCTGTTTTTCCCGCAATTTCAAGTACCATACTAAAAGTCGTTCATAAAGATGAGTACAATGATGATGATAATGATGAGTACCTTTTCAGCTTTGTACACCCCAAACATATTAACCCTGTATATGTATAAAACGTAGTAGCTAGTAATTATATTTTTTATTTACTTATGTTTGTTTTTGTGTCGATCCGATCAGTATATTGATTTCATTAAAAGTGTGTGTGAATAGTATCTGACCTAAAACATTTAACCAAAAACGGGTAAGTAATGTCTAAGCTGGCAACATTACGCGGGTGGAGGTGAGACAGGCGCGGGACGTGGGTTTTGTTTTTTGGACTCAGCGTGCGGCTTGCAATCACAGCTTAAGGCGGTTTCTGGTTCTTTCTCTATTCTGAGTACAGGCAATATATAAGCCAAATTTTATTTTTTTAGCTTTTTGTTAGCAAAAAATATTTAAAACCGTATTTATGAATTACTACGTGAAAACTAGGGACAAGGAGTCTTGGCATATACTACGAGTGGTCACCAAGGGAGAAGCAGGAGAAAAAAATTAAAAAATGGTCACATAGTCCCCCATTAAGTTATAATAGGTGGGGAGCATAATATATGTATACAATACTCTCATTTTGGATCTGCAGCGTCAGGTAAGTAATTATTCACATTGAAATCTTGCAGCAGTTCATAACCTGCTGATATTTTATTCGCGATTTTAGTTTTAGTCCCATAGTTAAAGTTTTTCATAATGATGGGTACTGTACCCCTTTCAGCTTAGTGCACCCTTTCCACGTAGTCCTGTTTAGTGGGAGATGTAGTTAGATTCTTCATATTTACATGTTTTCTTTGGGTTGTTTTGTTTGTGTTTCAATGATATAACTGTTTTTATTGATAGACTAGTAGTCCGCGCCAGCTTCGTACGGGTATAGATTAAAGCCTATCTCACTCGGGGATAGTGTAGCTTCCCAACAGTAAAATAATTTTTCAAATCGGTTCAGTAGTTTCGCAGCCTATTCAATGCAAACAAACAAACAATCAATCAAATCTTTCCTATAGATAAAAATAGGTCGTCTATTTGTTTCCTGACTCTTGTTATTCTAGATAGTAAAACATTATTATCGTGTAAAACAGGATGGTGGATGTACTGTGATATAAATTCCTTCAATGTTTACCAGTTTTGAATGGAATGGTATCAAACTGGTTTGTTTTTCTTAGCTGTGGGTAGTACTATGGTTTCACTCATGTTAAAAATCTCTAGTCTCTTCGCTTCTCATCTCTATCTCTTCTCTACATAGTATAAATTAAAGTCGCTTTCCGCGTCTGTCTGTCTGTATGGTCGCTAACTCCTAAACCACGCAACGGATTTTGATGCGGTTTTCACCATCAGTTAGATACATTTTCACGGAAGGTTTATATATATTACATAACTAGCGACCCGCTCCGGCTTCGCACGTAAATTACACCTGTGCGAAGCCGGGCGGGCGGATCGCCAGTAAGTTATAAGTAATTATTTAGTGCGATAATCGCCAGGAGGTAGCATGTGCGCTTTACAATCACACTTAGCCGGTTTATTTTAGTAGTTATAAAGAACTAGCGGTCCGCCCCAGCTTCGCACGGGTATAGATTATAGCCTATGTCACCCGGGGATAGTGTAGCTTCCCAACAGTGAATGAATTTTTAAAATCGGTCCAGTACTTTTTGAGCTAACTCGTTACAAACATACTTACATACAAATCTTTCTTCTTTATAATATTAATATTAGTATAGATACATAATTTTTTTATCTACATAGTTTTATTTCTGTTATATATACTAATATTATAAAGAGGAAAGATTTGATTGTTTGTTTGTTTGCATTGAATAGGTTCCGAAACTACGGAACTGATTTGAAAAATTCTTTCACTGTTGGGAAGCTACACTATCCCCGGGTAACATAGGCTATATTATTTATTTTTTTAAACAGAGATCCTTGCTAAAACTTCAATAATGTAACCCAAGGTGTAAAAATATAAGATTTACAGTTTTAACTTTGCGTGTTTGACAGTTCTAAGACAGGACAACGTCTGTCAGGTCAGCTAGTTATAAATAAAATGTTAATGTCATTAAATCCAATAATATCTGTCTTCAGTTTCCATTTGTAATTTTCCTTTAATAGTATCATCGGCCAGGGTTATTTTTCCTCTATGAACACCTGTTTTAAGTTTTGGCGCCAACATGAAAAAAAACAGTATTTCATTGAATTATTTTCCTAAACTTTTGTATCTTTGAGTCATCATCATCAGCCAGAAGACGTCCACTGCTGAACATAGGCCTCCCCCTTTAACCTCCACACTGAACGACAGCCCGCCTTTTGCATCCACTGGATGCCCGCGAGTCTCACAATGTCGTCAGTCCATCTAGTGGGAGGCCTACCTACACTGCGTCTTCCGGTTCATGGTCTCCGTTAGTAAAGTAAGTAAGTCTCCGTAGTAAGACAACTTAATAACATGAAATATAACATATTATGTGATTAAAATAAATAAAAAAAACAATAAAATACATTACTCACAACACCCAAAGATAAGAAAATAATCACACATTATGCAAGCCACTGAAATAGATGATTAGAAAACATGTTACTTCACTGACAGCCATGATGGACTAACACAGGTAGGGGATCCGAGTTCATTAGTCCGGAGACTAGTGATGTGACAAGTAATTTAGTGTAAATCTATAACGCATCAAACTTCACACTAATATTTCCAAGTTTGTGTGTATTCAACTTATTTATGAGAATAAAAATGGATAATTTCACTAACATTTATCTCACACACTGTTGAACTAAAATAGATATCCTGGTAAAAATAGGAATAAAAAAAACAACAGGCTATATTATTGCGATTTAAAAAAAAAATAGGGATCCTTACTAAAACTCCAATAATGTAACCCAAGGTGTAAAAAATAAGATTTATAATTTTAACTTTGCGTGTTTGACAGTTCTAAGACAGGACAACATCTGTCAGGTCAGCTAGTAAAAAATTATTAGTAAACTTGCCTATTTTTGCACTATGCACTTTATTTTTATTTAGATCAGTTCAGCTGTTTAGTAATAAACTAATTTGAGCAGACACGTGACAGTTTCATAGTTTCACATTTGATATTTAGTGTCAAAACATCTCTTGTTTTGTCCCATCACTACTGCAGTAATAATCTTTAAAACTACAAATATGAATGCAGATAATAATGTTATCAGAAAGGCCATTGCAATGACGCTCACGATTGTTGATTTGATAATGATTTTTATCTATTTTCCTAATATTTATGTATACTTTATATGTTTAGAAGATTAGAAAAGTGTTATTAGGACACACCTTCCGACTTGTTTGGTGTCCATCTTGGTAATGGGTTGAAGCCGCAAACCACGACGGTTTCTCACCGCATTCTGGTTATAGCTAGTCACTAACCGGTCAGCAATCGTGTCCTGGAGCCAGCTGGACGGCTGTCCATAGCGCAACTAGTTGCTCAGTCTGCACATAGCCTTAATCTAAGCATTTTTCAAGCTCGACAGCTATTTGATTGTGTCGAAACTGAATTAAAAATCATGAATATTGATCGTAAGTTTGTAGCTGGTACCCGATATCATTATCATCATTTCAGCCTATCATGTACCCACTGCTGGGACTCAAGCCTTCTCTCAGAGAGGATGGACCCTAATCCACCATACTGGAGTGCCAGTCTGTCAAGTGAATGTCATATATGTCTTTTTGAACTTTTGAGGTTCTTGGACATACCGATTTTCTCATGTGGATTTCCCTTCACGGTTTTCAAGCGATGGATGATTTATGTACCAAATAAGTGATTGGTGCAGGGCCAAGGATCGAACCAGGTGCCGTCAGATTGTAAAACGCACATTCTACCGGCCGGCCACCATAACTTTATATATTGGTAGCCAATAATTATACTACAATAAAGTATTTAAAGAAAATTATTCTGTTTTATTTTTACTATATAGTGCAGCTCAGTTCTAAAAAACTTGGACAGACTTGAAACAACTAGGTATCAATACTTGATCAAGTTTCTCACAAGTTTTGTCCAAGGTTCGTGCACAAATCAACAATAACTATTTCCAGGTGGGACATGAATATGACCTACACACACATCCTGCTTGTGCATCATGCAAGAACTATAAGATGCATTATATAGTCTTCAGACAAGCATAGAAAAGGTAAAAAAAAACAATTAACAGGTCATTACTCTCAAGTCTCAACAAAGTCACTGGACACAAAACGTGATATCAAATGTCATGCAGAAGTGTTTATATCCACAAATACTGCTAAAAGATTACTAAATAACGCTAAATACTACCACAGGGCCTCGGTAAAGACTAGTGTCACAAATTAAAGCACACAGCCATGCCAAGGAGGTAGTTTAAATAGAAATACTGAGAAAAATAATCAAGTGAACTTAGCTTACCAAAATAAATTGATTAATCATCAGTTATTATAGTTGGGTTAGATCATAAAATAACGTATTGGAAAGTTTCTTCTAGATTAAATTCAGATATCGTTGTTTTTTGTGTAGAAAGTACATCATTATAATAAAAAAACTGAAGGTAGATTACACCATTGTAAGGAAAACTTTCAAAGAAATGTTTAACTTATGTGTAAGATAATTACTTATTGTTATTATACGAATAAATCAGAAAATACACTGTACTTACAGCTTATTTTGCACTATTTATTTATTATTTTAGAGCACTTTAAATAATTTCACGAAAAAATAAAATGATATGACATCACACGCACACACACCACAAAGAAACGTCAAAGTCAAACTTTTTTCTTTTTTTCCGCAGAGGTAGCTCGTTGCCAGTCGCGTTGCTACGTTCCGTTTCACGGTGTACGAGTTGCTAATTATTGCAAATTAATTCAGACAATGTTGTTTAATAAACGGGATCAATTTTTATTTATTTTTTAGTAAATGCGTCTAATACTTGTGGCCAACCGTGCTTTATTCATGAGAGGTTTGACGACAATGACCAAGCTAAGAGGCGAGCGTGGGTCGAAACGAGGCCGACACATAGAATAACCATCCATGCATGCCTACCTACTTATCATTTTGTTCGCGGCATGCATTTAATTTTGCAACATGCATTGTTTGCAGTTGGCACGACCTAGATTGATGTGATGTTTAGTTAAAGTTATTATGCTAAATTAACTGACACATTTGTGATTTTGTACATAAATAATGTCTTATAAGAAATGTGATTTTAGCTGTCATTTTTATTGAATGGGGTATGATAAATTTAGGTACCTATTACTCATACCGTTACCAATATATTACACATCGAATTGGTACTAAGACGTTATAATCGATTGAATTCAATATTTATTACATTATTTTACTATTATTATAGTTACAGTACAAAGTAATATATATAAACCTACTTATTATAAGTATAAATCGGATTAAAAAAAATAATTAAATGAGGTATGTTTTGTTTTCAATTGTTACTTAAAATTGTAGTTATTGAAAAAAATAAAATATTTTTGTAACAATATGTAAAACTAACTAGGGCTCATCAAAACATTCCAGAGATTTCATTGTTCATTCTCAAACGTTCGAAGTCACTCTAAAAATACTTAACGCCCCATTCCGTTCAGATTTACGATGGAAAGGCGTGGACATGGCTGGTGATATACGGAAGGCAGTCTAGTCTGTGTCAGATCCGAGTGAGGGAAAACAGACGCGGAGGCGAGATCCGATCGACATAAATATATTAAGTATACCTAATACCTATGGCTTAGTTTACGTAAAACATTCATACTTTATTTAGTATTTTGACTCTCGAATCGAGCCCGGAGACCCGGACATTTTGAAAAGCATTGATGGGGCCGAAGCCACCACCAAGAGATCCTGTTAAAATATAATAAACTAGCTGCGCCCTGTGGTTTCACCCGCGTTATAATATAGCGTTACTGGTAATCAGTTAGCGTCCTCGTAACCAATACGTCAAACAAAACTACTTTTTTTCTATGATTTATCAAAATTCGCGATAAAAAATCTGCGTTTTCATATATGTATTATTTTTTCCCAAACCTTTTTTTGCGCTGCCTGAATAGGTGTGATCCCCGATAGTTACAATCTGTAGTCTTCAAATCACGAGTGAATGGGTTTTTTTCTAGGCACGCGTGGTCCATCTAGTAGGCGGCAAACGCAAGCCTATTATTGAATAAATTAAAACTATTAAGTTAATTGTTACGGTTCCTTTTTTCCCAAATATAATGTGATAAGATTATTTGATTTCTTACTTAAATATTATGAACACTTGTTCAACAGCTAAGCCGAATTTGATGATATTTAGCATTTTTTAAATATTTTTTTTAAAAATAGTTAATAGGCTTGCGTTTGTCCACCATCACGCCTGATGTTAAGCGATGTTGCGGTCTACGTTGTAGCACGCTTTCTTTGGCATTCTTAGCAAAGTGCTAAGAAATCGGACATCACATACTATTCACAATTATTCTTACTTCCGAAAAATCCGGGAACATTGGAAAGCTGTTAGCTATTCGCAGTTTTCCTGACTTCCCACAGCAATGAGTTGATTTCTTACTTTCTTAATTTATATACACGTAAGCGTAACACGAGTAAAAAGTCAATGGCCATTGTAATTGTTTATCGCCCCAGTGAGAACGTAAAACCTGTGATTAAAGCCAACTTTCACATTAATTTTACATTTTTGATATAAAAAGAATATTTACCTATGTAATAAACTTTGAGTGATGCTTTCTTTTATTATTTTCTTACGTGCACGTATGATAATAAAATCGTAGGTAAATTTTATTGAGCTACTGGAGCTGTGGGTGGAACGTTGCTTTTTTTTTTGTAGATTAGATCTTCGCGCTTCCACCAACTCGCCTGATGGTAAGCGACGTTGCGGCTGAGGATCTAGAAGAAATCTATTCAGTATTCACTCTAGCCTTGAAGAATTTGATGATGCCTAGATTGATATCATTTCCACAGATCGAATAGATGTGATGTGGATTAGGGCTGCCATCATACAAATAGTCGACGCCGGACAAAAACTTTCAAAGCAAATAAAAGAGGTGAAATTATATAGAGTTTTTTTGCCGGACACCCAAGGACACCTCTGAGAATGTGCGTTAGTTCGTCGTCGATTTTGCAGCGCCGGAGTTAGCTTGTTAGTTTACGGTTAAATATTTTAACTCTCTGTTTAGGGTCGGCAACGTATTTGTGATGCCCATGGTGTTGCGAGATTTATAGGCAACGGTGATCGCTTACCATCAGGCGGCACGTCAGCTTGATTGCCACCTATGGCATTAAAAAAACCAGCAGAGCTTCCAGACGCCGTCTAAACTAGGACAAATCCGAGGATTCCCGGATGGATGGCAAGCCTAGGTTTGATGGTTTTATAAATTAGCTTATCAAAAGTTCCGCAAATACATAGTCGTTGGTAATTTAAATATTTAACTTATGACTGAAATGTAATATTAGTAAAAGTGAAGAAGCAATAAGTAAATTATACTAAATATACCTACTAAAGTATACATAATTATCTTTTCTTGCCATTGAGAATGTTTCTTGCTATCGGATGATCACTTACAGCTGAATTAAATTGCATTAAGATGAATGAGAACGTTAATTTTATATATTTTTGGGCCCAAGGCGCAAAAAGTGTTTTTTTTTTTTATAAATATTAGGCTTGCGCTTGACCGCCAACTCGCCCGATGTTAAGCGATGATGCGGTCTACGATGGAGCACGCTTGCCTAGAAGAAACCGATTCACTCGTGATTTGAAGACACCCACCCAGATTGTATCTATCAGATTGTTATAAGTTAACCGTAATGTATCTGTGTGCGTATATCTGTGGCATCGTAGCACCCAAACGGTTGAACATTATTTTTTTAACCAGGTCCAGGATATGTCCGCGATTGACCACCAACCAACTCGCCTGTTAGTAAGCGACGATAGGTGCTGTTTGAAAGATGACTTGATCGAGTGTTTTTAGTTATGACTCATGAAAATCCGTTCAATGGAGAATATCAGCTCTTTTAAATAAGTTTAAAAAAAATTACTGCATCTTATTTTGTTGCGTTAGAAAAACTGATAGGGCAAATAAAAACAGGATTTTAATATATGTTTTAGTTATAATTACAAGATTTAATAAGAATAACTGCAGCGCTTAGAGATCATCCGACAGCGAATGGAGTTTGTGAAAATTGATAGCTTTTGAATATAGAAGATAAACATCACAATAAAGAAAACAATAAAATAACACACAAGCAACCACTACTGAAAGGATGTGAAAGAAAACACAGATAATGAAATAAATGAAGATATTTTATTGAAATAAATGTAATTAAATATGGTAGACATAAGTGCTGTGTAGTCCGAATCAATATTGAAATAGCATACTCCTGATAATTATTAAAATTTAAAATAAAAACTTGAATATAAATTATTTAAAAAAAATTAGTTATGAATGAAATATCACTTAGTAGGCTATCTCAAAAAAAGATACGCATAAATAGATTGATAGTTAAAACGACAAAAAGGCGCCTTACTGATGTATTTAAGTGTGCACACGCACACAAATATTAATTGACTAATCACGAACAGAGCACTGCACTGTAAGTGACAAGAAGGGATGGGGCGCGTCTTTGATTGAACAAACCATCGCATAATAAGAAAACAATTACAATCACACAGACAACGACAGAAATAAACATATATTACATGCTCAAAACAATAGAAGATCAAACGTACACGTTACCTGAAAAATCTGTGCTCGCGTCCACGTCCAAGGAACAACTCCCTATAGAATCCACGGACTTATCCATTACTTTCACTGTTAGGTCCTTAGCAAGAGCTTTCAACAGATCCGCCTCCTTAACTTCAATTTCATATGCCCCTATACTATCCAAGTCCTCGTTAGACTTAGGCGAAACAGTAGAACTAGGTAACTTAATATCAGTCTCTTCAGTGTTAATAGTTAGTATTGATTGTTTGTTTTTATCCAGTATCAGAGTGCTCTGACTTGTAAAGTTACTCCTTATAGGCTCAATGTATTCTACGTCGTCATCGTCAATGAATACGTGATTGGTATGTCCGCTAGTGCCTTGTACGTGTACGTCGGTGGCATCTTTGGGGACAGCGTCCACTACCGTTTGTGTCTGAGCTATACTTTTGTAGTAATGACTTTCTAGCTTTTCCAATTGTCTACGAGTCTCAGACTGCCTCTTGCGCACTGAATCGATTATGACGGGTAGATTCAGCAAATCAGGCGTCTTTTCTCTTTGATTCTCGCGTCGGAATAGAGGTGAATCATCGCTTTCAAGCTCGAAACGTTTGTATTTGGATGAGCAGTAGTCATCTATGGATGATGTGTCAGACTTTTTGTCGAAAAATGTGTCTAGCGAGAAGAACGATTTGCGTTTTTTCTTTGGCTGGGTGGCCTTGCTAAAATTTGGCTGGATGAACGGGTCGGGTTTGGTTTGCTGCACGCAAAAATTGCTCGTGCCGACTAGAGATTTGGGGCGTTTCTCCTGCGGCACGCTTACAACACGATTTGTTTCGACTTTCCTCGAATCTAAGCTTAACGTTTTTCGGAACCGTTCATTCAAGTTGGATAGCAAAAAGTGCCTTCTTTCCGTTGATTTCGGAGTGATGTTGTAGTTCTGTTTGCTACTAGATGGTTGTGAATCTGGAATGTGTTCTGTATATTTAAACTCTATATCGTTTTCTGAGTAGTCTTTAGGGTCTGGTTTGTAAGATTCGGAACAGTAGGGTTGGTTATCAGGCCTGTGAAAAGAGAAAGACCCTCGGTTTGAGCTCTTCTGCTTATCGCAGATGCAATTTCTGACGCAATTGAGTTTGAGACATTTTCTTTCATCAGGCTCTACTGATAGCTCATGATCATTAGAGTAGTATCTATCAGGTTTGCTCTTATGAACCAAGAGATCTTTCCTTATCTTTTCCAATCTTTCATCTCCGTGGTGTCCTCTAGTATATTTCGATTTCGGAGGACGAAAGAATCGTATGGAGCCTGAAGCGTGAGGTTCTATGGATCGTCTTCTGACGTATGGAGAGTCAGAGATCTTGTTGACACCTAAGAGCAGGACAGGTGATTTTTTATCTTCTTCATCTGGTAAATCACTGGAAAGATAGAAACACAAAAGTTGAAACGATTGCACATAATTTTGACAACGAAATTGTAAAGCTGCATTTTAAGCACAATATAAAAACAACAGTAAGTATTGTAAGTGTTAATGAACAACTTAAGTAAACAGCCATAATTTAAAATGAAAATGAAAATTAGCAAAAATCAGCACAAAAACAAAATGGCGTGAACACATACTCACATAAAACACAAGAAAACAAAACATAAAGTTAGTCACGATTAGTTATTTCACTGCTGATAAAACAATTAAGACCAAACAAACACGTGTGAAATGATACAAAAAGATTAATAGCTTTAATAAATGTTATTTGAACATTCATCAAATTACCTACTTTATAAACCCACAAACAAATTTATTTCACACATCAATTATGTTTCAAAGCCAATGGTATTTCAAAGTTATCACACAATAAAGTTATACCAAAACTACATCAGATTCAAAAGATAAGAAAAATCCGTCATTTAGAAACAAACAATTATTTGGAATTTTTTATAACATAAGGTAATGACAAACACGGGCGTACCTTAGTATAGCTGGCACACCCTTTCACTAAATATAGTGCTTTTTATTCGAAAGCTGCACGCGAATTTTATGGCTATTGCACGACACGACGAATAACTTCGTTGTACTATTACGCGTTAGTACGCAAAATAATAATATAATGCCATTGAAATAAATGGTTATTTATATCAGTTATTAATTACGTAGTAAGACTTATTTCAGATAAATAAGTAACAATTTGAAAAGTTAGGTCTGTCTACTTTTTGAGCACCCATTATTTGAAGCTATATAGTTATAAAAAAAAAGATTAAATAAAAACAAAAATTGAGTTATTACTACGTGAAACGGAACGTAACATAACACTAGTGTTTGCCCGAGTCGAACAAAATTGGATATCGAATATCGATTTTTGATAACAGCCCCGACGAGATAACGTTGCAGAACCAATATCGACGATAATCATATAATTACCTTTAGCTTTAACCAGTTTTTTATAGGTGGGTATTTTTTAACTCTTAGACCATAACGTACCTACCTAACTCGTCTACGTTTTAATTCGAAAAATAAAGCATGCAAATTAAGTTTTCCGAACTCAGCCGGACAGAACTGTCACGTCACACAGTACGACCAAATCATGTGTAAATCGTCAAATGAGGAAACGAATAATATTCTCCGAGTAGCTAACGCTTTTGTTCAGAAATTACCATGATGGCTGGAATGCATCGATGAATCAATTAAATCGATCAATAGACACATCGGAATTCCGTTATAATCCCCGGCGTAATAAGCCACGGTCCACGAGTTAACACACTGGCACGAATAGCTGTAAACTCGATCGACCATGCTAGAGTGCTGGAGCGATGACAGCAGGTAGTGATGTGGCTGGTTCACTATCGAATCTATCGATATCGAAAATTTTAGTGAAAACACAGACAAAAACTAAGTGCAAATGGTTAAAACTCTATCGAGCGTGCTGGAGCGATGACAGGCAATGACAGCCCCGTGGTGATGGTCAACTCATAGCACATATTTAATTATGTCAAATAATTGACAGTAAGTACGATATTGCATAATTCTTATTTACACTAGTTTTTAATTTAAAAACAATTTAATTCATTATATACATTGTTTTTTTTAACCCCCTATAACAGATCTAAGAATCTTCAAACGGCAGATTTTCTTGAATCATAGCTAAGAACACTCTCGATCAAGGCACTTTTTAAACAAAATAAAACTAAATCATACTCGGTTCAGCCGTTTGGGAGTTACGATGCCACAGGTAGTCAAACAGATACACACGTTAACCTTATAACATCTCTCTGTTTGCTGTGTTTTTCGGGGTTACAAATAGTTTCATTCGAATTTTTACAATATTATGTTATAGCTGTCAGACTCATTCTCTGAGCGGCCGGACTGTAGCTATCGATAACTCCAGACATACATCACTAGACGTCCCGTTCGCCAGACAGACCGCATATTGCTCTATTGCACGCAAAGTACACTCTACGGACACTAGGATCGACATGTGACTCATATACTAGCTGCGCCCCGCGATTTCACCCGCGTTACATCTATACTAATATTATAAACAGGAAATATTTGATTGTTTGTTTGTTTGCATTGAATAGGCTCCAAAATTACTTAACCGATTTGAAAAATTCTTTCACTGTTGGGAAGCTACACTATCCCCGGGTAACATAGGCTATAATATATTTTCAAAAAATAGGGATCCTTACTAAAACTCCAATAATGTAACCCAAGGTGTAAAAAAATAAGATTTACAATTTTAACTATGCGCGTTTGACAGTTCTAAGACAGGACAACGTCAGGTCTGGCTGATGATGATGAAATTTAATTAAAGTAGAATTACTGCTACATGGAATGCTAAACGGTTGCATGTCAAATATTTCGCCCACAATCATGTAGAAAGCAACAATTTAACGGTCAGTTAAATCACAATCTATAATCGAACACTATGAGGAATCGATTTTTTAATCGATTGCGCAAATCTCTCGATACTTCCGAATCAATTGCGCAAGCCCGCGTTCCGTGTTTTAAGCATATTAAAGTATATTTAGAACTTTGTTCCATACGGTTACCTTACTTAATACAATTCTGTTACCTTGTAACAGAATTGTATTAAGAGGAGGGACCCGATTTTCGCGCTCGCGGTCGTTCGCATACATTAAGTATTTTTCATGATTTAATATTCCTGAAATTCAAAACATTTATTGCAGTTTGTAGGGAAATTATAGGTGTTACAGTTTTTTTTAATACTTCTATACTAATATTATAAAGAGGAAAGATTTGATTGTTTGTTTGCATTGAATAGGCTCCGAAACTACTGAAACCGATTTGAAAAATTATTTCACTGTTGGGAAGCTACACTATCCCCGGTTGACATACGCTATATATATATACCCGTGCGAAGCCGGGGCGACCTACTAGTATAGAATAAGTGGCAAACAACCTACGGGCCACCTGATGGTAAGTGGTCACCGCTGCCTATTGACACCAACAATACCCGGGGCATTATCAGTGCGTTGCCTACCTTTGAGGACTCTATTCCCCTTCGTTACAGTTCAAAATTACTTAAGATTCTTATTTAGGTCCGAATATAAACTAGCCTCACCCGCGACGCGACAGCGTAAAGATGCATTCAGTCTCTAGCTATTGAAGCTAGCTACAGACTAGTGAACATAAATTGCCGATGGACCGATCGATCGCGCGGCAAAAAATTGACGAATGGGAGCCATTTGCTTACGCACCCCATTACTACTTATGGCGCGTCGGTCCTGTTTTGCTTACGCAGACATGCACTGCGTAAGGCACTTCGGGGGTTAAGATGAATGCAACAAGAAAAAGTATATGTGATATGTGTGTGATGTGTATGTGTACTAAAAATATATATTTTTGAAATTATAAAAAAAAAAAAAAACTACTAAGTACAAAAAAAAATTCTTACGTAAATACATTTTGGTGCAGTTTTGTTTTCTAACACAACTACAAAGTAAATATAAGAAGTAGCGATACTAACTATTATGTAATCTATGACAATGCCCGTGCGCACTTGCACCTATTCTGTGAGTGTGCACTTAACAAAACGGTACAAGCAATACCGCTTTACTCTAATACGTTTTTAAACGAAATAATACCATAATCTCTAGTAACGGTTCCAAAAGCCACAGAGCAGTGGACTTTCCAACTCGTTCTTCAGAAATAGCAGTAAACCAATGGGATACTAGATCGATGGCAACTTTCTTTACTCTGTCACTTTTTATACTTAGAGAAAACAGGACTGGCCTGTGGAAACTCATAACAAAGTATCTGTTGTACTTGGTTGTACCCAGTTCCACCCACAAAGACGCACCCAAACCTTTCTACCTATAAGTCGATTTATTTTAGTGTGTCACATTTTTTGTGTATATTGTAAATTAATTTAAATTTAACTCATCATCATCATCGTCATCAGCCAGAAGACGTCCACTGCTGAACATAGGCCTTCAAGCCATAGGCCATAGGCCTTTAAGTTTAAAAAATACTATAGGCTAAAAAAAAGCCTAGATAATATTTTTGTAGTAATTTTTATGTTATCCTTGTTTTGTGGTATTTTAATAAAGAGTTTTGTATTGTATTGTAGGCCTTCCCCTTCAACCTCCACACTGAACGACAGCCTGCCATCTGCATCCACTGGATGCCCGCGACTCTCACGATGTCGTCGGTCCATCTAGTGGGAAGCCTCCCTACGCTGCGTGTTCCGGTTCATGGTCGCCACTCAAGAACCTTTCTTCCCCATCGGTTATCGGTTCTTCGAGCGATGCGGCCTGCCCATTGCCACTTTAACTTGCAAATTTTAACAGCTATGTCGGTGACTCTGGTTCTTTGGCGAATATTCACGTTCCGGATTCAATCGCGCAAAGAAACTCCGAGCATAGCTCTCTCCATTGCCCGCTGTGTGACTCTGAGTTTTTCCATAAGGCCAACAGTATTGTTATTTAAAATATAATCTATGTTATATTATCTATGTTGTATTTACAAGAAATACAGCATAGATAAACTTAAATAGCAAAAGCGTATCTAAATTAAATACAATATTTCATCCACAACGATAGAGCCGTTTCCGAGATACGCGACATAAATGTATATAACGTCGGCTTACTGGTAAAACGAGTTATCTGCACTTTTTGGCCAAATTGACTTAAAAATGCAGTTCTATGTAATTTTTTCCTCTCTATCGTCTGTTAAACCAGAATTAATGCTACGACCTACGGTTGCCGAGATAGCCAGATTAAATAAGTTATAAATTCACTAAAAATATTAAAATTGAAACCTTTAAACGAGCGATTCTTATATTATAAGTATTGCTCGTTTAAAATGTACCTAAATACGAAGCTTAAACTATATGTACTACTAAGAAAAAATCCCTAAAGTGCGGCCGCTGAAAGAATACATCTGACAGTTGCAATAACATTGTAAAAAGCTGAACGAAATCAGTAAATTCTGATCTCTTATACTAGCATTTTGAAGGTGAGATTGTAGCTGGTAGCTAATACTACAGTGAAGAAAAAAAAAACAGATTTTTACAATGTTATTGCAGCTGTACATCTGTGAGCGTCTGCATTGAAAAACAATGAAAAATGTAGGTCAAATTGCTAAAGAAATCAGCATTGAGCTACAAATTATAAAACCTAACAATTTTATCACAAAAAAGTTTAAGACTTTTGTACGACAAAATGCAAATCTGAAACTTATTTTTAGAGCAATAAAGAGTAAACTCCTGTACTTTTTAAGTTATCAGATATTAACGTTTACACAGATCAAAAAGTAATACAGCAAATAGTGAACAAAAGAATTTGGTCTCACACAAAGTCTGTAATTTTGTGTAGTAACTGTGAGAAATGTTACGTGACAAAACGCACTGGCGTCGTAACGGTGAATAATATGCTTCCTCATTTGGTTTTATAATTATTCATTAAGACAAAGTAGACAGCGAAAGAGACATCGAATCCATTACAATTAAAGTCAAGTGGCGCTGGGCAGTACACTTTGCAAGATGTGGTGAGTGAAGCAGGTCCCTGACAGAATCATGACAAAGAATAGGAAACTACAGCAACTGAAGACAATTCTAGACATGGGTTAGTGACAGCAATACTTTTAGGAAACAATTGATCAAGACGGACTGAGCCATCAGACAGAATGAAGGTCTAGCGTTAGATGCTGATATGACTTGGGATGGAAACTTATACTCCGCAGCAAACGAAAACAAGCTAATCACAATGTAAAGAAAATAGAGAGCACACGATTCTAAAGTTATATGATTATTTACGGGATATTTACCGTGGTAAGGTCGTGGCACGTCCCAGTGACACTTCAGTCTTCCCGTGAACATGGTGCATGTAACTGCACCGAAATATTCGTTTATTCCATTCTATCTGAATAGTAGTTTGATGATCTAACTGTTTCTGTTTCTTGTTGTTTTTCTGACAAAAATATTCCAATTTGTTAAACTGGCTAGTTGAACAATTTGGACACGCAAATTCGGGAGCACATTCCACAACCTACCACAGCAAATAATCACATAACTTAAGTGAACAACCGTGATAGTTTAAAACAGTGTTTCACACGATCCCACGTAGAAATATCCAAATGTATGTAACTAAATGACTATTGCAGAAATTATAATCAGATCTCGCTTGATAGTGTGCAGTCTACGGTACAGTTTGCTTAGAAGGAACTAATTCTCTCGCAACTTGGAGGTTAAAATCTAACTAGGCTGACGTCGCGCAGAGTAAAGTGAGATTCAGCTTCCACTTGAAGATACTCGGATAATCGGAGCACATCGACAGTGAACAACACTCGCAGTCACACAATAAATATTCCCTAAAATAGATTCAATACAAACTGCCTTTACTAAAGAAGCCGTAAGAATTATCTAAATATTACGAAGTAAGAAGTTTCTAGCTTTAATGACTAAGCACGAAAGGTCACTTGCGTTACTAGAAAGGTTACTGACTGACGAGATGTAAGAATAATTAGTTATTGGCATCAATTCTGATGCTCTACTAAACTAAACTAAATTTGACAGCTCTAAAATTGTTGCCATCCTTCTCTCACGTATTAAAATGAAAAGAGAGGCAGATAATTTTAGTCCTGTCAGATTAGTTTAGTTTAGTGAGTGGTATGACAGAATAGGCCTCATTAGCAATACCAAACATGTTGTCGTTCAACGTGATTGCCACGAACGACAGTAATATTAGTTAATATAGATTCTAAAGTTAGTAAAATGTGTAAGAATTGTTGTTTCCACTTAACTCATAATTCTTAAATAAATAAATAAAAAAACTTCACCGTACAAGTTGAATGGTTTTGTATGTGGTGTGAGTGTGAGCCTTGTGAATGTAATTTGTACATTGGATACATTGGATGTGTGAACCTAAATAAATACACATGATTTTTGATTAAGTACGAATTGTTCTAGGGTAATGGATGGATTCGCAGGCGTAAGTAAACTTACATTATATCCGCATTTCATCCTAAATATAGCTACCAACAACAATTAATTTAATGTTACGTACAAACTATATTGAAACGGAAACAACACGGTTTCCAAAAAAGAAAATAAACAAACCTAAGGTAATCAGTGAAACAAACTTAGTCCTGGATGTTGAAGAAAACGTAATTTCACTTATGCAGACATTCACCATCTATGAACCAATGAAAAGTGATTCATTATTGAACAACGCATACGCAAAAAACGACTTTGATCCTCACACAATAGAGGCTGCTTTGCATAAGTCCAAGGGTATTCTTCGACTTAGTCATTCTGACGAGGTTTCCAACTATAAACAAAAAAGTGTTTATGCTACGATCAATGCTCTACAAACAAAAAAATTATACTCACACATCTCACGCGTTTTTTCGATTTCGATCATCGAATCATTGTATCAAAAGATTTCCCATTGATATATCTAATCACTAATTAAGACCAGAATCATGGGAAGTTCTCGGTTTCACTAAAGAAAGTGCATTAATTAATTGACAGAGTTTTCACTTTCATACGAGTTGCTATCACGTAAACACGATCACTTCAATGATAAGTATGAGAAACGGTATAGGTCCCAATATGGTCCCTTGCGCGACACCCTAATAATTTCTCCTTCAAATGAACGCAAGCGCACGTCCACCTTTTCGTGGGCGGTCTGACTGTATGACGTGGACTCGAAATCGAGTAACAGTACACTTTACTTGCTTAAAACTACCGCTAACGATGTCATCGACGCAATCCAACGCATCTTCGAAGTACAATCTTGAATTAGTTTAGGTATTAAACGAGCAATGGATGTTGCGTGTCGAGAAGCGACCGCTTTGGTGTTTAATGGGAGTCTAAGTGGTGGAGGGTTCAAAGAGGGGGAATGGATGGCAGACAGTGACTTTTACCGGTACTTTTTGTTTATACTCCATGGTGTGCTTCACGGCACGTGCTATAGGCAGCAGAATGTAATGATTACACCTCAACAGATGTTACGTACGGTGTTTTTGTTAGCATCTTTTTAGTAAGCTCTTTTTATTCAGTAGTAAAGTTTTTATTAGGTTTTTATATTGGATGCGAAGTCAAAGACCTTTTTTAATCGACGGCTACTATAGTGCATAGAAAATTGATTATAGTTTATAATTCAGCCTTTGACATTGATGAACAGATACGGATTTAGTTCCCACAGTTTTCCTGTTTTTTTTTTTGGTGGTTTGGACTTTGGATTTTTTTTAACTTATTTTTTTATTTATTTATGTCATAAGTTACATACATTTTACTTGCTTACCACCCACAAATCTCGCTGAGGGTTATCTGGGTGATAGTTTCCTTCTCAGCTTTAATAATTAGCTTTCATATTAGAATTCTTTACGGTATTTTTATCCTGCTTTATCTTTCTAAGGCTTTTAGAAAAACATTACCGTTTTATTAAAAATTTAAAAGATCTATCAGCAAGTTATCTAAATTTGTATATCAGTATCATCAATCAAGGCAACCATTTATGGTTTAAATTGATTCCAAGAATTGAAGGCAATCAATTAATTTAGATACCCAATGCCATGGCCAATGCCAGACGATTAGAAAACATTATGCCCAGCCGTGGGCGGAATAATGGAGGTGAAAAAGTTTTTGTATAAACCGTTTATGGCGGTAAAACAATGAGACGATTTAGATGCTTTTTCAATATCTACCACAGCCAGCATTATCACATTGCTAGGTAAGGAATGTCATTTAGACACTTATAACATCTATAATATGAAAAAGACCGACTAATGCGGTTGAAACTATAGTCGGAGTAACCGGCTTAATATTACGTGAGTAATTCCCGTGTAATATAAATAAAATGAAATGGACCCGGGTATGTCCTAAAACTGCGACCAGAACCACCGGAGGATGGGCAGCAGCGTCCTATTAGTACACGGTGAACGTACTGCGATCCCCAAGCCGCCTGCCAAGCGTGGGGATTATGGCAACACCCCTCTCTACGAGGGAGGCCTTTGTTCAGCAGTGGACGTTTACAGGCTGATGATGATGATGATGATAAATAAAATGTGGGAAAACCACGTCAGTTTCCATGATGCAATCTATAATATATTCTGTCTTTACGACTGTTCACTACAAAACGGCTAAACTGATAGTGATGACATTTGGCAAATTTTGAAGTAATTGAAAATCGCAATCAATGAATATCCTGTAAATATAACTTAGCATTTCATCTTACCAGCCCCAGTTGAAAATCCAAAGACTGACCCAAGATATGGTGGAAAGATCAAAAAAAATTACACTGATAGACATGAGAGTGTATAAAAAAACAGGGTAGGATTTTTTAAAAGTTTTTTTTAATTAATCCAACAATGCATGATTTATTTAACCGATGGGGAAGAAAGGTTCTGGAGTGGAGACCACGAACCGGAAGACGCAGCGTAGGTAGGCCTACTATCCAAGGAAAATCCACAATGTATGGGTGGTAGTGGGCCAGCGTTGCCAGACGTCCCGATTTTTTTATCAATATTAAATGTCCCGCTTTTCGGGGATAACTAGACCGTGCGTGCAATTTAAAATGGTCGGATGCCAGTAATAAATGCTCCGTAAATTTAATGACCTCCAGTAGGCCTCCCACTAGATGGACCGACGACATTGTGAGAGTCGCGGGCATCCAGTGGATGCAAAAGGCAGGCTGTCGTTCAGTGTGGAGGTTAATGGGGGAGGCCTATGTTCAGCAGTGGACGTCTTCCGGCTGATGATGATTTATCAATTTTAATTAATCATGACATTTTGATTATTAAATCAAACTTTTATTAAATAAAAATTATTTAATCGTGCACACCCTGGTATAAGCTAGGTTTCCGAAGACAATGTCGAGAATAGAACGAAGTGGGGGTAAAAGTGAGGAAGTCTGACTCTGAACCCCCCACTACCATGTGGGATTCATAGTCGGGAAGATAGAAAGTGACATTAAATATATACGAGATGTATTTCCTTATCAAAGAAAATCAACAAGATGTAATTAAGCAACGTTACTTATATACATTTAATTGAGCTCAGCAATAACTAGAAATAGTAAACCGAACCGCGCCTTATTAGATTCTATAGTAATAAAAATGTTTATGGAATTACACTTGAGATCACTTAATAAATTGTACTCTTAAGGCCGCGCTCACCAGCCAGAGCTCTTTCGCACATTTCCAACATTTCAAAAGATAACAACCAGACCGACAATGAACCACAGTCACCGACGTAGCTGTTAAAATTTGCAAGCTGAAGTGGCAATGGGCAGGCCACATCGCTCGAAGAACCGATAACCGATGGGGAAGAAAGGTTCTGGAGTGGACACCACGAACCGGAAGACGCAGCGTAGGTAGGCCTCCCACTAGATGGACCGACGACATTGTGAGAGGCACGGGCATCAGATGGCAGGCTGTCGTTCAGTGTGGAGGTTAAAGGGGGAGGTCTATGTTCAGCAGTGGACGTCTTCTGGCTGATGATGATGATGATGATGATGATGATAATAAAAAAGTATAAAGTATGATAGTTTCTGAGGCTTGAAGGTTAAACTAATACACAAATGACGTACAATATCGGATATGTAACGAGTGCAACTAAACGTATTTATATGTAACACAATCGACTATTGTCCTAACAGAGATCAATTAGATATTGCTATGCTCTTGCGCAGATGGGCTTGGTTTGTCATTCAAAGGCCGTGCACCCAACATTTTTGAACAAAGACAATCATCATCAGCCAGAACACTGAACACTGAACCACAGCCTGCCATCTGCACCCACCGGACGCCCGCGACTTACACGATGTCGTCGGTCCATCTCGAACATCGAAAGCGATGTTGTGTCCGAAGATGGAGCTCGTAGACGAGAAGGTACTATTCACTCTGGCCTTAAAGACTCCAGGTTATGATGAAAAAACGTGTAGTGCTTTTTTTATTAAAAACTAGCTGACCTGACAGACGTTGTCCTGTCTTAGAACTGTCAAACACGCAAAGTCAAAATTGTAAATCTTATTTTTTTACACCTTGGGTTACATTATTGGAGTTTTAGTAAGGATCCCTATTTTTTTTGAAAATATAATGTAGCCTATGTTAACCGGGGATAGTGTAGCTTCCCAACAGTGAAGGAATTTTTCAAATCGGTTCAGTAGGTTCGGAGCCTATTCAATGCAAACAAACAATCAAATCTTTCCTCTTTATAATATTAGTATAGATAAAAAACCTTTTAGATAAAAATTCGCTAAGTGAAAAAAAAAAAAACAACACTTTATTCTAAAAAGAATGTCCTATCGTTTTCTATTATTACAATACAATACAATACAATACAATACAACTTTATTACACACCGAAAATACAAATGAAACTTAAAGTAACATAAAAACAAATAAACGGCAGTATAATGGGCGGCCTTATCGCCTAAAGCGATTTCTTCCAGGCAACCTTTGGATGGACAGGACTAAAGAAGTTGAAAAACGGTCGGTGGTGCACATAAAATATAAATAAATAATATATACATACATATATACACTAAATACGCAATGCTGAATACATGCCATAAATATTATAAATAAAATACATAATATATATACGTACCAATTAACACGAAGAAAAATAATGTGTATAGACTTGATTCTTAAAAATAGGAAGAGATTTGGCCTGCCTGATAGAAACAGGCAGCGCATTCCACAGTAGGACAGCTTGAAAAGTGAAGGACTTACAGTAGGAAAGATTGACGTGAGAAGAAGGAGGAATTTTTAGCTGGAGGGCACGACAGGATCGCAAAGTACTGGAATGAGCTTGAATAAATTCAAAGCGCTCCTTTAAGTATAAAGGGATATTGGGATTAAACAGAATTTTATAGACAAAGGAGAGGACATGAGAATTACGGCGAAGGCGGATAGGTAACCATTTGAGCTTTTGGCGGAATTCAGATACATGGTCATATTTGGTTATTACTACTTAGCGAATTTTTATGTTATAAAAAGGTTTTTATTTTTAATTTAAAAAAATATAGGTGCCTTTAAATATTAACTAAACAAAATACAAGCTAATATTAACACTACAAATACAGTTAGACTGCCCAAGATCGTAGAAGGCCTAAAAGCAATAAATGAAAAAAAAAAAAAAGTTTAATCAAAATGTTTAAATGTGCGAAAGAGATATATCTGGTTGATGAACGCGTCTTTATGTTGTAACTAGCGACCCGCCCGCCCGGCTTCGCACGAGTGTTATTTACGTGTGAAGCCGGGGTGGGTCGCTAGTTATATATATAAACCTTCCGTGAAAATGTATCTAACTGATGGTGAAAACCGCATCAAAATCCGTTGCGTGGTTTAGCAGGAGTTAGCGGCCATATAGACATACAGAAAGACAGACAGACAGACGCAGAAAGCGACTTTAAATTATACTATGTAGAGATAGAGAAGAGATACCGGTATTATTGAACGTAATGCAAGCCCTCCTAAGTGCTATAAGTATGTAGCACATCAATTTCAGATACGCATCTAACTGGCACTTTCCGCTTGACATATTGTGAATGCAAATACTAACCAACACACACTGTCCTGTTTCACTACCTCTTGATTAACCTTATCTAGAGGTAGTGACCTTAACTGGTCCTTAACTGATGGCCTTTTGGAAAAACTCACGAGTCACACAGCGGGCAATGGAGAGAACTATGCTCGGAGTTTCTTTGCGCGATAAAACCCGGAACGTGGATATTCGCCAAAGAACCAGAGTTGGGAAGAAAGGTTCTTGAGTGGAGACCACGCACCGGAAGACCCACCGTAGGTAGGCCTCCCACTAGATGGACCGAGGACATCGTGAGAGTCGCGTCTGCAGGCTGTCGTTCAGTGTGGAGGTCTAAGGGGGAGGGGCCAACGGCCAGCATTGGACGTATTCTGGCGGATGATTGCAGCTAACTCAAATCAAAGTGCTACGTACTGGTTTTCGGAATATCAACCATAAAGCGGTGACGATTTTTCGTGCCCGCTCTGGCAGTCCGATAGAAAAATGTGCAGGAGGGAATTTCTTCTCCGTACGCGTTTCCTCACGATGTTTTGTTTAGAGCGGAGTGTGCTAGGCCCGCCTGCAGTTAATAAATGTATCAACCGATTGTGAAACGCACTTTCACAATCATTGGTTGTCTGTCGCATTGTTTTTCAATAAGTGATGCGTGAAATTAATACTTTAGGTAGTAGAAAAGCTGGTATGCTCTACATAAGGTTTTAATCGTGGAAAAATAGTGAAAACAATATTTTCACCTGACTAGCTATGTAAAGCTGGTCATACATGCTCCGGTGTACCAGATCAGACATCATCATCATTTCAGCCATAGGACGTCCACTGCTGGACAAGGCCTCCCCCATCGATCTCCAAAAGGGCCGGTTGGAAGCGGCCTGCATCCGGCGTTTCCCTCCGGTCTATTTTAGGTCGTCTGTCCATCTTGTGGGTGGACGTCTTACGCTGCGCTTACCGGTCCGTGGTCTCCACTCAAGAACCTTTCTTCCCCATCGGCCATCTGTTCTGCGTGCTATGTGCCCTGCCCATTGCCACTTTAGCTTGCATTTAAAAAAAAAAAAAATAGGCTTGCGTTGACCACCATCACGCCTGATGTTAAGCGATGATGCGGTCTACGTTGGAGCACGCTTGCCTAGAAGAAACCGATTCACTCGTGAGTTGAAGACACCCAGATTGTAACTATCAGGGAACACCCATTCAGGCAGCGCAATCCACAGACTAGCAGTTCGCACAATAAATGTGGAATCAAAGCGCTTCGTACGGGTTACGGGTACGTGTTATTAATCACTTATCAAAGTGCAAACGGGCCTTTAAAGTTGAATGATTATGCACAGTCGAAAATAGCAAACGCGTAGGCGCCATGCCTGCAGTAGGTCATATTGCAAAACTTAATTTTCCTACCCACACATTAGCCAAAACTGGTTTCATTACATGTACATGGTCAGTTACCTACCTGCACTTGTTTGTCATGCCTTATTAGTAGTGATTTAAGATACTTCATTTTTAGGGATTCGTACAATAACGATCCATTTGACTGCTCATTCTTTACCCCACCGTAAGCCAAAGGTACAAAATTTTCAGCATAACCCTTGTCGAGCAGACCAAAACTATAGGTGCGAATTAAACAATAAAAATAAAAGCGCCATAGGGCCCCCCGCAACCGACGTGGCTTACGCCTTGGACAAGCAAATTATGACTCGTGCGCAATCAAGTGGTTATATTACTGTTCCGTAGTATTACAACAAGGTTTGCAAGTTGAAACAACAAAATAAATAAATAAATATTCGGGACATTTTTGCACAATGGGAAGGCCACATTACTCGAAAAACCGACCACGGATGAGGAAGAAAGGTTCTTGAGTCGAGATCACGAACCGGAAGACACAGCGTAGGTAGGCAGTCTGGACCGACGACATCGTGGGAGTCGCCGGCAGCCAGTGGATGGAGAATTGGAGATAGCGTCGTTCAGTGTGGAGGTATAAGGGGGAGGTCTACAATCAGCAGTCGACGTCTCTAGCTGATGCTGATGATGATGAGTACTACAAGGAACCCTTATAGTTAGATTTGTCCATCCGTCCTAGTTCTTTAGAGCCTTCTTGTTTCTATAGTTATTAATATGAGTGCTTCTAACTTTGCACAATTACAGTTTTATTATAGATCTCCACTAAGTATATTTTCAGGTGATCAAAGTGGGATAGACATTTTAAAAGTATAAATAAAAAAGATATATAAGTAGTGAATAAAAATACTTCATTTTCAGGGTTCCGTAGTAGACATAGACATATAGGTATTTATTGATAATCATAGGAATTACAAGACAGGCAGTTAGTACCGTACTACATAAAAAAGAAACAAACATAATACATAATTTATTGGTAAACACTTATGTACAAAAAAATTGTGGTTCTGCCTTTGCTTACTACCGTACTACTACATGGTAGCGTAATTTTTTCTGGCAAACACAAACGCAAAGTTTCACCACTACCTTACCTACTAGCCTTAAAAAAATATGAATACTAAAATAACGAATTAAGCATCATCTTTAGTTTGGCGCCAAGATTTAAAAAGAAATAGAACCATATTGTTTTTTAAATTTCTTACCGTAAACAATAAGGTTTTTTTCTGGCAACGACAAACACAACGATACAGCCAAAGAAATTACTGGCCGTAAAAATCATGCTTCCTGCTGTCACGCCGTCATAAAATTACACAAGCCGGTCCAGTTTGCATTCCAGCAATAAAAATAAAAATGGTTCCACGTTTTCAAGAAGTATTGTTTAGTTTTATGGTATCTTGTGGCAAGATTCCAACTGGCTTGCTCTATTGGTTGAGTCTATGCAGTATCAAAATTTATTTGACCTCATTGGTGAACTTGTTTACGTAAGACTTAACAAGCAGTGATGCAGTATATAGAAAAAACAGATATATCGAAGTAAAATAACTTTTACAACACATTTGCTCAAAAAGTGCACTTACGAAGCCTGTATACATCGTTCGAAAGTTAAACATTACGGATCATACAACGGAGCGTGCGGTAATGAATTTTACCGCACGCTCCGTTGTATAGCACAGTGCGTGTACTTTACGGTATTTTTTAAATTTCCATTTTTTGTTTTTTTCTCGCAAATGTGTTGTAAAACGTTATATGGCACACGTGCGGATTGGTTATTACAAACTCGTAACTATGGTAAGCCCTCGACTTCGTCTCGGGCTTACATTCGTCTACTCGTTTGTAATAACCAACTTACCGCACTTGTATCATAAATAACTATTATATTGATTTTATATTTGTAGATTTTCAAATAAACTTTCAACCTTTTTATGCCCCTTTTAATTCTTATGTATTATTAATCTGTTTGACATTTACTACATTATTTATTTGACATTTATAATGTATACGGTTACGCATATAGACTGTAGTACTCAGCAGAAAGGAGGTCATTGTACTCATCATTATGAACAACTTTTACTATGGGACCAACACTGAAACTGAAACTGATCAACCCTGAATTCGCGATAAAAGTCAGCTGTGAATTAATTTGTTGTTATATTTTTTATTGATTTAGTTATAGTATATAATCATAATCAGCCTTTTAACAGTCCACTGCTGGACTTTTAGCCGAAAGGGTGATTGGGCCATATCCACCACGCTGGCCCAGTGCGGGTGTGGTTGATTCACATACGCCATTGAATTCCTTCTCCGTACGTATGCAGGTTTCCTCACGATGTTTTCCTTCACCGAAATGCTGAAAATGTGGTATGAAAATCCATACACAAGCACTCCAAAGAGCTCATTGGTACGGGCCCGGGGTTTGAACCCGCGACCTCACGCTTTCAAGTCTAGCGGTCTCCCAAATGGACTACCACGGCTTATAATATGTGAGATAAATGTAAATGTACATTAATTTTTGTCCTAGTAAATAAAATTTAATTAATAAATAAAATGTTATGAAATAATAATTTTGCAGCTGTCACCGCTACAAAGAACTTGGACCGTGTATTTTTCTCCGTGGCAGCAACCGTCAAGGTTGATCTTCTGCATCAATCAACAGAGCTATCATGGCTTCAAACATAATGAGGATGTGTTGCCCCATTAGGCAGGAAATAGGTACTTAGACCATTGTTTTTACGGATTAGGGATGTCTCAAAATTGGGTCAAGTCTGTAAAGGTTGACTTCCGTGCATCGCGGCTGATCACAAGCGCGTCTAACGCGCGCGACTAATGCGACAATACTTCGCACTATGAAAATGTATGGCGCCGGTTCCGAGGTCTGCGTCAGACGAATGCGGCCGTCGACTGACGTCGCCATACATTTGCAATTCGCATCAGCCGCGCGGGTTAGAATCGGCCGTAATAACAGAAAAGAGAAGTAAATAGAACGGAAATGAGAAGGAAGATCTGTGACCAGGCATTATGAGTGAACCTTGATTGAACATTCTTATTTAGATCAACGCGTCGAACTCCGCATCATAGTTGCTAACTTGATATCGAATGACTGACGTTTCCTTTATTTATATGGGTGCAACTGGCTACAACAAATTACTTACAAAAATGCCTTGACAGCCGTTCTAATTTAAACAAAAAACATTTTTTTTTTTTTCGTTTTTGGCGTGTGTCCATTCTGAGTCTAATTTTTTTAGAGATCTTTGTTAATACTGCAAAACGTCTACTCACAGTTTCGCTTGATAAAAAAAACCTTGTCTGGAAGTGTAGGCTGTAGACGTTAAATCTATAGCATCACAAATATCTATAGAGTAAAATAGTTTGTCCCAAATCTTTATTGTACTCAAAACGACGTAGAAGCGGAATTACACTAGAAATTCATATACACATTAAAAATGGACTTCCGCAAAGTAACGCCTGATTCAATCAACTATTTAAATCTATAGCTTTAAAGATCTTTTAGTTAGCGACGAATAACTCTACGACCTTTAATGAAAACATTGTACGGCACCATCAGGTATATATATATATTATTACACGTCCTTGGTTTCGGTCTGTCAGTTCAACACAATAAGTTTCAAAAGCTCTGGCGTGACGATGATCTCATGATGGGTTTTAGATCGGGTGCAGATATCTCGGCTATTTGTTTCGGAGTCGGTGACTAGTTTATGTTTATTATAGGCTGTTGGTCCAGTTGGTAGTGAACCTACCTTCTGAGCTTGGGGGCGTGGGTTCGATTCCCACCTAGGACAAACATTCATGTGATGAACATTTGTGTTTGTTCTAAATCTTTTTTTTTTTTTTTATGCCATACGTGGCAAACAAGCAGACGGGCTGCCTGATGGTAAGCAGTCACCGTCGCCTATGGATACTTGTAACACCAGAGGCATCACAAATACGTTGCCGACCCTTTAGAACTCTATTAACTCGCCTTATCTGGTTGTTAATATCTATTTAAGTATGTATTTAAAACTATATATGTATGTATATCAGTCTCTGGCAGCCATATCACAAGCTTTGCTTAGTTTGGGGTCAGATGACCGTGTACGTGCAAAATGTCCCGATATATTTATTTATTACCAAGTTGTAACTGGTAATTTCGTTATTGAATGAATTTTGTAATTTTGTGGTGGTACGGAACCCTCAGTGCGCGAGCCCGATTCGCACTTGGCCGGTTTATTTAATACCTGAAACAAAAGAAAGGTAACAGAGGGGGGCGGGGGGCGGTTCAGATAGGGATCGCGAAGATTCAGTTCGGGGTGACCAACAATTTTTACCAATACAGAGTACGCATGCGTTTGGCCACCACCTGATGGTAAGCGACGTGCGGCCGAGGATGGAACGCGTTGATCTAGAAGAAATATTCACTCTAGCCTTGAAGATGAGACTAGCGTTCTCAGACAAGGTGGTAGATGTAGTAACAAAATTGTAGTTGTCATAGTTTGCTGAGTGAGCATTTTATGTTACTTTTTGGATAGTTGCTTTCATTTATTGACATGTCCAAAATTCAGCAAGATTTTTACCTGACAGACGTCTGGAACCACAGAAAATAGAAGTATATAGAACGGAAATGAGAAGGAAAATCTGTCGCCAGGCATTATGTCAGAACCTTTATTGAACATTCTTATTTATGTCAACGCGTCGAACTCCGCATCCAAAGAACTTGGACCTGACCTTTTTGGGTTAGGTCTCAAAGTTCTTTGTCCGCGTCACAGTTGCTAACTGATTTTGAATGACTGAAGTTTCGTTTATTGGGTGCAACTGGCTACAACAAATTTCTTACAAAAATGCCTTGACAGCCGTTCTAATTTAAACATATTTTTTTTCTTTTCATTGTCTGGAACCATGCCAACTTTTATTAGTGAAAAAAACAATCAAACATATTGTTAACGTTTGTTAATGCACATCAAAAACCACATCCATTTTGTTTTTTTTCCTTTACCTCCTTATCCAGCGGAAGAATCGGTTGCCTCCTTTACTTCCGTTATTTTTCTTCTTCTTTCCCATTTTCCTTTGCCTTTAGAGCAGGCATATAACACTTGCACGTTGGTCTTAAAAAACACAATCACTGTCTATGGTCACAAATAAACTTTTAAATATAGAACGTAGCGTTCGGTGGCGCACTCAACTGGCTATTTTATCAACTGGATTCTTTAATTAAATTTGGAGTTATTTGGACTGTTTCTGGCCAGTACAGGACTCTATTGGGCTCTAGAATAAGAGGTTAGATATAAATTTAGAATAGGGCATCTACGATTAAAAAAGGTTGATTAGAAAACTTGTGTTTGTTTTTTCGTAAACAATGTGAGATGTTAACCACAAAAAGCAAGAAAGAAAGAAACTGCAAAAACCAAATATTTATTTACAGGGCGAAAAAAATCAAAACGTCCATATAATATTTACCAAAAAGTCACATGCCACGCAGAGAAAAAAAATACGAAAACGCAATCATTTGAAATAGAAATTCGAATTTGAATTCCGAATGAGGTGCACGATGGGCGCGCGCGCCGAGACTGGCGCGTGGCCACGTTCAAATTTAGAAGCTTAAAAAAAAGAAAACACACTGGCTGGATGCACATTGCAAGAAACGCATGTGTCTATTTTATTTTCGTTTGCACTCATAAGGGATTCTAATAGACGCCATGATTGAAACCCAAGATAAAGATTGTGTGACGCGTCACATAATACGAATAATGACATGTTAGAAGTAAACAACGAATGCGACAAATACGGTTTAGATTCAACGGAGGGAATAAAATAATAACAAGTGATGACACGGTTGCAATTCAGTGGAAACTTTTTTGAGACGGTGCTAACACAACTACACAATTTTCATTCGTTTTTCAGCGACTTTGACTCGACCGTGATTTACTTTGCTTGATTCAGACTGTGACTACGACTTATTTGACGATATTTAGTATAACTTGATAATATTTCAATACTTGACACTGGCAAATACACAAGAAATGCAACGCCAAAATCTTCACAGAAGAAAGATTAATAAAAAACCTTGCGACAATTATACTGGTTTCGTAGCTTAGCATAACACTATTCATAAACCCAAGAAGCCAAGTCAAATCGAAAATACGAAGTACGAACGCAGTTAAATAACTAACACTAGCTTAAGATGCAAATGAAATAGCAAACAAAAAGACCTCGCAGACAGAGCAAATGAAATGAACGTTCTATCTGAGTCACGGGTTAAATCTGGACGCTGCGAGAGGACGAGTGAGTGTTAAAAGTTAAATATCTCAAGTTTAATCAACTTCAACTTCGATTCAATCGGTAGTACATACAAGTCAGAGGCCTTGGGGGAAAAGGGTCATGTCCCGTCCATCCACCGGCTTCACCCATTAGTCAAAGTAGAAATGTCTACTATGCACTAGTGGATGCACGGGTAATTCGCATTTACCTTTGAACCCACTGTATTAGAGTTAGAAATTAATAAAATAAAAAAAACTACATTTATGAAGATAAAGAATCGTTTTTTCGCCAATTCCAAGTATCAGAAATGCAGAAACCATGAAGAGGTTTTCCCCCTCGCGACCCATGATCTTTTTGTAAATCTGGAGTGAAATACCTCTACATTGTTTCTGCTATCCTGGTATCTGGTATCGACAAATCCATTATGTCTATTTTATAACTCTAGGACTAATAATTTGGTCTATCTAGTTAGCAAAATTGATTTTATCTGAAATTTGGAATCATATTTATCATCGCCAGAAAACGCCTACTGCTGAACATAGGCCTTCTCCTTAGAACTCCACACTGAACGACAGCCTGCCATCTGAGAAAAACTCAGAGTCGCACAGCGGGCAAGGGAGAGAGCTATGCTTGGAGTTTCTTGGCGCGATAGAATCCAGAACGAGGATATTCGCTGAAGAACTACATGCAGTCGCGACAAAGCGGCTAAGATTTGTTCTGGCTAAGATCTCTAAGGCTAAGTTGAAGTGGCAATGGGTAGGTTACATCGTTCAAAGAACCGATAACCGATGGGAAAATTTGGACATCGCAATTATCCCGATCTTATATAGGAATGCGGGAAAAACTGCGGGGTGCTGCTAGTAGCTAATATTATAAAAGTAGGTGACAAGACAACCAAGTCACTGGCTTGATGGTAAGCTCCAGGCTTAGTTATAAACATAACGCTAAAGATTAAAGAGATATGCAACACTAGATTAAGGTATATGGTGCTTCTGTTGGTAAAAGCTGAATCATCATCATCGTAATCAGCCTTTTAACAGCCCACTGCTGGACTTTTAGCCTGCCCCCGAATTGGGCCATATCCACCACGCTGGCTCAGTTGCGGGTTGGTGGATTTACATACGCCATTGAATTCTTTCTCCGTACGTATGCAGGTTTCCTCACGATGTTTTCCTTCAGCGAAAAGCCAATAGTATGAAAATCCGTACATAAGCTCTAAAGAGCTCATTGGTACGGGCCCGGGGTTTGAACCCACGACCTCACGCTTTCAAGTCCAGCAGTCTCACAAATGGGCTACCACGCCTGTAACAGCTAGATCATAATCAAAATATAAACAAACAGTAAACTGCATCACACGCCGCAATCTCGTGATGTAACTGATCGTCTTGGCTAGTGCCCAAGATACACCTGAACTCTGGGTTGCCATAGAATAAAATGGCTAGAAAACTCAAAAACGATAGCCGTAGATCTTTTTATGCTTTTTGAGTAAAATGAGGCCTAGACCTATTAACAAGGGACAAAAATAAAGGAGACGGTTAATATGATGTCGAACATAGAGATAGAGAAACGCTGGCAGAAAACCGAGAAACCTGAAAATGACTCCACCGTCAATCAATCAAATAATGTTGACGACGAGAAATTAGAAATAAAAAAACTAGCAACACTCCTCAAATATGAAAGTATTAAGGTTAAGATATAAAAAGAACAAGGAAATGAAAGCAAAATTAAATGGCATTCGCGATGAAATCTTTTGATTAACATCAGAGGGAATGAATCGTAAATAACAGGTTTAATTTCAAACTTAAAAGCGGTTGGTGACATTGGATATAAGAGCAATTTTTGATATAATTAGATGCGTTATAAAATCACGTTGAATATACATTTCTTTAAAACTTATAGTCAATAGTAGTTTTAGGGTTCCGTACGCAAAGGGTAAAAACGAGACCCTATTACTGAGCCTACGTTGTCTGTCTGTCCGTCTGTCTGTCCTACCTTTAAACGGCTGTATCTTTCGAACCGTAACAGATAGCCAGTTGAAATTTTCACATGATATGTAACGGCGGATTGACTAAAAAATAATAAAAAAAAGCCAAAAAGTAAAAACTAAAGGTGGGTCTCCATACAACAAACGTATTTTTTTGACGTATTATTGTATTGGCTCCAATGTAAAAACGGTAATACTTACAACCGTCAAAATTGAGATGATTATAGTACACACTCTAAAGTATAATAACAAAATAATGGCCAAGTGCGAGTCAGTGGCATGCTTCTGTTCAATACCAAGTTATTCGATACAAACTGCTTAGTTTATTCGATACTAATTTAAATTATTTATGTGTATATTTATATAATTAATGAATTAAAAAAAAAAAGTTTATTTATTATTGAATTTTATGGTTGTACGGAACCCTCATTGCGCGAGCCCGACTCGCACTGGCCGGTTTATTAATTTGTTATTTTATGTTAGTGTAGTGACATCAACCAGGATTATATCTCTCCTCTTTAAGCTCACTCTCACTATCTCCTCGCACTATAGATGGCAAAATGTCCCAAAACCCAAAGGGGCAGTAGCCAAGTAAAAAAAAAACCGGACAATTACGAGTAGGGCTCCCTGGTCCTAAGAGCGCGAGACCAAAAAAAAACTAACTGCAGTTGAAATATTGAAAGATAAACTTAAGTTTGTAGTTGACAATAAGGTTCTTCGATACATTCCAACTACAAAATGTAAGTTAGTTTTAGCAAAATAATTATTTTTAAATGTTAAACTTCAAATTTATAACTTTCGGATTTATTCCTATGTGCTATGAGACCTTGCCTCTTGCCAAATTTCATGATTCTAGCTCAACGGGAAGTCCCCTATAGGTTTTGATTCCCCTGTGAAATCGCAAAATATACGACATAAACGTTCATATCTTTTGATTGCGTTGACTTACAACTTTTATTTTTTTACAGCCGAAAGAAACCGTAGACCCAATTATTTAGTATAAATTTCAACTTGATACCTTTACGCGTACTTGAAAAAAAAGGTCTTGACAGACGGACAGACAGACAACGAAATGATCCTATAAGGGTTCTGTTTTTTCCTTTTGAGGTACGGAACCCCAAAAACAGTCCACTAAATCCATAGACAAAACATCCTAATCCAAGACAATAACCTCCAGCAACGAGAGACAAGTAAACATAAAGTTTCTAAAACTGTCCGCAAGCGCAGCTAACTCCCTGGAATGCATACAAATGCCTTGCAAGGGTAAACACTAGTTAAGGAAGACCTCCCATTCCTCTCCCAGTCTGAAGAGTCAACGAACAAAAATGACGCGTCAATGATAATGAAGAGATCAAAACAGACTGGTCAGAGGCACTTTCGTTTCGCGGGCTGACGAAAGCGAAATGACACGTATACAACACTTCCTGTTCCGTTTTCGAAATGTTGAAACACTGGCAGCTAATCTATTTTGACGGACAGCTGTTTGTTTGAAAAAAAATAACTGCACGGGCGTAGACAATTTTCTTTTTTTATCTATTTTTTTTTTCCTATTTTTCACCGTGAAAAGTGACGAGCGCGGACGTTGAGTCCTGTAACGTCAGGCGAAAGCAAGAATAACGCGGGTACTGGCCGAAAATATGTATTCACACGAAAATACGTGCGTTTCGGGAAGTCGCAGTGGTTTAATTATAGTTCGGAGATGAAACGCTGATGTAGTATACGCTTGATTCACAGATACAGTTAGAGCTGAAGATAGAGACAGCGATAGATCCTCGTTCGAAGGGCTTTCTCAAATATAAAGCAAGTAAACCGTTGAAAAATGTTCAGGTAGACGAGTTTTCAGGGTTTCGCACATACAAGACCATCATCTGACCATTTTGATGTACGAAAGTGAAGCCTGAACACTGAGACACCGACACTGGACACCTTTAAAGAGGAAGATACACTTAGCGGCGGAGAAACAAATTATGCGCAAGATTCTAGTTCCATTCCAAAGGGAAACGAGAGTTGCAGAGGCAGGAAAATTTGGAGATTGAGGAACTTATCGTCGACCAAGATAACATGGGAGAGACCAAACGCGAGAGACTCCACTGGACAGGCCACCTGCTAAGAATGGGAGATTCCAATGGCCACCGACCCGTCAGCCAGTCTAGATATCGCTGGGAAGATGCCGTAGAGTGGAACTTGCGTGAGCTCCGAGTCGCCGACTGGCGAGAGATAGCGTGAGACCGGGACCGATGGCGTTTTCTTGTGACGGAGGCCAAGAACCACTTCAGGTCGCTGCACCAGCGGAGTAAGACGAGTTTCAAAACTTATATCTATAGAATCTAGGAAAACGTAGAGGACTACGCCTTGTGCCTACAGTCAGATGAAGTTAGTATTACAAAATTATAATGTCATGTAGTCTTGTCAAGTTACTCAATACAATGACACTCTGAACACCACGTTTGAGAAATATTAATATAATGAATAACCTTACGTTATTATATCTTATTGAAATGGTATGTATCTGTGATTTTTGATTATACTGGTCTATTAGTCATGATTCACACAGCTCGGTCTCTACACGGCCAGTTGGGAGGAGCGCATCACTGTGACGTTATTGGCATATATTATTGTTGTGAATGACACTTTACACTACGTTATCGACTTTATTTTAGACTAGTAGGCCGCCCCGGCTTCGCACGGTTATATATATATAGCCTACGTCACCCGGGGATAGTGTAGCTTCCCAACAATGAAAGAATTTTTCAAATCGGTTCAGTAGTTTCGGAGCTTATTCAATGCAAACAAACAAACAAACAGTCAAATCTTTCCTCTTTATAATATTAGTATAGACTAGCTGACCTGACAGACGTTGTCCAGACCAAATTTGTCCGACAGTGTTATGGTTCATACAAAATCTCATAGTAACAAACACTTTAAATTTTTCCTATGCAAATCTATCCTATAATAATATATCTCTGTGCAAATTAAAGCGGACAAGTGCGAGTCGGGCTCGCGCACTGAGGGTTCCGTACTAACTTAATAAATATGTATGTAGATAGTACCATCCCGGGAAGAGTTTGGACGGGAAAAGGTTGAAAGAAATATTAACGGACAAACTTAACTTTGTAGTAAGCAAACAGGTGCTTACACATACCAACTACAAGATGTAAGTTTGTATTTTATTTTTATGTGGAAATTAACTTTTTAATTTAATTCTTTATATGTGCTGTGAGACCTTGGTTCTTGCCAAATTTCATTATTCTAGGTAAACGGGCAGTACCCAATATGTTTTGATTCTCTTTCTCTTAACAGACAGACGGACAAAAAGTGATCCTATAAGGGTTCCTTTCTTCCTTTTGCGTACGGAACCCTAAAAATCACGTCGATCTGTTGCTAACAGTTTGAATAGTATGATTAATCCAAGCTTCTTCTTTTTACAATCTTAACGACGTGAAATCGCCACAAAGTTTATGCCTTTAAATATGGCCGCCGTCAACCTGTTAACTTTACTGTAGCATAAATAACCGCTAGATACGGCCCGCTTGATGTGGTTAGTTTAGTATGTCTATTTTTGATGACGTTACCAACATTTTACAGAAGAGAACAGCAAGGCGTCCGATGCTGGGCCTTAAAACTTCAAGACAGAGTCAAAAACGTAGATATAAGAGAAATGACAAAGGTTCTGGAATGGAGACCACGGACCGGTAAGCGCAGCGTAGCGTCTACCCACAAGATGGACAGACGACCTAAAAGAGACCGCAGGGAAACGCTGGATGCAGGCCGCTTTCAACCGGCCCTTTTGGAGAGCGATGGGGAGGCCTATGTCCAGCAGTGGACGTCCTATAGCTGAAATAATGATGATGAATGATGACCAAAGTTATAGACGCCTAAGCTTAATAAAGGCCCTCTTTTCCACTCTTAGCAATTTTGGTCATTCTAGTTACAGTTTTTCTACTTCTATCACTTCTTTTTTTTATAAATAAATAATAGGCTTACGTTTGATCGCCAACTCGCTTGATGTTAAGCGATAATGCGGTCTACGCTGGAGCGCGCTTGCTTAGAAGAAACCGATTCACTCGTGATTTGAAGACACCCAGATTGTAACTAACGGGGAACACCCATTCAGGCAGCGCATTCCAGACTAGCAGTTCGCACAATAAAAGAGGAATCAAAAATCAGCGCTTCGTACCGGTTTTCAGAATATTAAATTATAGGAATTATATTACCCACTAGCTGTTGCCCGCGACTTCATACGCGTACTTTCATAAAAATATTCTACCTCCTTTTGTCCCTTAATACAGTCCTTTCGCAAAATCCTTTCTTAGCGGACCTCTACAGCTCATAAAGAATCTACCTGCCAAATTTCAAATTCGTAGGTCAAGTGGTTTTCGAGATTTCGTGGTTAGTGAGTGAATAAATTTCGCTTTTATAGATATAGATAGATAATTAACCTTTATTATGGTTAATAAAGTTTTTTATGTTTAATTTAATGCAGACAGGTGCAGTCTTGCTCGCTTCTTTTTCTATTTTTTCCGGAATTTCCGCAAGCAATTTAAAAAAAACGGGTTATAGGTTGAGAACTCCTGTCGCTTCGAACTAAATCCATAACAAATTGCAGCAATAAAATACTGTCCAAACGTGTCACATTATGTATAAATATTAATGTTACCATAGCAACGATTTATTTTGTTACATGTGATGGTATAAATACAGAAATAACTGTTATTCCTTATACTTGGGTACGGTATATGATGCGGGCAGGGCTATTACAGTATTCGCTATTGGCGATGGTTGCTGTCAAAAATCGAAAATCGCATATTTGACGTTGACTTCTGACAGTAGCTAGTTAATTTTTGTTTAACATTACTACCGCTAGTCGCTAGTGTATAAATGAGTTTCCAATATGATTTACTTACATTTTTTTTAATTGTTTTTTTTATTTTTCAGAATTTGAATCTGATTTGACAGATATTCATCAGATACCAGTCTGATGATTGTATGAAATGTATTCAGAAAATTAACGAGACAGATGCAGTGAATGACCTAGAAGAATATTTTGATCACCAAACGAAAAATAATGTATCAAAATATCACAACGTAGCTCCTCCACCAACAATAGCGACGTTCGCAAAAGAATGAATGTAAGCAGAAACAACGTAATAAATTTACGACCAATCTTTATAATATGTTTTAGGATGTTTTAATTTTCTGCATGGTAACTTTTTATTGTAATGTGTTATGTGTTATTTAATTTTAAATTTTTGTGACATTTTATTTTTTATTTTTATTTTTAAATGTTTATTGTGTAGACATAATAGACAACCATTTATTTTGACATTTTTTGCATGGTAATTATTTATTGTATAATGATAATTTATTTTGACTCATAATTAATTATTGTATAACGACCATTTATTTATTTATTATGTAATTATTATTTTTTATTTTTTATAATCACCTTTTGTATTGTTACTATAATATATTATGACAAAAATGTATTCTTCGACATGTAATTAGTTAATCTGGTAGGTATTTAAATTCCATAATTATGTAATATTGTCTGTCATTAGTGTAATTGGTTTTTGAACCGTGCTAATTGAATAAATAATATCAAATACAAAATACAAATACAAATAATGAAACACAGGCACAGGCTTAGAATAACTACACAAAGAAACCAAGTACATACGCAAAATTTAAGCCATTCAAATGGTGTCATATATCACACCAAAAAAAAATATAAAAATTTTACTATGACAATTTGCGCGGTGAAATCGTACCACAACAAATCAGAAAAGCAGCATAAGAGTTATGGTGTGACATTCCACAGGTAATCCATTAATTTTCTTGCTTAAATCGTTTAAAATACCAATCGAAACGTAAGCTACAAAGCGAATTTGCAGCTTACGTTTTGAGAAGGCGTTGTTTGGAAACCTAGCTTCTCTGAGTAGTTATTCTAAGGGCACAGGCCCTATTTTATAGTTTCAAAATATCTCATCCCTACCGGCAGATTGCAGTTTCAAAATATTATCACCTCCTTTAAAACTGACATAAGAAAAAAGAAAAACATAACCTTGTCTATGGCTAGGCGAGCTGCATTTCGCGCGCTCGCATGCAACTGGCCACTTGCCAAGTGGCCAAACAGCAAGGAGATCGTCGACCTATGATATTTTCTTTTTTTTATGCGCCAGTGATCGTGGCTCTTATATTAGCTTTGGTTGATGGTGGTTGGAACTCATCTAATTAAATTGCCGTTTATACCACAATCCGACTATCTATATATATTTTTGTGGGAGATACCTAGATACCTTTGTATTTTTATACCAACAGTCTTTTCTATGAACAAAAATTAAAATATCGTGCATGGTTGCCTGGAAGATATCACTTTAAGCGATAAGGCCGCCTATTAAGAGCCTAGATAATATTTTCATTGTAATGTATGTTTTCCTTGTTTGTGTGGTCTTTTAATAACGAGTTATCTTATGAACAAATTTGAGGACCCACATTTTGCTCTTTTTGGGGTTCCGTACCCAAAGGGTATAAAGTGGACCCTATTACTAAGCCTACGATGTCTGTCCATCCTACCTATTAACGGCTGTATCTTTCGAACCGTAATAGATAGCCAGTTGAAATTTTCACAGAATATGTAACGTTACGGCGGATTAACTAACAAATAATAAAAAAGTCAAAAACTAAAAACAATGTCTGGTCTCCATACAACAAACGTAATGTAAAAACGGTAATACGTACAAGCGTCAAACTTCGCATGATTATAGCAACAAATAATAAATAATGGCCAAGTGCGAGTCGGTATCAAATTTCTGTTCACCACCGGTTCTCGTACGATCACCGAAGTGAAGCAACGTCGGGCGCAGCCGGTACTTGGATGGGTGACCGCCTGGGCGTTGATGGGATGTTGTCTTTTTGCAATTTTTTTTTACGTTAGTAGCTAACAAGTTATGTTGTGGTACGGAACCCGCAGTGCGCGAGCCCGACTCGCACTTGGCCGGTTTTTCTGATATAGCTCAATTAGATAACTAATGTATTATAATTAAATTAATAGCCAACAAAAGCCACAACACCATTGCCATGCCATTGTGGCTTTGCTAATTTTTCTATTATAACTGTAGTGAACAACCGTGATAGTTTAAAACAGTGTTTTATGTCCAAAATACCGCATGAAACTTTACCCTAGAGCCTGGCGACCACATTTCACTAATAAACGCATCAAAATCTTGATATCTGCCAACTTTAAATGCAACAATTAATTTCACTAAACAATACCATAAACAACTGTCAAACAGGCCAGAAACAGTCCAAATTAAAAATAAACAGCACTCAAAATAAACTTTTTCAAAATTCGAACGCGATTCGCGCGTTCCCTTTCGCGTTAGCCACTGCGGCAATCAGCGGCAAGTCATGGCGGGAAAATTATGGCGACCAAATCCAAAATTGTATAAGGCAACGCAATAAATATAGATTCAATTAGAATTCAGGATGTGTGTTACTTCCAAATAGATCTTCACTTTATAAATATAACTAAAGATCTTTGTCGTAGTAAGAAATTGTAACACTTTTATGTTAGTAACTTCGTATAGGTCACCCAGCGATTACTGTCAGAGTTTTTAGGCCGTAATTAAAGGACATTAAGGTTGAAATTGCTGCGAAGGAGAACGGCCGCGTATGGCCCTCGACTTATGAGTGCGCTCAAATCGCTAAATTTTCCGATATCTTTATTCCGATTTCCGGTATCTTTGGTACGAACTACGAATGACCTAACTCGACCACGGTTGCTTACATTGGAGTGGCGAATAGTGTTGCAGATGGATAGGCCGCTATCGATAAGACTGGCAATAGTAAGAATATCGATAGTACCGATACTGCCGACAGTATCGATACTGGCGATAATATCGATAGCACAAAATGTGGTAATACCTTAGAATAACTACATTTGTGTAGTTATTCTAAGGTATTAAATTTTGCGAATGTACTTGGTTTCTTTGGAAACCAAGTACATTCGCAAAATTTAAGCCATTCAAATGGTGTCATATATGACACCAAAAAAAATATAAAAATTTTACTATGACAATTTGCGCGGTGAAATCGTACCACAACAAATCAGAAAAGCAGCATAAGAGTTATGGTGTGACATTCCACAGGTAATCCATTAATTTTCTTGATTAAATCGTTTAAAATACCAATCGAAACGTAAGCTACAAAGCGAATTTGTAGCTTACGTTTTGAGAAGGCGTTGTTTGGAAACCTACCTTCTATGAGCCGCCTACCTTCTTTCTTTTTTTCTTCTTCCTTCTTCTTCTTTCTTCTATTCTAAGGGTAATACTATTTGATGATATACAATAGTCTTGATAGAATTTGAGTTCAATCATCGCTACGCTGGTGATACTACGATATTATTGCGCGTCCCTGATGCGTTTACTATAACGGAAAGTTTTATAGATTAACTATTGGCGTGTCTTGCTCCGGTATGTCAAGGGACGTACCGGTCACAATACTCACCAAGCGGGATATCAATGCAGAACTAATCGTCCGCACCTCGAATAAGAAGTCGTAAATAGTATCACAACATTTTGTACTATATCAATACTGTCGATAATATCTATAGTATCGATACTATCGATGTACTAATAGATTTTCGGATTCGACTATCGATAGTTTAGCAATACTAGTGCATTTCTAGTACATTTCTTCTACTACCCACTCTTTATTGCGACAAAGTACAAAGGCTGATACATATTTCTGTCACTTAGTTGCGAGTGGTATCCTGTCCTGATGTTATTATAGAACCTTTTCACAATAACTTTTATACAAATCCAATTTACTTTTCAAAGAGGTGTTATGGTGTTAATATGACAAAGTTCCAAAGCTGACTATAAAATAGAATGTGCGAGACATCAGTTGACTTTGGAAAGAGGTCAATGGATAATTAATTGAGTTTTCGATTGCATCAGAGCTCTTAAGATTGACTGCGACGATTTTAAAGCAATAACAACTTAACTGGCGATGTTTCAGCTGAGTTTTGATATCTAAAAACTAGGGAATAAGATTCAAGTCCCGTGAGCAAAGATGGGAAGACAATGGATTAGGGGTTGGCCAGAAAATCTTCTATGTAGCTCGCTCGACATTATCTCCGCTACGAAACAGTTTGTCATTAGAAATGCTTTAAAGTAGTGATCAAGATTACCACCGGATTAGCAAGTTGAAGTGGCAGTGGGCAGGGCACATATCACGCAGAACAGATGGCAGATGGGGCCGAAAGGTTCTCGAATGGAGACCACGGACTGGTAAGCGCAGCGTAGGACGTCCACCTATAAGATGGACAGACGACCTAAAAGAGACCGAAGGGAAACGCTGGATGCAGGCCGCTTCCAACCGGCCCTTTTGGAGATCGATGGGGGAGGCTTACGTCCAGCAGTAGACGTCCACCAGCAGTAGAGTAGTGATCAAGATAAATAACAAGTACGCCAGAATAGGGGTCACGAAGCAGTCACAGATTGTGGCGGACTTGCGAAGCATCAAGAAATGTTAATGCAATTACTGAAGAAATAATTTAAATTGGCTAATAAAGTTCCGAGAGAAGTGTTTTAAGTTTTAAAGCTTCTGTTCGAATTGGGAAGGGATGTCCCTTTCTCGCAGTGAGTGAGTGAATGAGTGAGTGAATGACAGTATGGAGTTAGTATGGCGTACTTACAAGTGACGTCATTAATAAGTGTAATGCGCTACCTGTCTAGCAAGACATTAAAATGCTTATATAATTTTGAAGAAAAAAAAAAAAGTTTTTTTATATAAAATGCGGCAAACTTGCTTGCGGTCTGCCTGATGGTAAGCAAAAACCGCAGCCTATGGACACCTGCAACACTAACGATGTTGCCAGCCAGAAGAGGTAGTTGTAGACACTTTTTTTAACGCTTCATGTTGAAGCTTAGCGGGAAGACCAATGGGATATTTAATCTTGAAGGTCCGCGCAATAAAGGAGCAGAGAAATACAACGTTGTGGGATTTCCAGCTTTGTAAGATGTGGGGACGAGCTTTTTGACGGTGTCGGGATGTGCGGTAGTGGAAGTACGACGCAGGAATACTTGGTCAAAAAGCTCTTCAGAGCACTCCCCGAAAAACAAGCGATAAAAAAACTCTGTTAGCCTATTCAAGCAGGCCGCATCCAACCGGCCCTTTTGGAGATTGATGGGAAGGTGTATGTTGAGGAGTGGACGTCCTATGGCTGAAATGATGATGAAGGTTATGAGCCTATTCAATAAGATAGGACGCACACTTAATAAAAGTCAGCAGGTTATTATGTAGGTACTCTATTCGAGATGGGGTTGATAAGTCCTGCACTGACGTCCCGCTTGGGGTGTATTATGCAATTCTCTCGATCAGCACCTACCCGAGCCAACCCAACTCCTTGACATATTGGAGTGAGGCTCTCGGGCGCTGGCACACACCCTCCAGTGTCGTAGATGGTAGTGTGCATGATGATAAAAAGCAGTCTAGCTGTTGTGGTGATGTGGATGAAAAAGGCAATGCTGCCTCATGCAACTCGGTAGCGATTCTAGATTCTTCTGTGGCTTCACAATGCTCTACAGTTTCGTTCTCCTTTATGCAGCCACATCACAGTGGACTTTGTATTATGCAGGTACAAAAAGACTTGCTTTCACAAAACCAGTTTTAAACGATTGTGCCTATATATAAATGCAGTGCAGGTGTTGTTTCCTTGTAGTACATCTTAAGATCATGGCTCCTATTATGGCTTAAATGTATTTGCTTTACCTACATATATGGATTCATTATTTATAAGTTTGCCAGTTATAATCGTTTTCAATTAGCTTGGCGTTTATGACAGGTCGATAGAACGTAACATGTTTCGTAAATATTGAATACTAGCTGTTGTCCGCGACTTCGTACGTGTAGACTTTCATATAATTTTCCAACCCCCTTTTGCCCCCCTTAATTCAGCCCTTTCGCAAAATCCTTTCTTAGCGGACATCTACACCTTATAAAAAATCTACCTGCCAAATTTCAGCTTCGTAGGTCAAGTGGTTTTCGAGATTTCGTGATGAGTGAGTGAGTTGAAGAATAGATGACGTCGCAGAACAAAATTAAAAATTTATATTTTGCGGCATAAACATAGAGCTACTTCTACTAGAAGCTACTGTAAAAACTACTAAGCCAATCACCAAAATATATGAGAACTAGGATAAAAATTATTTTGGTCTGTAGTGTCAGTCACAAATAATTTTTCTAATATTTTTTTTTCTAAAAACCTATATGGTTTTTTATTTTGTCATTTTCCTATAATTCGTTTCATGTACTTCGGTTTTAGACAGTAAATAAAATTGTAACGCCAGTACAGAGGAAGTTTTTCGTAGTTTAAAAACACTTTCGATCGCGACTTCCTTTTGCATGTAGTGTCAGTCACATTTACATTTTATTAAATAAATCATATTTCATATTTTTTTTTTTTTTTCTAGGTCGCAGTGCAGGCGGGTGCAAGGGCAGTAAGAGCGGCTGCTCGCTCTGCGCGTGCGCGCACCGCCGCCGCGGCCTTGGCATCGCCAGTACGCGGGCGACCTTCTCCAGAAGCGCGCGTATTCCCTGAGGAAGGGGCTCTAATGGCTCCGAAACCGGTCGATCGTGTCGACCGATAGAAACACAATCGTGAGTGTAAGCCGGTGTTATAATAATAATTCATATTTCACAACTTTATATTTGCATATTTTTTATTACAGTCTGATGATTGGAGGATCATCTATAAAACCATGCTAAAATTTTAACTGTAAACATAGTAGTATTCGTAATATAAGACAAAATAAAACGCAAACTGTGTCAAATGTAGTGTCAGTCACATATATGGAATTTTTGCCCATAGTGTAAGAACAGTCATAATTTTTTATGTGCTTGTATATGTGTGCCGTAACGTTTACTTCACCTCCCGCGAAATCTGGCAGAAAGATTTTAGTACTGGAAGTACACCTTAGCATCTCCCGTTCTGAAATCTTAAAGTAAGTGGTATTACAATGAAAATGTTTTGATTATATTTTTACTTTTGCTCCTATATTTTTTTTTTTTTTGCATCTTTTGTGCTTGCGCGATTGTTGGAATTGCCATAATTACAAGTCGTTTAATGTATTATTATTATTAGAATTTAAATGTAAAGATACGCGAAAATTTGGATATAGGAAGAATTAGGACCGACGGATCAGGGGAGACGAAAATAGAAGAATAAATTTAAAAAAATTGTCATTCAATATCGATGGAGAATCTACAATATTTAGCGAGGCATCTAAACACAGGCAAGAAAAATGGCACGAGTTTACTATCGTAGCTGCCTATCATACTAATATTATAAATGCGATAGTGTGAATGTTTGGCTGGACTCAACGCCGAAACTACTCAACTGATTTAGATGAAATTTGGTATGGAGTTAGCTTATACCCTGGATTAACACATGAGCCACTTTTTATCCCGAAAAACATCATCATCATTTCAAAATTTTCATCATCATCATCATCACCATTTTTCATCACAATGTGAGTGAAACCACGGGGCTCAGCTAGTTAATCATTAAGATATAATATATACAGAAATGCAATACGTCATAAAAGTATTTCAATAATAATCAAGCTTATTTCTGTCTATTATGGTTTAGTTTCGACTAACGCGTAATTGACATAGGACCAAGCCCCCGATTTGCCCCCATCCCGAGGCAGAAGAAATTGTCTTTAAATTGTAATTGTTGCGATTTTAATTTTTAAATAATTGACTCATAATTGACAGTTTTAAATATTTTATTATACTAGAAACATACAACCACCTAATATTATAACTTAGTATAAAAAAATTATTAAAAACTGTAAATTATGAGGCAATTATTTAAAAAATAAAATTGAAACAATTAAACAAGACAATTTGTTTAGTAGAATCGGGGGCCTGCTGCTCCGCGTTACTGACGAGAGCTCGTAAACTTTTATTACCCTACCTTTTATTCAATAAGACCACACATTTATTTGTGCTCTTAAATCTCTGGACGTTTTTAGGGCCGGTACTGTTGATCTTGTACATTCTACATCGATGTTCAATATGATAAAATTAGACAGAGAAAGGTAGATAGAAAAAGAATTTCTATTGAGAAGAGAATTACTATTTGTGGGTAATGGAGCACGGAGGAATATCGAGTACTCGTAATAGGAAAATAATATTATTCATCAGGTTTTATACAATGTTATTACAGCTATCAGCGCTAACAAAACTTAGACTGAGTATAACTCCGCTGTAATAGAGCTTGCCTTCTCTTTTTAATTCAAATTCAAATTATTTATTGAGAATAAAAACGGACAAATTCCACTAACATTTATCTCACATACTGTTAAAACTAAAATAGATTTCCTAGTAAAAATAGGAATAATATTATAAAATTACTAATATAATAAATACAACAAATTGCTGTAAAAATATGTCAACATTAAATTAGTATGTCATACAAAATAATTTAAAAATCAGAACAAATGTGGATTAAATTTGGTATGGATAACACATGGAAATTATGTACAATTTTCATACCCATTAAAAAAATAAAGACAATACATGTTCAATTGTAAATGTAAGGTTTGAACATCAGTTTAGTTTACAAGTCAGACAGAAAACGAAGAAGTGTTCGCGTTTTATGTATAGAACGGAAAACATCTAGCTTTATAGGCACTTGTAATTCAAAATAATAACAAACAAAATAAGACAACACCTTAGCAACAGAGACAAAGGGCCAGGAAACTGAAATAGGCACAATTAAAACTACATAGCATTTGACGAATACAATAGCAGAGCTCTTTACGTTAAAGAAAATTTAAATTATCTTGTAGCTACCTTACCTTACACGTATGATGAATTTAAGTTTTTGCGCAGAAAATGTCTTGGCACTATCATTTCATAACACAGAATTTAACAGGTATTTTAAGCTAATATACCTAGTAAGAAAAGAATATTAACTTCACAAGGAATTTAGGAAAAATATTTTGTTTACGCACTGGCACTTCACAACACCGATCGCACGAATTTCGTCAAATCAGATTATAATTTTTGTTCGATTTCCATCCATTGATTTGATTTCTTATTGACTTTGACAGCTGATAGCATGAAAAAAAAACTTTATATAATGTTGTTTTTTTCATGACCATGGATACATAGTCCTTTAGCCGTAATATTAAACAAGTTTACATAGTACATAACGGCTAACAATGCAAGTGGCTGGAAACAAACTATTGGACGCGGCTGATGGACGCGGCTGACGGACGCGACTGATAAGTTTGTACACTCTTTCAAAAGACAACAACGGCTTGTAATGTAATTCTCATGATTTAATTGATGTAATTGGTGGAACCGTTTTAGTTAAATTAAATAAATATCAAATAAAGGCTGACAAAAACATACGGCGCCCCTTTCTGTCGGACGTCCGAAAGCTCAAGGTCAGCCCAAGGTTACGTCCACGACTTACGTCCGATAGTTGGCACAGCTCATAGTGCTAACAGACGCTCGAACTCGGCTGACCTCAACCGCCGTCAGATCAATGGGAGAGAAAGAGAGGGAAATATAATATTCTCACTCTTTCTCTCCCGTTGGTTGGACGGCGGTCCGTCAGCCACGTTCGAGCGTCTGTTAGCACTATCAGTGTACATTCATTATCTTATTATGATCTTATTAGACATAAAGGTATCCTTTATGTCGCGTCCATCAGCCGCGTCAGTCAGCTGCGTCCGTTATTTTCCTAAACTTGTGTATTTTCGAGTGTTAATGTCTATTAAATGGTGAATTATTATTCATTAAGTGCTCGTAAACGTGCTCGAGTGTGGGCAAGTGATATAACGAGGTGAAACGTGTCTTTTCGTGTTGTTTCCAAAACTCCATAGGAGCCTCTTGTAAAGTCCCACCACTTTACGGGGGCGTGAGTTTGACTTGACCGTGACTTACTTAGCTTGAATCTGACTGTGACTATGACTTGTTTGACGATATTAAGACTATACAAAACAGATAAACAGGCGGTATGGCCTTAAAAGCTTTAACCTGCCCGATAGGCGAATATTTAAAAAAAATCGTTCATTGATTTGTCTTGTCTGTTATTGATGTCAAATAAAGTGACATGTCGGCAATGATTTCGTGGCCAAATGCGTTGTATTTATTGGTTTTAATGCTAAATTAACGCCCCCTGTACGTATCCCTTTGTGTAAATACGAGGAAAAATACAGGTGCGTTTATATTTCTCAGTTAAGTATCCATAACCATGCTAATTATCCCGGCTATCTACCATTATTGACTCTACAACTTTTGTTTTCCGTTTACTATTTTCTCCAGCAAATTAACGCTATTTGATATATTTTCCAATGAGCGTATTGCTAATTAAAATACAGAGCATATTAGAAGTCTCGGTATCAGATTGATTTGACCATGGAGCGGGCCTTACGTGGCTCTAGTAGTTGACTTTTGTAACTGGCATTTTTTGTTTTATAAACAATGCTTATGCTTAGAGGCGTTTGACTGTTTGTCCCGAGCGAGAATACTTCTGAAAGTTTACAAATTTCATCCGTACTGGTTTATTAAAGGCTATTATATAAACCTGTAGTGCTCTGCAGGACAAAGGCTTTCCCCGTATCTGTCAATCACACACTAAGTAAAAGTACCCGATGTTATTTTTTTTTTACAACTAAACGACTATGCCTATCATAATGAAATCTAGCCAGGAAGTATCAAACATCATGTGGATGGCCATCGAATACATTTTCTCCTCAAAAAAATGAAAAACTTGGTTAAGACTTGCTTGAATTCAATATGAGCAAAAATACCTTTTCTCAGCTGTAACCATGGGTGTGGCAATAAGCCGGTACTCGGAACTGGGCTCCAATGAGCTTCTGACGAGGTTCTGCTCTAACGAAGTGATATCACCAAATGACCCTTTCTGGAATCAAATGCTGTCATACAACGTTACACCTCCTTCCACTTCGTAAGTACATCTATTCTGGGGGGTTAGACAAGACCCATTTTCTGTTAGCGTTAATGCCTGCAGAAAGACGAAATTGAAAGTAAATGATAAGCTTGAGATAAAATCTCTCAAGCTAATGTCATTTTCATACCCCCAGATCTTGTCTAACCTCCCTCTACATAGTAAATATAAATTATTTAAATGAATGAAATGTGTAAATTTCAAAAAAAACTTTTATGTTTTGATAGCCTCTTGGTCTAGTTGGTAGGGATCCTGCCTTCTGTGCTTAGGGGCGTGGGTTCGATTCCCACGTAGGACAAACATTCATGTGATGAACATTTGTGCTTGTTCTATATCTGGGTGATAATTAATATCTATTTAAGTATGTATTGACGGCAAAACTGTTTCAGTAAAAAAATAAATGTTTTCATTTCCCAGCCAAGACCAGCTGATCTTTGACTCTTCAACCGAGACACTGCTGCAGACATTTCTACAAAATAACTTGCAGACGGGCAACCTGGGCTCATTGCTCCAAGTGTTCATCACACGGGCGTCTATCCTGCTTGCCGCGCCCAGCAGTGACAAGTTAGTATTTTTGAGTTAATACTTTTTCCTAGCCTCAGCCTGGTAGGGTCATTTAGCTTATCTTTATTATCAACTAGCTGGTACCCGCGACTTCGTTTGCGCAGAATTAGTAAGTACTTCGAGTATCTTATTAGTATCTTCAACTTCAACTCTTATTTAATGGCCTCTTTTGTGGAGTGGGGCCACCACAATTTCGCCAATGCAACGTATTGGGATAAACCATCAAACGAAGGAGATTGTCCGGTGAACACAAATTTGGACGGTGATCATAATTCCACCGTGAATTTTCCAGACGGAGCGCTTTTATGTACACTAAAACAAAGATAACTATAACTATGACATATTTACACACACAAAATACCTACTAAAACAAAATAGGAAAAAAAATAAATATATATAACAACTAAGGCTACTACATGTACTACGCTTACAACTTCTACATTTACAACTTAATTTTATTAACTTTAATAAATTTACACAGAATTTATTCGTATCTTATTTCAATTTAAAATTATAGCCATACTTCGCTCACAAATCTTAGATATTTTATGTAAACAAAGAAATGTCACGAAGAGTCACTGTCTAAGTGACATGCTAGTTGCTTTATTTTTTACAGATTTTTTTCCGACTTGACAATTATCGTTATATTTTGGACAATAATTCACACAATATCTTTAAACATGTCTATGTGTTATTCTAATGTATAAGCTATATTATTGTAAACTTTCATTAAGATCCATTCAGTGGTTTTCGCGTGACAGAGGAACAAACATCCATACATCCATACATACAAACTTTCGCGTTTATAATATTGGTAAGATATGTATAAGCTGAAGAACAAGTGGAGACTGACCAGAATTAGGAAGACCACAGGCATGACTGATGTCTCACAGAAGATCAAGCGACTAAAATAGCGATGGAATGGACGTGTAGTTAGATACTCTCAGCAATAAACTGGCCAAGTGTGGTCTGGACTTGCGCACTGAGGGTTCCGTACCACAACAAAATCCAAAAGTTATCAATTTAATAAGGCAATAGAATAAGGCAGTTTATATAGAGACGGAAGCATAAGAATTTTGTTTAGTGAAGTAAGGCGAAGTAAGCAACTTCATTCCTGACTATTAGAATACCCCTCGAGTTTGGCCTCTTTTGGTTTGTTGCAGTGTAATGCTAGCATGGCAGACCTATAACGCCCTCCATGTGATACGCTGCGTCTCGAAATACCTGGTGGAGATGGTACCAGAACACGAGCTGTGCCGGCATCTGGACGTGCAGCCCGACCGGAGGCAGCCGCACGCCAGCGAGGAGTCAATCGAACTTATAGTACGTTATTGAGTTACATATATATACATACATGAGATTGATTATATGAACGCCAAAACATGTGAATAAAAAAAAAATTATAATATTACTAGAACAAAGAAAAAAGCAATAGACTCTAAATAAACTAAGACAAACTAAGATGTGCACTTAATAAATTAAGAAATACATTTAATAATATTTCAGACAGAATGGTATATGATTATTTACGGGATATTTACCGTGGTAAGGTTTAAACTTTAATACCTATAAACAATGAAAACAGTCAAAAAACGTCCGAGCGTCATCGTACATACATTGTATCAATTATATACTTCACAATGCCACATATACTCCAATTGAGACGTTATCTCGCTTGCATAGTGTTCAACGTCGCTTGTCCGCTATGACATCGCGCGGCGTTGTAGTCGGATTGCGGTTGCCTTACAATTAACCAAAAAGTCGGCGCAATGCCTAGCGTGCGCAGAGTTTTGGTTCGGTATTTTTTTTTGGCACAGGTTTGAAAGATACAGCCGTTAATATGTAGGACAGACAGACAGACATCGTAGGCTTAATAATAGGGTCTCGTTTTTACCCTTTGGGTACGGAACCCTAAAAAGCAACATAAAAATAATAAGTAATTGTATTATATTTTATTCTTTTATTGTATTGTTTGTTTTGTAATGTTGATGCTGTAGTATTTTATGCACAATATAAATGTTTTCTTTCTTATTAATACTAATAAAATTATGGTTTCAGGATGCCTCTCAAACCCAAGAATCCCCGCCAGTGTCACAAGACCCCTCACCTTGCTCCTCAGCGCACGAAACATTGTACAGTAACGCAGCTCAAAAAATACTGGGCACCGAGAGTCGCGTGGAAATGCTGATAGACGCTCTTATAAGCCTTATCATCGATGTTCCTATTACGTAAGAATCTCAGGCTACCTCCAATTTTCCCCGCAATTTTTGGGATAAGAATAATATATGTCTATATGTCCCACTTGCTATTCAACAAAAACAAAACGTAAAAATGAAAACTGTATTCGAGTTGGTTCACAATTCAATTTGTGCTTTTATCAATTTTTGTCTTTTTTAACTAAAATGCTTGCGTTTGACCACTATCACGCCTGATGTTAAGCGATGATGCGGTCTACGTTGGAGCACGCTTGCCTAGAACAACCGATTCACTCGCGATTTGTAGACACCCAGATTGTAACCATCGGGGAACACAATGTTTCATGTTTATTTTGACTCTGGCATTAATAAACCAATTTGGAAATTTCGTCAAAGTTATTTCATCAAAATCGGATCTGCAGATTGTTTAAAAAAATCAAAATACATAACTGAACAAAAATGTCATTCAAGTAAACGAATTTGCATATTTACTAATATTGAATTAGGTTATCTAAATTGATAATTATTACAACTGGCATCGTCAGCACAAAATCAAAATAACTGAAAAAAAATGTCATTCAAGTAAACGAATTTGCATATTTACTAATATTGAAGTAGGTTTTCTAAATTGATAATTATGACAACTGGCGTCGTCAGCCCAAAATCAAAATAACTGAAAAAAAATGTCATTCAAGTAAACGAATTTGCATATTTACTAATATTGAATTAGGTTTTCTAAATTGATAATTATTACAACTGGCGTCGTCAGCCCAAAATCAAAATAACTGAAAAAAAAATGTCATTCAAAAACGAATTTGCATATTTACTAATATTGAATTAGGTTTTCTAAATTGATAATTATTACAACTGGTTTCATCAGCCCATAATTTTAGTGTTGCATTTCCCCGAGATGTATTTAATCTCAAGGTGTATTTTATGTTCGTAACTCAAAATGAATTTCTTTGAAATTTCATTAAAATCGGTTCAGCTGTTTAGCCATGACAAACATCAAACTATTAAACGCGAAAAAAGACACAGTATCCGCGAAAGAAACACACAAAATAAACGCGAATAAAAGACACAAAATAAATGCGAAAGAAAGACACACAATAAACGCGAAAGAAAGACACCAAATAAACGCGAAAGTGTGTTTGTTTGTTTCTATTTCACAGTAATGTATCGACGTGATTACTTTGCATAGAGATAATAATTTGGCACCATTATTGTACTATCCTGATAATGGAGCCAAGAGGTGTATAGTGGAACACTTCAATGGGTACTAGTAAACCTCTCGAGTTTGAGGACCATTTCGGTTTGTTTTAATGAGTCACATAAGCACGCTTCTTTAAAGTTTATTAAACTTTTTAATCATAGTTTGGATTTGCCTTAAACTTGAGCTGTACAAAAAAATGCTGCCAAAAACTGAAGGGGGCGAGGTAAACACATATTGCAGACACTAATATATTCTTACTAGTTGTACAAATGCACACTTCAATACTGAGCGGCACACAACTGCAGACGAGATGTTAAAATGTTATCAAATGGACGAGCAAGGGGGGTTGTAAGTTTAGCACTTACACCAGTATATTAACACCACTGTAGGTAACAACCAACCAAATGTTGAATTCTCGTAATGTTGAATTTTGTGATATGTATAAATATGTAAAAAACGCAATTTCATGAGACCTACCTTTTACTTAATAAAATATCATAGCTTCTACAGTAAAAAAACTCGGCGAATGAATAGTAAAACCACAGAAAAAAAAAAATGTATTAGAACGGCTGTCGTCGCATTTTTGTAAGAAATTTGTTGTAGCCAGTTGCACCCATACAAACGAAACGTCAGTCATTCGAGATCAGTTAGCAAATGTGATGCGGACAAAGAACTTGACAGCTAACCCAAAAAGGTGAGGTCCAAATTCTTTGGGGTGCGGAGTTCGATGCGTTGACATAAATAAGAATGTGCAATCAAGGTTCTGTCATAATGCCTGGTGACAAAGTTTCCTTCTCATTTCCGTCCTATTTACTTATCTTTTCTGTGGTACTAACACTTATTTTTTTTCTAAAATTCTAATAATAAATATCTGTAAAATGTTGTATGTCTCTATTACAGAGACAACACGTACTACCTCCACTTGGAGTGCATCAACACAATCTTAGTGTTGATGTCGGTGTACATGTTCGCCGGGGTGCACGGCCAGACCCGCCTCATTGAGAGTTCTCTTATATATAGGTAAGTCACTTTTTATAAATAAAATAAAATAATAAATAATCGGGAAATTTTCACACACGGTCATCTGACCCCAAACTAAGCAAAGCTTGTGATATGGCTGCCAGAGACGGATATACATACATTTGTATATAGTTTTAAATACATACTTAAATAGATATTAACACCCAGATATAGAACACAATGTTTGTCCTAGGTGGGAATCGAACCCACGCCCCCAAGCTCAGAAAGCAGGTTCACTACCAACTGGACCAACAGGCTATCAACGGGCTTTTAATGATGTGTATGACTAATAGGCCACATCAGATACCGATAGGGCACGTCAGAGACTGATAGGGCATGTCAGAGACTGATAAGGCACGTCAGAGACTGATAGGGCATGTCAGATACTGATATGCCACGTTAGAGACTGGTAGGACATGTCAGTGATGGATAGGTCATGTTAGAGACTGATAGGCCATATCGGAGACTGTTAGGCCATGTCAGATACTGATATGCCACGTTAGAGACTGGTAGGCCATGTCAGAGACTGTTAGGCTACCTCAGATACTGATATGCCGCGTCAGAGACTGATAGCCCACGTCAGAGATTGTTAGGGCCATGTCAGTGATTAATAGGCCACGTTAGATACTTATATGCCACATCAGAGACTGATAGGACTGTCAAACCATGTCAGAGTATGTCAGACCATGTCAATTTATTTCAGAGGACCTTATCTGTTTAATGTATATATGCTATTTATTGTATAATAGGCTTGCGTTTGACCGCCACCTCGCCTGATGTTAAGCAATAAAGTGGTCTACAATGGAACACCCTTACCTAGAAGAAACCGATTCACTGATGACTTGGAGTTACTATCAGGGAACATCCATTCAGGCAGCGCATTCCACAGTCTAGAGGTTCGCACACGGTTTCTTGTCATATTTTGACACTATAAATAGTCATCATCATCATTTCAGCCAAAGGACGTCCACTGCTGGACATGGGCCTCCAAAAGGGCCGGTTGGAATCGGCCTGCATCTAGCGTTTCCCTGCGGTCTCTTAAGTCGTCTGTCCATCTCGTGGGTGGACGTCCCACGCTGCGCTTACCGGTCCGTGGTCTCCATTCGAGAACCTTTCAGCCCCATCGGGCATCTGTTCTGCGTGATATGTGCCCTGCCCACTGACACTTCAACTTACTAATCCGGTGGGCTATGTCGGTGACTTTCGTTCGTCTACGGATCTCATCATTTCTGATTCGATCTCGTAAACACCGAGCATAGCCCTCTCCATAGCTCGTGCGACTATAGATATTAAACGAATTCAATTTGTTTCAGAACGCTATTCCAAGGTAGATACGGCATGCACGCGCCTCTCCTAGTCAAGACTTTGCTGAACAATCTGGCGAGCATGCTCGCCGCGCCCGCGAGCATGTTCGGCGCGCGGCCGGCTGGCGGCAGCTTACTCATCGGACTTGCTTGTAAGTATTTTTACACGCAAAAGACTAAGAAAGAGGGTAGATCGTTATGTCTGCACCTAACTTTTTAACTGTTCGACCAACCACCCGCACTTCTTCCCGTGAATATGGAGAGATCGCTTTTAGCGATAAGGCCGCCACTTGTGGCACTAGCTCGTAAATGTTTTCTATCGTGTTGTAATTTTTATTTCTGGTGTACACAGTAAAGAGTTTCTATCTATCTGTCTATGGTGTACAGTAATACCCCGCTTTACGCGACCCCGTTATGCGCGGTTTCACTATAACGCGACTTTCAATGAGTTGAAATTTCGCGCTCAAATGACTCGCATTACGCGAAAGAGTGCGTATAAACATAATGTAGTCATCATCAACTTCTCTATGGTCGCGGGAATCCCCGCTTCCTCTGAACATTCTGTTGATGAAAATGATTCGTATTTTTTTGTATTAAATTTTGCTATGTTTAATCATAAACCTCGATATACGCGAATTTCAGTTAACGCGATTTTTTCCGGAACGTATCCCTCGCGTAGGCAAAAAAAGGCAGGTAAAAAAAAAGGCAGGTAAAAAAAGGCACTTAGGCAAAGAGGTCGCCCGAAGAATCCAACTCGGATGGGCAGCGTTCGGGAAATTGCGTGACATCTTCTCGTCCAAGATACCATACACCAGTCCACAGTGCCTAAAGACAAGGGTCTTTGACCAGTTTGACATAAAACAATTACATAAAAACTTACAAACTAGACACAGTCCAAGAAATTGTATATACCAATATTGTATAAATGACTTTATCAGGCTAGCAACACACTCAACAAACAACACAACTCTGTTGGTCTTTTAAAAACCAAGGTTTAATTAAAAAAAATTAAAAAATACCGTGTAGTAAAATACATCACATATAAAATAAATAAATAAATATTCGGGACATTTTTGCACACACGATCATCTGACCCCAAACTAAGCAAAGCTTGTGATATGGCTGCCAGAGACTGATATACATACATATATAGTTTTAAATACATACTTAAATAGATATTAACAACCAGATATAGAACAAACACAAATGTTCATCACACAAATGTTTGTCCTAGATGGGAATCGAACCCACACCCACAAGCTCAGAAGGCAGGTTCACTACCAACTGGACCAACGGGCCACCAAAAATACGTTAAATCACTTACGGGTAATGAACCTATCGCACCAGGCTCATTTTTGAGCAATTAAGTTTGTACGGAACCCATCAAGTGAGTCCTACTCACACTTGTCCGTTTTTTAAAAATTTTACATTTCTGCAGCAAGTGTGTGGAACATGATATCGTTCGCGACTCCATCCCGTCGCTCCATCTACTCGCACCTCCCTGAAGACAGGTACGAGCTCCTCGACCGGCTGAAGACGGAGCACCCTGTAGCCAACCAGTCGTGCCTGCTGCTCCTCACGTTGGCCAACCACTGCATAAACGATGACAACTTGTATAGGAAAGCGCTCCTAACTTGCGAGGATAATGCAGGTTAGTTGACATACCTAGTGTCAGTTTTTAAGACTGGGACAATCCGGAGAATCTCTTTATGAAATGCTTCCTAATGACTTTCCCCGACCCACTAACTTCTCCAATTTACTCCCTCTTGCATTTACCTCCTTTGAGTTAGGTGGTTAAGTTAGGTTGTGGTGGTGGTTTTATTAGGTGTGGTGTATTTTCCTATACATAAATATTTGTATTTAATATATAACTAATTTTATGTTTATTTATGTTGTGTTGTCATGTGTTTGTCCTTTTAAGCGGGTGACAGTCATCAAGATTAAATCACTATCAGAAGATCTTTAAGGCCCAAGACTTCACCGATCATCTTCACAAATTGGGATCCCGCCACCAATAAACCGAACAATCTCCAGAATATTTGCCTACTCGACTCTAAACAAGACATTGGCAAGTTGTGGCAATACCGCACGAAGCCACAGAAAAGAAATTGAATTGAATTGAAATCCGGGGAATTTTTCAACCATACACAATAGGCTGTTTCACTATAGGTTATTTTTGTATTAGCTCTAATCTAAAAACGGTTATACGTACAAGCGTTAAACATTGTATGATGGCAAAGTACACACTTTAAAGTATAACAACAAATAATAAATAATGACCATGATAGCGTAGCAATTGCTTCGACAATTTTGGAAGGCGTTAAGCCTGAACAGTAACTGGTAATTCGGTTACTTTTACGACCTTATTGTATTTTGTGGTGGTATGGAACCCTCAGAGCGCGAGCCAGACTCGCACTTGGCCGTTTTTTTTTTTTCATATTGGTGCCAAAACTCCATTCGGCTTATATTTACGCCCTCTATTGCAGAAACGTCAGCGACGACGCCCTCGAGGGATTCAAGTACTTCAGGGTCGTTACAAATCACACCGCCCCGGATAGACATGGCAGCGGTAAGTTATAACAACATTCTTTCTTTGAAAAGTTTAAAACGGTATTTTTTACTGTTTTTTTTTTCCAATAAGCATGTGAACCGTTCCTTATAAAAAAATTATGTAACAAACTTCATTTTCATTTTTAGACACGATTCCTCAAATCAAACAAACAAAAGAGACACCACCCTTAGCCATTACATACACACCACCTTAGCACATTATGCCTCACACATGAGGGCACTTTTTTTTTGGGCCTTAGTCCATTCTGTTCAAATGTTTACGTCTTCTCTTTTCACCATACCGCTAAACCGCTTCCCGCAAAAACTGTCAGTACGGCACGCTTTCTAATTTTTTACGCATACTAAGAGACTTACAGCACCAACGAACTAATAGTCCACATGCAACGACTTTAGCGCCATCTCTTGACAACGTAGCGTTGGACTATCCACCCTAAAATTGCAGCACCAGTGAACTAACCAATAGTCCACATCCAACGACTTTAGCGCCATCTCTTGACAACGTAGCGTTGGACTATCCACCCTAAAATTGCAGCACCAATGAACTAACTAATAGTCCACATGCAACGACTTTAGCGCCATCTCTTGACAACGTAGCGTTGGACTATCCACCCTAAAATTGCAGCACCAATGAACTAACTAATAGTCCACATGCAATGACTTTAGCGCCATCTCTTGACAACGTAGCGTGGGACTATCCACCCTAAAATTGCAGCACCAATGAACTAACCAATAGTCCACATGCAACGACTTTGGGCAACAACTTTAGTGCCATCTCTTGACAACCTAGTGTTGGACCATACCACAGAAAACAGAAATAAATAGAACGGAAAATCTGTTACCAGGCATTATGAGTGAACCTTGATTGAACATTCTTATTTAAATCAACACGTCGAACTCCGCATTACCGTTGCTAACTAATTTCGAATGACTGACGTTTCGTTTATATGGGTGCAACTGGCTCTTACAAAAATGCCTTGACAGCCGTTTTAATTTAACCAAAAAAAAAACTTTTCTTTGGACCATACACTCTAAGCTTGCAGCACCATCACCACCATTTAGCGCCATCCACCCTAAGGACCGTCCATTAATCACGTGAGGCTTGAGAGTAGGGGGGGGGGGGGGACTTAGCAAAAATCACGAAATATCACAATCAATACACAAACAATAGTCTTAAACCTCACCAAGAGGGAGGGGGGGTTAATAATGCAAAAAAAAAACATCACGTGATTAATGAACGGGCCTCTAATAGAAATCATTCAGGAAACATCGACTCGATAGAACAGAATACATAACTGATGTTGTATATCGTATGCAGCTCCACACAGCGCTGTGCGCGACAGCGGGCTGCGAGCACTCGACACTGCTGCTCTACCTGATGCTGCACTCCTGCCGCGCGTACAAGCGGCACGTCACTAATGTGCCGCAGATTGAGAACCTGGTAAGCCGTTTTTTAGGGTTGCGTCGTGCTCCTCATGTCTGAGGGTCGAGACCCCCACCTCCCATCAGTCTCTCCTTTATGATCTTACGCCATCTTCCCCTATCCTCGGCGACATGCAGCGCATCGTATACGGGTGGTGCGAATCTGGTCAGACCAACGCATCGGGCTGCGGCCTCGAGATCGCTTTCCATCGACTTTGCCTGATACTATTAATTTTTCTAGATTGTCGTTGTCTTTCCTGGCAATATGGCCGAAATACTCCAACATTCGCTTGAGACAAATGGTAGACAATCTAGTTGAGATTTTGAGTTGTTTTAATATCGATGCGTTGGTCCGATGAGCTGTCCATGGTACTCACAGCATTCTCCACCAGCACCACATTTCGAATGAATCAATGCGACCTCGTTCTGCTGCTTTTAGCGTCCATGTCTCAGCTCCATACAGGAAAATGGAAAAAATTAAGGGTTTAGGGTTGCGTACCCAAAGGGTAAAAACGGGACCCTATTACTAGAAGCGCAACCAATACCAGTAGATGGCGCTTTTCTTTATTCTCTTGAAATGTTGCGAACTTTGACTGCGATACTAGCGCTACGGTAATTTGTAGAACCCTATCGTACATTATCTGACTGCAGCGCTTACGGAAGTTCGAGACAACCTATATCGCGCTCAAATTACGGCGCCATCTAAGTTTATACCGTTTTTATATACATGACATGTCATGTACATGATGATGTGTTGTGTCATGTGTTGTTTAACACACTCCTTCTATTATTAACAAGAAATAAAGATACTTTGAAATTGAATTGAGACCAGATCTAGCAAGCAGCACCCGCAGCATATTTGAAAAACATTGAATTTGTTACAGATAGTCCCAATTCTACAAGTGCTGTACAACGCTCCGGACAGCAGTTCTCACCACATCTACATGTCGCTCATCGTGATACTGATCCTCACTGAGGACGACTCGCTCATCAAGAGCGTTCACACTATTGTAAGTATCACCAAGGAAGATAGACTAAGAGGAAAGACAACAGCGGAACATTAGAGCGGAGCTCGGAACATTTGCCTAAAACGGTACAAACTTAGATGGCGCCGTAATTTGAGCGTGATATAGGTTGTCTCGAACTTCCGTAAGCGCTGCAGTCAGATAGCGTTTTTAGGCAA